>CM060931.1:314351363-315842613 GCA_030765085.1 Allium cepa
AATTATATTTATTCCATTTTTATATTTTCATTTTGTTACTGTTTTTTAGTGTATTTTAAATTATATTAATACCATATATATATATATATATATATATATATATGTGTGTGTGTGTGTGTGTGTGTATATGTATATATATATATATATATATATGTGTGTGTGTATATACATACATACATACATACAAAAATATATATATATATATATATATATATATATATATCTTATATTCTTTTCTTTTCCTTTTTTTTTTTTCCAATCAGAGGCTTAAAACGATGCATGATTAACTTAAAGGCGATATACTCATCCATTATACAAACACCTCGTAAAATATTGCCCACACCGTTACTTTCATGAACGTCGATACTCTCAAAACCTTCCATAGACACTAGGAAACTCAAGAACAAAACATGGGGGCAAACTACATTCGTTATTCTAGTTATTAAGCGCATACCGACAATATTAGAAACACAAACTCGTTTATATTGATGATAATCCACCAGTGAATTCTATGAAAATAAGATCATGTAATAATACAACATGAACAAAGGAATCAATAAACTCTATTGACCAAAACTGTCCCGATGTTGGGTTTTTGAATGTTTTCAAATGAAAATTACTGAAGTCATAACTAACATCGAATGATTTATTGCGTGTCAATTTTTTTGGCAGAATCAATATTTCCTTATGGAAAGCTTTGGATTCACGCAGCCTTCTTGCAGTGCTTCTCAAGCCATTCCATAGTCACACTCTTTGGTCTTTCAAGAGGTAAACCTAGTGCACGGTCCCATATGAGCTGCACAGAAAATGCAAGACGATAACATATAATAATGATAAGCTTCCGACTACAGTAAGATTACTAGGCAGAAGAAGAGAATGGAACCTGAGAGCAAATTCCTATGCTCCTTGAGACACCAAAGAGAACCGTGTAGTACCTGTTTAATTCAACAATTGTTACTTCAGACTCAGAAGCCTGTAGAACTTGAAGTGCTCAGAACCAACACGACATTGCTTAAATTCCATATTATTATATTTTCAACACCGTAAAGAAGGATTATTCCAGCGTATGCCCCAACTATTAAAGTAACTAGAGTTGGAATTGTGTAAAAACCTTCATGGGCTGAAACCAAGTCCAATTATGCAAATTGTGTAAATCTTCACGTAAAAATATTGCTAGTGTCCTTTGACATATTCTATGCCAAATACAGTATCTAACCCAGCCTCAAAAGTTGGAAACAGTTAAAACTTCTTAAAGGTAATGCCTAGACAATAGAATAGACTTGCGTCGCTGGTTTCATCTTACCTAGCCTCGGCCAGTCCAAAATAATTCAGCAAAACACCACTATGTGCATCAACATTAGGCCATGGATTCTTGACCTGTAAATAACCAACATGAAACAGCTGAGCAGTATATAAGAAAACAATACACAGAGTTATACAGGATTAAAAAAAAAAAAAAAAAAAAAAGATCAAGGGCACCTTAGATATAACTGTGTTCATTTTGTTTCAGTTTAATTGAGTTACATATCCTATTAATGGCTTAGACACAGTGGTATTGTACAGCATTCTAACATATCTTGCACCCAAGATCGAACAGTATAAATATTTTTACAATGATTATCTACTTTACTACAAAATCAAAGTAAAAAAAAAAGTTATGAGATCAAATAACACTAAAGGATAGGTATGTATAATATATCATCCAGGATGTTACAAGTCTGAAAAACCTAGTGCTGCAATAAGACAATATTGGAAGACATTACCTTCCCTAACTCTGTAAGGATAGGTGGAACAACTTCATAGAGCTTTGATACCTAGGAACAAAGTATAATAAATATAAATTGAAATGGGTTCAAGTCATGAATGTAAGCAATGCACAAATCCAGTATAGATGTTTGAATTTACCAGTTGGAAAAGAGGATCATTAGGCAAATGTTTCAACGCGAATTCCCTCTGGCAAGTGTATCTTGGATCTGTTTTACGTAAGACTCCATGTCCAAAACCAGGTACAACCTGCACAAATAAGTTCAGATTCAGATTAGGTAAATGCTTTGATATAAATTTCTTTTGAAATACAAGCAAAGCTGCGAAAGGTACCTTGCCACTATTCAATGTCTTCCACACATACTCCTTCAACTGTTCAGTTGAAATATTTTCCCCGCACTCTTTAACAACAGATTTGATCCACAGTAGCACTTCCTGGAATAGAAAATAAAAAGAACAGTCATGGCTATAATGTCGTGATGTCAGAAACAAAGGAATAAAAAAACCCACCATTTTAAAGCCTTTTAAAGGTAGAGTGCGGTGACAACTACTAGCAAGGAATTAGAGTAAAAAAACAGAGATATTTTGTCAATGAAATGTTATTTCACCACAAGTCTTACTACCTTATACCGCAAAGAGAAAGATTTGATAACTAATCCTATAATTTTTCTTCAAGAGCATTTTGCTCAACACTTCAATGGCGACAGGCTAATAAAGTCACAAGATTAGCATGAAATAAATGAACCCCTCTTATAAATTTATATAACAAAGAAAAACGACGACATTATAACAACTTCATTACCCATATACCCTTACATCCAAAATGCATTTCAGTGGTTTCTAGGTGTGATTTGGTCATATCCTGTGTTATAATACAGGAAGTTCCTTCTAGGTGTAATCAAGCATTAACGGTTGGTTCGTCCAAAACCATGCGAAAGGAGGATTGTAGGTTGTATGTGATTTAAAACCCATATTGCAATGAAGAAAATATTAGCACTGTACCATACAGGAATCAAGGTAAGAAATATCGTAACTATAGATGGTGTACCTGATTAGCCAGGCCATGGAGGGGACCGGCTAAACCATTCAAAGCAGCTGCAAATGAAAGATATGGATCTGAAAGTGCACTAGCAACCTAGAATCAAAAACTGTTCATCAGTAGAACTTCTTGTAAAAAAAAACAATTATTAAACTTGAATTTTAGTACAGATTAAAATATTCTAACTATGAGAGGTCTGCCGATATTCCACGAAAAGAGCAGTTGGGTTGTTGCAATAAAAGCAATAACAAATTCGAATGTCTCAAAAGTCAATTATGTTCATGGGTCTAATGTCAAATAATAACATATTTTACAATTAATTCCCTTGAATGATATATCTTTAGCAAAATAAAATGAGCTGAACAAATTTTGTTTGGTAGGAGGCGTAAAATAAAACAAGCAATTAATTACATGAAAAACGTAGTGTCAGTTTATCATACCAAATGAGCAGTATGTGCGCTGACATTTCCCCCTTCATGATCACTGTGCATAGATGACAACAACTTTACACAATAATCAGGTTAACAAATAATCAAATAGCCGAAAAGGAATGTACGAGGTAAGCATTAATTACGTGTGAATAGTAACATAAAGTCTCATCAACTCAAGCATCTTAGGATCATCAAATCCAAGCATGTGGGAGAAATTTGCACCATAATCTAGAGAATTGTCAGCAGGGACCACTTGGCCATTCTTATAAATCCTTCAAATGGTGCAACCAAGATATCAAAATAAATAAATTACTCAAAATTTTGAATTAGCAATATACTCAATATATCTACATAAATTGATCAGGACTATGAAGTAATGAAACAATCCAAAATATAGTCTCTAATCCAAGCTTCTTAACATGCACAAGAATATATTTCAAATATATTCTACAGTTCAAAACATAGACAATGATTAATGTGATAGTAAATAAAAATATTCTACCAGTATAACTACTGATGTATGCATTGGAAGTACTTAAAAGAGGGCTATCAAAGTGGTAGTTAGTTTATAAGAACATATAGTGTAGAATTCAAGTAAACAAAAATATTCACTGAACTCTATACTCAATAGCATACCTCCTATAGACATAAGAGGCAACAACTGGTAGACGAGCAATCAAGTTCAAAGAATCTTCATATGCAGGCTCCCAGTACCTATAAGTTTTAAGTAAAGGAATGAGTACTTAACATCATCAATGGAAAAACATAAATTGACAAATATAAGCATACTGACTTTGCTTTTGAGATTCCGCTGTCGTACGCCTTTTGGAATTCACTTTGGACCTAAATTAAGATAGAATGGGGGAAAGAAAACATGAAAACTTAGTACTGTAAATATAAGCAAAATCTAGTGTTGTTTCTCTAACTTACTCCATAAAAGAATTGTATGTTTAAACAAAATCTCATGTCACTTGCAAACAGCGAAGAATCATGCCACTCAAAATATGGTACCAAAAATATACATATTATGTATTTGAGTGTACTATAATGTGCGTGAGCGTGTGTATCAAGAGCTAAATATCATATGGACAAATCAAAACAAGTTTTACTAATATTGGATGATGCATCATGCAGCACAGCATTCAAATTATATAAAAAATCAAAAATTTCTGATCAAATATACATCATAGATTCGCTCAAATTTATAATGAATACATACAAGTACAAAAAACTTAGTCATACTGAATAATTAAGTTATTTCTCACAAGTGTTGAGAAGTATTTGTACTTTGGGCAATTTCATATGAGAACTTCGTTAGGTAAATTTAAATTGGGAGGACTAGTAAGGTAAATTTTATATGATGATGTCATTAGCTGAATTAGCTGCAATACAATTTTTGTGAAATAAGGTTGATCCTCTATTCGAGGAGAAGAGTAGCAATCCCCTCACCCCCAAACAACGAAAATAATAAAAAGTTCCCCCATGATAATAAACTAATTTCCACAATCAGGAAAAAAACCATAGACATAATTATAAACCTAAATATACTGGAGTCAAATAATAGTTATAAATAACCTATACTACGAAAAGAATAAAACGAGGCAACTCCTCAAAAACATCGATGAGAGTTCAAAAAGCAAAGCAGATCATCCTTAGCAAAAAAAGCCGATCCAGCCATTCGTTGGCAACAAATGATGCATAATTAGAGCGGATATTCAAATAGCTAATCACACACACAAAAACAATAATAAAATAAATTAGTAATAATAATAAAACTAACAATAATTTGATTAAACTAGACGAGGGACGGTACAGACTAAATAATCTAGTTAAAACAGAAATGGAGCTGCAAACTCTTTTCTGATTCTTTAATACTAGTCTAAATCGCACGTATGTGCATTTAATAGCTAGAGATATTTAATTTTTATTTAATAAAACATTAATATATGGATATCTAATATAAGTACAAAATCGTTGGTGGTCACGACACTTTTATGTCAGTGGTGATAGTGAAATCCGTTGGTGGTGTTGGTTGCAAATTGATAGTGAAATCCGTCGGTAGGTGATTGAAAAGAGAATGCTGTTGGAGATTGTAAACCAACAGTGAGATTCCGTTGATAGGAGAGGGTATTTTTGGAATTTCAAAAGGATACTGTATAAATTTTATTTATCGAATTCTCTTTATTAATAGTAGAGATATGTACTGTAAAAAGCATAAATTAGTACGAGAGATGAATTTAAAAAATTTATTATTTTGCTGTAGCTGGATTCATTTACCAGAGGCGTATTTTCAGACAAGTATACTGATTTATCCACAAAGATAGGTCAAGAATTATGCAGTGATGAGTTAACCAGTGATAACATCGCAGGCAAATCATGACAAAAATAATCAATTTATACTAATCAACTTAAATCCGTCTTTTATGAAAATTTTCCAAAACGGAATATCAGATTCTAAAAAACGATGACCATCTTCCAACTTTGACCAACTACTCTTATCACTGAAGTACTTCCCAAAATGATCAAAATGTACAGTGAATGATAAAATCACACAAGTTACAGTATAAAACTAAAATAAGCAGGCTCGAGGACAGAATATAAACAAGTAACAGGGTCTTCATTACTTATTTACCACAAAAAGTTCTAAATAAACTGAAGAAGTGAATAAAATTACTTGTCTAATCTTCTTAAGAATACAATAGAACCAAATGTACAAATATAACTCATTACCTGAAGTGCCATCACCCCAGTGGTGAATTGTGTCATTGGGTGCGCATTAATAGGAAGAGCGTCAATTGCTTTATAAACATAATCTGTATTTGAATTCCAACGACAAATATCAAGTCACTAGTTGATAGTATTCCGTACAGCAATTGATGCATTACAACATTACACAATTTATGACAACAGTAGTGAGAGAAAGTGGCACTATGTTCTTTCCAGAAGAGAAAGTGCAAGCGCAAGTGATTTAGATGTTGCATCAGGTTATCTGCTATGAAAGATGAACACATACCTGGAACAGCTGAACGACTTTGCAATTCTTTGGACAAAGCATTTACTTGATCTTTGCTCGGTACCTGAGATTGAGGAAAACAAATATTAATGGTATAGTTCCCTGACAATAAATGACCAATATATTACTTCTGTTACAAATAATAATTCAAAGCACACGATTTCGAGTTTTCAGTCAGATTCATGTATAAGCTTAGTTACCTATCAGTTATCAACTCTATACCCTTCTTAAAAGAGCTTCCTAACCTATCAGGAGCGTCAACAGTGATAAAATCAATTTACAGTTAAATGTACAATTGTAGCCAAAATAAGAACTTGAGTGTGTGCCCTGTTAATCAAGGGTGTTTTCTTACATAAAAATCATAGGGTAAAGTGATTTTGAGTTCGAATGGATTTTAATACTAACAAGTATATATGTCATACTTATGCAAACTAGCATGCAGTAGGCAAGGGATTAACAGCTGTGACTTTGACTGCATATACATCTCTATCGCTAATAAATTGATCTTTTTGTATAGGATTTCAGTTGTGCTCTCTATAATCATCAAGTTACATAAATAATACCCTTTCAAAATTTATCATTCTATCGCATTTAAACATCACAAATGATGTAACTTACTTGAAATAAAAAACACCCAACACCTTATGTATGTGCCTGAATGTGCACATTGTGTGTGTAAATACAATTAGTTAAAGACAATAAACTTGTTGGCTTTCATTTTTCAGCAGCTAAGTTAGAAAATTGTATTTGAAAGGTGAAATACTTGTTTCTCTAAGCAGTTAGATTTCATTTAGGTGAAGTTATAAGTGAGACAAGTACAAAAAAGCGATACAAACAGAAATGCTAGGTATGAACCAAAGAAAGGGAATGCAAAGCTATTATATAGGACCTCCTGCATCATAAATTGCACCAATATATATGTCATCTCATTGCATTGAACTCCTAACTCACATTAATATTTTAATATGCAGTTACGGTAACAGATGAATGGATCAGATGATAGTATAAAAAGAGACAAAAAAAAGGCGAAGTAAAGTTTAGCCTGATCTGAGGTGAGCTACAATTTTATTCTGACAAAAACATAAAGGCCACAAAAATAACCAAGGAGCTGAACCTCCAGGATCCGTAGGATATTACATATCAAGAAACCTTCAAAGATAAGAAAAAATATGGTAGTGCTGATGATATTTTCATGATATAACAAAATAAATTGTAACCTTTCCAGTCAAAAGAAGCCACAGAAGACCTTCAGGCAATGGCTCTTCTCCACCAGGAGCAGCTGGTAATACTTTCTGACATTCAGGAATGGAAAGCCCTCGAAAACGGATACCCTGTAAAATACAATTTAAATATCAATTATCCGCAATGATTGGTTTCAACCTAAACTTTTACGAGAGAAGAGAAATTTATTTTGAATACAATATAGGTTCTTGTAATGATATTTGCATGCTGGAGAAGCATAATATGTTCTGTCGCTATGTAAACTTTACTGATAAATAGAATCTCATGATTCTACTACCTGAGCTTTTTTGCATCCGATCATAAATAGGTGTAACCTTATCAAAATTGGTTACTTGTACTGAAGAACATGTAAATAAAAGATAATTGCAACTCAACTAAAATTATCAGGTTGCTACTTAGATTTTAGATTACCACTGTCTTGCCTCAATTCGCTTATAATTTGCAATGATACTCCACAATCCGTTTCATATTCATATATAATATGTTAAAGAACACGAAATGTGGTACTTGGCATCTTAAAAACAAAAGTAACCAGCTCACCTCATCTGGATCAAGTAATGACGTTTCCCATAACAACCCAGTCATTCCCCTCATTCCACCAATAACCTATAGATTATAGGGTATTAAATAAACGTATCCAAAAAAACATCTAGTAAATTTTTTGATTAAGAACCAATGAGGAACAAATAGTGAAAATGAATACCATATCAATGGTTATGTTCCCAAGCTGAACTTTTCCGTGTTCTGATTTCAATTTCTTCAAACGATCCTGTACATTGTGCAATCAACTAAATATAATTCATTTTCAGGAGAATCATCAAAAATACTATACTAAAGGTCTTTCAGAACTCAAAATTTCATATTTTCAACCAGTGATTTTATATATAATATATTATGTACACAACATTTGAACCAAAACTACTTGATACCATAGTGGAAAAAAGGAAGCTGAAGCTTGTCCTATGATCCTGTCATAAATCTTCCCTTTGGATAAACAAAGGTTGCATGTTTTAGGTAACTACTTTAATAAACAATATTAACTCGACCATAAATGGTATGCAATAAGTTCTGCCACTGATGGCACATAATACTTCAGCAGCAAACATAAAAATTGGAGAAAAGAAAACCTGTTGCTCTGGAATCAGTTCTTGCAACTGAGCCCGAAGATCCTGCATGAGAGGTAAACAAATAAGAGCTTGCTGGCATCGCAGATATCATTGAAAACAATATCTAGAACGATAATACTTAATAAATAGAAATAACGCTAAATAGCACACCTTATCGATGTAATTGTTTAGTGAAAAATGCCACATTCGGATTTTCTTAAGGGTGTTTTATTGTTAAGATTGTTAAAATAAAACTGACAGAGCTGGTATGACACTGTAAGTTGATCACCCTACACAGTCACACAATAAGAACATAACCACATCAAAGAAAAGACCCTTTTTTTAAATTATACTTCACAAATCTTTATCCCCACAAACTAATGCAAGACACTCAACACAGTGTATCTTTGTGAAAAAAATGCAGTAATTATCAGGTTTTAAGAAAGCTCGATAACTTATTTATTCCTTTCTTGGCCAACTGAAGCGATCAGATTGCAGCAGGCTTTAACAAAACTGTAGATAAAAGTATATCTTGGCTTTTAGTTTTAGAAGCCAAATAAGCAGAGATGCAACGTGTATGAATTTGGACACATGATGTCTCTATTTGAATATATGTTTGAGTCCTGAAAACAGACTCTCAACATGTAAGAGTAAGACTGCATACCAATCTTTCTCAAAGCTTCGTGCACAAGTTACCAGATCTTTAATGTCTCTATTCTGAACATTATATTGAAGAACTTACCCTCATTGAGGGTCTGTTGCCCTTGTTGAAAATGCCCCGAGTAAAATAAAAAATAGTGGTGGTTCTACTACTACATAATATTCGCCAACCTAACTCACATAATCCACAACTAACCCATGAAGATCTCATATTTCTTAAGTTTCTTCTTTTCCTCTAAACAGTAATTCAAAACAAAAATCATTCATAAATCATCACCTCTGTGATTCTTCAATTGAAGGAAAAAAAAAACCAAGTTATTATCAGATGAGTGAAACATAAGAGGAAACAACTCTTGTTCCATCACTATCTTGAATTCACAGTAAACTGTCTAAATTGTAAATGCATTCCAAATACTACTAGCACTTAGTGATAAAAACAGAAATGCAGGCATTACACGGTTTGCAACACAAGCAAAGATACAATAAAGTAATCAGTATATGATGAAAATGTTTTTGCATTCTTTCTTTTATTGAAAATTATTCATTAGATACAAAAAATAATAGGAATTGACAAACACCTTTGTCCAAGTGGTTAATTGATTCGGCTGTAGTGCAGGATGTCACAAGTTTGAAACTTGCTTTCGAACGTTTACATGGGATATGTTGTCTCATGATTTGTTGTATATAAAGTACCCGTTAAAAAATAATAATAATATGAATTTTGAGCAATCCGTTAATGTAAATGGTTTTGGTAAAACTTTAAAGTTATATCCGATCAGTGAATGCGGAATAATATATAATAAATAAGGAAAGTTAAGATCAATCAGTCAAGCAAACAGACCCATATAAATGCAATCCTATAACCAAAGTATATAGCGATTTAAATACGATAAACAACATCACTCACAAGATCCAAAGCGCTCTGGATTTGTATCCAACGAATCGAACCTAAAGCATTTGACTGTTGCGCCTGTATTAAAAAAAATAAAAATCAAACAAATGTAATAATACAAATATAGAAATGTATGAAGACGAGTGATTTTTGATGGAGAAAAAAAAAATCTTACCAAGCGAAATCGCAGCTTCGATAGTGCTCCGACACTACGGAAGAAACTCATTTCTCCGAATGGTGAATATCAATAAACGGAATCCAACCTTTTAGAGAGAATATGAAGATATGCGATCAAACAATGTGTGCATATAAAAAAGAATAAAAAGATGCGATTGGGAGGTACATTATGGGCTAAGATTGACGACGAATATATTCTTTTTATTTAGGAAAACATTAACTATTGGAATAAATTTGTAAACCGCTTTCTGTTCTTGGCCGTGGATGGTTGAATATGGGACATTTGTCTATTCACGTATTAGAAGGACAATAATATATTTCCAGTTAGTCCCTCCTTAATGAGTGATGACAGAGAGAAATTTTATGACAGAAATACTAGTTTGTACATAAGTTTGTGATGAAGCAACTGGAAAATCCGAAGGGACTAATTGAAAGTAGCCAAACATATGGTTGAAAATGAAAACAAATGGAAAGTTAGGAAGGACTAATTGAAAGAAGCTTGTCAGATGAGTTGGGTTGGATCAAAATGAATTGGATCGAGTTTAAGTTAACCTATTTATGATCCATTCTTTTTGACCCAATCCATTTAATAAGTGAGTTACTCGGTTAATCCATTTAAAGGTTTAAATTTGATTTGACTAATAAAAATCAAATAAATATAAAATAATTCTAATTCTAATTTTTACGTTTTAGATTTAGATAAAAAACAAAATTTATAAATTTAAAATTTTATTTCTAATCTTCATCAAAATTCAAATATGTTGATATGGTAGTCTGTTAATTGCTAAGTACAAATGTCAGTCTTCATGGAGAACTACACAGTACAAGAGAGACCGACTATTCCAACGGCTCCGGCCACTGGCAGCCGTTGGAAAAGCCGTTGAAATAGCGTTCACGCTTTCCAATGGCTTCCAACGGAAGCTACGGAGCTATTCCAACAGCATTTCCAACGGCTACCAACGACATTTAGCCGATGGACACCGTTGAAAGCCGTTGCAATAAAATGACCAAATAGTCGTTTGTAGCCGTTGATAATCTGGGTGAATTTTTTTTATAACAGCGAGTCATTCACCTTCCAACCACACATAATCAATATATATCCATTTCCACTCCATTTCCACTACATTTCACACACACACACACACACACACACACACACACACACATATATATATCACATATCCAACACATTATATCACAAACAATATAAACAACCAAAAATTAACATCAAACATTACATTTTCAAACCAAACTCCAAGTCACTATGTACATAAACAACAAAACCCTCACCAATACCAACTACAATCCATATTCAAGTCAAAATATACAATGCAAATCATTAAACCTCACCACCTCAAAGTCAATATATGCACAATAACCATCAAACACAATCCCCACCACCTCAAAGTCAATATATACAATAATCAACCACAAAGACAATAATCATCATACCTCTCAAGCATCATCCTCACCTCCGGAAGCACCAGACGACGAAGGAAAGGAACCATGCCTATGCGCGTACTCCGCTAAACGTTGATTCAGCTGCTCCATTTGTATAGCGCGAAGATGGTCCTGCTCTTGCAGCTGCTCAAAGCATGGCTCTAAGCTCTTTTGTTTCTGCTTTGTCACACGCCTTTTGAGCTACCCGAACCTGCAAATAGAATGTGAGATGTTCACATTTCTATTATAATCATTTTCTTAAGCAATACATATTTTAAAATATAGAAATGTAAATGACGTGATCTTAAGCAATGCATATACCACAAGGAAATGCATATTTTATTAAGTGATAATGGTGCAGGATGGTAAATCACGTATATGTTAGATTTAACTCAGGAGGAAATCATCATATGTATAGTGTATTCATAGGTTAATTTATTAAATATAATATTGCAATGTTTATAAGATTTCCACTTGGTTTCCATAGCCATAGTGCCTATTCCGCTGCGTCGGATACATGATAACGTCGAAAATATTATCTTGCTCCTCTACCGTCAACTCATCGCGATCCGATTCTGAAAGCAGTTATGCCTGTGCCTCCTGAAACTTTGCCTAAAATAAAAAACATTTACAAGTTAAAGTTAAAAGTAGTAGAATAGGATTTAAACTTATTGATATTAATAAAATAAGATTTAAAATATGCATACATATGCAGCCGTCGCCTTATCATTCTCATCCCACTGATTTGTAATATTGCCAGCATTGTCTGCTTGTCTTGATGCGTGGGTGTGGGTAAATACCTCCATCATAGACACGGGACGTCCAAGCGATCTTTCCTGCAATAAATAATTTATATATTTTAATTTTTCATAGCTAATTACTGAACTGATTAATGTACAAAATGTAATAACGGTTTAGATTCGTAATTAATAAATTTACCAAGTCCTCGCGGTGATGCTAAAAAGACTTGGATCCGCCATGATGCGTTGCAGGATTCCTACTTCTGTTGGCGGATTTCCACTCCAACTCCACCTGCAATTTAAATTGAATATTATATTTACTAATTGCGAAACAATTAACTATATATTTAGTAGATTGACCTTGAACTCGTCGGTCTCCCACCAACTCATCCAAGAATCTCATACGGAAGCGCCCATCCAATTCAGTTTCTTCCTCGATTTTTTAAGAGCTGACATTACCTTCCTGTATTTTTTTACGACTTTCGAATTCCAGTGGCGCTGAACCATGGCGACATCGGGCTCCGCCAAGTCCACTTGTCTCTGTACAAAGAGAAAATATTACTTATTGTTCATCTATACTTATTCATATAGTAAAGTGGTAAAAACTCACCAGAAAATCCTGCCAAATGGCCTCCCTGACTTGGTCAGGGATCTTACTCCACTTAGGCCAACAATCTGTCATCCTACTCATATATGATTGCTTAGAAATGCCAAACACAACTCCTGAGGATTCCAAATCAAATCCCCTGTGTTAAATATAAAACGAAGCTTTAGACAAGTATATATATGTATGAACAAATTTATATTGTTATCATTTTAATTTTGATACTTACGCTCCATCAGCCTTCGGCTGTAAATATACAAGTGGTCGAGCCGGAGGCTCACCACTACTCTCGCCGGCCGAGCGAGAAGAGCTACGACGTCTGGAGCCTGACATAATACCTGTTGAAAGTTTCATTTTTAATTATAGACATAGATAAAATGATGATGATATGTGTTGCTTGCAATAAAGTCATTTTTAATTGGTAGTGCATGTAATGATGATGATGATATGTGATGCGTGTGCATGAATAATTATAAAAGTTACCGGATATTACTCAGTCCTTGTCGTTTTCTGATTCAGACTCGGTCTCGTGTTCTATATCGTTTTCCTCTACACTCTCAAATGCTTCGACTAATACATTTGTTTCATCATTTAATTGTCCAAAATCAGTTTGATCGTCCGTAATTGAGATTTCAACATTTTCCTCGATATCTGCTTGATAGGCTTGTTCTTCTGCAATATTCTTTCCATCGAATGTAAATCTCACCTTGGTTTTAAAAACCGCAGACCAATCCACTTTATCTCTTTTTAGAGATGGATAAGGGGCGTAATAAACTTATAGGGCTTGTTTGGCTAGTACAAAATGATCGTACTGTTGATAACGGAATGTATGTTTTATTTCTGTAAGATTATAATTTGGATGCACGTTAATACCAGAACCTGGAACATTGCTGAACCAGTTGCATCTGAATAAAAAAACTTCCTCTGCGGGTCTTATAAAATATGTCAATTGCAAAATCTTGGTTAACACGCCATAAAATTCATGTATACGATTATTAGGATCATCACTGCCTTTAACAAATACACCGGTATTGTTTGTTAATTTTTCAGCACCGTATTCTTTGGTGTTGAATTTATATCCATTAACGAAAAATATTGGATACATTTTAACTTTCCTTTTCGGTCCCAGGGCCAAATGTTTTAATCCTTCATCGACCACATTATTTGTATGATCACAAACGTAGTTCGAAAACCAAGTAGCGAAATTTTTGCTTAAATCGACGATTGGATTTTGTGATTTAATAAACACTGCAAACAAAAACATAATATATTGCTTTATTATTAATTTACACATGCAGTATTAAATTAAATTTATCAGAATGTAACGACCCAGAATTTTTATTAATTAAAATTTGAATATTTAATTAATTTTAAATATTAATAAGTGAATTTTTAAGTCGAATAAATTTTTATTTGAATTTTTGGATTTAATTGAATAATTAAATCGATAATTTAATATGTTAAATTATGGAAATAATTGAAAATTGGGTTGAATATGATTGAAAATGATTTGTAAAATTTTATTTTATCATATTGAAGTTGGAATGGTATTTTAGAACTTTTAAAATCGAATTAAAAGTTAATTTGTGAAAATTGAATATTTTAATATTAAAATCGACTAGTGAAAATAGTCAATTTTTCAACAGTCTCAGAATTGAGCGAAACCAGTTCCATTGGATCCGTAATAGTTAGTTATTACCGGATTTCAATTTTCGTGTCAATCGGAGTTATCGTTTGATCGTGGCAGCTCGAAACGCATCGAATTATTTTTAATTTAAATTTGGCGAGCTAAAATAGCCATTTTTCAAAAAGTCTCGGATTTCGACGAAACCAGTTTCATCAGATCCGTAATGTGATATTATTGTAAGGTTTCAAATTTCAAGTCAATTGGATTTACCGTTTGTCCGGTACGAATTAAAACGCCTAGAAAATCGCTTAAATCGGTTTAATTCAAATTGAACGTTTCTAGCCATAACTCGCACAGATGTTCGAATTAGCTTTCGAAACCTGTTCCATTGTGTCCGAAACGCGGGATAAACCCTAGGAACGTCAGTTTCGGCGCGTAAATCGGATTTCGGAATTTACGGATGAATAGTGTTCGATTTTTTTCTCTATAAATACACCCCTACCCTTCACAATTCTAAAAAAATAATAATAATAATAATAAAACCCTAGCCATCTTTCAGAGCCGCCACCCCCATTTTCAACGGCCGAGAATTTGCAGTCTTCCTCCCTCGATTACTCCAAATCCGTCGACAATTAGCCTTAGGTTTCAACTAGAGAATTGAAGAGGACATCAAGATCTACAAGTTCAACGGTGGAGATCGTGTTTGGAGCGACGATGGGGGAGATATGGAGCCGCGTGCATGGGCCGTTCCTCCTCGTGTTGCGCGCAACCTAGGCGACCGAGTTGGGGGCTACTCACGGCGTGGGTGGTGTTCGGGGTGGCGAGTCGCATGGAAGTCCCTGATCGTTGCATAGGTCGTTGTGTTGAATGTAAAATTTAACCCTAGTTTTCTATAATGGGTTCGGTTTGTGGCGTGACCTGGAGATGGATAACGTGGGTGGGGGAGATGATGTTGGGGGCGTTGGATCTGAATCTCACGGCCAAGAATGAATGGGTATAAAATTATAAAGTTAATGTTATAAAATTTGTAAATATAAAATCGTATAAACTTGTAAAATCAATAACTTTTTCATACGAGGTCGAAAACGCGCGAAACCAGTTGCGTTGGAATCGTATGGACGAGCACTACGCTATGGAGTTGGTTTGGAATCGTTTGGAGTTAGTGAGAATTTTGGGTAAAATTAAACGCGCGTTTAATTTTATTCGAAATAAATCGCTAAAACGAAATTTAAATCAAGGTGAGAACTTCTCACTCAATCGAATCAGTTTCGATTTTATTTTAAATAGTTAGATTTAAAATATTTGAATGCATGTTTGAATGATGATTGTTATCTATTGATTGTTAAAATAGACATTATGCGCCGTTAGTAAGCGGATGTTATTTATTAAAAACATATACCGCGAATATTTCATAAACAGTGAAATTGGTATTATAAATAATATCAATATATATATATATTGGCATATGTATATATTGCAGTTGTTGATTTCCCGCATTTTTTGTTTAGCGGATGAGACCCTATTGCGCCGTCTATTAAGCGGATAATATTTTAAATCCCATATACCGCGATAATTTCGTACTGGAGCGAAATTGGTATTGTGCTAATGTTTGTGGATGCAGGAAAACAGGTTGGAGGGATCCAACTGGATTCCTCAACAGTTTTTATTTGATTTCAGATATTTTGATATTTGATGGATTTTCATATTGATATATGATATCGTTGTAGTCGTGATTGACTATTTGGTGTGTAGCATCATTGGACCAAATTTTGGGATTTTAAAATGATTTTTAAAGTGATTTTTGAGAATATACTATATTTTGGAATTGATCCATTATAAATAAATAAACGTTATAATTTTTAAAGTTATAAAAATTATGATTTTTAAGAAATATAGTTAAAAGCTGATTTTTGAAAATAAGGAATTAATGACTTTATAAAATAGTTAAATTGGGATTTCTGAAATAATTGTGAAAAGTTTAAATATAGGATTTATAAAATTGATTATTTTATAAATCAAAATGATGAAATTATAAAGGAGTTTAAAGACGTTTTTAAAATATTAATATGAATTGATTTATATAAGAGATTTATAAATGGATATTTATAAATTGAGATATTGAAATTATAAAACGAGTTTTTATAAGTGTTTGAATGAAGTGAAAATGAATTTCATTAAAGAATGAAATTTATAGAATTATAAACGGTGAAGTTATAAATGAAATTTATAAATAGTAAGAATTATAAATTTGTGAAGTTATTTGAAGAATGGTTTTGGATAAATAATTGAATCTTATAAGTTATAAGGTTTATAATTATGAAGTTCAAAGGAACGATTTTTGTGAACGAATAAATTATAAGTATTTAACTTATAATATGAACCTTTAGTTTATAATTGAGTTATATATCGAATAGGTCAATAAAGAAAATTTATAAAAGGAAGTTGTTATAAAATAATTAGAAATGGGATTTATAAACGTTGTTTTATAAATTCGCAAATGACTTATGTTGATAAATAAATTGTTATAACTTATTAATGGAGTTATATTCAAGTTTTGACTGTGAATAATCCTTTGAAATAAAATGTATAGAAATGATGAAATGTGTTAACGTAGTATATTCACGTTTTTGAATAGTGAATAATATGTTAAAGAAATTGTTTTGAATGTGATATTTTAAACAGAATTAAAACGATCTAACGATGTTTTAAAAGGTGTTGAGATTCGAAACCATAGATTTCAACATTGATTGTTGAAATAGACGTTTTCGAGAAATAGAAGGAAATGGTGGACTATAACACTGTTGTTATAGTAAATGATTTCCGAAAGGAAATGTTTTGTATAGTATTGGGATTTATATATCTATTTTAAATTCGAATCCCTATACTAGTGATTTTGGGTTGTCGTAACGATGTTTTACGTAACATTCGTTTTGGCCCAAATAAATATGTTTAAGAGCATGATTTCCTTAAAGAATGAAATATATACTTAATCTCGATTTAAGTATATTGAATATTTTCTAAGTGTTGAAAATAAATAAAATTTGTGAATTACTTATGAATAAATAAGTATGGAAATGTTTTCCAATATAAAGTGAATATTTTGAGAATTTATCCTTTTGAAGATAAATTGAAAAGAAATATTGAAATGAATAATTGAAATCGAATATTCATGGATATTTTGGATTATAAATTCACTAAGGAATTTATTAAAGAAAGTGGAATTTGTTTAAAAATAAATATTGATTTATTTTTGAAGTATGAAATAATATATCTTGTAAAGATATTTTTGGAAAATAAATAATTTGGAAAATTATTTGGAATCTGGTGATGTGTGCATATCCAGTGATAGTTCAATAACCGACTATCAATATTTCCCTTTGAATGGGTAATTGATATGATTTGTTTGAATGTGAATGCTACACTTATTTTTGAATAAGCGCTCACTATTCGGGTTAACCGGGAAAGGACCATGGGGTCGTATAACCCATTCCGAATATGTGATACGTTGTTATAATTGCATTTGAAGATCGGTGTTGAAGACCCGGTATTTGCGAGAGCGATAGGATGACCTGTCGATTGTCTCTGCACTGAGTTGCAGCGGTATAGAGACTCCCTAAGTGATGGGAAATCCGATCAGGATTGTGAATATCCGGATTGCAAGGACTTCTTTGTAAGTGCCTTCGGTTTTGTTCGAGCCCGGAACAGACTTGTATGGATTGTATGTCTGACATTATAGTTGAGATATAAAGCCGATTTCTTTCAAATATATTTCTGTTGGTGGCGGAGAATTTATTCTTTTAGCTTAACACCCTTCTCTGAGACGTACGAGCTCAGAGGTTATATAGTTGAAGTTATCAGCGATATATTCCCAATTTGGTAATGTGACATGCTGAGTGCTGCTGTAAATGATCATTGTGTTGATTATTTATGATAGGATCATTTATTTGATCGTCTATCTTTGTGATCATTGTGTTGATCATTTGTTGACCCAAAGCATGACTTTTGTATAAAGTATGTTTTTGTGGACGTGACTTCGTCGAGCCTCACACCCCGGAAATGGTCAAAACAGGAAAGATGCGGCAAGGTTATGAGGGGTAGCTCCCTTTAGGGTATGTACATTTCCTTCTGGATAGAGGTGGTATCATGGTATGGAGCCCAGATATTTAACCTATGTGGTTACTACGAATTTATTACTTTGTGGTTGTTGGTTATCGGGATCCCGTGAGAAAGGTCGTTTACGATCGAGGAATGGCGTGCTCGTGTCAGTAGTTACCCAGTTAGGAGTAACCCGGCCTTGTGTTGGCAGAGTTCCGGTTTGGTTCTCGGGGATGTCTTTCCAGAGGCATTCTCATGTGGCAATGGGAAGTTCCTTGGCCTGACCATTTGTTGGAAATCCAAAGAAACAATACGAAACTTGTACGGTATTAGTTGTAGAACCTATCATTCACTTATGGTGTCGCAACACTGTTTGGATGGTAGCTATAGTAGGCATACGATAATGGTCGTATGTTGGCTAAGATTTATATTCTACTTTCGAAATGAATTTCTTCTACACTATGCACTAGTAATAATATCAAATGTTATTTTAAATGCGTATCAAGCATCTTTGACTATCATAAGGAGAAATCTCCTCCGATTCTGCGTTTGCATGTGTGTGTGTGCGGGAGGCCTTATGGTAGTCTCATTTTTTAAAAGCATTGCGAATTGAATTTAAAAATATCTCTCTATTTTGATTTTAAAGTTAAATAAACTGTTTTGAGTTCTCACACCAGTCACATGACTGACTCGGAGTTTATTGTTTTCCTTCCTAAACTCTGGGTGCCCACCAATTTTCACACGGTCAGTCAAGAGTTAAGGTTTATCAGGATATTCTGGATATTCAGGAATTGCTGGAGGCAAGTTGGATGGCATAACGTATTACTAGTATATAGTATTTCTTTTCCGCTGGTTGTTGTTTGTTGTTGTACACTTTGATGATATGATGTAATGAAATGAAATGTAATGTAATAACTGATATAGTTCTTTGTTTAAAGATTATTCATTTATTATTATATGTTGTTCCGCTGCGAATTGTGAGATTCTGATGGTGTTCTGTTGTTGTTTTCTGTTCCGTTCTATTTTAAAATTTTCTATTTTCTTTTCCCTCTATCTTCTACCTTTTTCTCTCTTTCCTTTTCTTAAATTCTTTTTAAAAAACCCTAACTATTCGGTTTTTCGACAACGAAAAATCGACATGTTACATTTGGTATCAAAATTATTAAAGTGTATATAAGTTGATTGTTTAGTTGAATTGAATAATCTAAATTGAAGAATAATTGTATAAGCAAAAGAATTATAAGAATTGAAGTATAATTAAAGTGATTTACAATTATGAAATAAACTTATATATAAGAAGTGAAACTATATGGATATATTTATGAATATGAGTTGTGAAATAAAAATGAATTTAAAGATTAAATGGAATATAACGTAAGTGTTGTTGAATGGAGTTGATATTAGTATCAAAGAAAATTAATAAAACAAGTGATGTTTGTAAATGAAGTATAACTTAAGAGATCAAAGTAAAATTAATAAAGTTAAGTGATGAATATAAACTTGAGTTATATAAATGAATTGGATTAAAGGATTGAATGTTAATCAATTAAATGGGAATTAAGTTGATATGAAATAATGAATATAAGTTTTAATTCATTTAAAATATAATGTTATTGGAAGTTGAATAAAAATCAATTAATTAAACCAAATATAAGCAAAGGAAATTTGGTTGTAATTAATATACATTGATTGTTATATGATTGTTAGTTGATTGTATATAATTCATTAAGTGTTAATGAAATTGGAAGCTAAAATAATTGGAATCCAATTTGAAGTTAAGTAAATTTGAATAGAATTGAATTTGATTTGGTAGTGAACCAACTTGAATATGAATTAGTGAATATAAACTAATTGAGAATGAATGTTAATAAGAACATCCACTGTATATGAATCAAATGTGATTAAATTGAAAACCCAATTCATTGAATATTAATAAGAATATGAATGAATATTGATTTGGTTATGGATGATAGTTGATTGATGGTTGCATTTGTTGCTTTTGTTTCATTTGCTATGTTGACATATATAGTTATTATGTTACTATATGTTGTATATTGATACTATTATCTATATGCATGTTCTCATGTTGTTTGTTGAGTGATTAGTAGGTGTGGATCGCGTTTGCTTCGCATTTGGAGCTCGCTTTCGCGCTATATTAGCCGTATATGCTTGCTAATAAAATATAAGGTACATATCTCGGATTACATACCGTACTTTTATACTTTTTCCCTTCGGGATGCCTCATTACTTGATGAGATGTATATTTGTGATATATATACTGTCATTTTTTTTCGGATCGAGCCGCGCAAAGGAGACTATGGCGAATTTTTCCGGAAATTTAAGGCGTTAGAAAAATTTTGAGAAAATTGGAAAATTTTGAAAACTTAAACTTTGATTTTGGAATTGAAAGTTAAATGATATAGTTTGGTTTTGAAAAAGATAACTAAGTATGATTTGAAAACTTAGTAAAGTATTATAAGAAGTTTAACTATGAATTTTGGGAAAATTAATAGCTTCTGTAATTTTTCTTACTTGTAATTTCGAGGACGAAATTCTTTTAAGTGGGGAAGATTGTAACGACCCAGAATTTTTATTAATTAAAATTTTAATATTTAATTAATTTTAAATATTAATAAGTGAATTTTTAATTCGAATAAATTTTTATTTGAATTTTTGGATTTAATTGAATAATTAAATCAATAATTTAATATGTTAAATTATGGAAATAATTGAAAATTGGGTTGAATATGATTGAAAATGATTTGTAAAATTTTATTTTATCATATTGAAGTTGGAATGATATTTTAGAACTTTTAAAATCGAATTAAAAGTTAATTTGTGAAAATTGAATATTTTAATATTAAAATCGACTAGTGAAAATAGTCAATTTTTGAACAGTCTCAGAATTGAACGAAACCAGTTCCATTGGATCCGTAATAGTTAGTTATTACCGGATTTCAATTTTTATGTCAATCGGAGTTATCGTTTGATCGTGGCAGCTCGAAACGCATCGAATTATTTTTAATTTAAATTTGGCGAGCTAAAATAGCCATTTTTCAAAAAGTCTCGGATTTCGACGAAACTAGTTTCATCGGATCCGTAATGTGATATTATTGTAAGGTTTCAAATTTCAAGTCAATTGGATTTACCGTTTTTCCGGTACGAATTAAAACGCCTAGAAAATCGCTTAAATCGGTTTAATTCAAATTGAACGTTTCTAGCCATAACTCGCACAGATGTCCGAATTAGCTTTCGAAACTTGTTCCATTGTGTCCGGAACGCGGGAAAAACCCTAGGAACATCAGTTTCGGTGCGTAAATCGGAGTTCGGAATTTACGGATGAATAGTGTTCGATTTTTTTCTCTATAAATACACCCCTACCCTTCACAATTCTAAAAAAAAAAATAATAATAATAAAACCCTAGCCATCTTTCAGAGCCGCCACCCCCATTTTCAACGGCCGAGAATTTGCAGTCTTCCTCCCTCGATTACTCCAAATCCGTCGACAATTAGCCTTAGGTTTCAACTAGAGAATTGAAGAGGACATCAAGATCTACAAGTTCAACGGTGGAGATCGTGTTTGGAGCGACGATGGGGGAGATATGGAGCCGCGTGCATGGGCCGTTCCTCCTCGTGTTGCGCGCAACCTAGGCGACCGAGTTGGGGGCTACTCACGGCGTGGGTGGTGTTCGGGGTGGCGAGTCGCATGGAAGTCCCTGATCGTTGCATAGGTCGTTGTGTTGAATGTAAAATTTAACCCTAGTTTTCTATAATGGGTTCGGTTTGTGGCGTGACCTGGAGATGGATAACGTGGGTGGGGGAGATGATGTTGGGGGCGTTGGATCTGAATCTCACGGCCAAGAATGAATGGGTATAAAATTATAAAGTTAATGTTATAAAATTTGTAAATATAAAATCGTATAAACTTGTAAAATCAATAACTTTTTCATACGAGGTCGAAAACGCGCGAAACCAGTTGCGTTGGAATCGTATGGACGAGCACTACGCTATGGAGTTGGTTTGGAATCGTTTGGAGTTAGTGAGAATTTTGGGTAAAATTAAACGCGCGTTTAATTTTATTCGAAATAAATCGCTAAAACGAAATTTAAATCAAGGTGAGAACTTCTCACTCAATCGAATCAGTTTCGATTTTATTTTAAATAGTTAGATTTAAAATATTTGAATGCATGTTTGAATGATGATTGTTATCTATTGATTGTTAAAATAGACATTATGCGCCGTTAGTAAGCGGATGTTATTTATTAAAAACATATACCGCGAATATTTCATAAACAGTGAAATTGGTATTATAAATAATATCAATATATATATATATTGGCATATGTATATATTGCAGTTGTTGATTTCCCGCATTTTTTGTTTAGCGGATGAGACCCTATTGCGCCGTCTATTAAGCGGATAATATTTTAAATCCCATATACCGCGATAATTTCGTACTGGAGCGAAATTGGTATTGTGCTAATGTTTGTGGATGCAGGAAAACAGGTTGGAGGGATCCAACTGGATTCCTCAACAGTTTTTATTTGATTTCAGATATTTTGATATTTGATGGATTTTCATATTGATATATGATATCGTTGTAGTCGTGATTGACTATTTGGTGTGTAGCATCATTGGACCAAATTTTGGGATTTTAAAATGATTTTTAAAGTGATTTTTGAGAATATACTATATTTTGGAATTGATCCATTATAAATAAATAAACGTTATAATTTTTAAAGTTATAAAAATTATGATTTTTAAGAAATATAGTTAAAAGCTGATTTTTGAAAATAAGGAATTAATGACTTTATAAAATAGTTAAATTGGGATTTCTGAAATAATTGTGAAAAGTTTAAATATAGGATTTATAAAATTGATTATTTTATAAATCAAAATGATGAAATTATAAAGGAGTTTAAAGACGTTTTTAAAATATTAATATGAATTGATTTATATAAGAGATTTATAAATGGATATTTATAAATTGAGATATTGAAATTATAAAACGAGTTTTTATAAGTGTTTGAATGAAGTGAAAATGAATTTCATTAAAGAATGAAATTTATAGAATTATAAACGGTGAAGTTATAAATGAAATTTATAAATAGTAAGAATTATAAATTTGTGAAGTTATTTGAAGAATGGTTTTGGATAAATAATTGAATCTTATAAGTTATAAGGTTTATAATTATGAAGTTCAAAGGAACGATTTTTGTGAACGAATAAATTATAAGTATTTAACTTATAATATGAACCTTTAGTTTATAATTGAGTTATATATCGAATAGGTCAATAAAGAAAATTTATAAAAGGAAGTTGTTATAAAATAATTAGAAATGGGATTTATAAACGTTGTTTTATAAATTCGCAAATGACTTATGTTGATAAATAAATTGTTATAACTTATTAATGGAGTTATATTCAAGTTTTGACTGTGAATAATCCTTTGAAATAAAATGTATAGAAATGATGAAATGTGTTAACGTAGTATATTCACGTTTTTGAATAGTGAATAATATGTTAAAGAAATTGTTTTGAATGTGATATTTTAAACAGAATTAAAACGATCTAACGATGTTTTAAAAGGTGTTGAGATTCGAAACCATAGATTTCAACATTGATTGTTGAAATAGACGTTTTCGAGAAATAGAAGGAAATGGTGGACTATAACACTGTTGTTATAGTAAATGATTTCCGAAAGGAAATGTTTTGTATAGTATTGGGATTTATATATCTATTTTAAATTCGAATCCCTATACTAGTGATTTTGGGTTGTCGTAACGATGTTTTACGTAACATTCGTTTTGGCCCAAATAAATATGTTTAAGAGCATGATTTCCTTAAAGAATGAAATATATACTTAATCTCGATTTAAGTATATTGAATATTTTCTAAGTGTTGAAAATAAATAAAATTTGTGAATTACTTATGAATAAATAAGTATGGAAATGTTTTCCAATATAAAGTGAATATTTTGAGAATTTATCTTTTTGAAGATAAATTGAAAAGAAATATTGAAATGAATAATTGAAATCGAATATTCATGGATATTTTGGATTATAAATTCACTAAGGAATTTATTAAAGAAAGTGGAATTTGTTTAAAAATAAATATTGATTTATTTTTGAAGTATGAAATAATATATCTTGTAAAGATATTTTTGGAAAATAAATAATTTGGAAAATTATTTGGAATCTGGTGATGTGTGCATATCCAGTGATAGTTCAATAACCGACTATCAATATTTCCCTTTGAATGGGTAATTGATATGATTTGTTTGAATGTGAATGCTACACTTATTTTTGAATAAGCGCTCACTATTCGGGTTAACCGGGAAAGGACCATGGGGTCGTATAACCCATTCCGAATATGTGATACGTTGTTATAATTGCATTTGAAGATCGGTGTTGAAGACCCGGTATTTGCGAGAGCGATAGGATGACCTGTCGATTGTCTCTGCACTGAGTTGCAGCGGTATAGAGACTCCCTAAGTGATGGGAAATCCGATCAGGATTGTGAATATCCGGATTGCAAGGACTTCTTTGTAAGTGCCTTCGGTTTTGTTCGAGCCCGGAACAGACTTGTATGGATTGTATGTCTGACATTATAGTTGAGATATAAAGCCGATTTCTTTCAAATATATTTCTGTTGGTGGCGGAGAATTTATTCTTTTAGCTTAACACCCTTCTCTGAGACGTACGAGCTCAGAGGTTATATAGTTGAAGTTATCAGCGATATATTCCCAATTTGGTAATGTGACATGCTGAGTGCTGCTGTAAATGATCATTGTGTTGATTATTTATGATAGGATCATTTATTTGATCGTCTATCTTTGTGATCATTGTGTTGATCATTTGTTGACCCAAAGCATGACTTTTGTATAAAGTATGTTTTTGTGGACGTGACTTCGTCGAGCCTCACACCCCGGAAATGGTCAAAACAGGAAAGATGCGGCAAGGTTATGAGGGGTAGCTCCCTTTAGGGTATGTACATTTCCTTCTGGATAGAGGTGGTATCATGGTATGGAGCCCAGATATTTAACCTATGTGGTTACTACGAATTTATTACTTTGTGGTTGTTGGTTATCGGGATCCCGTGAGAAAGGTCGTTTACGATCGAGGAATGGCGTGCTCGTGTCAGTAGTTACCCAGTTAGGGGTAACCCGGCCTTGTGTTGGCAGAGTTCCGGTTTGGTTCTCGGGGATGTCTTTCCAGAGGCATTCTCATGTGGCAATGGGAAGTTCCTTGGCCTGACCATTTGTTGGAAATCCAAAGAAACAATACGAAACTTGTACGGTATTAGTTGTAGAACCTATCATTCACTTATGGTGTCGCAACACTGTTTGGATGGTAGCTATAGTAGGCATACGATAATGGTCGTATGTTGGCTAAGATTTATATTCTACTTTCGAAATGAATTTCTTCTACACTATGCACTAGTAATAATATCAAATGTTATTTTAAATGCGTATCAAGCATCTTTGACTATCATAAGGAGAAATCTCCTCCGATTCTGCGTTTGCATGTGTGTGTGTGCGGGAGGCCTTATGGTAGTCTCATTTTTTAAAAGCATTGCGAATTGAATTTAAAAATATCTCTCTATTTTGATTTTAAAGTTAAATAAACTGTTTTGAGTTCTCACACCAGTCACATGACTGACTCGGAGTTTATTGTTTTCCTTCCTAAACTCTGGGTGCCCACCAATTTTCACACGGGCAGTCAAGAGTTAAGGTTTATCAGGATATTCTGGATATTCAGGAATTGCTGGAGGCAAGCTGGATGGCATGGCGTATTACTAGTATATAGTATTTCTTTTCCGCTGTTTGTTGTTTGTTGTTGTACACTCTGATGATATGATGTAATGAAATGAAATGTAATGTAATAACTGATATAGTTCTTTGTTTAAAGATTATTCATTTATTATTATATGTTGTTCCGCTGCGAATTGTGAGATTCTGATGGTGTTCTGTTGTTGTTTTCTGTTCCGTTCTATTTTAAAATTTTCTATTTTCTTTTCCCTCTATCTTCTACCTTTTTCTCTCTTTCCTTTTCTTAAATTCTTTTTAAAAAACCCTAACTATTCGGCTTTTCGGCAACGAAAAATCGACATGTTACACAGAACTTGTAATCTGATAATTACCTAATAAATGGTGCAACTTCTGAACAATTAAGAAAAATATATGCATGTGCTACATGGTAATCTCTATCATCTAACCATACTTCTACACATTTTCCAGTATGTCGACCATGTTGTTTAACAATAGATAACATTAGTTCAGAAGAAGAATCCTGCTCAATAGCCTCATCATTACGCGCAACACTTTGAAATGATAAATTCACATGATCATTGAAATAATGAGAGAAAAAGAACGATGCTTCTTCTTCGATATATGATTTGCAAATCAAACATTCAACTCGAGCTTTTTGTCTCACTTTTTTCTTTAAATGATTTAAGTACCTAAATAAAAAATATTTCATATCAATATTGATTTTTATTTATAGTTAAATTAACATTTACATACTCAGTATTAATAACATACCTCTCGAATGGATACATCCATCCATATTGCACAAGACCTCGAATACGTGCTTTAAATGAAAGATGAACAGGTAAATTCTCCATTACATTGAAAAAAGATGGAGGAAATATTTTCTCCAGTTTGCAGAGCAGTATAGGGATTTCTACCTCAAGTTTACGAAGACGATCAACTTTTAACATAGTTAAACAAAGCTACTTATAAAATAAACCAAGTTCTGTTATAACCTTCCAAACTTTTACGGGTAACAACTCTTTGAAAGCGACGGGTAACAAATTTTGCATCATTACATGACAATCATGGATTTTCATCCCACTCAGTCTTCTGTTCTTATAGTCGACACATCTACAAAGATTAGATGAAATTCCATCAAGAAATCGTAATCCTTCCACCCATTTTGATAGTACTTTAACTTGGTTGTTATCTAGTTCATAACATGCTTTGAGTTTTTTAGTGTCATTTGGCTTCATATGAAGCTTAGGACGATTACATATTTCTTCTATATCACGTCTTGATTTCAGATCGTCCTTAGTCTTGCCCTTAACATTCAAAAGTGTATTAAACACATTATCGAATACGTTTTTCTTGTTATGCATCACGCCAATGTTATAACGGATTGAGAGATTTTTTCAATAAGGCAACTCTCAGAATATGCTCTGTTTGCACCAATTGTGAAACGTCGATTTCCCTTGGATTTCAGTTTGCTGCCCGGTTTCATGTATCTTTGGATAATCTTTTACAAGTTCATATATATCTTCACTTGACCAAATCATTGGTGGTTGTAAAGTCTCATGTCTATTAGCTATGAAGTTTTTTTTGTCCCTTCTAAAAGTATGATTAATATGAAGAAAACATCGATGACAATTAAACCATGAAATTGCCTTTCCATACCGTAAAGAAAATGCTCGTGTTTCTTCCATACAGTAAGGACAAGCAAAACGACTGGCGATACTCCAACCCAAAAGCATTGCATATGTAGAAAAATCGCTAATAGTCCATAACAAAGAAGCGAACATCCGAATTTTTTTTCGATACGTCGTATGTTTCAATTACTCCATACTACAATGTTTTCAACTCTTCGATTAGTGGTTGTAAGTAAATATCGATACCCTGTGTCGGATCATCAGGGGAAGAGACGACAATTGTGAGAAACATATATGGAGTTTTCATACACATCCACGGGGGTAGATTGTAAGGTGTAATGATTATAGGTCAAGATAAATATTTAGAACCAAACTGAGAAAACGGTGAAAATCCATCAGTACACAAACCTAGTCTAACGTTACGCCTCTCCGCTGCGAAATTGGGATATTTCTTATCAAAATACTTCCATGCTTCTCCATCAGATGTGTAACGCCCCACCTCTATACCCACATTAGCAAAGAGTATTATTAGATAATACCGTCTGCTAATACGGAGAATAAGGCTGGATAGGAGCGACCATCTATAGCCTTGCTTTAACTATCTATTGAATACATCGACAATTGCCCTTACCTAGCAGATCGACATGTCCAATGAATACTTAAAACAAAACCATAGTTGGCTAGAGGATCTATCAGAACAGAATATAATAACTCAAATGTAATATACATCACAGAACAGTAAATCATCACATGCACATATACCGATACATAACAGAGTATACAAAATGATACATGACAAGTGGTATAGCAAACCACAATATACAGACGAGTCAATAATACATATCAGAGTTACAACAGATGAAGACTACACAAAATCTATGACAAGCAAGAAACTAGCGGAATAGTCCATGCGGAAGCAAAAGAGGCTAAGTCCAAAAGCACCTAACCTGAAACATCTCGGTCTGACCCGAGTATAAAATACACGGGTCAGTCTAGCTAAACAAATCAGTTAGATAAACTGAACGATAATGAGCCTGCAAGATCGTATAGTATAACAAATATCTCTAAGGGAGATAACACAATCATCTAACAAAAGATGAATCATATAGAACGAGCCTCATATCATCGGCGACATAGATAAACAAAGGATACAATTATCCCAAATCAAGCCAAAAGGCAAATAACAAATACCCATACGGTATACAAGTTCCACAAGGTAATCGCTACACATCATGCGGCTCAAAAAGACCAACACCGATGGGCGATACCGAGGGAATATAATCATATCAGTGAAATATCAGAAAATTCCAATTGCAACAAACCTAAATATCTCATGAACGGGGGTGAAGAAACCACTCCAATATCTCTTGAGCGGTGGTGAAGAAACCACTACGAAAGCGCTACTAAAAGCAACAAGCTAGAAGGAGACAGTCCGAAGACACTATCCCAAAGGCAACAGACAATCCCAAATATCTATCGAGCTGGGGCAAAGGACCAACTCCAAAAGCGATACTAAAGGCAACAAGCCAGAAGGAGACAGTCCGAAGACACTATCCCAAAGGCGGCATGTGTCACAAACTCCCAGAAAGGAACCCGAGAAGTGTTAACGTGAGTCCCATAACCACCCGTTCGCACTAAACGGTTTACTATCCGTTAGTCAATTTCACACTCAAAGCAGTACAAAGTTTACCTCATCTCATTGGTAAACCAAACCCAAAGGTCAAAACGTTCAAACGAATAGATTGGGAATTAACTGAAAAGATGAACGCACGTGTTCATTGCACGTGTTTTATCTAATCATTTACTTCTCCTCCCACTTCGCTCGGAGTGCGAAATTGTGTGTGTATGTTTTAAATAGAATTTATAATTTGGAGAAGCGAGCTTTTAATACGATTTGAAGAGATCATTTATAAAAAAAACCCGTGAGTGAAGTTAAAAAGAAGTCATCAAAGTCAAATATGCAATAACAACTAATTGGAATCAACACGAATCGATAAAAGTTGGAAATTAACTCAAAATTAGCCAAAATAGGCAAATTAGGCAAAACATGGGATTCCAGACGTCTGTAGGGTGCATTCAGACGTCTGGTTTCGTCCTCTGGAAAATCCCAGCAAAACAGACCAGACGTCTGATTTTTCGAACCAGACGTCTGAAACCATTCGGACGTCTGAAATTGAGGGTCAGACGTCTGAAAGTGGTTTCTGACTTTCTTCCAACTGCCGTATGTTTATTTTTTTCACTCCAGGTACAAACCAGACGTCTGAGCTTGGTTTCCAAACGTCTGGTCACCTGGTCTGGGCAACAATTTGCCTAGGCCAAAGTGGCCAAAATATATCGAAACCAATCGATCCGAATCCAATGCAATAGACATGAATAGAGGTTAGTAATTTATACCTAACCTCAACAAAAGCAATAGCTTAGATGTGAGTTCCATAAACTCACCTTTTTAACTCAAGAACAAGAAGAAGAAGCTCAAATGCAAAGGAACAAGGCCAACCACTCTCTACTTCAACTCTACTAGCTTCAATCTAAGATCAAACAAACATTTCCTAAGTTTAGGTTTAGGAATTTCTAAGATTGAAGAGAGAAAGAGATAGAGAAGATGAAGAAGAGGCTTACCAATTGCTTCTCTTTGATTTTGGAGCAAGAATATGAGCTAGCAAGAAGAACTAGGGTTTGTAATTTCTATTTCCCTTTCCCTTTCACCATTTTCAGTTGGAGCTTAAGTTTAGAAGAGTGGAATGATAGAATGAAGAGGAGAGGGATGAGTTAGGGTATTAGTTAAGCTAGTGGGCTGAACCCAAACCCTAAACCCAATAGAAAAAGTAGCGAAATTCAACTTACTCCAAACATATCAAAGATTATACTCAAAAAGATCGCAAACGACATTTTGAACACAATGGAATTGGTCTTGAGTCCCAATTCGACTGTTTGCAGAAAGTAACTTTTCGGACCATAATCCGACAAACGACGTCATATTTAAATAAAATATTTAAATATACAATCGATAAATATGCGGGTTGTTACAGACTCCCCTCCTTAAAGAAATTGCGTCCTCGCAATTCTTAAGAAGAAAATAAAGAGTAACAACCAAAATATATCAACACATAAGAATAACAGAATAAGAAGTTCACCATAAAGTGCACGAAAAGATAAGCCTGAACTTGCTTGCTTAAGAATTCTATGGATTCCTAAGCTCAAAATAATTCGGAACACTGACGTGGTACAAACAATACGTCAAATGATCCAAAGCTCAACAAAAGAAGTGCAACAAAACGTCCGATGAACTTGGTAAAAAGATCATTCCATTCGGACATCAACAAAGAAACAATCACTTGTTGCTTACAACTAAATGCATTGGCAACACGATCCCCCTTTTCGGGAATAAAAAGAATATCAAGATCATAGGATGCAAGGAACTCGAGCCAACACTAAGTTCCTTATGAGAAATTAAGCATTCAAAAATTATGATTGGTGAGGAGAACAAAATTCCTTACCCAAAAATAATGATGCCAAATATAAAGAGAGAAAACAATAGCCGTGAGCACTAGATAATGAGTGGCATACCTAGTCTCTGTCGGCTTTAACGATTTAGAAGCACAAGTGATAGCACGTTTTCTTTTGCAAGAGAACGGCATTCAAACCAACACGACTAGTATTGGTAAAAAGATAAAATCTTGGTTCCCTTCGGGAATCCCAAGATAAGAGTACCGAAAAAGAGTCCTTTCAAATAATCTACTTTCTTAAAAGTTAAAACTTTAGAATTGCAATTACCTTCACGAAATCATCTTTCTGGAAAAATTTACCTATTTCAAATCAATTTATTGTGTCAAATTGTCTCATCAAAGCGTTTAGGAGATTCCTATCGATAACGTTGATCAAGCGCATCGACCAGAATTCTTAAAGCACTCAATGGGCAATACAATCACAAAACCATCTTTTATAAGATAAACATGTTTCTAAAAACTTTTAAAAATTCACTTTGTTCGTTTTAAGAACAAAAATCCCATTTATACTTATAAATAAATCTTATGAAAAAGATTTGCAAAATTTTTAAATTTGCTAATTTCCATCCAAAACTAATAAAATACTAAAAATGGAATCATCGAGATATTCGCAGAATACTCGATTCATAAAATGGATGAAATGAGCTAGACAACTGAATGACATAACACATCATTCATAAGAATCACAACAAGTGCGGAATGTGGTAAGTGGAATTCTAACTTCCGCAACTCGTAGCCAAATGAAAACCGGTGGTAAGGTCGAGCTAAAAAGACCTTAACACTACTTAAAAGATTGCTTAGGTGATAACCCTAAGACAAGACCAAAAATACCGGAAATTCTCAAACTACAAGAATTAGAGGAACAACATTTTCCTCATCATGAGGGCTTAAAGAATAAAATGATGCCATCAAATTGGAAATCGAGATCACAAAGAAAAATAGAGACTTTCCAAAATAGATGGAGACATACCTTATCCCTGAGAAGAACCTCCAGAAGCATCTGTTACATTTAACTTGCCAGATGGAGAATTATTCGGAGCAATGGACAAGTGGAACTACGATGACCTTCCTTCTTGCAATAACGGCAGAAGAGAGGCTTAGGACAAGCTCGAATCATATGATCAGGAGAACCACAATTGAAACACTTCCGAATGGAAGGTGTTCCAGCAGACTGAGACTGAGAATCAAATTCATCGGGCTTTTTCTTCTTGGAAGGGAAAAATTCCGGCTCATCCAATGGAGACTGCTTTTTGTCGGGGTTCTTGCGAACCTCAACATCATGGTCACTATCACACTCCCTCTCGATGGTTTCGAGATGCAGTGCAAAATCAACTAAGTCCTCAAAAGAAAGCTTAAGCTCAAGCATCAAAGATTTCTTAAGATATTTCTTAAGACCAAAAACAAACTTCAAATTCTTCTTATAAGAAGTGCTAATGAATTCAAGACCATACTTAGATAAGGCCTCGAAAGATGCAACATATTCAGAAACGGAAGACTCCCCTTGCTTTAATTCAAGAAAGCGCCGGGACAACAAAGCTTTCTCAGATTCAGGAACGAACTTGAGTTCGAATCGCTCCCGAAACTGAGTCCAAGAAAGAGCAGACTCATCAATTTCGGCTACAAGAAGCTCGTACCAATCAAGGGCACGCTCTTGCAATAATCTAGAAGTTACAAGAACTCTATCATGATCAGAAATATCCATTCTAGAGAAGATACGTTCGCACGTGCGAATCCAAGCTTGGACTTCAAGAATAGACTCGGAGCCTTTAAACGGCTTTCCTCCAAGATGAGAAAAATCACTGCACAGGCGTGCAAAGGTAGACTTGCGAGGTGGAGATACACGAGTAGGAGCTGGGGGCTGAATGCTCCTAAACAACTCCATAAACTGATCGGCTAACATATAAACGCCATCCGGATGTGAGCCACCGGATTTTCCAGCATCCGAACGTCGTCCTCTGCCTCTTCCAGCCAAAAGCTGAAAGTTAAAGAAGATAAGTATTAACCACAAGGTAGATATTTCAATACGGAATACTATGGAATAAAAATACATTCCTGGACGTATTCCCAAATTCTATCTACCCAAAAACACGGAAGGAATAGAGACGCGAAGATTCAAGGATTTGTAACACTTGCTACACTCTAATGTATCCTAATATGTGCTTCTATTCTGTGTTTATCATATTTTGTTCTGAACGCAGCTCTGATACCAAGCTATAACGCCCCACCTCTATACCCACATTAGCAAAGAGTATTATTAGATAATACCGTCTGCTAATACGGAGAATAAGGCTGGATAGGAGCGACCATCTATAGCCTTGCTTTAACTATCTATTGAATACATCGACAATTGTCCTTACCTAGCAGATCGACATGTCCAATGAATACTTAAAACAAAACCATAGTTGGCTAGAGGATCTATCAGAACAGAATATAATAACTCAAATGTAATATACATCACAGAACAGTAAATCATCACATGCACATATACCGATACATAACAGAGTATACAAAACGATACATGACAAGTGGTATAGCAAACCACAATATACAGACGAGTCAATAATACATATCAGAGTTACAACAGATGAAGACTACACAAAAGCTATGACAAGCAAGAAACTAGCGGAATAGTCCATGCGGAAGCAAAAGAGGCTAAGTCCAAAAGCACCTAACCTGAAACATCTCGGTCTGACCCGAGTATAAAATACACGGGTCAGTCTAGCTAAACAAATCAGTTAGATAAACTGAACGATAATGAGCCTGCAAGATCGTATAGTATAACAAATATCTCTAAGGGAGATAACACAATCATCTAACAAAAGATGAATCATATAGAACGAGCCTCATATCATCGGCGACATAGATAAACAAAGGATACAATTATCCCAAATCAAGCCAAAAGGCAAATAACAAATACCCATACGGTATACAAGTTCCACAAGGTAATCGCTACACATCATGCGGCTCAAAAAGACCAACACCGATGGGCGATACCGAGGGAATATAATCATATCAGTGAAATATCAGAAAATTCCAATTGCAACAAACCTAAATATCTCATGAACGGGGGTGAAGAAATCACTTCAATATCTCTTGAGCGGTGGTGAAGAAACCACTACGAAAGCGCTACTAAAAGCAACAAGCTAGAAGGAGACAGTCCGAAGACACTATCCCAAAGGCAACAGACAATCCCAAATATCTCTCGAGCTGGGGCAAAGGACCAACTCCAAAAGCGATACTAAAGGCAACAAGCCAGAAGGAGATAGTCCGAAGACACTATCCCAAAGGCGGCATGTGTCACAAACTCCCAGAAAGGAACCCGAGAAGTGTTAACGTGAGTCCCATAACCACCCGTTCGCACTAAACGGTTTACTATCCGTTAGTCAATTTCACACTCAAAGCAGTACAAAGTTTACCTCATCTCATTGGTAAACCAAACCCAAAGGTCAAAACGTTCAAACGAATAGATTGGGAATTAACTGAAAAGATGAACGCACGTGTTCATTGCACGTGTTTTATCTAATCATTTACTTCTCCTCCCACTTCGCTCGGAGTGCGAAATTGTGTGTGTATGTTTTAAATAGAATTTATAATTTGGAGAAGCGAGCTTTTAATACGATTTGAAGAGATCATTTATAAAAAAAACCCGTGAGTGAAGTTAAAAAGAAGTCATCAAAGTCAAATATGCAATAACAACTAATTGGAATCAACACGAATCGATAAAAGTTGGAAATTAACTCAAAATTAGCCAAAATAGGCAAATTAGGCAAAACATGGGATTCCAGACGTCTGTAGGGTGCATTCAGACGTCTGGTTTCGTCCTCTGGAAAATCCCAGCAAAACAGACCAGACGTCTGATTTTTCGAACCAGACGTCTGAAACCATTCGGACGTCTGAAATTGAGGGTCAGACGTCTGAAAGTGGTTTCTGACTTTCTTCCAACTGCCGTATGTTTATTTTTTTCACTCCAGGTACAAACCAGACGTCTGAGCTTGGTTTCCAAACGTCTGGTCACCTGGTCTGGGCAACAATTTGCCTAGGCCAAAGTGGCCAAAATATATCGAAACCAATCGATCCGAATCCAATGCAATAGACATGAATAGAGGTTAGTAATTCATACCTAACCTCAACAAAAGCAATAACTTAGATGTGAGTTCCATAAACTCACCTTTTTAACTCAAGAACAAGAAGAAGAAGCTCAAATGCAAAGGAACAAGGCCAACCACTCTCTACTTCAACTCTACTAGCTTCAATCTAAGATCAAACAAACATTTCCTAAGTTTAGGTTTAGGAATTTCTAAGATTGAAGAGAGAAAGAGATAGAGAAGATGAAGAAGAGGCTTACCAATTGCTTCTCTTTGATTTTGGAGCAAGAATATGAGCTAGCAAGAAGAACTAGGGTTTGTAATTTCTATTTCCCTTTCCCTTTCACCATTTTCAGTTGGAGCTTAAGTTTAGAAGAGTGGAATGAGAGAATGAAGAGGAGAGGGATGAGTTAGGGTATTAGTTAAGCTAGTGGGCTGAACCCAAACCCTAAACCCAATAGAAAAAGTAGCGAAATTCAACTTACTCCAAACATATCAAAGATTATACTCAAAAAGATCGCAAACGACATTTTGAACACAATGGAATTGGTCTTGAGTCCCAATTCGACTGTTTGCAGAAAGTAACTTTTCGGACCATAATCCGACAAACGACGTCATATTTAAATAAAATATTTAAATATACAATCGATAAATATGCGGGTTGTTACAGACTCCCCTCCTTAAAGAAATTGCGTCCTCGCAATTCTTAAGAAGAAAATAAAGAGTAACAACCAAAATATATCAACACATAAGAATAACAGAATAAGAAGTTCACCATAAAGTGCACGAAAAGATAAGCCTGAACTTGCTTGCTTAAGAATTCTATGGATTCCTAAGCTCAAAATAATTCGGAACACTGACGTGGTACAAACAATACGTCAAATGATCCAAAGCTCAACAAAAGAAGTGCAACAAAACGTCCGATGAACTTGGTAAAAAGATCATTCCATTCGGACATCAACAAAGAAACAATCACTTGTTGCTTACAACTAAATGCATTGGCAACACGATCCCCCTTTTCGGGAATAAAAAGAATATCAAGATCATAGGATGCAAGGAACTCGAGCCAACACTAAGTTCCTTATGAGAAATTAAGCATTCAAAAATTATGATTGGTGAGGAGAACAAAATTCCTTACCCAAAAATAATGATGCCAAATATAAAGAGAGAAAACAATAGCCGTGAGCACTAGATAATGAGTGGCATACCTAGTCTCTGTCGGCTTTAACGATTTAGAAGCACAAGTGATAGCACGTTTTCTTTTGCAAGAGAACGGCATTCAAACCAACACGACTAGTATTGGTAAAAAGATAAAATCTTGGTTCCCTTCGGGAATCCCAAGATAAGAGTACCGAAAAAGAGTCCTTTCAAATAATCTACTTTCTTAAAAGTTAAAACTTTAGAATTGCAATTACCTTCACGAAATCATCTTTCTGGAAAAATTTACCTATTTCAAATCAATTTATTGTGTCAAATTGTCTCATCAAAGCGTTTAGGAGATTCCTATCGATAACGTTGATCAAGCGCATCGACCAGAATTCTTAAAGCACTCAATGGGCAATACAATCACAAAACCATCTTTTATAAGATAAACATGTTTCTAAAAACTTTTAAAAATTCACTTTGTTCGTTTTAAGAACAAAAATCCCATTTATACTTATAAATAAATCTTATGAAAAAGATTTGCAAAATTTTTAAATTTGCTAATTTCCATCCAAAACTAATAAAATACTAAAAATGGAATCATCGAGATATTCGCAGAATACTCGATTCATAAAATGGATGAAATGAGCTAGACAACTGAATGACATAACACATCATTCATAAGAATCACAACAAGTGCGGAATGTGGTAAGTGGAATTCTAACTTCCGCAACTCGTAGCCAAATGAAAACCGGTGGTAAGGTCGAGCTAAAAAGACCTTAACACTACTTAAAAGATTGCTTAGGTGATAACCCTAAGACAAGACCAAAAATACCGGAAATTCTCAAACTACAAGAATTAGAGGAACAACATTTTCCTCATCATGAGGGCTTAAAGAATAAAATGATGCCATCAAATTGGAAATCGAGATCACAAAGAAAAATAGAGACTTTCCAAAATAGATGGAGACATACCTTATCCCTGAGAAGAACCTCCAGAAGCATCTGTTACATTTAACTTGCTAGATGGAGAATTATTCGGAGCAATGGACAAGTGGAACTACGATGACCTTCCTTCTTGCAATAACGGCAGAAGAGAGGCTTAGGACAAGCTCGAATCATATGATCAGGAGAACCACAATTGAAACACTTCCGAATGGAAGGTGTTCCAGCAGACTGAGACTGAGAATCAAATTCATCGGGCTTTTTCTTCTTGGAAGGGAAAAATTCCGGCTCATCCAATGGAGACTGCTTTTTGTCGGGGTTCTTGCGAACCTCAACATCAAGGTCACTATCACACTCCCTCTCGATGGTTTCGAGATGCAGTGCAAAATCAACTAAGTCCTCAAAAGAAAGCTTAAGCTCAAGCATCAAAGATTTCTTAAGATATTTCTTAAGACCAAAAACAAACTTCAAATTCTTCTTATAAGAAGTGCTAATGAATTCAAGACCATACTTAGATAAGGCCTCGAAAGATGCAACATATTCAGAAACGGAAGACTCCCCTTGCTTTAATTCAAGAAAGCGCCGGGACAACAAAGCTTTCTCAGATTCAGGAACGAACTTGAGTTCGAATCGCTCCCGAAACTGAGTCCAAGAAAGAGCAGACTCATCAATTTCGGCTACAAGAAGCTCGTACCAATCAAGGGCACGCTCTTGCAATAATCTAGAAGTTACAAGAACTCTATCATGATCAGAAATATCCATTCTAGAGAAGATACGTTCGCACGTGCGAATCCAAGCTTGGACTTCAAGAATAGACTCGGAGCCTTTAAACGGCTTTCCTCCAAGATGAGAAAAATCACTGCACAGGCGTGCAAAGGTAGACTTGCGAGGTGGAGATACACGAGTAGGAGCTGGGGGCTGAATGCTCCTAAACAACTCCATAAACTGATCGGCTAACATATAAACGCCATCCGGATGTGAGCCACCGGATTTTCCAGCATCCGAACGTCGTCCTCTGCCTCTTCCAGCCAAAAGCTGAAAGTTAAAGAAGATAAGTATTAACCACAAGGTAGATATTTCAATACGGAATACTACGGAATAAAAATACATTCCTGGACGTATTCCCAAATTCCATCAGATGTGTAACGCCCCACCTCTATACCCACATTAGCAAAGAGTATTATTAGATAATACCGTCTGCTAATACGGAGAATAAGGCTGGATAGGAGCGACCATCTATAGCCTTGCTTTAACTATCTATTGAATACATCGACAATTGCCCTTACCTAGCAGATCGACATGTCCAATGAATACTTAAAACAAAACCATAGTTGGCTAGAGGATCTATCAGAACAGAATATAATAACTCAAATGTAATATACATCACAGAACAGTAAATCGTCACATGCACATATACCGATACATAACAGAGTATACAAAACGATACATGACAAGTGGTATAGCAAACCACAATATACAGACGAGTCAATAATACATATCAGAGTTACAACAGATGAAGACTACACAAAAGCTATGACAAGCAAGAAACTAGCGGAATAGTCCATGCGGAAGCAAAACAGGCTAAGTCCAAAAGCACCTAACCTGAAACATCTCGGTCTGACCCGAGTATAAAATACACGGGTCAGTCTAGCTAAACAAATCAGTTAGATAAACTGAACGATAATGAGCCTGCAAGATCGTATAGTATAACAAATATCTCTAAGGGAGATAACACAATCATCTAACAAAAGATGAATCATATAGAACGAGCCTCATATCATCTGCGACATAGATAAACAAAGGATACAGTTATCCCAAATCAAGCCAAATGGCAAATAACAAATACCCATACGGTATACAAGTTCCACAAGGTAATCGCTACACATCATGCGGCTCAAAAAGACCAACACCGATGGGAGATCCCGAGGGAATATAATCATATCAGTGAAATATCAGAAAATTCCAATTGCAACAAACCTAAATATCTCATGAGCGGTGGTGAAGAAACCACTCCAATATCTCTCGAGCGGTGGTGAAGAAACCACTATGAAAGCGCTACTAAAAGCAACAAGCTAAAAGGAGACAGTCTGAAGACACTATCCTAAAGGCAACAGACAATCCAAATATCTCTCGAGCTGGGGCAAAGGACCAACTCCAAAAGCGATACTAAAGGCAACAAGCCAGAAGGAGACAGTCCGAAGACACTATCCCAAAGGCGGCATGTGTCACAAACTCCCAGAAAGGAACCCAAGAAGTGTTAACGTGAGTCCCATAACCACCCGTTCGCACTAAACGGTTTACTATCCGTTAGTCAATTTCACACTCAAAGCAGTACAAAGTTTACCTCATCTCATCGGTAAACCAAACCCAAAGGTCAAAACGTTCAAACGAATAGATTGGGAATTAACTGAAAAGATGAACGCACGTGTTCATTGCACGTGTTTTATCTAATCATTTACTTCTCCTCCCACTTCGCTCGGAGTGCGAAATTGTGTGTGTATGTTTTAAATAGAATTTATAATCTGGAGAAGCGAGCTTTTAATACGATTTGAAGAGATCATTTATAAAAAAAACCCGTGAGTGAAGTTAAAAAGAAGTCATCAAAGTCAAATATGCAATAACAACTAATTGGAATCAACACGAATCGATAAAAGTTGGAAATTAACTCAAAATTAGCCAAAATAGGCAAATTAGGCAAAACAGGGGATTCCAGATGTTTGTAGGGTGCATTCAGACGTCTGGTTTCGTCCTCTGGAAAATCCCAGCAAAACAGACCAGACGTCTGATTTTTCGAACCAGACGTCTGAAACCATTCGGACGTCTGAAATTGAGGGTCAGACGTCTGAAAGTGGTTTCTGACTTTCTTCCAACTGCCGTATGTTTATATTTTTCACTCCAGGTACAAACCAGACGTCTGAGCTTGGTTTCCAGACGTCTGGTCATCTGGTCTGGGCAACAATTTGCCTAGGCCAAAGTGGCCAAAATATATCGAAACCAATCGATCCGAATCCAATGCAATAGACATGAATAGAGGTTAGTAATTCATACCTAACCTCAACAAAAGCAATAGCTTAGATGTGAGTTCCAGAAACTCACCTTTTTAACTCAAGAACAAGAAGAAGAAGCTCAAATGCAAAGGAACAAGGCCAACCACTCTCTACTTCAACTCTACTAGCTTCAATCTAAGATCAAACAAACATTTCCTAAGTTTAGGTTTAGGAATTTCTGAGATTGAAGAGAGAAAGAGATAGAGAAGATGAATAAGAGGCTTACCAATTGCTTCTCTTTGATTTTGGAGCAAGAATATGAGCTAGCAAGAAGAACTAGGGTTTGCAATTTCTATTTCCCTTTCCCTTCCACCATTTTCAGTTGGAGCTTGAGTTTAGAAGAGTGGAATGAGAGAATAGAGAGGAGAGGGCTGAGTTAGGGTATTAGTTAAGCTAGTGGGCTGAACCCAAACCCTAAACCCAATAGAAAAAGTAGCGAAATTCAACTTACTCCAAACATATCAAAGATTATACTCAAAAAGATCGCAAACGACATTTTGAACACAATGGAATTGGTCTTGAGTCCCAATTCGACCGTTTGCAGAAAGTAACTTTTCGGACCATAATCCGACAAACAACGTCATATTTAAATAAAATATTTAAATATACAACCGATAAATATGCGGGTTGTTACAAGATGGGTGTGTTAATGTACCTTCTTCAGGTGTTCTCACACCGTGCCATCTCATATGATGCGCTGTTACAGATGATGCATATAACCTTTGAAGTTTAGGAGTGATAGATAAATAATGCATACGCTTGTATGGAACTTCTTTTCCATTTTTTTCTTGGTTTGTATCTTTCTTGATTACATATTTTACAATTTCGAAGACCGACATCATCTTTCCAAAACAATATGCAACCATTTAGACATGTATCAATTTTTTGATAAGACAAACCGAAAGATGACATAAGTTTTTTCACTTCATAATAATTTTCGCACATTAAATTATCTGATGGCATATAGCATTTAGCAGCTTGTACAACAGCCATAAATCCGGCTTCTGTGAGGTCGTACTTTGATTTCATTGCAATGTACTCTATAGTTGCCTATAATTAAGTGCCGCTAGTACATCCACTCCAAAGAGGTTTCTTAGCAGCATCCAATAAATCATATATTTTTTCGCTCCAACATTTGGTTCCTCTTCGACGTTAACATCATCGTTACTAATTTCTACAGTAGGGAACATTGATCGTGCTGCATCTTCAACCATATGTTCTATGAGATTCGTCATACTAACTTCATCACTAATGACCTCTATTGACTGTTCTTCGTTACGTGTTATAATTTTTTCATGACGATCTGACACCAAATAATTGGTTACGAAACCATATTGGCACAAATGAATCCTAACCATATTCGGTACTAAATGCTTCAATAATTTGCACCTACTATATGGACAACGAATTTCTACGTCGTTTCCAATATTACTTAAAGCAAATTCGACAAACACATTTACCTCGTTAAGAAAATGTTTACTTATTGAGCCTTCCATTTCTCTTCTTTGATACATCCAGCTTCGATCAATAAAATAATTGACCATTTTTCCTACTATAAAACCTATGATCAATAGTAAAAAAATTATTAATCAAATTCGATAAACACATTTAGATTTTACTGTTGTTTATAATTCATTTTCATTTATATACAAAGTTATATTTCTTGATATTTTGTTCACATTTTTGTACCTTTGGTGATGGTCGGTCATCCTACATTCCATTACAAACATACTAGTAATTACATTTCTTAAACCATATCATTATAAACGATTTTTCAAAATTTCGGCAACCCTTCCCCTGTGTTCCTTGTATCGTACACATATGCATGTATACAAGAAACGAAAAGGAAATGCCGTCGAAATTTTGTGAATCGTTTATAACGATATGATTTACGAAATGTAATTACTTTATAGTGTTCGTAACTTGTCCAATACAGGGACAAATCCAACAGATATTGTATCAGATGAATTTGAATATCCGTTTTGCAATAAAAACGAATATTCATACAACGATCATATACAACACTTGTCAGACGGGGCCAAAAATTCACTAAGGGATTTAAATTTGTTTATATGTTACCGTTTTATTAAATATATAAAATAAAACATATTATGCATTATTTTATTTATATTCTACTATTTTACTAAATATATAGTAAATTATATGATTTTTACAATTTCACAAAATATATAATTCGTGTGTATATATATACTAAATTATATACTTATCTAATGCTAATATATTTTGTAAAAGATATAATTCATGTTCGTAAAATATTCGAATAATTCATGTTTGCCTAATATTTTACAAAACATACATAAAATAATTTAAATCAATCCTAACTAATCTAACGCTAACTCAAATGCACATTTACACTAAATTATCAACATATGTATATATGTGCATAATATATATACACAAACAATTTGGACATTTGGATGATAATAATTGTAATTAGCACTTAGTTTGGTATAATAAACAATCAATAGGCAATTAGATATAACTATAATAACAAATTAACACAAAATTAGAAAAACTTAAAATTTTAGGGTTCTTGGCAAAACCTGATTTTGGAGATATATGTGGATGGAGAGAGGCTGCTGGCATTGATTGATGGCGTTAGAGTGGCTGCTGGTTGCGTGGGGGAAGCTGGGAGCAAGAAAGGAGGAGGAGTGGAGGAGGGTTTTGGTCTTTTTGGGAGGAAGAGAATAATGATTAAGCTCTCGGCCTCCCTGTAGGTTTACACGAATATTTCCAACAGCTTCCAACGGCCGCAAACAGCTTTTTTCCCAATGGTTACCAACGGAAAGTTAAAAAATAACGAGCCGTTGGTAGCCGTTGGAAAATCCCGTTGGCAGCCGTTGGAAACCTATCGTGGCTATATACTGTAGTTCTAGTAGTGACAGTGTGCGTAAACAATATGAAGCAACCGAGTGTTCCATATTGTCCGTAATTTAGGTATAAGAAGAAGTTATTGTAGTCTGAATGAAAAAATAGTGGCATCTATTCAAATATGGGGATGTGGTAGTCTGTTATTTTCTACATTCAATCGTTGGTCTCCATGGAGAACTATAGTGTGCGTTAATAATATGATGTATCCTAGTGTTCCGTATTGTCCGTAATTTAAGTGAGAGTTAATCGGTCGAAGTTCGCCTTATTCCGAGTTAGTATGAAGAAGTTATTGCAGTTTGAACAAAAAAATAACGATTTCTATACTGGCGGAGTTCAAATATGGGGATGTGGTAGTCTGTTATTTTTAAGTATAACTGTCGGTTCCCATGGAGAACTACAGTATGTGTTCATAGATGAAGTCTCTGAGTGTTCAATATTGTCCGTAATTTAGGTGGAAGTTAATCGATCAAAGTCTCGTCTGATTCTAAGTTAGCATGAAGAAGTTATTGCAGTCTGAACAAAAAAAATAGCGGCTTCTATACCAGACGGAGTTCAAATATAAGAATGTGGTAGCATGTTTTTTTCCAAGTACAATTGTCAGTCCCCATGGAGAACTACAGTGTGCATTCACAAGATGAAATATCCGAGTATTCCATATTGTCCGTAATTTAGGTGATTGTTCATCGGTCGAAGTCACGCCTGATTCCGAGTTAGTATGAAGAGTTATTGTAGTCGGAACAAAATAAAAGTTTCTGCACCATGCGGAGTTCAAATATGAGGATGCGATAGCCTGTTGTTTTCTATGTACAACTGTCAGTCTTCATGGAAAATTACAATATGTGTTCAAAATTTATATTTTCAAAATTTATATTTTCAAAATTTATATTTTTGAATTTTAATATTTTAATAAATGGGTTATCCATTTATAGCTATTTTAAAAATGATCAACCCAGCTCATAACCCATTTAATAAAATTCATAAATGGGTTGACTTAACCCATTTATAAGTACGGTAAATGGGTTGGGTCATATTTAGATAGGTCCAATTGAAAGGAGCTCGGTGAAAGGAAGGAGGCAAATTAAGAATGTGTTTTTGGTTTGACAATGTAATTTGCTAGAAATTACGCTATTTTTTTACAGTGGATATGTGCTTTAAAGACGAAATTGTTTTCTTCTTTATTTCAAAGTACGATCAACTTCTATTATCCGCATCAATGACAACTTTCAATTTTTAATTGAATAAGAACCAAATATTTTAAATCAAAGACATATACTGACTTTCACAACCAATAAAGATTAATACGGAAGTTTTCTTTTTATATTCGACAAAAAATAAATAATAAATAATAAATAATAAAAATTAGTTACGGAAACGTTGTGAATATGAATATATATATATATATATATATATATATATATATGTACAAAAAATGGCACGGGAAGCTAAATGTATATAGCTTTATTATTTACAATTAACATTTTTCTAATGCTAAATGGGGATAACTTTCCAAACTGCTTAGTTCTATATCTTAAGTGATATAAATATAAAGTTATTTTTTAAGTTATTAAACCATATTCATTTGGTTTTCCAAGCAGTTTACTTATATGCTTTTATGCTAACATTAATCGATTAAAATGTTTATGAAATCGTTTTTTACTGTAATTTCAAGTTTAATTTTTTATTTTTATTAATTTAGTAAAAACGAGCAATTAAAATAAATTTGAGATTTATATAATATAATGGTGTTTTCATCTTTAATCTAATTATTAAATTTTGTTGTCCTTGGATCTAATTTTTTCTAAAAATGTATCGGATGACACATCCGTTGAAAGTTTGCAAAGACAACCGTTAGTTAACTTCTTTTTAATGCAAAATAGTATGTACAAACGTGCACAATACTCGATATATTCATTATGTGCATAAATTTTGTTGTCATATAAATACCCGAGAGATAAAATATATCTTACAAAATATCATTAATTGGAATATTTGTCAAGGAAGTCATAAGAAACACGAATGTCTCATGAACTAACATTATAGTATACTAGTACATATGGCACATCTATTGGTTGTCTACAAAGACAACCGTGAGTTAACTTCTTTTTAATGCAAAACAGTAGGTACAAATGTGCACAATACTCAATATATTCATTTTATGCATAAATTTTTTTATCGTATAAATATCCAAGAGATAATATATATTTTGCAAAATGTTATTAATTGGAATATTTGTCAGGAAGTCAAAAGAAATACAAATGTCTCATGAAATAACATTATAGTATATAAATGGCAAGCAATATATCATTTGTTTATCAATTGTTTTCTCTATTCTATATCCGGACTGGAGACCGACATATATAACTAAAAGATTCTAACGATAAGACATCGCCATCATAAAAAAATATTACCAAATCTAACGATAAGATTCCATGGAGCAGTAGTATTATCACGACTATAGTGAGCTGAAATTAAATTTTACGCACATCATAGTTCACCAAAGGCACCGAACTAAATTCATAATGGTCATTGGGAACAATCTGTATGTACTATTCTACAGGACATGCTCTGCTTGTCAAATGATTTACTTTGAGGTTTGAAGAAGTATATACTGCTTGTTCGTAAGTTGTTTTATCTTTTTTTTTATCTGGACTTGAGACTGACATCGGTAACTAAAAGGTTATAGACGGCGGAGTTAAAAACTTTGTTACAGAATATGTTTATGTAGTCCAAGGTACTATAATGACCGTTAAATTTTAAATTATTGGTAATTACATTTGACTCGAACATTAATTTCGAATTAGAGCACTGGTTATTGTAAGTAAAAAAACTAAGTGAAATATAAGTCAATTTTTATTTTTTAATTAGCGAGGGCTACATTATAAAGTCTAGTACTAACTATGTTATTTAAACAATCCAAATTACTAACTATGCCCAACAGATTGAAAAAGAATTTGTTAATGCTTGAAAAAATACTAATTATTATTTGAAAAAAAATCCATAAACAATGCACATTGTTATTTGATGAAATCTAAACTGGATCTATTGAAGTAATACATTAACAAATTAACTTTTTATTGGTCGATAATTAAATTTAGATACTTAGTTTCATATAGTTTAAACATGTCAATTAACAAACATGTTCTGAATAAAGAATGGTCCCACTTGGAATTGAACTTTAGCTTGGCTAATAATGGCTTTAGTTGTTCATTATGGTAAGTTTGTTCAAAAATATTATGAGTGGCAACCTTCATTACCACAAGTACTACGGAGACCAAATTTTACTTGAAATGCTGGCTTATCATGTCCTGTATGGAAACTTCAATGGCTAAATATAACCATGCAAGTTTTTATGTTTTATGTTCCTAATTTACCTATTTCCCTAGCCAAATCTGGAAATCACGCACGCTAGGACCTTTCTCAAAACGCAGTTGCTTGCTCTAAAACTCGGCCATGCATGCTCCTTCAAACACAATCACTTGCTCCAAAGTGCATGCTTCCTCAATAACTCAGCATGTATGTACACATGTTCCCTCCCCTTTTAACTAGACTTGGATCAGCGGACGACTTTACTATACCATCCTCAGGAATTTACCGACACGCCGGGTTTCTCCTGGGTTTATTAAAAAATAAAATTATTAGCTTCTCTTCCTTTATTTATTGATCTATAACTTATATGTGTATCCAATGTTAAAATACATGTTTATTTATACTAAACTCAAGTATATTTACTATAGTTATTTAATTTAGTTTATTATATTTTACATGTATATAGATGCAGATTTTAGTTTAAAGTTTCAATATATATTGCTAGTGATTTCCTTCACTCACGCATACGCATATGATCTCCCTCTCGCATTTCCAGACCTAGGAATACACACGCAAAGGCTCACTACACATACAAACACAAAGGATTATATATATATATATTCTTCCACGCATACATCATCATCAACTCATGCACAAGGAGGTACTCACGCAAGAACACATGGCTACACACTCAAAGGGAACTCACGCACACAAGCTAACACTCTGATACGGGCTACTCTTCCTCTCCACAGGCTGCTGCTAGGCCAAGGCATTCCACTCGTGTCCCTTCTAGGTACCTGGACTAATGCACTAAAGTTCAACCTACAAATAAAGTGCATCATGCACATGCTAAGATAGTGGATGAATACCGTTGTAACAAATCTTTACATATTACATGAATCTTTTCTGTTACACTTTATAGGCTGCAATTTGCTACAAAAGTATTGGCTATTATGTTCCCACGTATTACTAAGTAGTTACAACAGAACGTTTAATGGTTATATATTGCTTTCAATGCATAGAAAAAAGCAGGCTGGATGAATTATATTTCTCTCTTTTCTTTGCAGTAATGTCTTCTCCCTCTTCATTCTTCTCCCCTCTCCTCTGAAATCTCTTTCCTAACATTGCATAGGCCTGTCAGTTGGTGCTTTTATTTGCTCACTCACCCCTCCCCAATTCCACTATGACTCGCCTTGAAGAGCTAGCCTCTCAGCTTAGCCACCAGCAATCCGCCGTCGACACAATCAACGCAACATTGTGTACTCAACAAACCTCCCTCTCTAACCAAGAAGCATCCCTCACTTCCCAACAAGCCGACATGACCAAAGTCAAAAACACTCTCGCTTCACAACAACTCTCCTTTCAACAACTAACCCAAGACATCGCCGATCTATCCACCAAATTTTCCTCAATACCTACATCACCCCAACGTGAACCCCAAATTTGGCCACCACCACCCCTCCATTACTTACAACACCACTTCACGTATCACATCATCTACCGCCTATCCATATTCGAACCCCAAAATGTGAATTGAATCACTTTGATGGATCTAATCCCTTGGATTGGATCTTTCAAGCGGAGCGGTTTTTCTCTTACCACTCAACCCCCGACGAACAACGCCTCAACCTCGCAAGTTTCTACATGTCCGGCCAATCACTAACATGGTACCAATGGATCTTCTGCAATAATCAACTCACATCATGGCAACACCTCACCAAAACCATTGAACAAAGATTCGGACCATCTTCATTTCTCAACCCACAAGCTACTCTATTCAAACTACGCCAAACAACAATGGCAGACCACTACCAATCCCAATTCGAAACCTTAGTAATCGTGTCACAAACCTCTCCCCCGACGCTCTTCTTTATTGCTTTATCTCCGGCCTCAAAACTAATATCAAACGCGAGCTACAACCCTTCCAGCCTACTACATTATCCAACGCCATTGATCTCGCCAAATTCATCGAAACCAAACATATGGAAACCAAACAATTCCTCAACCGAGTTCCATTTAATCGGCCGCAACCACCTCCCTTGCTGTCTCTACCGCCAATACCTAACCCAACCCTACCGACGAACCCCACCTACCCCATCAAACGACTAACCCCAACTGAGTTTCAAAGTCGCCAAGCGAAAGGCCTATGCTACAACTGCGAAGAGAAGTTTTATCCAGGCCATAAATGCAGCACTAAACAAATTTTACTCCTCTTACTAGATGACGATGACAACAGTTCCGATCTACCCACACCAAGCGCCGCAATTCTTGATCCTCCGAACCCAGCGCAAATGCCTCAATTCGATCCTGCTATTTCTTACCATGCCCTCGTCGGCTCTTCCCACCCTAGATCCCTCCGATTGCAGGCGAAAATCAACAACAAAACGATCTCTATCCTCGTTGATTCCGTAAGCACCCATAACTACATTCACCCAAAGATGGCAAAATTTTTAGGACTTCGAGCAGAAGCACAACATAATTTCTTCGTTACTGTTAGAAATGGGGAACGACTTCAGTGTCAGCAAGCTTGCCATCAGGTTCTCGTCCAGATCCAAGGGTACAATTTTATCACTGATTTCTTTCTTCTACCGATTTCTGGAGTGGAGGCTGTCTTCGGTATCCAGTGGCTTCAAACTTTAGGCCCAGTCACAATGGACCACAAGCTTATGACGATGTCTTTTATTTACAATATGAAGCTCATTACTCTTTCGGGCCGAGATACTTCACAAAGCCCATCTGAAATTTCTTTGCAGCAATTAAAACGCCTTCAGTCCACAGCCTCCATTTCCTCATATTTCCAACTCACCATTGACCCAAACCAAGGCCCAAACCCAATACTTCCTCCAACATCCGACAGTTTGCACCCTGATATTCACCAGCTTTTAGCCCCTTACTCTGACCTCTTCGAAAAACCTATGGATCTCCCGCCGCACCGCGGCCTCGATCACCACATCGACCTTCAACCAAACTCACAACTCATAAACGTTAAACCCTACCGCTACCCATATTTTCAGAAAAATGATATTGAATCTTAAGTACGTGAAATGCTTCACTCCTACATCATTCAACCATCCACAAGCCCATTTTCCTCTCCTGTACTTCTCGTTAAAAAAAAGATGGTACGTGGCGTTTTTACATTGATTACCGTGCCCTTAACGCCATTACCATCAAGGATCGATTCCCCATTCAAACCGTTGATGGGTTATTAGATGAGCTCTATGGATCCACATACTTTTCCAAACTTGATTTGCATAGCGGCTACTTTCAAATTCGTGTCCACCCACTCGATATCCCTAAAACAGCATTTCGTACCCATGAAGGACATTATGAATTCCTTGTAATGCCATTTGGTCTCACTAATGCTCCTTCAACATTTCAAGCCACCATGAACAATGTTTTTCGCCCTCACCTATGCAAATTCATTCTTGTATTTTTTGATGACATTCTTGTCTATAGTAAATCATGGGATTCACATCTTTCTCATTTACACACTACTTTAGACATTTTGGCTCAAAACAAGTTTTACGCCAATTTTTCTAAGTGCGTTTTTGGACTCACGGAGTTATACTATTTGGGCCACATTATTTCTCATGAGGGAGTTCGCGTCGATCCGTCCAAAGTTGAAGTCATCATTAACTGGCCGACTCCAACATCTATCACTGCTATTCGTGAATTTCTTGGCCTCACGGGATATTATCGCCGCTTCATTCAACACCACGCCCATATCGTTAACCAAATAACCGAATTATTAAAGAAAAACACCCCATTCGCTTGGCCCAACAAAGCCCATGAAGCCTTCACCGCACTAGAAACCGCAATCACCACTGCCCCAATTTTAATCCTTCCCAATTTTCCCCAACCCTTCGACCTCCACACCAACGCTTCTGGCCATGCCTGCGGCGCCGTGCTCTCGAAATCGCGTCACCCGATTGCCTTCCATAGTCAGAAACTCCCACCACGCCTCCAAACTGCCTCCACTTATGCCCGCGAGATGTTCGCAATAACCTCTACCATCCAAAAATGGCGGCACTATCTTCTTGGCCGACCGTTCACCATTACTACAGACCATCAAAGCCTTCGACAGCTCCTTACTCAGACCATCCAAACACCAGAACAACAGAAATGGCTCTCAAAACTTATGGGTTTCGATTTCACTATCAAATACAGACCCGGCAGTGAGAACACTGTAGCAGACGGGCTATCGCGATGGACTTTGCAGCTACTATGACCGCTTTGACATCTTCTTCCTTCACTCTTACTTCTGAGATTCGTTCCACTCTACCCTACGACGCGGCTGCTCAAACGATTATTAATCAACTACAGACTGGTACTATGCCGAACCCTAATTTTTCTTTTCGAGGTGGGTTGCTTTTCAAAGACAGACGCCTATTTGTGCCCAATAACCCCACATTATAGCAACAAATTTTGCTCTCTTATCATGCCTCAAAAACTGGTGGACACTCGGGAATCAAGACTACATTGGCTCGCATTGGCAGTAACTTCTACTGGCCTAATCTTCGACAGTCTGTCCGTAAGTTTGTAAGTGAATGTTCTATCTGCTTACAAACTAAGTCGGAAAACGCTGCGCCTAAGGGAGTTCTCCAGCCTTTATCTATCCCTAACCAAATCTTTGAAGATATATCCATGGATTTCGTCACTCACTTGCCCCCATCGTCCGACAAACTTGAATTTGGGCTCTTGTTGATGGCCTTTCTAAGTACGCCCATTTTGTTGCATTACCTACCTCCTTTACCGCGGTACAATTAGCTTTTTACTTCATTCAAGAGTATGTCTGTTTACACGGATTCCCTCGCTCAATAGTTTTCGATCGCGATCGTGTTTTCATGAGCCAATTTTGGAAAGAAATTTTTCGCTTACATGGTACTCAACTTCACATGAGTAGCGCCTATCATCCACAAAGCGATGGGCAAACGGAGGTAGTCAACCGTTGTTTAGAAACATATTTGCGAGCAGTATGCGGAGAATCACCATCACAATGGGTTAAGTGTCTACCTTGGGTGGAATGGTGGTATAATGTACACACTCTTCTTTGAAAATGTCACCATTTCAAGCCGTTTACAGTCGTACGCCATCGATTATCGCCGATTACATCCAAGGAACCACACAAGCGCCGGAAATTGAAGATTGGGCTTTATCTAGAGACCAACTTTTGAAATCCATCAAAGAAAACCTCCAACGAGCGCAACTCCATATGAAAAACCAAGCGGATCAACATTGCCGCGACAAAGATTTTCCAGTCGGCTCGTATGTTTTCGTCAAACTCCATCCCTACCGTCAACACTCTTTATGACCCACACAACACAAACTGTCCAAAAAGTACTTCGGGCCCTTCCCAATCATTGAGAAAATAGGTACTGTTGCATATAAGCTCCTCCTTCCACCCGAAGCACGCATCCATCCGGTATTCCACATTTCCCTCCTTAAGCTTTGCCCAAACCCTTGCAACACTACTCCAACTCCATTGCCACCATCACTTACGCTACCCACCAACCTTGAGGACAAGGTCGACTTTTTAGGGCGAGGCACTAATACGAGCTGCTATTCCTCTCCACAGGCTGCTGCTAGGCCAAGGCGTTCCACTCGTGTCCCTGCTAGGTACCTGGACTAATGCACTAAAGTTCAACCAGCAAATAAAGTGCATCATGCATATGCTAAGATAGTGGAGGAATACCGTTGCAACAAATCTTTTCAAATTACAGGAATATTTTCTGTTACACTTTATAGGCTACAATTTGCTACAAAAGTATTGGCTATTATGTTGCCATGTATTACTATTTAGTTACAGCAGAACGTGTAATGGTTATATATTCCTTTCATTGAATAGAAAAAAGCAGGCTGGATGAATTATATTTCTCTCTTTTCTTTGCAGTAATGTCTTCTCCCTCTTCATTCTTCTCGTTGAAATCTCTTCCCTAACATTGCATAGGCCTATCACATTCATACACACAGTGTAAAGTTATGAAAAATAAAGAGCTGATTTACAGGGTATTCATTTTTCATTCAATTCATATTCCAGGCATTTAATACGATTTAAAGATGTTTGGAAAACTTTCAGGTGGTACTTCAGGTGTGCCGGCATGAGCTGGGGTTTTAATTCAGATTTCCATGCCATAAGCTTGATCGAAGTGATAATATAAACTATGAAATATTCTGGTAATTTCAATACAGAGACGTGAAAGGAAAACATTACATATAATCACTAATATTGGTATTTGCACTTACTGTAAAATAAAGATAAGGATGATTAGTTAATTACACACTTTCTGTATATTGAAATGGTGAAGTGGGGTTAACAATGTGTATTTTGTGGAAGGGGAATCAATGTATCAAGGATTGGATTTAGATGACAATCGCAAGCATATACAGGCAATTCAAATTTCCTGCCATCTATTTCATACTTGAATTGAGACATAGTTGTAAGCAATACGCTCACCTGAATGGAGAATTCACACTATCACTTCAGTGCTCCAACTCACAGCTTCTTCCCTTACACTTCACTAGAATCACCTCCTTTCTCAAATGAATGTCTAACTCTTTAATTACCTACTTGCTAATTGTTGGATAGATGATGATAGGCTCAGACTAAAACTAACTTAATTTGTAGATTTTCATTTGAATTAACTTGGTGGTAGAGTGTAGGGGATGGAGATGATTTTCTCCTGAAGTCACTCTTGTCAGAAATTCTTTACTATTCGATATTTCATGATTAATGATGAACAATTCAAGTAATAGCCCAAGAATCACCAATATCGAATATTTCACGAACAAAGATTAATATGATTTTTTTAAGATGACGTACCTTGATTAACAGCGGAAGATGTAATGGCTGTCATTTTCTTCTTCTGACTTCTAATAATTACTCTTCTTCTCAGAATTCGGTTTCTCTCTCTAAACCTATTTCTTTATATGTTTCTTGATGGAGAAGAATACATCTATATCCTAGGAGAGAGAGGACCCAATCCTTTATATAACATTTAACTCTAAATCTGGTACGTCCATCATATACCAATTCAACGCTTAAGATTAATCACAGGCCTAATGTTCTAATTATAGAACGGTTTGTTTATGACTTAATTAATCGGGTCACAATAAGATTAGAAACTGCATAACGTTAAAGGTAAATGAAACGTTCTATTTATGACCTAATTAATAGGGTCACATTAAGATTAGAAACTGCATAACGTTAAAAGTAAATGAAACGATTGCAGTTTCTAATAGCAGTTTTCTAACATTCTCCCACTTGACCCGATTATTCATAATATCAAGTGTTGAACATCATACTATGATAAATTGCTGAGAGTTATGGCGGTTGTGCATTATTAATTCAATGCATTCCCTTTCATATACTACAATACCAGCAATCCATCATTTTATACTCATAATTTATATAAAACAGCATAATGGTCCACATAATGTCTTATATCATAATGATTAAACATAATATCTTTATAAGACTCTTTCTTGTTTAAAATTACATAAAGTACGTACTACCACATTAAAACAAGAGACACATAATTTTATATTAGAAACAAACAAAAGAGCTTAGAATGTCACACATCAATTATTATTAATACAACCAAGACCCATTCTTTGAACATGTTCCTTAAATTGTCTTGGCTGTAACCCTTTCATCAAAGGGTCTGCAATCATAAGTTCTGTCCTGATGTGCATGATTGACACTCTTTGTTTCTGAACCTTATCTTTCACAACTTAGTTCCATATGTTTGGCACCTTTAGAGTACTTGTCGTTTTTTGAGAAAAACACCGCCGCAGAGTTATAACAATAAATTTTCAGCGGCTTGCTAATGGTGTCGACAATCGTAAGTCCTGAAATAAAGTTCCGCAACCATAATGCATGAATTGTGGCTTCATAACATGCCACAAATTTTTCCTCCATAGTAGATGAAGCAACGATGGTTTGTTTCACACTTTTCCATGATATGGCTCCTTGAGCAAACATAAACAATTAACCAAAAGTCGATTTTCTAGTATCGATGCATCCAGCAAAATCTGAATCACTATATCCAATCACCTCCAATTCATTTGATCTACTATACATGAGCATGTAATCTTCCGTGCCTTTTAAGTACCTTTACACTTTCTTTGCAGCTTGCCAATGTTCCCTTCTTGGATTACTTTGATAGCTCCCTAACATACCGACTGCAAAACTGATATCCGGTCTAGTACAGGTTTGAGCATACATTAGGCTACCAACTACAGATGCATATGGAATTGATTCCATTTCCTTTCGTTCAACATCATTCTTAGGACATTGCATGAGATTGAATTTATCTCCTTTCTGTACAGGAACTTTCCCAGGTGAACACTTACTCATTCCGAATCTGTCTAGAATCCTTTCGATATATCCTTTCTGAGACAATCCCAATATTCCTTGTGATTGATCACGAAATATTTCTATTCTGATCACATAGGATGCCTCTCCCATATCTTTCATTTCAAAGTTCGTTGAGAGAAATTCCTTAGTCTCATGCAAATGCTTAAATTATTTGCAGCAGGCAAGATGTCATCAACATAAATGACTGGATAATTAAACTTGCTCCCACTGATCTTTTGGTATAAACAGTGATCAACCGTATTTTCCTTAAAATCAAAAGGTGTAATAATGGTATTGAACTTAATATACCATTGCCGGGATGCTTGTTTAAGCCCATATATTGACTTCTTAAGTTTACACACCAATTGTTCTTTACCTTTTACAGAAAAACCCTCAGGTTGATCCATATAAACATCCTCATCAAGATCTCCATTCAGAAAGGTTGTTTTCACATCCATTTGATGCAATTCCAAATCATAATGTGCTACTAATGCCATTATTATTCTTAGTGAGTCCTTTTTCAAAACAGAAGAAAACGTCTCCTTGTAATAAACACCATCTTTCTGAGTGTAACCCTTAGCAACAAGTCTAGCTTTATACCATTCGACATTACCACTAGAGTCGTGTCTGGTTTTAAAAACCCATTTGCATCTGACTCTTTTACAACCATGTAGTGACTCAATGAGATCCCAAACTTCATTCTGTTGCATGGATTTTATTTCTTATTTCATGGCATTAATCCATTCCCTTGACTCTTTACTTTCTACAGCATGTGAAAATAAAACTGGGTCCTTATTGATTCCTATATCATAATCTGATTCTTCCATATAAACCATATAATCATTAGAAATAGTTGACCTACAATCTCTTTGAGATCTTCTTAATGCTACTTGTTGTGGTTCATGCATATCAGCATTATGTAAGTCATTTCCTTCAGGAAGTACTTCTTTATTTATATGTTGTTCATCATCACGCTGTTCTCCAATAGCTGGAACAATATTTGGAGTAATAGTATATAGAGGAACTATTCGAGGCAATATAACATTTACCCTTGTTTCCTTTATTTCCACTATTTCTCTTCTAGTACTCCCACCGACTTCACCAATCTTAATAAATCTTCCATTACCAGTTTCTATAATTCTTGGACTATGATTAGGACAGTAAAACACATATCCTTTAGATTTTTTAGGGTAACCTAAAAAATACCCACTAATCGTTCGGGAATCTAATTTCTTTTCATGTGGATTATAAATTCTCGCTTCCGCTGGACAACAACATGCATGTGTCTTAAGCTAGGTTTCCTGTTAGTCCGTAATTCAAAAGGAGTCTTTTGAACAGCTTTACTAGGAACCCTATTCAACAAATAATTAGCGGTTTTGAGAGCATACGACCACAAATTCTTAGGTAGTGTAGAATTTGACATCATACTCCTAATCATATCTATTAACGTCCTATTGTGCCTTTCTGCTACACCATTTTGCTATGGTGTACCTGGCATTGTGTATTGCGCACATATGCTATGACTTTCAAGGAATTTTGCAAATGGACCTGGACACTGACCTGACTCATTATATTTGCCATAATATTCACCAACTCTATCACACCTTATGATTTCACCTTTTTGTCTAATTGCCTCTCAACTTCCTTTACAAACGTCTCAAGGACATTCACAAATTGAGTTTTTTCATGAAGCAAATAGAAATAACCATAACGGGAAAAATCATCAATAAAAGTGATGAAATACTTTTCTCCATTAAAGGCTGGAGTGTCCATAGGTCCGCAAATATCAGTGTGTATTATTTCAAGAAGCTGGCTGCTTCTAGTGGCTCCTTTCTTATTATGTTTGGTTTGTTTACCTTTAATACAATCCACACATAATTCTAGATCACTAAAGTTCAAATTTGACAAAATTTCATTACTTACTAATCTCATCATTCTTTCTTTGGATACGTGACCTAGTCTTTTATGCCATAAGAAAGCAGAATTTTCATTCAACATGCTACATTTGCATCCAACATTATTTATTACATTTAGCAAGGAGTTCGTTAAGTGTCATTCAGTTTCAATTTATATAAACCATCAATTAGAATACCAGAACCAACATTATCAGTAATCTTATATAAATCAAAACAATCAGATCCAAACGTACATCTAAAACCAGAAATATCCAACTTACTTACAGAAATAAGGTTTCTAGATAATGAAGGTACATAAAGGGTACTATATAAGTCTAATACATATACACTTTCAAGAATTAGACGATAAGTCCCAATGCCTTCTATTGTGGATTTCATTCCGTTTTCCATAAAGAGAAAACAATCTTCATTTGGATTTATGGTTCAGATCATAAGAAATCCCTTTCTTTTCGAACCAAGCTATCCTTTTCGGACAGTCATTTTGATAATGTCCTTTCCTTTTACAGAAATGACATCGAACATCCTTTAGTTCCTTCTTTTCCTTATCCTGCCCATTCTTAGCAGGTGCCTTTTTCTTCTTGAAATGACTTGATTTTCCATTTTTTCTTTACCAGCTTTATTACTCACAAAACTTACTGAGTGATTCACTTGATTTTTCAAACATCCTTCTTCCTGAACAAGTCTACTGGCCAATTCATTAACATTCCACTTATCCTTTATAGTGTTATAGTTAATTTGAAAAGGTCCATATTCAGAAGGTAGCGAGTTTAGGATAAACTGGACAAGAAAAGAATTCTCTACTATAAGTCCAAGGGAGTTTAACCTTGCTGCAAGATTAGTCATCTCTATAATGTTCTCTTGCATAGTTCGCGACCCATCAATGGTCATGAGTTCTGCCATAAGAGTACCAACGAGTGACTTATCAGCTGAACGAAAACGCTCTTCCACAAACTGCATATATTCCTTAGCACTTTCTATTTGCGGAATTGTTGACTTGATGTTGTTAGCATCAGTCATCTTAATAAACATGAGGCTCGATTTGTTACTGCGTTTCCATGCTTTATGGTGTGATTTTTCTGTCTCAGTACTAGATGTTGTAAGAGCAACAGGTTTATCCTCAAGGATTGCCAAGTCAAGATCCCGAACACATAAATGGAAATTGACTTGTTCTCTCCATTCAGAAAAATTAACACCAGTGAACAATGTAACAGATGAAGCATGTGTATTCATGGGAACTACTGCAAATTAAATTAAAAAAATTGAAATAACTATAAGCTCATAGCTAACGCAATTCAGATATGTACATAATATTATAATATAGCACTCCTTTGGGTAGATACTATCTTATACTTAACATAATTAAATAGAAAAATATAAGTAAGTAATAAATACAAGAAACGAGCTACAGGTCCCTATTTTTGATGTTGTTATAAGAAAAGTCCCTGTAGATATAAATATGTAAATTTAGTCTCTATTTTCTGAAAAATAGAAAACGCAATGTGCATTGCGTTTTTCTGATAGAAAATGCAAACTAACTTGCAACTTTTAGACTTTGATTTTTTTTTAAATTTTAAAAATTTTGAAATTTTTAAAAAGCGCAAGTTAACCCGCGCTTTTATCAGGAAAGCGCAAGCTAGTTTGCGCTTTTATTTTGAATTTTTTTGAAATGTTTGAAAATTTTAAATTTTTTGTAAAATGCAAGTTTAAGCTAGTTTGTACTTTCTGATTTTTAAAATTTTAAAATTTTCGAAAAATTTTGAAAATTTTGAAAAGCGCAAGTTAACTTGCACATTTGATCAGAAAAGCGCAAGCTAGTTTGCGCTTTTTCATTTTGAATTTTTTTTGAATATTTTGAAAAGTTTAATTTTTTTTTAAAAAGCGCAAGTTAACTTGCACTTTTTATAAGAAAAGTGCAAGATGGTTTGCGCTTTTTGATTTAGAAAAAATAGGGACTTAATTTACATACTTATTATCACAGGGACTTTTCTTACAACAACATAAAAAACAGGGACCTTTGATGCAAAGCCCCTAATAAATATATTCAATTAAATAAAACTGACATCTTTGGATGATCAATATTTATTTAATCAAGATATCTATCAAACCTTATCATGTCAACTAGTTATAGAACAATACTTTCCTTTGGGTAAGTTATCAGGTTCTACCATTAGTGACGCCGGTTTTTTTAATATTATTATTAGAGGCAATTTCTATCAATAATCATTATGTCACTTATGCACTAAATGATTATTCTGATTTTGACCACTTTGGTGATTAACAAAATCATAAATCTCATGTGCATAATTGACTTATAACACATACTTGATTAAACATCATGAGTAAAGCATAGAACAGATCAATTGCAATCATAGGAAATATTCAGTTATTGATTGGTGGCTCTGATACCAAATGTCAGAAATTCTTTACTGTTCGATCTTTCATGATGAACAAATCAAGTAATAGCCCAAGGATCACCAATACCGAATATTTCACAAACAAAGCTTAATATGATTTTTGTTTTTGTTTAAGATGACGTACCTTGATTAACAGCGGAAGATGTAATAGCTGTCATCTTCTTCTTCTGACTTCTAATAATTACTCTTATTCTCAGAATCCGGTTTCTCTCTCTAACCCTATTTCTTTATATGTTTCTTGATGGAGAAGAACACATCTATATCCTAGGAGAGAGAGGACCCAATCCTTTATATAACATTTAACTCTAAATCTGGTACGTCCATCATATACCAATTCAACGCTTAAGATTAATCACATACCTAATGTTCTAATTATAGAACGGTCTATTTATGGCTTAATTAATCGGGTCTTATTAAGATTAAAAACTGCATAATGTTAAAGGTAAATGAAACGTTCTATTTATGACCTAATTAATTGGGTCAAATTAAGATTAGAAACTGCATAACGTTAAAAGTAAATGAAACGATTGTAGTTTCTAATAGCATTTTTCCAACAACTCTCTCCCTCCTTGAACGAGAATGGTTATGAATATCTATACTATTATATTAAAGCTGAATTCAGTTTGGAGCTCACACAAGCCCTCTCAAATTTAGAACCGAAAAGTCACAGTATTTGTTTCAATTCTACCCGTCACGTGAGTATAACTTTCCCTTTTCGTACTTTTCTATTTCTTTCTCTATGTACGTAGCTCTACCCTTCCTCCTTTCTGCAGGTATTTTTCTTATTCTTCGGTTTTTAGTTTATATAGTGCCATTTGGACATTTAAGTTAGCTTGATTATATGAAATGGGTTATTGGTTGATTTATGTATGACTTCGACTCACTCCGACTCACTTTGAATTGGATTATATGAAACGGGTCATTGGATTATGAATAGGATTTACCTATTGATAATTGGCATATTGAACCACTTCGACTCAATCACAATAAACTTTCTACAGCCATGGCAACGAAACCGAACTCGATCAAATTGGGCAACAAAATCATTCGGAAAATTGGTGCTGATGTGCTGTTAGTAGAGGCTCTGAATCCATTGAAAGACGCTGATAAATCTACAACTTTAAATTCTCAAAATATCGTAGCAGATGAATCTTAGGGATTCTCCACTGATCGTCATGTTCATTTTGCTAGAAACCTTAAAAAGTATTTTTTTTCTTTCTTTCTTCCCTATATATGAATATGTTTTAGCACCTAAACATTTGTTAGAAATTACTGCATAATATTGTTTATTATCAAGTTAGGATGACTCTATTATAACTTGCTTAAAAAGTTGATTTGTTTTTGGGATAGATCTAAGCATATGGGAATAAAAAGGTGGATGGGAAAAAAGCACAGTCAGTAGATGCTTTAATGACTTTGGTATAAAAAATAACTACATTCTATTTTGGTTTTCTGTATATGTCTGATGTTTTATACTAGGTATCAAATCCTTGTCGTTTATTTAAAATTTTGTTGCTTCATTATGGCGTTTGATGTAAATTATTTTTTTCAGTTTTTATTAGATTATTCTTATTGGTTGATTATCAAACTTGATTTGGAGAATTAAACTAGCATTATGGAATAAGTTAACAGCTGAATGGTTTTTTCAAGAAAGATGGCTCTTTTTGAATGGTTAAGGAGACTACATCTTAACTGAAATACCTTTTGTTGTTGACAATGTAAAGTATCATGTCTGATGTTATATGCTAGGTATCAAATACCTTTTGCGATAGTGTTGTAGAGACATGAGAGCCTTCTTATACATTTTTCAAGGAAAAAAAAATTTCTAGCTAACAACAAAGTTTATTACTCTCAGTACATAGGAACCGAAATGATATAGCTATTCATATTTGTACTTTTTTTCCTGTGTAGACAAATATTCAGGTCATCGTTCTTCACGTATTTATCTTCTTTAGTGAAGTTGATAATGTCTTTTTTTTTTAATTACACTTTTAAGTTATGTTCTATACTAAGGTGTTGTAGTGAAGATCGGAAATAAGTGTCATAAATTTCTCTCAAGTTTTATGAGGTATAATACTCATTTTACCATTCCATATTATGCAAGTATTTATGTTGTTTAATGTTATAATTGTAGTTTCCACTATCTCATTCAGTTGTTGTTAAGAATATTTTTGCCCATGCCATATCAACTTACCGATCCATAGTTTATTTTGTTGAATGTGTTGATGAAGTTAAATGTTAATTTATACTTGAATACGTATTTCTTTATTTATTGAGCTTGGTCAAAAGAATCTAACATTATTCCCTCACTGTTGCTATGAAAGTAATATTAAGTAACGCTTGTTTCTTTATTTATAGTTTAATTATCATCGGTTATCGTTTTTCTATTACTGTACGAATATTACAGCTTATTATAGAAAGTACTAGATACAAGTGGCCAACTGTATTATCACTATTATAAAAAGCGACAAATATGAAACACCAATGTAATTATGCCCTATTTACTATTTGTTTTATTTTCAATTCGTTGGGTTTACTTCCCTTTTATCCTAATTCCCCAACTACTAACCCAGAGTTTACTAGAAAAATAATGGCAATGATATCACGTAACTACGAAAATAAAACCTTAGCATGAGTGGAGACTTTTCATTGTCTTAGGTAATAAATTTAATCCTCTGAGTTAATAATGAACATGATACTTTACCCATAAATGCAAAAGTTTCTAACTAGTCTCACAATACATATAAGTTAAGGTACCTATATCCTTTTACTTAAAATATAAGATATAAGTAAAAGATAAGTTCGATGCTTTGGTTACAAAGAAATCTATGTTTGAGCCAACTGTGTGGCTATTACAGCTGCGCCTCAAATATGACGGCAGATCATCCTTTCCAATCATTAGGCCAGCACTTTGATCTGCCCTCGATATCATTGGACTAGCACTTACACCAATTCTCCGTGAGCTGGCTCGGCTGCATAACATGGTGAAATATTTCATTTGGTTGTCCTTAGAAGAGGTAATGTAGCATATTTTTTATGTTGTTTTAAAAGCAAATGCAGTTATGATCCAACTATGCTTAGTTGCACCTATAGCATGTTTAGTTGTTCTGACTTGTTGCAATAGAAGATAGATACACTGACTAGCTACTATAGAAGGTAGATACACAGAGGCGTTAATATGGTGACATTGGGTGTTGTCATGAAGACATGTAGATCTAGGTAGAGACTGGATTTATTTGTTTATCTTCTGATTGTAAATCTAAGTAAGCTTTTAGCAACTCTTTGGTTTCTAGACAAAGAAAAAATGGATAGTGTTTTGTTGATGGTAATTAACTATCTATTGTATTTGTAATATATTTCTGATTTCAATTTTGAATTTAAACAATTTCTACTATAGTAAAAATATGCGATTTTAATGTGGATATTGTTTTCTCTAGAAATTTTATATGCATTGGAACCAACCTCTATTTTTATAGTCATATTAAACATGAAATTCTTTCCTTTAATCTTGAGTTGTTGGAAGCTTTTTGTAGAAAAAGCTTCCTCATTCATATATCTACTATGAATATCAATGTTCATATTGCTATGTTTCTAGAATTAGGAGGTGATAGAGGAATAATGTTGGTGCCAATTATACAGTTTTAAAAATAAAAATATAGTTCATGTATAATCCAAAGTTATAGGTAACCTGAAATATCAATGCCAAAATTTTAATGCATATAATGTTTTCTTCCAATAATTTTGGTTTACATTTTTGAAGAGAAGACATGAATGTCCCTAGGAATGTGTTGCAGTATGCTTTATTTGTTTCAAACTAAACTTTGTTGAACCGAATTCTAAATTGGTTCTAAATATTTTTGCTACAGTCAAAGAAATTAGTATACATTAATCTTACAAAATAATGTATGTCTGATTGTAGTTATTTTACAATGCTTATCATCCAAATAGATGTAGAAGCTGATGAGATGTGTACCTAAAATGGTCTTGCCAATTTTCCATAAGGTAATCAGTACTTCATATACTAACAACATGACTTTAAACACATCATGATTTCAATATTTGTAACCAATTGTTATTTCATGTAGAAATCCTTATCTTGCTGAAATGGGAACTCCAAGTACACCATGGATAAATTACTTTTCAAGACATCAATTTAAATTATCAAATACATAGTTTGTCCTCTAAAAGATTTGAGTACTTTGAATGTCTTATTTATTTTAATTAATTTCTAAGAGGTTTAACATTTTAAGAAGATGTTTGGTATTCATTTGTTTCACCATATCATGTTTTCATTTGCATTTTATTACCAGTATAATATATCTTTAGCATGCAATTGGTCAAACTTCATTAGGAAATTATTGTTACTCCATTTCAATGTGATTTATTTTTTGATGAAACTAGGTTATGAGAGCATAAAATAACACTATAAAATGAAAAATCAGTAATGCATTATCTTAAAAAACATAAGTACCATGTGCGAAAGATGATGCAAAATCTGAATTGATTTGTCCTAGGATACTATTAAGTTATACTTAAAACCTCAAACATTTACCGAGCTAATGCACAATAGAATTTTATCATTGTTCTTTCTTAACCATGGTTTTCTTGGTTATGAAATGGTTTCTTATGTTACATTTTTATAGATTTTGCTGAAAATAATATTCAAAATATATAATCGAGGCATGCATTTGGTTCTTCCTAATTTTTGTCATATAATTTCTAACATGTTTAAATATGATTTTTTTATTATATAGTTGCGTAAAGGTTTAGATGTACGTTTCATACATGACTAAAGAAACATATATTAACATACATTTACATGCAAAGATTTTATGCACTATATTTTAACTTTCTGCTACTTTTTGTTCAGCTATGTTATTTGTCTGCTCTTCTTGATTTTCTCAAAACGCTACAATTATCCCTTTATTGTTTAGATCAGTGCCATCATGATTTAGCCTATCTAACAAATATAAAATCTTATTATCTCTTAGGTGCTCGAAATTTATCTTTGTAGGGAAGATCCTTTTCTTTGGTAAGCCATTTTGGGTAGAATATTTAACTATAATGCATTGCTTACAGTAGTCTTTAATCAATGATATTTTTCCACTGTTAACTCCGTTTAGGCAACGAGTCAAGGTCTGGGCCGACTCACGACTTAAGGTTCTTAACGGTTCTGAAGGCAACCGACTCAAGATGCAACCGACTCAACAGGCTACCGACTCAAGAAGCTACCGACTCAGGAAGCTACCGACTCAGGAAGCTATCGACTCAACAAGCTAACGAGTTAAAACTTAAGGCGACTTAGAGGAGTGGAGCGACTCAAGGGATTAACGGTGTATAGGATAGACCGACCCAAGTTCTCTAACGACTCAACGACCTAAGGTGTCAAATGACCTAACCGACCTACGACCTATGGTAAGTCGTTCACGACTTAGCTTGAGTCATCCATGACATAAAGCTACTAGGTAGAAATCCAACGCCGCCTCATCGTGGACCACGACCTATTAACTCGTAGACGAGTTAGGACTTGTGCTATATACAGAGGACCGGAGACTTGTGCTATGACGGTTCATCAGTTGAGTCGCCTACGACATACGACTCATCCTGAGTCGGTCACGACTTACGACTCATCTTGAGTCGGTCACGACTCATGACTTAACAATTTCAGCCTAGAAATTTGCCTATAAATACATGACCACGTCGAGCATTCAAAGGACTTTTGGACTGACTTCCTGGACGCCATTACTCTGCCACTGTCTCGACTTCAAGCAACGTTCAAGCAACACTTCTATCACCCCAATCACCAAAGACATTTCAACAAATCTCAAGAGGAAATCTAACTCATTCGCCATGCATTCGAAGGATTCTTCTACATCAGAGTTTGAACTATTTGTCTAAGTGTGTTGTAATTGAAGATTGTTGTAAAGAATTGTAACCAAATCAGCAATAAAGAGCTTTAAAGTGGACGTAGGCTAGATCTTAAGCCGAACCACTATAAATATTATGTCTTTTATAGCTTCTCTGTGATTTCTCTACTTATATTTTGTTCCCGTACCAACGGGTGGTGCTTTCACAATTACCTTCTTCTACACACCGGGGTGTTAGCGTTCAATTTTTAGCGTTAACATTTTTGGTGCTTTCACTGAGAATTGAACTCAGGCGAATTGCCATCATTGCTTCGCAAAGGTTTGTAGAGAGAATTTCCTTGAAAACCAGAAGTCTATCCGAGATTATGGCCCCTGGAAGGAAGAGTAGATCTGTCAGATCTGGAAATATTCAAGAGGGAACCTCCGCTTCCCCTATATCGAATCAAGCCACTCCAGCTGTCGGAGTTACAAAGGCAGAGCTGGATGCTGCAATTTTAGGGTTGAACCAACAGATCAATGCCCAAAATGCACAACTCGAGGCTCAAAATGCCCAGAATGCCATAATTCTAAATAGGTTGAACGATCTGCTTGGGGTAAACCGTCAACCAGCGGGTAATGAGAGGAATTTTGCTGGCAACCTTCATGATGCTGAAGAAAGAAATGCTCCTGAAAGGGCTGCTAGCCCCTTCGAACAAACACTTCCAGAGGTTGGTGGATCTAGAACTCGACATGATGAGGAGTATCTTTCCGGAATGGTCCGACAAATTATGAAAGAGAGTATGCAGAGGGTTGAAGACGAGAAAGAATGGGGTTTCGCCCCAAGTAAAACTCCATTTACCGAGAAAATCTTAAAGGCTGAATTCCCAAGGAAGTTTGTCCCACCAACCATTCCAGCTTACAGAGGGATGAGTGATCCGAACGAATTCTTATACAAGTATGATTGGCACATGACTGGTGCCAGAGCCTCTGATGAAATAAAGTGCCGATATTTTCCTGTGTATCTCGAAGGTGTAGCTCTGCTTTGGTTCACCAAACTTCCAGTCCGATCTATCGATCAGTTTTCTGACTTAACTCGGAAGTTCAAGGAGCAGTTCAGACTATACGCCTCAAAAGCTAAGGATATCATGTCACTGTCAAGTTTGGAACAGAATCCAGGGGAAACTATCAGATCTTTCTTAAACTGCTTTAATATAGCGCTAGCTGAGGTGGACAATGCAGAACCGCGAATGATATTGACTTATCTGATGAAGGGTATTGACAAGTCAAGCGAGTTTGGGAAATGGCTAAACATGAAGGAACCAAACTCCCTTGAAAAATTCTATAAAAAAGCAGATGAATTCATACGCTTAGAAAGCCGTCCCGTACCGGTAAAGGCAGTGTTGGAAAAAGCTGAAGATAACACTGTTGCTCCACGCAAGAATGAATCTGTAGGGCAAAAAAGGGAAAATAACAATGGGAAGAAGTAGAGTAATCTGAAGAAGCCCCGATCCTTCAAGCCATCAGAGTATACTCCTTTATCAGATACGCCGGAGCATATCTACCTTGCCATTAAAGATTCTGTTGACTTTCCTAAACCTCCTCCTCTAAGGACCGAGAAAAAGGCTATACAAAGTGGGAAGTTCTGCCGTTTCCATAATCAACCCGGTCACGAGACCGACGAATGCCGCCAGTTGAAAAATCCGATTGAAGAGTTGCTAAGGGAAAACAAACTGCAGCAATTTGTGAAAAAGAATAACAACAATCCTGCTTCATCTAGTCAGGGGCAACAGGCTCCTACTCAACAGCCTAGGACGATTGAGAAGGCTGCAGGGCATGAATCTGGAAGGCCCATTATTAATGTCATTACAGGAGGACCTCACCCAGCAGGCAGAAGCTGGGGTGAGATGGAAAGGTATACCAGAGCTTTAAAGTATGTGCCGACTGAGGAAGATGTATTTGTTTTGGAAGGTGCTACGCCTTTGAAGCAACAAAGAACTTTCGATGATGATATTGTGTTCAGAGCCAGGGATTCCGCAGGTATTGAAGCTCCTACTTTGGATCCTCTAGTCATCTCGGCTGGTATCGGACCAGCTATTGTCAGAAGAGTTCTCATTGATTGTGGCGCATCCTGCAATATTCTCTTTAAGAAAACATTCGACCAAATGAAGATCCCTATGGCTGATGTGCAAGCCTCATCGCAGAAAATTGCTGGTTTCACTGGGGAGCCAAGGCAGCCGGTAGGGACCATTGATTTGTTTGTGGAACTTGGAGAAGGAGAGAGAAAAGTGGTCCGCAAGCAAACTTTTGTGATTGTCGACGAATTTTCTGCTTACAATGCTTTCCTTGGTCGCCCAACTCTGGCAGCATTAAAAGCTGTTCTTGCCCCGTGGTGCCTCACTATTAAATTCCCTACAGACAATGGAGTAGGAGTTATAAAAGGTGATCAAAATGCTGGGCGAGAGTGCTATCTGACAGAGCTACGAGAAACCAGAAAAAGAGAAATGGGAAAGAATGCGGCAGCCCTAGTCCGCATCAAAGAACCAGCCTTGTAGCAATTACAGGGCGGACCCTGCACTGGTGAGCACAGCGGAGCAAGGAAAGAGATGGACCCTAGAAAAGTCAGTGCAGGGGAAAATAGAGTGGTACCGGTGGAAACGACAATACCAATACCTGTTGACCCAAAGGACCCAAACAAAGTGTTGAATGTGGGTTCACAACTTAATGCGTCAATTCAGAATATCTTAATATCTTTTTTAAAGGCAAATCTGGATGTTTTTGCTTGGACTCATGCCGATATGTGCGGAATATCCCCAGAAGTTGCAGTGCATGCTCTAAATATTGATCCAAAATTTACACCTGTAAAGCAGAAAAGGAGAACTCAAGGTCCGGAAAGGTCAGCGGCATTAAAAGAAGAAGTTGATCGGCTCATGGAGAATAATTTTATCAAAGAATCTACATATCCGAATTGGGTTTCAAATCCAGTGCTGGTCAAGAAAGCCAACGGAAAATGGAGAGTATGCATCGATTTTTCAGATCTAAACAAGGCCTGCCCCAAAGACTGCTTCCCATTACCCAGAATCGATCAACTGGTAGACGGAACAGCGGGACACGAATTGTTATCTTTGATGGATGCTTACTCCGGATATAACCAGATCATGATGCATGAGCCAGACCAGGAGGACACGAGCTTTATCACCGACACTGGTCTTTACTGCTACAGAGTTATGCCCTTCGTGTTGAAGAATGCAGGGGCAACATACCAAAGACTCGTTAATGCTATGTTCAAACCGCAACTGGGCAAAACCATGGAAGTTTACGTCGATGACATGTTGGTAAAGTCTAAGAAAGCACTGGATCACATATAACACTTAGCAGACATGTTCGCTGTCCTCCGAAAATACGGAATGAAGCTCAATCCTTTAAAATGTTCATTTGGAGTGGAATCCGGCAAGTTTTTAGGTTTCATCGTGAGCGCTAGGGGCATTGAGGCCAGTCCAGCTCAAATTACTGCATTGAAAGAAGTCAAAGCTCCTAGAACAAAGAAGGAATTGCAAAGTCTCAATGGAAAAGTTGCCGCCTTGAGTCGGTTCATTTCCAAAGCCACAGATAAATGCATCCCATTCTTTGACGCCCTAAAGAAAGGAAAGAAAAACTTCGATTGGACTCCCGAATGCCAAAAAGCCTTTGATGTATTGATTCGCCATATGGAGACGCCTCCAATACTTTCTAGGCCTGGCGATGGCGAGGATCTTCTTATATACTTGGCAGTATCATCTCATGCATTAAGTGCAGCGCTGATACGGGAAGACAAAAAGATTCAACATCCAGTTTACTATATCAGCAAAAGACTCACTGGGGCAGAGATGAATTACTCTAAGTTGGAAAAACTCGCCTATTGCTTACTAATTGCATCTAGGAAGTTGAGGCAATATTTTCAAGCTCATCCTATCAGAGTCCTCACTGATCAACCTTTAAAGCAAGTCCTGTTTCGCCCTGAAACTTCGGGTCGTCTTCTAAAGTGGAATATTGAACTCAGTCAGTATGACATCACTTATCATCCCCGGAAAGCAATCAATGGACAAGCTTTAGCGGATTTCATTGCAGAATTTACAGATAAGGGTAACAGTGAGGAAGAAACGGTCGACAATTCCCCGATCCAGTGGAAGTTATATGTCGATGGTGCGAGAAACGACTACTGTTCTGGAGCCGGAGTTGTACTTGAGACTCCTGAAGGTCGATCATTATGCTATGCACTAAGATTGGAATTTCCTTCAACAAACAATGAAGCAGAATACGAAGCCCTTATCGCTGGCTTAAGGATTGCTAAAGAATTAAACATCCGAGCGTTACAGATATTCAGTGATTCTCAGCTTATTGTATGCCAAGTCAAAAAGGAATTCCAAGCAAAAGGGAGGAATCTGCCCGCCTACTTGTCAAAGGCTTGGGAACTCCTGGGTGATTTCGATCATTACATGATAAGTCACATTCCTCGAGAAGAAAACATGAAAGCAGATTCTCTCGCAAAGTATTCGAGCACAGGCGAAGCTCAATTTCTGGGTCTAACTCCAGTAGAGGTCCTGTCGACTCCTAGCATTGATGAGATGGACATTGATTGGATCATGAGCATGTCTCAAGAACAAGAATCATGGATGACTCCGATAATAGAATATCTACTCAATGGATCCTTACCAGGGAACTCAAAAGAACGACAAAAGCTGCTGAGAAAAGCCTCTCGATACGTAATCCAGGATGGCCGGTTATACAGACGGGGATTCTCAATGCCATTACTTCGATGTGTATCCAGGGAAGAGTCTAAAGCAATCGTAGCAGAGGTACACGGAGGAGAATGTGGTGATCATTCAGGTGGCCAAATATTAGCAAAGAAAATTCTCCGATACGGATATTTTTGGCCAGAAATTAATCGAGATGCAGCAGAGTATTCCCGAAAGTGTGACAGATGTCAAAGATTCGCCAAAATTCCTAGAGCTCCTTCCACTGAACTCACACAGATGGTCAGTCCATGGCCGTTTGCAATATGGGGAATAGACCTTGTAGGACCGTTGCCAACTGCCAAATCTGGAATTAAATACGCCATTGTTGCTGTAGATTATTTTACTAAGTGGGCAGAAGCTGAACCACTGGCTACTATCACCTCGAGAAAGATGATAAGTTTTGTGACTAAAAACATCATTTGCAGATACGGTGTGCCTCAAAAAATAATTACAGACAACGGAACTCAGTTTGAAAGTGAAGAATTCCAAGATTTTTGCAAGCGATTCAAAATTCGGAAAAGCTTCTTAGCAGTGGCTCATCCGCAGGCAAACGGGCAAGTGGAAGCCGTGAACAAAATTATTAAGTCAACCATCAAGAAGCAACTTGAAAGAGCAAAAGGTGGTTGGGTCGATAAGCTACCACTGGCACTATGGGCATACAGAACCACTCACAAAACTGCGACTGGGCACACCCCGTTTACATTAGCATACGGGTCAGAGGCAATGATTCCGGTAGAAATAGAAGTCCCTTCGCACAGAAGAATCCATTTCAATCAAGCAGAGAATGAGAAGTTACAGCTTGAAGCGCTAGATTTCCTTGACGAAAAAAGAGATGAGGCTAATCTCAGAATTGCAGCTCATCAGCAAAGAATAGCCAGACATTTCAATTCCAAAGTTCGCCAACGCAGCTTTGAGATTGGAGACCTAGTCCTGAAGAGAATTATGACAGCGACAGGTGTGTTTGGGCCAAATTGGGAAGGACCATATGTCATAGGTCAGAAGCTTCTTGACGGCACATTCAAACTCACCACTGTTGAAGGAGATCAAATCCCAAGGGCATGGAACAGCAACCATTTGCGTCCATACTTTACTTGAAAATTTTGTTGAAATATTGTAAAAAGAATTATGAATGTATGATTCTTGTAATTGAAAGCAATTGTAAAACTGATGCAAGTAAATAATGAAAGAATATAAAGTGGATGTAGGCCCAATTTCCTGGCCGAACCACTATAAATCTTGTGTTCCTTATTATTATTACATGTTTGCTTTATTTTCGATATAAAAAGTACATAGAATGCATTGCTGAAATGTCGATTTGAATTTTTGCAGACAATGGAAGTGAAACTTGCACATAAAAAAAGACCAAGTGATTCTCGCCAAATTTCAAGTCACAAGAGCCCCGAATTCAAATTCTAGATAGGAAGTACTTCAATTGAACGGCCTATGATTTCGACAGAAACGGGTCTTTGCTAATAAATTGAGATCGTTTGAACAAACAAACATCCAATTAAGAAGCTAGTGCTCGTTCTCACGAAATTGCCTGACAATGAAGCACACTTCCTTGGATTAAACAAGTTACTTGTAAAAAAAAAAGGGGGGGCAGAGGATCATTGAAAAGACATAAGCAAGCGAACAGAGGAACAACCAAAGCCATCATCGGCAGCACAAGTCCTCTTCGGAGGCACAACTCTTCGGAGGATAAAGACCTCTAATGGGTCATACGCCACAAAAAAGAAAGTTCTCTACTCAACAAAAAAGATTGGAGGAGTCATGACCCTCCAACCATGAGAGAGTAACTTCCAGGCGATGAAAACCCTCTCTGAGGCACATTTCACCAGGAGTTGAAGTGTTATGACCGCTCTTCGGGATTTCACTTCACCAGAGTTGAAATGCAAACAAAATAAAAGCCCTCTTCGGAGGCCCATTTCACCAGGAGTTGAAGTGTTATGACCGCTCTTCGGAATTTCACTTCACCAGAGTTGAAATGCAAACAAAATAAAAGGCCTCTTCGGAGGCACGTTTCGCCAGGAGTTGAAGTGTAACAACCGCTCTTCGGAATTTCACTTCACCAAAGTTGAAATGTAAAACAAAATAAAGACCTTCCTGAAAGCCCACGTTTCACCGAGATTGAAATAAAACTTCCAAGTGTTGAAACGTGAAAAGGCTTTCTTCGAAGGCACAACTCTTTGGAGGTACACGTTTCACCGAGATTGAAATAAAACTTCCAAGTGTTGAAACGTGAAAAATCCCTCCTTAGAGGTACAACCCCCTCCCGGGGACACAATTAAAAAGAAAAGACCTCTTCAGAAGCCCACGTTTCACCGAGATTGAAATAAAACTTCCAAGTGTTGAAACGTGAAAAGGCTTTCTTCAAAGGCACAACTCTTTGGAGGAACACGTTTCACCAAGATTGAAATAAAAACTTCCAAGTGTTGAAACATGAAAAAATCTCTCCTCAGAGGCATAAATTTCTATTTAAAAAAAGAAAAAAAAAAGAAAAATCCTCATCAAGAGCGTACTTTAACTTTCAAAGGAAGAGCGATTTACCTATTCTAAAAAAAAAGAAGGGGAAAGAAAGTTAAAGTACATTCTGAGGTCCGCTTTACCACATAGAAGAATTCACTTGGCAAAATGTATACATACACAAACGGAAAAAGTGATTTCTTCGAAGGACAAAGCGTAAAAAACTTATATGAAGGGAGTTGCACTCTACGAAAATTCTCTTCGAGAATGAAGTAATTACTCTTCAGAAAATGAGAGTGCAAGTCCCCTCAAAGTATACGATATTGCAGTAAGCTCATGGTATAGGGGCAACATGGTATAGTTACATACAAAATGGTATAGCTACGTCGGTAAAGTACGCTCAAACAACATACCACAAGCTCACCGCAATATCATATAAATAAACTTGTGCAAAAATGAATAATAAATGCATTCTCAAATTCAAACAAAAGTCTGTACAAATAAAGGATCATTTTATTCAATTGCAGATATTGCAGATACAGGTTTCAAAATAAAAAAGCAGGGGCCGGTGCCTGCACAACATCCGACCATTACACAAAAAAGGAATCAAAAAGCCCAACTCTTCATTTCTTCTTGCCGCCTTTAGACCCTTTACCCGGCCGAATGGTTAGCTTTTCAGGTCTTTCAGGTTGGTCTGACGGCATAAGAGAAGAAGGGGAGGGAGGTGCAACTGGTGCAATTTCCGGTTCCTCTTCAGTAGTGATAATTTTCTTCCCCCTCCTCTTCGACGTCCCGTGCTTCTTTCTTCTCTTCGAAGAAGACTCACTCCCTGGAGTAACAAGAGCGGACAAAACTACGTCGTCAGAAGGAGTCCGCTCCGGAGAGATCTCGCCTCCTTCAAGTCCCTCATCTTTTTGCTCCTGCGAAGCAATAGGGTCATCCAAGCCATGAAGTGCCTCAATTTTCTCCTCTTGTGACCCGGGTTATGAAGCAGAAGGAGGAGTCACCTGAAGAGATGGAGGAGGAATAACCAGAGGAGGCGAAGTCTGCACAGCACTTGTAGTTTCAACTGCAGAAGAAGAGAAATTGAAAATGTTAGTACCTTCCCAAAAGAAGGGAGATATGGGTTCATCGAGATTCAAGAAGTAATCGAGAAGCTCATCAAATTTTTGAGGAATAAGCAGGCAATCCACCTGAATCGGACCAATGTCGAAATTACCTGAAGATGTTGGCTTCGCTAGTTCAATCTCATAATTTTGAGCCCCAATGTCTTCCAAAGCCTCATCATCAGTAGGGGTAATTACCCCGGTTCTTATAGGAGGCGGCGAATGAGCACTAGAGCCTGTAATGTCCACTTCGGGAGAAACTAAAGGACGTTCAGAAGAGGTAGGCGGTATTTCTTTCTCAGAATGTTCCCCTTCCGCCATTCCGGCCCGTACCTTGGCGAGTTGCTCTTTTCCCTAGGCAAGAGCGGCGCGGGCATCATCATCGAGATAATGCTCTTCAAGAGCTGTCTCAGCGTAGCCAGCACCTTTGCCACCTAGCATATCAAGTGCTGCCTCCCAGACTTCAGCTAATGTAATTTCGTATTTAGGGCCTAGAAAGGCAAGGCTGCCACGCCCCAAAATGCTGTGCAGATAAAAATCAAATAGTGTGGAGCTAATGTCAGCTTTGGTTGCTTGATGGGCCTCTTCGGCCGCAAGTTTACCAGCAACAGCCTCGTCGCGCTCCTTTTCGGCCATAGCAAGTCGAGTTTTTAACAACTCTATCTCCAAGCTTTGAGAGCCGGTTTGTTCTCGCAGCTGTACAGTTTCAGCACGATATTCTTCTATGACCTTTTCCTTATGTGCAAGCTTATCTTCGACTGCTCTTTGACTGGCATGCGCATCTCGTACTTGTTGCTGAAGCATGCTCTCCTTTTGAGAATAGGAAGTTGATGAAGTAACTAATTCTTCCTTAAGCTTTTCCACTTCCGCTTCCAGCTTTTCATTATAGGAAGCAATACTTCTCATTTCGGCGTCATGCTGTTCGAGAGTCTTCTGCCACTCAGCCTTATCGTTCTCCATTGTGAGCATGGCCTCGAGATTGGCTCGGTTAACCCTCTGAAGCTCGTCGACAAGTTTTTGCCAGTTCGACATTCTTTCAATATCGGTCCTGACAGTATCAAGATTTTGCAGCATAGCCGGTTTGTCGAGAGGAACCAAGTTGAGATCAAATCGAACCCCTCTCAAGCACCACTGAGGAAATCGACTTTGAAGAGTGGGAGGACCTTACCCGACTTGGTATGCGGGCCGGTTGATGATTGCTTGAATGTCGGAGCGAACGGGAGCAGGAGATTTAGCAGGAACATGTTCAGAAGCTATCGGCATTGTTTCTTCAGTAAGTCTAGCCCGCTTGCTAGAAGAATCGTCTATGTGACCTTTACCTCTCTCATCGTGAGCTTTTCTCTTTTGAGTATCATCATCTCTGTGGGGAGGGTCATGTCTTTCTTGTTCCCTTCGGTGACGTTCTTCATATGCTCGTCTCTCGTCGGCTTTCCTGATAGCCCTCTCTTCATCCGATTCTCTGTAAGAAGGGAGGTAACGCCTGTAATCATACTGGCTACGCCTCCCGTAGCGCTGGAAATCATCATAGTACGAGCCGCTGCGCCCCATAGGAGAATCTGGAATAAAAATAATAAGCTTTAGAAATCTTTAAAGTATAAGAAGATAAGTGCGTAGAAATGATGAAAAAATCCTAAGTGTTGTGTAATGTGTAAACTACACGCATCGAGTTACAAACCACTCTGTGGAATAGAGGTAGTGATAACTTGAGTAGGAGGAGTTGATATCTGTTGTAGAGAAGATGTCGCCTCAATTACAGAAGAAACAGTTTTGGAAACATCATCTTTGAAGAGTTCTTGGGAAGTCACAATTAAATCGCTCAATCCCTCGAAAACATCATCGCCATCATGTTTTTTGGGACTGGCTTTTTCAACTCCTTCGTCGGCAGATCTTCCAGAAGATCGTGGAGTTTCTTCCTCTTCGATAATAGGGGCAAGTGCAGACTTATCAGACGGCCCTGCAACGTCCTTCGGAATTGAACATCTTACTAGTGGAGTTTCCATAAAGGTTCCTCCCTGCATGTGCTCTTTAATAGAGACCGGGGCATCAGGAGTTTCCGCCGGAGAATCGGGAATTTCAATTGGAACTTCGCGAAGTTGAGTAAAGCGAGAAGAATGAAGAAGCCCGTATTGATGTAGAAATTCATCATTTAGCAAAAACTTGATACTCCTCTCTTCTGCCGTCATGGCGTTCAATCTCTCGAAAGTTTGTTTATAGCATGGATCTCTAGAGGGAGGAGGAAGCGCTAAAACAGGAAAAAATAAAGAAGCCAAGTTAGCATTCAGCAACTCAAATTTTGAAAGGTCCAAGATTGGAAAAATAAAAACAGGAAAATCTTACTTCCTACTCTCCAGATGGCATAAAACCCTGGAGGGCAACGAACAAAGAAATACTGATTTAGAAATCCGTGAACGCTATCAGAAAGATCGGTGATGAGTTTTCGATTTCGAGCACTCCTTATGATTACGATAGAGGGATGATCTTTGATCTTTGTGAATGAGCAGAGGTAGCATATTTCCTCAAAGCTCGGTAATCGGTCCTGAACTCTACTAAAAAGCACACATAACCCCATCAGAATGGCGTGGCCATTGGGGTGCAATTGGAATGGAGAGATAGACAATCGAAGCAAGAGCTACCGAAGGAAGTCATTAAAAGGTGGTATGGCACCGCTCAAGCACATTTGGCGGTTGACAGCAATAAAGCCAGAAGGGGGCCTATCTGCAGTATCGTTTGGCCCCGGCAGTAAGGCATCAGCTTCGGCAATGCCAAACTGGGTGAGAAGTTGAGTAAACACCCGGTGATTCAGAGTGGTGGGAGTTCTTTCCGGAGGATTATCCAACAAGTTGGCTACTGGGAAGACATCTTCAGCCTGGCCCATCGGTTCTTCTTGTTGAGATGTCATTCTACACAAGCAACTGGGTGTTCAAATGCGAAGGTGCACGTTTCCTAAAAGTGTGAAGTGTTGTGCAAAACTAATGAAAATAACAAGTAAATATAACTGGAATTAAACTGGTTGACGATTGATCGACTATGGTAATTTCAGAACTTGTTAATTTAGAGTTCAAGCATAATATTAGTGCAGGCTGGTCAGTTTCAATTGATTGTTTCAGTGTTGCTTTAATATTCTACTTGAAATCGATAGCACTTCGTTCACACGATTTGTTTAAGTTAATTATCTGTTATTAACTAATCTGTCATTTGATATGGGCAATCGATGACAGTATATTCGTCCCAGTTTTCTGTGAATGTTGTATTGAACAGGTTGTTAGCCTGCAAGTCAAAATAACCTGTGAATGAATGCAGTAAAATTCAACAGTTCAAGGTTAATGCAATGGTCCAAAATTCAAACAGAATTCATGCAAGTCATAACTCGTCAACGGTTCAAAAGTTCTGAGTCGGCAATGTCCTAAGTCATGAGTCGTAGGAATAAGGAGATTATCTCCAAGACTTATCTCGGCAACGACTCAAGGCTTAGGTCGTGGAGTATGTTAAAGAAGCTCTGGTTCAAAATAACAGGAAAATCTCCAAGTCTTATCTCGGCCACGACTCAAAGGTGTTATCTCGGCTACGACTCAAGGGTCTTATCTCGGCCACGACTCAAAGGTGTTATCTCGTCCACGACTCAAGGCTTAGGTCATGAAGCGTGTTGAGTTGTATCATGGTTGAATCGCGAGGGTCGCTGGATCATACAAAAATAGCCGAGTCAAACCTATAGGAATGTTCGAATCAGTCTGACCCATTAACCATCTAACTCCTAACCCATCAACCATCTAATCCATGACCCGATAACCCAATAACCTCACAATGGTTAACCCCAGTTCCATCACACCACTAGGTCGCCTCAAATCTCAAATCGTTACAAGTAAGATTAAACCGCCTGCCTTTAATCCATCAATGTCCGATGTAATAGTATTCGCAAGGATAAAGGGAAAAAAAGAGGCGGAGATCAGCAAACGTCAGCAATTGAAAAAAGATGCAAAATCTCTTACACGGTGTGATGCTAAAGGTGATCAAAAATAAATCAGGTTGGAATCGCTCTTGAAAGCTCGAAGGTGTGTTAATGGCAGACACGGTTCAAAGGATAAGAAATAAGAAGAAGGAAGTAAGGGGAACGACTCAAGTCTTTTATAGCTTTGAGCAGTGGCAGTTGAATCGGCACACGAGTTAAGATAAGTCGAAGCACACGACCTACGACTTAGGCGTGAACTTCGAGGGGCAAATGTTAACTCCGTTTAGGCAACGAGTCAAGGTCTGGGCCGACTCACGACTTAAGGTTCTTAACGGTTCTGAAGGCAACCGACTCAAGATGCAACCGACTCAACAGGCTACCGACTCAAGAAGCTACCGACTCAGGAAGCTACCGACTCAGGAAGCTATCGACTCAACAAGCTAACGAGTTAAAACTTAAGGCGACTTAGAGGAGTGGAGCGACTCAAGGGATTAACGGTGTATGGGATAGACCGACCCAAGTTCTCTAACGACTCAACGACCTAAGGTGTCAAATGACCTAACCGACCTACGACCTATGGTAAGTCGTTCACGACTTAGCTTGAGTTGTCCACGACATAAAGCTACTAGGTAGAAATCCAACGCCGCCTCATCGTGGACCACGACCTATTAACTCGTAGACGAGTTAGGACTTGTGCTATATACAGAGGACCGGAGACTTGTGCTATGACGGTTCATCAGTTGAGTCGCCTACGACATACGACTCATCCTGAGTCGGTCACGACTTACGACTCATCTTGAGTCGGTCACGACTCATGACTTAACAATTTCAGCCTAGAAATTTGCCTATAAATACATGACCACGTCGAGCATTCAAAGGACTTTTGGACTGACTTCCTGGACGCCATTACTCTGCCACTGTCTCGACTTCAAGCAACGTTCAAGCAACACTTCTATCACCCCAATCACCAAAGACATTTCAACAAATCTCAAGAGGAAATCTAACTCATTCGCCATGCATTCGAAGGATTCTTCTACATCAGAGTTTGAACTATTTGTCTAAGTGTGTTGTAATTGAAGATTGTTGTAAAGAATTGTAACCAAATCAGCAATAAAGAGCTTTAAAGTGGACGTAGGCTAGTTAAGCCAAACCACTATAAATATTATGTCTTTTATAGCTTCTCTGTGATTTCTCTGCTTATATTTTGTTCCCGTACCAACGGGTGGTGCTTTCACAATTACCTTCTTCTACACACCGGGGTGTTAGCGTTCAATTTTTAGCGTTAACATCCACAAAAGCATGTCTTTTTACATCGATTATATACACTTTAGTTTGGATAGTATGGCCAATGTACTACATCATGTAGACAATCACAACCTGACAGTCTAAAGATTATTACTAAAATAACGAATTAAATTAATAGTAATACTACTAAACCATATTTATGCTCACTTCCTTCAAGAGAAGCAAGATGAAGTGATCACAGTTATTGATTTGAACTTATACCAATGTATTCTCCATATAGATATAAATCATTAAATTTTGATCCTTTAGTGTTATGTTATATATCACATTTGACATAAATAATTGAAGCATACATGAATTGAAGAGTGAGGCCCAATTGATGGCCAGTGTCCATTGATCAACTGAGCTTGATTTAACAAAATGTTGAGTATAATCATATTTAAACCAAGATGCAAGTATAATAAAAGGGCCAATATGTTTTTGTACCTTATTCATATTATTGTTCTCCTTATCGTATGTGGCGTCAAGTAGTATGCACTGTGTCTTTATAATAAAAGTGAATTTCGATTTCTGAACAAAAAATTATCAATAAGTAAACAAGAACAATTAGAAATGTGAAAATTAATACAATTTTGTCCTATTTTTTAAACAAGAGTGATACTTAATATTAAGCAATGAACTCATCAATTTTCCCCTATTTTATGATTGTATTTCAAGCAAAGATCATTTAGTTATAAGCATGGAATATTTTATTTTGTTTGTGACAGAGTTTTTCTTTTGTAATATGAAAAGTACCATATATATTTTTGAGGGTTGCTAAGCTTCTCACATTTAAACTTAGTTCTAGGCATGGTAGGTGAATTCTATTATACTTACTATGATATATTTTTCAATGGTCCTGCTATGCAAACCATAGGTATAGCCCTTCATTTTTTTACAATGCATGGTGCCAATATTTTTTTAATGACATTTACTAAAGGATGTTATAAGATAATGCAAAAATACAACATATCAATGAAACGACAACGATGGCAAGGCATAAGCAAATCAACAATGCATTAATTAAAAACACATGTAAAGTCCTAAATTTCTTAGAACAATATATTGCAAGCAATGTTATTTTTTTATAATTGAAATCATTATGAAATAATGCTTTTCACCAATAAGCATTGATCTTCATATGTATGTTTTTAATAGTTGTCACTTCCTTAGCGCTTTTGATGAAAAAATGAGTAGAAAGCTATTTAGTTTCCCTAGCATAAACTGGTTTGAACAACAATAGAAACTTTTTAGACATCATCTCATACTTCCATGATTCACTATGTAATATGATAGAAGAAAACATGATTTAATTTGCAATACCAATGCGTTAACAATTTGAATAAGTAACACATAAAAGCTGAACTTCTGTATGCTCAAAAATATTTTTTGTTTCTTTTTCCCTGAAAGTGGAATTGACTTTTCATACGATGGTTATACTTATTAATTAAACTTTACCATATTTTCTTTGATAATGTTTCATTTTAAATTCAAAGACTCAGAAAGTTTTTTTCATTTGCCGATAGGCGACCCGATACCGAACAGAGACATTAATACAAGTTATGCTCTTCCTTTTTTACATACGTTCAAGCATTGTTGTTCCTACAAGATAGTTAGTTTTAGTTTTGGTAATGGTAATGGTTGATATAAAGTATAAACACAATACCAGGTGAGTAAAAAGCTAAATGATGATAAAAGCATGAGCAAACGGCATAGCGAGTTCATGAAAAGGATCTGAACTTAATGGAATCATTCAAAATGAAGGCTCTTCTGCATATTCTTCATAGGAAATTTCATGTAGGCGGCATGCATCTGTATTACCTTATACAGTGAATTTACTATTGTACTTGAGATTTTTGAACTCACCTTTAGGTAATTCACATTTTGATTGACCATTAGATGCTACATCTATATGTTTGTTGTTTATTTTTTGCTTTCACCTTTCGAACTATTTATTTGTTTGTTTCCATTTTGATGTAGAATATGATATTTAATATAGATTCACTTTGTAAGATGTTTGATGTTGTTTTGTCTGGTTAGGAGGTTTAATTTTCTTTTAAAATTTATTATACCTACCATTTGACCTACATACTACTGAGGTGTTATTTAATGTTATATGTCATGTTTTCTAAATTAAAACCTTTTATATCCCTGCTTTTCTTTTATATTTACATATATGGACATTTTATTATAACATTTTTTACCATGTACATCAAATAAGTACTACATTATGATTAATTATTCTGCCATACGGTTAAGAATTTGGATTTAGTAATGGATTATTGTTTAGTTTTTTTTCTTTTAACAATCAAATTTTTGTTACGATTCAAAGAGGAATAATTTCTTAGATTTCAACTATTTATCATATTATGGTTGGATCAACCTATATTGGATCCAATATCTAAATTGCTATTCAATTTTCCATCATGTTTGTATCGATCTACAATACAACTTAGTTTGCTAAATAAAATTATAAATATTGTCTTTTAAATGACCGTGTGTTGGAATATTTGGCAACTTATGTTTTGGGACAGTTGTCTGCAAAATTGATTTACCACAAACTGTAAACAAATCACTGGAATCCATTAACAAAGCACTAGATAAACGAAGTCCGTGTGAGTAGCACGGGTTCGCACTAGTTTATAAATAAAGATAAAGTATCCAAATAAGTGAAAAATCTAGAGTTGGAAACCTCAATAGACTTGGTATAGGGTTTGGGTTTTGGGTAATTGGGATTTGGGCTTTATTTATTTATTTATTTATTTACTTTCTTTCTTTTGCTTCTTACTTCATGCAATCAATTTATGCATTCAAGCCCACTCATTAAATTATTTCAATCGTTAAATTATGCGATTATTTATTTATTTTCCAAAATTTTTATATATATCATTATTTCTAAATTAGTTAATTCATATTATATCTAAATGCTCAAAAATTCATATTTTTAAACCAATATTAAACAATTTCCAAATTAATTATTTCAATTCTTAAACACTTATTTATTTGTGAAACTATTTAATTTCATCATTATTTATCTCATTATAAAATTTTGATATTCTAAATAAATTCAAATTATGTATTTTAAACCCTAAAATCCATTTTTCATTAATTATTACGTATTATTAATTACCCTTAAAAATCAGGTTATCACATTTTCTCTTTTATATTTTGATTATCAAGATTGCTTCTGTTTTACTCAATTATCATAGTTACCATTATCTTTTCATTTGCCGTCCTTTCATCTTTTTTTTCCTTTATCTACTTTATATATATTTACGTAAACATTCTATAAGTATGATGATATAATGCGATAGGGATTAACCAAGTAATTCGATACAAAAGATTTAGTACGTTTTAGGTTTGTTTTTTCTTCTTTCTCCCTCATTTTTTCTCTATTTTATTTTGTTTTTATTCAAAATATTTCGATATGGTATTAGAGTACAATTCAAATCTTATTAAAAAAATTATGGTTTTTATAGATTCATAGTTTGAAGTTTCAATGAAGTTCAATTTGGGTTGGTGTTTACGGTTCGAAATTAATATGTCAAAAGAGCACAACGATGATGATGAGTTAAATAGAATTAACCTCACTTTTATCTAATTTCTTTAACCTAATTTGATCCATTTTAGATCCATACAAATTGAAGTATCACCCTCTATCTTCTCCACTAAACCGTTTAGGACCGAAACCTCTATACACTTGCCTACTGAAACATCACCCCTAGTTTAGAAACCACCTCATCTCTCAAATCGTACCTTGGAAGGTGTGAGATTACAAATGGTTGCTTTTGCTATAAAGTTGAAATGGTGAATTTTTTTGCTTAGGCCTACTTCTTTAAATTTGGTAAGTGCATTATGTCATTTGAGGTTATGTTTGTAGTTCAGTGGGTGTTTGCAACAAAAATTGCACAAACACTCAGAAGTAAGTAGATCCAAATATGATAGGTAATATATGAAGGAAAAGAAGAACAAATAACACTTTTTATCATGGTTTGGCAAATACTTCAGCATATGTCCACTTTATTCCTTTTTATTGTTTGATTCTCTCCGGAATACAATGATTATAACTCAAATCCGACCACAAACTAGCAGATCTCTGATTTGGGAGTGCTTGAAGCGTTTGGGGAAGAAGAAGACAAAAGGGAAATAAAGTGACAAGTAGACATTTTGCTGAAGCTATAGGTGCTTTATTTATAGGGAAAACCGCATAGGAGAACAGAAGGCCTATGAAATATCAAGTTTAGATGCAGATTCGACTATGCAGGATTAAGAAAACGGGCCCAATTACCAATAAAAATGCTTAGTACCGAGTGGTTTTTATTGGTACCAACTAGTTTTTCCAGGGGAAAACCTTCCCTCCTTCCTTCCATTGGCCTTCTATCTCTGATTTATCGTGTTACGGATACTTTTCCTTTAAGATTAGGTTATTTTTGAGAGGTACTGATACCGCTTATACTTGTCTGCTTTTCTTCAGAAAATCCTCAGAGTTATTCTTATATTCTTTGAGAAAAGCACTCCATGAAAATTACTCGGGCTAGTGCTCCATGTACAAGGGTTTTGGGGGACCTATATAGAGAAAAAAGTGCTTGATATCGAGAGGAAGTTCTCGGTGCCGAGTAATTTCCTTTACTCTAATCTCTTTGTAATTTCTTGAGTTGCTTCATATCATCATTCTAGATAGTTCTTAATCATGTTGGAATGAATCATGTCAGTGAAAATAGACTCGGTGAAAATCGTGAGCTTTAGGTCGGGGTTGACCTGACTCAGTGTCCAACCCGAGTGGTTTGTGTGTTTGCTTTAGGTCTTGCTTGGAGACATCCAAAAGATGAAGTGCTTTGAGTCCTACTTGAAAGTTTTGTGTGTCAGACCCAAGTTCTACTTGGTACCGATCGCTTGGAGTCTAACCTAAGATTTTTGTGTATCCACCTAAGTTCTACTTGACATCGATCGCTTGGAGTTTGACTTGAGATTTTTTTGTTTCTGACCCGAAATCTACTCGGTATCGACCTAAGGACCCCGATCAAAAATGAGACTTTCCAATTTTCTAAAATTTTTTGGCCAAAATTCTTTGGTCATTTCTTCGTCGTTTGTTTGTCCCTTTCGCTCGTTAAGTCCATTCAAAGACTGTGGAAAATTTGGTTATAACACTTGCCCTCGAATGTACGTTTTATAAATGTAAGGTATGCTTTGCTCAAAAACAAGTTGGGTAGTTATCGACTTTTGTAAGTCAAGCTTTCCAGCTATCCATTAATTCAAGTTATGATGAAACATCATGTTTCTTCAAATTCACCTGCAAAACAAAGGTTGTTCCAGACTATTATAGCTTAGGACTCTAGTCCTTGCTTAATTGTTAGTCATAAATCATAATCTGTAACATCCAGCCTATTTGCACGCTTTAAATCGACACACGTGCCAATTCAAACCATACGGAAGGGCGGGTTGTTATGGGGTAAATAAGAAAAACGAGAAAGAAATAAAAGAAAACAGATTCTCACTGCGGAAGGATAAAATATAATAATCAAATATACAGTTCTTGAAGCTGTTTACAAAATATTTAGTTTTCTTGTCTAATAAATATCAGAGTTATACATACCATAGAATACCAATAGTGCAGCGGAATACAATGGTGTAGTGGAATAATATAGTAGATAATAGTACTACTAATCGTCGTCCTCTTCCGCCAGGGCTAAAATCTTCAAATCCTGAAACGCTCGGACTGACCCGAGCGAATTTAAAAGACAAAACACTCGAGTCAGAACTAAAAGATCTTACGTAAGTTAAATCAACAGAAGTAAATATGAGTGCAGTAACTCAAGAGATGCTCGGGATTTACATCTCCTAAGGATCCGTTAAACTATTTACTATGTAGTATATTTCGCTATTATAATAGTGTCCAATTGTCAAATAAACTTACTTTTAAATAGCATTAAGGGGTTACCCATATAGCCCTTAACCAAATAATGCCAATAGTCTATACAGTACCGTAATACCTCCTGATTGGGAGGCCACCAGAGGATACTCCATAGGTACGACACAAATAGAAACTCGTAGTAAAGGCTCGGTATGATAGGTGACACGGCACAACTAAGCAATGCCAGGGTAGATATACCAATTATGCTTCAGGGTCGGTGGTAACGCGTAGCCGCAGCTACTACCCACCTCGAACCACACCCCCAAATTAATGAAATCAAAAGTGGCCACCGAATAAATCCAAAGTCAGAGTAGAATATCGAAGGGATGTGTCCGATCAAAGGTGCTACCTCAATTAACCCGTCAATCGCTCCTGTTTTAGCCACCTTATGCCAACTCACGGGAGTTGGATCCACGTATTTACCTCAAAAGAAAATGCCGCCACCATCCTACTTCATTCTGGAATCTCCACCGCGTACACGGTTGTTAAAGAGTTTTTCGGAGTAGGCAGAGAGTATGACAACTTCCGATCCCTGTCTCTTCAACAACCAAACGTTATTATAACACCGCGGTCTTTTCAAAATAGTTTTTACCTTTAAACTAGAAATAATATCAATTTCAAATCCATATAAACACGATATCATTTCCATTTCAAAACAAACTCATTTTGATATTATTTTATAAAACCCAAATCAATATAATATCATTTTTATTTCAAACATATTTCTTTTCTAAAATCATACTGCTTAAAATTTATAATATCTGGAAACCAAACATTTGATTTATAACTTCCAAAACATAATACTCCAAAATTCATAGCTTTAAAACCATTGCTTCAAAAACTTAAATGGTTTGGATATTCAAACAATGTATAGAATAAAATAGTTTGAATTTAAAATTTCTTTATAAAATAAAATAATTTCTGTGACTTTACAATTTTATTCGTTTTAAATTAAGTCCAAATCCATAAATTTTAAATTCACTTTCAGTTCAATAAACCACTTCAATTTCAATATATTTCAAACTTTGAGTCTTTAACAGTTTCAAAACCAAGGTTGGAAATTTCTATTCAACAATTCATTGTCCTATGGTTTAGTATTGAAATATTTACATAATGAATCCACAATCATTTAAAATAAAACTCAAATTACTAACAACTAAATATTTCCTTCAATTTATTTATAATAGAAATATTTATTTAATTCATCTTGAAATAAAATCCAGTTATAAATATCCTTCCTTTTAAAATTTCAAGTTTAATAAGTTTTACATCAACTTATGGAGTTAATTCTTAAATAAGCTCAATTCCAAATAAATTTCCAATTTACCTTCCAAACTTAATTAATTTAAATCATTAAGACTCTATATATATACAATATGTTAAACATGTACTTAACCATATAATATAAAATAATCAAACTCCATTTTTCAACTTATTTCTTTTTATTTAACAAATTTATACATAGCTTAAATTCAAAAATTTAACTATATATGTATATATATAAAATAATGTTCATATAATATCAAAATTTAATATTTATTAAACCGTATCCTATCCAAACCATAGAAAATCATTTCAAAATAAATTTATATACATGACGCGGTGACTGTATAAAATTTTCTATCCTATGGTCAAGTGATACGGATATTTATCATTTCAATCCGTAATTTAAAATAAAAATTACGGTTATATATCATTTCAAACCACAATCCCGAATGAAATGAAAATGCATAATAACTTGCAGTTTATAGTAATATAAAATACAACATCCATTTATACAATATCAACCATCAACCATTTATTACAATCTTATCAAAATTCAAACAATACATCAATATATAACAGGTGATAAATAACAAGTATCAACTATTAGTTTATATTCAAAATAAATTATAACTGTTTAACTGGTAGTTTATATGCAATAAATAAATAACAATTTAACTGGCAGTTTAAATGCAATGAATAAATTGAATAACAATTTAATTTAAAAAATGAAATTAACTGAGATGATGATTAAAATATGCCAAACAACCAAAAATAAATTCTAAATCACATCATATATCAATTTAACAAACATAAGAAATCTTAGAAGTTGTGAGTGGGTTAAAACAATCACCTTTTGAATTTAAATTCAAAATTTTCATAGTCTCCAAATTCGTCCAAACCAGCGTTGAATGTCCGGAATTCCAATATGAACCTAACGGAGAAAACCTCACGTGAATCGGAGTTCGTATGTAAAAATTATACAAGTTAGAACGATTTGAAAGTTTAAATTAAAATAAAATAAAATAAACAAACCAATACCACGCGTATTTCTACGTCACTACATCTCTTCTACATGCTGAAACCCTACGCACGCAACATCTACCAGCCGCCATCGGTCAAACAACTATGACCACGATTTGCTCTGCCTCCATTGGCCTTCCTCCAAAACGAAGCATGCCAGCACGATCAGATGAACTTGATTTCGTCACAACGAACGCCGCTAGTTAATCATTAAATTCTAAACTTGCGACAACTCGAATCGAAAAACGAACACCACCAATGAATTACACTAGTCGAGAGCTTCAACATATATTTTTTTTCAATTTTTTCTGAGGAGTTTGAAATTTTAGCTTTGGATTTGATTTGGAATTGGATCTATAATTTGTTTGTCTGCCATTGAGGAGGAGAGAGTTGATATATACGTACAGAAAAATGAGAATAGATGTAGGCTAGGGTTTATAACAGCGTATTTATAGAGAAAGTTGAAAAAAAGAATGGATCGGATCTATTAAATATACACGCTAACGACAAAGTGGCCGAAAAAGCCCGCGTAGACTCCGGAATGAAATTAGGTAAACCCATATATCAAAATAGATGTTTTAAAATATTTTAAACTCAATGGAAAAGTTTTCAGGACCAATTTCCATCGTATGAAGAAGTTATGCTCAAATCAATATTTTTCAATTGATTTCAACTGATTTCAATTTCATTTATTCCAAGGCATTTCGAGTCCGTACGATCAAACGACAAGCCCAATCGCTATGAAACTTGAAATCCTATAATAATTCACCGTTACGGATCCGGTGAAACTGGTTTCGTCGAAATCCGAGTCAGTGGCTAAAATGGCTATTTTTCCATTAATTAAATAAATTTAAAATAAATTAATTAAATCAAATTTCGCGTTTAATTTTTGAAATTTGCAATCTTTATCACTTTATAATTCTCATACATTTACAGTGATTTAAACAAATTTTAGATGTCAATTCAGAGAAGATTAATCTATAAATTTCAATATAAATCCTCAATTTCATAAAATTCAAAATTATAGATAAACTTCCTAAATTTCCATTTAATTAATTTAACCCATAATTATTCCATTAATTAATTTCAAATAGAAGGGTTTATCATTGGATTTAAAATTATTACATAAATTATTCTCATATTCCATCTAAATTTCAAATAACGTATTATTTAGCTATTACAATTTCATTTACAATAAACTCAATTAATAAAAATTTATCTAAATAAATTAACTTGATTTGCTTAAATCCTTTTTATCTAACAAATTATTATTCGATCAATTTAATCCTATGGTAATTATATTTGATTCATAACTATTGCCCTTAATGTTTCCCAACTTCCTCTTAGTTCTAATCGTCGTAGTATTAAATTCCATTTAATACGAAAAGTCCATTCATTATATGTATTAAATTTAAATAAATTGGTATGTTTCCATTCCAATCCCTTTTATTAAGTTCATTACTACTCTATAACCTAATTAATCTTTTATTACTTTTACTATATTCAAATCTTGCCAACTCCTAAACATCTTATTCCATTTTCCATTAATGTAACATTCATTTATTTTATTACCAATTATTTCAAATTCTAATTCCATCAACAAATAAAACAGGTAATTTATAATATATGTTTACAAGCCAAATGTTACACTAACTTTCATATTCTGAATGGAGTTAATATTAATTTCAAAAATTATCTAAATTTTACCTTCAATGAAATTGAATTCCCGATTTATTTAATGAAATCAATTATGACCTTTACAACTTTAATACATTCATTGGTTCGTAGTTATTTCATAAATTTATACTAACATTAATTCCTATCAAATTGCACTTATTACGTATTATTCCATTCACATTTACCTTTATTTGTATTAACCATTTTATTTTCACTTATTGTGTAATAACTATTATAAATCAATTACATTGAAATTTGTCAATTTCACCCATTAATTTAGATTTAAATCAAATAAATTAATTTACCTTGGCTCCATTCTTTATTCCATCAATTGTTACTTTAATTTACGATTCTCACTCCCGTTATTTTATTAATTACCATTAAGGTAACGTTTATTATCTACAACAATCATTAAAATTACTTATCTTCATTGATTGTATAAATTTTCCATTAATTACGTATTTCTTCATCGGTTATTATAATATTGGATTCATTAAATTATCACTAATTATATCGTTGCATTAATTAACACAATATTCCCATTTGTTTTCTTATTTTAAGTTTCTTAGCCTAGAATAACAATTCCCATTACTTCAATGCATCGTAATTTCATTTTTAGTTTTAATACTTAGCTTTAGTTTCAAATGTTGCATTTCATTTCTACATTTACTTAAATATGAATTATAAACATTTTAATTTCTTCCTAAATTTAATTACAAAATCTCATTATTTTAACCAAAATTTATCTACCAAAATTTACGGGCCGTTACACTCTCCCCCACTCAAAACTTTTCGTCCCCAAAAGGAAAAGAAGGGAAAAGAAGAAGTAAGAAATCAATATATCTTACTTAAATATTAAATTTACAAAAATATATTTACAAAATTTAATAATTTGAATAAAATATCAATTTATAACCACTAAATCTTTTTTTTACTTAAATTAATAAAATTGGGAAAACTTTTTCAACATATTTCTAAGTCCAAAAATTTACGGAAAATTTTGGCAGAATCTCCATTGTATGGAGAGGCTCGGAAGAAAATATAATATCAAATATAACAATATACAACATATATTTACCAAAATATATATATCCCAACCCGAGAAAACAATATAATAACGCTATAAATCGAAATCCGAAAACGTACCTATTAGTCGGCAATTAATGCTTATTTTATGGAACCAAAAGCAGCAGCAATTGCTTCCATAACCTGTATTACACTTATATAATCTAAAAGGTTAACAATTATATAAAATGAAATATTTAAGGTGGTTTTAACCCCAAACAAAAATCAATACAACAACAATCAATTGCAACGAACAACATACAACCATCATACAGAATCAACACAATTCAACTATCCATCCATATCAAACAAAACAGGTAATTGTTTGGGTTCAAAACTTTAAATTGTTCATAATGAAAAATAAACTACTAAATTTACCCTTCACTCAACAGTCTTAGGTGAACTAAATAGATTATTCATTCATCCAAACAATTTTGAAGCATCCTTACCCAAACAACCATAAACGAAACAAATAGCAAATCCAAACAATAGACTAAGTTTATTCTTGTAAATTTCATTTCATACAATTGTTGTTTGACTTCCTTTTTATACATATAATGGTTTATTCCCCTCTTTTCTTCTTCTTCATTTATTTGCAGTATTCATCTTTCTGTTTAGTTTATTAATAATTAGCTACAATCATTTACTTACGTTTGTTATCTTACATGTATACTACTTAATTTCATTTATTTACTTTCATTTATTCTAAATTTCATTTATAATACTTACCTTCTATTTCAATTAGTAGTCTTTTCAATTACATTTAAGATTATAATATTACAGCATCAAATTCTTATTTATTAAGGAATTTCATTAATTACTTTCATTACCTCAAATTTATTACTTGTATAATATCTATTACATTTTCTTATTAACATTTCAACTTTTAATATTTGGTAAGTTATAAATATGCTTTTTTTAAGAATGTAATTGAAAGTTATACAAGTTTGCTCAATTCTTTTAATTAATTAATGTTCAGTAATTATATCTTTTGTCTTATAAGTTACAATTTCAACTTTCTTGTTATTTTATTTATAACCTATCCTTTAATTTCTTTTTATTTGTAACCTAGCATTAAATCTCTTATTTCCTTTAGAGGTTTCAATTATTAATTACTTACGTTCAAATTCACTACAATAACTAAAACTATCAATTAATGGAAACTTAAGAATTTAAATACCGGGTTAATTTCAAATCATTTTAAAATAATAGATAAAAGTATACTTACAATTTGTATCCAATTATATTTAAAACAATTGAAGATTTACATTTGTTTATCAAAAATGAATCTGCAGTAAAACTACTACAATGGTCTTCCCACTTCAAAACTCGAAAATGAATGTTGATGACGCGTACACTCATCACTGAAATTATTTTCCAGCAACAAAGAGGGTAGTACAGAAATTTTTCTTTTCGAAATTCCCTTTTTTTTTAAACAATTTTTTCAATTTATATTGAAATATTTATTTCAGAAAATACTTATAAACAAAACTATTATATTCCAAAATTATTTGAAAGAAATTTTCAAAAATCCCGGAACTAAAGCTTTAAGTTTCCAATTTCAATTATCTTATTTTCAATCTTATTTCGACTATTAACTATAAATTCATTACCTAGCAACCAATATATTGCAACCAAATATATATATCATTTAAAAATTTATTTTATATATAGAAAATATAATAGGTAAAATTATTTCATTCGCCTATATTAAATACAAATATTTTCTCGGTCTGTCCTATTAAGTGTTTAGAAATCCCTATTAATGTCACAGCGTCCCATGCACCAACTAGAATTTATAAATACAAAACGGAACAGACTAACATAATATTAAAACCTTTTTATAACACTAACAAATATGCTCTCTCATATATATACGCTCAGCGACTCCCATAGGATATTACTAACCTATTAGTAAAGAGTCAGACCCAACAAAGCTAAGGTTTATCGCTAAACCAAAGCTCTGATACCACGTTGTAACATCCCGCCTTTTCGCACGCTTTACATTGACACACATGCCAATTCAAACCATACGGAGGGCGGATTGTTATGGGGTAAATAAGAAAAACGAGAAAGAAATAAAAGAAAACAGAATCTCACAGCGGAAGGATAAAATATAATAATCAATTATACAGTTCTTAAAGCTGCTTACAAAATATTTAGTTTTCTTATCCAATAAATATCAGAGTTATACATACCATAGAATACCAATAGTGCAGCGGAATACAATAGTGTAGTGGAATAATATAGTAGATAATAGTACTGCTAATCGTCGTCTTCTTCCTCCAGAGCTAAAATCTTCAAATCCTGAAATGCTCGGACTGACCCGAGCGAATTGAAAAGACAAAACACTCGAGTCAGAACTAAAAGATCTTATGTAAGTTAAATAAACAGAAGTAAATATGAGTGCAGTAACTCTAGAGTTGCTCGGGATTTACATCTCCTAAGGATTCGTTAAACTATTTACTGTGTAGTATATTTCGCTATTATAATAGTGTCTAATTGTAAAATAAACTTACTTTTAAATAGCGTTAAGGGGTTACCCATATAGCCCTTAACACAAATAATGTCAATAGTCTATACAATACCATAATACCTCCTGATCGGGAGGCTACCAGAGGATACCCCATAGGTACGACACAAATAGAAATTCGTAGTAAAGGCTCGGTATGGTAGGTGACACGGAACAACTAGGCAATGCCAGAGTAGATATATCAATTACGCTTCCGGGTTGGTGGTAACGCGTAGCCGCAGCTACCGCCCACCTCGAGCCACACCCCAAATCAAAGAAATCAAAAGTGGCCACCGAATAAATCCAAAGTCAGAGTAGAATATCGAAGGGATGTGTCCGATCAAAGGTGCTACTTCAATTAATCGCTCCTGTTTTAGCCACCTTATGCCAACTCACGGGAGTTGGGTCCATGTATTTACCTCAAAGGAAAACGCCGCCACCATCGTACTTCATTCTGGAATCTCCACCGCGTACACGGTTGTTAAAGTGGTTTTCGGAGTTGGCAGAGAGTTTGACAACTTCCGATCCCTGTCTCTTCAACAACCAAACGTTATTATAACGCCGCGGAATTTTGTAAATAGTTTTTACCTTTAAACTAGAATATAATATCCATTTCAAATCCATATAAACACGATATCATTTCCATTTCAAAACAAACTCATTTTGATATTATTTTATAAAACCCAAATCAATACAATATCATTTTTATTTCAAATATATTTCTTTTCCAAAATCATACTGCTTAAAATTTATAATATCTGGAAACCAAACATTTGAGTTATTACTTCCAAAACATAACACTTCGAAATTCATAGCTTTAAAACCATAGATTCTAAAACTTAAATGGTTTGGATATTCAAACAGTGTATAGAATAAAATAGTTTGAATTTAAAATTTCTTTATAAAATAAAATAATTTTCACGACTTTACAATTTTATTCATTTTAAATAAAGTCTAAATCCATAAATTTTAAATTCACTTTCAGTTCCAATAAACCACTTCAATTTCAATATATTTCAAACTTTGAGTATTTAACAATTTCAAAACCAACGTTGGAAATTTCTATTCAACAATTCATTGTTCTATTGTTTAGTATTGAAATATTTACATAACAAATCCATAATCATTTAAAATAAAACTCAAAATTACTAACAACTAAAGATTTCCTTCAATTTATTTACACTAGAAATATTCATTTAATTCATCTTGAAATAAAATCCAGTTATAAATATCCTTCCTTTTAAAATTTAAAGTTTAATAAGTTTTACATCAACCTATGGAGTTTAATTCTTAAATAAGCTCAATTCCAAATAAATTTCCAATTTACCTTCCAAACTTAATTGATTGAAATCATTAAGACTCTATATATATACAATATGTTAAACATGTACTTAACCATATAATATAAAACAATCAAACTCCATTTTTCAACTTATTTCTTTTTATTTAACAAATTTATACATAGCTTAAATTCGAAAATTTAACTATATATGTATATATATAAAATAATGTTTATATAATATCAAAATTTAATATTTATTGAAACGTATCATATCCAAACCATAGAAAATCATTTCAAAATAAATTTATATATATACTGCGGTGGTTGTATAAAAATTTCTATCCTATGGTCAAGTGATACGGATATTTATCATTTCAATTCGTAATTTAAAATAAAAATTACAGTTACATATCATTTCAAACCGCAATCTCGAATGAAATGAAAATGCATAATAACTTGTAATTTATAGCAATATAAAATCCAAATCAATATAATATCATTTTTATTTCAAACATATTTCTTTTCCAAAATCATACTGCTTAAAATTTATAATATCTGGAAACCAAACACTTGATTTATAACTTCCAAAACATAATACTTCAAAATTCATAGCTTTAAAACCATTGCTTCAAAAACTTAAATGGTTTGGATATTCAAACAGTGTATAGAATAAAATAGTTTGAATTTAAAATTTCTTTATAAAAAACATAATTTCCACGACTTTACAATTTTATTCATTTTAAATTACGTCTAAATCCATAAATTTTAAATTCACTTTCAGTTTCAATAATCCACTTCAATTTCAATATATTTCAAACTTTGAGTGTTTAACAATTTCAAAACCAAGGTTGGAAATTTCTATTCAACAATTCATTGTCCTTTTGTTTAGTATTGAAATATTTACATAATAAATCCATAATCATTTAAAATAAAACTCAAATTACTAACAACTAAATATTTCCTTCAATTTATTTATACCATAAATATTTATTTAATTCATCTTGAAATAAAATCCAGTTATAAATATCCTTCCTTTTAAAATTTCAAGTTTAATAAGTTTTACATCAACTTATGGAGTTTAATTCTTAAATAAGCTCAATTCCAAATAAATTTCCAATTTACCTTCCAAACTTAATTAATTTAAATCATTAAGACTCTATATATATATACAATATGTTAAACATGTACTTAACCATGTAATATAAATAATCAAACTCCATTTTTCAACTTATTTCTTTTTATTTAACAAATTTATACATAGCTTAAATTCAAAAATTTAACTATATTTGTATATATATAAAATAATGTTCATATAATATCAAAATTTAATATTTATTAAACCGTATCCTATCCAAACCATAGAAAATCATTTCAAAATAAATTTATATACATACCGCGGTGCCTGTATAAAATTTTCAATCCTATGGTCAAGTGATACGGATATTTATCATTTCAATCCGTGATTTAAAATAAAAATTACGGTTATATATCATTTCAAACCGCAATCCCGAATGAAATGAAAATGCATAATAACTTGCAGTTTATAGCAATATAAAATACAACATCCATTTATACAATATCAACCATCAACCATTTATTACAATCATTATCAAAATTCAAACAATACATCAATATATAACAGGTGATAAATAACAAGTATCAACTATTAGTTTATATTCAAAATAAATTATAATTGTTTAACTGGTAGTTTATATGTAATAAATAAATAATAATTTAACTGGCAGTTTAAACGCAATGAATAAATTGAATAACAATTTAATTTACAAAATGAAATTAACTGAGATAATGATTAAAATATGCCAAACAACCAAAAATAAATTCTAAATCACATCATATATCAATTTAACAAACATAAGAAATCTTAGAAGTTGTGAGTGGGTTAAAACTATCACCTTTTGAATTTAAATTCAAAATTTTCATAGTCTCCAAATTCGTCCAAACCAGCGTTGAAATGTTCAGAATTCCAATATGAACCTAGCGGAGAAAACCTCACGTGAATCGGAGTTCGTATGTAAAAATTATACAAGTTAGAACGATTTGAAAGTTTAAATTAAATTAAAATAAAATAAACAAACCAATACCACGCGTATTTCCACGTCACTGCATCTCTTCTACATGCCGAAACCCTACGCACGCAACATCTACCGGCCGCCATCGGTCAAACAACTTTGACCACGATTTGCTCTGCCTCCATTGGCCTTCCTCCAAAACGAAGCATGCCAGCACGATCAGATGAACTTGATTTCGTCACAACGAACGGCCGCCAGTTAATCATTAAATTCTAAACATACGACAACTCGAATCGAAAAACGAACACCACCAGTGAATTACACTAGTCGAGAGCTTCAACATATATTTTTTTCAATTTTTTCTGAGGAGTTTGAAATTTTAGCTTTGGATTTGATTTGGAATTGGATCTATAATTTGTTAGTCTGCCATTGAGGAGGAGAGAGTTGATATATACGTACAGACAAATGAGAATAGATGTAGGCTAGGGTTTATAACAGCGTATTTATAGAGAAAGTTGAAAGAAAGAATGGATCGGATCTATTAGATATATGCGCTAAAGACAAAGTGGCCCAAAAAGCCCGCTTAGACTCCGGAACGAAATTGGGTAAACCCATATATCAAAATAGATGTTTTAAAATATTTTAAACTCAATGGAAAAGGTTTCAGGTCCAATTTCCATCGTATGAAGAAGTTATGCTCAAATCAATATTTTTCAATTGATTTCAACTGATTTCAATTTCATTTATTCCAAGGCGTTTCGAGTCCGTACGATCAAACGACAGGCCCGATCGCTATGAAACTTGAAATCCTACAATAATTCACCGTTACGGATCCGGTGAAACTGGTTTCGTCTAAATCCGAGTCAGTGGCCAAAATGGCTATTTTTCCATTAATTAAATAAATTTAAAATAAATTAATTAAATCAAATTTCGTGTTTAATTTCTGAAATTTGCAATCTTTATCACTTTATAATTCTCAAACATTTACAACGATTTAAACAAATTTTAGATGTCAATTTAGAGAAGACTAATCTATAAATTTCAATATAAATCCTCAATTTCATAAAATTCAAAATTATAGATAAACTTCCTAAATTTCCATTTAATTAATTTAACCCATAATTATTCCATTAATTAATTTCAAATAGAAGGATTTATCATTGGATTTAAAATTATTACATAAATTATTCTCATATTCCATCTAAATTACAAATAACGTATTATTTAGCTATTACAATTTCATTTACAATAAACTCAATTAATAAAAATTTATCCAAATAAATTAACTTGATTTACTTAAATCCTTTTTATCTAACCAATTATTATTCGATTAATTTAATCCTATGGTAATTATATTTGATTCATAACTATTACCCTTAATGTTTCCCAAATTCCTCTTATTTCTAATCGTCGTAGTATTAAATTCCATTTGCTGCGAAAAGTCCATTCATTATATGTATTAAATTTAAATAAATTGGTATGTTTCCATTCCAATCCCTTTTATTAAGTTCATTACTACTCTATAACCTAATTAATCTTTTATTACTTTTACTATATTCAAATCTTGCCAACTCCTAAACATCTTATTCCATTTTCCATTAATGTAACATTCATTTATTTTATTACCAATTATTTCAAATTCTAATTCCATCAACAAATAAAACAGGTAGTTTATAATATATGTTTACAAGCCAAATGTTACACTAATTTTCATATTCTGAATGGAGTTAATATTAATTTCAAAAATTATCTAATTTTTACCTTCAATGAAATTGAATTCCCAATTTATTTAATGAAATCAATTATGACCTTTACAACTTTAATACATTCATTGGTTCGTAATTATTTCATAAATTTATACTAACATTGGCTCCTATCAAATTGCACTTATTACGTTTTATTCCATTCATATTCACCTTTATTTGTATTAACCATTTTATTTCCACTTATTGTGTAATAACTATTATAATTCAATTACATTGAAATTTGTCAATTTCACTCATTAGTTTAGATTTTAAATCAAATAAATTAATTTACCTTGGCTCCATTATTTATTCCATCAATTGTTACTTTAATTTACGATTCTCACTCCCGTTATTTTATTAATTACCATTAAGATAACGTTTATTATCTACAACAATCATTAAAATTACTTGTCTTCATTGTTTGTATAAATTTTCCATTAATTACGTATTTCTTCATCGGTTACTATAATATTAGATTCATTAAATTATCACTAATTATATCGTTGCATTAGTTAACACAATATTCCCATTTGTTTTCTTATATTAAGTTTATTAGCCTAGAATAACAATTCCCATTACTTCAATGCATCGTAATTTCATTTTTAGTTTTAATACTTAGCTTTAATTTCAAAAGTTGCATTTCATTTCTACATTTACTTAAATATGAATTATAAACATTTTAATTTCTTCCTAAATTTAATTACAAAATCTCATTATTTTAAGCAAAATTTATCTACCAAAATTTACAGGTCGTTACACTCTCCCCCACTCAAAACTTTTCGTCCCCAAAAGGAAAAGAAGGGAAAAGAAGAATTAAGAAATCAATATATCTTACTTAAATATTAAATTTACACAAATATATTTACCAAATTTAATAATTTGAATAAAATATCAATTTATAACCATTAAATTTTTGTTTACTTAAATTAATAAAGTTGGGAAATTTTTTTCAAAATATTTCTAAGTCCAAAAATTTACGGAAAATTTTGGCAGAGTCTCCTTTGTACGGAGAGGCTCGGAAGAAAATATAATATCAAATATAATAATATACAACATATATTTACCAAAATATATATATCCCAACCCGGGAAAACAATATAATAACGCTATAAATCGAAATCCGAAAACGTACCTATTAGTCGGCAATTAATGCTTATTTTATGGAACCAAAAGCAGTAGCAATTGCTTCCATAACCTGTATTACACTTATATAATCTAAAAGATTAACAATTATATAAAATGAAATATTTAAGGTGGTTTTAACCCCAAACAACAATCAATACAACAACAATCAATTGCAATAAACAGCATACAACCATCATACAGAATCAACACAATTCAACTATCCATCCATATCAAACAAAACAGGTAATTGTTTAGGTTCAAAACTTTAAATTGTTCATAATGAAAAATAAACGACTAAGTTTACCCTTCACTCAACAGTCTTAGGTGAACTAAATAGATTATTCATTCATCCAAACAATTTTGAAGCATCCTTACCCAAACAACCATAAACCAAACAAATAGCAAATCCAAACAATGGATTAAGTTTATTCTTGTAAATTTCATTTCATACAATTGTTGTTTGACTTCCTTTTTATACATATAATGGTTTATTCCCCTCTTTTCTTCTTCTTCATTTATTTGCAGTATTCATCTTTCTGTTTAATTTATTAATAATTAGCTACAATCATTTACTTACGTTTGTTATCTTTCATTTATACTACTTAATTTCATTTATTTACTTTCATTTATTCTAAATTTCATTTATAATACTCACCTTCTATTTCAATTAGTAGCATTTTCAATTACATTTAAGATTATAATATTACAGCATCAAATTCTTATTTATTAAGGAATTTCATTAATTACTTTCATTACCTCAAATTTATTACTTGTATAATATCTATTACATTTTCTTATTAACATTTCAACTTTTAATATTTGGTAAGTTATAAATATGCTTTTTTTAAGAATGTAATTGAAAGTTATACAAGTTTGCTCAATTCTTTTAATTAATTAATGTTCAGTAATTATATCTTTTGTCTTATAAGTAACAATTTCAACTTTCTTGTTATTTCATTTATAACCTATCCTTTAATTTCTTTTTATTTATAACCTAGCATTAAATCTCTTATTTCCTTTAGAGGTTTCAATTATTAATTACTTAAGTTCAAATTCATTATAATAACTAAAACTATTAATTAATGGAAACTTAAGAATTTAAATACCGGGTTAATTTCAAATCATTTTAAAATAATAGATAAAAGTATACTTACAATTTGTATCCAATTATATTTAAAACAATTCAAGATTTACATTTGTTTATCAAAAATGAATCTGCAGTAAAACAACTATAATGGTCTTCCCACTTCAAAACTCGAAAATGAATGTTGATGATGTGTGCACTCATCACTGAAATTATTTTCCAGCAACAAAGAGGGTAGTACAGAAATTTTTCTTTTCGAAATTCCCTTTTTTTTTAAACAATTTTTTCAATTTATATTGAAATATTTATATCAGAAAATACTTATAAACAATACTATTATATTCCAAAATTATTTGAAAGAAATTTTCAGAAATCCCAGAACTAAAGCTTTAAGTTTCCAATTTCATTTATCTTATTTTCAATCTTATTTCGACTATTAATTATAAATTCATTACCTAGCAACCAATATATTGCAACCAAATATATATATCATTTAAAAATTTATTTTATATATAGAAAATATAATAGGTAAAATTATTTCATTCACCTATATTAAAAACAAATATTTTCTCGGTCTGTCCTATTAAGTGTTTAGAAGTCCCTATTAATGTCACAGCGTCCCATGCACCAACTAGAATTTATAAATACAAAACGGAACAGACTAACATAATATTAAAACCTTTTTATAACACTAACAAATATGCTCTCTCATATATATACGCTCAGCGACTCCCATAGGATATTACTACCCTATTAGTAAAGAGTCAGACCCTACAAAGCTAAGGTTTATCGCTAAACCAAAGCTCTGATACCACATTGTAACATCCCGCCTTTTCGCACGCTTTAAATTTGCACACGTGCCAATTCAAACCATACGGAGGGCGGATTGTTATGGGGTAAATAAGAAAAACGAGAAAGAAATAAAAGAAAATAGAATCTCACAGCGGAAGGATAAAATATAATAATCAATTATACAGTTCTTAAAGCTGTTTACAAAATATTTAGTTTTCTTATCCAATAAATATCAGAGTTATACATACCATAGAATACCAATAGTGCAGCGGAATACAGTAGTGTAGTGGAATAATATAGTAGATAATAGTACTACTAATCATCGTCTTCTTCCTCCACGGCTAAAATCTTCAAATCCTAAAATGCTTGGACTGACCCGAGCGAATTGAAAAGACAAAACACTCGAGTCAGAACTAAAAGATCTTATGTAAGTTAAATAAACAGAAGTAAATATGAGTGCAGTAACTCAAGAGATGCTCGGGATTTACGTCTCCTAAGGATCCATTAAACTATTTACTATGTAGTATATTAGTGTCTAATTGTAAAATAAACTTACTTTTAAATAGCGTTAAGGGGTTACCCGTATAGCCCTTAACATAAATAATGTCAATAGTCTATACAATACTATAATACCTCCTGATCGGGAGGCTACCAGAGGATACCCCATAGGTACGACACAAATAGAAATTCGTAGTAAAGGCTCGGTATGGTAGGTGACACGGCACAACTAGGCAATGCCAGGGTAGATATACCAATTACGCTTCCGGGTCGGTGGTAACGCGTAGCCGCAGCTACCGCCCACCTCGAGCCACACCCCAAATCAAAGAAATCAAAAGTGGCCACCGAATAAATCCAAAGTCAGAGTAGAATATCGAAGGGATGTGTCCGATCAAAGGTGCTAGCTGAATTAATCGCTCCTGTTTTAGCCACCTTATGCTAACTCACGGGAGTTGGGTCCACGTATTTACCTCAAAGGAAAACGCCGCCACCATCCTACTTCATTCTGGAATCTCCACCGCGTACACGGTTGTTAAAGTGGTTTTCGGAGTTGGCAAAGAGTTTGACAACTTTCGATCCCGGTCTCTTCAACAACCAAACATTATTATAACACCGTGGAATTTTCAAAATAGATTTTACCTTTAAACGAGAATATAATATCCATTTCAAACCCATATAAACATAATATCATTTCCACTTCAAAACAAACTCATTTTGATATTATTTTATAAAACCCAAATCAATATAATATCATTTTTATTTCAAATATATTTCTTTTCCAAAATCATACTGCTTAAAATTTATAATATCTGGAAACCAAACATTTGAGTTATAACTTCCAAAACATAACACTTCGAAATTCATAGCTTTAAAACCATAGCTTCTAAAACTTAAATGGTTTGGATATTCAAACAGTATATAGAATAAAATAGTTTGAATTTAAAATTTCTTTATAAAATAAAATAATTTCCACGACTTTACAATTTTATTCATTTTAAATTATGTCTAAATCCATAAATTTTTAATTCACTTTCAGTTCCAATAAACCACTTCAATTTCAATATATTTCAAACTTTGAGTATTTAACAATTTCAAAACCAAGGTTGGAAATTTCTATTCAACAATTCATTGTCCTATTGTTTAGTATTGAAATATTTACATAATAAATCCATAATCATTTAAAATAAAACTCAAATTACTAGCAACTAAATATTTCCTTCGATTTATTTATACTAGAAATATTCATTTAATTCATCTTGAAATAAAATCCAGTTATAAATATCCTTCCTTTTAAAATTTAAAGTTTAATAAGTTTTACATCAACCTATGGAGTTTAATTCTTAAATAAGCTCAATTCCAAATAAATTTCCAATTTACCTTCCAAACTTAATTGATTTAAATCATTAAGACTCTATATATATACAATATGTTAAACATGTACTTAACCATATAATATAAAATAATCAAACTCCATTTTTCAACTTATTTCTTTTTATTTACCAAATTTATACATAGCTTAAATTCGAAAATTTAACTATATATGTATATATATAAAATAATGTTTATACAATATCAAAATTAATATATTAAACCGTATCCTATCCAAATCATAGAAAATCATTTCAAAATAAATTTATATATATACTGCTGTGGTTGTATAAAATTTTCTATCCTATGGTCATGTGCTATGGATATTTATCATTTCAATTCGTAATTTAAAATAAAAATTACAGTTATATATCATTTCAAACCGCAATCTCGAATGAAATGAAAATGCATAATAACTTGTAATTTATAGCAATATTAAATCCAAATCAATATAATATCATTTTTATTACAAATATATTTCTTTTTCAAAATCATACTGCTTAAAATTTATAATATCTAGAAACCAAACATTTGAGTTATAACTTCCAAAACATAATACTTCAAAATTCATAGATTTAAAACCATAGCTTCTAAAACTTAAATGGTTTGGATATTCAAACAGTGTATAGAATAAAATAGTTTGAATTTAAAATTTCTTTATAAAAAAAAATAATTTCCACGGCTTTACAATTTTATTCATTTTAAATTACGTCTAAATCCATAAATTTTAAATTCACTTTCAGTTTCAATAAACCACTTCAATTTCAATATATTTCAAACTTTGAGTGTTTAACAAATGCAAAACCAAGGTTGGAAATTTCTATTCAACAATTCATTGTCCTATTGTTTAGTATTGAAATATTTACATAATAAATCCATAATCATTTAAAATAAAACTCAAATTACTAACAACTAAATATTTCCTTCAATTTATTTATATCAGAAATATTTATTTAATTCATCTTGAAATAAAATCCAGTTATAAATATCCTTCCTTTTAAAATTTCAAGTTTAATAAGTTTTACACCAACTTATGGAGTTTAATTCTTAAATAAGCTCAATTCCAAATAAATTTCCAATTTACCTTCCAAACTTAATTAATTTAAATCATTAAGACTCTATATAAATACAATATGTTAAACATGTACTTAACCATATAATATAAAATAATCAAACTCCATTTTTCAACTTATTTCTTTTTAACAAATGAAAATGCCTGTATAAAATAGTTTTTACCTTTAAACTAGAATATAATATCCATTTCAAATCCATATAAACACGATATCATTTCCATTTCAAAACAAACTCATTTTGATATTATTTTATAAAACCCAAATCAATATAATATCATTTTTATTTCAAATATATTTCTTTTCCAAAATCATACTGCTTAAAATTTATAATATCTGGAAACCAAACATTTGAGTTATAACTTCCAAAACATAACACTTCGAAATTCATAGCTTTAAAACCATAGCTTCTAAAACTTAAATGGTTTGGATATTCAAACAGTATATAGAATAAAATAGTTTGAATTTAAAATTTATTTATAAAATAAAATAATTTCCACGACTTTATAATTTTATTCATTTTAAATTAAGTCTAAATCCATAAATTTTAAATTCACTTTCAGTTCCAATAAACCACTTCAATTTCAATATATTTCAAACTTTGAGTATTTAACAATTTCAAAACCAAGGTTGGAAATTTCTATTCAACAATTCATTGTCCTATTGTTTAGTATTGAAATATTTACATAATAAATCCATAATCATTTAAAATAAAACTCAAATTACTAGCAACTAAATATTTCCTTCGATTTATTTATACTAGAAATATTCATTTAATTCATCTTGAAATAAAATCCAGTTATAAATATCCTTCCTTTTAAAATTTAAAGTTTAATAAGTTTTACATCAACCTATGGAGTTTAATTCTTAAATAAGCTCAATTCCAAATAAATTTCCAATTTACCTTCCAAACTTAATTGATTTAAATCATTAAGACTCTATATATATACAATATGTTAAACATGTACTTAACCATATAATATAAAATAATCAAACTCCATTTTTCAACTTATTTCTTTTTATTTACCAAATTTATACATAGCTTAAATTCGAAAATTTAACTATATATGTATATATATAAAATAATGTTTATACAATATCAAAATTAATATATTAAACCGTATCCTATCCAAATCATAGAAAATCATTTCAAAATAAATTTATATATATACTGCTGTGGTTGTATAAAATTTTCTATCCTATGGTCATGTGCTATGGATATTTATCATTTCAATTCGTAATTTAAAATAAAAATTACAGTTATATATCATTTCAAACCGCAATCTCGAATGAAATGAAAATGCATAATAACTTGTAATTTATAGCAATATTAAATCCAAATCAATATAATATCATTTTTATTACAAATATATTTCTTTTTCAAAATCATACTGCTTAAAATTTATAATATCTAGAAACCAAACATTTGAGTTATAACTTCCAAAACATAATACTTCAAAATTCATAGATTTAAAACCATAGCTTCTAAAACTTAAATGGTTTGGATATTCAAACAGTGTATAGAATAAAATAGTTTGAATTTAAAATTTCTTTATAAAAAAAAATAATTTCCACGGCTTTACAATTTTATTCATTTTAAATTACGTCTAAATCCATAAATTTTAAATTCACTTTCAGTTTCAATAAACCACTTCAATTTCAATATATTTCAAACTTTGAGTGTTTAACAAATGCAAAACCAAGGTTGCAAATTTCTATTCAACAATTCATTGTCCTATTGTTTAGTATTGAAATATTTACATAATAAATCCATAATCATTTAAAATAAAACTCAAATTACTAACAACTAAATATTTCCTTCAATTTATTTATATCAGAAATATTTATTTAATTCATCTTGAAATAAAATCCAGTTATAAATATCCTTCCTTTTAAAATTTCAAGTTTAATAAGTTTTACACCAACTTATGGAGTTTAATTCTTAAATAAGCTCAATTCCAAATAAATTTCCAATTTACCTTCCAAACTTAATTAATTTAAATCATTAAGACTCTATATAAATACAATATGTTAAACATGTACTTAACCATATAATATAAAATAATCAAACTCCATTTTTCAACTTATTTCTTTTTAACAAATGAAAATGCCTGTATAAAATAGTTTTTACCTTTAAACTAGAATATAATATCCATTTCAAATCCATATAAACACGATATCATTTCCATTTCAAAACAAACTCATTTTGATATTATTTTATAAAACCCAAATCAATATAATATCATTTTTATTTCAAATATATTTCTTTTCCAAAATCATACTGCTTAAAATTTATAATATCTGGAAACCAAACATTTGAGTTATAACTTCCAAAACATAACACTTCGAAATTCATAGCTTTAAAACCATAGCTTCTAAAACTTAAATGGTTTGGATATTCAAACAGTATATAGAATAAAATAGTTTGAATTTAAAATTTATTTATAAAATAAAATAATTTCCACGACTTTATAATTTTATTCATTTTAAATTAAGTCTAAATCCATAAATTTTAAATTCACTTTCAGTTCCAATAAACCACTTCAATTTCAATATATTTCAAACTTTGAGTATTTAACAATTTCAAAACCAAGGTTGGAAATTTCTATTCAACAATTCATTGTCCTATTGTTTAGTATTGAAATATTTACATAATAAATCCATAATCATTTAAAATAAAACTCAAATTACTAACAACTAAATATTTCCTTCAATTTATTTACACTTGAAATATTCATTTAATTCATCTTGAAATAAAATCTAGTTATAAATATCCTTCCTTTTAAAATTTCAAGTTTAATAAGTTTTACATCAACTTATGGAGTTTAATTCTTAAATAAGCTCAATTCCAAATAAATTTCTAATTTACCTTCCAAACTTAATTGATTTAAATCCTTAAGACTCTATATATATATACAATATCTTAAACATGTACTTAACCATATAATATAAAATAATCAAACTCCATTTTTCAACTTATTTCTTTTTATTTAACAAATTTACACATAGCTTAAATTCAAAAATTTAACTATATATGTATATATATAAAATAATGTTTATATAATATCAAAATTTAATATTTATTAAACCGTATCCTATCCAAACTATAGAAAATCATTTCAAAATAAATTTATATATATGCCGCGTTGCCTGTATCAAATTTCTATCCTATGGTCAAGTGGTATGCATATTTATCATTTCAATCCGTAATTTAAAATAAAAATTACGGTTATATATCATGTCAAACCACAATCCCGAATGAAGTGAAAATGCATAATAACTTGCAGTTTATAGCAATATAAAACCCAAATCAATATAATATCATTTTTATTTCAAATATATTTCTTTTCCAAAATCATACTGCTTAAAATTTATAATATCTGGAAACCAAACATTTGAGTTATAACTTCCAAAACATAATACTTCGAAATTCATAGCTTTAAAACCATAGCTTCTAAAACTTGAATGGTTTGGATATTCAAACAGTGTATAGAATAAAATAGTTTGAATTTAAAATTTCTTTATAAAATAAAATAATTTCCATGACTTTACAATTTTATTCATTTTAAATTAAGTTTAAATCCATAAATTTTAAATTCACTTTCAGTTTCAATAAACCACTTCAATTTCAATATATTCAAACTTTGAGTATTTAACAATTTCAAAACCAAGGTTGGAAATTTCTATTCAAAAATTCATTGTCCTATTGTTTAGTATTGAAATATTAACATAATAAATCCATAATCATTTAAAATAAAACTCAAATTACTAATAACTAAATATTTCCTTTAATTTATTTACACTAGAAATATTCATTTAATTCATCTTGAAATAAAATCCAGTTATAAATATCCTTCCTTTTAAAATTTCAAGTTTAATAAGTTTTACATCAACTTATGGAGTTTAATTCTTAAATAAGCTCAATTCCAAATAAATTTCCAATTTACCTTCCAAACTTAATTAATTTAAATCATTAAGACTCTATATATATACAATATGTTAAACATGTACTTAACCATGTAATATAAATAATCAAACTCCATTTTTCAACTTATTTCTTTTTATTTAACAAATTTATACATAGCTTAAATTCAAAAATTTAACTATATTTGTATATATATATATATAAAATAATGTTCATATAATATCAAAATTTAATATTTATTAAACCGTATCCTATCCAAACCATAGAAAATCATTTCAAAATAAATTTATATACATACCGCGGTGCCTGTATAAAATTTTCAATCCTATGGTCAAGTGATACGGATATTTATCATTTCAATCCGTGATTTAAAATAAAAATTACGGTTATATATCATTTCAAACCGCAATCCCGAATGAAATGAAAATGCATAATAACTTGCAGTTTATAGCAATATAAAATACAACATCCATTTATACAATATCAACCATCAACCATTTATTACAATCATTATCAAAATTCAAACAATACATCAATATATAACAGGTGATAAATAACAAGTATCAACTATTAGTTTATATTCAAAATAAATTATAACTGTTTAACTGGTAGTTTATATGCAATAAATAAATAACAATTTAACTGGCAGTTTAAATGCAATGAATAAATTAATTAACAATTTAATTTAAAAAATGAAATTAACTGAGATGATAATTAAAATATGCCAAACAACCATAAATAAATTCTAAATCACATCATATATCAATTTAACAAACATAAGAAATCTTAGAAGTTGTGAGTGGGTTAAAACACTCACCTTTTGAATTTAAATTGAATTTAAATCAAATTTAAATTCAAAATTTGCATAGTCTCTGAATTCGTCCAAACCAGCGTTGAAAAGTCCGAAATTCCAATATGAACCTAGCGGAGAAAACCGCGCGTGAATCGGAGTTCATATGTAAAAATTATGCAAGTTAGAACGATTTGAAAGTCTAAATTAAAATAAAATAAAATAAACAAACCAATACCACACGTATTTCCACTTCACTGCATCTCTTCTACATGCCGAAACCCTACGCACGCAACATCTACCGGCCGCCATCGGTCAAACAACTTTGACCACGATTTGCTCCGCCTCCATTGGCCTTCCTCCAGAATGAAGCATGCCAGCACGATCAGATGAACTTGATTTCGTCATAGCGAACGGCCGACAGTAAATCATTAAATTCTGGAAACACGACAACTCGAATCAAAAAAAAACACCACCAGTGAATTACGCTAGTCGAGATCTTCAACATGTATTTTTTTCAAATTTTTCTGAGGAGTTTGAAATTTTAGCTTTGGATTTGATTTGGAATTGGATCTATAATTTGTTTGTCTGCCATTGAGGAGGAGAGAGTTGAGATATACATACAGGCAAATGAGAATAGATGTAGGCTAGGGTTTATAACAGCTTATTTATAGAGAAAGTTGAAAAAAAGAATGGATCGGATCTATTAGATATACGCGTTAACGACAAAGTGGCCCAAAAAGCCCGCTTAGACTCCGAAACGAAATTGGGTAAACCCATATATCAAAATAGATGTTTTAAAATATTTTAAACTCAATGGAAAAGGTTTCAGGTCCAATTTCCATCGTATGAAGAAGTTATGCTCAAATCAATATTTTCCAGTTGATTTCAATTGATTTCAATTTCATTTATTTCAAGGCGTTTCGAGTCCGTACGATCAAACGACAAGCCCGATCGCTATGAAACTAGAAATCCTACAACAATTCACCGTTACGGATCCGGTGAAACTAGTTTCGTCGAAATCCTAGTCAGTGGCCAAAATGGCTATTTTTCCATTAATTAAATAAATTTAAAATAAATTAATTAAATCAAATTTCGCGTTTAATTTCTGAAATTTGCAATCTTTATCACTTTATAATTCTCAAACATTTACAATGATTTAAACAAATTTTAGATGTCAAATTAGAGAAGATTAATCTATAAATTTCAATATAAATCCTCAATTTCATAAAATTCAAAATTATAGATAAACTTCCTAAATTTCCATTTAATTAATTTAACCCATAATTATTCCATTAATTAGTTTCAAATAGAAGGGTTTACCATTGGATTTAAAATTATTGCATAAATTATTCTCATATTCCATCTAAATTTCAAATAACGTATTACTTGGCTATTACAATTTCATTTACAATAAACTCAATTAATAAAAATTTATCCAAATAAATTAACTTGATTTACTTAAATCCTTTTTATTTAACCAGTTATTATTCGATCAATTCAATCCTATGGTAATTATATTTGATTCATAACTATTACCCTTAATGTTTCCCAAATTCCTTTTATTTCTAATCATCGTAGTATTAAATTCCATTTGCAACGAAAAGTCCATTTATTATATGTATTAAATTTAAATAAATTGGTATGTTTCCATTCCAATCCCTTTTATTAAGTTCATTACTACTCTATAACCTAATTAACCTTTTATTACTTTTACTATATTCAAATCTTGCCAACTCCTAAACATCTTATTCCGTTTTCCACTAATGTAACATTCATTTATTTTATTACCAATTATTTCAAATTCTAATTCCATCAACAAATAAAACAGGTAATTTATAATATATGTTTACAAGCCAAATGTTACACCAATTTTCATATTCTGAACGGAGTTAATATTAATTTCAAAAATTATCTAAATTTTACATTAAGATAATATTTAATTACCTTTAATGAAATTGAATTCCCAATTTATTTAATGAAATCGATTATGACCTTTACAATTTTAATACATTCATTGCTTTATAGTTATTTCATAAATTTATACTAACATTGATTCCTATCAAATTGCACTTATTACGTATTATTCCATTCATATTCACCTTTATTTGTATTAACCATTTTATTTCCACTTTTTGTGTAATAACTATTATAATTCAATTACATTGAAAATTTTCAATTTCACCCATTAATTTAGATTTTAAATCAAATAAATTAATTTACCTTGGCTCCATTCTTTATTCCATCAATTGTTGCTTTAATTTACGATTCTCACTCCCGTTATTTTATTAATTACCATTAAGGTAACGTTTATTATCTACAACAGTCATTAAAATTACTTATCTTCATTGATTGTATAAATTTTCCATTAATTACGTATTTCTTCATCGGTTACTATAATATTGGATTCATTAAATTATCACTAATTATATCATTGCATTAGTTAATACAATATTCCCATTTGTTTTCTTATATTATGTTTCTTAGCCTAGAATAAAAACTCCCATTACTTCAATGCATCGTAATTTCATTTTTATTTTTAATACTTAGCTTTAATTTCAAATGTTGCATTTCATTTCTACATTTACTTAAATATGAATTATAAACATTTTAATTTATTCCTAAATTTAACTACAAAATCTCATTATTTTAACCAAAATTTATCTACCAAAATTTGCGGGTCGTTACATAATCAGACCAATTTCATCTGAATTTATCATATCATATACAAAATCATCCCATGTTCGTCTAGGATTTATCCATTCTAGTCTAATCATAAGGTTTTCAAATCCTAAGGTAAAGTCAACGTCTATTCTAGCGTCCACTCTCTCCAGATCATTTAACATCCAATTTAGGGTTCGATCTCTCCGGATCGTCTAACATCCAACCCAGGATTCGATCTCTTCGGATCTTTGCTGAGCCCAATCCACTCGCTTTCGATGTGGGGACTCAACGTCCAAGTAAGTCCATCCACTCGCTTTCGATGTGGGGACTCAACGTCCAAGTAAGTCCATCCACTCACTCTTCAGTAAGCGGACTTATTTTTGTACAGGCCCAATCCACTCACTCTCTGACAAGGGGACTTTTACCTTATGTCCATCACCCTGTCTCTTAGACGGGACTACTATGTTGAATCAGTATCAGCTATCACATTCAAGTGGTATATAAAATCCTAATCAATTTCAAGGGTTCTTCAATCTCCGTTGGTGTTTCTTAATCGGTTTTAGTCATCACTCATGAAGCCTAAGTCAAAGTATCTAGCACATATCAAAACATCTAATCCTATCAAGAATCACCTTTAGACTTCCAACTCAGAGCATGTCTAGGGACCAATTAGGATCCCATACTCCTGTGACCGGTCCGATAGTAATATTGCATAATTTATTTAAAACTAAAGGAGAGGTAAGGGAATCAAACCTTGGTACAATCCATCCCGCTTATTGGATTATCATTCAATAAAAGTCTTTGATCCATAGCTTAATTCTACCCCCCATTTCTATGGTGAACTTTTGGTTCCAGCTCCTGTTGTGCATTCACATTCCAATCTGCCTTTCTAGCATCAGGATCGTCTATTCTAGGCATTATCATTCATCCTAAATCCAAATTGACCATGCTCTCAAGTAAATTCATGTCGGTACCGATCTTTTTAGGTTAGCACAGACCTGTTTTGTTCGTGAAGGCTCAGTTGGAGTTTGTTCTATTCCAACTCCATATGCTCCTACGTTGGTTCCTACCTTGGTTTTAGATTTCTAGCTGCTTTGACTATTCTTTGTTGTTTCATCCCTCTAAAAGTCCATTTAGCATCTCCAGTTGTCGAGACATTATTCCATCTTACATCTCTCTCATCGTTCCCTCTATCTCGTCCCTGGTCACGTAGACTAATGGGTTTGAATTTGAGGACACCTCCTGGCTTCCCCCTATCCTTGTTGACTTCCTCCAGTAATTGCTCTTGTAGTAGGTCTCATCCTCTTCTTCAAACTTTAGATTCAAGCACTTACTCAGTGAAAGCACCAGAAATGTTTACACCAAAAATGGCACACATCCCATAAGCAAGTAGATCTTGATATAACATGTAATATATAAAGGAAAAGAAGAACAAACAACACTTTGTATAGTGGTTAGGAAAATACTCCGTCCACTTTAGTCTTTGTTATTAATTGATTCTCTCTATAATACAATAATTATAACTCAAATCTAACCACAAACTAGTATATCTCGGATTTAGTAGTATTTGGAGTGTTTGGGGAAGAAGAAGAAGATAGAAGAGAAATCAAGCGCTAAGTAGTCATTTTTCTAAAACTATAGGTGTTGTATTTATAGAAAAACCACCTAGCAAAATCAGAGGCTCGGGACATATCAAGTTTAGATCTAGATCCAAGTATGTAGGAGTAAGTAAATAGGTACAATTACCAGTAATAACCACTCGGCGCTGAGTGGTTTAGATCGGTATTAATTGGTTTTTCTAAGAGGAAACCTTCCCTTCTTTTTTCCATTAGCCATCTATCTCTGATTCGTTGTGTTTCGAACACTTTTCCCTTGAGATTGGGTTGTTTCTGATAGGTTCTGATACCGCTTGTACTTGTCTGTTTTTCTCCGAAAAATCCTCAGAGTTGTTCTTCTATTCTTTGATAAAAGCACTCCATAACAATCACCGGGGCTAGTGCTCCATGTATAAGGGTTTTGAGAGGCCCACATGGAGAAAAAAGTGCTCGGTCCTGAGAGGAATTGCTCGGTACCAAGTGGTTTCCTTTGCTCCAATCTTTACAATTTCTTGAGTTAGTTTATATCATCATTCTAAATGGTTTTTAATCATCTTGGAGTGAATTATGTCGATGAAAATCAACTTGGTGTAAATCATGAGCTTTAGGTCGAGGTTGACCTGACTTGTTATCCCCGAGTGTTTTGTGTGTCTTGCTTACAATCTTCTAAAAGATGAAGTGCTTTACGTCCTCCTTAGGGGTTTTGTATGTCTGATTCGAGGTCTATTTGGTACTGATCGCTTGGAGTCTGACCTAAGATTTTTATGCATCTGACCCAAGCTCTACTCGATACCGATCACTTGGAGTCTGACCCGTGAGTTTTATGTTTCTAACCCTAGTTCTACTTGGTACTGATATAAGGAACCCAACCAAAACTTAACTTTCCAATTTTCAACTTTTTCCAACTATTATTTGATATCTCTTTTTTCTTGCCTTTTTATACTGTTTCCAATGTTTTTGGGTCATTTCTTCATTGTTTTTTCATCTAATTCACTCATTTAAGTCCGTTAGAAGACTATGGAAATTTTAGTTATAATAGTGGGTAAGAGCCAATGATGTGTTTTTAAGTGATAATGGTGCACACGAATTGTTTGATGTAATGATGAATGGTCTTTGATTGTATGTTTATGACAGGTGATGTAACATGTTGTAAGTTGTTTTATGTCAATGTTTAAAAGAAAATGTGATGTTTTGGAAATAGATTTAAGGGGTTGACATTGTTCTTTATTGGTTGCATTGATGAAGCATTGATTGATATAGGTGAGTTGAACGTGTGTACTATGGTAAATTTTTGGAGTTTTTGAGATTTTTTTTGATATTATTTGAGAGGGTGGTGAGTCGATTTTTTTGAATTTATGGATAGGAATAATGAAGAGAAATCGATGAAACATTTTCTTGTCGTGGATAAGCCACTATCTTAAAAGAGAAATTCAGATGATTATGGTGCAATCGATAATGTTATCCGTTCCTCAAGGTAAATACAAAAATTCCTCAGACTTATGCGCCCAAGATTGAAATTTTTGGAGGACTACAGATAGCATTGCTTAAGTGTTTTACTTATATTTGAAAGATGATATTCCTTAAATGAATTCATGGGGAGAAAGAGATGAAGAAGATGGATTTGTTTATTATATTGTTTCTCAAATAAGAGGGAAATAAAGGAATTAAAAAAAGATGAAAGAAAAACAAATGTAGATTTTATTCTCGGTCTCTTACAAACAAATTATTATCAATATAAAAAAGTAAAAAATAGAAACAGTCATCCATTAATATATAATATAAAAGGCTGTAAAAAATAATAGACTTTAAGTTTTATTGTAATTATCTAACAATTCCCCACTAGCTATAAGAAAACTCAAATAAATTCATCCTAAGCATGTAAATACTTTTTACATAAGCACCATTGCTTTCAATTGAATTGATATATAAATATATGAGTTTACAACTCATCTAAGTAGTCAATTTCCTCTTAGACTACAATTATTTTGATTAAAATCTCACAACTCTTAGACTTTCAATTTTTGCAAACTACACGATAAATATGCACTTTTAATGGTCATGCACCTACCTTGGGAAATCATGAGTGCTCTAGATAGCCTAAAGGTCTATTATAAAGTGGCTTTCCTTCATACCCAAGTAAGTCGGTCCACTAAGTTCTTTACTCTAGCACCACCACTTATGGGTATGGACCCATTAAGAGAAAAAAGCTCAACCTCAAACTAATTAACATTATCCATCAAGTGTGTCTCACAAGCACCACCAATACTAGCTATGGAGTATATAAGAGCAATAAGGTATAGCCTTGGATAAATCTTTGAAATCTATCAAGTGCATCACAGATGCACCGCCAGTGCAGGTTATGGATTCGAAATGAGAAAGAAGGTTCAAATTTTGATAAATCACTAAAATACACCAAGTACATCTCAAAAATGCTACCAAAAACTAGTTATGGATTATATAAGAGCTCAAACTTAAATAAAATCTATCAATGCATCTTAAAAGCACCACCAAATTGGTTATAGATTATTAAGAGCAAAAAAATTTCAAATTAAAATAAAATCAGTAAAAATCTATCAATTGGATCTCAAAAGCAACACCAAAATAGTATGATTAAATAAGAGAGAAAGAGCTCAAACCTAACTAAATTGGTAAAATTCATTAAGTGCATCTCAAATGCACCACCAAAATTCATTATGGATGTAATATGAATTAACAATAAAAACGTTAATGGAATCCGTCAAGCTCGTCTAAAAAGCAGCAACAAAACCGATTACTGATCTAATAAAAATTAGTCTCAAAAATGTTAGTTGGGTCCATGAAGAGCATCTTGGAAGCACTAGCAAAACTGATTATGGATTCGCAAGAAAAAATAGCTCATTAACACTAAAATAGAAGGGAAAAGAGTAAATTTGTGGATTTTTTTGACTGATAATTAGTATCCATCATATTATCCTCTATCATAAGCTAGTTTTCCATTCCTTATGAAGATTTAAGCATGACTTTTCTTAGTAGCCCTTTCATAAGAGGGTACGCTAAATTCCTCTTTGATCTTATGATATTTTAACAAGATCGTTCATCCTTTCAACAATATTTTTAAACTGCTTTTTCTCTAATATGAATGTGCTTTTTTTCCACAATGTACACATTACCATTAGCAATTTCAGCGGCAGTCTATGAATCATAGTGTAATGAAACAAAATCGATTGGTTTTCCCACACTGGTATTTCAAGTAATATCTCTTAGCCATTTGGATTTTTTACTTGTGAATTTTATAAAAATGAATAGTTGTAATGATGTATATTTTAATATTTTCCATGATAAAGCACCATCATCCGATGTAAACATAAAGTCAATGTAGAGATAACTTCTTGTTATTAGTAACCTGGTTTTTTTTTTTTACCAAAATCCTTCTTGGACAATTAAGAAATTGTTAATATGTAAACTAAAATTCCCTATATTTTAGGATAGAGTAACCTATCTTGTGAAGGTTCTTTGGCAAGATAAGGAAATTGACTCTTAGATATGTAGGTCCACTTCTAGTAATAGAGAGGACTGATAAGTTTGCATATGGAGACAAGTTAACTAGTAGTTTACCTGGGGTGTGTAATGTTTTTCACATATCGCATTTTAGGAAAAGTGTGCACCGCCCTAATACTGTAGTGGAACCAAGGAAAATAGAAGAATGATCTGTAGAACTATTGATTTATGTTAGACGACCGAAAGGGATAGTAGGTCGTGATATGAAATGGTTGAGGGACAAAGTTAATAGGCCTGTTCATATTTAGTGGAGTGACGATAAGGATGATTGTATCTAGAAGGTAGAGGATAGAGATCTTGGATTGTTTATCGCATTCATGTTTGTCGTAATGTGCTTTGTTTATCTATCGTACATACAAGTAGTGGCACTAGCGTTTCTATTATGAAATAATTATGTGTTATTAGTTAAGCCAATGCATTATATTTGATGATTGGTATTTTACATTAGTAGGGTACTATTTTAAGTTTTGTACTTGTGTGTACTAATGTGATGATAGCATTACACAATCAAGGTGTTAGTACGATTAGTATTCTTCATTTGAATTTCGAGGATAAAATGTCTATAAGGAAGGGAAACTATGACACCATATATTTTGGAGTGTCAAAATATATGAAATCAAATTAATAATAAGAAAATTTTATTAGGAAATAATTAAAGGAATTTATTTGTAAGAATTATGTAAGAGAAATTAGATTAATTGGGTATGAGACACCTAAAATATTAATTGAATGGACCAAGAGTGATAAGTGCAATTAAATTTAGCCAAAAAGGATTTGAATAAATAAAATTTAAATCTTAATAAAGGGAATCGTATATTAAGGAAAACATGTTAAAGAAATTAGGCAAGAGGGATTTTTGCCCAAGCCAAAATCATTATTATATACCCTTAGCCACATCATTCTTTTCCTTAAAATTCTGTTCATTTCAAAATAAAATAAAATCCGACTATCATATCATAGTCGGCTATCATTTCTAGAGAGAGGAAGAAGAAATCAAAATCAAAGATTTAAGCATTCAACTTTAAGGGAAAATAAGAAGATTTCAATCAAGCTTTTCCAATCTACGTGAGTAAAATTTTCTCCATGTTTTTCCAAATTGGGACCAAATTTAATGATATTTGGATGCTTTAAATGATGTTAAATATGTTCCAATGATTAGAAATGATTTTGTATGTATTTAAGAATAAAAAAAGAATTTGATCACATTTTAGGGTAAATCACGATTTATTCTTCTCCAAATATCACAAATTTTTTATATGATGTTCATAATATTGAAATAGATATGATTTTAAATTTCATAATTTTTTGATGAAGTAATAATTAAATATGAATTTTCTAAGTGGAAAGTGACTAATTTTGGGTATAAATTAATATCTTTAAATTTTTTACTAGAGATATAAGAATATGTTTGGAATTTTTGTGATTGTTTAGGAATTTTCAAATTGATATGATATAATCAGTGAAGAAAATATTACCTTAGTTAATCAAAAGTAATTAAGAATTTTTTTAATTAAAAGGGATAAAATTTTGGATTAGTCACAGAATACTATGTAAATAAAAAGTAACAACTGAACAAATGTCATGTGCACATGATAGATGAAAAGCTATTACTTTATTAAGAAAAATATCGTTTTTCATTTGGTTACATATTTTCCATCTTGGCATACGATAGCCTTATTTAGGCATGCAATAGCCCTAAACTTTTGATGCGCGGTGGCTTATAAGGGTACAATATGTGATAGCTTATAAATGTTCCATCCTTGATAGCTTTAAAGTCTTGACCCTTGGTAACATAATGTGACGACCGCCCATGACTCCCGCACCAAAACAATGGAATAGTGCGCTGAAAGGCGTGCCAGGTAGTCATGGACGATAGTCAGGGTAAAATAAAACAGCAACCTCTATCGTACAACTCACAGCGCTTGGATAAAATACAATAGAGAAATATATAGTGAAGCCCCATAACAGAAAAATCATCATATAAGCATCATAAGTAGATTTATACAAACATGAATCATCCATACATCAAAGCCTCACTACAACACTCAATCAGATATAACAGCGGAACACCCAGTACATATAGTAAGAAAACTAGTATGCAAAGCCTCCTACTCGTCTTCGTCATCATCAGCGTAGATCTCTAAGAACAGCACCTGTCACCTGCTACCTAGTCTGCCCATCCCAACATGGATGAACAGCCCAAGGTAATAAGAGGAGACATAAAACCTTGAGTCAGACAAAGTCTTAGTGAGCAGTAAATCAACTATCAAACATACCAAAAGAGCATAAAGCATAAAGGGAATAGGAACCAAACCATCCCACTCCACCTCTTTCTACAGTGATAGCCCCCAGACACACACCAAGGAGAAGTAAGCATAACACAGCAGACAATTAAGGTAAAGCAATTATCACTCGAGTCAAGGGCGATGTTTTCCAAATACAAACCCCCAAGGCCTAAACCAAGATCAGATAAGCACCTAGAAAATACCGCTCTTGAGACCGAATGATGATACAACCAAACGTCCAAACATCCATGACTCTGGCTATCACTGTTATCCTTGCTTCGATTTCACCGTTGATTAAATGACCATCCGTCAAGGGCTAATGGTAACCCCGGTTCCAGACATAACTCCGCACACTGCCTTGTGCCTAGGACTTATCTACTTTGCCCAGAGTACTCGACTACCTACCTGTAGTCTTTTGGTTGTCCCGACTACCTACCTGTAGTCGTTATGGGCACCCCATGTACTCTTGCTTTTGAGCATGCTAGAACTTTCAACAACGATGAGATCCAAGCCTCCTAGTCATCCTCCTTGACGACTATCCTCATACTAGCTCAAGCTACCTCTCGAGCAATCCATTATCAACCAACTCGAACCATCCCTCGAGTTATCAACATGCTTGGAATGATCCCTGCCTGGATTACGCCAAGTCTACATCACATCATACTTCGCTTTATTACACCATAGCAAAGTCTCAACTCAACAACATGGTTTGCCTCATCGCATCATGGCAAAGTTCCATCTCAACATCATTCAATCCATACATATGAGCTTCCACATCCGCCATATATGCCTTTAGCAGCTTTCACCATTCAAGAGCCTCTTCTGTAGCTTTTGAATCATCTTTGACCATACTTGTCCAAATCTATCAACTAGATAGCTCATTCACAACAATCAATCAAGGCAAACATTAATCCAAACAAATAAGTATTCAATCAAGATCTAATTAGGCATTCATAACTACAATGGCAATTTCGTAAATAAAGGAGCATAGAACTAACATACATGAATCATGGGTTTTTAGCATAGATCTAGCAAATATAAAACATGGGTTTTGTTTCTATAACTTAATAAATGAGCTTGCATAGGTAAACATCTTCACAAACAATGGATCTATACTTGGATCTAAGGAAAATGCACAAAATCACTATCTACAACACTCCAACAAACCACCAATCCAATATACTCCTTTGGGTCCGCGTGAGAGATAACTACCACTCACCAAATCACCTAAACACCTCAAAAACTAAACACTTCAGATCTGGACAGCGAAGATCAAGGCTTGATCCGGCGAAATCTCGCTTAAAACGATGAAATCTAGCTTCGTTGGATGAAGATCTTCAACTTTGTCTCTTGGATCTTCAATCTCGATCTTCGATCTTGGATGGATGTTAGAATTAGATTGGAATGGAGAAAAGAAGATGAAGAAATGTTGTAGTCGAGTTCCCAAAATGGCAGCACTTCGTTGCTTCAAAAACCGGTGCCAAAAAGTGAGCCGAACCCCTCTATTTATAGGCTGGAAAAACCCTTATGTCGGCCGTCCCTAAGTCGCCGCCGACCTAACCTCGCCGACCTAACCTTGCCGACCCAACACTCTGCCGACCTAACACTTAAACCACTCCAAGACTCAACAGGTACACGACCTAACGACCTAACAGAGATACCACATGGCCGACCTAACACTAAGTCGTTCTGCGACTTAACAAAAGACACGAGGCCACACGACCTAGTTATAACACGGCCTAACCACATACAGGGGTAACCACTAGGTCGCTATATGTTAGACCAATAACTCCCTTAGGTCGGTCAGTTCTTAACTCGGCCAAACTTTAACTCGCTCGCTTCTTAAGGTTGCCCAAACCCCTAAACCACTTATCCCGTTAAGTCGGCAACACTGTTAAGTCGGTCTCCCTTATGAGCCGGCCAACCTTTAAACCACTAACCTCCTTAAGTCGGTCAAGCACTATAGGTCGGTCACTACCTTATCTCGGTGACCCTTTAACTCGGTAATACGTTAGCCTTACTAACCCGGCCATCACGACCCAAGCTTTAGGTCGTCTACCCCTTAACTCGGCTAAGCCTATAAGTCGGTCACGACTCAACACTACACATGAGTTAACTCCCTATTCGAATCATGCTAGAGACAACATAAACAATACTAACGACCTGTAAATTCTACGATTTATCGACATGTAAAATACGGGTCGTTACATTCTCTCCCCCTTAGGAATTTCGCCCCCGAAATTCCAAGCAAACATCAGCAATCAAAAATATTCTGCATGCCTACCATCCATAGCAATCAATAAACCATGCATCCAATTCTAGCCTAGCATGCAGAATTCTAAGACTTAGAACAAGCTACAAATTCATGAGATGTCACAACACTTTAGGGCCATACCTCGAAGAGTCCGGGATGAGCTGCCTTCATCCTCTCTTCCTCCTCCCACGTACAGTCGTTAACATCATCACTCCATTGTACCTTGAGCAACGTAATCGTCTTCCTCCTAAGCTGTTTCGTATCGGTTTCAACAATACGAAGCGGCTTACGAGGTTTCGTACCCACTGGATCAACCTCCAAATTTTCACAGTTATCAGCAGAAACCACTGTAGTTGGATCATGCACATACTTCCGTAGATAAGATACATGAAAAACATTGTGCACACCCGCCATCTTTTCCGGTAACTTTAATCTATAAGCGAGCTTTCCAATTCGCTCTATAATTGGGAATGGTCCAACAAATCTCGGAGTTAACTTTCCTTTCTTTCCGAATCTAATAGCACTCTTTAATGGAGAAATCTTCACAAAAACCATCTCACCTACGTCGAATTCCAAATCCTTACGACGATTATCGGCATAACTTTTCTGACGATCTTGGGCTGCTCTCATTCGTTGCCGAATGATCTCTATACAATCCGAAGTCTGTCGAATCATTTCTGGCCAAAGTATCAGCTTTTCTCCAGTTTCCAACCAACATGTCGGAGAGTTACACGGTCTTCCATATAATGCCTCATATGGTGCCATACCAATGCTCGACTGATAACTGTTGTTATATGCAAATTCCACCAAATGAAGGTGATCTTCCCATGATCCTCCGAAGTCCAAAACACAAGCTCTGAGAAGATCTTCCAAAACTCGGTTAACTCTCTCAGTCTGACCATCTGTTTGAGGGTGATAAGCTGTACTCAAACACAACTCAGTTCCCAAAACTTCCTGGAAGCTCTTCCAAAATCCACTAGTGAACAATGGGTCTCGATCGCTCACTATACTCTTCGGAATACCATGGAATCGAACTATCCACTTAACATACAACTCAGCCAACTTCGATGCAGTCCTAGTTGATCGAACAGGAATGAACCTTGCACTCTTGGTCAAACGATCTACTATGACCCAAATTCCTTCATTTCCTGCTCTTGTCCTAGGTAGACCATCGATAAAGTCCATCGACACTTGCTCCCACTTCCATGTAGGAACTTCTAATGGCTGAAGTAATCCACTGGGCTTCTTCTGCTCAACTTTCACTAACTGACAGTTCATACACTTGGAAATAAAATTTCCAACATCCTTCTTCATGCCTTCCCAGTAGTAAGTTCTCTTCATATCCCGATACATCTTATTTCCACCTGGATGAATTGTCAACTTCGAGTGATGACCTTCTTTCAGAACTTCATCTCTCAATCCATCTACATCGGGAACAACCAATCGTCCTTGCTTCCGAAGCCAACCCTCTCGATCGACCTCGAATCCCTTATCCTTCTCTGGGTCCAACCCAGATTCCAAATCTCGGATGATCTTGACAAGCTTATCGTCTCGCTTTTGGCTCTCACCAATTCTTTCCACAAGAGTAGGTCTTATCGATAAGTTTGCCAACATCTCAGGTTCTAATTCACATCTGGGCCTGAAATCAAATCCAGCCAAATACTCGAGACTCTTCCATTCCGAAAACATGGCTCCCAATCCTGCATGTCTTCGACTTAACGCATCAGCCACTGCGTTACCTTTTCCCGGAGTATAGGCTATACCAAAATCATAAGATGCTAGAAACTCTAGCCACCGTTGCTGTCGAAGATTCAAATCCTTTTGGGAGAACAGATACTTCAATGACTTATGATCTGTAAACAACTCAAATCTAACTCCCAATAGATAATGTCTCCACATCTTCAAAGCAAACACAATTGCCGCTAACTCCAAATCATGAGTCGGATAATTCCTTTCATGCGGCTTCAGTTGTCGACTTGCATACGCAACAACTTTATCCTTCTGCATTAGCACTGCTCCAAGTCCAGTGCCACATGCATCGGTGTAAACCACCATCTCTTCATTCCCACTTGGAATAGTCAAAACAGGAGCACTTGTCAGTCGCTCTTTCAGAATTACGAAAGCTTGCTCACACTTATCATCCCATCTGAACACTTGGTTCTTTTTCATCAATCCGGTCAACGGTGCAGCTATCTTGGAAAAGTCTTTAATATACCGACGATAATATCCTGCTAATCCAAGAAAACTTCTTACATCAGACGCATTCTTAGGTCTAACCCAATCCTGGATTGCTACCACCTTAGCGGGATCAACCGCTATTCCATTTCCCGAGATAACATGGCCTAAGAACCTCACTTCACTCTTCCAGAAGTGACACTTCGAAAACTTAGCCTTCAGCTGATGTTTCCGTAAGATCCCCAAAACAATCCTCAAGTGTGTCTTGTGCTCTTCCTCAGTTCTGGAATAAATCAGAATATCATCTACGAACACAAGCACGAACTTATTCAACTGATCTCTGAACACTCTATTCATAATATCCACAAAATATGCTGGTGCGTTAGTCAACCCAAACGGCATTACCAGCCACTCATAAAAACCGGATGGTGTCCTGAAAGCAGTCTTCGGCACACTATCCTTAGCCACTCTCAACTAGTGAAATCCCGTTGCCAAATCCATCTGAGAAAACACCTTGGCCTCGTGAAGCTGATCAAACAAGTCATCTATTCTCGGCAATGGATACTTGTTCTTCTTAGTCAACTTATTCAGCTCACGATAATCCACACACAACCTCAACGATCCATCCGCTTTGGTTGCGAACACAACTGGTGCACCCCATTCGGACACACTTCTCCGAATGAATCCTTTCTGCAAAAGGTCATCAACCTGCACCCTCAACTCTAGCTGCTCCCTAGGCGCCATCCGCCTAAGAGGCATCACAACAGGTCTGGCTCCCTCAACTAGATCGATACGAAACTCGATCTCTCTATGCGGCGGCAATCCTTTGACTTCGTCAAAGACATCCTCAAATCCATTCACAATAGGCACCGATGACAGTCCATCCCGTGGAACAACCAGCGAATACATGAAGCTCATGAAGACGTCTTCCTCATGCTTACATCGTATCACAACCTTTCGCCCTTCCACATTCCCGACTGTCACCTCAAGCCTCTCACAATCAATCCTTGCCGCATATTTCCTAAGCCAGTCCATACCCAAAATAATTCCGAACCCCGCAAAGTTCAGAACAAAGCAATCACAGACAAACGAGCAATCATGACTCGACACAACTAGACCACGGCATATCATACACAAACATGACGAACCCCCGACTGGATTAGTCACAACCAATGGCCTATCAACAATATCCGGTTTCAAACCTAACCAGCCTACCAAATCATTACAAACAAAAGAATGCGACGCTCCAGTATCAAACAACACTCTAACTGGAACACCACAGATAGAAAGAGTACCTTGAACCACCACACTCTTCCCCTTCTCTTCAGCAGTAGGATCTTTTGAAGATGACGGCACAACTCCCAAAGCATAAGCTTGCACAATTTGCCTATCTTTCCTCGGCTCTGGGCAATCCTTCTTGATATGTCCCAGCTTATCACAGTTATAACACTTTCCCGGCACCTTGGGATTCTTACAATCTTTGTAAAGATGGCCCTTCTGTTGGCAGTTATAACAAGTCACTTCGCCTTTCGGCTTCTTCTGGCCATCCTTACCCTTCTGCTGCTGCTGCTTCCTCCTCTTATTGCCAATCTGGTGTGGTTTAGATCCTTCCCTAGTTACAGCAACAACAGAACTTTCCTTAGGAAACAAACTCTCATGCCTAAGGGCTTTCTCCACAAGCTTCTCAAATGGATCGTCCAGATGATCCACCAACTGCCTCCCAAGATAAGCATCCAAACCAGTCACAAACTTCTCATTCTTCTGATAAGGAGAATCAATATACGATCTAGCATACTTGGACAAAGCTTCGAACTCAGAAATATACTCAAGAACTGGTCTCCCACCTTGCTTGAGCTCTACAAACCTCTTGAACAAAACAGACTTCTGAGCCGTAGAGATAAACTTGGCTTCAAATCTAACTTGGAATTGCTCCCAAGTGATCTCTTCTTCTGGAGTATCGATGGTGATAGAATTCCACCAATCCGCAGCTCTCCCTTGAAGCTGTCTCGATGCAAGCTTCCTCTTAGTTGCATCCTCAATCCCTAAATCACCAAAGATTCTTCGACATGCATCAATCCATCTCTGCACCTCAATGGTCGACTCCGTCCCCAAGAAAGCTTTTCCTCCAAGAGCAGTATAATCCTTACAAAGCTTAGCAAAATCCACCGGCCTTGGAGCTTGGACTTGAACTCCCACATCCACTGATGATCCTGAAGCTGGTATCCTTCTCATGATCGAAGTCATCATCGCTTCGAACATAGTTCCATAATCAACAGCTCCTTCATCAGCACGGCTTTCCCTTGCAGCTGGTCTCCCTCTTCGACTCATCCTTAATATCTGTAATAAGAATGATTAGAACACCTTAAGAAACAACTGCATAAGGAGTTCAAATCCTTCTAAGCTACTATATTATATATAGTAATTATCCATCAAAATACAATTACGTCTCTCATACGTAGTTACGTCAGCGAGCGTTGGCTAAAATCGATTAACCAAAGCTCTGATACCAAATGTGACGACCGCCCATGACTCCCGCACCAAAACAATGGAATAGTGCGCTGAAAGGCGTGCCAGGTAGTCATGGACGATAGTCAGGGTAAAATAAAACAGCAACCTCTATCGTACAACTCACAGCGCTTGGATAAAATACAATAGAGAAATATATAGTGAAGCTCCATAACAGAAAAATCATCATATAAGCATCGTAAGTAGATTTATACAAACATGAATCATCCATACATCAAAGCCTCACTACAACACTCAATCAGGTATAACAGCGGAACACCCAGTACATATAGTAAGAAAACTAGTATGCAAAGCCTCCTGCTCGTCTTCGTCATCATCAGCGTAGATCTCTAAGAACAGCACCTGTCACCTGCTACCTAGTCTGTCCATCCCAACATGGATGAACAGCCCAAGGTAATAAGAGGAGACATAAAACCTTGAGTCAGACAAAGTCTTAGTGAGTAGTAAATCAACTATCAAACATACCAAAAGAGCATAAAGGATAAAGGGAATAGGAACCAAACCATCCCACTCCACCTCTTTCTACAGTGATAGCCCCCAGACACACACCAAGGAGAAGTAAGCATAACACAGCAGACAATTAAGGTAAAGCAATAATCACTCAAGTCAAGGGCGATGTTTTCCAAATACAAACCCCCAAGGCCTAAACCAAGATCAGATAAGCACCTAGAAAATACCGCTCTTGAGACCGAATGATGATACAACCAAACGTCCAAACATCCATGACTCTGGCTATCACTGTTATCCTTGCTTCGATTTCACCGTTGATTAAATGACCATCCGTCAAGGGCTAATGGTAACCCCGGTTCCAGACATAACTCCGCACACTGCCTTGTGCCTAGGACTTATCTACTTTGCCCAGAGTACTCGACTACCTACCTGTAGTCTTTTGGTTGTCCCGACTACCTACCTGTAGTCGTTATGGGCACCCCATGTACTCTTGCTTTTGAGCATGCTAGAACTTTCAACAACGATGAGATCCAAGCCTCCTAGTCATCCTCCTTGACGACTATCCTCATACTAGCTCAAGCTACCTCTCGAGCAATCCATTATCAACCAACTCGAACCATCCCTCGAGTTATCAACATGCTTGGAATGATCCCTGCCTGGATTACGCCAAGTCTACATCACATCATACTTCGCTTTATTACACCATAGCAAAGTCTCAACTCAACAACATGGTTTGCCTCATCGCATCATGGCAAAGTTCCATCTCAACATCATTCAATCCATACATATGAGCTTCCACATCTGCCACATATGCCTTTAGCAGCTTTCACCATTCAAGAGCCTCTTCTGTAGCTTTTGAATCATCTTTGACCATACTTGTCCAAATCTATCAACTAGATAGCTCATTCACAACAATCAATCAAGGCAAACATTAATCCAAACAAATAAGTATTCAATCAAGATCTAATTAGGCATTCATAACTACAATGGCAATTTCGTAAATAAATGAGCATAGAACTAACATACATGAATCATGGGTTTTTAGCATAGATCTAGCAAATATAAAACATGGGTTTTGTTTCTATAACTTAATAAATGAGCTTGCATAGGTAAACATCTTCACAAACAATGGATCTATACTTGGATCTAAGGAAAATGCACAAAATCACTATCTACAACACTCCAACAAACCACCAATCCAATATACTCCTTTGGGTCCGCGTGAGAGATAACTACCACTCACCAAATCACCTAAACACCTCAAAAACTAAACACTTCAGATCTGGACAGCGAAGATCAAGGCTTGATCCGGCGAAATCTCGCTTAAAACGATGAAATCTAGCTTCGTTGGATGAAGATCTTCAACTTTGTCTCTTGGATCTTCAATCTCGATCTTCGATCTTGGATGGATGTTAGAATTAGATTGGAATGGAGAAAAGAAGATGAAGAAATGTTGTAGTCGAGTTCCCAAAATGGCAGCACTTCGTTGCTTCAAAAACCGGTGCCAAAAAGTGAGCCGAACCCCTCTATTTATAGGCTGGAAAAACCCTTATCTCGGCCGTCCCTAAGTCGCCGCCGACCTAACCTCGCCGACCTAACCTTGCCGACCCAACACTCTGCCGACCTAACACTTAAACCACTCCAAGACTCAACAGGTACACGACCTAACGACCTAACAGAGATACCACATGGCCGACCTAACACTAAGTCGTTCTGCGACTTAACAAAAGACACGAGGCCACACGACCTAGTTATAACACGGCCTAACCACATACAGGGGTAACCACTAGGTCGCTATATGTTAGACCAATAACTCCCTTAGGTCGGTCAGTTCTTAACTCGGCCAAACTTTAACTCGCTCGCTTCTTAAGGTTGCCCAAACCCCTAAACCACTTATCCCGTTAAGTCGGCAACACTGTTAAGTCGGTCTCCCTTATGAGCCGGCCAACCTTTAAACCACTAACCTCCTTAAGTCGGTCAAGCACTATAGGTCGGTCACTACCTTATCTCGGTGACCCTTTAACTCGGTAATACGTTAGCCTTACTAACCCGGCCATCACGACCCAAGCTTTAGGTCGTCTACCCCTTAACTCGGCTAAGCCTATAAGTCGGTCACGACTCAACACTACACATGAGTTAACTCCCCATTCGACTCATGCTAGAGACAACATAAACAATACTAACGACCTGTAAATTCTACGATTTATCGACACGTAAAATACGGGTCGTTACACATAAAGATTAAGCATTCTACACCTTTTATGCTAGGCATTTAATATCTTTAAACCCAAGTTCAGTAGCTTTTATGTTAGTATTCGATAGGTTAAAACCCAGACAATCAATAGCTTAAATGTTCTGACACTTGATAGCAATAATTTTGGTTTGGCATGTGATAGATTTGACATTTGATAGATTTGGCTTACGATAGATCAACAAGCGATAACCTTATGATGCAATAGTCTTGTGATATGATAGCTTTGTGATCGATATGTCAATACGCGAAAGCTTTGTGATGTGATAACATCACAACGTGATAGTTTCATAATGTGATAGGTCAACGTGTGATGGCTTCATGATGCAATAGCTTTAAGGCGTGATAAGTTGGTATGCGAGAGCCTTGATGTGCGATAGCTTTTAGGCGTGATAGGTTGATATGATATAGATAGACATGGGATAACCAAGTAAATGTCAATATTCAATAGCAATCAAACTAAGATTACGAAAACTAGCGAAGAGGAAATTTCGTAAGTAAAATAATATAATTTGTACTGGCATTTTGGAAGCCAATTTCCAAAATGTTGGCTTTAAAATTTCATAGGGATGAAATTATGAAAGAAAATTTATAAATTAAATCGTGTTAACTTATTTAAACTTTGAAATAGACTAAGCTTAGAGAAGCTATGAAATGATAGTTGCATTATTAAAATTAAAGATAAAAAAGTTTTATCTAACGAATGTGTAACATACATAACAAATAAATAAATGAAGCAAATTGAACCTAATTTCGTGAAAATATACCAACCCACAAAGTTGTGAATGGTAGGGTGCCTAGATAAATAAAGTCCAAAATTCAACGGTATATGGCAGGGTGCCACGACTTGGGAAGTTTATAGGGTTCACTTTAGAAACACCGAACTATAGTGTAATTTTATGATAGGATGCCAAACCATCAAAATGGATGTCATATGCGACGCCCCGACTCTAGTGACCGAAATATCAGAGGGAGTTTACCGTCCGATAGCTCGGATCAAGGGACACTAAAGAAGCGATCTCTCATCTACACTACTTTGGATCAACATGGATATGTTTAAAATATCTAAACATTTCTAGAATGATACGTATCTCATCTCGATGCAATGTAGTATACACGAGTTCGGAGAATTTGTATTTAAATCACATAGCAGAACACAATATATAATGGTTTCACAAAACAACATACCAAAAAGATAGATATATATATACATACACATAGGTATAAACAGACATCAGACTATCACCATATATCTACAACTAAGTCATCATGCATACTATACATAACTACCCTAAAAATTGACGTCCTAATACATACATAGACAAATATATACAAAGGACATACGACATGACTACACAAAATCAACTTAGCATAGTTCAATGGACTCTAAATGTATCTCTCTAAAATTTATCCTCCAGATGACTCTAACAGTTCCTTTGAGACATGTAGCAAGCGTACGTCCGTGAAGCTTTAAATCTACAACTATCTTAAATTTATATACTGTATGCCAGTTGCCGTCCATCTCAACGTCGTATGAAATCACATCAAAACATGAAAAGGTAATCATCCTGAAAAGTCTCGGTCTGACCCGAGGAGTTATCACAAAACAAAACCTCGAGTCAGTCTATAAATCTAGCTGTGAGTATAATAGTGTAACAATGATTCATATAAATGTGTGGAGTTGGGGTTATATATGTGATATTAAAAGAAATAGATATGTTACACACTCCATAATCTAAACCAATCCACATCCCATCAAATTATTTTAGTTCAAATACACGTGTCGTGGCACTATTTAAAGTGAATCACAGCTGCAACTCTAATCAACTGGGATATCACATCCTATTCATTTATAAGTTGCATTCATTATCCAATAGACATACTACCGTAAAGTCATTCATTTATGAGGTATGGAATTACTAGTGAATCATATTCATTATTCACTCTTACTAGACTCTGTATCGAACCGATATTACGGCCTTCTTCATCCGCATATCTTTCGATCAGGAATTGTGGATGCCCCCACACGATTTATAAGTTGCACTATCTTCTACTGTTCACCGTTGGCGCTCACGCCGTTGTGCTGTAATCTTCATCTTTGTTTCACCACCAATCCGTCAATAAGATTACTCTCGATTCTTCCTTATTTCCCGTTTGTACTACGCCTGTCACCGTGGTTGTGTCCGTGCAACTGATCGTTTGGACAATAAATGATGAGGAACCAGGTCATCACGATTCAGGGAGCGACCCTGATTCTGTCTGCTGGATGGATTCTAGTGTCTAGTAGTCTCACCTCATCTCGTTTGCTTCATCAGTTAAATTCATTCAAATTCTTTTGTATTTAACTTCCCAATATACCATTCATCCCCAAAATGGTATCGTTTTCTATTTTATATCACATATAAATGTCGTGTTCATGCAACATAGTGTTATATAGCATCATATATATAATGAACGCTCATAAACATAACAAGTAAATATAATTTGGAAGAATTTCATCGGATTTGAATTTAAATTATAATAAAATGTATGTTTCAAATTAAGACTTGATTTTTGATGACGTCATTTTAATTTAATTTATATAATTTTTCCATAAATTTTAAGTTGGAAAATAAAATATTTTCGGTTGACATGTTTTACGCCAAACGTCGTTTCTTTTGAAATTTTATTGAATAAGAATAAGTTAACCGGTCAATTTTATTGCTGTTTTGTGATCGTGTAATGTTGTCGTGCATGATCGCATTTTTATTTCGGTCGTTCGCGATCCATTCGCGAACGAAATATTGCGCAGCGTCGTACTCTAAAACTTTTTGGTCATGTCCGATGAGCGAACCGAGACCATCATCGTGTTCCGCTATGCAATACGGTCGTACCTTCCGTTTTGACTGTAACACTCTCGTTCATCATACGGTCGTGGACTTAATATTGTCATTTCTGATCACCACGGGATCCGTCGGTTTGACAAAAGCTAGTCGATTTGTTCATCTGACTTCCTTCTACATACTTCCTTATGGTTGTATGCTCAAAATCATCATAGGTTTTGAGTCATTAATAATTAAAGTTTTGAAACAAAACTAGTTTTATAAGTTTTCATGGGTAGTGTTCATTATATATCAAAACAAGCATACACGTTCATTATACTACAAACTAAAGCAAGCATGTTCATTTTATTTTAAAGCATGCATGTCTCATGTAGTTTTTGACATAAATTAAAATTTAATGTTAAATGTATTAAAATTTAATGTTAAATGTAAGTATATAAAGATGCAAGCTTGGATTCAAAGTTACGTACACTAGATTTTACTCAAAATCAAATGTGTACATATTTCATATAAATGTTTTGCAACTCACGTATACCCTTAATATTTGTTATACTCATTACTGACTTCATTTTGAATCATAAATCTAGTTATCCTATATGTTTCACCTGGGTATAGAAATGAATATAATATAAGTGGACACATAATTATAATTTTTGTTCAAAGTAATGCTTTGCTCCAAACTAAAGTAAGCGGATGCATGATAATTTACATATGTACGTGTAAATCAAAATCTGATGTGTAGGAAGTGGAGCAAAAGCTTTGCATTAAAGTTACGAAAGTATACTCCCAAAAATAAAATATATACATATTAAGTGACTTTGTTAACAACGATCTGATTGTTATATAAATAGAGAATGGAACAAAACAATTAATAAGAACAGTAGTATATTCACTGAAAGTATTTTAAAAGGAAAGCATACTCACGTTTTGCTCTGCGGTTCATATTCAAGAAAATCGTATACTTAAACTATCTTTAATTTATTCAAGAAAAAAAAGAACCTATGGAATAATCTTCAAATGGAACAGTGAAATATATATGTGCACTGATATTAACGTGAACAGGACATGGAACTAAAGCACAGACACAGAAGAAAAGGAGAAAAATACTCACCAGCTACAATGTATATAAGTTGTGGGCTATGACTTTACAGTAATAAAATGCATTTTCAGATCTATTTAATCTTACCTTAACAACTTATCATCGTTTGTGATTATTTCAATAAACAACTTCTGTGCATTCAATATTACGGTCACTCATATATATCATACTTTTCATGCTAACTTACATGATCTTTACTAAATATTATACTCAGTTCATATAGCTTCCATATATGGGTTTGGTTGATATTATATAACTAAATAATTTTTGATTAGGAAAAACATTAGAACAGACATGAAACCATGATTAATATAGATGAATGTAAGGTGAATTAAATTATCTTTTCACGGTAACAAAAAAAGAAATTTATACTCATATTGATTTTTGCCGAGGAACCAAAATCTTTGAACTTTTAAGATGAAGGAAGATGCGTCTGTTACAAATTTTAGATTTCAAGAGGAAGAAAATGAATAGGGCAGTGATTTATATAGGCAGAGAAAGATTCTTCGTAAATGAAAGGTTAAACATATAAGTCAATTTACCATCATCAAATAGATAAGATTGGTGACGCATAATTATGAAAAAGATACGATTGCTAAGATACGCCGAATTAATAGAACCGACTAGCTTTTTTTTTATTTTTATAGTAAGCTAATAATTTCTCACTCTCTAAATAAATTTTGTACACCCTTAACCACGTTATTGTCCTACCGCAATTTGGTCTCCTGTTACAATTTCGTTCATGGCGTTTATTCCAAATTTTATTGTATATTCATAACAATTTTTTATTTTATTTATTTATTTTCTTTAACCAAAATTTATTGCTATAGTAGCGGGATGTTACATCATGAATGCTACAACAAGGTTAAACGAGTGTTTCGGGGCAAAGAGGGGCTACTAACTCTTGGTAAGGACGCTTGCTAGTGTGTATTCAGGGTGCTTGCATTAAATCTCTTAGGTGAGCCATGAGAGCTCTAGTCATGGTGGCTCTCATAGTGGAATGAGTGGTCATTTCATCAAGCGATGTTGTTCAAAGGATAAATTAGTGATAGACAAGCTTAAGGTACTAATCATTAAAATAAATTAATGATAACTTTAAGATCAACACCTAAATAAGAGTCTACGTTATGCTTGTGAGTGTGTTTGATGATTATGTGACATGTTTCATAACAACTTGATGATATGTTTAAGCTATACTTAAATTGAAACGGACGAAAATAAATATGGCATGGTACATAAATGAATGTTAAGTATAGGATATACTTGTGTTTTTAAAATGATGTTATATGTATGCTCATTCCATGATGATTGTTTACATGATATAATATAATTGTTGTGATAATTCAGTAAGGAGGAAACCAAGTTTAATGCTTTAGCAACATGATCTCACTATGTGTATGCTTAGGGTAAAGTTTTACCCAAATTAAGCTTTATGTTTGAACAGTGTTTTTATTATTTTCCATAAACTCACGAGTGCTCATTCGAGTATATCGAGTTTATTGACTTTGATGGGTTTCCTTTGGAAAGGCGAATAAAGAAGCTGAGATGAAGCAGGGGCTTGTAGCTAATAAAAGTTATTTTTGTTCCGCTATTATAAACCAGGGTTTATAACTAGTTAAGTGTTTATGTCGTCATCTTCATATATCAGAAACGATGCTACATATTATGTTCTATATATTTACCCCTACCTAGGAAAGTTTAGGATTATGAAAATGTAGTGGGCCATTAAAGTAATGAAAAAATATTTAGTTGCTCGGTTTGAAGGAAGCTAATCCGTCAGAAGCATGTGAAATAGGTAGATTAAAAAAATCCTAATTTTTGATATGTTGGCCCTATGAAGTCTAAAAGATTGTCAAATCCAACCTAATAAAATATAAAATAAAATATTATTCTATTTAATTTGGTAAAAGGAAGTTTAAATTTAATTTAAATTCAAATATATAATAATGAATGTAATTATGGCGCCGAGAATGGCAAAACACCCCAGAGTAGATATATCCAAATCAAACTAGAAAATATAGAAAGAAAATAAGAACACACAAGCATTTTTTATAGCAGCTCGGAAAATCTGGGGTCTATGTCCACTTTAATCTTATTATTGATTGATTCACTTTGAAATACAATGATTAGAACTCAAATCCGACCATAATTTAATAGATCTCAAATTTGGAAATGTTTTTGGAAGAAGAAGATAGAAAAGTGTCAAAGTGTCGAAAGTCCTCCCCTAGTTGCAAGTTGCTTCAAAATTATAAGCAAAATCCAATATAGACCTAGCCATCCAGGTTTGAAGATGTCAAAATTCCAAGATCCGAATATCCAAGCATGAAGACCGAGTCATCTAGCACGATTTCCAAGAAGATGTCGATACCGACCTGAATCAGGTCTGTGAATTTGGGCGCCATAAGATCATGTTTTTTTTCTCTATCTTAGCTTCTCTCACCCACCTCTTCCATTTCAAGCATCAAAATCAAGTCCGGGGTTGTAAATTCAGGTCAGTAGCGACCTGAATTGTGGGCTCCAAATTGTACGAAACTTCTTGTACTTCTTGGTGAAAATCTTTAATTATGTTGGTGAAAATCATGTCGGTACCAACATGAATCATTTCGGTGCCAGCCTGATTTACATTTCTATAACTTGGTCGAATATTTAATGTCTACCATCTGAACATCTCCCCTCTTATTTATGGATGAAACGTCACTGCACTAAAGTTTCAAGGTCACCCCAGTCCAAGATATCTCAAATCGTCACGATCCATAAGCTTTGGGTCGGTACCTATCTAACTTCAGGTCACATTCCTGGCCAATCCTTGGTTTGCTTCATGACGTGCTTCAGGCCAATTTGAGGTTGAGTTCCCCTTGTGTTTTCCCACCTGCTTCAAGCCAATCCTTGGTTCACTTTAGGTCGCACTTCAAGCCAACTTGGTACCAATCTGAGGACCCCCACTAAAAATGCAACTTTCAAAATTTTCAACTATTTTCGGCTTTTTTAATATTTCAATTTTCTTGTCTTTTTATGATGTTTTCCAAGACCTTAGGTCAATTCTTTGTCGTTTTTTTCCAAATCGATCGTTTAAGTCCATTTGAAAATTACGGAAAATTAAGCCATAATAGTATCAAATACATTTATAAAGGAAAAGTGTAAATGCAACATATGGATAGTGCACATAGTTAATTGTGTGGTAATTTGAAGTATTCATCATTATGGTTGTGCTACTCAAAGGTGTAAATTAAATCAGCGATTAATATTGAACGATTCGAATATTAAAGTTCACATGTCACCTAAGCTAGTGGTATGATATTTCGGTTGAATTTATCGCTTACACATCTTTTCAATGAAATCTAAATTTACTTATTATAAGAGATACATGGTAGTAATGATTATTCACCTCAATTTTCTTCATCAACACTATTTCACTTTAGGACTTTTAGAATTTTGTTTTGGTTAAAATTCTAATGCCGTCCATATTTAACTTTGGAAGTCCGAACTCTAAGTCTTTAGTTCAATATTAACAATTATTATTAACCATATAGCTCCGCTAGGTACTTTGAATTTGAGTTGATGATAGTTGACCCCATATAACCGAGGAGAATAATTCTCTGTTAGAAAGTGTTTCCCTTCCAGTTCATCAACTCAGATTCAACTATAACCATTCGATCGACGTTATGACATGATTTAAATATAATTAAAGTAAAGTTCCACACTGTATTTCCACAGTATGCTAAAATCGAGGGAACCATGTAACATCGTAAGTTCAAGTTTCTATTTTTACCTTATTTATATTAACCAATAGAAAAATCTCGAATGAGTCATTTCATAGTTATCCAATAACTACCAATATATAACCCTTCAGTGCCCTAGTAGCCATGAGTATTACACTACCCAACAATTTAAGTATTACGCATTTTAGTCTCAATAGATGTATCGATATCAAGTCTCGAAACATTTTGATTGGGAATATTTAAAATAATATGTCATTATAATGTGATAAATTTCTCATGATTACAGCATACTGTAATTACTGTCACACAACATATCATTATCATTTTATATTTGATACTTAATTAATTATATCACTATATAACAAGTATACAATAGGAAGAAAACACCTTTTATTTTGATCAAGATTGGTCATCAAGTTAGATATTACATAATTGACTCTAGGCATACCCTTAACTCTATCAACTTCCCACTTGTACTTGGGGTAAATTATGGAATCTTATTCCAACTTCTTCATTCAGTTTTCTCAAAAACTAACCGAGTTAGTCCATATAGTATGTTATATTCTTTTAACCATCTATTATGCCAATCAACTTTCTTCGACATTGATAAACTTCCTTTATCATGTGGAATTTTTCAGAGTATATTTCTCAGCTTATGGTGATTTTTAGGTTCTTTTACAAAGTGTTTTGTAGTATTGTTATAATAATAATGTCATGGGATTCTCAACATTTAGAATCACCTCTCACTCTGTTATAAACTTATGCGTTTATTTATACTTCTTTTATTACAACACAATTCAAGGCTATGTACTTCGCCTTTGGTTGAATCAGTCACTCCTTATTATTTGGAACATTTCCAACTTAAAGTTCTCAACTTAAGATTGAATGTGAACTTAGAATTGACACACTGTACTCAATATTACATATGCAATTTGAGTCCAAGCACTCCTTCATAAGGAGTTCATTATTTCTATAAAAGTTTCTCTTGTACTTCATAAACACCGGAGAACACTCTCAATTTTCATGTAGTAATCTTAATTTGGATTTGGTACTTGCAATAAACAATAAATACATAAGCGAAAATTGATATTGTAAGCAATATAGCATGTATGATAATTCCTATTGCTAATGCATAAGGAACCATCTTACATGCTCCATATTAAACATTTTTATTATCGTGTCTGCGTATATCCTTTGAAACAATCCTAATTTCTTTTTTTACCAATTATAAAAGATGTCATTTTTAAATCCAATGTTGAGTGTTAAATAGCCAACTAATATGATTTTAACTTTTAGCTCATCATTGACAGTAGTAGGTCTGTTATTTACTTATAGTTTTAGGAATATTTTAGTACCTTTAATGTTATCTCATATAGATACACACTTCTTTTACATTTTGATAGAAATTCAGGCTATTTGATTTCTCCATTAAATACTTGTTTAACCCTAATGCTTATTGAATAATATTTTTGCATCATTTCTTTAATCGTATCAAATATTCATAAACTCAACTGTCATTCCCATAGACCTTAAGAAACTTTGGTTATTAAATGCAAGTAGCACGTTCTAAATCATTATTCGGAATTTATGTTTCAACATACATATATCAAAATTCAAAGTCATATCGAGCAATAATTTTGTGAGTAAAATTCAAATTAACTTAAGTATATTGAACAATGAATCATTTACGTCAATTCCAACAATTAAAATTTACGATGTTTTTCTATCAACGCAGATTATTATATTCTAATTACAATGGACTTCTTCTGGAGACATATTTGCGGTCGATGGATCATATTCCCTCGGACATAGCCACCAAAATCATATTTTGATAATGTGCTTGTAATCTATTATGGATCTGCCCATCTTTCCACATGGTAGAGTTAATACTCTTAATGGCTTATTGACAACTGAGGAAATACCTTTCTCGACATCGATTAGAAAACCTATTTTTTCTTTAATTTGCGAGAATTCTTAATAGTCATTTTAATTAGTTGCATTCATTTAGGCTTAGTCAATTTCATATTATCCTATGTAATTAGCTTTTTTTGGATCATATCCAAGTCCATTTTACTACCAATAATCTATAAAAGAAATTTCATTATCGCAAAGTTGGTGTTTCTTGAAACAACAATTGTTTCTCAATGCAATGGAATAGGTATTCATAAACATTTTATGAGTTGCTTATAAATATATGTATAAAATTGATTCGGTTTTAAGTTTATGAACTTATGTTGATTGCATATTAGTCAATCAATATTGATCGACCCCAAGCTCCTTTGATGTGGTCCACATGAGATCCTGCATGAATAAGTATTACGCACAATCTCTTAACTCACATAGTCTGTCAACTCCTTGACCTAGGATATATAAGGGTTGTTTCATCAACTCTTATCTTGTATGATTTTGCAAACTTCATTATAGATAAATTAAGTATGACCTATGTACTTCCTCTTAAGTAAATGACGTTATAGAAAGTTGTTAACTCAACTTCACTCATCATCAATTGTACTTTGTATCCAATAAAGTCTAATAACTCCTTATCAGTACATCATTATGTATTGTAAAGAGGAGCGACTTTTGAGATATAATCTTATTCATTTTACATACGTTTGGAACTCTTTTCCAATACCCCCGCCTATTCGACTAATCAAATTCTTTTATTTATTTTTCATACAATGTTTTCTACTTCCGTTTTCTATTCAATGAACTTATCATAAATATACTACTTGTGTATAAAATACATACATATATATTATTATGATAATTCATCTGTGAATTCAATGAAGCAAGTGGATTCGTTTTGCCAATATTAGACTTTGAATTGCATACGTACATATGTATCTGTCCAAAGAGTTCATGACTCATTGGTGATCCCATTGAATGGATGTTTTTCCCTTAATTGTTTGAGATATAATTAAATAGTACCGTATGATTCATAATCATATGATTAAAAAATTATTTTTCAAAACTGTGGCTTAGTTGATAATTCCCAAATAATTGTAAAAATTTTTAGATACTTTTGTATTATGTTGCTAATGCTGCAAATACCATTATTTTAGTAAACTTATTTCATAACGAATATTCACAATATTCATAACAAAATAAAGCTAAATTTATTTTCGGTATATCTGAATGTAGTTACCATTTCATAACTAATATTTGGTATATTTATGAAAATAACTTTTTGTGTCTTGATGCATCCACTGGTAAGTATAATATGACATGCTCCCACTATTTCTGTCATTACTATAATAGCATATAGAACATGAAGCTCTATTTAACTACCTTTTATTGGCTTTTTTTTTATTATACCTAGTTTATAGTCGAGAATTTTCAATCAAATATCTTAAACTTATAGAAATAACCTTTATGAAAAATGATTCTCTATATTGTAACATAATCTAAATGGAATTCACATTTCTCATTTAATACTAAGTATCTTTAGTATTTTATATAATTCTCATTTCCGATGTCCCATTATGAAGCATAGGTTACAGTTCACCCTCTTTATCCCAACAGTGCCTAATTAGTTACATCCACACTTGTACATTTGCTTTACTTTCCAAAATAGTCGAACCATTCAAAGGAGATCCTTATTGTAGTCAATCGTATTGAATACATGATTTTGCATTATGATTTTTTTTAATTTCCAATGAACTAATTTCCTTGAAGTACATTATGAGCCATACCGTTCACTACATAACATTTATATGTGACTGAATTTTGATAAAACATCCATATTATTGTATTTCTTTTAGAGTTCAAAGCTCAATAAAGGAAACATAGAATCTTGTATAAATAAACAATTAAGTGATAAAGCCACGACTACTTTAGTGGTTATATGAATCAACCCTTGCATAGGTCTTGAACGGACAACATGAAAAAGATTTACTAGTAAGTACATCTTATATTTCTATGTTAATCTTAATTAAGTTCATTTGTACACTTTTATGGATAAACATTTTTATCAATTTTATTAGTTGCTCAAGTTAGATTATTTTAACTTTATAGCATATATTCGTACAATACGAGAAAGGTTAAATGTTACCATTTCATTTTTCTAATAAGGCTCCTATTAGACTTTTATATTTCTCAAAACAATAAGAGTAAATATAAAAATATTTTGATTTCTCTAGTGGATGTGAGGGCTCGCCTGCCTTGGGATTCACATCTTAAGGATGATCAACAAACCATACGCTCTTAAGCGATGGATAACACTTTATCAATTGTATCATATATAAATCTTAACTCATGGTATTTGTCCTAACTCATATCGACCTTGAGAAAGATCAATAAATTGAGAGAGATTATTCACTTATACCTACAATTTCATGACGACCTAAGTACAAAGCACTTACCTTAAGGAAGCTTAACAAATAGGTACATGTATCTTATCTCATCTAGTCAATATATTAATAGTACAACATATAACATCCCTAGCTTGAAGAAGGTCAAAAATTAAAGAGTATATAAGTGATCTATTAATAAATAAATAGTAGAGGACAACATATATGACAAAGATTCATAATCTTTAATATATATATATATATATATTCATCGAGTAATATCGATTTAGAGAAAAATGTATTTCTTATGAAATGACCCTGTGATTAAAGTGTTAGACACATTTAAAATCACAATATATGTACAATATATGTAATTGTTAATTAAATCTAAGTTAGGTTTCTTATAGTTCAACTTATGTTATACATTCATATTATATAAGTTTAATTTATTTATAACCTTCTATAGTTTAATTAACTTATATAATATTCTTATGTATATATTAAATAAATATTATTTAATTAATTTTAATTCTTATTAGTTAAATCATATTTAGTTAATTTAATTCTATTTTATGTAAAAATTTATATTGCCCATCTTAAACAATTTAAAATAGTTTATCAACTATAACGTTTATAGTTTGATTATGTGTACATATCAGTATATGTAAAAAAATAATTAGCTTCTAATATATTTTATTTGATTAAAAATTTTAATTAATTTTTTTAATTAATTTGAATTTTTCATTTAATTTTTCATAAATAATTTTAGGATAAATAAATAACTAAAACAATTATAGTTATACACATACATCATTATATATATTCTAATCAATTAACTTTTAGTTGATCATACAATTTAATCTAATTATTCATATTAATTAAATTTTTAATTTTCAAAATTAATTATTTTATTCTAATTTTTTTTTGAAAAAATTGAATGCATTGTATATCTTCTATAAATTTTTTTCATATTTTAAATTTAACTTTTAAACTAAAAAAATAGTGGAAATTAGCCACAAGGGCTTCTTTAGCAAGTGTAATCAGTTTCTAAGACACACAACTTAAATAATTACTTTTAAGGACAAAATGAAAAATAATTAGTTTCTAAGGCCTAAAAACCTACGAAATTATGTCCTTTAAAGTAATTGGAACTGCTGACTTTGTCCTTAAAAGTAATTATTCTGCTGACTTTGGCCTTGAAACTAATTTCTATGTATGTGTGTCTTAGAAACTAATCGGACTGCAAAGTTTGTCCTTCTAGTGAAATGCCCCCTAAAAATATCTATTAAATTTTCAAATAGATTTTGAAATTTTGTCCAAGGCTTAAAATCAATTTGGGCCTTTATATTGGAGATAACCTTTAGGCTCACTTTATTTTCTAAGCCAGACCATTAGCCAAATAGAACAGAATACTTGATTATGCAACAACCTAAGCTTTGATTCTACCTTTTTGGATAACTTACTAAATGGTAGACTTTAAGAAATTAGTTTTAAAATTACGAATTTAACCACATAGACCTTTAAGGCTCCTATACCATTGAAGTAACTGTAACATCCCGTATTTTTAACCCATTGAATTTGAACATTTAATTCATTTTAAATGTTGAATATGGATTATAAATTGAATCTTGAAATAAAATAAGCAATAATTTTTAGTTATAGTAATTCTATTCAATTTCAAATAATTGAGAACAATAATTAAATATTGAACCGGGGATTTAATTGGTAACTGAATAATACTAATTCAATATTAGAATTGGGATAATTGGTAATTTCGAGTGTAAATGGAGATAAAATTAGATTCTAAAATTTAATCTAGGTCTAATTGGGTTTGATTTTTAATATTGGACCATTGGAAGAAATTAAAAGTTAATAGATTGAATTTGGGATTTTATATTAATTTAATAATAGGATTTAATAATATAAAAATGCAATTAATCGGATTTTGATTCGAAATGAGTCAAAATGATTGTTAATGTGTTTATAAATGATATATGATTTATTGTAAAGTTAATAAAAATTTTAAAAGTAAAATTTTAAGCGTTTTCGACAATTTGGATACTCGCCCGATTTAATAGACGAGTTAAAATAACCTTCCGGGGCACAGTCTCAGAATTCGACGAAACCAGTTCCATTGGATCCGTAATAGCTAGTTATTATCGGATTACAATTTTCGTAGCAATCGGAGTTGTCGTTTGACCTCGGCAGCTCGAAACGCATCGAAATCGTTTTAATCGGTTTAAATTAAAATTGAACGTTTAATTCCGTAACTCGCGCATACGACCGAATTAGCTTACGAAACCTGTCCCATTGTGTCCGAAACGCGGAAAAACCGTAGAATCGCCTGTCGGATCGCGAAGTTTGGAGGTCGTTTGCGTAAACGGTTAAATTGAGAAATTTTATTAATTAAATAATATTAACTATTATATATATTCACGTTAATTATCCAAACCCTAGAAATTTCTCAGAGCCGCCGTTTCTTTTTATTTCATGGCAGAAAACGCGTCGATTTTTCCCTCTCAATCTCTCTCAATCCTCTCGATTTTAGCAAGAACTTCCAACTAAAGATACGGAGAGGTTGACACGATCTTCACATCCATAAGGTGGAGTGGGTTGCGATGCGATGTGGTGGCCGGAATTTGGGTCGAGATGCGGTCTGTTCGTGCTCTTTTTCCGAGCTTATGGAGTAGCCGAGTTTCGCACGGCTTTGGACGTGGATGCGGCAGGGATGAAGCTTCAAGATGATGGCCTTCGATCGAGATATAGGGCTTCGAATTGGCTGCGTTTTCCAAGCCCTAGGCGGCGGCAGAGGAGCTCGTTCGAGCCTGGTAATGTCGCATGGGGGAAGATGAGATGTGTGGCCTTGATGAGGGCTTCCAGATCTGACGGCCAAAAATTTGTTTGGTATAATAAAATTTAATTTAAAAGAAGTTGCTTTAAATTCAATTCAACACTTTATAAAATCATAACTAATTCATATGTTATCCGATTTTAACGAAACTGGCGACATTGGAATCGTAGAGAAGAATACTTCGAGATGGTGCAGATCCGGATCCATTCCGGGCAAGTAGGAATTTGAGTTAAATCGAACGTCGTTCGGTTTAATTTGAATTTTGAACGCTCGCCGAAACCCAAGGTGAGTTTAACTCACTCACATTTGGATATTGGCTGATTTAAATAATAAATATTTAAATATCTGTGTGATTGGTTATATATTATTGTTATTATCAGTCTGGATTGATATTTATATATGTGATGTGCTAATATTTGTGGGTGCAGGGAAAACAGGTTGGAGGGATCCAACTGGATTCCTCACAATGTAGTAATTATTTTTATAATTGATGATGATGCCTGTTTATATTTTGTGATTGATAAATTTTGGAATTAAATTGTATTGTGATACTGTGGGATAAACTATAAGCCCAGGATGTTAAATTATAAAGAAATTTGGAGTTTTAATTTTAAAGGAATCAAATTGGATTTTCAAAAGAATTTAAGAAAATTTATAAATAAGGAATTTAAAGGAATATAAAAATTAGAATCTGTTTGGGTGGAAAACTGGAATGAAATTTGTATTGGAATATTGCTGGATAAATTATAAATCCATAATTTAATTATAAATGGATAAATTGAATTTTTGAGAAATAAAAGATATTGTTAATTAATGAATTTAAAAGAGTTAAAATTTGAAATCTATTTGGAATTGGAAATTGATAAAATCTAGAATGATAAATAAGAGAAACGTTATCAGTTGATAAATGTGAAAGTAAATTTATGTTATTAAAATATAAACCTGAATTGGAATAAATTGACAGAATTCATAAGAAGGATTACGGGGATGCTTAAGTGGGAATGAGAGATTCCCTGGGGAAAACCAAGTTCGAGTTTAAACTGATTTTTTTATAAAAAGAAAGTTTTAAAAACTTAAACTTGTTTAAAGAGTGTTTTGGAAATTATTATTTTAACATAATTCTTAATAAATTAGCAATAGTAAACTTTTAAAATACCTTAGTAATTATTTTTACAAATGGATTTACTTAAAAGCTAGTTTTTGAATAAAGTGTTTGAAATTATTAATTATTTTAAAAAAACTCTATTTTAAAATATAGTATAACTAAAACCTTATTTTAAATCAAGTTATATCTTATAAAATAGTTTTACTTTGAATATTTTGAAATTATATTTTGAGTAAGTAACTAGAAGTGAATTTACGTATTTTAAAGTATATTTCAATATAATTTTTTTTTAACTGTTTTCAAACTAAGTTGTTTTGAACTTGGTTATTTCCAATGGAAACATATGGTAAAGGATTTACCTTGTAAAGGGAAGAACTTTGAGAATTGTTTTCAAATGAGCTTTGGAAATTTGAAAATATATCCTTTAAAGATATTTGAGGCAAATAAATAATGTGGGACTTATTTATTGTGTGATGGATGCTTATGGATGTTTGTGAATATAAATTGATAGTAAAATCACCGACTATCAATATTGGACAAATGCGTTGATCGTTTCGAAGAGACCGGGATCGAAATTTATTTCTCGAAAACCACTTCGATTCGATTTGTACGTTTTCGTGCGAAAAACGTGTTTAGAGTCGAAGATGGAGCAGTGAAGTGCGAGGGCTAGTTGCTACTAATCCTGAGGATATTTCCAAAATGGATGTAGTAGGAATAGTGCCTTCGGTTCCGTTCGAACCCGGGACGGACTTGTATGGATGAATGCTTGCGAAACATCGTCAGGTGGGCGATGGGCATTCTAAGCGAAACGTTCTAAAGGTAACGCTTAGCCTCAAGCCTCATCAACTGGGAATGACTGAAAATCAGGGGATATGCAACAAGGTTAGGTGGGTCATGCCCAAGCAGGACAAGATATTTCCCCTGTCTAGATGTCCCTTTTTATTCGGCTTAGTGGGTGGTTGGTCGCGCCAACCACGGGGTTTATCTTGTTCGGGACTGTTCAGTAAGGAATGGTTCCGGCCTTGTGTTGCAGGGGATGAAGGGAGTAGTACTCGGTACGGTGATCTAGGCCCGGTACTGTGACAGGTGGTACCCCAGTGCCTAGTCATTGTTGGAAATCCATTTTTCCTACGAGCCTTGTACGAGTTTTGTTTGTATTACCCACTTTTGTGGCTAGTAGCTGGAATTTAATAGATGTAACAATTTCGGCTATTTTATAAGTATTTGTAAATAGACCCTATTATAATATCAGAGGATTTTCTATAAAAAGTGTTTTAGCTATCGTAAGGTAAAAACCCGACATGTTTATTCGTGGCGTGGTCTTACGAGATGCTTTTATTTTCAAAGGATTTTTGAAACTTTAATAATCAATTTGGATGCATTATTATCAGCTGGTATTCCAGACTGACTCGGGTGTTATTTCATTATAATGCTCGGGTTAGACCGAGTATTATTTGTTCAGGTCAGGATGTTATGGAGCAGGAGAGGAGCTGGAGCCCGAGACGTATTATATGTATCTATATATATATCCGCTGCTATGATTGTATGGTATGTCTGATTTGTGATTGTTGATGTATGAGACACTCTGATGATATGATTGTATAAAACAGTTATCGATTCCATTTTGTGTAAAGTTATATATTTACTATTATATTTTATTCCGCTGCGACTGTGAGATTCTGATATTGTTTAGTTCTTCTTCTCCTATCTCTTCTTCTTCAACCCTAATGGTTCGTATTTCTATGCCTTTTGAGTTAATAGAGGTAAAGTAGTGTTGATTCAAGGGGTACGGATTTGCAGGCTGTCACACTTGGTATCAGAGCTTAGGTTGGCGACAACCTAGGTTTTGGTGGGGAAATTACTCATTAAATAGAGTCAATAGTACTCTATAATGAGTTGAGCGTATAAATGGCTATGAGGGCGTACTTGTTAGTGAATATAAAATTGTTTTTATACTGTGTTGACTTATCAGTTGAGTGTTTATGAATTCTGGTCGGTACGGGAAGTACAACCGTATCGATAGGGGTTTCTAAACTCTTCAACAAGATAAACCGACATAGTATTATTTTTAAAGGGGGTAAATGAAATAATTTTACCCAAAATTATATTTTGATATAAAAGAAATAATTTTATGAAGTTATTATATATATATTTGGATGATTGGGTGATAATGTCTGAATCAAATATAAGAATCTAAAATTTGAAATGGCTATAACCAAATAAATTCTGTAAGTATAAACTATTCAAAAGAAGAATAACTAAATTTGAATTGGACCAGAATTTAAATTCCGGAAGTTTTGGAAACGGATTTTGAATGTATTGAAAACTAAAGTTTGGAAATATAAAACCCTGGGCAAGTTTGAAATGTTACTAAGGTGTTTGAAGGCAATAATGGAATATTGATTTGGGTAATATGTTTGAATGGAAACTGTTTTGAAATGAATTTGGGAGAGTAAGAAGCGTTGAACTCACTTCAGTCGTTGGAAAATAATCCTGATGATGCTGGCCACATCATTAGAATTCATTTTCGAGTTTCTAAAGTGACGGATTGCTTCCCTAATATTTGGTTATGGTATTGTTTGGACTAGTTGGGTATAACAGTTGTTTTGGACATTTCAAAAATGGGAAATTTGTTTTGGGTATAAACAAATTGTTTTGGTACAACTAAGTTGTGATTTGATTTGATATACCTAATGGGTAGGTGTTGATTATTAGATTATTATTTCAAAATGGATTTGGAATAAAACTGGGAATTGAATTCTGGGAAAATTCTAATCAAATAATGTGTAAAATTGAAATGAATCAACTATATAACTTGTAAATAAAGTCGATTTAAAAAGAATTGGAGTTGATATTAAGTAAGAAAGGGATGAAATTTTAATCCTGAAATTAAAATTTTACTTGAGTAATTGGAAGTGAATAAACACTACGCCATAAATGGCCTTCTGCAACACAAAAAAAATGTTGGGTCAGGCCCAAAAAATGTTGCCATAGGTCTATGGCAACACCTTTGGGGTGATGCAATTTTTGCCGTTGCCTTAGATCTCAAAGGCAACATTTTTACTATCTAAGGCAACATAAGTATTATTGTTGCAATAGAACCCTATTTGGGTCTATAACAACATCCATAGGTGTCTGTAGCAACATTCCAAAATGTTGCTATAGATATTAATTTTTTGAATTTGTGGGGCCCACAATGTAGAGCATATTTGATTTTTTAATAGAAATAAATATTTATTTAATAAAATGCTATTGCACAGAATTTGATATTCAAACAGTAATTTATTTAAATAATATTTTATTTCAACATTTGAAATAGTACAAATTCCCGACTCCACCATTTTACAATTCAATGATATATAACACTAATATTCACATATACAGATATTCCTCGCTACATCACTTAGTTCACTCATTACATATGCAGTTTTAATTTATACAGACATCGACACTGACAAATATATGACGAGCCGAGTGCCGAGCCGAAGGCGAGCCGAGTAGCGGGTCCAGTCTTCAAGCTCATGCACATTTGATTTGACTCTGTCTTCAAGCTTGTATTCAGCTGTCCAGTCTTCAATACCTGTCACATATAATTCAAAAGCAGTAATCGAGAAAATAATATTTAACTCGAACAGAAAATGAAAATATTTTTGTTATATTATTTGCCTCAGGTATTTGGGTTGTTTCTTTTCATATTTTTTTCTGACAGGGACCAAATATTTGCACGGACAACCTGTGAATGCACAAGTCAGCTGTTCACAAGTGCATAAGCCAAACATGAATGCAACACAAGGATACAAGACAGCATGGAAGACAGCAAGCAACAGTTCAGGCAAAAATGCACAAAGGAGAAGCCAAGTGCACAAAGTAGTACTCAACACAGCAAGAAACATAACATGACCAAGAAATGCATGTACATGGATGAACATACATGCATCATAAGGCTAGGTACAAGAAACTACTCAGGTGCAACTACTCAAGTGCAAGTTCATACTCAAGTGCAGCCAGATATGTAGATAAGCCAAAAAAATGGACACGACACAAGTTCAAACCTGAGTCATCGACTGGATTCAACTCAGGGCCAAGCAACCAACAAAACAAACAAGTTCTAGGTTCAGCAAAATGTAGACAAGCTAGTGCAAGAAACACAGCAGTACACATAGGCAGCCCATCAAGCAAAAATAGTGAATGCATCAGGCATGTACAAGAGAAACATAGGCAGTAATATGATATACAGAGGACTTAGAGCATTAGTTCATGTTAAAGAACAAGGTTAGCATGATACCAGTTCAGTCCAGACCAAGCAAAACCAACAAAGCTCAGCACACATATGTTTATATATATCGTGGAAATCAAAACTCAATGTTCAGATTAGTCAACAATTTAATAAAACCAAAGATCACTTTCAAAGTTCTGATTTTCAAAAATGCAGAAGTTTTCAAGTGAAGCAGTTTTCAAGAGGACAGCAGAATACAAATACTTCAAGTTCTGGTTTAACAAATGCAGCAAGGTACAAAGGTATGTGAACAAGTTTAACAAAGGTTCAAGATCTGGTTTAACAAATGCAGTAGAAAGGAGCTAACAAGCTCAGATCAGAAATCAAAAACAAGCCAGTGAACCAAAATCCAACATACCAAATAATATCACATCGCAATTCATCATCGGCAAAGCAAAATCAAGCCAGTGGACCAAAATCCAACATACCAATACATCATCGCAATCCAACATACCAGATTTCTCAAAGTCCAACAGAAAGATTAAACTCGAGATTATAGGAAATAAAGCCTATAAATAAATCCCATTTCATCATCGGCAAAAGCGTGCGAGTGTAACCAAAATTGAGAATAATCAAGTAAACCAGAAGGCAGAAAACATACCAAATAATATCACATCGCACCCGACGACGAAGTCAAAGCAATTCGAGCAATCAATCAAGGAGAACGAAGGAGCAAGCTACCAGGAACGTTTCTTACACTAGATTCGATCAATCAGAGCATCAAAGCAACTGGAATCGCGTGCCCTAGTTTTCACAGAGAGGAACGAGAAAGAAAAATCGCGTGCCCTAATTTTCACACAGAGAGGAATGAGAAAGAAAAGTAAAGCGGGAAATGGAAACTGGTAAGGTGTGGATCGATGGTGTGAATCGACGGTTGAGATTTTGTTTTAAATGGTGGTGTGGATCGCTGAGGTGTAATTTTTTTTTTAATTTTTTTAATTAGAATATATCTATGACAATACTATATAAAAATGTTGCATCGTGTTACACTTGCGTTGATGGAATGCACTGTTATATAGTGAATGATTGGCTGTTGAATTTGAATTCAACAGTCAATAAAACGTACCGTTTTGGACGGGGCGCTGCCCCCGGACCCGTAGCAGGGGCGTTGCCCCCGCACCCCCGCCTTGGGGGGTTGCCACCCCCCCTGGACCCCCCATTTCGTAGGGGATCTTATTTGACAAAAGTTTTTTGAAAAAAACATTCAACACTAAATAGCGAAGAACTAAAAGATTGCTAGTGTATTTACACTGGCGCATTTGACAGATGCGCCAGTGTAATTTTGTATGGGCGCATTTCACATATGCGCCCCGTAATATTTTTTAAAAAAACTGGCCTAAACTTGCAAATAGTTTGAAAACTAGCCTATTTATGCCAATAGTTTAAAAAACCAGCCTCTGTTGAAAATTTGTCCTTTTTTAATTAGAATATATCTATCGCAACACTATATAAAAATGTTGCATCGTGTTACACTTGTTTAGCTAGAGCAACACATTTTTATGGCTAAGGTAACACCAAAAATACAACGTTGCAGTAGGGCCAAAATTTTATAGCTGTCGCAACATTTTAGCTAGCAACACCTTGCAAAAATGTTGCAGAAGGTCATCTATGGCGTAGTGAAAATATAATGAAGTGAATAGAAAATTTGAATTTAACTTGGGATAAGTTAAATAAATTGAGCTTAGAATTAAATTGGTTTGGGTTAAATTGAAATGTAAGATGACTTGAAATTGTGAGTCATTGAGAAATGAATTATACCCATGAGCTATGAAGTGTTATACTTATAATCTGAAATTGTGGATTTAAAATTTGCAAAGGATTAAGATTGAAAATTATAAATTTGAAATTGTGATTATATGATGTAGATGGATTGAAATGAGAATAAAGGTGGATGTTCTTAAATTAGCAAATAAGTCTTGAACTTATGAATGAAAAGACTGAAATTTATTTTGGATAATGGAATTTAAATTACATTTCAGTTGTGTTATAAATAATATTGAAAGAAATTTAGATTCTATTTAAAGGAGTGAAAAGGAAAGGTAGAAATTTAAATTTACTAATGAAATATAATTGGAAAATGGTGATATTAGAAATGAATTCAGGGTGAATTGGGAAAGTGTATTAAAAACCTAATATGGATTAGGTTAGAGACGAAATTGAATTACAATTAAATGGAATTTGTATTGTAATGAATAGAATTTTGATAGTTTGGTCAAAATCTGAAAAGTAAATAAAAATCCAATTGTGGCATGAGATTTAGATTTGTGGTAACAAATATTGAAGTGTAGAGGAAAAATGGAATTAAATTATAATAATGACGGTTTGAATTGTAAATAGATTCAAATGAGTGAAATAATTTAAAGTGGTTTCTTTGCTAATAAAATAAGTCTAAAATGGATTTAATAAATAGGCGAAGTGCATTAAAGTTTGTAAATGAATTGGAATTTGATTTGGATGAGAATCAAATGAAAATAAAAATTGATTTATAAGAAGATAATGGGAATATTGTAAAGAAAGCTTAAACAAATTAAATAATTGTGATTAAGCTGAATAATGTGGTCTTGGATAAATTTGTTTAGATGCAGAAATTGAAATGCAAGTGAAGAGAATTTTAATTAATTATTGTGATAAAATAAGCAAGTATGAATTAAAGATGGGTGAGATTGTAAATAATATAGAATGAGATGTTATTAATTTAAACTTAAGTCGAATGTATAGGCTAGTTGGATTAAAATTTGTAAATGGGTTGATTTGGTAAGAATCAATTAAAATGGAAATAAATTAAGATATTATGGAACTGTAATCCTTTAAGAGAATGATGAGATGGTTATTTTTAAGCTTATGAAATAGCTTTAAATGAAATTTGTTTGCAAAATAAAATTTGGATGCAAGCAAATGACTTTTAAGATTAAAATTGTGAGAAAGAAAGAATATATTAGTTGTAAATAAGAATGGAATGATATATATAACTAAAAAATAAAATAAAATAAATAATATAATAATAATAATAATAATAATAATAATATAATAAAAATAAACTTAAGATGATTAATAAATTTGAAAGGTGAGAATAAGGATTGATTTAATAATTGAAATGGAATAAGAATGCTTGGATTGTGAACCATGCAGAATTTGATAAATTAATATGAATCTAAGTGGAAATTAATTTTAAAACTATTATAGGCTTAAGTGATGGATATTTGTCTGAATGATATGAAAATTTCATGAGAATTGGTTGTTTTTTTATTTGTAATTGAGTTGTTTACCAAGCAATTGAAATTGATTTTTGAATAAATTGATGGAATCTAATTTAAAGAGTTTGTAAACGGATGCAAGTGAATTGATTTAAAATAGCAATTGAAATTGATTTTTATCAATTGGAATGAATTGACATTTTGATAACTGATGTTTGCATATGAATGGAAATGAATCATAAAAGAATTGCAAATGTTTCAAGTTTAAAATAAAAATTTGATTGTAAATCAAATTGGGAATGTAAGTGAAAATAAAGAAATGGAAGTAAAGCATCTGTTAATTATATTGAGATAGAAATGAATGGGTTGTAATAAATATGCATGGTATATAGTAAACTTGAATTTAAATCGTTCAAGTGAAATAAAAGTGAAGTTTGGATTTGTCGAGAAATTAAAAGGTGATTGAAAATTTTAAATTGTTGATAAAACATGGTTAACATTATTAAATGGTGATGAAGTTTGCTTGGTTAGGCTATGAAAATGGTATGTTGGTTAAGATTTATGAAATGGTTGTGTATGGCTTACATTTATATTAGTAATGCTAATGAAATGTTCATATTATTGAAAGCTAATGAGTTTGTTTGAGTAAGTACAGGTACGAAAGACATTCGTGAGAGTTGGAGTGCGAATATGCTAAATATTAGCCGCTTGTTTTTTTAAATTTGCTAAAAAGGTACGTCTACGCTAATAAAATTGGGAAATGAGATATATATTGTGATATATTTTGATTTCCGACCGTGTGGGTCGATGTATATATATTTATCTGTATTGCGATATCGCGAAAGCTCCTCCGTACAGGGGAGACTCTGCCAAAATTTTCCGAAAATTTTGGGAGTTAGAAAATTTTTGAGTTTGGGAAAAGTTAAGTAACTTGGGAAGTTTTAAGTTAAAATTAAAACTTTGGAGTTAATAAAGCAAATGGGTTTGAAATTGAGCTAAAGGTTTTGGAAAGTGTATATAAGTTGTAACGAGAGAAGTTTGGGTTAAGTTAATGAGTGTAGGAACATTCTTTCTACCCTAGCAAATTTCGGGGACGAAATTTTTATAAGGGGGAGGAATGTAATATCCCGTATTTTTAAGCCATTGAATTTGAACATTTAATTCATTTTAAATGTTGAATATGGATTATAAATTGAATCTTGAAATATAATAAGCTATAATTTTTAGTTATGGTAATTCTATTCAATTTCAAATAATTGAGAACAATAATTAAATATTGAATCGGGGATTTAATTGGTAACTGAATAATACTAATTCAATATTAGAATTGGGATAATTGGTAATTTCGAGTGTAAATGGAGATAAAATTAGATTCTAAAATTTAATCTAGGTCTAATTGGGTTTGAGTTTTAATATTGGACCATTGGAAGAAATTAAAAGTTAATAGATTGAATTTGAGATTTTATATTAATTTAATAATAGGATTTAATAATATAAAAATGCAATTAATCGGATTTTGATTCGAAATGAGTCAAAATGATTGTTAATGTGTTTATAAATGATATATGATTTATTGTAAAGTTAATAAAAATTTTAAAAATGTGAAGACCCGCAAATCCGTACTCCTTAAATATACACCAATCTCCATTGATTAATTCAAGATGAACAGAAATACGAATTCTCAATGTTTAAGAAAAAGAAAAAGTAGAAAAAGAGAGGAAAGACAGAAAATAGAGAGAAAAGAAAATAGAAAGAACAGAAAGAAAATAGAACATATAACAGAATCTCACAATTCGCAGCGGAACAACATATAATAATAAATGAATAATCTTTAAACAAAGAACTATATCAGTTATTACATTTTATACATTACATTTCATCATATCATCAGAGTGTACAACAACAACAACATCAAACAGTGCAGCGGAAAAAGAAATACTATATACTAATAATACGCCATGCCATCCATCTTGCCTCCAGCAACTCCTGAATATCCAGAATATCCTGATAAACCCTAACTCTTGACTGCCCGTGTGGAAATTGGTGGGCACCCAGAGTTTAGGAAGGAAAACAATAAACTCCGAGTCAGTCATGTGACTGGTGTGAGAACTCAAAACAGTTTATTTATCTTTAAAATCAAAATAGAGGAATATTTTTAAAGTCAATTCGCAATGCTTTTAAAAATGAGACTACCATAAGACCTCCCGCCACACACACAATGCAAACGCAGACTTGGAGGAGATTTCTTCTTATGATAATCAAAGATGCTTGATACGTATTAAAAAGAAACATTTGATATTATTACTAGTGCATAGTGTAGGAAAAATTTATTTCGAAAGTAGAATATAAATCTTAGCCAGCATAGGTACCATTATAGTATGCTTACTATAGCTACCATATTAAATGGCAGGTTCTACAACTAAAACCGTACAAGTCTCGTATTGTTTCTTTGGATTTCCAACGAATGATCAGGCCAAGGAACTTCCCATTGCCACATGAGAATGCCTCTGGATGGACATAACCGAGAACCAAACCGGATCTCTACTAACACAAGGCCGGGTTACCCCTAACTGAGTAACAACTGACCGAATATGCCATCCCCCGGTCCTTTGGGACCTTTTCAACCGAGCGCTCGTAATCAATTCACACAATAATAAAGTGTTTTCAACATGAGTAAGTATCTGGGCTCCATACCATGATACCACCCTTTTCCACAAGGAAATGCACACATCTTAAAGGGCGCTACCCCTCATAACCTTGCTGCATCTTTCCTGTTTTGACCATTCCCGGGGTGTGAGGCTCGACGAAGTCACGTCCACAAAAACATACTTTATACAAAAGCCATGCTTTGGGTCAACAAATGATCATAGAAATGATCACCAGGATAGACGATCAAACAAATGATCCTATCACAAATAATCAACACAATGATCATTTAACAGCAACACTCAGCATGTCATATTACCAAATTGGGAATATATCGCTGATAACCTTCAACTACATAACCTCTGAGCTCGTACGTCTCAGAGAAGGGTGTTAAGCTAAAAGAATAAATTCTCCGCCACCAACAGAAATATATTTGAAAGAAATCTGCTTTATATCTCAATTTGTAATGTCAGACATACAATCCATACAAGTCTGTTCCGGGCTAAAACAGAACCGAAGGCACTTACAAAGAAGTCCTTGCAATCCGGATAATCTCTAATCACGTCCGGACTTCCCATCACATAGGGAGTCTCTATACCGTAGCTACTCGGTGCAAAGACAATCGACGAGTTGTCCTTTCGCTTTTAAAAAGATCCGGTCTTCAACACCGGTCTTCAAATGCAATTCATAACGACGTATCACATATTCGGAATGGGTTATACGACCCCATGGTCCTTTCCCGGTTAACCCGAATAGTGAGCGCTTATTCAAAAATAAGTGTGGCATTCAAATTCAATCAAATCACAACAAATACCCTTCAAAGGTAAATATTGATAGTCGGTTATTGAACTATCAATGGATATGCACACATCACCAGATTCCAAATAATTTTCCAAATTATTTATTTCCCAAAAATATCTTTACAAGATATATTATTTTCAATACTTCAAAAATAAATCAATATTTATTTTTAAACAAATTTTCCTTTTCATTCATAAATTCCATAGTGAATTTATATTTCAAAATATCCATGCATATACGATTTCAATTATTCATTTCATTTTATCTTCAACAAGATAAATTCTCCAAATGTTCACTTTATATTGGAAAACATTTCCATACTTATTTAATAAGTAATTCACAAATCTTTTTATTTTCCACACTTGGAAAATATTCAATATACTTAAATCGAGATTAATTATATATTTCATTCTTTAAGGAAATCATTCTCTTATACATATTTATTTGGGCCAAAACGAATGTTACGTAAAACATCGTTACGACAACCCAAAATCACTAGTATAGGGATTCGAAATTAAAATAGATATATAAATCCCAATACTATACAAAACATTTCCTTTCGGAAATCATTTACTATAACAACAGTGTTATAGTCCACCATTTCCTTCTATTTCTCGAAAACGTCTATTTCAACAATGAATGTTGAAATCTATGGTTTCGAATCTCAACACATTTAAAACATCGTTGGATCGTTTTAAGTCTGTTTAAAATATCACATCCTAAACATTTTCTTTAACATATTATTCACTATTCAAAAACGTGAATATACTACGTTAACAATTTCATCTTTTCTATACATTTCATTTTAAAGGATTATTCACAGTTCAAAAACGTGAATATAATTCCATAAATAAGTTATAACAATTTACTTATCAAAATAAGTCTTTGCGAATTTATAAAACAACGTTTGTAAATTCCTTTATTTCCCTATATTCAATTCATAACTCAATTATATACCAAAGGTTCACATTATAAGTTAAATACTTATAATCTATTTGTTTGAAAAATCGTTCCTTTGAACTTCATAATTATAAATCTTATAACTTATAAGATTCAATTATTTATCCAAAACTTATTCTTTTAATAACTTTTACAAATTTTATAAACCTACTGCTTATAAAATTCCATTTATAACTTCACCGTTTATAATTCTATAAATTTCATTCATTTATGAAATTCATTTACAATTCATTCTAACACTTATAAAAACTCGTTTTATAATTCAAATATCTTAATTTACAAATTATCAATTTTATAAATCTTTTATATAAATCAATGTATATTATTATTCTTTTAAAACATCTTTAATCCCCTTTATAATTTCACCATTTTGATTTATAAAATAGTCAAATTTTATAAATCCTATATTTCAACTTTTCATAATAAATTCAAAAATCCCAATTTAAACTCTTTTATAAAATCATTAATCCATATTTTCAAAAATCAACTTTTAACTATATTTCTTAAAAATATAATTTTTTATAACATTAAAAATTATAACGTTTATTTATTTAAAACGAATCAATTCCAAACATATAGTATATTTTCAAAAATCACTTTAAAAATCATTTTAAAATTCCAAAGTTTGGTCCAATGATGCTACATACCAAATAGCCAATCACGACAACAACGATATCATATATCGATATGATAATCCATCAAATATCAAAATATCTGAAATCAAATAAATACTGTTGAGGAATCCAGTTGGATCCCTCCAACCTGTTTTCCTACATCCACAAACATTAGCACAATACCAATTCCGCTCCAGTACGGAATTATCGCGGTATATGGGATTTAAAAATATTATCCGCTTAATAGACGGCGAAATAGGGTCTCATCCGCTATACAAATGCGGGAAATCAATAACTGCAATATATACATATGCCAATATATATATATATTGCTATTATATATAATACCAATTTCACTGTTTATGAAATATTCGCGGTATATGTTTTTAATAAATAACATCCGCTTACTAACGGCGCATAATGTCTATTTTAACAATCAATAGATAACAATCATCATTCAAACATACATTCAAATATTTTAAATTTAACTATTTAAAATAAAATCGAAACTGATTCGATTGAGTGAGAAGTTCTCACCTTGATTTCATTTCCGTTTTAGCGATTTATTTCGAATAAAATTAAACGGACGTTTAATTTTACCCGAAATTCTCACTAACTCCAAATGACTCCAATCCATTTCCATCGCGTAGTGCTCGTCTATACGATTCCAACGCAACTGGTTTCGCGCGTTTTCGACCTCGTATGAAAAAGTTATGAATATTTGAAGTTTACTCGAATTTTTAATAACAATTCACAACATAATTATAAAATTTTAAACCTACACTAATCTCAACCCTTTGATCCACTGCCTCCATCATCCTGACCGTGCATACCCCGTCCCCCCTTCTTCCCTCCCACGCGTGCGTTCATCTGTAACAGCCGAACCCAAAGCACGAAACTAGGGTTTAATTTCCAAGCCTCCACGAACACGAAAGTTCATCAAACCCTCACCATCCCGACCCCCTTCGCAAGAGCCATACTCGGCCAAGATGGCATAGAGCTCGGCCTCACCATTGTTCTCGAATTGCGTGCGCAATCATAGCCGAACGCAGGCCATTATCTCCCAAAAAACAGCTCCAATCTCGATCATACCCGTTGAACTTCAAGATCTCGCGTAGCTCTACCACTTTCTAGTTGTAAGTTTCTTGTAATTGTTAGTGGATTGGAAGAAATCGAGGGGGAAAGGAGAGTGATTTTCGGCCTTCCATTTGTAACTGGTGGCTAGGGTTATTAGGGTTTTGATACTTTTTTATTTTATTTTTGTGAATTTTAAGGCCTATTTATAGAAAATCGTTGAACACTATTCATCCGGAAATTCCAAACTCCGATTTACGCTCCGTAACCAGCGTTTCTAGGGTTTACCCCACGTTCTGGACACAATGAAACAGGTTTCGGAAGCTAATTCGGACATCTGTGCGAGTTATGGCTATAAACGATCGATTTAAATTAAACCGATTTAAACGATTTTCTAGGCGTTTTAATTTGTACCGGACAAACGGTAAATCCAATTGACAAGAAATTTGAAACCTTACAATAATATCACATTACGGATCTGATGAAACTGGTTTCGTCGAAATCCGAGACTTTTTGAAAAATGGCTATTTTAACTCGCCAAATTAATATTAAAAATAATTCGATGCGTTTCGAGCTGCCACGATCAAACGATAACTCCGATTGCTACGAAAATTGAAATCCGGTAATAACTAACTATTACGGATCCAATGGAACTAGTTTCGTCCAATTCTGAGACTGTTCAAAAATTGACTATTTTCACTAGTCGATTAAATATTAAAATATTCAATTTTCACAAATTAACTTTAAATTCGATTTTAAAAGTTCTAAAATATCATTCTAACTTCAACATGATAAAATAAAATTTTACAAATCATTTTCAATCATATTTAACTCAATTTTCAATTATTTCCATAATTTAACATATTAAATTATTGATTTAATTATTCAATTAAATCCAATTATTCAAAATAAAATTTATTCGACTTATAAATTCACTTATTAATATTTAAAATTAATTAAATATTCAAATTTTAATTAATAAAATTCCTAGGTCATTACAATCTTCCCCCTTAAAAGAATTTCGTCCTCGAAATTAACAAGTAAGAAAAGTTACAGAATCTATTAATTTTCCAAAATTCATAATTAAACTTCTTATAATAACTTTACTAAGTTTTGCAATCATACTTAGTTGTCTTTTCAAAAACAATTACTATTGTTTAACTTTCAACTCCAAATAAAAGTCTAAGTTTTCAAAATTTTCCAATTTTCTCAAATTTTTTCTAACGCCTTTCGGAAAAATTCGCCATAGTCTCCTTTGCGCGGCTCGATCCCAAAAAAAAATGACAGTATATATATCACAAATATACATCTCATCAAGTAATGAGGCATCCCGCAGGGAAAAAGTATAAAAGTACGGTATTTAATCCGAGATATGTACCTTATATTTTATTAGCGAGCATATACGGCTGATATAGCGCGAAAGCGAGCTCCAAATGCGAAGCAAACGCGATCCGCACCTACTAAACACTCAACAAACAACATGAGAACATGCATATATGACAATAGTATCGATATACAACATATAGCAATATAATAACTATATATGTCAACATAGCAATTGAAACAAAAGCAATATATTCAAACATCAACCAACTAGCATTCAACAAATTCATAACCAATATATATTCATTCATATTCTCATTAATATTCAATGAAATGGTTTTCAATTTAATCACATTCGATTCATTAACAGTGGATGTTCTTACTAACATTCATTTTCAATTAGTTTGCATTCACTAATTCATATTCAAGTTGGTACACTTCCAAATCAAATTCAATTCTATTTAAGATTCACTTAACTTCCAATTGAATTTCAATTAATTTAACTTCCAATTTCATTAATGCTTAATGAATTATATACAATCAATCAACTAACAACCATACAACAACCAATGTTTATTAATTACAACCAAATTCCTTTGCTTATCAATTGGTTTAACACCTTTTCTTTCAATTGGTTTAATTAAATTGATTTTCATTCGATCTTTCAACTTCCAATAACATTAAATTTTAATGAATTAACACTTATATTCATTATTCCATATCAATTATTTACATTTAATTGATTAACATTCAATCTATTAATTCAATTCAATTACAAAAGTTGAATTTCATTTATATAACTTTAGTTCACATTCATTTTTATTTACAACTCATATTCATAAATATATTCATATAGTTTCACTTCTTATATATATAAGTTATTCACAATTGTAAATCACTTTAATTATAATTCAATTCTTATAATTCATTATACTTATACAATTATCCCTTTATTTAGATTATTCAAACAACTAAACAATCAACTTATTTTCACTTTAATAATTCTGAAAAATTATTTCTTTATATATAAAATATAATCAAGGTAAAATTATTTCATTTACCCAATTTTAAAACAATATTATGTCGAATTGTTCTATTCAAGTGTTTAGAAACCCCTTCGATTCAGTTTCGAGGCTGCGCCGACGAAGGTTCATATGCCACTCAATAGACCAATCATCACAATATAAAACAATTTTATATTGACTAACAAATACGCTCTCATAGCTATTATTACACTCAAACTCATTCTAAAGTACTACTGACTCTATCTTTAATGAGTAATACCCAACAGAACCATGGTTGTCGCTTAACCATATGCTCTGATACCAAATGTGAAGACCCGCAAATCCGTACTCCTTGAATATACACCAATCTCCATTGATTAATTCAAGATGAACAGAAATACGAATTCTCAATGTTTAAGAAAAAGAAAAAGTAGAAGAAGAGAGGAAAGACAGAAAATAGAGAGAAAAGAAAATAGAAAGAACAGAAAGAAAATAGAACATATAACAGAATCTCACAATTCACAGCGGAACAACATATAATAATAAATGAATAATCTTTAAACAAAGAACTATATCAGTTATTACATTTTATACATTACATTTCATCATATCATCAGAGTGTACAACAACAACAACATCAAACAGTGCAGCGGAAAAAGAAATACTATATACTAATAATACGCCATGCCATCCATCTTGCCTCCAGCAACTCCTGAATATCCAGAATATCCTGATAAACCCTAACTCTTGACTGCCCGTGTGGAAATTGGTGGGCACCCAGAGTTTAGGAAGGAAAACAATAAACTCCGAGTCAGTCATGTGACTGGTGTGAGAACTCAAAACAGTTTATTTATCTTTAAAATCAAAATAGAGGAATATTTTTAAAGTCAATTCGCAATGCTTTTAAAAATGAGACTACCATAAGACCTCCCGCCACACACACAATGCAAACGCAGACTTGGAGGAGATTTCTTCTTATGATAATCAAAGATGCTTGATACGTATTAAAAAGAAACATTTGATATTATTGCTAGTGCATAGTGTAGGAAAAATTTATTTCGAAAGTAGAATATAAATCTTAGCCAGCATAGGTACCATTATAGTATGCTTACTATAGCTACCATATTAAATGGCAGGTTCTACAACTAAAACCGTACAAGTCTCGTATTGTTTCTTTGAATTTCCAACGAATGATCAGGCCAAGGAACTTCCCATTGCCACATGAGAATGCCTCTGGATGGACATCCCCGAGAGCCAAACCGGATCTCTACCATCACAAGGCCGGGTTACCCCTAACTGAGTAACAACTGACCGAATATGCCATCCCCCGGTCCTTTGGGACCTTTTCAACCGAGCGCTCGCAATCAATTCACACAATTATAAAGTGTTTTCAACATGAGTAAGTATCTGGGCTCCATACCATGATACCACCCTTTTCCAGAAGGAAATGCACACATCCTAAAGGGCGCTACCCCTCATAACCTTGCTGCATCTTTCCTGTTTTGACCATTCCCGGGGTGTGAGGCTCGACGAAGTCACGTCCACAAAAACATACTTTATACAAAAGCCATGCTTTGGGTCAACAAATGATCATAGAAATGATCACCAGGATAGACGATCAAACAAATGGTCCTATCACAAATAATCAACATAATGATCATTTAACAACAACACTCAGCATGTCACATTACCAAATTGGGAATATATCGCTGATAACCTTCAACTACATAACCTCTGAGCTCGTACGTCTCAGAGAAGGGTGTTAAGCTAAAAGAATAAATTCTCCGCCACCAACAGAAATATATTTGAAAGAAATCTGCTTTATATCTCAATTTGTAATGTCAGACATACAATCCATACAAGTCTGTTTCGGGCTCGAACAGAACCGAAGGCACTTACAAAGAAGTCCTTGCAATCCGGATAATCTCTAATCACGTCCGAACTTCCCATCACATAGGGAGTCTCTATACCGTAGCTACTCGGTGCAAAGACAATCGACGAGTTGTCCTTTCGCTTTTAAAAAGATCCGGTCTTCAACACTGGTCTTCAAATGCAATTCATAACGACGTATCACATATTCGGAATGGGTTATACGACCCCATGGTCCTTTCCCGGTTAACCCGAATAGTGAGCGCTTATTCAAAAATAAGTGTGGCATTCAAATTCAATCAAATCACAACAAATACCCTTCAAAGGTAAATATTGATAGTCGGTTATTGAACTATCAATGGATATGCACACATCACCAGATTCCAAATAATTTTCCAAATTATTTATTTCCCAAAAATATCTTTACAAGATATATTATTTTCAATACTTCAAAAATAAATCAATATTTATTTTTAAACAAATTTTCCTTTTCATTCATAAATTCCATAGTGAATTTATATTTCAAAATATCCATGCATATACGATTTCAATTATTCATTTCAATTTATCTTCAACAAGATAAATTCTCAAAATGTTCACTTTATATTGGAAAACATTTCCATACTTATTTAATAAGTAATTCACAAATCTTTTTATTTTCTACACTTGGAAAATATTCAATATACTTAAATCGAGATTAAGTATATATTTCATTCTTTAAGGAAATCATTCTCTTATACATATTTATTTGGGCCAAAACGAATGTTACGTAAAACATCGTTACGACAACCCAAAATCACTAGTATAGGGATTCGAAATTAAAATAGATATATAAATCCCAATACTATACAAAACATTTCCTTTCGGAAATCATTTACTATAACAACAGTGTTATAGTCCACCATTTCCTTCTATTTCTCGAAAACGTCTATTTCAACAATGAACGTTGAAATCTATGGTTTCGAATCTCAACACATTTAAAACATCGTTGGATCGTTTTAAGTCTGTTTAAAATATCACATCCTAAACATTTTCTTTAACATATTATTCACTATTCAAAAACGTGAATATACTACGTTAACAATTTCATCTTTTCTATACATTTCATTTTAAAGGATTATTCACAGTTCAAAAACGTGAATATAATTGCATAAATAAGTTATAACAATTTACTTATCAAAATAAGTCTTTGCGAATTTATAAAACAACGTTTGTAAATTCCTTTATTTCCTTATATTCAATTCATAACTCAATTATATACCAAAGGTTCACATTATAAGTTAAATACTTATAATCTATTTGTTTGAAAAATCGTTCCTTTGAACTTCATAATTATAAATCTTATAACTTATAAGATTCAATTATTTATCCAAAACTTATTCTTTTAATAACTTTTACAAATTTTATAAACTGCTTATAAAATTCCATTTATAACTTCACCGTTTATAATTCTATAAATTTCATTCATTTATGAAATTCATTTACAATTCATTCTAACACTTATAAAAACTCGTTTTATAATTCAAATATCTTAATTTACAAATTATCAATTTTATAAATCTTTTATATAAATCAATGTATATTATTATTCTTTTAAAACATCTTTAATCCCCTTTATAATTTCACCATTTTGATTTATAAAATAGTCAAATTTTATAAATCCCATATTTCAACTTTTCATAATAAATTCAAAAATCCCAATTTAAACTCTTTTATAAAATCATTAATCCATATTTTCAAAAATCAACTTTTAACTGTATTTCTTAAAAATATAATTTTTTATAACATTAAAAATTATAACGTTTATTTATTTAAAACGAATCAATTCCAAACATATAGTATATTTTCAAAAATCACTTTAAAAATCATTTTAAAATTCCAAAGTTTGGTCCAATGATGCTACATACCAAATAGCCAATCACGACAACAACGATATCATATATCGATATGATAATCCATCAAATATCAAAATATCTGAAATCAAATAAATACTATTGAGGAATCCAGTTGGATCCCTCCAACCTGTTTTCCTGCATCCACAAACATTAGCACAATACCAATTCCGCTCCAGTACGGAATTATCGCGGTATATGGGATTTAAAAATATTATCCGCTTAATAGACGGCGAAATAGGGTCTCATCCGCTATGCAAATGCGGGAAATCAATAACTGCAATATATACATATGCCAATATATATATATTGCTATTATATATAATACCAATTTCACTGCTTATGAAATATTCGCGGTATATGTTTTTAATAAATAACATCCGCTTACTAACGGCGCATAATGTCTATTTTAACAATCAATAGATAACAATCATCATTCAAACATGCATTCAAATATTTTAAATTTAACTATTTAAAATAAAATCGAAACTAATTCGATTGAGTGAGAAGTTCTCACCTTGATTTCATTTCCGTTTTAGCGATTTATTTCGAATAAAATTAAACGGACGTTTAATTTTACTCGAAATTCTCACTAACTCCAAACGACTCCAATCCATTTCCATCGCGTAGTGCTCGTCTATACAATTCCAACGCAACTAGTTTCGCGCGTTTTCGACCTCGTATGAAAAAGTTATGAATATTTGAAGTTTACTCGAATTTTTAATAACAATTCACAACATAATTATAAAATTTTAAACCTACACTATTCTCAACCCTTGGATCCACTGCCTCCATCATCCTGACCATGCATACCCCGTCCCCCCTTCTTCCCTCTCACGTGTGCGTTCATCTGTAACAGCCGAATCCAAAGCACGAAACTAGGGTTTAATTTCCAAGCCTCCACGAACACCGTAAGTTCATCAAACCCTCACCATCCCGACCCCCTTCGCAAGAGCCATACTCGGCCAAGATGGCATAGAGCTCGGTCTCACCATTGTTCTCGAATTGCGTGCGCAATCATAGCCGAACGCAGGCCATTATCTCCCAAAATACAGCTCCAATCTCGATCATACCCGTTGAACTTCAAGATCTCGCGTAGCTCTACCACTTTCTAGTTGTAAGTTTCTTGTAATTGTTAGTGGATTGGAAGAAATCGAGGGGGAAAGGAGAGTGATTTTTGGCCTTCCATTTGTAACTGGCGGCTAGGGTTATTAGGGTTTTGATACTTTTTTTTATTTTTGTGAATTTTAAGCCCTATTTATAGAAAATCGTTGAACACTATTCATCCGGAAATTCCAAACTCCGATTTACACGTCGTAACAAGCGTTTCTAAGGTTTACCCCACGTTCCGGACACAATGGAACAGGTTTCGGAAGCTAATTCGGACATCTGTGCGAGTTATGGCTATAAACGATCGATTTAAATTAAACCGATTTAAACGATTTTCTAGGCGTTTTAATTTGTACCGGACAAACGGTAAATCCAATTGACACGAAATTTGAAACCTTACAATAATATCACATTACGGATCCGATGAAACTAGTTTCGTCGAAATCCGAGACTTTTTGAAAAATGGCTATTTTAACTCGCCAAATTAATATTAAAAATAATTCGATGCGTTTCGAGCTGCCACGATCAAACGATAACTCCGATTGCTACGAAAATTGAAATCCGGTAATAACTAACTATTACGGATTCAATGGAACTAGTTTCGTCCAATTCTGAGACTGTTCAAAAATTGACAATTTTCACTAGTCGATTAAATATTAAAATATTCAATTTTCACAAATTAACTTTAAATTCGATTTTAAAAGTTCTAAAATATCATTCTAACTTCAACATGATAAAATAAAATTTTACAAATCATTTTCAATCATATTTAACTCAATTTTCAATTATTTCCATAATTTAACATATTAAATTATTGATTTAATTATTCAATTAAATCCAATTATTCAAAATAAAATTTATTCGACTTATAAATTCACTTATTAATATTTAAAATTAATTAAATATTCAAATTTTAATTAATAAAATTCCTGGGTCGTTACAAAAAGTAAAATTTTAAGCGTTTTCGACAATTTGGATACTCGCCCGATTTAATAGACGAGTTAAAATAACCTTCCGGGGCACAGTCTCGGAATTCGACGAAACTAGTTCCGTTGGATCCGTAATAGCTAGTTATTGTCGGATTACAATTTTCGTAGCAATCGGAGTTGTCGTTTGACCCCGGCAGCTCGAAACGCATCGAAATCGTTTTAATCGGTTTAAATTAAAATTGAACGTTTAATTCCATAACTCGCGCATACGACCGAATTGGCTTACAAAACCTGTCCCATTATGTCCGGAACGCGGAAAAACCCTAGAATCGCCTGTCGGATCGCGAAGTTTGGAGGTCGTTTGCGTAAACGGTTAAATTGAGAAATTTTATTAATTAAATAATATTAACTATTATATATATATTCACGTTAATTATCCAAACCCTAGCAATTTCTCAGAGCCGCCATTTCTTTTTATTTCATGGCCAAAAACGCGTCGATTTTTCCCCCTCAATCCTCTCGATTTTAGCAAGAACTTCCAACTAAAGATGCGGAGAGGTCGACACGATCTTCACATCCATAAGGTGGAGTGGGTTGCGATGCGACGTGTTGGCCGGAATTTGGGCCGAGATGCGGTCCGTTCGTGCTCTTTTTCCGAGCTTATGGAGTAGCCGAGTTTCGCACGGCTTTGGACGTGGATGCGGTAGGGATGAGGCTTCAAGATGATGGCCTCCGATCGAGATATAGGGCTACGAATTGGCTGCGTTTTCCAAGCCCTAGGCGGCGGCAGAGGAGCTCGTTCGAGCCTGGTAATGTCGCGTGGGGGAAGATAAGATGTGCGGCCTTGATGAGGGCTTCCAGATCTGACGGCCAAAAATTTGTTTGGTATAATAAAATTTAATTTAAAAGAAGTTGCTTTAAAATTCAACACTTTATAAAATCATAACTAATTCATATGTTATCCGATTTTAACGAAACTGGCGACATTGGAATCGCAGAGAAGAATACTTCGAGATGGTGCAGACCCGGATCCATTCCGGGCAAGTAGGAATTTGAGTTAAATCGAACGTCGTTCGGTTTAATTTGAATTTTGAACGCTCGCCGAAACCCAAGGTGAGTTTAACTCACTCACATTTGGATATTGGCTGATTTAAATAATAAATATTTAAATATCTATGTGATTGGTTATATATTATTGTTATTATCAGTCTGGATTGATATTTATATATGTGATGTGCTAATATTTGTGGGTGCAGGGAAAACAGGTTGGAGGGATCCAACTGGATTCCTCACAATGTAGTAATTATTTTTATAATTGATTATGATGACTGTTTATATTTTGTGATTCATAAATTTTTGAATTAAATTGTATTGTGATATTGTGGGATAAACTATAAGCCCAGGATGTTAAATTATAAAGAAATTTGGAGTTTTAATTTTAAAGGAATCAAATTGGATTTTCAAAAGAATTTAAGAAAATTTATAAACAAGGAATTTAAAGGAATATAAAAATTAGAATCTATTTGGGTGGAAAACTGGAATGAAATTTGTATTGGAATATTGCTGGATAAATTATAAATCCATAATTTAATTATAAATGGATAAATTGAATTTTTGAGAAATAAAAGATATTGTTAATTAATGAATTTAAAAGAGTTAAAATTTGAAATCTATTTGGAATTGGAAATTGATAAAATCTGGAATGATAAATAAGAGAAACGTTATCAGTTGATAAATGTGAAAGTAAATTTATGTTATTAAAATATAAACCTGAATTGGAATAAATTGACAGAATTCATAAGAAGGATTACGGGGATCTTTAAGTGGGAATGAGAGATTCCCTGGGGAAAACCAAGTTCGAGTTTAAACTGATTTTTTTTATAAAAAGAAAGTTTTAAAAACTTAAAGTTGTTTAAAGAGTGTTTTGGAAATTATTATTTTAACATAATTCTTAATAAATTAGCAATAGTAAACTTTTAAAATACCTTAATAATTATTTTTACAAATGGATTTACTTAAAGGCTAGTTTTTGAATAAAGTGTTTGAAATTATTAATTATTTTAAAAAAACTCTATTTTAAAATATAGTATAACTAAAACCTTATTTTAAATCAAGTTATATCTTATAAAATAGTTTTACTTTGAATATTTTGAAATTATATTTTGAGTAAGTAACTAGAAGTGAATTTACGTATTTTAAAGTATATTTCAATATAAAATGTTTTTAACTGTTTTCAAACTAAGTTGTTTTGAACTTGGTTATTTCCAATGGAAACATATGGTAAAGGATTTACCTTGTAAAAGGAAGAACTTTGAGAATTGTTTTCAAATGAGCTTTAGAAATTTGAAAATATATCTTTTAAAGATATTTGAGGCAAATAAATAATGTGGGACTTATTTATTGTGTGATGGATGCTTATGGATGTTTGTGAATATAAATTGATAGTTAAATCACCGACTATCAATATTGGACAAATGCGTTGATCGTTTCGAAGAGACCGGGATCGAAATTTATTTCTCGAAAACCACTTTGATTCGATTTGTACGTTTACGTGCGAAAAACGTGTTTAGAGTCGAAGATGGAGCAGTGAAGTGCGAGGGCTAGTCGCTACTAATCCTGAGGATATTTCCAAAATGGATGTAGTAGGAATAGTGCCTTCGGTTCCGTTCGAACCCGGGACGGACTTGTATGGATGAATGCTTGCGAAACATCGTCAGGTGGGCGATGGGCATTCTAAGTGAAATGTTCTAAAGGTAACGCTTAGCCTCAAGCCTCATCAACCGGGAATGACTGAAAATCAGGGGATATGCAGCAAGGTTAGGTGGGTCATGCCCAAGCAGGACAAGATATTTCCCCTGTCTAGATGTCCCTTTTTATTCGGCTTAGTGGGTGGTTGGTCGCGCCAACCACGGGGTTTATCTTGTTCGGGACTGTTCAGTAAGGAATGGTTCCGGCCTTATGTTGCAGGGGATGAAGGGAGTAGTCCTCGGTACGGTGATCTAGGCCCCGTACTGTGACAGGTGGTACCCCAGTGCCTAGTCATTGTTGGAAATCCATTTTTCCTACGAGCCTTGTACAAGTTTTGTTTGTATTAACCACTTTTGTGGCTAGTAGCTGGAATTTAATAGATGTAACAATTTCGGCTATTTTATAAGTATTTGTAAATAGACCCTATTATAATATCAGAGGATTTTCTATAAAAAGTGTTTTAGCTATCGTAAGGTAAAAACCCGACATGTTTATTCGTGGCGTGGTCTTACGAGATGCTTTTGTTTTCAAAGGATTTTTGAAACTTTAATAATCAATTTGGATGCATTATTATCAGCTGGTATTCCAGACTGACTCGGGTGTTATTTCATTATAATGCTCGGGTTAGACCGAGTATTATTTGTTCAGGTCAGGATGTTATGGAGCAGGAGAGGAGCTGGAGCCCGAGACGTATTATATGTATCTATATATATATCCGCTGCTATGATTGTATGGTATGTCTGATTTGTGATTGTTGATGTATGAGACACTCTGATGATATGATTGTATAAAATAGTTATAGATTCCATTTTGTGTAAAGTTATATATTTACTATTATATTTTATTCCGCTGCGACTGTGAGATTCTGATATTGTTTAGTTCTTCTTCTCCTATCTCTTCTTCTTCAACCCTAATGGTTCGTATTTCTGTGCCTTTTGAGTTAATAGAGGTAAAATAGTGTTGATTCAAGGGGTACGGATTTGCGGGCTGTCACAGGAACTGAGCTAGTTAGAAGCGGATGAAATAGGTAGTTTTAGAAAATTTCCTATATTTGAATCTATTAGGCCTATGAAGTCTTTTTAGACTATTAGATCCAATTTTTAGATAATATATTATTTTATTTTATTTGGTTAAAAGGAAGTTTAAATTCAATTAAAATTCAAATATACAATAATGAATGTATCGAATACATTCATATGTGTGAAATGTAAATGCAATATACGAGCAGTGTACACAGTTAACTTATACATATATAGGTGTTGAAATTTCCACTACAAGGACACATTTGCCCTTTATAAATGCTTTTGTTGCCCATATACACATAAATAATGGTAATATATGTGTATAGAAAGTCTACATACACTTATACATAAAAAGATAAAATATTTTTACTAATCGGTAAAAGATAACTAATATTCCTAATAAGACAATTAATGAATTAGAGCATGCATTTATGAAGAACAAAAGATAAAGGACTTCCCTCCTTTCTTTACTCATTTATTCACATTTTAAACATATATACATAATTTTTTTTTGACGATTTTCATTTTTTGAAGTCTATAGTTAACAAGTATGAATCAAATTTCAACTTAGGGAGGATGTTAAAGTTAAATTTGTGATGTTACAGAAAGGTTCATTTTATAAACTTTGAATTAAATAACATACACACATATATAATTACTTGCAGACTATGTGTCAAAATTATAATAATATATGTATATGTAAAGTCTGTAATTTAATACGTGTACAAATTTAAAGTTAACAAATTAAAGGGCTAACATTAAATTAGGAAGGATATAAGAATTTATAATATTTTACACAAAATTCCATTTAAGTGTTTTCAAAACACATCTGTCAACTAAAAGTACATAGTAATCAAAAAAATTATATTCAAACAACAATCATATAAAAAACTTACTTTCAATTTCCAAATAATTTCAAATGAATAATATATGTAATTTATTCAAGTTTTGTGTGTGCATATGTGTGTGTGTGTGTATATGTATATAATTATAAAATCATTTCAATTAATTTAAAATTAGGTCTCAATCAAAATTGTTGTTTTTTGTTAAACTATAATTTCCAAAACAAGAAAAAAGGACAACTTAGGCACATATAAATTTGCTGTGAAATTTTAGATCCAAACTACATAAAAAAAACATAAAACACTAATTATATAAGATGTAATATGTGTTAGCTCTAATGTTAACAAGGCGAACATGTAATTAAAAAGGGGTGTAGCACAAATGGATCTAAATCAAATTAACATTGTGAATGTACATTTTTAAAGGAGATGTGATAAAAAGGGATTTAATTCATGTTAAATAGATAAGCTTATATTCAGATGTGGCATGCAAATGATCTAAATCATACTAGCAAGACACATATATGAATAAATAAAACTAGAATGATGTAGCCAAAAGAATGCAACTTGGATGATGAATATATCCTAGATTCTTGAATCAACCTCCAAAATTTGCAAAGTCGAAGAGGTACACACCACCTTTAGTAAATTGATTTAATATGCATCTATTTTAGGAAATTTTTTAGCCATAAAGGCCATGGTAATTTTGACCATTATAGGATGAAGTTGAGAGAGATAAAGTCAAGAATTTTGTCAGGAAGGAAAAATAATAAATAAATAAACAAAGATTTTGATTTTAAGGGAAATGGTGAAACCTTTCAATTTCCTCCTATAAATCCTTCCCTATTTCATTCATTATTGAATTTCATCAAATCCTCCCTCATCCTTCATATTTTTGGTAGAAAAATAAAAACAAAGAAAAAAGGCAAAAACATTCCATAAATGAGATTTAAGCCAGTCATAAAGAAAAGTAATTGATGGAGATGTATTTCCTTCCTTTATTTTCTCCTTTAGATTTTCAAATTACATTTGAAAACTCTCTCTTTTTCATCATGCATGGATGACCATAAAAGATGTACATGGGCCTAAAAAATTTCCTAAACTAACTTAGCAATTAATTTATTTAACTTTAATTTAAATACTCTATTGATATCATATATCGATACATGCGTTTATAACTTTTATATACGCACTCTATTAAATACTAATGTATTCAAACAAATCAAATACAATTTAAAAATCTATATTTCATAAATATTGATTAATTTAATTAATTTACAATGATTATGAATTAATTAAATTGTCACGGCCCGGATTTTCGACCTTCGGAAATAAACATCAATACGTTTACTATATCACATACCGACCAATCGAATACCAAAAATACTAGATCGTTGGGGAAAAAGAAGAAAAATGTAGAAGAAGAAGAAAAAAGAAACCACAACACAGAATCTCACAATCGTAGTGGAACAATATATAATAGATAGTAAGATGCGTTTATACAAAAAATACTACAACTGTTATTTACATATTACATCATCAGAGTACAACACATCAATAACACAACATTAGACAGTTAAAATAACTTGTCCTCTCAAATGCTGAATATACAACATAAAATACACAGCAGAATAAAATCAAATACGTATAATACGTCTTCGTCATCCAGCTCGTCTCCTGAGCTCGATAGCATCCTATCCTGTATTTGTAATACTCGGTCTGAACCGAGCATTATAATAAAATAACAATCGTGCCATTCTGGAAAACCAGCGCGAGAAAACACACTCAATTTGAATTATCAAAATACTTCGAAAACAAAGGTATCTTGTAAGACCGCGTCAAACAAAAACTCGACAGGTTTTTCCTTTACGATAACCAAAACACTTCATATCAAAATCGTTTGATAATATAATAGTGTCTAAACAAAGTAAATAGAGAATAGATGAAATGCTCGCATCTTACTTTTCAGCATAGTTGGGCACAACAAAAAACGTACGGTGCTTATTGGAGAATGGATTCCACACGATGACTAGGCACCGTGAACCACCTATCACGATAGTGTCTAGAAAAATGTACCGAGGAACTCGTCGGGATCCCCTACAGCACAAGACTTGCCCTATCCCTAACCTGGATAGACCGAATATATTATCACCCCAGCTCTTCCCACCCTTATCGAGAGCTCTTTTGCATGCACCACCATATCCATAATAAATAATATATCCGAGGGTATCTAGAAAGGTGATAACATACCAATAATTGGGAATGACCCACTTAGCCTTGCTATATATCCCCTGAATTTTAGTCATTCCGGTTGATGAGGCTTGAGGCTACGATTACCTTTTAGGAACACTTAGAATGATCATCGTCCTCCAATGACGATGTTCTGACAGCATTATTCCATACAAGTTGTCCTAGGCCTGGACAAACTGAATCATCATCTTCATCATCTTTACGGTGTTCATTCGTAACGTTCAAATCGGATCGAAGTGGTTTTTAGATAATCAAATCCGATCTCGGTCTCTTCGAAACGATCAACGAAATTGGCCAAATACTCGATAGTTGATTATTTAACTATCAATAAAACATTCATAAGCATACATCAGGCCTTATTATAATTTTCCAAAATCTAATTCCAAAATATCTTTATAAGATGTATATTCAAATCTCTTTCCAATTTTCAATATTTAAGACAACCCAAATATTTATATCCATATCAGGATATTTCAAACCATTTCTTATTTCAACACTTAGAAAAAAAATTAAAACATATTTTCTAACCCTTACTTCCCAACACTTAGGAGAAATTTACTTATTTCTCCTTTCTCAAAAATCCTTCCCAGTTTATATTATGAATTCCTTAACTCGTTTATAACGAATTCTATAAGTTTCGGGTTCCTTAATTAAATCTCTTAATTCAAATATATATACTTATCTCACCGAAATAAATATATTCACAAACCATTTCCTTCAAAAATATTTAGACAAAACCCTTTTTAAAATAATATGGAAAGCACCACGCGGTATCAACCATGGATTCACAGTTCAATGATTACATTTCTATTCCAGAGAAATCTAAAATATAAATGCCGGCAATCTCTGCCTCCGATTTCACCATGAAAGTATACCATTACTTTTCGAAAACTTTATTTAATAACTGTCTCAGAATACTGCTTAAAAGTTTCTGTAATAAATTTCCAACTTTAATTTAGGCAAATGCTCTTAAGTAAAAATTATTATATGAAACAATATTATATTGAATAATTCATCTTTTAAAATAGTAATACTAGTTTATTATTAAATAATATTTAACTTAGTATCAACTCATTATAACTAACTTAATTAATAATTAAATATACTTTAAACAACATAAAATAATTACATAACTTTGATACGATAATATATTCTGATTTATTTATAAGATTCTAATTGATTTACAAGACTTAATTTATAAAACTTATAATTTATTTTGTTAACTTAAAAATATTTGAATAGCCAACTTTCTGGAATATTTTTACACACTTTAAAATTATCTAGTTTAATAATTAAAATCCTCCTTTTACATACAACTCAACTTCACGATAATATGTATTTTCCAATTCCACTATAACCAGTCTAATATTTATAAATCCCTTTCGATTTATCACCAATTGATTTACGTCCCAATTTCGTAAATCCCATTTTTCGCATTTTCAAAAATAAATCTATCATTTATTCTTAAGACGATTTACCCATCTCATTGTAAATCCTCATCATGATTATATCTTTAATTTATCCACTGATAGTCACTTCACTTTATTTATAAACCCTGTTAATAAATCCCATAGTCTCTTTTCCCATTTATAACTTTTTTCACAATACTTAATAGATTATAAATCAATTTCTACATTGAATCCCATTTTTAAATCAATTTCTTAAATAACCCAACTATATTCCAAACCCACCAAGTTCTGATCCCACTTCCATTTCATAATTTAAATTCTTATTTAATATCTAATATAACAATTTTATATTATATTTTCAAATTTCCTTTTTATTTTCCCAACTATTTAAAATCTCGATTTTTTAAAATAAATCCCTTTACACTTAAAAAATACAGCTTAAGTTTTATTATTTAAAATTCTTTTATTTACATTACTCCAAAATCTCCATTTTCCATATTTCGAAATTATTAAGTACAAAGTTAAAATCAAACTATGTATTTTACCCAAATTCATTTCTTTTAATTAATCCAAATTTCACTATAAATATTTTACTTCCAATTTCCCTTTTTATCTTCTTTCCAAATTTTAAACATTTATTATTGATATTTAAAAATTCTAAAATCTGATCCAAAACTACCCTAGCATCCAATAAATTCAAAACACACTATAATCTACCACAGATTATTCAAAAAGACCATATATATCAATATATATGAAATTTGATTCAACATTTTTAAGGAAACCAGTTGGATCCCTCTAACATATTCCCTACATCCGCATATGTTAATACAACATAAAAATACCAAGCACACTTCTAGGGGGATTTCGCGGTATATAGGGTCATCCGCTATTATGCAGGGCGCATAGGGTCTCATTCGCTAAAAATATCCGAGAATATCACTCCAACTACTAACATATATACTACTATATATAATATCACATTCAACAGATAATAATTTTACCAATTCAACCAATCAATAATTAATTTTAACTATTTAAAATTAATTGCAGTAATCTAAAATTGTGTGAGATTAACTCACTTTTGTTTTCCTGTCGCTTTCGCGTTTTGGTTATGATTTATTTCGGACGTGTTTTGAGTTTATCTGAATCTCCTGCAAGCTCTAGATGCACCCCAAATCAATTCTTGGACGTCGCTATTGACGATACGAGTCTAACTCGACAAACGTGTTAAAATTGGACCTAAAAGGACTGAGTTATGAATTTTATATGCTTTCAATTTTAGTAAACAATTTATACCACTAAATTCACTATTTTAAATTCCATTACCTACAAATTTTTTTAGCCTAAAGCACACGTCTCATTTCCACCCACTCCCTATAGTACTTCGTCTCCCTTCCTCCTTTTTTTCTCGTACAGTAAATGCACATGCGAGTTCGTGCATATGCACGAACAAATGACTTCGCCTTCCAACGATTTAAGACCACCCATGAACTCGTCTCCACACCCTCCATCCTCTCGTCCCTACATAGTCACACTCGAGCCACTCGTCCTCATTACCACATGGAAGTACTCAAATGCTATAGTAAAAAGTCGCCCCCTATATTGCACGACACCAAATTTTGTCTCTAGGTGCCAATCGATCTTCGGAATCCAAAATCTAGCTCCACTATGTCAATCGCTTACCACAAGATCAGTAAAAGCCAACCGTATTTCGTTGTCTAATTGTCGAGCTCGATACAATTTCAGCTGCACCCTCTAAAAAGCATATCGGTGGAAGACAATTGAAAAACTAGAATTTGGAACCAAGTTTAGGAACTTTTACTCAAGTAAAATGTAAGAATATTCTTTTTAAAGTTTTATGTTTTTTTTACCGAGCTCGACCGTCCCGTTTTAAAATGGAGAAGGAGGGGAAAACGTGTTTGAACGAAAAATGGTAGAGTGATTGAGTGAAGGGAAAAAGGTTGATGTGAAGGAATTGCAGCCGAAAGGTTCACTAGAATCTAAATATATTAATTAAATTTCAAACTTCTCCTTATACGCAACTCAAAATCTCGAACCCCTAATGAGGCATTCGGCATTTAGAATGTTATACCCCTATTTCGAACGAAATGGAAAAGGTTTCAAGTCCTAATTCGATCGTATGGAGAAGATAGCTTTTTGTACCTAGTTACTATATTGCATTTTTGATAAAAATTTCAACGCGTTTATATCCCGTACGACTAAACGATAACTTCAAATGTTACTAAATTTGAAAACCAATAATGATACAATATTTGGATCCAATGGAACTGATTTTGTCAAATCCGAGACTATGCCCCGAAATGCTATTTTTAATGTTAATTCAAACGATATATTTTTAAAATTTAAGAAATCTCTTTTAAATTCAATTTAAAAAGTTTTATTATCTTCATTATTATTAATATAAATTTATAAGCCTTTAAATTATTTTTGACAAGCCTAAAACTCAAAATTCAATATCTTAATCAATTTTCAATTATTAATTTCAATAATTTAATTATCCAATAAGTCGTTTTATATAAAATTCAAGTTCAATTAACTTTTTAATATTGAAAATCAATTAAATATTCCAATTTCAAATAACCAAAATTCTAGGTCGTTACATCCCCACTTAAATGAATTTCATCCTCGAAATTGCTAGGTAAGAAGAATGGTCCAAACCCAATTATTCAAAACCAATCAGTTTAAACAACTTTTCGAAATCAATTTATTGAAAACATAGCATCACTTTTATTAATTTTTGGATTCATCTATAGATTCCAAATAATGAATCCATAGATTCCAAATAATATTATCTATTCAATCACCAAAAGAAAACAAATCGCCTCTATAGGCCTCAATCATCAAAAGAAAACAAAAGCCAAGTGGCTCAATCACAAAATCATCAAATTCAAACACAATTAAAACATGTACCTTTTTGTCGGGCAATCAGATTTTACTCTTGAAATCGAAGACATCAATTTAGCTTTTGCTTTTAAACACATACATTGTACTTACCAATAGTATCCAATCATACAAATCAAATCATTTTATTAAATTTCTAATATTTATTTCACCAAAACCCATACGATGTACATATATCACCCGTACGTAAAATCAAATCTGGTCGCTCACTCAATCACATAATTTCACTTCAAAACTAGTATTGTTCACACTACTCTCTAGTGCGGACTCAGAGCTGGTTTCTTGATCAGAAACCGTCATTCTCCTTGCATAGCCATATACTATGATAGAGAATTCCAGAATCAATAAACAATCCATATACAGGGTTCGCCATCGAGAGTCGAGTGAAAAATTCCAACTTGGATCGATATAAATTAATCTCGAAATTCTGTCCTCGAGACTAGATCAAACCGAGGCAAATAAAATAATATATGTACAACTTACGTATTTACTTCAATTAATTATTAGCTATAACAATTTCTTTTATTCACATTTTATTCTTATTCATCTATTTACTTGGTATACTCATTAAATACTAATTCACTTGTAATGACCCTGGATTTTGGCCTTATTATTTTAATAAATATTTAATCCAATTAAATAAATTGTAAACTGATCATTTTAAAATGAATAAATCTTTTGGAATAACTGTCGTTTGTTTATATAAATTTGTATTTTGAAAGGGAAGATTGATTTGAAAATTTAAAATAAATCTCTTAGCAATGTTTATAATAAAATTTATCTTATATAATTAAATTAAAATACTTTACTTTGTTAACATTTGATAAATATATAGATGTAGATGATAATGTTTGAAATAATATTAAATTCTATCAATATAAAATATAAATATAAGTAAGTAAACTTATGAATATAATTTAAATCTTGATAGTTAAAATACAAATAGAAATAAAAATAAAAGAAAACAAGGATTAAGTAAAGTGGTGTACGTACACTGAAAATTTGAAAGCATAAAGTTAAAAGAAGTTAAAATATAAAATAGAAATAAAAATGTAAATACAAGCAAGAATTTAGTAGTTAAAGTATGCATACAACATAGATTTAAAATTGTAAGAATAAAGTATAAAATAATACCTGACACAAATATGTATATGAAGTTCAAGCTAGGAAATAATAAAACAAATGTCTTTGAACAAAATATCTTCATTCACAAGACTAAATCTATAAAGTTAAACTGGGCAAACATTATTCAAGCTAGATGTTAACACAAATGTTTTATACAAAATATCTTAATGCACAAGCCATATATCTACCTGCAAAGTATATATTTTTATACAAATATCTATACAAAGCCTAACATAATAATAAGCATGTAAACATATTAAGAAACAAGGCATTAAATGCCATCAACTCAGCCAATATTTTGTTCAAAAGAAAATATTTACAAATCTTTACTTTCAGTAAGAAAAATCTGTTCATATCAAAACAAAAGAAGAAAACAACTTAACCGGTTAATACCTTCCTTTATACACCTGTTTTCTCTTAATATGTATGCATCTGCTTTTTAGTTCGTTCAGTAACACATCAGAAAAAAAAGAAAAAAAGAAGAAAAAAAAGAAGAAGAAAACTCAAATCAAATTCAAACTAAAAACAGACAGATTCAAGAGGCATATTCACACTGTAGATTCAAGAACATCAGAGTGTTCTCTGTTCAACAAAATCTTGCAGGTGAGTAAACACAATTTTTTAAAAGCTTTAAGTTTGATTAAAAACAGTTCAAGATTCTTTGATGATCTAGTTGTACATGCTTTAGTTTGAATATGTTTTTGTGATGCTCTGTGCTTCTTTGTAATTGATACAGGGTGTATATTTGTTTTTAAACTTATTCTCATCAGAATATTGTTAAGCTTTAATTTTTCAATCAATCAAGATGTTTAATCCTCAAATAAGATTTTCCAAAGCTGATTAAATATGTTAGTGAAATATTTCTACTGAAAACTATGTTTACAGGTAATCAAATAATACTTTGATGAATTCGGTTGTCATAAAAATTTAATTCAAGTTCATAGTTTGAATCCTTACTGCAAAACATGATTTTTTTTAAAAACGTAGATTTTTAGTTTAGTATTCTCAGAGCAGTTTGAATTTGAACAAAAATTGCATTTTTACCAATTACTGATGAACGATCCAATAATAAATGTTGACATTTGGGATGAAACATGTTTAAGCATCTGTGATTCGTGAAAATTATCAGAAATTTTTTCTATTGCGCGAATTTAAGAAACGAGACCATTTTAGGGTTTGGTCTCGAGCTTTTGAGCCAGTCAGTAAACGTGGTGTGTTCGTCCTCTATGCGCGATCGAGTTGCACGAGTTTTTGGAGGTTGGTAGCTTTCTGTGTTATCGTCATGTGGGTGAAGTTTGGGCGCCGCAGGTGGTCTGTGCGGTGGTGGCGAGGTGGTTATGTTCGTGATTGGTTAAGCTTCAGTTTCGAGCAGGAGGCTATATTTCGATTTGAAATTTTTGAAAATGATTCGAGTCTGGTTTTCGAGTATACGTGGGTTTTTGACTTGCCGATGGTCTTGGGAGTTCACCGGAGCTTCGCGTGTCGCCGTGCACGTGTAAGGCGAAGTGTTGGTATGAGTAACGTTGAGGTCACGTGCCTCGAGTCGTGTTCGAGGAAATAAGGCAGTAGCTTCGAGTTTTTGACCGAGCACGTTAGAGTTCTGAAGCTTTAATTTAATTAAACTTAAGTTCAAACTAAAAACTTATTGAAAAAAGAGAGGAGAAGATGGAGTGCAGTGAGAATGGGTAAATGTCTCAGGTGAATTGGGTGATGAGCTTGAAAAGTCGAGCAAAACATGGGAAGTCTTGGGTTGTTCCCTTTCAAACTGCAATATTATGTTATAAAAAAATAAAGTTAAGCACTTGTTTTTCAATCAGTTTTAAGCACTGTAAATTTAAACAAGTGTTTAACAATTGAAGTTAAAACTTTAACACAAGCTTAAATTATTTTAGTTAATTCTTAACCATGTTTTAACACTTAGTTAATATTTTAATTAAGTAATTAATTTAAGTTAAGTGTAAAATTAATTAATATTAAATGGTGTAGTTAATAATAAATTGATTTTCAAATTTAAAGAAGATTATTTTAAATGTTAATTAAGATGAATAATAATTAGTTAATTATTTTAGAAAGTAATTAAGAATAATTACATTATAATTGTAATTAGAGATTGATTAATGTTTAAGTGATAAATAAATTTGTAATTAACTACTTAAAATTAATTGATGTATGATTAATAGATAACTAATTAAGTAATTTAATTACGAATTAATAATTGATTAATTAAGTAATAAGTGGTAAATAAATGGGTAATTAAGTTTTATTAATTAATAATTAAGGTTATGAATTAATAATTAAGAGTAATTAATTAAATAATTAAGACTTAATAATTAATTAAGAAATGATTTATTAATTAAATAATTTGAAATGGAATAAGTAATTAATTGATAATTAATGATTATTAAATCGGGTTAAGAGATTCTCAAGTAATTGATTTAAATTAAATTAATTACAATAAGAATTTAAGATGATTGCTTATGAATGTTGTATAAGTAGAATATCTGATTTGTGATATTTACTTGGTGATATTCTGTGACGTTTCTATGATATGCTTTGATAAATCTATGATGATTGTGTATGATTCATCTGTGATAAATGCTATGTGAATTCAATTGTTGAATTAAACTGTTTTAAATTAATTAAACAACTTGACCTTTAAAATGGCGTTTGGATTTCGATGAGACCGGGATCGGGTGTCAGTTATGATATTCCGAAAACCACATCGATCCAAATTAAACGTTAGGTCATGAATTCTCAAGTGAAGATCGAGATGGAGTTTTTAGAATGCAAGGGTTATTGTCATTAACTCTGAGGGTGATTCCAAAATGAGTGTAACGAGATAATGCCTTCGGTTTTGTTCGAACCCGCAATGAACCTGTATGGATTGAATGCTTTCCGAACATCATCAGGTGGACGATGAGCATTCTAAGAGATATGTTCTATAAAGGTAAACACAACCTCAAGCCTCATCAACCGAGAATGGCTAAAATAGGGGACGTGCAGCAAGGTTAGGTGGGTCATGCCCAAGCTGGACGAGATATACCCCTGTCTAGATCTTCCTTTTTTATTTCGGCTGTGTGGGCGGTTGCTAGCTACTACCGCGGGTTTATCTTGTTCGGGACTATTCAGTAAGGAATGATTCCGGCCTTGTGTTGCAGGGGGGTTAGGGTGGCTCCTTGGTACGGTGATCTAGGCCCCGTACTGTGACGAGCGGTACCCAGTAGCCCTACCATTGTATGGAATCCAATTTCCAAATAAGAGCCATACGTTTTGATTGTGCCCAACTATGTTGGAATGTGAGATGTAAGCATTTCAGCTATTTCTGCATTTTACTTGAAAACCCTAGACACTATTATAATATCACTGGATTTCCTATTCAAATGTTTTGGTTAGCATAAGGTAAAAACTTACCCGTATTCATGTGTGGGGAGTCTTACGTGATACCTTTATTTTCAAATGTTTTCAAAATTAAACAACTGTAAACCGTTCACCCATACCAGACCCATGTCTGACCCTGAGTTTATATTTTTGTTTATCATAAACTCTTGGGTACTCAAATTTTTATGAGTAACAAAGTGATAGGTTTTGGATTATTGATTTCTGGAGGAGCTTGGAGCAGGAGTTCTAGACGTATGTATATATCTATCTAGTTCCGCTGTGTTAGTTGATATATGCTGTATTTTGAGATGTATGTAGTGACAGATGTATATATGACTGTCATGTGTATGATATTGTATAACTCTGATGTATGTAAACTATGTAATAATTATGTGATGTATTATATTTTGTTCCATTCCGTCGTGAGATTTTGATGTTCTTATTTTCTTTCTTTCTATTCTTTTCTATTTCTATCCCTTTCTTTTCTTATTGATGATACGTCTTTCTGTGAGTAGAAAGACAGGTCATCACAGTTGGTATCAGAGCGACAGGTTGAGCGAATACCTAGGCTCTTGAGTGATTTCTTTCTTGAGAGGGCGTATTTGTAATTTTGATATATATATATATATATATATATATATATATATATATATATATATTTCTACCTATTTGTTGGGTTACCTGTTCTGGTTTTCCAATATAAGTTATAAAGGTAGATAAGGTAGTGGTGTGTGTAACACGACTACCAATGGTTGGAGTTTGAATGTTTGAGGTTGGAAGTGTATCTGTCGAGACTGTAGACCTATTACCGTCTCGAATGAACTTTGGGTGGTGTAAGGATTTCATCGATCTCTGAAGGAAACATGTTAAGGTTCGGAGTTCATCTTTGAAGTGTAAGTTTGAATGAGCTAGAGTTTGGATCTGTTGGTTGGACGAAAGCAAGTCATGATATCTTGATACCTCAGGATGTAGTAGCTGTGTGATGAGACACAGTGGCTATGGATCTCTCCGAAGATGTTTCTTTGGAACAAGTTAAGGAAGTATGTCTGCTTCAGTGTTGTGGCTAAGTTCAGTAGGGTGTTTCTATTTGGTTTGAGGTCCGAGATGCTCGAAGAGCTTTGGATAGGAAGTCTTTGGGAATCTGGGTCAGCATTGTAGCTCGAAGTGTTCTGTGTGCCATCAAGAAGTTTTTCTGGTTAGCAGATTTTCTTGAGGTAATTTCAGGAGTAGCAGAGTGGATCCATTTCTTTGATGGATTGGCTCGATAAGTGTGAAGCTGTTCTGAATTGTGATGGGAGAACCATTTCTATGGAAACTAATTTGGGTAGAATTGCTAGAGTGTCGTGTGATAATTCTGGAATTCACTTGAGTAGTCTTTTACATGGAGTTGAGACTTCTCAGGAGAAGGTTGAAGATATCAATGTGGTCCAAGATTTTCCTGATGTATTCGACGAAGTTAAGTGTTTGCCTCCACATCGAGAGATAGAGTTTCGCATTGATTTGATTCCAGGAGCAGTGCCAGTGATTCAGCCTAGTAGGAAATGGCTCCTAGAGAAAGGGAAGTGTTAGTTAAGCAGACTCAGGATCTTTTGGAGAAGAGGTTGATTAGGCCTAGTTTCTCTTGTTAGGGTTCTGCTGCAGTGTTTGTCACTAAATCAGATGGATCGCTAAGGTTCTGTGTTGACCTGATGAACCGAGTCTTTCGGGATGTGTTGAATAAGTTCGTTCTGGTGTTCATTGATGATATTCTGGTCTATCCGAAGTCTGAAGAAGAGCATGAGCAGCATTTGAGAATTGTGTTGGAGACACTAAGGAGGCATGTTTTGAAGGCGAAGTTCTCGAAGTGCCATTTTTGGAAATCGGAAGTCAAATTTTTGGGGCATATTGTTTCTGGTAAAGGTATCTCTGTAGACCCAGCGAAGGTCGAGACTATTCTAGATTGGAAGCAACCGAAGTCACCGACGGAAGTTCGTATTTTTCTGGGATTAACTGGCTACTATAAGAAATTTATCAAGGACTATTCCAAAATTTCTTCACATCTGACTAAGTTGACAAGGAAAGGACGTAAGTTTAAATGGACACCCCAGTGTGAAGAAGCTTTCCAGGAATTGAAGATGAGGCTAACCAGTGCACCAGTGCTAGCTATTCCGGATGGGAAGAGAAAATTTGAAGTTTATACAGATGCTTGTATAGTTGGTCTGGGAGCAGTGTTGATGCAGAATGGAAGAGTAATTGCATATGCGAGTCGGCAATTAAAGCCACGTGAAAGAACTACGCTACGCACGATCTGGAGTTGTTGGCCATTGTTTTTGCTTTGAAGATCTGGAGACATTATCTCTTGGGAGAGAAGTTCGAGTTATTCATGGATCACAAACCGTTGAAATATCTTTTCTCTCAAAAGGATCTTAATCCGAGGCAGCAGCGATGGATCGAGTTTCTGGCATCATATGATTTGGATATTCTGTATACCCCGGGGAAGGCGAATGTTGTGGCTGTTGCTCTTAGCAGGAATGCAGTTTTGTCTCTTTTGGAAGTTGTTTCATCTCTCTAGGAAAGAATCATTAGTAAGGAAATGGAGGATAGATCTTTTGAGGAACTGATTCTTGAAACTAAGTATGGTCGACATTCAGATTTCAAGGTGGACAATCAAGGTGTTTTGAGGATTAATGGTCGTTTGTGTGTGCCTAATATAAATGGATTGAGGCAAGAAGTCTTAGCTGAGTGTCATCGCTCCAAACTGAATATTAACCCAGAAATCTCTAAGATGTATAAGGATATGAGAAGAATTTTCTGGTGACCGAGCATGAAAAGGGATATAGCTTCTTTCGTTAACAGTTGTGCTATCTGTCAGCAAGTGAAAGGAGATCAACAAAAGTCAACCGGTTTGTTGCAGCCTTTGGAAATTCCAGAATGGATGTGGGAGATGATTTCGATGGATTTCATCGATGGTTTGCCTAGAACCAAGGAAGGAAATGACGGTATATGGATTATTGTGGATTGGTTACCTAAGAGTGCCCATTTTATACCGGTTAAGGCAACTCGTACTGCAGTTTCTCTAGTAGAGATTTTCTTTAGGGAGATAGTCAGATTGCATAGTGTTCCTATCAGCATAATAAGTGATCGTGATCCTATCTTTACCAGCAAATTATGGGAGACTCTGAAATCAGCTATGGGAACGAGTTTGAGATTGAGTACAGCCTATCATCCTCAGACAGATGGGCAGACGGAGAGGTTGAACCGTATTATAGAGGATATGCCGCGAGCTTGTGTTTTGGATTTTGGTGGATCGTGGGAAGACCATCTTCATCTAGTGGAATTCTCCTATAATAATAGTTACCATGCGAGTATTAAGGTGGCTCCTTTGAAGCTTTGTATGGAAGACAGTGTAGATCCCCATCCAGTTGGATAGAGTCGAAAGATCGTCTTGTGCTTGGACCAGATTTGTTTCGAGAAGCTTCTGCTAAAGTTGAGCTTATCAAGAAAAGGATGAGAGCTGCTCAAGACCGTCATAAGAAGTACGCAGATAAGAGAAGGAGACAATTGGAATTTGAGATTGGTAATTTTTTTTTGTCAAAATTTCCCCGATTAAAGGAGCTATTAGATTCGGAAAGATGGGAAAACTTGCCCCGAGGTATATAGGACCATTTCGGATATTGGAAAGGATTGGTACTGTAGCTTACAGGATTGAATTGCCAGAATGGATATTTGGAATTCATAATGTGTTCCATGTATCCCATTTAAGGAAATTTGTTCATGATCCATCATTACTTGTAGAACCAGTAGTCCAGAAAGATTTGGAAGTTGAGCCGAATTTGACGGTGGTCAGGAATCCAGTTCGAGTTATTGATCCAGACGAGAGACAACTCAAGAGTAAGGTAGTGAGGCTTGTCAAAGTGCAGTGGAGCGAGAATCCCAAAGATTGCACCTGGGAAACTCTGGATAGTTTTAGGAAAGCTTATCCGGATTTGTGTCCATATAGCTAGTGATGTTTGTTAGGATAGATTGTTTGGTTGTTTGCTAATGTATGAATGATATGTATGTTTGAATGGTTGATATAACAACTTTTGAATTATCTTTTGTTTTAAATTTCGGGGACGAAATTTTTTTAAGCGGGGAGGAATGTAAGGACCCTGGATTTTGGCCCTATTATTTTAATAAATATTTAATCCAATTAAATAAAATGTAAACTGATCATTTTAAAATGAATAAATCTTTTGGAATAATTGCCATTTGTTTATATAAATTTGTATTTTGAAAGGGAAGATTGATTTGAAAATTTAAAATAAATCTCTTAATAATATTTACAATAAAATTTATCTTATATAATTAAATTAAAATACTTTACTTTGTTAACATTTGATAAATATACAGATGTGGATGTAATGTTTGAAATAATATCAAATTCTATCAATATAAAATATAAATATAAGTAAGTAAAATTATGAATATAATTTAAATGTTGATAGTTAAAATACAAATAGAAATAAAAATAAAAGAAAACAAGGATTAAGTAATTAGTGGTGTACATACACTGAAAATTTGAAAGCATAAAGTTAAAACAAGTTAAAATATAAAATAAAAATAAAAATGTAAATACAAGAAAGAATTTAGTAGTTAAAGTATGCATACAACATAGGTTTAAATTGTAAGAATAAAGTATAAAATAATACCTGACACAAATATGTATATGAAGTTCAAGCTAGGAAATAATAAAACAAATGTCTTTGAACAAAATATTTTCATTCACAAGACTAAATCTATAAAGTTAAACTAGGCAAACATTATTCAAGCTAGAAGTTAACACAAATGTTTTATACAAAATATCTTCATGCACAAGCCATATATCTACCTGCAAAGCATATATTTTTATACAAATATCTATACACAACCAAACATAATAATAAGTATGTAAACATATTAAGAAACAAGGCATTAAATGCCATCAACTCAGCCAATATTTTGTTCAAAAGCAAATATTTACAAATCTTTACTTTTCAGTAAGAAAAATCTGTTCATATCAAAACAAAAGAAGAAAACAACTTAACCAGTTAATACCTTCCTTTATACACCTGTTTTCTCTTATATATGTATGCATCTACTTTTTAGTTCATTCAGTAACACATAGGAAAAAAAAGAAAAAAAGAAAAAAAAGAAAAAAAAAAGAAGAAGCAAACTCAAATCAAATTCAAACTAAAAACAGACAGATTCAAGAGGGATATTCACACTGCAGATTCAAGAACATCAGAGTGTTCTCTGTTCAACAAAATCTTGCAGGTGAGTAAACATAATTTTTTAAAAGCTTTAAGTTTGATTAAAAACAGTTCAAGATTCTTTGATGATCTAGTTGTACATGCTTCAGTTTGAATATGTTCTTGTGATGCTCTGTGCATCTCTGTAATTGATGCAGGATGTATATTTGTTTTTAAACTCGAATTATTCTCATTAGAATATTGTTTAGCTTTATTTTTTCAATCAATCAAGATGTTTAATCCTCAAACAAGATTTTCCAAAGCTGATTAATTATTTTAGTGAAATATTTCTACCAAAAACTTTGTTTACAGGTAATCAAATAATACTTTGATGAATTCAATTATCATAAAAAGTTAATTCAAGTTCATAGTTTGAATCCTTACTGCAAAGCATGATTTTTAAAACAAAAATGAAGATTTTTAGTTTAGTATTCTCAGAACAGTTTGAATTTGAACAAAAATTGCATTTTTACCAATTATCGATGAATGATCCAATAATAAATGTTGAAATTTGGGATGAAGCAAGTTTAAGCATCTTTGATTTCGTGAAAATTATCAGAAATTTTTTCCATTGCGTGAATTTAAGAAACGAGACCATTTTAGGGTTTGGTCTCGAGCTTTTGAACTTGTCAGTAAACGTGATGTGTTCGTCCTTTATGCGCGATCGAGTTGCACGAGTTTTTGGAGGTTGGTAGCTTTCCGTGTTGTCGTGTGGGTGAAGTTTGGGAACCGCAGATGGTCTGTGCGGCGGTGGCGAGGTGGTTATGTTCGTGATTGGTTGAGCTTCAGTTTCGAGCAGAAGGCTATATTTCGATTTGAAATTTTTGAAAGTGATTCGAGTCTGGTTTTCGAGTATACGTGGGTTTTGTGACTTGCTGATGGTCTTCGGAGTTCACCGAAGCTTCACGCGTCGCTGTGCATGTGTACGGCGAAGTGTCAGTGTCAGTAACATTGAGGTCATGTGTCTCGAGTCGTGTTCGAGGAAATAAGGGGGTAGCTTCGAGTTTTTGACCGGACGCGTTAGAGTTCTGAAGCTTTAATTTAATTAAATTTAAGTTCAAACTTAAAACTTACTGAAAAAGAGAGAGGAGAAGATGGAGTGCAGTAAGAATGGGTACATGTCTCAGGTGAATTGCATGATTAGCTCGAAGTATTAGTTGAGCAAAACATGGGAAGTTTCGGGTTGTTCCCTTTCAAACTGCAATATTATGTTATAAAAAAATAAAATTAAGCATTGTTTTTCAATCAGTTTTAAGCACTGTAAATTTAAATACACGTTTAACAATTGAAGTTAAAACTTTAACACAGGCTTAAATTATTTTAGTTAATTCTTAACCATGTTTTAACACTTAGTTAATATTTTAATTAAGTAATTAATTTAAGTTAAGTGTAAAATTAATTAATATTAAGTTGTGTAGTTAATAATAAATTGATTTTCAAAGTTAAAGAAGATTCTTTTAAGTGTTAATTAAGATGAATAGTAATTAATTAATTATTTTAGAAAGTAATTAAGAATAATTACATTATAATTGTAATTAGAGATTGATTAATGTTTAAGTGATAAATAAATTTGTAATTAACTACTTAAAGTTAATTGATGTATGATTAGTAGATAACTAATTAAGTAATTTAATTACGAATTAATAATTGATTAATTAAGTAATAAGTGGTAAATAAATGGGTAATTAAGTTTTATTAATTAATTATTAAGGTTATGAATTAATAATTAAGAGTAATTAATTAAATAATTAAGACTTAATAATTAATTAAGAAATGATTTATTAATTAAATAATTTGAAATGGAATAAGTAATTAATTGATAATTAATGATTAATTAAACCGGGTTAAGAGATTCTCAAGTAATTGATTTAAATTAAATTAATTACAATAAGAATTTAAGATGATTGCTTATGAATGTTGTACAAGTAGAATATCTGATTTTTTATATTTACTTGGTGATATTCTGTGATGTTTCTATGATATGCTTTGATATATCTATGATTATTGTGTATGATTCATCTGTGATAAATGCTATGTGAATTCAATTGTTGAATTATACATTTTAAATTAATTAAACAACTTGACCTTTAAAATGGCATTTGGATTTCGATGAGACCGGGATCGGGTGTCAGTTATGATATTCCGAAAACCACATCGATCCAAATTAAACTTTAAGTCATGAATTCTCAAGTGAAGATCGAGATGGAGTTTTTAGAATGCGAGGGTTATTGTCGTTAACTCTGACGGTGATTCCAAAATGAGTGTAACGAGATAATGCCTTCGGTTTCATTCGAACCCGGAACGAACCTGTATGGATTGAATGCTTTCAGAACATCGTCAGGTGGACGATGAGCATTCTAAGAGATATGTTCTATAAAGGTAAACGCAGCCTCAAGCCTCATCAACCGGAAATGGCTAAAACAGGGGATGTGCAGCAAGGTTAGGTGGGTCATGCCCAAGCAAGACGAGATATACCCCTGTTTAGGTCTCCCTTTTTTATTTCGGCTGTGTGGGCGTTTGCTAGCTACAACCGTGGGGTTATCTTGTTCGGGACTGTTCAGTAAGGAATGGTTCCGGCCTTGTGTTGCAGAGGAGTTAGGGTGACTCCTCGGTACGGTGATCTAGGCCCCGTACTGTGACGGACGGTACCCCAGTAGCCATGCCATTGTATGGAATCCAATTTCCAAATAAGAGCCATACGTTTTGATTGTGCCCAACTATGTTGGAATGTGAGATGTAAGCATTTCAGCTATTTCTGCATTTTACTTGAAAACCCTAGACACTATTATAATATCACTGGATTTCCTATTCAAATGTTTTGGTTAGCGTAAGGTTAAAATTTACCTGTATTTATGTGTGGGGAGTCTTACGTGATACCTTTATTTTCAAATGTTTTCAAAATTAAACAACTGTAAACCGCTTACTCGTACTAGACCCATGTCTGACCGGGAGTTTATATTTTTGTTTTTCATAAACTCTTGGGTACTCAAATTTTTATGAGTAGCCAAGTGATAGGTTTTTGATTATTGATTTCTGTAGGAGCTTGGAGTAGGAGTTCCAGACGTATGTATATATCTATCTAGTTCCGCTGTGTTAGTTGATATATGCTGTATTTTGAGATGTATGTAGTGATAGATGTATGTATGACTGTCGTGTGTATGATATAGTATAACTCTGATGTATATAAACTATGTAATAATTATGTGATGTATTATATTTTGTTCCATTCCGCTGTGAGATTCTGATGTTGTTATTTTCTTTCTTTCTATTCTTTCCTATTTTTATCCCTTTCTTTTCTTATTGATGATACGTCTTTCTGTGATTAGAAAGGCGGGTCTTCACATCACTTAAGAGTTCCATCGTCAAATTTTCTTAAGTCAATTATAAACTCTTTATACAGAAGTCCTTATCCTTTTTAACTTAATAAATTATGTTCCCAAAATTTATTTTGTTTAGTCCAACTAAAACCAATTTTTCAATTTCACTTTATTTAACACAATCCAAGTTAAATCCCATTCCAATTTTCAATTTCGGTTTCATTTAATTTACTAATCACGTTAATTAGTTCATTCATTAATTTTATTTTCAATCTTAACAAATTTTATTTTCACTAATTATTTCCTTTAGCCTATTTAGGCTAAATTTCAGAATTCTTTTTACACTTAACTTAAGTTAAGTTTAACTCCATTATAATACCAAATTTCAAATTTGCATAAGTCATCAAACTTACTCACATTTCATAAAACATTTTAAATTAAACCCCAAAGTTTGAACAATTCCTTAAACATTTCAAAATCATTTTTGAAATCATATATACCCAAAATCCTTTGGTATATTAAATCGTTACTTTGAATTTCAAAATCAAATGGGTTTCACCAGACAACTCCATTTACAACAATCCCTTCCTTGGAAACTCGAAAATGGACGTCGATGATGCTGATGTCATCACCTAAGTTATTTCCCAACGATCGAAGTGAGTTTAGTGCTTTTATTCCTTTAAAATTCCATTTTAACTATTCCACTCAAGAATATTCTCCAAATAATTCCATTATTATTTTCCAAGACTTTGAAAATCATTTCAAAACAAATGGGAATTAAATTCCCAAATATCGAAATTTCCATCTTTTAAATCCTTTTTATAAACCATTTCATATTTTAATATTCTCTGGAATTTTCATTTCATTTCAAACTATAAACCACGTTTACAAAATCATATTTACATAATTCCATTTCGTTATACGGAATAATTCCTTAACTTTTATTTATAATATCGACTTTTATTTCAATCACCCCAACCACAAATGATAATGGTTTAACATTAACATTTCCTGACAACCAAGCAAACTACATATAACTATAATAACTTTTGAAAAATTATTTCTCCCATATATAAAAATAATTTGGGTAAAATTATTTCATTTACCCCAATTCAAAACAATACTATGTCAAATTTCCCTTTCAAGTGTTTAGAGATCCATATCAATGACGTTAATTACTCGTATTGACCGGAATCAATTAGCCGCTCAATCAACACAATATAAAACAATTTTATATTCACTAACAAATACACTCTCATATCTATTAACACACTTAAACTCATTCTAGAGTGCTACTGACCCTATCTCTAATGAGTTACCCTATCAAAGCCAAGGTTCTCATTTAACCTTCAGCTCTGACACCAAGTGTCACGTCCCAGATTTTCGACCTTCGGAAATCGACATCAATACGTTCACTGTATTACATGATGAGTAGTCGAGTGCTAGAAATAATAGATCGTTAGGGAAAAAGAAGAAAGTGGTAGAAGAAGAAAAAACAGAAAAAACAACACAGAATATCACAATCGCAGCAGAACAATATATAATAGACAGTAACATATCTTTATACAAAACGTACTACAACTGTTATTTACATATTACGTCATCAGACCATAACACATCAATAACACAACACTGGACAGTTATAATAACTTGTCCTCTCAAATGTTGAATATACAGCATACAATACACAGTGGAATAAAATCAAATATATATAATACGTGTTCGTCATCCAGGTCGTCTCCTAAGCTCCATAGCATCCTATCCTGTATCTGTATTACTCGGTCTAACCCGAGCATTATAATAAAATAACACCCGAGTCAGTCTGAAAAACCAGCATGAGAAAACACAACCAATTTGAATTATTAAAGTTATCAAAATCCTTTGAAAAGAAATGTATCTCGTAAGACCGCATCACACATAAACACGATGGGTTTTTCCCGTACTATAACAAAAAAACTTCACATGAAAATCATCTGATATTATAATAAAGTCTAAAAAAAAGTAAATAGAGAATAGCTGAAATGCTTGCATCTCATGTTTCAGTATAGTTGGGCACAATCAGAACCATACGGCGCTTATTGGAGAATGGATTCCATACAATGACTAGGCACCATGGTACCACCTATTACGGTTATGTCTAGAAAAATGTACCAAGGACCTCGTCGGGATCCTCTGCAACACAAGACGGGCCCTATCCCTAACCTAGATAGAACCGAATATGTTATCACCCCAGCTCTTCCCATTCTTATCTAGAGCTCTTTTGCATGCACCACAATATCCATAATAAATAATATATCGAAGAGTATCTAGAAAGGTGATAACATATCCTGATTGGGAATGACCCACTTAGCCTAGCTACATATCCCCTGATTTTCAGTCATTCCGATTGATGAGGCTTGAGGCTACGATTACCATTCAGCAATTTTCACTTAGAGTGCTCATCGTCCTCAATAACGATGTTCTGATAGCATTCGTCCATACAAGTTGTCCTGGGTCTGGATAAACCAAATCACCGTCTTCAACATCTTTACGGTATTCATTTGTAACACCCAAATCGGTTAGAAGTGGTTTTCGGATAATTAAATCTGATCCCCGTCTCTTTGAAACGATCAACAAAATTGACCAAATACTTGATAGTTGATTATTTAACTATTAACAAAACATTCATAAGCATACATCAGGCCTTATTATAATTTTCCAAAACCTAATTCCAAAATATCTTTATAAGATATATATTCAAATCTCTTTCAAATTTTTAATGTTTAAGACAGCCTAAATATTTATATCCATATCAGGATATTTCAAACCATTTCTTATTTCAACACTTAGAAAAAATATATTAAAAATATATTTCTAACCGTTACTTCCCAACACTTAGGAGAAATTCACTTATTTCTCTTTTCTAATAAGCCCTTCCCAATTTATATTATGAATTCCTTAACTCGTTTATAACAAATTCTATAAGTTTTAGGTTCCTTAATTAAATCTCTTAATTCAAATATATATACTTATCTCACTGAAATAAATATATTCACAAACCCTTTCCCTTAAAAATATTTTAAAAAAAACCTGCTTTAAAATAATATGGAAAGCACCATGCGGTATCAACCATGGATTCATGGCTCGAAGATTACGTCTCTATCCCAGAGAAATCCAAAAATAACTGTAGGAAATCTCTACCTCCGATTTTGCAATGAAAGTATACCATTACTTTCCCAAAACTTTATTTAATACCTATCTCAGAATACTGCTTATAAAATTTCTATAATAAATTTCCAAGTTTAATTTAGGCAGATACTCTTAAATAAAAATTATTATATGAAACAATATTAATATTGAATAATTCATCCTTTAAAATACTAAACTTGTTTATTCTTAATAATAATTAACTTAGTATCAACTCATTGTAACTAACTTTATTAATAACTAAATATACTTTAAACAATTTAAAACAATTACATAACTTTGAAACGATAATTAATTATGATTTATTTATAAGATTCTAATTGATTTAAAAGACTTATTTATAAAACTTATAATTTATTTTGATAAATTAAAAATACTTAAATAACCTGTTCGTCCGTGAGATGATGGTTTTAATGACAACAACTTTAGAACAGATTATAAAATATAAATACTAACATCATAAGTTTAGATATATATGTTTATGCAGGATTTGACCATGCAGGTACTCAGAATGAAGACTGTACAGTATAGAGATTCAAGATATCAAGATAGAAGACTCATGATTATCAAGATTATCAGGAGTTCAAGATTTCAAGGATAAGTATTTTTTATTAGGAATTTTTTTTTAAAAATCGTAGAAAAGAACTGGCATCTTAAAATCCAATTTATTCGTGGAATGGAATCCACTTCGAGCCCGTAAAGGGATGGAACCCTGAGTAGGATGGAACCTACGAAAATCTAGTGGGACATTGTTTTGTATCCACTAATTTTAATTCAAATGATTTTACAAAATTATCTTGTTTTCAAAATGATTTCAAAATTTTCCTTTTAAAAGATTTTAAACCCTCGATCCTGATTTTAAATAATTTTAGCCTCAAAAACATCTTTATTTTCAAAGTCAAATTACTCTTGATTTTAAACTATCTTTTTTAATAGTATATTTAACTGTTAAATATTTATACTTAGATTTAAATATAAAATTATAGTTAAATTCTATATATATTATTCTTTATATTTACTTATGAATTTCAAGTATATTTATAAAGTTTAAAATATTTTTTATATAAGATAAAGGTTATTTTCAAAGAAATTCAAAACATCATAAAATGCTTTGGGATGTCAACATTCCTATGGGTACCATGTCGACATGGTTATAGTTTGATTCAAAAACTCAAATTTCAAAATAAGTGTCTATTCGCCATAACTCTTCATGAATGGTCATGGCTGTTGTTTTTCTATAAATAGGGGTCAGTTTCAACGAATTTTTAATCACTTTTTTCTGGTTTTCACTCCTCTTCTTCATCCTCATTTCTTAATACATATTCTTATCATTACTCTGCCGAAATCAACATTGAACATACTCAATTACTTCTAGTTTATTCTCTATCACTATCTCTACAAGGTTCTCAGTGCTATTCAGAGTTATAGGCTTCTTTGAAATCTATTAAGCGAGAAAAGGTGTTATTGTAGCCTTGGAAATCAATCAAAAGGGAAAAGATATGATTGTAGCCTTGGTAAATCAATTGGGTAAACTTGTGGCCCAGAAATCAAGTATCTCTACCCAGAGGATCGAAACTCTGGAGGGTGTACCTCGTAGCCTTGAAGCCGAGGGTGTAATTGTATGATTGCTGTTGAAAGGAAATCCGTACTTGTGTTGCGGGACTGGATATAGAGTAACTCCGAACCATTATAAAATCCGGTGTGTTCTTTCCTTTACTGCTTTTATTTTATTTCTGCATCTGTGTTTGTTTCTGTGATTATTCCTGTTTCTGTATATTGCATACTTTTGTGTCTAAATTAACATAAATTCAAAAAGATTTAGTAATTCTTTATTAACACTATTCATCCCCCTCTAATGTTAATCTTCGCCTTAAGATCCGTAATCCGCATTTCTCACAATTGGTATCAGAGCAAGGTTTTCAAAGTTCCATAATCTGATTTTTGAAAAGTTTTCAAAATGGCTACCAACACTGGTACAGTTACTAACACTAGTATCTCTATCACTAGTTCATTTGTAGAGGGTCAGTCTACTGTCAGACCACCACTTTTTAACGGCAGTAACCATGTATATTGGGCATGTAGGATGAAAATATATTTACAATCTATAGGATTAGACACTTGGAATATCACACAAACTGAATATTCTGAACCCGCAACTGATTTTGCATAGTGGACTACTGAGCAAAAGACTGTTGCACAAAATAATTCTAAGGCAATGAATATTCTGTTTTGTTCACTAGATAGAAATGAATTCAATAGAGTGTCAATTTGTAAGTCTGCATATGAAATCTAGAAAACTTTGCAAGTTACTCACGAAGGAACAAGCAAAGTTAAATAGACCAAAATTTCCATGCTCACAAATCAGTTTCAATTATTTAAAATGAATGCTAATGAGTCTATTTCAGATATGTATAGTAGATTTCAGATATTGTGCATTCTCTAATATCTTTGGGAAAGGAATTTTCTGAAGAAGATCAAGTCAGAAAGATTTTAAACTCTCTAACTCCAGAATGGGATCAAAAGACACTTGCGATCGAAGAGGCAAATGACATCAGTATTTTGAAGATAGAAGAATTAATTGGAAATCTAATGTTGTATGAAGTTCAAATGATCGGGAGAAGAGAAAGTAAAGCATCTGAAAAGAAATCAATGGTATTCAATGCATTGACCGATGGATCAGACTCAAACAACGATAATGATGAAGAGATAGCCTTTATGACCAAAAATTTTAGGAAATTCCTGAAATACAGAAAGATGAATAATCTCAAGAGTAACAACTATAAGAATTCTGGAAATCAGAATACAGTGCCAAATAATGACAAGTGTTACAACTGTGATAAACCAGGCCACTTCAAAAGAGACCGTCTGTATCCAGATAGACAGAATCCTCCTACGAACAATGAACCAGGAAAGAAACGGAAGAGTGCATTTACTGCTACTCTACATGACTCAGGCTCGTCCTTAAGTGATGATGACCAGAAGACAGATAATTCGAATTTGTGTTTCACAACTGTTCACGACTCCGACTAATTTAGAGAAACGGACTCAGAAAAAGGTACGCGTTTACAATACAATTGGTTGAAATTGCTTGCTTAGAATGCTTGATTGTTTGATTGATTGATTTTGAATTGGTGTGTTGTTTGAATTTTAAAATTTATTTTCTATTTTTTATTATTTTTATTATTTTTAATACTTTTTGAAATATATTATTAGTATAATAATATTTCAGAAATATATAATAGACATAATAATAATAATATATTTATTAGAGATCTTAGGAAAAATCAATTTATGAAAATTCAAAAGCACATGTCGACATGGCTACCTGAATTTGAATTTCAAAATTTGAATTCAAATGTTTGAATTTCCCTCCACCTTTTCACTTCATTCAATTCTCTGAAAAGATACATTTTGACTAGAGAAGATGTCCTTTGAGAATCTATTTATTCACTATCTTTTATCATATCTTTTCACTCTCATTTTCAAATTCAAACTCCTTCTTCATATCTTCAAGCTTTCTACTCTCTACTTTAATGGCTTCTTCAAGCAAACCCTCCACCATGAGAATTTCTAGAAAAATCAAAGAGCAATTATTCAATGATCCGGAGGCAATTAAAGCATACATCAATTATGCTAATTATGCCAAAGTCCATCCCGAAAAATTTGCTATTTTTCAAGATTTTTCTTCTTATGTAATTGATTCTCTTTTTGCAAACAATGGTATTCTTAGTCTTATTGACTCTTCTCAAAATGATTTTGTTTGCTATCCTAATCTTCTCAAAATTTTCTATGCGAATTTAAATCGCGGATTTTATGTTGGAAATGAAAATGAAATTTGGAGTAGTGTCAAAGGCACTCAAATTGTTTTGAATTGTGATCTTTTGGGTACCATTCTCAATTGCAAGAGTTCGGGAATGGATATTTCTAAGTTTAAAATTGATGAACATGATCGTGAGACATTTCATCACATTTTCGAAAGAGATGATGATTTTGATTTTAAAAATAAAAATTTTCGACCGAAAGTGAGAATAGTTAATCTTCTTTCGCAACATACTTTGACCCCAAGATCGGGAAATTTTAACAATCCTACTTCAAAAGTTTGCAAAGCTCTTTTTTCTATTTTCAGAAATTATGACATAAATTGGGCGCAAGTTATTTTGGATGAACTTCGTCCTAAAAATCTTGAAATGGGAGAGAATACTTTATACCATGGAATTTATCTCACTCGGATTTCTAACTATTTTGGAATGGATTTCAAAGTTGAAGAATTTGTCTCTAGAAAAGTTTTCAATCATTCCAACATTTCACTTATGAAAATTCCATTTGTGTTTCAACCATATGAGACCCTTACCGAAAAGGAAGAGCGTTTGGCTCATGAAGAAATGGAAGAAGAGGAAGAAGAAGAAGGGAATGAAATGGAAATTGAAGAAGAAGAAGAAGGTGAAACTTCTTTGGAAAGCATCGAATATCCTTCCAATCCATCCAACAAAACCCTTCTCAATAACCAAAAGATGATTATGGAGAATCAACGGATTCTAAAATGATCCGTTAGTAAAAAGTTGGATAATATTTCTTCGAAGATGAACAAGTTCTTTTCAAAAGTCAGCAAGAAACTTGGACTATCTTCATCATCTTCATCCTCTAACTAGTTTTATCTTTTTGTATCTTATTGTATTTGTTTTAGTTTGCTTTATTTCGAATGTTCATGTAGTTTGTTGTTTGCTTAATCATTGTATTATCGTATTATGCAATGAAATGAAATTTCCTTTCTGTTATCTACTTTATCTTATCCCTAGAATAAATGTTAGTATATTATATAAATTTATATATATACACAATTATTCACAAAGTCAAAATTGTCATAAATTTTCACTAAACCATGTCGACATCCCCTATAAGACCATGTCGACATGTACTGGTTAAAATGATAATTGATTTTGAATTTGAAATTTGAATAACTACCAAATGTCTATTCATTTCAAACGAATTTCTACACCTATAAATACCTGTTTCTTCCAAAATTCTTCACTGAAATTATTTCTTATCATCTATATCCTCTATTTCTGTCACAAATTCAACTATGGCTAATCCTATTCACAATCTATCCAAAAATCTTGAAGAAACTCTTAATTCGTTCAAGAATATTCTCTCATTTATTTTACGAAACCAGCGTCACTTAGAATTGAGTCAAATGCAGATGATCAAGGAACAAGAAAGGCACTTTGATGCGATACGATGGATGATCTCCTCTCTGCACAAGGATGATAACGAAGCACATCCTCCTGTCTCTCTCACCAATGACAATGATAATTGGGATGCTATTAAGGCAGACCCAATCTTTGGAGAAGAAGGATGGATGGAAGTTCCACATAACGTTTGTTTTTTTATTTGTTTGCTTTGTTTGATTTGTTTGAATTGATACTTTGTGTGGATTGATTTCTTATTGATTTGAAGATTGGTGTGTAAAACATATATATATATATATATATATATATATATAGAAATGTATATAATCTTTAATTAGTTATCATGTTTATAAGTATAACTATTTCTTAATCTATATATTCCGTTGTATAGTTTATCAATGCAGGTACTGAAGTCCAAGAATGATGGATAGTAAGTTTTTGTTGATGACAAAGGGGGAGAAATATAAAATAGGGTAGTTAAGTATAGATTAAGCGGGAGTTGTTAGTTTTAGGGGGAGTTATTAGGATAGAAATAATATTTTATAAACAAAGGTTGTCATCATCAAAAAAGGGGAGATTGTTAGTCCATGAGATGATGGTTTTGATGACAACAACTTTAGAACAGATTCTAAAATATAAATACTAACATTATAAGTTTGGATATATATGTATATGCCGGATTTAACCATGCAGGTACTAAGAATGAAGACTGTACAGTATAGAGATTCAAGATATCAAGATAGAAGACTCATGAGTATCAAGATTATCAAGAGTTCAAGATTTCAAGGATAAGTATTTTTTATTAGGAATTTTTGTTAAAACTCGTAGAAAAGCACTGGCATCTTAAAATCCAACTTATTCGTGGAATGGAATCCACTTCGAGCCCGTTAAAGGGATGGAACCCTGAGTAGGATGGAACCTACGAAAATCTAGTGGGATATTGTTTTGTATCCACTAATTTTAATTCAAATGATTTTACAAAATTATCTTGTTTTCAAAACTTTTTAAAAGATTCAAAACCCTCGATCCTAATTTTAAATAATTTTAGCCTAAAAAACATCTTTATTGTCAAAGTCAAATCACTCCTGATTTTAAACTATCTTTTTTAATAATATATTTAACTTTTAAATATTTATACTTAGATTTAAATATAAAATTATAGTTAAATTCTATATATATTATTCTTTATACTTACTTATGAATTTCAACTATAGTCAAATATATTTATAAAGTTTAAATAGTTTTTATATAGGATAAAGGTTATTTTCAAAGAAATTCAAAACATCATAAAATGCTTTGGGAAGTCGACATGCCTATGGGTACCATGTCGACATGGTTACAGTTTGATTCAAAAATTCAAATTTCAAAAGAAGTGTCTATTCACCATAACTCTTCATGAATGGTCATGGCTGTTGTTCTTCTAAAAATAGGGTCAGTTTCAACGAATTTTTAGTCACTTTTTTCTGGTTTTCACTCCTCTTCTTCTTCCTCATTTCTTAATACATATTCTTATCATTACTCTGCCGAAATCAACATTGAATCATACTCGATTACTTCTAGTTTGATTCTCTATCACTATCTCTAGAAGGTTCTCAATGCTATTCAGAGTTATAGACTTCTTTGTAATCTATTAAGCGAGAAAAAGTGTGATTGTAGCCTTGGAAATCAATCAAAAGGGAAAAGGTGTGATTGTAGCCTTGGTAAATCAATTGGGTAAACTTTTGGCCCAGAAATCAAGTATCTCTACCGAGAGGATCGAAATTCTGGAGGGTGTACCTCGTAACCTTGAAACCGAGGGTGTAATTGTACGATTGCTGTTGAAAGGAAATATGTACTTGTGTTGTGGGACTGGATGTAGGGTAACTCCAAACCAGTATAAAATCCGGTGTGTTCTTTCCTTTACCGCTTTTATTTTATTTCTAGTTCTGTGTTTGTTTCTGTGATTATTCCTGTTTCTGTATATTGCATACTTTTGTGTCTAAATTAACATAAATTCAAAAAGATTTAGTAATTCTTTATTAACACTACTCACCCCCCTCTAGTGTTAATCTTAGCCTTAAGATCCGTAATCCGCATTTCTCACATAACCAACTTTCTAGAATATTTTTAAACACTCTAAAATTATCTAGTTTTATAATTAAAATCCTCCTTTGACAAACAACTCAACTTTACGATAATATATATTTTTCATTTCCAATATAACCAGTCTAATATTTATAAATCCCTCTCGATTTATCACCAATTGATTTACGTCTCAATTTCGTAAATCCCCCTTTTCACATTTCTAAAAATAAATCTATCATTTATTCTTAAGCCGATTTACCTATCTTATTATAAATCCTCATCATGAACTTATATCTTTAATTTATCCACTGATAATCACTTCACCTTATTTATGAACCTTGTTTATAAATCTCATAGTCTCTTTTCCCGTTTATAACGGTTTTCACAATACTTAATTGATTATAAATCGATTTCTAAATCGAATTCCATTTTTAAATCAATTTCTTAAATAACCCAACTATATTCCAAACCTACCAAATTATGTTCCCACTTCCCTTTCATAATTTAAATTCTTATTTAGTATCTTGTATAACAATTTTATATTTTATTTAATATGGCTTAAGTTTTATTATTTCAAATCCTTTTATTTACATTATTCCAAAATCTCCATTTTCCATTTCGAAATTATTAAGCAGAAATTTAAAATCAAACTATTTATTTTACCCAAATTCATTTATTCTAATCAATCCAAATTTCACTATAAATATTTTACTTCCAATTTTCCTTTTTATTTTCTTTCAAAATTTTAGACATTTATTATTGATATTTAAAAATACCAAAATCTAGGCCAAAACTACCCTAGCATCCAATAAATTCAGAACATACTATAATCTACCACAGATTATTCAAACATACCATATATCAATATATATGAAATTTAATTCAACATTTTTTAGGATTTCAGTTGGATCCCTCCAACATGTTTCCGTGCATCCATAGATGCTAATAAAACATAGAAATACCAATTCCAATTCGAGGGGGATAACGTGGTATATAGGGTCATCCGCTATTATGCGGGGCATATAGGGTCTCATCCGCTAAAAATACGCGGGAATATCACTCCAATTGCTAATATATATACTAGAATATAGAATATCACATTAAAATGATAATAAATTTGTCAATTTAACCAATCAATCAATAACTAGTTTTAATATTTAGAATTATTTGCAGTAATCCAAAATTAAGTGAGATTAACTCACATTTATTTCCCTGTCTCTTTTGTGTTCTAGTTCTGATTTATTTTGGATGTGTTTTGAATTTATTTGAATTCCCTACAATCTTTAGATGTACCCAAATCAATTTCGAGATGTCGCTATCAGTGATATGAGTCTAAGGCGACAAACCACGTTCGAATCGGATCTAAAACGAGTGAGTAATGAATTTTATATGCTTTCTATTTTACTAACTAATTTATATCACTAAATTCACTATTTTAAATTCCATTACCTACAATTTTTTTTGTCCAAAGCCCACGACTCATTCCACCCACTCCCTATAGTACTTCATCTCCCTTCCTTCTTTTTTTCTCGTAGAGTAAATGCACACGAGAGTTCATGCGTATGCACGAACAAATGGCTCCGCCTTCGAATGAGCAGAGGCCACCCATGAACTCGCCTCCGCGCCCTTCATCCTCTCATCCCCACATAGTCACACTTGAGCCGCTCATCCTCATTGCGACATGGCTATACTCGAATGCTACAGTAAAAAGTCGTCCCCTCTATCTGCGATCGCACGCCACCAAATTTTTTCCCTAGGTGCCAATCGATCTTGAGAATCCAAATCAAGCTCCACTATGTCAATCGATTACCACAAGATTAGTAAAAGCCAACCCTAGTTCGCTGTCTAATTGCAGAGCTCGATATAATTTCAGTTGCACCCTCCAAAAAGTATATCAGGTGGAAGACATTTGAGAAACTAGAATTTAGAACCAAGTTTGAGAATTTTTAATCAAGTATAATGTGAGAATATTTTTTTAAAAATTTCATGTTTTTTTCCTTTTTTTTATTAAGCTCGGCCGTCCCATTTTAAAATGGAGAAGGATTGGAAAACATGTTTGAATGTAAAAGGTACAGTGATTGAGTGAAGGGAAAAAGGCCGATGTGAAGGAATTGCAACTAAAAGGTTGACTAAAATCTAAATATATTAATTAATATACTAATTAAATTTCAAACATCTCGTTATACACAACTCAATCTCGAACCCCTATCGAGGCATGTTGCTAGGCGTTTCTAATGTTATACCCTTATTCTGAACAAAATGGAAATGGTTTCGAGTCCTAATTCGATTGTATGGAGAAGATAGCTTTTTGGATCCAATTATTATATTGAATTTTCGATATAAATTTCAGCGTGTTTATATCTCGTACGACCAAACGATAACTCCAAACGTTACGAAATTTGAAAACCGATTATAGTACACCATTACGGATCCGATGGAACTAGTTTCGTCGAAATCCACGACTGTGCCTTGGAAGGCTATTTTTAAATGTTAATTCAAACGATATATTTTTAAAATTTAACAAATCTCTTTTAAATTCAATTTAAAAGATCTTATTATCTACATTATTATTAATATAAATTTTATAAGCCTTTAAATTATTTTTAACATGCTTAAAACTTAAGATTCAATATTTTAACCAATTTTTAATTATTAAATTCAATAATTTAATTATACAATAAATTGTTTTATTTGAGATTCAGGTTAAAAATTAACTTTTAAATATTGAAAATCAACTAAATATTCTAGTTTCAATAAACCAATATTCTAGATCTTTACATAAATCATGTGGTTTTTTGGAATATTCATCACTACTATTATGCGATACAAAGGTCTAAATTAAAAAAGGGATTAATATCGAAGAATTCAGATACTAACATTCATACATTACCTTAGCGGTGGTGTAACATTTTGGCTGGATTTATTTTCATATATTTTTTAAGTAAAATCCAATTTTACTTTTTATAGTAGTGCCCGATAGCAACGATTAGTTACACCAATTCTCTTGGTCAACACTATATTGCATTAGGATTTATGGAATTTGCTTTTGGTCAAAATTTCAACATCGTCCACAGTTAATTTTGCAAATCCAAACACAAAGTCTTTGGCTTAATAATAACAATCATTATTAACTATATAGCTCTGGCTAAAGACTTTGACTTTGAGTTGACTACAGTTGACTATGCTACTAACCCCATATAACCAAGGAAAAAAATTCTTTATTGAATAGTGCCTCACTTTCAATACTTCAACTCAGACTCAACTATCTTCGTTTGATTATCCTGAAATAAGCTACATCCGGACAAGTCAGAACCATTGATTTGTCAGAAGCAAACCACAAATTCCAAAAAGAACAAAATCTAGTGGAAGTCAGAAGTGTTGACCTGGAACCTTGCTTGCCCTTGATAGAGGCCTTCCATATTCCAAATGTACAAAAAAATAAGGAGAAAATTATCAAAAAACATTTTACATGTCAACTCGGTACCGAGTTGAAGCCCTCAACTCGATACCGAGTCATAAATGCAAACAATCAAAGCCACTTAAAGGAATTCAAGGAATGATCCATAGACAATACACATCATTGACCTAAGGGAGATCGGCCAAGATCTTTCAACAAAACTATGAAGTAATGAAGCCAAATGCTCAAAAAATAGAATAACTCTCTACTTAGCACCGATTTGTGGAGCACAACTCAGTACCAAGCTAACCATCATGATGAGAACGTGGCCACGATCTTCCTTCTAAACCTCCTCCTGAACATGGAGAACATGAGTAGAAAATATCAGAGTTTATATTGGTAATCTACGTCTATACATAAGAGAAGAGGTGCAACAAATTAAGATCCTTTTTTATGCATTCTGAATCATTTAGTTTTACATTGTTACTCTATTGGATTCTCATCGACTTGTGAGCACCTAGTTGTAAGAATGGAGTCTGTAAAATCTTTCAAAAATCATTAAGAAAATTTAAGTGGGCATAGTTTAGAGTATTGTCGAACCATTATAAATTATTTTATAGTTTTTAATCCATTTTTCATTTGATTTCTTTACTTATTCTCTACTTGTAACCTTATCAAACATTTGCCTAACTTTTAACACAAACATTTTAATGCTTTCATCGAAACTTGAATTTCCCATTATTTGGATTTATGTTCAACCTTTGGATTGTTATAATCCCCGAAGTAGATCTAAAAGTTGTTGTTGGAGGATCCTTGATTACTTAGAGTTCCTTAAGATCTATCATTTGATCTAAGAAAGCTAAGGCACCTAGAAATGCCAAATAGAAGTCTACCACTGCCAACCCACTAACGATGCAGACCATAACGACTCTCAACATGGAGAATGGACCAATCAACCTGGTGTTGTAGAAATTCATGCATTGGAAATGGTCATTTGACTTGATTTAGATAGGATGACGAAGGAGATGAACAATAAAGTGATGGAGAGCTAGGATGCTATGATGAAACAAATAAAAGAGAATATGAATTTGACAACTCAGCTATCCTAGAGATGTATGAGAAGAAGAAAGGAGTTATCGCATTTTGATTTGGAAGAAGAAAGTTTCTCTTCATTAGACAGTAACCATAGGTTGGACAGCATAAAATAAAAAGGAAGGAAGTTGGTACTTCAGATTTTGGAACTGGAAAAATTTAGGCCGAGAGGGGATAACATGGTACCAACCCAGCATTATGGCTCGGTACCAACCCAATGGCCCGATTGTGTATGTGGACTTGCATAATGATGTTGATGCCAATGATGGTCTTGTTGCTCATGGACAGAGTGGTGGAGTTAAAACGACTGTTGTTGAACCATCACATTGAGAACATAAAAGTCAAATGACTGGATGAGCAGTTCTCCTAGAGCCAGGTAAACCAAGATATCATGGAAAAAATTGAAGCTATTTATGGAACTCTAACATCCTCTATGTTTAGACCCGAAGTTAAGCGCTATAGATGCTGCAATCATCCATAGTATTAACTTTCAGCGAAAAAAATGTGGTAATGTTAATGGTATTCATAATATCAGAAGCACATGAATATGAAATAAAATCGTCACAAATTTCTATACAAAATTTTCGATTAAATTTCAAATCAATATTTCATATTTAGATATAAATCCCAAAATGATTCCTAGGCTTTGATCAAGTATAATTATTACAAATTACGCCAAGAACGATATATGAAGATGCCCCCTTGGATGATCAGAGCACTAGATAGACATGTCTATCATAAATACATCCCAGTGGAAATAAACCTAAATAGCTCCTACATAGCTAGCACCGCCTCCTGCACATCTTTTAAAGCTTATTCGTCCAACCTACTAAACCTGAAAAACCATAACTCTTAGTCTACTCAAATTAAATTTTGAGCATCCGAAAGTTTAAGGGGGAAACCATAAACATCGAGTCGGACATAAAGCCTGGTGTGAATAATACTTTAACATCTCGATTTACTAATATTAAGTGAGACCACACGGCTTAGTGGAACGGGTTTCCCCTCACTAATATCCCTTTAAAAATCATATATTTTGCAAATTAAAATCCTGCAATCAAGCTGATTATAACTATAACAACAACAACATATATGCAAAATAAATAGGAATCAATGGACTATATGTCCACACTATAGTATTATCTGACTAATTATTAACCATTGGTTGACTCGGGCCTACCAAAAATACTCAATAATCTAACTTTTGTTAGACACAATACTGGGCTCACTGCCCTTAACTTTCATTTCAAGGGTCAACTGAACTTAATGGTTTTACGAGCTCACCAATAACCTATCTTTACTCTTTATATTCTTTTCTGTGTGTAACCTCAATTTAGTCCCACCTGTGACATGCCCTACACATTGGAATTTTGGACTTATTTTAGCTAGGAGCAAATAGCTAAAGTATAAGGCATGACCCGACACCAGTCCCATCTGGTCTTCTAATATCTTAGTCATAAACTTAGGGTTAACTACCCTATTTATATTTCATTTCCTGCCTTAGGGTTAACTACCCTATTAAAACTTCATTTCCTTGTAAATAATTTTTAGAAGGATTTACCCATGAAATCATACCTTTATAATACAGGGAAACCATATACTTTGCTTTAGTCAAAACTCTTATGCCATGATATGTATACTTTACATAAAATAGTGTTGATGAACCCTTATCAATGGGATTCTATACCCATTCTAAGTAAGTTAAAAACTCCTTTTATGTGACGATCCGTCCTTCTCGACCCTCGAAAAATCGACACAATATGCCACTGTATATATGCCAACGACCGAGTGTCGGAAAAGACAAATTGCTGAGGGAAAGAAAGAAGGAGCTAGAAGAAGAGGAAATAAAACAACATCAGAATCTCACAATTGCAGCGGAACAACATATAATAGATAAATGACTGATCTTTATACAAAAAGAGCTATATCTGTCTTACACATTACATCATCTGAGCACAACACAATTAATAGCAAAACACTGGGCAGTTATATTAACTTGTCCCCACAAACTGAATACACAGCTCATACTGCACAGCGGTATATACATTACGTGTGATACGTCTCGCCATCCAACTCATCTCTTGAGCTCCACATCATCCTATCATGTATTTATAATACTTGGTTTGAACCGAGCATTATAATAAATAACACCCGAGTCAGTCTGGAAAACCAGCGTGAGAAAATACACTTAATTATTAAAATTTTCAAAATCCTTTGATAATCAAAGGTATCTCATAAGACCACGCCACAAATAAACATATCGGGTTTTTATCACGATAACCAAAACATTTCTTATAAAATCCTCTGATATTATAATAATGTCTAAGTACAAATACTTAAATCAAATAGCCGAAATTGTTACATTCGTTAAATTCCAGCAATACTAGGCTCTACAATCAAAACCGTAAATGGCACGTAGGGAGAATGAATTTCCAACTAATGACTAGGCACTGGGGTACCACCTGTCATGGTATATGGTCTAGATCAGCATACCGAGGATCCTCTCTGATCCCCTATGTTATCCCATTTTTTGGTCAAAACTAGGATATCAATGTTGTGCGCATTTCCACCGCGACTAGAACAAGAAGAAGCAGCCAGCAAGCGTATATCAATCTGGAATTTCACTCAAGGTTCGAATATAAAGTTCATTCGGTAAAACGATACAAGAGCTCATTCGGCACTCATCCCATTCGGCATGCCTTGTTCATCCGGCATCCCAATACAAGAGCCCATTCGGCAGTATGAAGTGAGAATTCGTTCGGTATTCGAACTCCACATGGTTCATTCGGCATTCTCGGATATTAAGGCTCATTCGGCATTCGGCATTCATGAAGGCTCATTCGGTAGTACCCACACCGAACCAACCATCTCCCCCCTACACTACCGGACCAAGCATAGCCGGACCACACTACCACTGGACCATGACACCACCGAACCAGCTCCAACCTCACCATACTACTGCCGGTCCAACCTACCACCGGTCCAAACAACATACCACTCACCGTCGAACCAAGGTATTGCCGAACCAACTCTGCCAGGCCAGATCGCTTCAGCCCAAGCCCACCAGCAGCTATAAACATCCAAGACCCCTGCCCCCAGCCTCACTCTATAAATAGAGGGGCAGGGGTACAACAATGGGGGAGAAGGTTGGGAGCTCAAGCCTGGAAGGAACTCTCAAACAACTTTAGATACTTGTAATCAAAGCTTTGTACTTGTAATCTAAAGAAAAAAGGAGAATAACATATAAAGTGGACGTAGGCACGTTCTGGCCGAACCACTATAAATCTGTGTGTCTTTTACAGTTTAGTCCCTGCTTTTTATATATTTGCATAAATCACCCAAATCACTAAATACAACATAAAATCAACCAACTCATACGACTTTGGGTGTTTGCGGCCATTTTTTACGCAAACATTTTGGTGCTTTCACTGAGAGGAACCAGCTCCCGCTACATCGGATAGAAGTTGAATTTGAAAATCTAAGAGTTCAGATCTAAGAGTTATGACGAGACAAACAAGTAGGAGGCAAAGGCCAGAGAGAAGTGAACACCAAGGAAGTCAAGAGGCTTCCTCAGGAGGAAATCAAGCGTCAATCTTCATCACTAGGGATGAGATGGAGGCCATGAGGAAAAGACAAGAAGAGATGATCCAGAACTTGCTTCAGCAAATTGGGCAACTTGGAGCACAACACCAAAGAGCAACTGGAGTTCAGAACGGAGCAGGACCATCTGGCGTAGCACCAGAGCTAGGGGGCACCACAGTTGGAGCATGTTGATCCAATCCCAGAGAGAGAGAGATAGGGGCCTCTGAGCAACCTGGTAAGGAATGAACGCTCATCCAGGGGGCAGGTAAAATTCCCTCCTGAACTCGGGGGGCAGGTCGAAAGCGATGAACAAGTCGCAAACCTCTCACTAACACGGTTAGACCATTTACACATGTAAGCGATCGCGCACGATCCATAGGCATGCTCTGAATGACTACTGACCGCACCATAGTAAGAGTTTGCACTTTGACATCCTCGTCTTGCTCTTGCTTTGATCTTGACTTGAACATTCCTGTTGTGGGATTCGTATGATTATTGCTTTAACATTTACAATTATATGAAAAAATTATTTACTAGTATGCCCGTTGGATCGCGAACGGTCCACGAGCACCTATTGCATGGCAACGAACTGCCGAAGTCTTTGATTCGAAAAATTCCCCCAAACAATGACTCCAACACTGATAATATTAAGTCCCCCCCGGGCACACTCATTCGCCTCGAACGGCACCTGACTTCGAACAGTCACAATTCGCCTCGAACGGCACCCGACTTCGAACGGTCACAACTCGCCTCGAACGGCACCCGACCGCGAACGGTCACAAACTAGCCTCGAACGGCACAACTCGCCTCGAACGGCCCAACTCGCCTCGAACGGCACAACTCGCCTCGAACGGCACAACTCACCTTACCTCAAATGGCTCGATCGCGAACGGTCGTCATTTGAGGTCCGCCACCTGATCACTGACTGTTACGCCTTACCTCAAATGGCTTGATCGCGTACGGTCGTCATTTGAGGACCACCACTTGACCGCGCACTGTCGCACTTTACCTCGAATGACTCGATCACGAACGATCGTCATTTGAAGTTAAGCGCTTGACCTTGAACGGTCCCCACTCGACCGCGCACTGTCGCACTTTACCTCGAATGACTCGATCACAAACGATCGTCATTTGAAGTTAAGCGCTTGACCTTGAACGGTCCCTACTCGACCGCGCACTGTCGCACTTTACCTTGAATGACTCGATCCCGAACGGTCGTCATTAGAAGTAAAGCGCTTGACCTTGAACGGTCACATTTCACAGCAGATGACTCGATCCCAAATGATCGACGCACGGATTTATGCGCTTGACCGCGCACGGTCGCACTTCACCTCAAATGACTTGATCACGAACGATCGTCATTTGAAGTTAGGCGTTTGACCATGAACGGCCGCGCTTCATCCCAAATAGCTCGATCCCGAACGGTCGTCATTTGGGGCCATATAAAATATCAAGCTCTTTACAGGTTGTCAACAGGATACGAACATCTAGCTCATGGCATTACAAAACACGCCTTCCAACCGCAAGGCATATTTTGGGGGGCAAAGTGTTATCCCATTTTTTGGTCAAAACTAGGATATCAATGTTGTGCGCATTTCCACCACGACTAGAACAAGAAGAAGCAGCCAGCAAGCGTATATCAATCAGGAATTTCACTCAAGGTTCGAATATAAAGTTCATTCGGTAAAACGATACAAGAGCTCATTCGGCACTCATCCCATTCGGCATGCCTTGTTCATCCGGCATCCCAATACAAGAGCCCATTCGGCAGTATGAAGTGAGAATTCGTTCGGTATTCGAACTCCCCATGGTTCATTCGGCATTCTCAGATATTAAGGCTCATTCGGCATTCGGCATTCATGAAGGCTCATTCGGTAGTACCCACACCGAACCAACCATCTCCCCCCTACACTACCGGACCAAGCATAGCCGGACCACACTACCACTGGACCATGACACCACCGAACCAGCTCCAACCTCACCATACTACTGCCGGTCCAACCTACCACCGGTCCAAACAACATACCACTCACTGCCGAACCAAGGTATTGCCGAACCAACTCTGCCGGGCCAGATCGCTTCAGCCCAAGCCCACCAGCAGCTATAAACATCCAAGACCCCTGCCCCCAGCCTCACTCTATAAATAGAGGGGCAGGGGTACAACAATGGGGGAGAAGGTTGGGAGCTCAAGTCTGGAAGGAACTCTCAAACAACTTTAGATACTTGTAATCAAAGCTTTGTACTTGTAATCTAAAGGAAAAAGGAGAATAACATATAAAGTGGATGTAGGCATGTTCTGGCCGAACCACTATAAATCTGTGTGTCTTTTACAGTTTAGTCCCTGCTTTTTATATATTTGCATAAATCACCCAAATCACTAAATACAACATAAAATCAACCAACTCATACGACTTTGGGTGTTTGCGGCCATTTTTTTCGCAAACACCCTACAACACAAGCCCGGAGCTACCCCTTACTGGATAGTCCAAATAAGATCACCACGCGATTGGGATCAGCAACCGTCCACACAGACGAATAAAAGGGACATCTAAGTAGGGATGACCTTACCGTAATTGGTTGCTAGCCACATAGCCTTGCTGTTTAACCCCTGATTTTCAATCATTCCCGGTTGATGAGGCTCGAGGCTAAGCGTTACCTTTTTAGAAAATTTCACTTAGAATGCTCATCGTCCTCCTGACGATGTTCGCATTCATCCATACAAGTCTATTCCCGGCCCGAACGTAACCGAAGGCACTACTCCTACTAAATCCATTTTGGAATCACCCTCAGGATTAGTAGTGATTAGCCCTTGTACTTCACTGCTCCATCTTCGACTCCAAGCTCTTGCCTTCATCACGAAAACGTACTCATTGGATCGAAGTGGTTTCGGATCTCAAGTCCGATCTCGGTCTATTCAAAACAACATTCGCTATTTCTCGGTAAATTCAACCCCTGTTCTTTAGAAAATACACAGATAAAAATAAGATCGAGATCACCTACTAACCTAGTGGATGGATTTCCTTATAAACATCCTAGAAGAACGAACTAGTTTATACGTACAGTATAGCACCTTAAATGGTAATTGTATCATATAATTCCGGTACTCCACCTAGATATTTCCAAAGTCATATTTGGGTCCATATTTGATAGTCGGTTATTTAACTATCAAATAAATAATTAATTCAACCAATTATTTTATTTCCACTGAAAAACTCCAAATCTTATTAAATTAGATTTTTAATAATTTAAATCACTTTACCCAAAAAATATACTTAAAACATTTAAAAATAAAACTACTTAAATCACTTTACTAAAAATAATAGTCATGAAATTCTATAATAATTTTCCAAGTACAACTTAAGCCATAAACTATTTTAAAAATAAAACTATTGTATAAAGTATAAATATTAGAAAATTTCTTCTAAAACATAATACTAATTTAAACTTTCAAATAATTACCACTAAATTAATTTGAATAATATTTACTTCAAAATTTTAGAACAATTAAAAATAATAAATTTTCTCTAAAACATTCTTTTTTTAAATAACTTTAAAACTTCCAACTTATACATAAAGATCTCCTAATAAAAATCATAATATTAATTTACTTTTAAAAATAATGAACTACTATAATTAACTTAAATAAATATTTACGTTCACCTTTAAAGAAATTAAATAATAAATTTTCTAAACATTCTTTAAAAAATTCATTAAACTTCTAGTTCATACCTAGAAATTTTCCTTTGAAAATGTACTTAGTTTTCCAGGAAAAATACACTTTCCAACTTTAAAAATAAAATCACCTTTTTATTTTTAAAACGAATTTCCTTTTTCTTATAAATTCACACCTTGAATCCATACTTCCAGTTTTATCCACTGATAAATTTTCCACTTCATTTATAAACCCTGTTTACTAATTTCCATTACTCATCTTCCTTTAAATTCCAGTTTCCAAAACACTTAATCGATTTCCTGAGTAAAATTCCCTTTAAAATTTATCTCTCGATTTATCCAAAATCAATTCCAAAATCCGTTAACACAAATTCACCCTTTATTATGATTTAAAATCTTATTTAAATCTAAAACATCAACTTCATTCTTTATTCCAAAAAAATTTCTTTTCATTTCCTTTAAGAAATCTATTCATTTTATTTCTATATTTAAAATACCAAAAATATATTCATCCAAACCATAGCATCGAATAACTTGAATTCCAATATAATCTATCATGGATTATCAAATGAATATATCACATATTATGAAAATAAATTCAGTATTTTAAGGAATGCAGTTGGATCCCTCCAACATGTTTACCTGCATCCACAGATGTTAGCACAATAAATAAAATACCAAATCCCACTTCGAGGGAGGCATCGCGGTATAAAAGGTCATCCGCTATTATGCGGTGCACATAGGGTCTCATTCGCTATATAAATGTGGGAATATCAATCAATCCAATATATATATATACACTACTATATAATATGCCATTCAATCAATTAATCAAAAATTTAAAATTTAAACTATTTTAAATTAACTAGTCATCCAGATGTGAGTGAGATTCACTCACTTTGCGTTTAAAACGGCGATCGTTCCAATTTCAAATTAAATCGAGCATGTTCGATTTAATCTAAAATTCTCGCTTGCTCTAAACGATCCCAGATCTCTTCTACAGCGTGTTACTCGTCGCTTCGATTCCGACGCCGCCAGTTTTGCCCGATTTCAACCTTATATGACCCAGATATGTTATTACAAAGTTTTGAATATATAATTTAAAACATAATTCTATTTCTTTTATTTCCTTTATAACCTAACAAATCGTGGACATTGCTTCCGGCTTCAGGAAATCGTGACCGTGCCTATGTTCTGCTTCCTACGTGCTCATTATCTTCAATGGAACCCATCGCCGCCATCCTCCCGTGAAATTATGCGACCACCACGGCAATTTATTCGCCGGTCGGCGACCATCCTCACGTCGCCCCAACTACCACGCATCACCACCCCCAACCGTGCTTTACTCGGCCCCATCTTCTATGCGAAATCCACCCCAAATGCAAAGAAAACGTAGCCCGCCCCATCCCTCCACGTCGCGCCTCCGACAATCTCGGCCGTTGGATTGCAAGAGCTCGGTGAGCTCTACCTTTTCTATGTTGGAGCTTTAGGCTATAGGTGAGTGGATTTGCCAGAATTCGAGGGGAAAGGCAGGAGGTTATCGACCTTTGATTTTTAATAGTGGCGGCCATGAGAACGAACTAGGGTTTTTGCTGTTCACACACACACACATATAAGCATAAATAATAATATTTTAATATTAAATTCATTTTTAAACAGCTTTTTCAAACGATCTCCAAACAATGCATGCCGACAGGCGTTTATAATGTTTTACCCGTATTCTGAACACAATGGAATGTGTTTCGGAGCCCAATTTGATCATATGTGGAAGATAGCGTTTTGAATCGATTTTAAATAATAAATTTTCAGTTTTAATTTCAACGCATTTCTCACCCGTACGAACAAACGGTAACACCAAACGTTACGAAATTTGAAATCCAATAATAATTAACTGATCCAATGGAACTTGTTTCGTCGAATTTCGAGACTATTCCCAGGAAGGCTATTTCAACTCGTCAATTAAATCGAGCGATTTATAAAATTGTAGAAATCATTTAAAATTTCGATTTTAAAACTTTACTAACTTAATTATAAATCATATAGAATTTATATTCACATTAGAAATCATTCTGATACATTTTAAATCAAAATCTGATTATTTACCTTATTACTATATATATTAAATTCCATTATTAAATTAATATAAAAGTTCCAATTTTAACTTATCGACTTTTGATTCCATCAAAAGTCCAATACTATAATCCAAATCCAACTAGACTTAAAATAAAATAAATTTTAGAAATCGTTTTCATATCCATTTATTTCTCAGATTCACATATTATCCCAATTTCAAATGTTAAATCACTATTTATCCAAATCCGATTAAATCATAATTAGAAATTATAACTAATTTTATGGATTCAACCAAATCTTCATATTTCAAAATCAAATAAAAAATCCATATTCAACATTTAAAACGATTCAAGTGTTCAAAACTAACGACCCAAATTTTGGGTCATTACATTCCTCCCCTTTTATAAAAATTCGTCCCCGAAATTTGCTAAGGTAGGAAAATGCTCCCAAACTTATTAATCAACCCAAAAATCCACTTAGTTAAAACTTACATTCACTTCTCAAAACCCTTTGGTTTAATCCAAAAGCATTAGCCTTTATTTCAAATTCAAAAACTTTGATTTCTAACATCGTTCCAAAAATCAACTTTTCTAGTTAACCAAAAATTTCAACATTTTTCTAGAACCTAAAATTTTCGAATTTTTTTGACAGCGTCTCCTTTATACGGAGAGTGTTTTACAATATCACAAATATGATAAAAATATATATACATCGACCCACGTGGTCGGAAAATAAAATATATTATCATTTATTTAATTTTATTGCATAGACGTACCTTTTATTTAGCATTTTTAAGCGAGCAACTTATTTATTATGCATCTACACAACCCAAACTCTTTCCAATAGCCTTCTGTACTTGTATTTACTCAGTTTAAACATGCAAGTGCCATGTACATGAAGTTTAAAAACATCTCACTTACTCAACTAGCCAAAGATATAAACTTCACACCCCAAATGTCAATTACATATTCACAACAATTAAAAGCTTTCAACACTAATTTAATTCCTCCATAAATCCATATTTCATTTATATGCAATCCACTTTATTAAATTTCAGTCCATTCCGATTGATTCAAAAACAAATTTTAATTATTTTCGTTTACGACCAAACGACTAATTTTCTATGCAATTTGATGTTATTCATGCAAATAACAATTGCTTAAGCTTATAACCATTTTAAATTAATTCCAACTCAATTTTATATTAATTTCATTCCACTCTAAATTATTTATATCTCATCTAAATTTGGATTTGCAATCCAAGTTCAACTCAAATTCATTTAATTTAAGTTAAGTTCAATTCGATCCAATTTTATTACTCAATCCAATTTAATTTTTTTTAACTTATCTTAAGTTAAATTCCAATATATCTTATTCACTTTGATTTACTCAAGTTAAATTTTAATTCCATAATTAAAATTTCCATTTTCCTTCTTATTTGGAAATTCATTTTATAAATTCAATACCGATTCCTTTTGGCTTTTCACATTACTTAAATAGAATTCCCAGAATTCAATTACTTGGTTTTATTCCAAACCATTTTGAAATCATAATTAACATATACCCTCCTGGTATATCAAATCAAACCTCCAGATTTCAAAACAACTTGGTTTTACCAAAATAATTTCCCTTTTGAATTTCTAAAACAAACTTGTTTATCAAACAAGTCCAAACAAATAATTATACCAAGCCACCCCGGTAGCAATCCATCACTTAGAAACTCAAAAATGAATACTGATGATGTGGCCATCATCAGAAGGATTATATTCCAACGATTAAAGTAAGTTCAATGCTTCATTACTTCCATAAATTTATTTCAAAACAATTTCCATGCAACAATATTTCCCAAATAATACTCCATTATTTTCTTCAAACACTTTGGAAAACGTTTCAAAAATTCACACGATTTAAAATTCCTAAACCTTTGTTCAAATTCATTTAAAAACATTTTTTCAAAATTTTCGGGATTTAAATTCTGGTTTAAATCATAATTTGGTTATGTTCCATTGTATTATTTTATACTTACATAATTCTATTTGGTTATAAATATAGACCATTTCAAATTTTAGATTCTTATTTGATTATATTACTAACAATCAAACATCCAAATATATAGATATGTATAATAATTTTAGAAAATTATTTCTTTTATATCGAAATATAATTTTGGGTAAAATTATTTCATTTATCCACTTTAAAACAATACTATGTCAGTTTACCTGGTTTAAGAGTTTAGAAACCCCTATCGATACGGTTGTACTTTCCGTACCTACCAGAATTCATAAACACTCAACCGATAAGTCAACATAATATGAAAAACATTTTGTATTCCCTAACAAATACGCGCTCATAGCTATTAATACACTCAACTCATTCTAGAGTACTACTGACTCTACCTTTAATGAGTAATTTCCCCCACCAAAGTCTAGGTTATCGCTAACCTAATCTCTGATACCACTGTGACGACCCGTCCTTCTCGACCCTCGAAAAATCAACAAAATACGCCACTGTATAATATGCCGACAATCGTGTGTCGAAAAAGACAGATTGCCGAGGGAAAGAAAGAAGGATGTAGAAGAAGAGAAAACGAAACAACATCAGAATCTTACAATCGCAGCGGAACAACATATAATAGATAAATGACTGATCTTTATACAAGAAGAACTATATCTATTTTACACATTACATCATCAAAGTACAACACAATCAATAGCAAAACACTGGACAGTTATATTAACTTGTCCACACAAACTGAATACACAGCTCATATGCGCAGGAAATATACATCAAGTACATGTGACACGTCTCGCCATCTAACTCGTCTCCTGAGCTCCACTTCATCCTATCCTGTATTTATAACACTCGGTCTGACCCGAGCATTATAATAAATAACACCCGAGTCAGTCTGGAAAACGAGCGTGAGGAAATACACTCAACTTAATTATTAAACTTTTCAAAATCCTTTGAAAATCAAAGGTATCTCGTAAGACCACGCCACAAATAAACATGTCGGGCTTTTACCTTACGATAACAAAAATATTTCTTATAAAATCCTCTGATATTATAATAGTGTCTAAGTACAAATACTTAAATCAAATAGCCGAAATTGTTACATTCATTAAATTCCACCAATACAAGGCTCTACAATCAAAACCATAAATGGCACATAGGGAGAATGGATTTCCAACTAATGACTAGGCGCTGAGGTACCACCTATTATGGTATCTGGTCTAGAACAGCATACCGAGGATCCTCCCTAATCCCCTGCAACACAAGACCGGAGCTATCTCTTACTGGATAGTCCGAATAAGATCACCCCATGGTTGGGATCAGTAACCGCCCACATAGCCGAATAAAGGGGACACCTAAACAGGGATGACCTTACCTAAATGGTTGCTAGCCACTTAGCCTTGCGGCATAACCCCTGATTTTCAGTCATTCCTGGTTGATGAGACTCGAGGCTAAACGTTACCTTTTTAGAACACATTCACTTAGATGCTCACCATCATCCTAACGATGATCTGATAGCATTCATCCATACAAGTCTGTTTCCAGTTCGAATGGAACCGAAGGCGCTACTCCTACTACATCCATTTTGGAATCACCCTTAGGATTAGTAGCGATTAGCCCTTGCACTTCAATGCTCCATCTTCGACTCCAAGCTCTTGCCTTCATCAGAAAACATACTCGTTGGATCGAAGTGGTTTTCAGATGTCAAGTCCGATCCAGGTCTCTTCGAAACAACGTTCGCCATTTCCCGGTAAACTCAACCTCGGTTCTGTAGGAAATACACAGACGAAAATAAGATCGGAGATCACCTCCTAACTGTTAGTGGTCGGTTTTCCTTATCAACGTCCTAGAAGAACAAACGAGTTTATACGTACAGTATAGCACCTCGAACGGTAATTGTACCATATAATTCCCGTTCTCCTCCTAGATATTTCCAAAGTCATATTTGGGTCCAAATTTGATAGTCAATTATTTAACTATCAAATAAACAATCAATTCAACCAATTATTTTATTTCCACTGAAAAACTCCAAATCTTATTAAATTAGATTTTTAATAATTTAAATCACTTTACCCAAAAATATATACTTAAAACATTTAAAAATAAAACTACTTAAATCACTTTACTCAAAATAATAGTTATGAGATTCTATAATAATTTTCCAAGTAAAACTTAAACCACAAACTATTTTAAAAATAAAACTATTGTATAAAGTATAAATATTAGAAAATTTTATTTAAAATATAATACTAATTTAACCTTTAAAATAATTACCACTAAATTAATTTGAATAATATTTACTTTGAAATTCCAAAACAATTAAAAATAATAAATTTTCTCTAAAACATTCTTTTTTTAAACAACTTTAAAACTTCCAACTTATACATAAAGATCTCCTATTAAAAATCGTAATATTGATTTACTTTTAAAAATAATTAACTATTATAATTAACTTAAATAAATATTTACTTTTCACCTTTAAAGAAATTAAATAATAAATTTTTTAAACATTCTTTAAAAACATCTTTAAACTTATAGTTCATACATAGAAATTTTTCTTTGAAAATATACTTAGTTTTCCAGGAAAAATACACTTTCCAACTTTAAAAATAAAATCACCTTTTTATTTTTAAAACGAATTGCCTTTTTCTTATAAATTCACACCTTGAATCTATACTTCCAATTTTATCAACTGATAAATATTCCACTTCATTTATAAACCCAGTTTACAAATTTCCATTTCTCATCTTCCTTTAAAATCCAGTTTCCAAAACACATAATCGATTTCCTGACTTAAATTCTCATTAAAATTTATCTCTCGATTTATCCAAAATCAATTCCAAAATCCATTGACACAAATTCACCCTTCATTATGATTTGAAATCCTTATTTAAATCTGAAACACCAATTTCATTCTTTATTCCAAAAATAAATTCTTTTCATTTCCTTTAAGAAATCAATTCATTTTATTTCTATATTTAAAATACCAAAAATATATTAATCCAAACCATAGCATCGAGTAATTTAAATTCCAATATAATATATCACGGATAATCAAATGAACACATCATAGATTATGAAAATAGTTCAATATTTTGAGTAATTCAGTTGGATCCCTCCAACTTGTTTCCCTGCATCCACAGATGTTAGCACAACAATAAAACACCAAATCCCACTTCAGGGGGACATCGTGTTATAAAAGGTCACCCTCTATATAAATGTGGGAATATCAATCACTCACTCCAATACACACACACACACACACACACTACTATATAATATGACATTCAATCAATCAATCAAAAATTTGAAATTTAAACTATTTTTGTAACGACCTAGTATTTTCAACCATTCACATCCGTTATTAGTGTATAGGTAGACACTCATGCCGGAATTGAATTGCTCAAAATACCGCATTGTAAATAAAAATTTGGCAATTCTCAGAATATACAGTAAATAAAATCACAGATCACAGACACAGAGTAATGATAATGCAGCGGAAGTAAAAGAGATAGTAGTTCATGAAGCTACTATATAAATGTATCAGAGTTACATAATATACAATAGAAGAAATAAAGTATAACAGAAGTTTAAATATGATAACCAAGTACAATCTGAATAGAACAACCGAACTGAAAAGATGAAACTTGACAAATAGATAATCTCCAGCGATTCCAATCTCTAGAAAGTGGAAATCCAAATCTGTGAATAACTCAGGTTGACCCGAGTGTAAATAAAAATACAAACACTCGAGTCAGGACATACATACTTATACAATGTAAACCAACTCAAGTGAACTGTAGCAAAGATACAAGTAACTTAGAAGATGCTTAGGACCGCCCATCCTCTGAGGATCCGTTAAACTATTTACTATGTAGTATATTGCGCTATATACAGTAGTGTATAATCAGTAAAGTATAATCATATAGAAAATAGCGTTAAGGGGATGGTGAACCTTAACGCAGTCGGATCTTTAAAACCAAAATCGTAGTGGGCTCGCTATAAGGAGATGACACGACACGCGAGGCAATGCCAAGGTGGATACACCGTTTGCACTCCCGGACCGGTGGTGACGGCAAGCCAGTAGCTTCCGCCCACCTCGAACAATACCCTCGAATCAAAGTGGCGCCACATATCGAATCACAAAAGTAATAAAATGTTTTTCGATGGAGCATTCTCGATGAAAGGGTGCGACCCTTTGTGTAGCCTGGTATAGCTCCTGTTTGAGTCATTTATGCCAACTCACGGGAGTTGGGTCCACGTAATATACCTCGAGAACGTCGCCACCATCCTACTTCATTCTGGAATCTCTACCGCGTACACAGTTGTTAAAGTGGTTTTCGGTATTGGCCGGCTATAAGACAATATCCGATCTCGGTCTCTTTAACAACCAATCGTTATTATAACCCGTAGTTATAACTTTAAAAAAAATTATACTTCAAGATAAAATATCATTTCAACCCAAATCTTTATCAAAATAAAGATTAAATTATTTCCAAACCATTTCAATATATCATCATACCATATTTTTCGATTCAAATATTTATCAAAATAAATATCAAGTCATTTCTAACCATTTCGATATATTAAATTATCATATCCTTTCAAAACTTCCTTTCAAATCATTTTAATATATCAAAATATCATTTCAAAGCTTCATTTTCAAAATATCATATCTTTCATAACTTCTTTTCAAATCATTTTAATATCAAAATATCATATCTTTCAAAACTCCATTTTCCAAATCATTTAATATCAAAATATCGTATCTTTCAAAACTCCATTTTTTCAAATCATTTAATATCAATGCCATATCTTTCAAAACTCCATTTTTCAAATCATTTAATATCAAAATACCATATCTTTCAAAACTTTGTTTCAAATCATTTTAATATATCAAAATATCATATCTTTCAAAACTCCATTTTTCAAATCATTTAATATCAAAATATCATATCTTTCAAAACTTCGTTTCAAATCATTTTGATATATCAAAATATCATATCTTTTCGAAACCACATTTCAGTCATTTTAATATATCAAAATATAATATCTTTCAAAACTCCATTCTTCAAATCATTTAATATCAAAATATCATATCTTTCAAAACTTCGTTTCAAATCATTTTAATATATCAAAATATCATATCTTTTCGAGACCACATTTCAATCATTTTAATATATCAAAATATCATATCTTTCAAAACTCCATTTTTAAAATCATTTAATATCAAAATATCATATCTTTCAAAACTTTGTTTCAAATCATTTTAAGATATCAAAATATCATATCTTTTCGAAACCACATTTCAATCATTTTAATATATCAAAATATCATATCTTTCGAAACCACATTTCAATCATTTTAATATATCAAAATATCATTAATATGTTAAAAAATCATTTTAAATTAATTTAAATGCAAAATATCATAAATTTATCATATTTTCAAAGTTAATTGAAATTCCATTAAAAATTAAATCAAAATTTCCAAAATAACTTGCATTTCAGATTTTCTAACTTTTCCATAATTTATTTAACTTATAGATTTCCAGAAAATCAATAATACTTTACAAAAATTATATTTTTATTTAATTTTAAATCAAAATATTATAATAATTAAATTTCTAAAATATTTTAAAATTTTTAGAAAAACATATTTTAACTACGGGCCTGTATATAATTTTCTACGCTAGGTAAAGTGATACGGGTAATATATCATTTCAACCCGTAATTTACAAAGAAAATCCGGGTTTTATCATTTCAAACCCGTAGTCCCAAGTAAATAAAATAAGTTGAAAATTGTTCAGGCCTATCATTTCTGCCCATAACGATTTTTCCTTATTCTAAAGTCTGTTCGGGTATCTATCATTTCAACCCATAGTGATTCTAATCTAAAGGGAACTTGGAGTGTGACGAACATCTAAAATAAACAGAATAGCATGAAATAACAGTAACATATAATATAATAGGTGTAATAACATGTATGAATATCATATGATAATAATATAAGCAGTTATAACATGATCATATAGTTCTACAGATTCATAGGGTGTCAATTTACTACTTATATAAGTACATAATGTCTGGTGAGAATAACTCACTTGTATTAGCTGGAGATGACAAACAACTACACACAACAAAGATCTTCGAAGGCATGAAAGCATGAATATGATTTGAGAGTGGAGAGCCAAAGATTTATAGCCTTGGATACATTCAAACAAAACAAATATATGAAACATAAGTTTCAAAAACAAGATATACTTAACAATGTTAGAAATAGATGTATGAAACAAAACCAAAGACTTTGCACTTGCTTCCTATGCTTGTTTGCATGGACTAGGGGATTAATAAGGTCAGGTTTGAGCATGGTTTGGATCAGGTATAGGTAGGAAAAGGCGCGGTTACAAGGTGATGAAGTGGGTAGGAGTTTAAATGTAGAGAATATAAAAGGTTAAGGCATATATAAGAGTTTTGGTGAACTTTTTAGGCTCGGCTAAGGCATGTTTGGGCTCACCCTTTCAGGTTTCAGATCTGGATAGTAGCTTAGGTGATTGGTGGTGGTCATATCAAGGTGGTGGTGGTGGCCTAAGGTGGTGGCTTTGGTGGTGGATGAAGGTGTGAAGCAACTAGGCTAGGCTAACATGTTTTTAAGGAGTTTTCAAGGCTTTTGTGTGGAGTTTTGTCAAGGGGGAGGGTGCGGCCTGGTCAAGTCAGAGGAGGAGATGTTTTTAAGTGGTGGATGGTGAAGAGGAGAAGGTGGTGGAGATGATGGCCAAGGCTAGCTAGTGGTGGCCGAGTAAAACAAACAAAGAAAACAAGGCAAAAACAAGCAAAAAGGAAGGAGAAAAAGTAGAAAAATATAGAGAAGCCATTACCAATTTTTCTCTAGCCATGAAAATGAGACGAGGAAGATGTTTTCACATGAAAATGAAGAAAAAGAAGCCAGCTGAAGATAGTATAAGGAATGGCCCAAATAACTGATGTATTGATTGAAAAAGAAACGGTAAAAGAAACGGTGAAACGACTTTACGTTTCTTTGCTTTTAAAACCTTCCATACTTCCTTTTCTTTTACATCAAATAAAATAAAATAAAATTCAGTAAGTACATATAAAAACCGAAACAAAGTGAAAAAAAATAAAATTAAATTTAAAGAAAATATAAAAAGAATTAAGGAAATTGCTTAAAAATTGAAAACAGGGTTCAAAAATTACAATTAAAACATCAATGGCTTTGGAAAAATATCTACTCCATTTTAAAAATATTCTAAAGCAAAATTTTGAAATAAAATAATTTATTTATCATTTCTAAAATAAAATAAATAATTAAATTGGAGAAAATTAGAAAAGAACTAAAGAAAATGTTTAAAATTTGAAAATAGGGCATGGAAATTACAAGAAAAATACTACTAGCTCTAGAAAAATTCCTACCTCACTTCAAAAATATTAAAAGACAAAAACATACATAAAATAACATATCAATACATATTATAATAAAATATGACAAAGAAAAATAAAATTTATACTATTTAAAATAACAAAATTGCGGAATAAACGAATTGCACTCAATATTGAAATATACATAACTTTCACAATTTAAATCCGTTTCCAACAAAACAAAAAGCAGTGTTCTTAAAATTTTATGTACTTTCAAAATAAGAGAAAAAATTTAAATTTTCAAACTTTTAAAATTTTAAATTAAAAGTCAAAGTTTGACTATTTTGTTCAAAAATTCACTTTTTGGAAAATATTCTTTTTAGTCATGCTTTGGAATGATAATTCATATCAAAACTAAAGTTTATCATTCAAAATAAATAAAATAATTTTTAAATCAAAAATTCAATTAAAATAATTAAAATATACAAAAAATAAATAAATCACAAAATACAGGGTTGTCACAATTTTAAATTAACTAGTCATCGAGATGTGAGTGAGATTGACTCACTTTGCGTTTAAAACACCGGGCGTTCCAATTTCAAATTAAATTAAGCCCATTAGATTTAATCTAAAATTCTCGCTTGTTCCAAACGATTCTAGATCTGTACCACAGTGTGCTGCTCGTCGCTGCAATTCCGGCGTTGCCAGTTTTGCCCGATTTCAACCTCGTATGACCAAGATATGTTACTAAAAAGTTTTGAATATATAATTTAAAGCAAAATTCTATTTATTTTATTTCTTTTATAACCTAACAAATCACGGCCATTGCTTCCGGCTTCAGGAAATCTTGACCGTGCCTATGTTCTCCTCCCCTACAGGCTCGTTATCTCCAAAGGAACCCATCGCCGCCACCCTTCCGCGAATTATGCAACCATCATGGCAACTTATTCCCCAACCGACGACCATCCTTCCGTCGCCCCAGCCACCACGCACAACCACCCCAAACCATGCTTGACTCGGCCCCATCTTCTATGTGAAATCCACCCCCGAACGCAAAGAAAACGCAGCCCTCTCCCTCCCTCTATGCTGCGCCTCCGACAATCTCGGTTGTTGGATTGCAAGAGCTCGGTGAGCTTTACCTTTTCTATGTTGGAGCTTTAGGCTATAGGTGAGTGGATTTGCCAGAATTCAAGGGGGAAAGGTAGGAGGTTATCAGCCTTTGATTTCTAATAGTGGAGGCCGTGAGAACGAACTAGGGTTTCTGCTATTCACATTTATATATAAGCATCAATAATAAAATTTAATATTTAAACAGCTTTTTTCAAACGATCTCCAAACGACGCATGCCGACAGACGTTTATATTGTTTTACCCGTGTTCTAAACACAATGGAACGTGTTTCGGAGCCCAATTTGATTGTATGTGGAAGATAGCATTTTGAATCGATTTTAAATATTAAATTTTCAATTTTAATTTCAACACGTTTCCCACCCGTAAGAACAAACGGTAACACCAAACGTTACGAAATTTGAAATCCAATAATAACTAACTATTACAGATCTAATAGAACTACTTTCGTCGAATTCCGAAACTATGTCCTGGAAGGCTATTTTAACTCGTCAATTAAATCGAGCAATTTACAAAATTGTCGAAATCATTTAAAATTTCGATTTTAAAACTTTACTAACTTAATGATAAATCATATAGAATTTATATTCACATTAGAAATCATTTTGATTCATTTTAAATCAAAATTCGATTATTTACATTATTATTATGTATTAAATTCCATTATCAAATTAATATAAAAATTCCAATTTTAACTTATTGACTTTTGATTCCATCAAAAGTCCAATACTATAATCCAAATCCAACTAGACTTAAAATAAAATAAATTTTAGAAATCGTTTTCATATCCATTTATTTCTCAGATTCATATATTATCCCAATTTCAAATGTTAAATTACTATTTATCCAAATCCAATTAAATTGCCATAATTTGAAATTATAACTAATTTTATGGATTCAACCAAATCTTCATATTTCAAAATCAAATAAACAATCCATATTCAACATTTAAAATGAATTAAATATTCAAAACTAACGACCTAAATTCCGGGTCGTTATATTGTAACTAAAAGATTTTAGGCCATGAAGCCAAACAGTACCTTCTAAACCTCTGTTTAAACCTTAAACAATACTTCTCGAAATCATTGAGAATAACCCTTTCGAAAGCTTTACTAAAACCTTAGACATCCTCTTTTAAAACCATATAAATTTTACTTTTGAAAGCATTTTAAACCCACCATTCAAATACTCAAAATAAACCTTTCGAAATCGATGGGATCTCTCCTTTGAAACCCCTATTATATACCTTTCGAAAGCATTGAAATTCTTCACTTAAAATGTACCATTTGAAAGTATTGGGTTCAAGTAAAGTTGTGGAAACATGGCTTCGAAACCTTTTAAAATTATTCCTTTCGAAATCTTTTGGGTTCAACTTTAGATATAACAAAGGGTCATAAAAGAATAAAGGTGAAAGCAATACTATCGAAAGCATATATCCTAAGTAAAAGAAAGAGGATGGTTTCGAAACCAACCCTTTCGAAAACATTGCCTCCAAAACTATTTCAAAAGCAATTAAGTACACTTTTGAAAATATGGTGAAGGCGATTTCATAGTATAAAGGCGAAAGCACCCTTTCGAAAGCATTGATTTGAAAGATTTAAATATGGCACCTTGGGTTTTGTTCTTTCAAAAGCTTCTTTTACAAAAAAAGGTGGCAACTCATTCGAAAGTTCTTTTATATAAACAAGGCAAATTTATCAAGTTGAATCAACCCTTTCGAAAGCATCATTTACAGACGAAAATAGTTTGAAGTTAATAAGAGTGGCTTCCACTGTGACAACCCGGATTTTTTTTATGTCTATTTATCGGGTGATTAACTGATGTAATTATTGGAATATTAGTTTTGATTAGTCGAATAAAGGAATTTCTGATAATTAAAATGATAATTAATTAATTTTTGAGTAAAAAAATTGGTGAAATAAATGGATGCGAGTTTCCCCGAACTCAAATATATTCTGTATAAATCATTTAAACTTTAAATATTATATATATATGAGCATATATGAGTAAATTTGAATTTATAAATATATGTATATATATTTGATATGAATTTAAATTGTAAATAAATGGTGAAAATGAAGATACAAATTATATAAGATATAAAAGTATAAAATAAATACCTTAGATAAATTATAACAACGTATTTAAAAAATGAAAATGAAAGTAAATATAAGTACACACTTGTAAGAGGAAAAAAAACTAACTAACATATAAAAATAGATATGTATGAAACTAAACAACAAAAGAAGAAAACAAATATAATAAAATAAAAATAGAAACTTATATTATAAAGTAATATTATAAAAGACAAGTCAAAAAGAAAAGAAACAAACATATATACATAGTTAAGTATGAAACAAAAACAAATGAAGATAAGTATGCAAGAATGACAGCAATAATTAATATAAGTATCCATTAGCCGAAATGAACAAAAGAAAAATAAAAATACCTTTGGCTGCAAAGGAAAGAAAGCAAATACATTCAACTAAGTATTCAAATATACATACAAATATCCATTAGCTTGTAAATGAAGACAACATTCTATTCATCTATGTATAAATCAAATAAAATAAGGGAAATTGTACAAAGCTAATTAATGTTGGCCACCACTATAATCTATCAGCCAACAAAGAAGGAAAATATCGCTGATCAAATTTGTATAAACAAATATAATACCCTGTACAAAACCTATCACCTGTAAAACTCGTTCTTTTATCAACCTTTCTTCATTCCAAATTCGTTCATTTCAAAACTGAGATAATATCACTTTGTAAACAAACAAAACTTCAACTTAAAACAATAACAATCTGTTCTAATACAAACCAGCGATCAAAAGATTCTAGCTTGACTTTCAAAGCCAGTGTTAAAGAAAGCTCTATTCTTTCCTCTACAAACCAAAGTGAGTATACTATATACTTTAAATCATCATCTGATGCATAGTCCTTTGGGGTGATGTGTGAATATAGGTTTGCATGGATGAATTCATATGTTAATGAATATTAAGTGAAAGGAGATGTGCATATCTGCTTATATATATACACAAATATGCATCTATTAATTTTACAGTAGTTTTCAAGCTTTGTTTCAAACATATTACAGCAGTAAGTAAACAGTTTAATTTTTAAATTTTAATTTGTTAAAACCTGATGCGAGCAATGAAAAAAAAAATCTGAAGTAAAGTGTGAAAACTGTTATATGATTTTTTTTGATTTGAATAGTAAAAATATATCTCTGGGTATATGGATGAGTTTGTTGGCATACAGAACATTGGCTATGTTCTTGTTATCCAGGTTTCAAACCTGATTTAAATTCAAACTATTATTTTTTCCCTGATCCATTTAAAACATAGAAATATAAACAATTTTTATGGTTGTGGCATGGTGCAAATTTTAAGTATTTCAAAGTAAATTTTGAAGATTGATTTCGAACAAAGGAAGTAGTACAGAAACTATTAAACTATACCAAAATATAAACCATAAATTTATTTGTTTCAAGTATATGATTGAATTCGTTTTCGGAAATTAGGACTTTAAAATTTTGCATCAAGATTTTTAAGCTTTAAAATCACGAGATATCGTATATTGAACGAAATATGGGTTTCGTGGAAGTTCTGATGATCGACGGCTCTGGGAGGGTTGGAATTTTTACTGAAGCAAGTTTGGGAATCGGGGAGGCCGGCGAAAATGGTGAAGAAATTCTTGTTCGCCGTGGTAGTGGAGAATGGTATAAGTAGGGTTTAAGACTCTTTTGAGTCATCGGTGTATCTGGGTTTCGTGGGGCGGCTGTGGGGGATTGGAATAGTGCGCGATGGAGGGGATCGGCGCTGGAGGTCGAAGGGGTTCTCGGGTAGGGGCGACGAGGGCGTTCGAGGTCTGGGTCGATGGCCAGAGAAGATATTCCGATCATGTCCATTTTCCAGTTTGGATCGAAATTGCGATTTTAAAATCACCATCGATTTCAGTTATTCTACTTCGTCGTGGCGTTGTTGAGGTAGACTGTGAGTTGGAGGGAGCCGGAGAGTTGAACGGCGACGAGTTGTCTGGTCGTACACGTGCACGGTGATTGATGCATGTATTTGAGAAGAATGGCCGGTGGTGTTTCGTGGGTTCTCGCGTTCGACTCAGGGATGACGAAAGGAGAGGTCGGGTTTTTGTTGCTTTGAGTTTATGCGAGGATGGTCTCGGGATTTTAGGTTTTATGGCATGGAAATGGGTTGTTTCTAAATGTCAGGATTGATATAATTTGTTGCTAGGAGAAAGTGATCCAGAAATTTAAAATCAAAGGTTTTGAGGTATGTTAGTAATCCAGAAATTTAAAACAAAAAGAATGTGTGAACAAGGTAAGTCTAAAGTAGGAATTTTAAAGTTTAAAGCTTGGTTTAAATATAGTTTTGATTAAAAAAAATTACATTAAACAAAATTTTTAAATTAGTCTATAGATGTTTCAAGGGAAATATAATTGTTGAAACTGCAAGACGATTAGGGAAAAAGGTATTTAATCTGAAATCAGTTAAAGGATGATAATTTTTTATAAACTTAATTCAAGTTTTTTTAAAAAACTTTTAAATTTATTTCAAGAAGTAGATATGAGTTAATATAGTAAATGGTTTAATTACTTAATTAAGGAATAAATCAAGATTAATTAATGAAGAAATAATTAAATAATAAGAAATTAAGAAGGTAATTACTTAATACTAAAAGAATTTGTAAGGGAAATTACTTAATTAAGTTAATGTGGTAAATTTTAGTTAATTCATTCACTTTAATTAATTAAAGCGGATTATTTGATGATGGTATATATATAACTTTAATGTAATTGACGAAGTGTAATTAATTAAAGGGTTGATCCATTAAAGAAATTAATAGAAGGTTAGTTAATTTATGAGTGATAATGAGGTTATTTATCGATGACAAGGTGCTATGTGTAAGTGTCATCATATCTAAGTTTAATTGTATTGCACTTGAATAATTTGGGTTAGGGTGACATAAGATTCGAAGAGACAAGAGTCGGTTATTTGTAAATACTCAAAATCACTTCGTTTTTTTTATAAATTAATGTGAAGTCAATAGGTTGAAATGAAAGGATTCCAGTAAATCGAATCATTATATCTAAGTATTAGTACGTATGGGTTGGTGTGTGATATAAGTGATGTCTATATCAAATTGTGAACCTGTAAATTTATACATGATACCTGGATTTTATATATGTTGTATGCTTTTGTATTCCATGTTAGATGAGTTTACTCATGCTGGTTTCCAGCCTGACCCGGGTGTTACTTTGGTGTAATGCTCGGGTCAGACCGAGTATTACAGATTTTCAGGTAGGGACGTTCTGGAGCTCAGGAGGCGAGATGGATGGCAATAGCGTATAGAGTATTTTCGCTGTATTTATATTATTGTTAATCTGAGACATGATGATTGTGTGTATTCAGTGCCTGTATATATGTGTAACTCTGAGGTATTAAAAATGTAATGGACAGATATAATATTCTTTTGTAAACGGATAATATTTATTATTATATTTTATCCGCTGCGAATGTGAGATGTTGATGTTTTTCTAATCTTCTTCTTCTATCTCTTCTTCTTTTTCATAACCATCTGGAATTTTCGGGATCGAAAATTTCGGGTCGTTACATTTGGTATCAGAGCGAAAAGGTTAAGTGAGAACCTTGGCTCTGGTGGGTTTACTCCTTAGAGATAGGGTTAGTATTACCCTAGGATGAGTTGAGTGTATATATGAGAGAGCGTACTTGTTATTTTCTTATATAAATATTTTAAATGATTTTTGAAGTAAATGATTTTATATAAGGATATATTTTGGTATATATAAGGTAATGTTTCTTTTAAATAAAAATTAAGATAATAGGTTGATAAGCTATTGGAATTAAATTAAAGAGTAATAGTAATACAACCAAATTTAAATTAAATAAAGATAAGTTTGAAAGGGTTCAAACTGAAATTTATCTTGAATTTGGGAAAAAGTTTTAGAATAAGATAATAATAACTTGGTATCCAGATATAATAACCTTGGGTATCATCATAAATGGTTATTGCGATTAATAATGATATATTTGTAGATAAGTTAGCCAGATAACGTAAGCTGTTAAGAGGAGTATAACCTCTAAATTGAAGTAGGCCTTAAATCGTGAAATTTTAAAACCTGAGTCTAGGAATATGTGAATTGTTACAGAATGTTAAGAAAATTGTTCAGAATTAAAACCAAAAGTGTTGTAACATGAGGTATAACTTAGTAAGTAAATTAATATATATAAGAGTAAAAGTTGAATTCTTCTAAGTTATTCTAATTTATAGGTTAGGAAATCCCTCTAGAATTCAGTCTTTGAGAGAGATGACTAAGAGTAAAGAATGGAAGGATAGATGTAGAGAGCAGAGAGCAACTGCACGTAGGGATCGAGAGGAAGAGAATCAAGAGTATGAAAAACCGATTAAGGAAAATGCTGAACCAGGATCTTATGAAGATGTCACCTGCTACAGATGCTTCAATAAGGGTCATTATGCGGCATAGTGCAGTAAAACAAGGGAAGAATTGAAGGGAACATTTCATCGGTTTCGCTCTGAGATCTCGTGCTTTAAGTGTCATAAGAAAGGACATTTCTTAAATCATTGCACTGAAGTGAGAAAGGCGAAGTGAAAACTAGGTGAGCCGGTCATTGAGTCGATTATTTGCTATCATTGTAAGAAGACGGGACATATTGCCAGAAATTGTTCTGAAAGGCAAAAGAGGAGTAAAGCTATGGAACGTACTTTTGGAGGTGTGAAGGTTATCCAGATCGATGATAGGGTAGAAACATTTTGTGGTAAATGTTATAAGTGGGGACACCCTGTTGAGAAGCGTATGTTCGGGCTTTGCCCTTTGGAAGGAAGTCCATAGAAGGAATTCTTGTAAGAATATTAGGGCTTTGTTCTTTCCGAACCTCTAGGTAATAGGAAGGCATCTAGATTTATGACTATTATAAGACTCTTATTTTGGATAGATAAATGTAATGTATGAACTGCTAGTATGTAGTCAATTAAGGTACGAAATATTTTGTAGTAGTACAATCTAATATGAAATTTTCTTTATCTATTGAGAATTGAACTCAGAATTGAATTGGTTGAAGGTTTGGATTATAAATATATATATATATATATATATATATATATATATATATATAAATAGAGCTTAATCTAATATAAAGAATTAAATTAACATCCAAACATTTAACTCGAATTTGTATAATTCGAGATGGTTTAAATTGAAATTTTAATTAAATTCGTTCAAGTTAAAATTGGTTTGAATTAATTAAAATTAAAGATGGATAAGTATAAAATTCGAATTTGAATGGGATTGATTTAAATAGAAATTGAAATGATTTGAACTTGAAGTGGGTTTAATTGATAATAGCTCGGAATTTGATTGGAATAATTTGAAGTTATAATTAAAAGTTGAACATGTATAAAATCAAATGGAATTTGATTCAATTTGGGAAAGAAATCAGGATTGATTCAAATTGAATTGGGGTTAAATAAAAATCAATGGAAATTGAAGTTATTCAAATTGGAATTGAGTCAATTTAAATGGAAGAAGAAATTTAAATTGAATGGGTAAGGAAGTGAACAGTTTTGACTCTGGACTATTTTCAATATAAATTGTTTTAATGTAAACTTATTTTTCCAAGCTATTAAATATATACAACCTTTCTTTCTTAAAGCAAAATTATTTTATGATTGTTTTACAATTATTTTGGAGCTAATTAACCATTTTTCAACTGTTTTCCAAATTAATTACTATTTTTCAACTATGTTACAAATTAATTACAATTTTACGACTATTTTGCAATCATCTAAAATTTCAGAAACTATTTAGCTATTTCTCAATTATTTTATAATTAGTAACTATTTACAGCTATTTTGCAAAAATAATTATTTTTGAACTACTTATGTATTTTTACATTTTTAAGCTATTTTCTAAATATAAACTGGTCGGAGTTCAAACTGTTATTAATTAGATACCCAACTGAGATAAGGATTGAAGTGATAATCCAATGGAATTGAGGTAATTGTAAATAAGTGAATGAAAATTCAAGTGAAAGTGAATAAAAAGGAAATTGATTTAGTTAACAATCAGTGAAGTTAAATACGTAGGATGTACGTAATTATTCTATTCGCATAGAGATTTGATCCTGATTCGAACACAGAATTTCGAGATAATATTGTCAATCCGAGTTGGGATTTTTCACTCGATTTTCGACGGCGAACCTGGATATGGATTGTTGATTGGTTCTGGATGTTCTCTATCATAGTTATAGCTATGCAAGGAGAATGACGATTTCTGATCAAGAAACCAGATCTTTGTCCACACTAGGAAGTCAGGTGAACGATACTAGTTCGGAAGTGAAATTGCATGATCGAGTGAGCGATCAGATTGATATAGCGTATGGATGATATGTGTACATCATACGGATTTGAATGAAATTGATATTGGAAATTTTGAATTAGAAATGTGGAACGGTTCTTTTGAAATGAAAGAATATTTTGAGAAATATACAATGAATACAGGTGGGAATTTGATATTGAACTGGTAGATAAAAAGTTATGAGATGATTTTTGTAATGGAAAATATCTTTTGTGAATCCATGATGAACTTAAATAAAATAAATTTGATATATCTATGGTAAAAAATTAACTTTATGAAATAAAGTGGAAATTGAATATCTTTCTGATTAAAAATTTACTTAATAATAAAAGTAATAATTTGGCAAGTGACTTTATAAGTAAATTTAACGTTGAATATTTGTTTTGGAAGGAAAAGAAAATTAAAATTTTGTATCTTTGTTAAATAAGATGAAAACTACCTTGGTTGAATCTATAGTCAGAAGAAAAGGTTTTGAAAGTATTTGAAGTATAAAAGTGAATTTATACAAGTATAAAATTTGATTCAAAAATTTCCAAGATTATTATATGTGTTTATATAAAAAGGATTTTTGTGAAAATGATTTTGAAGATGATTTTGAGGAAAGGTTTTGGAAACCTATGGATTTGGAAAGGCTTTTGATTTTTTGGTAAAATCAATATTGAGATTTGGCAAAGCCTACTTTGGAAATTATCAATTTTGGAAATCGATTTTGTAAAGGGGCCTTATATGTTATTCATACTAGGTGTATGATTTTGGGAAAATACTATATGTGCATAGTATAAAGTGTTTTGAGATTGGCTCTGGGGAAAAAGGCGCTCCCTTGAAATGAACTTCTCAGGAGTACCACTGGGTGGTACTGCCTTGAGCCTCTAAGGGGGAGGTTCTAAAGTTGATCCTGTGAGGAGTCCAGACAAAACTAGTTCCTGAGGATTATGGGTAATGTACCATAGTGGAAGTCGTGTGTGCCGCTGAGAGCCAACAGTCTACGTTTGATTTTATATCGGTAGACTGCGACACTATGGTAACATAGCGAAAGTCGTGTGTGCCGCTGAGAGCCAACAGTCTGCGTTTGATTTTATATCGATGGACTGCGACCTATGTGGGAGTGGAGAAGTTTCATTTGACAGCGAAATCGAGAGGACCGCAGAGAGCCTACAGTTACATGGACTTTTGCTGTGACGGCAACGTAACCCTGGATGTAACTGCGATCTGTTGTGGGTTTCATGGTGTAATCAGTTACATGGACTTTTGCTGCGACGGCAACGTAACCCAGGCTGTAACTGTGACCATGGATGGGTGTGATGATTTCTAGAGCATTTTCACCAAAGATATTTCCTCTATTTTCAAAAACCGTTTTCGATATTTTCAATAAAATTACTTTCTAAGTATTTTCACTGGGTGTTGGAAACAGGTTTACCAAGTACTTACAGATTTTCAGTCCTACGCCTGATCAACGTATAACCGAATCTCTATGAGAACGAGGACGGACTTGTTGAAACATCGAATTATAAAAGTATTTTTTGAACAAAAAAACTATTTAAGTAATATTATATAGATTTTAAAAGTGATTTAAAAATGATTAAAGAATATTTATCTCATTTTAAGCATTTTATTAATTCTAGTTTCGTTACTTTTCGAGGACGAAAAATTCTAAAGGGGGGAGGAATGTGACTACCCGGATTTTTTTTATGTCTATTTATCGGGTGATTAACTGATGTAATTATTGGAATATTAGTTTTGATTAGTCGAATAAAGGAATTTATGATAACTAAAATGATAATTAATTAATTTTTGAGTAAAAAAATTGGTGAAATAAATGGATAAATGGATGCGAGTTTCCCCGAACTCAAATATATTCTGTATAAATCATTTAAACTTTAAATATTATATATATGAGCATATATGAGTAAATTTGAATTTATAAATATATGTATATATATTTGATATGAATTTAAATTGTTAATAAATGGTGAAAATAAAGATACAAATTATATAAGATATAAAAGTATAAAAAAATACCTTAGGTAAATTATAACAACATATTTAAAAAATGAAAATGAAAATAAATATAAGTACACACTTGTAAGAGGAAAAAAAACTAACTAACATATAAAAATAGATATGTATGAAACTAAACAACAAAAGAAGGAAACAAATATAATAAAATAAAAATAGAAACTTATATTATAAAGTAATATTATAAAAGACAAGTCAAAAAGAAAAGAAACAAACATATATACATAGTTAAGTATGAAACAAAAACAAATGAAGATAAGTATGCAAGAATGACAGCAATAATTAATATAAGTATCCATCAGCCGAAATGAACAAAAGAAAAAGAAAAATATCTTTGGCTGCAAAGGAAAGAAAGCAAATACATTCAACTAAGTATTCAAATATACATACAAATATCCATTAGCTTGTAAATGAAGACAACATTCTATTCATCTATGTACAAATCAAATAAAATAAGGGAAATTGTACAAAGCTAATTAATGTTGGCCACCACAATAATCTATCAGCCAACAAAGAAGGAAAATACCACTGATCAAATTTGTATAAACAAATATATTACCCTATACAAAACCTATCACCTGTAAAACTCATTCTTTTATCAACCTTTCTTCATTCCAAATTCGTTCATTTCAAAACTGAGATAATATCACTTTGTAAACAAACAAAACTTCAACTTAAAACAACAACAATCTGTTCTAATACAAACCAGCGATCAAAAGATTCTAGCTTGACTTTCAAAGCCAGTGTTAAAGAAAGCTCTGTTCTTTCCTCTGCAAACCAAAGTGAGTAAACTATATACTTTAAATGTTGATCTGATGCATAGTCCTTTGGGGTGATGTGTGAATATAGGTTTGCATGGATGAATTCATATGTTAATGAATATTAAGTGAAAGGAGATGTGCATATCTGCTTATATATATATATATACAAATATGCCTCCGTTAATTTTACAGTAGTTTTCAAGCTTTGTTTCAAACATATTACAGTAGTAAGTAAACAGTTTAATTTTAAATTTTAATATGTTAAAACCTGATGCGAGCAATGAAAAAAAAAAATCTAAAGTAAAGTGTGAAAACTGTTATATGATTTTTTTTTTATTTGAACAGTAAAAATATATCTCTGGGTATATGGATGAGTTTGTGGGCATACAGAACATTGGCTATGTTCTTGTTATCCAGGTTTCAAACCTGATTTAAATTCAAACTATTATTTTTTCCCTGATCCATTTAAAACATAGAAATATAAACAATTTTTATGGTTGTGGCATGGTGCAAATTTTAAGTATTTCAAAGTAAATTTTGAAGATTGATTTCAAACAAAGGAAGTAGTACAGAAACTATTAAACTATACCAAAATCTAAACCATAAATTTGTTTGTTTCAAGTATATGATTGAATTCGTTTTCGGAAATTAGGATTTTAAAATTTTGCATCAAGATTTTTAAGCTTTAAAATCACGAGATATCGTATATTGAACGAAATATGGGTTTCGTGGAAGTTCTGATGATCGACGGCTCTGGGAGGGTTGGAATTCTTGCTGAAGCAAGTTTGGGAATCGGAGAGGCCGGCGAAAATGGTGAAGAAATTCTTGTTCACCGTGGTAGTAGAGAATGGTCTAAGTAGGGTTTAAGACTCTTTTGAGTCAATGGTGTATCTGCGTTTCGTGGGGCGGCTGTGGGGGATCGGAATAGTGCGCGATGGAGGAGATCGGCGCTGGAGGTCGAAGGGGTTCTCGGGTAGGGGCGACGAGGGCGTTCGAGGTCTGGGTCGATGGCCAGAGAAGATATTCCGATCATGTCCATTTTCCAGTTTGGATCGAAATTGCGATTTTAAAATCGCTATCGATTTCAGTTATTCTACTTCGTCGTGGCGTTGTTGAGGTAGATTGTGAGTTGGAGGGAGCCAGAGAGTTGAACGGCGACGAGTTGTCTGGCCGTACACGTGCATGGTGATTGATGCGTGTATTTGAGAAGAATGGCCGGGGGTGTTTCGTGGGTTCTCGTGTTCGACTCAGGGATGACGAAAGGAGAGGTCGGGTTTTTGTTGCTTTAAGTTTTTGCGAGGATGGTCTCGGGATTTCAGGTTTAATAGCATGGAAATGGGTTGTTTCTAAATGTCAGGATTGATATATTTTGTTGCTAGGAGAAAGTGATCCAGAAATTTAAAATCAAAGGTTTTGAGGTATGTTAGTAATCCAGAAATTTAAAACAAAAAGAATGTGTGAACAAGGTAAGTCTAAATTAGGAATTTTAAAGTTTAAAGCTTGGTTTAAATATAGTTTTGATTAAAAAAATTACATTAAACAAAATTTTGGAATTAGTCTATAGATGTTTCAAGGGAAATATAATTGTTGAAACTGCAATACGATTAGGGAAAAAGGTATTTAATCTAAAATAAGTTAAAGGATGATAATTTTGTATAAACTTAATTCAAGTTTTTTTTAAAAACTTTTAAATTTATTTCAAGAAGTAGATATGAGTTAATATAGTAAATGGGTTAATTACTTAATTAAGGAATAAATCAAGATTAATTAATGAAGAAATAATTAAATAATAAGAAATTAAGAAGGTAATTACTTAATACTAAAAGAATTTGTAAGGGAAATTACTTAATTAAGTTAATGTGGTAAATTTTAGTTAATTCATTCAGTTTAATTAATTAAAGCGGATTATTTGATGATGGTATAGATATAACTTTAATGTTACTGACGAAGTGTAATTAATTAAAGGGTTAATCCATTAAAGAAATTAATAGAAGGTTAGTTAATTTATGAGTGATAATGAGGTTATTTATCGATGACAAGGTGCTATGTGTAAGTGTCATCATATTTAAGTTGAATTGTATTGCACTTGAATAATTTGGGTTAGGTTGACATTAGATTCGAAGAGACAAGAGTCGGGTATTTGTAAATACTCGAAATCACTTCGTTTTTTTATAAATTAATGTGAAGTCAATCAGTTGAAATGAAAGGATTCCAGTAAATCGAATCATTAAATCAAAGTATTAGTACGTAAGGGCTGGTGTGTGATATAAGTGATATCTATATCAAATTGTGAACCTGTAAATTTATACATGATACCCAGATTTTATATATGTTGTATGCTTTTGTATTCCATGTTAGATGAGTTTACTCACGCTGGTTTCCAGCCTGACCCGGGTGTTACTTTGGTGTAATGCTCGGGTCAGACCGAGTATTACAGATTTTCAAGTAGGGACGTTCTGGAGCTCAGGAGGCGAGATGGATGGCAATAGCGTATAGAGTATTTTCGCTGTATTTATATTATTGTTAATCTGAGACATGATGATTGTGTGTATTCAGTGCCTGTATATATGTGTAACTCTGAGGTATTAAAAATGTAATCGACAGATATAATATTCTTTTGTAAACGGATAATATTTATTATTATATTTTATCCGCTGTGAATGTGAGATGTTGATGTTTTTCTAATCTTCTTCTTCTATCTCTTCTTCTTTTTCATAACCATCTGGAATTTTCGGGATCGAAAATTTCGGGTCATTACATCTACCCTTTCGAAAGCATGGTTTCGACACTGTACCTTTCGCCTTTCTCTAGTTCACTACATATCAACTATTTGATTCCATGTGCATTGGTTTCGACTTGGTCATGCACGAAGGTTGTTGGAACTTGGCCAACTAGCAGTGATAGTGATGGGTGTATTTCAAATTTTTTTATCCTATAAGATCTTTATTGGGCCTATGAAATCTAATTCATTTAGAACAATTCTAAATTTGTTTTAAATAAAATCATGTATTTTATTTAAATTTAAGTATCTTGTAATTTAAAGTTAATTTGAATGATTTAATATATATATACACATGTATATATACATATACATATACATATATGTGTGCATGTGTAACATAAAATCCATGAAGGGTCTAACACGCCCATATATAGATGTCGGTTACATCGCAATAGATACATTAGCTCATTTCGTATGTCTTGTATGTTGTCTAAATATGCGCATAAATCTATAATGCAAAGTATATTTATATAAATACGTATACATATATTTAAATATATTTTACAACTAAAAGCCTCAAAATTAAAAAATATATATAATTAAAACATTTGTATAAATATATATATACATAATTAAACACATAAAATTATATATATATATATACATATATATAATAGTTAAAATTATACATATAAGGTTAAATAAAATGTATATATGTGAATAATTAATTACATTCAAATATTTAAAATATAATTATACATTTTAAAATTATTTCCAGATTGAAATTAGCATAATAACATAAAATAATAATTTTATCATTATATATATATAATGAATAGTTTTGATTATAATAATTAAAAATATTAGGAATTAATACTAAAATATAAAATTTTACATTTACAAAAATTTAGGATCATAAAAAACAAGTTTAAATTTTTTTTCGTGTTTTTTGAAATAAAATATTATTTTTAATAAATAAAAGAGATGTTCAACAGAAGTAATTTAATTATTAAAAATATCAAATATTAACAAAAAAATTTGAATTTTTTTTATGGGTTAATGCATAGATGTAGTAATTTAAAAGAATATAAAATTGAATTTTTAGTGCAATCATTAATTTAGATATAATAAACAATTCAAATAATCAATAAAATATAATTTGTATTATTTATATATTAAAAAATTATTTTCATATTTGATCATTCATATTATGTATAAATAGTTATAAGGAAAAATTATAAGCTGTTTATACATTATAAATATACATATATATACATTAGTCTATATTTAAATTAATATATAAATATACATAAAATAATTAATAATGAAAATGTTTAATTTTTTATAGCAAATTATATTTGTTTATACATAAATTATAACACATAATAATATAACCATGCATATAACAAACTAATTTGTGACAACTACATATACCTACGAAAATCTAACCTAACTAGATATACAGCGAGCGTGCGCACACTCACATGCATATATATAAATTTTGGGATTAATAATTATTAAATCATAAAATATGATATGATTATTATAATATATAAATAAAATACCAATTGATGATGCCTTTGAGTCAACTTGAATCAATGAATTCCCTTCTCTAGTTATGCTCGATCCGTCAGATTGCAAGTTTGGAATCGTCTACCTTTTCTATCAAATAGTGCTTTTACTTAACATGAATTGATTTGAGAATCTTAGAATTGATATAGGGATTAATTTCGGCCAGCAAATTTGATAATTATGGCAGTCAAAAGTTGTTTTTGATTAAGAGATCCATATATATAGCCTTGTACAAAAGCGATATTAGGACAATCTCATTACCTATTCTCTCTTAATTTTAGCCATCCATCTCTAGGTCTCATCCTTAGTTTTAGCCGCCCCAATAACTTGTAAAAACTGAAATTTGCAGCCCTAATGATGGGCTTTAAACCACTTTAAGCCCAAGCCAAAATGCTATGCAATTAAATCTAATTTAATTGCTTATCTATATCGTATATCGATTGGTACACTTTTAACTATTATACATGTATAACAATTTTTATTTCTCAAACCATATTCAAATTGATATGTCATAAATATTAATTAATTTAATTTATTTATAAAAATATAAACTAATTAAATCATTCGGTCTTAAGAGAATTCATCATTTCAGTTGTTTAACTCTTAAGTGTAAATTTGGTCATTAATTAACACCGAACTATTCAAATGTTAACGTTCACACTTCACTTATCAAGTGGTGTGACATTATAGTCAAATTTATCGCTTATTCATTTTCAGTAAAATCTTATTTGATTTAATAAGCTTTACCTGTTAGTGACATTTATATACACCAATTCTCTTCATCAAAACTGCATCACTTTGGATTTATGGAATTTGATAATGGTCAAAATTCCATTGTCCATATTCAACTCTATAGCCAAACACAAAATTTTTGGTTCAATAATAATAATAATAATTATCAACGGTACGACCCTGGCCGGAGATTTTGACTTTGGGTTGACTTGAGTTGACCATGATACCAACCTCATATACTTCCACTTGACCCAAATATAATCACTTGATGGATGTCGTTCAATGATTTGACTATAATCAAAGCTGAGTTTTTCATAGTGAAGGTTGATAGTATTCTCAAGCCGGAAGAATTGTGTAAATTATTCATATCGATATTTTCTATTTGACCTTATTTATATTAACCAGCAGAAAACTATCAAGTGAGTTGTTCTATAGCTATCCGACAACTATCAGTACATAACCTCTAGGTGCCCCCCGGCAATCATGAGTAATACACTGCCCAATATTTGGAGAGTATTATGTACTTTAGTCTCAACGGATACATCGATATCCAGTGTTAATGCATATTGACTAGGAATATTTAAAATGATGTGTTTTGCAACAATGTGATCCAATACTCATGATTACAACTAATTGTAATTACTATCACAAACACGTCATTTTTGGATTTTATGTTAAATATATTTTTAATTAAACATTTAATTATTTATAACACATTGTAACAAATATATATAAAAAAAGAAACACCTTTATTTCGAACAGAAGTTGATTTCGGAGTTAATAAATTACAGAATTTCCCTTAGGGCATACCCCTAACACTATCAATCTCCCACTTGCAGTTGGGGACAACTATGGAATCTCAATCCCATCCTCTAAATCATTTTCTCGAGAACTGGCTGAGTTATACCTTTAGTTAATGGATCTGCTATGTTGTCCTCGGTATCTACCCTTTGTATCACAACTTCTTTCTTCTTAAGGAATTCTCTAATCAGGTGGAACATTTGAAGAATATGTCGTGACTTCTTATATGCTCTTGGTTCCTTTGCGATCTGTGTCGCTGTATTATTGTCACAAAATAAAGTAATTGGATTCTCAATATCGAGAATCACTCCGAGCTCACTCAAAAATTGCGCATCCATACTGCCTCTTTTGCTGCTTCATTAAGGGAGATATACTCGGCCTCCATCATGGAATTAGCAACTGTTTCTTGCTTAGTATTTTTTCGGCTAATAGGTCCACCATTTAGTGTAAAGACATAGCCGGACATTGATTTACTATCACCTATATCACTTTGAAAGCTCGAATCCGTATACCCCTTCATAAGGAGGTCTCCATTCCAAAAAACGAGGAATAAGTCTTTAGTATTTCTCAAGTACTTAAGTATACATTTTACGACCATCTAATGTTTTTCTTTGGGGTTAGACTGGTATTGGCTTACACATCCTAATGCGTATGCTACATCCAGTCTAGTACATAACATAGCATACATTATGGATCCTATGGTTGAAGCATAGGAAATTCTCTTCATACGCTCTTTCTCATCATTGATATAAGGAGCGTCCTTTTTAGAAAGGACAATTCCAGGTTGCATTGGAACGCTTCCATGCTTGGAATTATCCACACTAAACCGTTTTAGTATAGTGTCTATGTACAGGGATCGGGACAATCTCAATAGCCTCTTAGACCCATCTCCAAAAATCTTTATACCAAGTATATAGGCTGCTTCTTACAAATCCTTCATGGAGAAGTTTTTGGAAAGCTAAGCTTTCACTGATTACAATAATGAAGTGTCATCGCCAATCAATAATAGATCATCAACATAGAGTACTAAGAATATGATAACATTTCCTTGTTCTTTTCTGTATATGCACTCTTCCTTTGTGTTCTGATAAGAACCAAACTGTTTGATTACTTTATCAAAACACTTATTCCAACTCCTTGAAGCTTGTTTGAGTCCATAAATGGACTTTAACAACTTGCAAGCTCTGCCTTCACTCCCATTGACTAAAAAATCCTCTTGTTGTGACATATAAATGATTTCTTCTAAATCACCATTTAGAAAAGCTGTCTTTATATCCATTTTCCATATTTCGTAGTCATAGAATGCGACAATGGCTAACATAATCCAAATAGATTTAATCATGGCTACGGCCGAAAAGGTCTCGTTATAATCAACACCTTGAATTTGATGAAATCCTTTTGCAGCTAGCCTTGCCTTATTAGTCTCCACTTCTCCATCCGCATTTAGCTTTTCTTAAAAGTCCATTTGCAGCCGATGGGTTTTGTCCCTTCGGGTATGCCCGGCAAAGTCCAGACTTTTTTTTCGTACATGGAGTCCATCTCAGATTTCACGCTTCAAGCCAAAGTGCAAAGTCTTTACTTTGCAGTGCTTGTTGGTAAGACAGTGGAGTGTTGCCATCTAGGACACAATCCTCCCTTTTGCCATCCACGAGAAAACCAAAGTATCTCTCTAGTGTGCGGGATTCCCTACTAGACCTTCTAATAAGTTGTGTGTTTTCGTATACAGGTGACCTTATTTCTCTCACTATTTTGACTTCAGTGTTAGTTTCCCGGATCTCATCCAAGTCTACAACTTCACTATTAATTTCTTTTAACAGAAATTCCTTTTCTAAAAAGACGTGTCGAGAAACAATGACCTTCTACTTCTTGGTATTGTATAATATATATATCCCATCGAGTTTTTGGGATATCCTATAAACTTACATAGTACCGAGCTTGCCACTAGTTTATTTGGACCAACGTTATTAACGTATGCTGGACAACCCCAAACTTTCAAATATTTGAGTTGGGGTTTCTTACCACACCATATGTCATATAGTATTTGGGGCACAAATTTAGTAGCTAACAAGTTTCACATATGTGCGATAGTTTCTAGCGCATATCCCTAATAAGACAGAGGTAACTCAACCTTACTCATTATGGAATGAACCATATCTAATATGGTTATTTTCCTTCACTCCGACGCACCATTGTGTTGCGGAGTATAGGGTGGAGTAACCTGAGAGATAATCCCATTATCTTTTAAGTATTATTGAAAATCCTGTCCAACATACTCACCTCCTTGATCTGATAGAAGAATTTTAATTTTACGGCCTATTTGATTTTCTACTACCTTTTTGTACTCAACAAATTTCTCATGACGTCGAATTTGTTCTTCATAAGATACCTATATCCTAGTCTTGAGAACTCATTTGTGAAAGCAACAAAGTAAGAACTATTATCTTTGGTTAATATAGGCACTACGCCACATACATCATTATGTACTAACCCTAAGAGTTCATTAACTCTTTCATTGCTCCTACTGAAAGGGGTGCTTGGTCATTTTACCTTTAAGACACGCCTCACAAGTTTCAAATGATTCAGAACCAATTGACGATAGAAAACCATCGGTTTTCAATTTGTGTAGTCGTTTCCCACTAGTATGACCAAGCCTACAATGTCAAAGATAATAGTCATTTAATTTATTAGAAACTTCATTCACAAAACATAGACATAATTAGTATTAATCACATAAATGCCATTTTCAAGGACACCTTTGCAGATTTTATTTCCATCCAAACTAATCCATACTATTAAAATGAAAATTCCATAAATACAATTCAACCGTGTCTTTTTGAATTTTTCAAAATACCCTTTAAGTCGTATTAATATTGTAGTAGCTAAAATTATTTAAACTAAACTATATTCTCAATTTGCATGCCATCTGTTTTATAAGCTGCATTGTTAAACTTCACAACATCATTTCAACTTGATTAATAGTTATTGGAACAACTTTCTTTTTCATCCCTTAGCTTATATACAATAACAATAAATATACTTTGGACAATGTGGGACTAATTAAAACAATTAGAATGTTTTTAATGTTGTTGTAGCTCTCATTGACAAACGTTAACATTGTTTCCTTATTGTTCACAGAGTTAAATCATTTACACCACTTTCCTTTACCAATGCTTCATGATTTGATTACTCCACGACCTGCAAATTTAAATAGTTGCATTTGAATACTCCACGATCTACAGATTTAAACAATTGCTCATTGTTATCCGTCTTCTACTGAATAGTCTGTCCATGAATTCAATATACATAATTGCTCTAAAAGAGGGTATTTCTCTACTCTATGCTTATATTTCCACCGAATAATCTGTTCTTCGTATATTTTTATGTTCTTATTATTGTTATACTTCTTTTTACACGCACATCTCCGCTTTCATTTTGAATTTTGAATTTTTAGTTTTCATATTGTGTAAATGAAACTACAAGAAGATGTTCAATTTGGTGTTTAAATTTGTTTTACCTTTTATTCAAGGAAGAGAATATTGTAGAAGAGTCAAAAAATGTCAAAATAGAAACTTAATTTTTAATCATATCATTGTAAATGTCATCTTAGACAATTTAGCTTTGTACCATTATATGCTTCTGTCCTAAAAATGATGTCATAGAATCGAAAACATACTCAGAAGGAGTAGAAGAAGGACCTTGGGAAACTCGCTCAAATTGGAGCTAAGTAAAGCTCTCGATGTCAAGACTTATCTCTCAGTACCGAGAGGTATTTTTCCTAGATTAGGTCCCCACAAACTTCATACACCTCAAATTCGACCTCAAGTGACTACCCTTAAATGCTTCTCTTGGAGAATAAATGAGAAATTATAAAGATTGATGGGAAGAGAGCAAAGAAACCAAGAAAGGACAAGCTGTGTTAAGAAAGCTATCGAAAACAACTCAATTATCAAGGAAAGTGATTTGAGCATAATCAAAACAGGGTTATGAAGGTTAAAGAAATAAAGTGGAAGAATTTTCCTATAGAAAGTAGTCAGTACCGAGAGGTTCTATCAGTATTGAGAGGATTTTAAGGGGATTTGGGCTAATTTTGACTCATCTGCACCTTTGGGCCTGGATCCAGATCTTTTCCTTCGTGTGCTTCTGAGTCTACTGGTTAATTCCTTTATAAATACCAACCCTATAGTAACCAAGTGGGGATTTTTAGGTATCTCTCCTTCTTCATCCTCATCAATCTTCACATAAGTCACTCGGGCAGACATTGTTAGCAGTTCTAGGCTTAAAAACTTATCTATCCCTTGTAATATCAATTTCAATCACTCTCGAATGTTTAATAAATAAAACACAAAGCAGATGTAGGCTAGAGATTACCAAACCACTATAAAAATCTTAGTGTTAGTACTATTTTATATTTGTCTTCTGTTAGATCCTGATATTTCAATAAGATTTTAGGTTTTGTGCCATTTTTGGCTTCAACATTTCGTGCTTTCATTAAGACTTAAGCTTAGATCTAAAGTTTGGAGAAGATGAAGAGGCCTAAGACCAGATCTAGGATTGGAGGGAGTCAACCAAAGAATAGGGGCAGCTGGGTCTAATTATAATTATTCCATCTAAGTAACTAAGAGAAGATGGAGAGAATGATGAAAGAAATGCAAGATGGGAAGATGGCCCAATAATAGGAAATGCTGGAGGGATTTTTCAAAGGTTAGGATAGCATGGAAAAACTTGAGTTATTGGAATTCAGAACCAAGGATCAGGAACCATTGCAGGAGCACTAGGGGTTGGAGTAAAGAAAACTGGAACAATGCCCTCAAGACCAAGACCACTTGATAGTGATCTCAATCCTCTCAGTACCAAGAGGAATTCACTCGGGGGCAATATTGGTTCAGGCTTGAGGCAAGCTGGGATACCGAGAATGGATGATGCTAGGGCTAGAAATGCAAGTCAAAACAGAAATGTACAATGTTTGAAGGAGTATGAACCGAAGTTTCTCTGCAGAACAAGGGGCCATATGGATTTAGAGGTGCGGATCAGAATGCAAGCGTGCATCCAAAGGAGTATGTGTCGGAGTTCCTTTATAGGAGCGAAGGGTAGAATGCAGCTATTGATCGATGACCTTCATTAGGCAATAACAACTAAATAGCTACGTTGGTTAGAAGGATAGTGAGAGGTGGACCACTAGACTAGAGTTTAGTGGACGTAAATAGGAATTCATTTACTCCTAACATCCATAATGCGAGGAATCCTCCCGATTTCAAACTTCTGACATTGGAAGTATATGATGGGCAGATAGAACCAATAGTTCATCTAATGAGATACATCCGACATATGGAGTTGTTGGGTGCTTCTGAGGAGGTAATGAGGTGGTGTTTCCTATTATATTTGATATATTTAGTAGTAATGTGGTTAAGACAGCTGAAGAATTGGTCCATAAGCACGTGGACTGACATAGTGGATAGGTTCTTGAGATAGTTTAGAGTTCATATATCTCGATCAAAGAATTTGATGATGTTATCAAGATTAAAAAAAGTCCCTGAGAGGCCATGAGAAGTTACCTGATGAGATTTAATATGGCAGCCACTATAGTCGATAAGTAGATACACCTATATCCTGATGGCGGTAGTGTCTATAGTTGCAGGAAAGACTGACTTCAAAATTTGCATTGGAATGGCATCAATTGATGGATCTCATGAAGTTTTATCATGAAGGTGAGAGATATATACGTTAGGAGGATGCTAAAACTGACAATGTTAATGTTAATGCTGTAATGATGGAGGACCATCCGAAGTAGGATGTGGAAAAGATAAAGAAAAGTGAAAATATAATGACGACTTTGGTGGACCAAAGCAGCAAAGGAGGTAATCGATGTTCTCTTCCTACGCTAATCTAACTAAAATCCCGAGTGGATATATATAGATACTAGGTGTAGGTCCCCTATCGGATGCCAACTAAGAGAACCAATGCATTTGGAGAAAAGGTCTGGAAAGTTTTGCTTATTCCATGAGCTAGATGGACATAAAACAAACAAGTGTAGACACCATCTCAATTGGATAGAAGAATTGGTTCAGAGTAACCAACTATAAAAGTACGTAAGGAACCGAACTACGATGGTTTAGCCGGAGTAGACACCATCCGCAGTGAATGCATCAAGACATGACCAGGAATTTGGGTCCAAACTGCTAATCCCATGATCAGGATGGATAGGAGATAGGTTTGTTTGCCCCCTCTTTTCTTTCCATTTTGAATTTAAGAAGATAATAACCTCGGACCACTTACATGTGTACAAGACCTCAATTGGCCTCTAGGCACGCTCTGAGTCGGATGTTTGAGATGAATATTTAGGATGTTTACTTGCTTGGTTTGATTTGAATATTTGATTTTTGAAATCCGCTCGAATGTGATCACTGATATTGATCGTGGTAGTCTTGTCTGGAGAGACGGGGCGGTGACCACAAGAAGTGAGTCCCCTTACCAAAGAGTAAATGGAATGACTTGTTTAACGTAGGGCCCCCTCATCGATGAACAAGTGGATTTGGATTTTAACAAGAATCCCGAGAGATCAAAAGTAAGTCCCTTCACTGGAGAGTGAGTGGATGGACTTGCTTGGACGTTGAGTCCCTCTGTAGGAGAGGAAATGGATTGGACTCAGCAAGGATTCTGACAGATCGAACCCAATATTGGATGTTAAACGATCCGAAGAGATCGAACCCTAGATTGGATGTTAAATGATCCGAAGAGATTGAACCCTAGGTTGGATGTTAAACGATCCAAAGAGGTCGAACCCTAGATTGGATGTTTAATTATCTAGAGGGATCGAACCCCTGTTCGGATAATAAATGATTCGGTGAGATCGAACCCTAGTTTGGATGATAAATGATCCGATGATATCGAACCCTGAAATGGATATTGATGTATTATAAGGATTTGAGTGCCTTATAATCAGAGAAAAATAGATAAATCCAAGAAGAACATGGGATTATTTCGATATATATTATGATATCTTCGTATAAAGATAGGATACTCAGGATTCGTGGTTGGTACTAAAGAAAGGGATGGAGTACTCGGCTATAATAGGCCTGGAACGACCTTTGGTTTGCAGGATAATCCGAAGCAAATGGATGATTTATAACAACTTTGATCGATTGATAGTTGGAAAGCTTGACCGCATGAAATTGACTATTCCTGAAACTTCTTGAGCAAAGCACACCTTAGGCGTACTTTGATGGGCAAGTGTTAATTGGGATTTTAACTAAGAAAATCTCAATTAGAAGAAAAGAACCAACATGGAGACATAGCGAGTCACAAACTTGAAACACACTCAAAAGGGCTAGAAGATGGAGCTTGAGAAATTTCACTCAAATTGGAGCTAAGTAAAGCTCTCGGTACCAAGTTATACCTCTCGGTACCAAGAGGTATTTTCACCAGATTGAGCCTCCCAAATTTCATACACCTCAAGTGCAACCTCATGAGATTACCCTTAAGTGCTTCTCTTGAAGACTTGACCAACAATTCTAAGGATTGATGAGAAGAAAGCAAAGAAAGCAGAAAATTACAAGCAGTATCAAAAAAGCTATTGGAAATAATTCAATTATCAAGGAAAAGTAATAGAGCACAACGGAACCGAGATAAGGAGGTTTAACAAACAAAGAAGGTAAGGATTTCCCATAGAAAGCAGTCGATGCCTAGAGGATTTTATAGGGATTTAGGCTAACTTCGGCTTATTTGCATCTTTGAGGTTGGATCCGGATCTTCTCCTTCGTGGGCTTCTAAGTCTACTGATGAATTCCCCTATAAATACCAATCTTATAGTAATGAAGAGGAGACTTTTGGGTAGCTCCCCTTCTTCATCCCTCATCTCTCTTCACAATAGTCACCAAAGCAGATATTGTTAGCAGTTTAGGCTTAAGAACATGTAATCCCTTATATTTGCGATTTCAGTCTCTCTTGAATCCCTAATAAATAAAATATAAAGTGGATATAGGTTGGAGATTTTCGTACGACTATAAAAATCTTAGTGTTCTTACTGTTTTACATTTATTTCCTTCTAGATCTTGATATTTCTACAGGTTTTGGATGTTGTGCCATTTTTAGGGTCAACATCTATCATATGCCAAGGCTATTGCATATCAACTTGTCGTGCCTCAAAGCTATCACACATCAAGGATATCATATAACAAACTATCGCACTTCAAAGCTATCACAAAGTTAATCTATCGCATGTTGATCTATCACATAGCAAAGCTTTCACACTTTGATATTATCGCATTACAAAATTATCACATGTTAGCATATCGCACTGCAAAGTTATCGCACTTTAATGCTATCGCATCATAAGGCTTTCGCATGTTGACCTATCACTAGCTAATCCTATCGTATGTCTAACCTATCGTGGGCCAAACCTAACTTAGTGTTATCGAGTGTCAAGACCTTTAAGCGGTCGAGTGCCAAACATAAAGGCTATTAAATGTATGTGTTTTATGTTATCAATTGCCAAAAAAAACTACCGAATGCTTAACATTATGCTTAAATTTTATGCCATCGAGGGTGGAGCACTTATAAGCTATTGCTTGTCTAAGGTTTAGGACTATCACATGCCCAAATAAGGCTATTGCATGCCAAGGTAGCAAATATGTAAATAAATGAAAATTAGATATTTTCCTTAATAAAGCTAAACTTTTAACCTAACATATATACGTTAATTTTTTAGTGATTACTTTTAATTTAGGCGGTATTCTCGAACCAAACCGAAAATCTAGCCTCTTTAATTAATTTTTTCCCTTAATTACTTTTGACTAAGGTAATTCTTCACCAATTAATTTCATATCAATTCAAAAATTAATGAGAAAACTTCCTAAAGATTTAGCAAAATAACTGAAACATCTACTTATACCTCTGGTAAAAATGTCAAAACAAAATACTTAATTTTGATATTTTAAAATATTTATTTATACCCAAATTTAGCTATTTCCACTTAGAAATTGATAGCTAATTATTGCTTCATCCGAAAATTATGAAATTGAAACTCATCTCTATTTCAATATTAAGAACTTTACAATAAAATTTCTTTACGTTTGGAGAAGCTTAAATCATGCTTTACCCTAAAACATGATAAATTTATTCATTTAAATTCTAAAATGCAGGCAGAATCATTTCTAATCATTATAACATATATAACATCATTTAAACCATTCAAACATCATCACATTTGAACCCAAACAGGTTTGTAAGGATTTTGGGGAAGTATTACTCACTTAGACTGGAAAATTTTGATTGAAATCTTTGTCTTTTCCTTTAAAATTGAAAGCTTAAATCTTTTGTTTTGATTTCCTCTTCCTCCCTCTACAAATGGTGGTCGGCTATAATATGATAATATTGTTTTGAAATTAAGATAATGTGAAGGAAGAGAAATATGTGGTTAAGAGTGTATATTATTAATTTTGGCTTGGGTTAAAAATTTTCTTACCTAATTTCTTTAATCTGTTTCCTTTAATGCAAGAATAAATTCATTTAAATTCAATTATTTTATTCCTATCCATTATGGCCGAGTTTAATTGCACTTATCGCTTTTGGTTCATTCAATTAATATTTTAGATGTCCCACACCCAACTAATCAAATCCCTACAATTAATCAAACTTCTCTTAGGCAATTCCTAAGATTAAATTCTTTGATCATTTCTTAATAACTTCTTCTTTTTATTAGTTTAGTTCTCCCTATTTCGGCACTTCAATATATGAGGTGCTACATTCTCCTCTCCTGATAGGAATTTCGCTCTTGAAATTTAGATAAGAAAGAGTAATACTTACAGTGCAACTTTAATAGTGTAAAGTCATCATCACATTAATACACATAAGTACAAAAGTTGCACTAGCATCCTACTACTGTAAATCATAAATCACTAAAGATAATGCATTAATTCAACTACTAACACATAATTATATTATAACGTAAACATTAGTGCAACTACTTGTACATACAATAGACAATTCATGATGGATATTATTAACCTATCCTCTACCTTCTTGGTACAATCATTCTTACAATCACTCCATTAAACACAAACAAGTCTAATATTTTTTCCTCAACTCCTTCGTATCACGACCAACCATCCTTTTCGGTCATCTAACATTAGTCAAACCTAGTACTATAGGTGATTCATTTATCGCCATTTGATCCACTACAGTACTAGGTTCATGCACACATTTCCTTAAATGCGATATATGAAAATATTGTGCACACCCATCAAAAAACTAGGTAACTTTTGATATGTGATCCTACCAATCCTCTTTATTACTGGAGGCTAACCTTTCATCAAGGTGCTAATTTCCCCTCCTTCACAAAGCGCATAACACCTTGCAACGGTGAAACCTCACAAACACATGGTTCCCCACTGCGAATTCTAATTCATTTCTTCCGATTGGCATAACACTTCTTTCTTGATTGTCAATATTCATTCTAGCGTGAATCAAATATATTTTCTCAATATTACTCTTACTAAGTTGGGTCCTAACATAGGCCTATCTCCCGTGTCCAGCCAACAAATAGGCGACTTATAAGGTTTACCATCAGGCGCCTTAAACAGTGCAACTTCGATACTTAATGGGAAATCATTATTATAGGAAACTCTACCAAATGAAAATGATCTTTCCAAGATCCTCCAAAGTCTAAAACATGGGCCCTAAGAAAATCTTTAACACATGGTCCACCCTTTTCACCTGAATTCGTCTATGGGTGGTAAGTTGTTTCAAGTTTAACTCTGTACCTAATGCATTGCGCAAACTTCCCCAAAACTCAATAGTGAATAATGGGTCTCTATTACCGACTATGTTTCTTGTAATCCCATTTAGCCTCACAATATTCTTCACATATAGCTTAGTTAAGCTAACTGTCATCCTTGTTGTTTTTACTAGTATAAAGTGGGTCTCTTTGTCAATCCATCGATCACTAACCATATGCTTTCATTCCTCATTTTCAACCTGAGCAAACCATCTATAAAATCCATCGATACCGAATCCCACTTCTGAGTCATTACTTCCAATAGTTGAAGCAAACCATCGGCTTTTGATGCTCGGATTTCACTTGCTGACATATGATAATTTCACTTGCTGACATATGATACAGCTCTCACACATTCACCTACGTGTCCATTCATTTTTCCCTAAAAAAGACATGCTTCATGTAGCTATACATCTTTGTTCCTTTAAGATAATTCATAAATTTAGACCAATGAATTTCTTCTATGATGTCTTTTCGATACCCGCATTCATAACACAAAATCTTCCTTTCTTCATATGTTATACTTTGAATCTATCTAAAATCCTTTTAGATCCTTTGTATCCATACCTACCTCTAATTGTTTAATCCTTTCGGCTAGCAATGCGTCCTCTCTCTTCCTTTTTACAAGCGTTGGACGTACTTTCAAGCATGCCAAAAAATCCGGATCTGGACTTGATTCTACATTTACCTATAATGCACTCACGTCTTTCATTCCTCAATCATCCTTATTCCCCTTTCTAGACGCATATTCAACATCAAAGTCGTATGGCGAGAGAAATTTTAACCATATATGTTTCCTCATATTTAACTCTTTCTAAGGGAATAAATATCTAAGGGACTTATGGTCTGCGTATAACTCATACCATTGTCCCAAAAGATAATGCCTCTAAAAAATCAAAGCAAAGATCGCTGCTACCAATAAGTCATGAGTTGGATATCGAACTACATGTTGCCTTACTCCTAAACTCCAAATTGGTTCCATATGCATCATTATGTACTACCAAATCCTGATTTCCTTTTGGTATGATCAAGACAGGAGCATTCATTAATAACCTTTTCTACTCCTGAAATGACCCTCAGCACTTGTCAGTCTAAACAAACTTCTCGTTCTTTTAGGTCGGCTAAGTCAAGGGTGTTGTTATATGCAAGGAATCCTTATTGAATCTATGATGATAGCAGCCAAACCTAAGAATCTTCTTGCTTTAATTATCATCCCCGGTCTCTTCAAATCATTTATAGTCTCTTTCTTTAATAAATCCACTACTAACTAGTGCGTGGCCCATGCTACGCACATGGGCATTGCTGGTATTGACATGTAATTGTAGGTGCATTTGTATGTAGTCCAATTGTATGTTAAAGAAGTATGTACAGGTTAGGTGCATTGATGGTTGTTAACCCCTTCAGCTTTATGTTCAGTCGTGAGGTTGTTGGAAATTGCTGTGAGAAAATAAAATAGGGTTAGAAATGTGTAGTAGGGACATAACCAAATTGTCGAGTAGTGTATGTGTAGTTATTCATTTGCAGGAAGGCAGTGTTGTAATCAAAATGGGAAATCCTTATTTAGGAAAATCAATCTGTCTTCTTTGAATTGAATTTGTTTACGGTAAATCTTTTTATGTGTGGATGTTGAGTGGTTAAGCAGTAAATTATTATGGCTTGTTTGGTTGGTAATTAAACTTTCAGTTCGTAGTTTGTATTTTGTTGGGAAAGAGTGGTTGTGGAGTAAGGGACGCGTAAGCTGTTAGATAGAAATTTTGTTAGTGCTAAAATATGGGGGATTAATAAGATTATGGTTTTAAAAACTCCTTATCCGTCCTCTCATCTCCCCTTTATTTCCACTGTGTCGCTCTGTCATACCATGTTGTATGGGTGTAAAACTGTTGTTGGAAAAGCGAAAAAATATGTACAAATAATTTGGGTCTTTAATTGTGTAGCATTTGGGTTTGGAAAAAATATATTAGTTGTAAGTTTGTGCAAATGAAAATGGTTAGTAAACACAATGTGCTGAAAAACGTTTTTCAGTTTTGAAGATAACTAAGTTTACGTTTTGTAACTGAGTGTAAGTGGGTAGTTGTATGTTGTGTAATTGACAGTGAAAATATGAAAAGGCGTTGTAGAAATTGAAAATGAGGTGCTAATAGTTATTTATGCGTTGAAAGCCAACCAAGACGCACCATAAGTCATTGGCAGTGGAGAGTATGATGGGTGTGGATTGTGCTTTGCACACGGGCAAATTTTGAATTTGTAAATTTAGTTAACACAATTTCTTATGTGACTATCAAAATAGTACTGAAATTATGGACATAGAGCACTGTTCCGCAAAATACTTTTAATTATTAGTGGACCGTGATACTCTATACCGCCCGTTGTTTGAGGCTATCCACTTAAGTGGAAATATTAGTGGAATTAATTTTGGCAGTGATCTAAGTATGGTTCAAACCATCTCAGTAGAGGTAGTTATAAGATTGGTATACAGGTATAGAAAAAACATTGTTGTTGAAATATACGTCTGCGTAGGAATAAGCAGTAGTTTTGCTTTATCCAAATGAGCATTAGCGACAAAAGCAATTTGTTGTGTTACTTCAAATAATTCTTTCCTCGCCATTCTTGTTTTTAGTTTCTCTTGGCATGGATATAACTTTACTTATTAAGGATAACAGTATCAAGTACTAATTATCTCAACATTTTTTATAGAAATTTCACCGCTTCGAACTGCTACTTGATTTTATCATCGCTTCAGATTGTCTATGCTATTGCAGGACATATTACACCTCAGATGTTGCTTCAAATATATTCCGACTATCATTTTTGCAGCCAACATTACTCCTTCTATCACTAATTCATTTCGTTGTTATTGCACTCACTAATCGATTCAGATACAGTAAACTTTGATGCTCAATTCACTGCCAATCTTTTCTACCTGAAGATGCTTTGACATAGCTCCATTCATTTCATTTGTTAGTTCATGCTCATGCTCACAATTCCTGACCAGATCAAGCGTAATCTTATCCAGTAACCTAAATAGAATTCCCCATCATTCTGTGTTGACCTTAATATAATGTTGTATCATCGTCTCTGACTTCTATATCTGGCTTGTAAACAGTTTGACAATGCGCATCAGCCCAGATAATGTCACTGCTGCTTCACATTGCACTCACGCTCATTATACATGGCCACGTTGTTGGTTTATTTCTAGGTAGAACCTGATACTCAAGTTGTTTAATGTGGTGTTAATGGAAGCTGAACATCCTAAATTTTTAGAGATGATTATGAACGCTTTAGGTGGATTTGTAACTGGTGCAGATAAAAAAATTTTTTCCTTTCTTCATTTTCAGACCTGGCTATGCACGTCCATCCTCAGGCTCTGTCAAAACGTATTATCTGATGTTTCACCTTGCACTCATGCTCACCTTATTCGGATCAAGCATGTCTTCACCTTTTCTCAAAGTTGGGAGTCTGCACGCTCATATCAGCTTATTTCAACGTATCCAAGTTACATTGTTTTACCATGATATGTCATGCAAGCGAAATATGTTCTAAATGTGTGAAAAAAAATTCAAATCTAATGGTAATCTATAAAGGATGTGTTATGATGGTACTCATTGTAACAAAAACTACACTAACATTTTGTGTACAAAGGAAGAGTTCATTCCAAAGTTACCGAAAAGAATAAAATATAGAGATAAAGATGTTGCTAAATAAAATCTCGAAAAAATGAATAAAACCTTCTTCACAACATGACAATTTATAGCTGAAGTATGACATCACAATTAGACACAAAAAAAACTTTTGTACTGTTTAACCTTGAGCAAGATAAGCGTACAACTTACATTATCTTATGAGGATTTGTCTATACTATTAATTAACCAATGGCTGCACAAATAGGGATCAGCATAAAATTATAGCTATATTTGACTGCAGGCTGGTTTGTACGAAAAATTTGATTACAGTTAAAAAAATTGAAGGAAAACATAGGGAAATGTACCAATGTTGCACATATTTCAGTTAGTGCAGAAAAAGAGAAGCATGGTTTCAGTATGTTGACTAAGAGATAAAACAGTATATGTTATTACTGGGAACTCACTGTATCAGTGGAAAGTTTTATATAAAGTAATGTACTATTTATAAGTAAATGGTCATCTAAAAGCCTATTCACTCTGAATAGTAAGAGTTACCGTAGCAATAAAAATGGAATCAGAGAATACTCAGATGGCAATGTTAAAAATAACTAAACATTTGAGGAAGAAAGTAACATTTGCAGTAATATGAAACATCAACAGTTGCTGTTCTGAACAACATGGACACAAAATACAAAGTTAAAACTGCGACAGAGAAGAACATGGAAAATGCATATGTAGTTGTTAATACAAAAGGAAAGCCTAGCAAAAAATTAGACAGATTGAATATACAATAGCTTGAGTGAACCCTCATGGCTGGCTACTTCTTCCTCTTACTTCCACTCAGTCGTCCACGTTTTTTCTGCTTACCACTAGACAGCATGTGACAGTTAGGTTCACTCTCCCATCCAACGGTGTGTTCAGTTATGCTCCCGTCATGTAAACAGTCGTCAGTCTCCTACAGTTATCGGTAGTATATATGTCAGTTAGTTTTTGTGTTATGTCGAAATAAGTGTGCAATGTGGGCTGGAATACAGACCTGTTTAACTTTAATATTTTCTATGTTTGTCAACCTGAGCAAGTTAAGCAGAGTGTCAGTAGGTAAAATTTATGTCAGATAGCGTTAGAAGAATGGGCATAGTTTTGAGAAAGAGTCATACCAATTTTTGTGACAGTGCTGGATTCAGCAGTTAGTTGTGTACCATCACCTTCTTTTGACTCCATTGGTTCCAGGGGGTCAGGTCGATCAGGCAGAGGGTTGTTAGGATGGTGAATATGTGAAACTCTACTGACAGTGAGAGATTTTCCAGAATTCATTATGTCGTACTTTGATGGTTTGAATTCAAACCGAGCTTCCGTACCCGTCAAGCTGGTGAACAGTTTATCAATCACTTCGTCACCATTGGTCTGAAGAAAAAGAAACAGTAGTGTTAGGTTGGGTGAGTTAGGGGAGGAAGGAGTGGGACAACAGTTGTGTGCTAAGGTTAGACAGTTTGAAGTTAGTACTGTTAACTGAGAAAATAGTGCAGGTGTAAGATGTGTACCGTTTTGGATATATCCATCATCTCGTCGACGCTCCTTTGAGGAGGTAAGCAGCATCTTTGTCAAAAGCAGTTACAGTTGCATTACCGGTATGGTCAAAAACGTCCATAGATATCCTGTACCTGTTAGGATATAACATAATGTAAGGCAGTTGAAATGGAACGGTAAACTTACTTCTGCAGACCTGTTATCTAGATGGGTAATACTGTTATTGCATTTAGAGCATCTAAAACCGGTTGCTTCCTTTGTTACCGTCTTCCTGCAAATGGGACAGGAAAGATAATTCCATGCTGATGATCTGTTAATCCTCATCAACGTTGCGTTAACCACATACTTCTTTGACTGTAGAGTATGGAGAAATTGAACGATGATAATCAAAAAGTAAAGTTAACATAGTGGGAGAAATAAAAGATATTAACATACGGGGCAGTTATTAGACCGTATGTCGTCTAACATATTAGCTACGGTACTTCTAATTTCCGGGTCCTAAGTAGTCGAAGATGTAGGCCGTTGATGCTCAATTGATGTAACCGTACTGCCTTCACTGTCAGTGACACTGAAATGTAAAACAGTAGCAATAAGGTTGTGGATGAAGTGTACACATCAGCAATAGTTGTTAGAAATTAGGTGGAGGTATACCTGTAAAGTAATTTTGCTACCTCCGGACAGTCAATGCTGAAGTATATTTGTGTAGCATTGGTGGATGAAAATGTAAACTCGCCTACAGTTATTACTGTGGAGATTAGGTTGATATTCGACAATGAAATATAAAGGAGGAACGACAGTTTACCTTTGAATAATTTGACTACCATAGAAGTGAATATCACCGACGGTGGTTGTTTTTCTGATTCAATAACAGCCACATCTATGAGGTCAGTTTTGTCAGCCCACAAAGTAATAGATGTATTTTTTAAACTGTGAAAAAGTTGAAATGGAGAGTGTTAGTGAGCAATAATGTAGACGTAAATGTGAGGCAGTGGTAAATGTCAAACCTTCCAGTGTAAACATTGATCTCTCTTTTAGATGTTTGACATCCAGTCCTTGTTGTCAGTTGGACAACATCTGAAATTCCTCGCAGTACCCCACCAACATATGGTAGGAAGAAGGGAAAAAGAGGAATGTCAATCAAATTTGAGCAGAAGGTTAGAGGAAACGGTAGAATGATAGTATACGGCGTCTAGTAGTAGGAAAAGTGAGTGCACCTGTAAGTTGAGCCACCTTATCAATGCGTTCAGCAAGAGTTTCATTGTTGACAAAACCAAAATTGTATCTAGGAATATTGTGCATTGTTGGTGGAAGCCGTTTAACTTTGGTGTCATTACGAAAGATGATCATCAACTCTCGTCTATAGGGCGGTACGTATTCTGCGAGGGGTAGACGTTGAACGTTTCAATCTCGTATAAACATTGTTCTTCAAACGTATGTGAGTATTTGTCAACCAAACTCTTTGGCACGACAACATGCTTTTGGTTGCCCTGCGGTATAGTCAACTATGTTCCACTTGCAACATGGAAGTTAGTGGTAAATAAAACATCCACATATTAAGTGGGTTTACGACTCACCTTTACGTCAAGAAGATGAAGATTTGTTGAGTAAATCTCTTTTGCGGCTTTGGAGATTGAATTTCACATCCTGGACAGTCATACATGTATGCGATCCCAGTTAGGACCGACTTGCAACTCAGATAGTAGTTGATATTGATTCGCCATTTTGATAGCTGTTGAAAGAAATGTAAGAATGGTTAACAACAGTGGCAAACAGAATAGTTGTAGAACATGTAGAAATATGATATTTGCAGTGGGGTATGTGGCATAGACGGTTTAGCGGCTCAAGGGATTTTATTTTTTCAGCGATAGGAAAGTACCCAGGGAGTATAGCGTACAGTGGGAGATAAAAATTTGTTGAGGCCTTGGGTGGATAACAAATGAACATGTTGAGTTATTCGTAGTTGAAAACTGCAGAGTATAACTGATTCACAGTTATGAAAATCCATATTTTCAACACGTGTACAGAAGTTGGTTTGTCTATGTTCGTGGTTGATGTAGTTACCTAAGAAAATGGGTTGACTGGTTGACTGTGTAAAAATAAGTGTATCTAAAAGACAGTTGCAGCAGTGTGAAAATTACGTGCATTTGAACCCTTAATTAGTAGTTGGTTATAACACCTGTCTGCATGTGAAATATTTGGAGTTCCTGTATGGATTACAGCTGTAGTGCCTATACATCATAACTGTTTGAATTCATTTTTTATTTTTATTTTGTACGTAATGATGATAGAGGAATATGTGAAACAGCAGGGGGTTAGTACGTTCACATAGAGAAGAGGGGTAATACAGTTGATGGTAAGTGAGGATAAAAATAAGGTAGTACGTGCATGATGATGTAAAATAAATGTCAATGATAAATGTGCTTACAGAAATAAGGGTGTACAATTATATGTAACTACAACTGATCAAACAGCACATGTCGAACGTGTAAAGGACAGAAAATAGGTAAAAAGTAAAATATTATTTTAGTCATTGGTATATTATTGCAAATCTTATTATCAAAGAATGTGGTTGTGAGTATTAGTTATGTGATTTTGATGGAATGTAAGTAAATAATTTACACACCATCCAGTTGAAGATAACAACAGTATTGTCATAAAGTTAGCCCTGGTATGCAGGTACGTACCCAAACAGGGCAGTTAAACATGGGAATCATTACCAACTCACCCTTCATTCTATATCACGAAAAAAGTGTGTACTTTATCAGAGAAGATTGGGAGCAGCTAACGAAAAAAATATTGGGAATTAAAATACTTATTCATCCAATCTACTGGTATTAATGCAGACATACAGAGGAGTGAAGACGATGACGAAATAGTTGATGTGTGTCCACCATCTGAACGCCTTCTTCTGCCTGTTAACGTCCAAACTGCTTACATGGTTAGTGGGCGTTCCTTTACTCTGGCTGCACTCAGCCTGAATACAACATTAGTATGTTAGTACATGTGGCCATATGTTATGAGCTGGTTTAGTGGTAAGGTAAGTAGACCAACCTCGTACGTCACGTGCAGATGTGGTTGTGGACAACGGGATCAGCCATGTTTCCGTTTCAGCGAGTAGCAAGATGTTCTTTATTTGTGATCTGCAGTTTGTACACAGAGAAAGCACACCATTGTCGCATGATGGGAGAGTGTATGTAAAGGTCAAATAAAGAGAAAAAAATGTGGACTTCAATTAAAGGCATACCGGACAGTATATACTGTTTGCCTGAAGCGTGTTGACACATGTCGATCGGAGAAGTGGGCAGTTTGGACACGAACTCTGATGACGGTGGGGATGCATCATGATGTCAACATCCTGTACAGTGTTTGTAACACGTCGATTAATAGCGTTGTCCAAAGCTTCCATGGCCAGATTCGCTGGAATCCACACCATATATGTGTAGTAGTAATAAACAGCAGGAGGAAGGATATACAACTGCAGTTATGTCCAGTATGTTATCAGACAGAGAGGGAATAAATTGAGGGTACGTGGCGTGCGCAGTACATTCAGTAATCATCCAATTATTTGTTGTTTCTTTGAAGCAGGATAGTTGATGCATTTGTAAAAAATTTGAAATTGACGTGTTGATATATGAATGTTGAACAAATATGAGATCATTATGTAGAAGTTATTGAATGAAACGAAAAATTGTAAACTTTTTCCATAGTAAACAAATATGAGATCATTAACTTTTGACCATTGGAGTTTCGTTGTACATGTAAAAAATATGAAAAAATGTTATAAATGATTTTGAAATGAAGAAAAAATTCAAATACTGGGCATTACAGATTTCAGAACATAGTTCAATAACTGTTGTGTTTCATTTCATTTATTTAAGAAAAATAAGGTAAATGTGAATTTTTGTTTTCTTTTCAGGTGTGACATATTCAACTTATTGATTAGAAGCTACATAGCACTAAAAAATTAGTAACTGTTGTCAGATTTGTATAGTACTATTATTACGCGGAAGTTGCGTTAAAAAACAACACTACTTCAATTATGAAGCATGAAAGGCTCTTCAAATATTAAAAATTATACATTCCAAAATTATGTTTCGTACCTGAAATGCAATTTGTTTTTAGGTTCAGAATAGAAGAAGAGAGGCAGAACCATGAATCTCTTTTTGCGCATAGGATGATCAGTGGAACAGGTTCAAATTGGGACACATTGCTTCCTTCAGTTCTGGATAAAAAAACACATATTTTACAACGGTGGTACATTAGATAAATTTATTAGAATAAAAATTTCATAATACCCATTTACTCAGAATTTGGATTGTCCCCGTGTTACCACTGTGCATATGAAATAGGGAATAACAAAACACGGGAAAGAACTGTAAATAAAACTATTAAAACTTACATCAATAGTGTTTAATGTAAAAAGGAAATGTCAAACATGTTCAACAGCTGAAATAAAACTTACATTAAAACTATTAAAACTTCTTAAAAAGGTACTGTAAAGAAGCCCATTATTAAAAATACCTATTAAGTAGTTGATTTGTTTAAAAATTGGTTAGTCAACATTGTACTGTCAATCGAATGTGTTAGATACCCACTGTTATACCAACAGAGTTGCCTTTTATTGTGATCAGCAATGTATTGCTGATCGGTTGTGCAAAATATAGAACGTATTAGGTTGCATGCAGAACCATTCATAACTGTATTGTTATATATTCACAGAACTATTTCATATCAGTCCACAGTCGATCTGATACTACAACAGTTGATTAAACAACCAGCCCCATACTTCGTATGAAAATAGAGACGTACGGAATAAAATACCTGCTGAGCAGTAGGCGTAAAAGGCGCAGGATCTTGTCCTTAGAACTCATTGCCAAATCCCTATCCTAATCAGTCTCTCTTCGTAGCAATTCAGTAAAACTGTACAGTGCACAACAAATTCATCAGATGAAGTCGAAAATGGACACAAATTGTCCTTTGTTACGAAACGGTACCTGCTGTTGAATAGTGATCAGAATGTTATTGTCAGAGGATGGATGATGAAGTTGAACTGATCAAGAAGATATATTGAACTTGAGCAATTCGTAGGCAAGACTCCAAGACTCATGTCATCAGCAACGAACATAAATCTGTTAATGAAATGAATTGGTAAAGGTTAAGAAAAATATTTTGTAAACACAAATTTTAGTATCTATTTATATAAGGGCAGGAAATTGTCTTCCACGGAAGATTTCCGATTATTGCCATCTCTTCAAACAGAATGTCCGATGCTGTATATTCATGTTACACATTTAATCCTTGGTTACTGTAATTTACCGCTATCCACTAAGGCCAAAATGAATATTTCATTTTCCACCCCAACTGGGTAATATACTTGTCATTCATGCCCAAAGAATTCATATACAGATTTGACCACAAATTGTGTATGTTAGTTGCATGGATGTACACATATTTTATATCTTCTTGAAATTTTGCCAAAATGCATGAATATATAACGAAGCTAAATACACGTTGCATCAAGTATTTAGATTTTTCTTCTTTTATCAATTTCAAAAAAAAGTACGTAGAGTTGTAAATATTTTGGAAATAGTAGATTGAGTTTAAAGTCTTTTTCAACAAATTATTAAGTAAGAAACGTACTGAAGTCAATGTTTAACATAAGCTTTATTCATCTATATCTTTCATTGTTGCTTCCAAACAATTGCAAAATAGTAGTGAAGAGCTCAAGCAATCAAGCAATTTAATCTACATTTGTCACCTTATACAAAGAGAACTATTCAATACATGGCCTAAGTTTGGTAACCCATAATATGTATGGTCCAACAGATAAAAAATGAAAGTCACATTTGCAGTACAAACGTTAACGACTATGCTTAAAAGTGTTTATTGATGTTTAGCTTAAAAATGTACTAATATCAAAATGTAAGATCGTTATGGTGACAACATACTGAGTGAAATATATGAATAAGCAATGTTGATTTATTTGTGGTTGTTATGAACGAATAAATAAATACCTTTACAGGCTGCAACATGAACAAAATTCGTTCCGTCTCCACGCATTACATCTTTGTTACAACGTTAGTTGTTTATAGTGAACATTTTTCCTTCAACAGTATTATCTTCTTTTTTAACCTTTTCTTCCTCCTGTCCACCTGAAGCAAAAAAAATCGTATTTGTATATTACGATCTCTAAAAGATCTATATTATTATCAACTAAACCATGCAAGTGATAAAAGGTTGAGAAAATGATGTAGTTTCGATAAAAGTTGCCTCTAATTAGTAGCATCCTTCTTGTCGATTCCATCTCAGTATTGCCTCTCTCCGCACCTACTTTTTTATTTTTTTAGCCTTTTCCAATTATTGAGGTTGCACCTAATATTGGAAGAAAAAATGGTGAAAAAATATTGGTAGCCTGTGGCAAAAGTTTGATTCAAACAATATCAAAAAAAATTCTTTGAAGCAGAAAGTAAATACTTTAGCAAATATCGTATTGAGGTTTTGCTTAATGAACTTGCAAAAATCCGAGTATGCATATTTTAGTCATGACAACAATGAGTATTTGGGAAGAATGAACACTTTGTTTATTTCAGTGAATGTGGAGATAGCGGGATATTAGTTTGACTGAACTACCCTCGCTTGGATAAATTAGACATAATTTGCAACATGAGACAGTATATACCAAAATAGAAAGCATACCGGACAGTATATATTGTTTTCCTGAAGCGTGTGGACACATGTTGATCGGACAAGTTGTCGGTTTGGACACGGACTGTGATGACAGTGGGGATGCATCAAGAAAGTGGCTGGAGCACCCTGTAAATTGGCGGTACAGTACATAAATTTATTTGAATAACAATTTCATAGTACCCATTTACTCAGAATTTGGATTGTCCCCGTCTTACCACTGTGCATATTAAATAGAGAAGAAGAAAACAGGGAAAAGAACGATATATGTAATACGTAATATGAAATGATCTGTACATTGGAACTAATGTATGAAAAAAGAATTTGACCGGTTATCATAAATATGACAGAAAAAGGTGTTCTCAAACATGTTTAATAGCTGAAATAAAACTTACATTACAACTATTAAAACTTACATAAAAAGTAACTGCAAATAAGCCCGTTATTATAAAAACCTATTATGTAGTTGATTTCCTTAAAAATTGGTCAGCCAACATTGTATTGTTAATCCAATGTGCTAGATACCCACTTTTATAGTGACAGAGTTGTTTTTTATTGCGATCAGCAATGTATTGCTGATCGGTTGTGTAAAATGGAGTAGGTATTAGGTTGCATGCAGAACCAGTCATAACTGTATTGCTATACAGTCACAGAACTATTTTACATCACTCCGCACTTGATCTGATACTACAACACTTGAGTAAACAACCACCAAAAAACAGTTTGACGTAAATGGTTTAAAAAACCATGAACATACCTTTGACATAATAATATCCGCTGCAGTAGTAAGACAGAACAATTACATTACTGTAAACTTTAGACTGAAGTCCAAAAGGTGAAACAGATATGAGTATCCATTTATCCAAATATATAAGTAAAACCAAGCATATTTGAACCAAAAAAGCCATAAAAAACCTAGTAAAAGATGCCAAAATAGTTGAATAAGGTGATAGTTTGAAGATAGGATACTGTTTCATATAGGATTACTGTAACGGTGATGAGCAACATCTGGTGTACAAATATGATTTATGCATTAAAAGGTAAATAACGAATGACAGTAAAATAAATTCTCATGTTTAAAACCACAGTTAATAGAAATAATTCCTAAAAATAATAATCGAAAAGTAGAAGATCAGAAAATTACATGAACCAAGTAGTCGTGACAAATTGGATAAAAACATGAGTTGTAGTACATGTGTGTTTAAGCAAAATGTTATATAGTCATGCTTTAGCGGCTACTGACTTTGCCAAAAATATTGCAATTATACTCAGACCAACCTGTAGATTCATAAAAAATTCACGTGACTTATATTTGTACGATGGGCATGTTAAATCATTCGGTGGAAGGTTTGAAATATGACAAAACTATATTGAATACATAGACTGTAATGTAGGAAATTTGAGTAGGCCATTATGGCTCCAGATTGTCATGATCTGTCAAAATCTTGCATAGCTGACAAACAAAGACTTAAGTTCTGGGTACGAATAAGTTGTATGTAGTCTATACCCAAAGTGGTCAACCATAGCGAACAAAATATATTGCATCTACAAAAAGAAACAGTACATCATTTATACTGTGTACACTCATGCCAATCTACAAAATATCAATAGATAACTTCCGCTTCAGAATACGAAAACATTAGTGAAGAATTCATTATAATATAGGAGAAAAAATTTCGAGCAGATTTGTTTGAAGTAAATATGAAAATATTCTTTCACGTTATAATCAAATGAATGGGCCTTTTGGTCTGTGTTCTCAATAATATACATCTATGTTTTTTCCAACTTTTTTGAGAGTAATAAGTTAATAAAATTTCCTTGTTCTACTTATACAATAGGAAGTGCCCACCAAAAATAAGATAACACAATAGAAAACGACAGTTACTTCATGGTTATATAAAAGGGAAGAAAAACACAAATACAAATAGGGCATAAAAAATTGAGGAGTTCCATGCTTGGTATCAGTTGGTGATGTACCAGTAGCAAATGGGGAGAAGCTATGTTGAACAGTAAGTACCGGAGGATAAAAATGAGTATCAATTCAATCGGCGGGAATGGGTGAGCAGATAAATACCTTTCTGGGAGTATTAAGTCTTCGTTATTCAGCAGTCAGAATCATGCCATTTCAAGACCTGAAAAAGACAGTGGAGAGCAAGTTACGGGGATGTATGTGCTCCTTTGGAAAAGATACCAGAGTATATATCATAATTTGCATAACTGTAATGACACATGTAATAGAAAGAAATACGGACAGACAAAGGGGAAACATGAACAGGAGAGGAAGGCATCATGTTCGTAGTGCTGTCTACAGTACTTGCCAGACATCTGTTAACATTACTATCTATACCGTAAACGTACACGTTGTCAGAAATGACCAAAGAACATGTTGACCTTTGTGCATATTAAAAACAAATCATCGAGTTGTGATAATACACAAAATACAGAGTGTAGGTCAACAAAGTGGTAACTATAATTCCCAACCACAGGTGTTGGACATTTTTTTCCCTACAGTTAACTGAGCTCATATTAATAAATTATGTCATATGTGCTTCATAAATTTGAAACGTACATACTTTACAGATGGTAAAATGTTGTGTTGGAAGAAAAATGTAAACCAACGTTATGTTACTCAATTAAAATTGTGAACAAAGTGGGTAAAAATAACGTACAAAGTTATGAAATTGTAAAGGAGGACATGTAGAAGCGGAGGTGTTTGCAGATCGTAATGCAGTTAAACAATAACGTAAAGTTCAACTATGTGGCGTAAAGTACAGTGCATTTTCAGTGGTGTTAAAATAACAGGATGATGTGGAAAAGCAGTTTTCCTAAGAAATTTTTTTACGCAGATTGGAATTGAGTATGTGTTACCGACTGATACAGACGGTTGGAGGGTAAAAATAATAGGTCGTGCTATGATTGATCAAACTGTAAGCAGTAATATCTCCGCCTCAACACACCGTCAACTAAAACCAACAGAAACATTTGTATATAGTGAAGTCGCGGTAATGCATGGAAAGTGGATAACGAATGGCGTGGGCACCGTGAAGTAAGGGAGAACAATATAAACACAGGTAGTGCAAAACAGTAAACATTAGGGGAGTCGTACATTGGAGATGGGGTAATTCGTTGACGGATAAACAACAACGTTGAAAATGTAGAAATTAAAGTAAATAAATTACTGACCTATTTCGGAGCGAAGGTTGAGGGCGACAACGAAGCCGACATAGCAGGCAGTCGTAATGGGGTTGACGCGGAAGGAAGGTAAGCAGGGGGATGGGGAGCAAGTGGATAAAAGGAGGAGAACGGATTGTGGGTCGTTGTAAATAGGGGCGGATGAATGGACAAATTGAATAGCACGGTGAGTGTCGATTTGTCGGATCGTGAAGGGGAGGGGGGCAATGCAAGAAGAGGAGGAGAACGGATTGTATGGCGTTGTAAATAGGGGCGGCTGAACGGCCAAAGTGAATAGCACGGTGAGTGTCGATTTGTCGAATCGTGAGGGGGGGGGGGCGGTGAGGGTGAGGGGAGAGGAAATGGGACGTATCGGAGAAAATTTGGGAAGGTTGGTGGGATGAATATTGAAATAGAGGGGAAGGAATTGGGGGAGGAAGATAAGAACTGTGAGGAAGTAAAAGTAGGAAATGGAAGGGAGTCGTTTGAAAGGGACAGATGTCGACGTATGACTGCCCTGGTTTCTGCTTTCCTTTATAAGTAATAGATGCATTCTCCAAAACAAAATAACCAAGAAACTTAACTTCTCATGTCCAAAAATGAAATTAGAAAATTTCGCTTTCAATTTGTGTTGTTTCATTTTCTTTAACACCAATCTAAAATAGACTTCATGGTCTCTTACATTCTGAGAATACAATAAAATATCATCGATGAAAATCAACACAAATCTATCCAGTTGATCATGAAAAGATTTGGTTTATGAGATCTATATAGTACACCAGGGAATTGGTTAGTCCAAAATGCATAACTAACCGCACACATCAACCGTCGCTTGTTCTAAATGCGCAATGGAACATTATCCTCACCTGCCCTAAGTTGACAGAATCCCATTGCGCAATCTTATTGTGATAGTACTCTAGCTCCACTCAATTAGTCAAGCAGCCTGTCTGTCCTAAGCAATAGATAATAATTTTTCATTTTACCTCATTTAACTTCCTGTAGTAGATACATATCTAGAGTGATCCATCTGAATTCCTCACATATAATGTAGGATGTTCTCCACGGCGAACTACTCAGCCTAATGAAACTATTATGCTCATGTTCCACTAGCTTCCACTTCAATTTCTCTATCTCTTTGGGTGGCATTATGCCAGGCGATCTACTAACAAGTTATGCCCTTGGTATCAAGTTTATATAAAATTCAATTGCTTCTCTAGAACACAATCCCATTACTAGCTCAAAAACAACAACAAATTGCCAAACTATCAGTACTCTACTAATCACATCCTCTTGGTCTTCCATTACATATAACGTTAGTCTCGATTTCTTCTTTATTACGTCCAACGCTACTATTACCCTTTCTCCATCCATTAGATTTCATAAAGCAATGATGCTATCAACGCAATAGATTATTACGTCATTGTGCACTAACCAACCCTTAACCAAAATTACCATGTACCCTGCAATTCTGAAACACATATAGGTGATAAACAAACAAATATCCATATAAAACAACTCAAGGCCGGTGCACATTAATTCGGGAGTAGCATACCCATCAATCGGATTAATCACACATAAGAATGTAACCAAATATGTGGTATCATCTTAACTTATCAACCAAATATTTCAAAATGAAAGAGTGTGTAACACCAATATATAAACATAACTCTAATTAAAAACTAGAAATCGAAATCATACCTACAAAACAACACCCTTCCATTCTCCTTAGTAGTGATTCAAATTGATATTCCCTTTGAAGCATACGTTTCCGCCTACCTCAATTCTTGACAATCTATTTTCTTATAGCTAGGCTTATTGTCGTTAAAGCACTTGGCTATAACCTCGTTCTTTGGATGAGTACATTTAGAAGAATAGCATCCCTTCTACCCACATTTGATTTCTAAGCTTCTCTACGTGAGGTATTTCTTCCTTTTTGATTCTTACTGCCCTTCTTATATGGGTTTAATCCCTTTTTCTACATGGCTTTAGGGCTAACATTGGCTTTTCTCTCCTTTTGAAACAAGCAATCATATCCCTCGCTATTTTTACAACCATTTCAAAAGGAAACTGCAAGTTCACCATCATCATGTGATTCAGCCCCTTCTACAAGCCTTTAATAAATTTCTCATTCGTCTTTAATGGAGTATTAATATGTTATCTTCCATACTTCGACAAGGCATTAAAATGAAAATATACTCTGCCAGAGTCATTTATTCTTGCTTCAAATCCAAGAATTCCCTAAACAGAGCACTCTTATATGGTTCAAGGATAAACTGAGCAACGAATTGCTCCTAAAACAGTTCCAAACCGATCTCCTTCTCTGGTACTTTAGCAGTCAATGCTTCTCACTAGTCTAAAACATCCTCGTACAAATGACGATAAGCCAACGTTCTCTTTGAGCATCATTATAACTTAATTCTCCAAAGATACACTCATACACCTTTAACCAGTTCAGCACCTCAAAAATGGACTCCTTCTACATAAACACTTTTCTTTCATAGTTCTTATAATCTTAGGTCATCTTGGAAAAAGACCACTTCTCTTGCTACTATTGGATCTAGTCTATTTAAGTTTTGGTATGCCTCTATCTCTTTTGACATTTCCTTTCAATACACATCGAAAATAGTTCCTACGCATCTATCACTAAGTTTCCATATGTCGAATTTTCCTTAGCCCATTATGATCGTTATTTTGTACTGCGCTAATATGTTTAGCATAAAGAGTGAATTTGGTCTACTACCCCAATGTAAAATACTTGTTTCCATTAAAATACTTTCCAACAACAATTATTTGCCTTCTAGCTCCCTATTATAGCCTTTCGGCTATGCTTATTACGAAAATCATTCAACTTGTCTCTAATGATCTGCAGTAAAATTAATCATGGTTTTTTCCCTTTATATTTCTTCAATTTTCCTAGTTTTTATTAATTTTTCATATTGCACCACCTTCTAATAATTCATAATAATTTATTTTCTTAAGGAAATATTCTGTGGATCAAAACCCACTTTTAATAACTTGATCCCGGTATCATATTCAATTCTCAACTCTTAAAGATCATAAGAAGTATGAAAATCATTCAATAAAAGCATGGCCATGAGAAGTTAAAAGAGGAAAGAAGGATTAAGGAATATATTATTCACCTAGATTTCCTAGTTAATCTAGTCTCTAAAGTCCTTAGCTTCAAATCTTCTTCTACTTCTTCTTTTTGTTTAGGCCGCAAGCATTATTAAAGAACTCAAGTTTTTATTTTATTTTTGAGTATATAATGGAATGAAAAGAGGAAGGTGGTTGTCCATATTCCAATTGAATAATTAGGCCATCAGCCTGCAATTTTCTTCTCTTATAAATTAGTTAGCTCTAACAGTTGCATTTAGTTTCTATTTTATCTTAGATTTTCAATTAGTATTTTCCTACTGTCACTTAATTCGTCCGACCGTAATGAGTAAATAAACATCATATGAATATCTACTCATTTCCACTATTTTTTTTACCAAAGCCAGTCGGTTTTGCAGTAGACTATCAACTTTTTATTACTAGAGTAATAAAAAACAGTTACAGAACATGAGTAAGGCAAAAGAACCTTAGCTACTACAAGAAAGTGAAAAAAATAGCCCAGGAGTTAGGCAAAGATCCCTAAGCTACTTTAAATGACCTAAGATACTTTTAAATATTAAATAAGGAAAATTTTGAATTTATTTAGAAATATCGATAATCAACTAAAATTTATAATAGCGATTTGATTAATTAAAATGGATTCTAGGGATTAAATAAGTATAATTTCAATTTTTTTTTACTAATATCGGGGATTAGACAATAAATAATATGTATTGAAATTGAATTATTTTCATATATTACTTAGAAGATATTATTGAATAGATTATTCTAAAAATTAAATGGTTTAACGCTGTGATTTATTTAATAAATATGGGATTTGAATATTTTGAGTTTTAAATGATTTTTAAAGTATTATATGTGATTTATTTAGTAATTTAAATAAATATTAATTGAGAATAATAATTGATTTATGAAAGGAATTGTGTGTTAAGTAAATAATTAAGCCTAAATCTACTTTACCCAAGCCCAAGTTCTCCATTCATATATCCATATTCTTCTATTTCCAAATTTCTCTCTTCATTATATAATATAAGCATATTCACTAATTGAAGCATCTTGATGCTTCTCCTCTTCATCCTCTTCTCCTTCAAATTAAAGAACAAATAATATGAATTCCCAAACTTTAATATGTACTTTTCAATATCAATATACATCTATGGAAATAGAGAAATCAAGATTTTAATCATGGTTTGGAGATCTAAAATCGATTACCGAGAAAGAAATAAGAACAGGAAGTTATATGTGAGTATTTATGCTCATATAACTATGTTTAATCATCAAACTTCATACATATACATGCATACATATATATTGATATTGTTTTTGGATTGATATATAGGTGTGTATAATATATTGCATTGAAAGGGTGGAGATAACAACAAGAAGGTGGAGGAAGAAGCCCGAAATTCGATCAGAATAATCGAATGTATACGCGACCAGTGGTTTAAGCGGTGGACCACCTAAGCTCTAAGTGGTCAACCATTACATATCGACCGGCAGTGCTACAGCTTACACAAAAATGAGTTAGGCAAAGTGGTAAGAGCTTTTGCTTTCTGCCAAGCCACCAGGCTTCAATTCCCAAGTTATCTTTTTTTATGTATGTCAATAGTATAAATTATATTTGCATTGAAAATAAATGTAAGTAACTAAACCAAGTAAATATATAGTTAATGAGAAAAGTTTTAACTAAAAATTTATTATATATATATATATAAAATTACTGATTTATTGAATGAAAATTCCAATTTCGGTGTAAAATAATTATTTGAAGATTTGTATTATTGTTGAAAAATAAGATATATTTTCTAATTAGTATTTTAAGTAGTATAAAGAGAATTTCTTAATTAACAAGTTCAATTAGAAATATTCATATATGATTGAAGAAACTATGTATTTATTAATTTATAGACCAATTAAATATTCAGTTTAAATATAGAATTCTTGTTACCCATTTTTGATTTTGTTATGATTAGATTATGTGTGTGAAAGATTTATTATCGAATATTGATTGATTGTTCAATACACATGTATATATAATATATATCGTAACAACCCACCTTTTTGGACGGTTAAAACTGACAATAAACCACACATGATTAATTCAAATCGTTCATAAAGGAGGATTGTTAATTGGGTAAATAAGAAAATAAAAAAAAGAAGGAAAAATAAAACACAGAATCTCGCATCGGAATGACAAAAAATAATAACCAAATAAACAGTTCATGAAGCTGTTTTACAAATAACATGTGATTACAATTTTACAATTCAATTTAGAGTTATACACATAGTAGGAATAAACAAATAATGCAGTAGAATACATGTTGTAGTGGAATAATTATAATAAATAGTAATAATATATTGAATCTTTGTCTTCATCCTCCAGAAAATAGTGTTCAATACACTGAAAAGCTCAGACTGACTCGAGCGTAATGAAAAAAACACTCGAGTCAAAACTAAAAGATCTTATGTAAGTCAAATTAATTTAAAATAAAATGTGAGTGCAATGGCTTCAGAGATGTTACGGGATTTTCCATCTCCTATCAAGTGTACAACGTGAATATAATTATTGAAAGATTTCAAATAATTCGACGTATCAATTTTAACCACTTTAAAAAAATTCAAAGTTTAACTTAAACCTTTTAAATAATTCAATTCCAATACATAATCCAAATTCAAGAATTTATATGGATCTATGTATCATTTCAACCAGTACCAAAAATCAACATTTTAAATAAATGAAAACCGTTCAGGTTTATCATTTCAACCCGTAATGATTTTCCCTAATCTACAAGTTCGTTTGGGTATGTATCATTTCAACCCATAGTGAACTTGCAATATTATAATGATATAAAATAAAAAATCCATTCATCCAATATCAACAGCCAATCATCCATCACAATCATCATCCAAGTCAATCAATAAACATCAATAGGTGATTGAAAATCAATAATAGGTGTTTAACTGGCAATTTAAATTCAATAATAAATTAAATAACAATTTAATTCAAATAAAATTTGATGATTTAAATATACCAAACATCCTTAAATAATTTTTTCAGTCACATCATAAATTTAATTTAACAAATATAAAAAGTTTTAGAAGTTGTGAGTGGTTTAAAACACTCACCTTTGAATTTAAATTGAATTCAAATCCAATTTAAGCCTAAAATTCAGACAGTCTCCAAATTTGTCCAAACCAGCATCATCATGTCCGGAATTTCAAAATGATCCCAACGCAAGAAACCACACCCAAATCCGAGCTTATATGCAAAAGTTGTATAAGGTAGAACGTTCGAAATTTAAATTTAAATTAAATAAACTAAAACACAACAAATCAATACCATGGCCACGTCACGCATGATACCTCCATCTAGTAACCCTCCTCGTCACGTTTGAATGCCTAAGCCGCCACCTAGGATTGCAAATCGTCGACGCCACATGCCTCTCCTCCACGATCAGACTTCGCCGTAACCCCTGCCACCTCCGACGGACCTCACGCCATAAGTCGCGAGGGTTTCGGTCGCTTCAAACTCGACCGTCGCTGCCACGCCTCTTTGGCAATTTTTAGCGAATCTAGGCATCAATGGCAAAATGTAACCATATCGATTGAAAGCACTCGAACTCCTCTATGCCTCCATACTTCCTGATCGACGAATCGTGGAAGATCCACCGTCGAAATCACAAAAGCCAAAACGAACGGCCAAAACTAAACCACCAAATTCCGGCTATACAGAAACCTAGATTGAAAAACGAAAAGCAAAATTGACTTGCGCTCATCGAGAGCTTCAAATCGATATATAATTCGAGATATTTTGAGGATTTTGAATTTTTGATTTGGTTTAGATTTGAAATTGGATTGGAAATTTGGTTGTCTTCCATTGGAATGAGGAGCTACAGAGAATTGTATGTACTGAAATTTGGAAGGAGAAACAATTATGGTTTATAACGAGGTATTTATAGGCAGATTAGAAATATAGAATGAATGGACTAGATCGATTTGGGTTAGAATGATAAACAACCCGAAAAGCCCATTCTGAATCCAGAACGAAAATAGGTCATCCCATATATCAAAATAGATGTTTTAGATGATTTTAAACTCAATGGAATATGTTTCAAATCCTAATTTCATTGTATGAAGAAGTTATGTTAAAATCAGCCTATTTCAAATTGATTTCAATCGATTTTAATTAAATTGATTTCTACGCTTTTCGAGTTTGTTCGATCAAACGGCTAGTCTGATTGCTACGAAACTTGAAACCTTACAATAATTCACTGTTATGGATCCGATGAAACTGGTTTCATCGAAATCCGAATCAGTGGCCAAAATGGCTATATTTCACTTAATATTGAATTAATTAAATCACTTCTTAATTCAATATTTAAAAACTAACAAATTTCATAAATTTCATTCGTTTTTCACTTCGAATTGGAAAAGGGGTTTTTATTGCTATAGATGCAGTGATAAGAATCATAAAGCAAATGCATGTTCTTATCCCATTCGTTATTTTAATTATGGATATTTCAGTCATAAGATATCATCTTGTCCATTGACCTTCAATCCTTTCGTTCTAGAATTTCTGAGGTTAAGGCACCTTTTCTTGGATAGTTATGTTGGGAATGCTATTGATTTTAACTATCTTTTTAACAAAATTTACTGGCATTTCGACTGCCTAACAGCGGACAATATTGGTAAATATTCGAGTGATGGTAATGGGAATGGGCTTTATACTAGTGAGTTTTTGAATATTGGTCGTGAATCAGAGGATCCTCCATGGATAGACATTGAGGATTTATACGAGATCGACTCAAATAAGGTTTTACAAGCGGATTGTCTTCTGTTGGATCCAGATGTCAGGGATTTTCATTTGCCTGATTTTGTTATGTTAGATGGCCATGGTTTTTTTGGTGACGTCTCTGTTATTGACGTTTTGAATGCATCATCTATTGAAGTGTAACGACCCGTAAATTTAGTGGATTAAAATTGGTTAAAATTTATAAGTTTGTAATTTAATTTAGTAGAAAACTTTAAATTATAAACAAATATTGAAATAAACGTTAAATTTAATTATGTAAATGGTGACTTAAGACCTATTTATAGGAATTGGAATAAAATCCAATTTGAATTAAGTAGAAAAAGGAATTTATTAATATATATGTTATTTGTTCAAGGTATTGAATAAAATTGGGAATCCAATTATAATTAATGATAATAATGTTGGTATTAGTTAATATATAAAGTTCAATGCATGAATGGAATGAAATGAATGTATGTAAATGTATACTAGGTTATTTATCAAATAGAAGGAAAGAAGAATTAATGTTGAATTGATTTATGAATAAATGTATATTGAATAGTAATGAAATGTAAAGTAAATGGCGATTGTATAAAATCAGTACAAGTTGGTAATGTATAAACCTTAATGAACATTCCAATTTAATAAATTTATTCAAATGTAGGACTTAGTTATAAGCGTAGAATTATGGGTATGATAACAATTAGTATAAATTTCCTAATTAAGTGGCATGTTGAAATGGGTGATTTAATTTGGAATTTATATTTAATTTTGATGAAATTGTTTAAGGTTTACAATAACAGAAATTTAGGTAGTAAGGTTTGAGCAAGTTGATAAGTAATAACCAAAATAAGGAAATAGCATTAATAAATAAAGTTGGAACAAATAGGATATAGAGAAATAAATGTAAGGATTTAATGTATAAATTTATGTTGGTTTATGATAACGTTACTTGGTGATTTATTTATAGAGTAACGGAAGTGTGAACGTAAAATAATGAAGCATAGATTTATGGTAGGACTTAATTTGAGGATTTGGGAATTTAAATCCAAAGATTCATTTTATTTGAGAAATAATACGTATCAAATTTCAATTTGATGTAATCAATGCAAATCTAGTAATTAAAAAATAAATTGTAAGTCGGTGATTTAGGATTAATGTGAGGTAATTGGAAAATTTAACCATTCATATAATTTATTTTGTTTTGTTAATATGATTTAGCTATTTAAGGGAAATTTGTATAAGATGAAGCATGCATGAGAAATGCATTTTAATTCAAATGTTATGTTTACCCGTTTAATGTATTTACTGGATAGCAAAATTTTAAAATCAATAAACGAAATTTATTGATGTTCAACTTTAATTAATAACAATTAATGTGGGGTTGAGAGTCTTACAACAACTATTTTGAGTAATATACTTAGTTCCTTCAGTTAAATTTGAAATCATTGCAATAAATATAAATTTAATGTTACGTAAATAAATTTAGGCAATTAATGGAAAATAAAGTCTATAAATATATCGGAATTTAATTGATGATAAAAGGTTACTTGCAATCAAACGATAAATGCTTAAACGGGAATTAAGCTTTATTTATTCATTTGGATTTAGAATATGATAATTTGAATTTATTGGAAATTTAATAGGACATTTTATATTGATTTAATCTTGAATAAATTGACATTTAAAAATTGTTAAATAATTTTAAATGTTGAGAATTTTTAAGTGATAAAGATTTCCAATTCTAAAACTGAATTTTAAAAATTGGATTTATTTACTAATTTTTAATTTATTTAATTAATATAAAAATAGCCATTTTGGTCACGGACTCGGATTTCGACGAAACCAGTTTCATTGGATCCGTAACAGTGAATTATTGTAGGGTTTCAAGTTTCGTAGCGATCGGACTTGTCATTTGATCGTACGAACACGAAACACCTTGAAATCGATTTAATTGAAATCAATTTGAAATCAATTTGAAAATTTTGTTTTCAGCATAACTTCTCCATACGATCGAATTTGGACGTGAAAATTTTTCCATCGTGTTCAGAATATTTTAAATTACCTATTTTGATATATGGGTTTAACAAATTTCGTTCCGGGGTCAGAACGGGCTTTTTGGGCCAACTATCGGTTAGCACGTTTATAATTCGTGCCCACCTATTCTATTGTAGTTTTCTATAAATAGGCTGTTATAAACCTTAGCAGCCTCTATTTCTCACTTCTATACGTATAGGAAGCTCTGTACTCCTCTTCTTCAATGGCAACAAACAATTCTAGATCCAAATTCAAAATTCAAATCAGATCCAAAGCTAAAAATTAAAAGTCCTCGGAAAATTTCCAAAAAAATATATGTTGTAGATTTCATTAATACGAACCTACGTCTATTGTTCGTTTTTCAAGCCAGTGACCGGATCGATCAGGAATCGCGGTCAAACCTTGAAAATTCGAAACCCTACATGTCGATTTGGGGCTTTTCGATTTAGGCTTCAATCGATGAAATCGGGTTCTGGGTATTGGAGTACTCGTCGATAGAGATCGTTCAAGGGTGGTTGGAGGTTGTACGGTGGGCTGAGGTGGCTTGAATTTTGATTTTAGGGTTTGAAAACCCTGGCGGCGGTGGCGCACCGGAGGCTGCAGCCTCTTGGCCGTGGATGCGGCAGGAGGAGAGGGTCGCAACGGTGGTAGGGGCGTGGCTGATGGGCACAGAAGGCGTTGAGTGTCGGCGGTCAAAGGAGGGGGTTTCGGTCGGCTTTTACTGTAATGGAGGTGCGAACGCGTGAGAAAGAGGAACGCGCTTTGTGACGTGGCAGTTAGTTTAGATAAGCTTTGTTTAATTTAATTTTTGAAATTCAAATCGTTTTATCGCTATAACTTTCTCATACGACCTCGTTTTCACGCGAGGATTTTTTTGTTAGGATCCTAATAAAATTTCCAGATCTGTTGGCGCTGGTTTGGACAGATTTGGAGACCGTCGAATTTTTGGGTTTAAATCGGATTTAAATTCGATTTAAATTCAAAAGGTGAGTGTTTTAACCCACTCACAATTTCTAAAATTTCTTGTGTTTGTTAAATTAATTTTAGATATGAGTAGAAATTTATTTATGACTGTTTGGTATATTTTATTCATTATCTTTGATAAATCGCATTCATTTAATATAACTGTTAATTAATTTTATTTATTGCATAAATTTGACAGTTAGAATTTATTTAATTGCATATTAACTGCCAGTCATAGTTATGTTAAATTTTTATTTCATATTAACTGTCAGTTAAATTTACGTTTATTTTTGCATATAAACTGCCAATTAACAGTTATTAAATTTATTTTGAGTATAAACTGATAATTGATACCAGATGTAACATCCCGCCTTTTCGCACGCTTTAAACAGACACACGTGCCAATTAAAACCATACGTAAGGGTGGATTGTTATGGGATAAATAAGAAAACAGAGCAAGAAACAGAATCTCACAACGGAAGGATAAAATATAATAATCAAATATACAGTTCATAAATCTGTTTACAAAAACCTTTGATTTATTTATATGGTATGTGTACTCTGATATGTATTGTATAAATAAATCAAAGGTTTTTGTAAACAGATTTACGAACTGTATATTTGATTATTATATTTTATCCTTCCGCTGTGAGATTCTGTTTCTTTCTCTGTTTTCTTATTTATCCCATAACAATCCGCCCTTACGTATGGTTTGAATTGGCACGTGTGTCTGTTTAAAGCGTGCGAAAAGGCGGGATGTTACACGAAGTTTTAGGGGATTCAGGTCCAGATGATGATATTGTCAATGAAAATGGCGTAGCTTATATTATCTCTTCTGATGTTCAGCATTCTAATGCAGTTGATAATATTCACCAAGGTAATCTTGATTCAGTTGTTGGTCTATTTTCTTCTATAGTTATGGGTTGTTCAGAGAGTAATGTGGAGGATACAAAGAATGTTGTAGGTGATATATTGATTGTAAACGATGGATTATTGCCAATTCGTGACTGTTCACTGATTATAGAAAACTTTTGTTCATTGGCTAAGATATCCAAGGCTGATATACTCTGTTCAATGTATCTTGGTGAGTTTAGTGAAGTTTCTAGTTTGTTTGCGAGTAAAGAGGCATTCTGGAATAAAATGGTTAAGTTTTTGGTATACATTGATGGTTCTAATGATGCAGCCATAACGATCAGCTTGAGCAGCTTTGCGGAGACTCAGTATCCTTATGGTATTCACAGAGTTTTTGTGGCAGATGCTGTCTTGGATGATGTTATAGAATTTTATATTTTAGAGGTGAATTTTTCTAAGTTTCGAAGTTGCATCATTGATGATACTTAGGAGGGTTTGTGTGATGTAATGGTAATTAGTGGTTCTTTGTTGATCACCAAGGAGTTGAATTCATGGAATATTGTGATTAACTGGATGAGAAGATTTCAGGATTGGTTGGGGTTGGAATATATTTTAGAGAGATTGTGTTCCTTTTGGGGATATAACTTGTGACTCAAACAAGATCATTTTTTTATGCTATTCTTTTCAGATTTATAGTGTACTAGTGCTGGGCTTCTCGTAGAAGATCTTTTATTCATGCTCGTGTTTCTACTCCTAATCCCAAAGCGTGTAGTAAAATTTGTAGGAGTAGTCCAGATGTTATTATTAGAAGAAGTCCTAGGTTGAAACTTAAGAATTCTAGGTCTATTGCTTGAGATCGGGTGTTTGGTTGGAGGTTTGTTGATGTGGTGGGTGTGGTGGAGATGTTGTAGTCTGCTCTTTTTATGGAGGTGTTTTTGGTTATCATGGCTGGTTTTTTGGAGTTGTTGTAGTTTGCTCTTTTTTGTGGAGTTGTTTCTATCTTTAGTTGCTATTTTTTTCTGTTGTTTTCTTCGAGTGTGCCTTTAGTTTTTTAGACTTTTGGGAGGGTTGTATTTTTCTTCTTCTTGTATGGTGGATTTTTTGGCTACCTGCCAGGTTGTTAGCAAATCCTTTATTTCTGGTGTTATATATATATATATATATATATATATATATATATATATATATATATATATGCATGTGTGCTCCCCTCTTCCTAAGAGGATCACACATTTTTCTCAAAAAAAAAACTAACAAATTTCATCATTTTTGATTCCTTATATATTTTTAATAACATAAAGCAAATTTACATATTAATTTAATATTAATTATTTCAATAATTATAGTGTTCAATTTCAACTGCAATTTATCCAATTAATTAAAATTTAATTCCAATAAATTGATTTTATTTGATTTCAATCTTTATATTAAATCAATTATTACTCTAATAATATGGTTAACATTTATTGATATCTTATTTCACTAATATGCTACCATTTCCATCTTTTATTTGCGTCAACAACTATATTTCCATTTTATTGAATTTTGGTCAATTCCACACATTAATTATAACTAAAGTCTCACTTAATTTTACTCATTATTTTATTAAATCAATTATTACATTACCAATATATTAACATTTCTATTCATTTTATTATATTTGCATTTTGGCAGTTATTATCCCAATCTCATTAATGTAACATTAAATTTCATTTAATTTTAATTGATTTCCCATTTCAATTTAATAGACTAAATAAATAGGTAACATGTAATATTTTTTATCGTTGACCTTTAACCACATTTCTAAGTTCAATATTTTACAAGCAAATGTTACAATTGCTTCCCTACCACTAAATTTCATACAATTACCATTAGCAATATAATATTTCATAAGTTAATTAAATATTTACATTTGTTTTCTTATATTCAATTTATAACCAAGTATAATATTTACATTATTTCATATAATTGGAATTTCATCCAAATTTGTTAATAACTATCTTAGATTAACAACATCACATTTTATTCTGGTTATTATTTCATAAATAAATCCCAAATTTTTATTTCTTCCAATATGTAATCACAGAATCTTATTAAATTAACTATTTTAATCGTCGAAAATTTGCAGGTCGTTACACACACACATATATATATATATAATTTATTTTATTATACTTTTTTTTATTTCTCTTTTATTTTATATTCAATTGGATATTATGAATGATTTACCATTGAAATTGATTTGATATGGTGATGACAACCCTTTGTATGGATTTGTGATATTTCATTTTATCAGGATTTTAATTCTATGTATTGAGAAATCTAAATAAATGGATTTATAATACCGTTTAAGATGGCGCATTCGGTAATATTCCTAGGGCTATTCTTTAGACTCATTATATAGAATATTGTGGAGATTGAGTGCAATTTATGAGTATTGAATAGACGATTGAGCATCACATGGTGGTATGGAAAGCCAATGTGATACTTATTTGATTATCCATTGCAAGTAGATGTCACTAAAGTGACGGGAAATGGGATATTGAGATTATACTTATGTGAGGTGATGCTCAAGGTAGAGCATACTCATGGATGTCAAGTTGTGGGGGTGTACGTATATATATGTATATTCATATATATTATCTAAATGTCTATCATAAAGTGCTCTAGGATATGATTAGAAGTTAGTAAGAATGAAATGGACAGTGTCCACTTAGATGGCTTGATCGCGAGATCGCACCTTAGATCCATGACACTTATTATATATTAAATGCACATCACGTGATTTTAGTGAGGGGTGGTTAGCCCTTATGGTGGGTAGTCCAAGCCTTTTTTTTCACCTAAGCTAGTGGTCTGTTACCATAGGGGCATGATCTGGGATCGTGCCTCGGAGTCCTTGCTTTGACGAGCACATTGGATGGATATCGTCACAATTACCAGGAAGGTAAGTGTAACGATCCCATTTTTAAGCCAAATTTAATTTAGTAATGAATATAATTTTTAGAATTAATTTGTGAATTAATTTAAAAAAATTCAAAACAAATAAGAAATGTGTTTGTTTTTGTATATATATATATATATAATTAGATTTTAAATAAAAATTTTGATTTGAAATTCAAAAATAAATTGGATTTAAAAACTCTATATTTTAAAAAACTAATATATATATATATGTTTATTTATTAATGCATAATTAGATTTTTAAATCATTTTCTTTAAAGTTATATAAAAATAAATAAAAGGAAAAGCTTAATATTAAAACATATATATATATATATATATATAAACCTAAAATTAATATAATATAAAATTATATAAAAAAACATGAGACATGCAAATTTACAAGTGTAAAAATTATAACATGCACTAAACAGGTGTTAGCTTAATTATATCATGCAAAACAACAAGTTTCAAATTTTAGTTTTCTTTTTATTTTAAAAAAATATATGAAAAACAAGCTATATATATACCCCTCTACTTCTCCTATCCTTCATTTCCAAGAATTTTATTCAATACTAAAACCTGTAAGCATATACCAGAAAAGAAAAATAAAAAACCTTTCCAAAAATTCAAACCTAAAGCAAAGTTCAATTCAACTCAGTTTAACCAAGCAAGATCATCTCAAAAACAAGTAGATTCAAATCTAAACATCAAGAAAATCAAGATTATTTTCCAGTTCAAACAATTTCCAGTGTTCAAGTTTTACAGGCTTCTCTGTTCTTCATATATACTATGAGTAAACTTGAATCCTTTTAGCTAAATTTTTAGATACATATGATAAATAATAGTAGTATTGATGTGAAAACAATTTGCATGGATTATAAATGAATTTTACTTGAAATATAAGTTGTGTTTCTGGGTGCATGTCTGTGTTTGGGTATGCATGCTTCTGTTTTGGCTTAACAGGCTCAAGAACACTCTAAATAAATTCATATCTCTTCACCTAAACGATTTTAGGCTATGAACATTGAAGGAAAAATGTTTGTATGGGTATAATATCATTTTTAAAAATATTTTCTAGTGAATATGATGAGTAATTATTTAGAAAATAGGAAAGAGCTGTGAGGATCAATTAAAGTCAAAAATTTGATTGTTCAATTTCCATGTTTTGTTTATATAATCAAATTCGTTTTCAAAAACGATGAATGTTGATAATAGTATCATAATTTTTAAGTTTGAAATTGTTGAAATATTTCGTATTGAAAGGAAATTAAACATTCGTCTATTTTCGACGATCGGAGAGGGGACGAGCGTCATGCTCGAGGCTGGAGGTAGCTTAGGGAATGGAGGATGTATGACAAATAATCGGGGAATTTATAGATCACCGTGGAGGCTGAACGTCGGCGACCTAGGGTTTAAGGACCTGATTTGGACGATGTTGTAATTCGAGTCTCTGCATCATCGTCGAAACACCAGACTCGACCGAAGTGGAGAGGATAGGTGCATGGTTGATCGACGAAGGTTTGAGCAGAGTTTTGAGGTTTCTGATGGCCGGAGGCGGCGGCACGAGAAGTTCTTGGATGATGGGCTTTGTTCCAAGTGGAGTACGAGATGCTCAAATTCGATTTCGTGGACGTGTTGAAGAGCAGGTGGTCGAAATGGAAGGAGGAGGTGGTCGTCGACGTGTTGGAGGTAGCATCGATGGTCGGAGTTGCTACGTTCGCCTGTGCACGTGTACAGGTGTTTGGCGTATCAGCAATTTGGATTGGTGGCTATGGGTTTTGAGAAGAAGATATTGTCTCGGGTGTTGTCTCGGGGAAATTCAGTGATGGCTCGGATTTGGCTTCGGGGTGTTCACGTCGGTTAACATGATTTTAACAGGTTTAAAAAAAATTATTCAATAAAAAAAGAAAAAAAAAGAGTGGCTCGGGTTGGACTTGGAAAATCTGCAGTTGGCTCGGGTGGGAACTCGGGTTAGTCTCGGGTATATGTTGAAATAGTTTTAAAATTTTGAAATAAAACAAGTTTTAACAATTTTCCTAAACTAATTCTTCGATATAGTATGTGTTTAATTAAGTTGGGGATTAATTAAAGGTTTTAAAATAAATTATTTTAGTTAATCAAGTTCAAAATGTTTTAATGTACATTCTTTATTTTAATTAATTCTTAAGTTTATTTTAAATAAAATTCAATAGAATAATTAAGAAAATAAAATGTTTTTAATTGTTAGATTAACTTAAAAGTCTTAAGTTAATTCATATGTTAATGATAAATTAATTCCAAGGTTTATTAAGTACGATTTAAATGGTTTAATTAACTAATTAATTAAGATAATGGTTTATCTTAGATTAATTAAAGACTTAAGTAATTAATGGTTAATTAATTTACTTATGTAATAATTAATTAATGTAGTTAAAGGATAATTACTTAATGAAATTGATTAAAGGATAATTAAATAAATAAAGGTTAACTAATTAATAATATAGGTTAATTAATAAATAATTCAGGTTAATTAATAAATAATTAAGGTTAATTAATTAATAATTAAAGGATTAAATAATTAATAATTAAATGATAATTAATCAGTAATTAAAGGATAATTAATTAATGAAAGTAATTATGTGATTAATTAATTAAATAATTAATTAAAATGGTTTATAATTAATTAATGTTAATTAAGCAGGATTAGATAATGAATTCAAAAGTAATTAATTTATTATGAATTAATTAAACTAATTATATGGAATTAATTAATCTTGCTTATGGATGATTATTGTATACAATGTTTGGATTGATTAATATTTATAGTATGTTAATCTGTGATGTTCTGTGATGTGCAATGCTTTGGATTGAGCTATGATAAATATTTATCTGTGATGAATTGCTGTGTGAACATAATGTTCTGCATTGAATTATAAAAGGTAGATCTTTTGTTTAAAAGATCTAAAAATGGAAATTTGTTAAACCATTCAAAAAGAAAGGTTTTGGGAAATAAGCTGTGACTTAACTAAGATCCAAATGTATCCATATGTTTTTAAATAAGCGCTCATTCTTCAGCAAGGCCGGGGGAGGACATTAAGTCGTAAAACCCATTCCGAATAATGATACGATGTAATGGAATTGCATTTGAAGACGATGGTTGAAGACCGGGTATTTTCGAAAATGAAAGGATTGCCTGTTGATTGTCTCTGCACCGAGTTGCTCCGGTATAGAGATCACTCTATGTGACGGGGAGTCCGGACGAGGTTGGGGATATCCGGATTTGCAAGGACTTCTTTCCTTAATTGGACGAAGTGCCTTCAGTTCCATTCAGACCCAGGATGGACTTGTATAGATGTATGTCTGACATTACAATTTGAGAGATAAAGCTGGTTTCTATCAAATACATTTCTGTTTGGTGGTGAAGAATTTATTCCCTTAGCATAAGCATGGCTTTTGTGTAAAATGTAGCTTTGTGGGATGAGACTTCATCGGACCTAACACCTCGGAAATGGTCGAAATAGGAAGGATGTAGCAAGGATATGGGGTACGCGACCGTAAGGGTATGTGCATTTCCTTTTGGATAAAAATGGTATTCTGGTATGGAGCCCAGATATTTTGCTTATGTGGTTGTTGGAATTGGAGGGACCTCGATAAAGGTTGGTTACGGCCGGGGGATGGCATACTATTGACAGTTAGTTACCTAGTTACAGAGGTAACCCGACCTTGTGTTAGCAAAGATCCGACTAGGTTCTTGGGACGTCCCTCCAGATGCGTACCCATTTGGATAAAGAAAGTTCCTTGGCCTTGGCCATTTGTTGGAAATCCAAACATAACATTACGAGCCCTTTACGATTTTACTGGTAGAACCTTCCATTTAACATGGTAGCTATAGTAGGCATACTATAATAGTACGTATGCTCGCTAAGATTAATATTATACTTGCAAAATGTTTTCCACACTATGCACTAATAATAATATCAAAAGAATTTTAGCGTATCAAGCATGTTTGACTACTATAGGAAGAAACCTCCCCCGTGTGTGCGATTGCATTTGAGTGTGTGCAGGGAAACCTTATGGTAGTTTCATTTTCCAAAAGCATAAACGGATTTCTTTTTTGTACAAATAACCGTTTTTATGTTTACTCACACCAGTCGCATGACTGACTCAGAGTTTATTGTTCCCTTTTCTAAACTCTGCCCCTAATTTTCCACACGGGCAGCCTAGAGTCAGGTTATCAGTAGGTTCTGGAGCTAGTTCAGATAGTAGATGTAGATTTTGGAAGTCTTGTTTTTGGAGCCTTTTGGTTTGGACTTTGGAACTTTGGAATGAAGATGTAGTATGTTGAACTCTTTTGGAAGACCCATGTTGATGTTATCTTTTCCGTTGTTGTGCTGTATTCTGTCGTTGTGTCGTATATATATTGGCTCTGATGATGTTGGTCGCTTGTTGTAGAATGTTGTAATCCATATTGTGTATCAATGAAATTACTTTTGTTCCGCTGTGTTGTTATCATCTAATGTGTTATAGCTCCAGCGAACCAGACTCCGACATTTGAATCTCCAGCATTTGAATACGGGTGATGTATTGGATGTCGATCTTCGAAGGTTGAAGCCTGAAGTGCGGATCGTCACATCTTGTATCATAGCTAAAGGTTGAATAAGAACTTTAGCTTTATAGTATAACTCATTAGGTGACTCATTAGAGATACAGTTAGAAATGCCCTAGAATGAGTATATTCCCTAAGATATCTCATCCGTATGTCTAAATCAATTTTCTTACTATTCACAGATAATGAGAATGAGTGCAAGAAGTGGACAAGGTAGGAGAAGGGGGAGTACCACTAAAATAGTCGAGACCCTGCAGTAACAATAATGGAAGGAGCAGCTCTTCCCATCCAACCCCAGCCAAATCTGGCAGAATTACATTGGAGTTTCTCAAGACTTGGAGGGAAACCATTCAAAGGCACGGAGATTATTATAGAAGCGCGGCTTGGATTCAATCTTGATGAGTGGATTTTTAAACGATTGAAAGTGGATGATGTGATATCCCGGAAATTTTAGCAATATCAATTTAATAATCTATACTTAAAATTAAATTGATTTGATAAAATTTTATTAATAAAAATTAATTTGATTTAATAATCCAATTAAATAAATGTGTAATTGATGAATTTTATCTTTTAAAAGCTAATAGAATGTTTTCCTATTTATAATGTATGTATATATATATATATAAATTTATATTTACATTGTGAATAGATAAGTTTTGAATTGAAGTTAAACAAACAAATAAAATCTTGTTTTTAAATTTTAATATTCATTTTGATAGTTTGAAGATTTTTATTTTATTTAATAAATAATTAATTGGTTTAAAATACTTAAAGAAATTGTTTTAAATTGTATAATTGTATTTTAAACATAATTTAAATTTTAAACAAAATAAACAAAAGTTAATTTTATATCTTTTAAAATATAGCTTAATAAATATAATTTGAATTATATAGTACATTTAAAGTACCATTTAAACATTAAACATTAATGTATATATTAAGATAAATAAGATAAGAAATTTATAATTTCTTTTATAAATGATTTAAATTGATAAATATTTATTTTCAAATAATAGTAATAAATGTATAAATATAGATATGTTTTAAATGACAATATTGTTATTTTTAAATTTAAATATGTTAATATAAATTAGTTTTAAAAATTGGATTTTTAAATATATGAATAGAATTAGAATTAGAATTTATTTTGAATTCAAATGAATAAACATATATAAATCTTGTAAGTAAACTTTCATCTTTTATATAAATTGTTTCATTTCATTTTTCTTTAAAAAGAAATGCATAAACATTTATATATGAAAATGATTTATATACATAAGTATTAATAAATAAGAAAATATGTATAAAACAAGTGTTAATATCCTAAGTAACTTATGAGACATGTGTTATCATATTAATATAAGTTTGAGACAAGTGTCCTTCTTATTTTGATTTTCTTATAATTTTTAAATAAATCATTTATACACTTATAAAACATGTTTTTTCTTCACCCTCATTTTTTCTAACGTTCATTTTTTCCAAGAGAAGAAAAATCTCAACTGAAACAAATTTGTTTCCAAAACTCTCAGAACCCAAAATCATATTTTTAAATCAAAATCTGAAATTTTCTCCTCAAAATAAAAATCTGGAATCCTCCTCAACCCAAAAGATCTGAAACCCTTCTTTAATCAAAAGTTTGCATGTTTAATCCTGCAATCCATTATGAAAATATGGTTTTTCAAATGCCATGCAAACTCTTCCTCAAATATAATAAAAATCAAAAGCCTGCACCTAAAATTCCTTTTAAAAGCAAATGAAAAGCCTGCATTTTCAAGTCTGTTCAAACATGCAAATCTGCATCTAACCTTCGCATCTGCATTGTTCTTCCATTTCCGTTCCTCTGCAAAATCATTTTCCTTCAATCTGTTCTTAAGGGTGTAACAAGATTTCAAACCAAACTGCAAGCTTTTTTCAATTTAATCTGAGTCTTAAAAGCAAGTAAAATCTAAAGCCTGCATTTCCAATTAAAAACAAGATCAGGCCTGCATACAAGTTTTTCACAGCAAGCAACTCAGTTTCATTTAGCAATTGAAGATTTGAGGCAAAGAAAATTTTCAGTTTTAAAAGCATAAAGTTTTTCAAAATCAAAGCTCTGTTTCATCTCTACTAACAGGTGAGTAGCTTTTCTTTTCAAAAATTTAAGTATTAGATTGTTACTTGATTTATGACTTATGTGTGTTTACCTGGGTTTCATGTTGATTTATATGATTTACCTCATTAATTTAAAAACTCAAATATAGTTATGATGATATATGTTTGTTCCTGTATTATGATTTATATTGAGTATATGGTTATAAACTTACTGTTTTATGAATATTACAGTAATTGTTTTTACTTAGTTCCAGGTCCAAAAACTTAAGTGTTCATAAATTAATCTGTAATAATACAAGAGATTTGAACAATATATGTTCAATACATCATAAATAATAAGTTTAAGATTTTGTTTAAGATGAAAAAAAAAGTTACCTGTAGTTTTACTGGAACAAGGTAACAACAAAGTAAACTAAATCAGACAAATCCAAGTTGATTTTTCTTAGTTTCAGGTGCGTAGATCTGAAGCTAAAACTAAGTTGTGATTTGTAAAAGCAAAATTTCAATTTTTAGTGTTGAAATTATGTGCATTGAAGTTTTCTTCTGGGAAGTGAAAAAGGGGAAAAGTTTTTATAACCTAGTTTTGGGTATGCTCTGGAATTTGATCGGCATTGATCCCCTGGTTGATCGAGTTCTCTGGTACGCTGGGTAAGGGAAGCTAGGGGATGGACGAAGACTTGGCCGTAGTTATAGAACCTCCGATGGCCGGAGAAGGGGGAAATGATGGTTTTCCAGGTTTGGGTGAAGGTGTGCCTGTTGTTGTTGCCAGGTTTGATTTGGGGGAAAACTCGAATTCGTTTTCGAGTGGAATTGAGGGGTTTGACGGTAGCGAAGTGATGCAGGGATGGTCGGTGATTTGTTCACTGTCTGGGTGGTGGCCGGAGGTGGCCAAGACCACCGTGCATGTGCACGGTGAGGTAATGGTGACAGGGAATTGTTTGGGGTTTGCTGTGTTTTGACTAGCTGAACCATGGATATCACATTCCTGAGCTTCCGGGAATGGCTCACCAAACTCTATCTCCAAGAACCATCCTTCTACTAGCTGAACCATGGACCTCACTCCTGGAATCCACATGATAAGAAAACACGATCTCCAGATGTGGACAAATCTCTGACTTCTCAGAAGATACCCAGAAAATTCTCTGATAACACAAGAGAACACTCAAACTATCGCAAGTCACTTTTGCGATTCACCAAACCAAATCCAGGGAAACTATTCTCCCTTGACCAAACAGAACAGCTTACACTGAACTAGCCAATCCATCGAAGAAATGGATCTACTCTGCTGCTTCTGAACTCCACCTTCAGAAACTGCTAAGCCTGAAAACTTCTGCCAACACAGACACTTCGAGCTGCACTGGTGACACCAAAGCCAAAACTTCCTTAGCTGAAGTTCTTCGAGAAACTCGGCCCTCAAAGCCAACCAGCACATCCTGCTGAACTCAGCCACAACACTGAAATAGACACACTTCCTGAACCTTGTTCCAAAGAAAACATCTTCGAAAACATCCATATTCACTGCATCTCATCACGCAGCTACTACTTCCTGAGGTATCAAAATTCCATCACACACTTCTGCCAAACTGACAGATCCAAATTCTACTCATCCATCTTCAAAAATAAACTCTGAACCTTAATAGGTTATCTTCAGAGATCGATGAAATTTCTACACCACTGCACAACTTACTCGAGACAGTATTAGGTCTACAGTCTTGTCGGACACACTTCCAACCTCAAACATTCAAACTCCAACCAATAGTAGTAATCGTGTTACACACACCACTACCTTATCTACCTTTATAACGTATATTGGAAAACCTGAACGGGTAGCCCAACAGATAGGTAGAAATATATATATATATATATATATATATATATATAAAATTACAAATACGCTCTCTCAAGAAAGACACCACTACAGAGCCTAGGTATTCATTCAACCTAATGCTCTGATACCACTGTAACGACCCGCCATCCATCTCCACAGAATGACGCATCGCTAATAAGAAAGAAAGGGATAGAGAATAGAAAGAAAGAGAAGAAGAAAACAACACATCAGAATCTAAACAACGGAATGAATAAATTATATTAATAACATAAAATATTTACATGGTTTACAACCACTATCAGAGTTACACAGATTATACATCACATACTAGACAGTTATAAACACCTGTCTAGTATTTACAACACGGTACAAAACAACTCCAACAAACGACTCAGAGATACCAACACAGCGGAATACTATATATCTAACACAGAAGCCTCCTGCTCCATTGCTCCTCCATAATTCGTCAAAGCTATCCTGAATCCCTTGGCTACTCGTAAAAATTTGAATACCCAAGAGCTCCTCCATATTTGGATATCCGAAAACCACATCGATTCCAATTAATGTTAGGTCGTGAATCTAAGTGGAGCAAGTGAAGACTCGAGGTGTAAGGGCTACACGTCAGTATAACTCTGTGGGTGATTCCGTAATGAGTTTGATGGAATAGTACTTATAGGTTCGAGATGGTGATTCAGAGTGCAAGGGTTATCGTCGTTAACTCTGAGGGTGATTCCAAATGAGTGTAACGAGATAATGCCTTCGGTTTCGTTCGAACCCGGAACGAACTTGTATGGATTGAATGCTTTCAAAACATCGTCAGGTGGATGATGAGCATTCTAAGAAATGTGTTCTCTGAAGGTAATCGTAGCCTCAAGCCTCATCAACCGGGAATGGCTAAAACAGGGGAGGTGCAGCAAGGCTTCGTGGGTAGCCCCCACTGGAGAGCAAGATTTACCCTTGTCTAGAGGTCCCTTTTTATTCGGCTGTGTGGGCGGTTGGTTCGCGACAACTGCCGGGATTGTCATGTTCGGAACTATTCAGTAAGGAATGGTTCCGGCCTTGTGTTGCAGGGGAGCGGGCGTACTCCTCGGTACGGTGATCTAGGCCACGTATTGTGACAGGCGGTACCCCAGTAGCCCTGCCATTGTATGGAATCCAAAATCCAATAAGTGTCGTACGTGTTAGTTGTGCCGAACTATGTTGGAACGTGAGATGTAAGCATTCAAGCTATTTCTGTATTTTACTTGAAAACCCTAGACACTATTATAATATCATCGGATTTCCTATCAAATGTTTTGGTTAGCGTAAGGTAAAAACATTTCCATGTTTATGTCTGGGAAGTCTTACGTGATACCTTTCTTTTAAAAGGTTTTTCAAAAGTTAAGCAACTTTAACCTGTTACTCAAACCAGACCCATGTCTGACCCGGAGTTTTTTTTCATAAACTCTTGGGTATTCAAATTTTTACGAGTAGCCAAGGGATTCAGGATAGCTTTGACGAATTATGGAGGAGCAATGGAGCAGGAGGCTTCTGCGTTAGATATATAGTATTCCGCTGTGTTGGTATCTCTGAGTCGTTTGTTGGAGTTGTTTTGTACCGTGTTGTAAATACTAGACAGGTGTTTATAACTGTCTAGCATGTGATGTATAATCTGTGTAACTCTGATAGTGGTTGTAAACCATGTAAATATTTTATGTTATTAATATAATTTATTCGTTCCGCTGTTTAGATTCTGATGTGTTGTTTTCTTCTTCTCTTTCTTTCTATTCTCTATCCATTTCTTTCTTATTAGCGATGCGTCATTCTGTGGAGATGGATGGCGGGTCGTTACAGTGGTATCAGAGCATTAGGTTGAGTGAATACCTAGGCTCTGTAGTGGTGTCTTTCTTAAGAGAGCGTATTTGTAATTATATATATATATATATATATATATATATATATATATATATATATATATTTCTACCTATCTGTTGGGCTACCCGTTCAGGTTTTCCAATATACGTTATAAAGGTAGATAAGGTAGTGGTGTGTGTAACACGATTACTACTATTGGTTGGAGTTTGAATGTTTGAGGTTGGAAGTGTGTCCGACAAGACTGTAGACCTAATACTGTCTCGAGTAAGTTGTGCAGTGGTGTAGAAATTTCATCGATCTCTGAAGATAACCTATTAAGGTTCAGAGTTTATTTTTGAAGATGGATGAGTAGAGTTTGGATCTGTCAGTTTGGCAGAAGTGTGTGATGTTATTTTGATACCTCAGGAAGTAGTAGCTGCGTGATGAGATGCAGTGAATATGGATGTTTTCGAAGATGTTTTCTTTGGAACAAGGTTCAAGAAGTGTGTCTATTTCAGTGTTGTGGCTGAGTTCAGACGGATGTGGTGGTTGGCTTTGAGGGCCGAGTTTCTCAAAGAACTTCAGCTAAGGAAGTTTTGGCTTTGGTGTCACCAGTGCAGCTCGGAGTGTCTGTGTTGGCAGAAGTTTTCTGGCTTAGCAGTTTCTGAAGGTGGAGTTCAGAAGCAGCAGAGTAGATCCATTTCTTCGATGGATTGGCTAGTTGAGTGTAAGCTGTTCTGTTTGGTCAAGGGATAATAGTTTCTCTGCATTTGGTTTGATGAATCGCAAAAGTGACTTGCGATAGTTTGAGTGTTCTCTTGTGTTATCATAGAATTTTCTGGGTATCTTCTGAGAAGTCAGAGATTTGTCCACATCTGGAGATCGTGTTTTCTTATCGTGTGGATTCCAGGAGTGATGTCCATGGTTCAGCTAGTAGAAGGATGGTTCTTGGAGATAGAGTTTGGTGAAGATAGCTTTTTAATTTCGGGGACGAAATTCTTTTAAAGGGGGAGGAATGTGATATCCCGGAAAATTTAGCAATATCAATTTAATAATCTATACTCAAAATAAATTGATTTGATAAAATTTTGCTAATAAAAATTAACTTGATTTAATAATCCAATTAAATAAATGTGTAATTGATGAATTTTATCTTTAAAAAGCTAATAGAATGTTTTCCTATTTATAATGTATGTATATATATATATTTATATATATATATATATATATATATATATATATATATATATTGTGGATAGATAAGTTTTGAATTGAAGTTAAACAAACAAATAAAATCTTGTTTTTAAATTTTAATATTCATTTTGATAGTTTGAAGATTTTTATTTTATTTAATAAATTATTAATTGGTTTAAAATACTTAAAGAAATTGTTTCAAATTGTATAATTGTATTTTAAACATAATTTAAATTTTAAATAAAATAAACAAAAGTTGATTTTATATCTTTTAAAATATAGATTAATTATTATAATTTAATTATATAGTAAATTTAAAATACCATTTAAACATTCAACATTAATGTATATAATTAAGATAAATAAGATAAGAAATTTATAATTTCTTTTATAAATGATTTAAATTGATAAATATTTATTTTCAAATAATAGTAATAAATGTATAAATATAGATATGTTTTAAAGGACAATATCGTTATTTTTAAATTTAAATATGTTAATATAAATTAGTTTTAAAAATTGGATTTTTAAATATATGAATATAATTTGAATGTGAATTAATTTTGAATTCAAATGAATAAACATATATAAATCTTGTAAGTAAACTTTCATCTTTTATATAAATTGTTTCATTTCATTTTTCTTTAAAAAGAAATGCATAAACATTTATATATGAAAATGATTTATATACATAAGTATTAATAAATAAGAAAATATGTATAAAACAAATGTTAATATCCTAAGTAACTAATGAGACATATGTTATCATATTAATATAAGTTTGAGACAAGTGTCCTTCTTATTTTGATTTTCTTTTAATTTTTAAATAAATCATTTATACACTTATAAAACATGTTTTTTCTTCACCCTCATTTTTTCTAATGTTCATTTTTTCTAAGAGAAAAAAAATCTCAGCTGAAACAAATTTGTTTCCAAAACTCTCAAAACCCAAAATCATATTTTAAAATCAAAATCTGAAATTTTCTCCTCAAAATAAAAATCTGGAATCCTCCTCAACCCAAAAGATCTGAAACCCTTCTTTAATCAAAAGTTTGCATGTTTAATCCTACAATCCATTGTGAAAATCTGGTTTTTCAAATGCAATGCAAACTCTTCCTCAAATATAATAAAAATCAAAAGCCTGCACCTGAAATTCCTTTTAAAAGCAAATGAAAAGCCTGCATTTTCAAGTCTGTTCAAACATGCAAATCTGCATCTAACCTTTGCATCTGCATTGTTCTTCCATTTCTGTTCCTCTGCAAAATCATTTTCCTTCAATCTGTTCTTAAGGCTGTAACAAGATTTCAAACCAAACTGCAAGCTTTTACAATTTAATCTGAGTCTTAAAAGAAAGTAAAATCTAAAGCCTGCATTTCCAATTAAAAACAAGATCAGGCCTGCATACAAGTTTTTCACAGCAAGCAACTCAGTTTCATTTAGCAATTGAAGATTTGAGGCAAAGAAAATTTCCAGTTTTAAAAGCATAAAGTTTTTCAAAATCAAAGCTCTGTTTCATCTCTACTAATAGGTGAGTAACTTTTCTTTTCAAACATTTAAGTATTAGAATGTTACTTGATTTATGACTTATGTGTGTTTACCTGGGTTTCATGTTGATTTATATGATTTACCTCATTAATTTAAAAACTCAAGTATAGTTATGATGATATATGTTTGTTCCTGTATTATGATTTATATTGAGTATATGGTTATAAACTTACTATTTTATGATTATTACAGTAATTGTTTTTACTTAGTTCCAGGTCCAAAGACTTAAGTGTTCATAAATTAATCTGTAATAACACAAGAGATTTGAACAAGATATGTTCAATACATCTAATAAGTTTAAGATTTTGTTTAAGATGAAAAAAAAAGTTACCTGTAGTTTTACTGGAACAAGGTACCAACAAAGTAAGCTAAATCAGACAAATCCAAGTTGATTTTTCTCAGTTTCAGGTGCATAGATCTGAAGCTAAAACTAAGTTGTGATTTGTAAAAGCAAAATTTCAATTTTTAGTGTTGAAATTATGTGCATTGAAGTTTTCTTCTGGGAAGTGAAAAAGGGGAAAAGTTTTTATAACCTAGTTTTGGGTATGCTCTGGAATTTGATCGGCATTGATCCCCTTGTTGATCGAGTTCTCTGGTACGCTGGGTAAGGGAAGCTAGGGGATGGACGAAGACTTGGCCGTAGTTATAGAACCTCCGATGGCCGGAGAAGGGGGAAATGAGGGTTTTCCAGGTTTGGGTGAAGGTGTGCCTGTTGTTGTTGCCAGGTTTGATTTGGGGGAAAACTCGAATTCGTTTTCGAGTGGAATTGAGGGGTTTGACGGTAGCGAGGTGATGCAGGGATGGTCGGCGATTTGTTCACTGTCTGGGTGGTGGCCGGAGGTGGCCAAGACCACCGTGCATGTGCACGGTGAGGTAATGGTGACAGGGAATTGTTTGGGGGTTGCTGTGTTTTGACTCGGGTCATAACTCGAGTAAATCGAGTTTTTACTCAAAGTTGAATCAAGTTTTCCTCAAAGTAAAACAGGGAAGCTCGCGTTTTATTTTCTGAGTTTACAGGTTTTTGACAACCTGTATTTTTAATTCAAAGTTGTTTTAAAAATCTGAATGCAGATTTAAACAGAATTTAAATTTAAATTTAATGTATGAATTCCAAAAGAGGTTTGAATTCCAGGTTTGAAAAATTAATTTAAACTTTTTAAATTAAAATGTTTTTAACAACTATCAAAGGGTTTAAATATCTGAAATTTAAAATAAAGCATTAAATTAAAATATACGATTTAAAAACAAGTTTAAATTTGGAAATAAGATTCAAATTTGAATCATGTTTTTTGAAAATAAAAGTGGTTTTTAAAATTTTGAAATGTTTAAAAAGCTTTAATTATTGAAACATATTCTAAATATGATTTGAATCTTAAAATTTAATATGGGTGTAAATTTCTTTTATAAAATAAGAATATCTTTAGCATAAGTTTTTAAAGGGTTTTAAAATGTTTTTTTCAAAACTTTGTTTAAGTTAAGTTTGATTTCTTTTAAATTTTAAATTTAAAATGTAATTTGAAAACAATTTAAAGTTAAATTGTTTTAAATTACTTTGTTAATGATAAAGTAATCATTAATAAGAAATGTTTTATTTTAAATTAAAGATTTAATAATCTTTGTTTCATTAAAATTAGTGAGATAATTTAAATAATTTAATTAATTAATTTGTTTAATTAATTAAAGATTTTAAATAAATTAATTAAGGTCAATTAAATTTGTAATTAGTATTAATTAATTTAAGTTAATTACTTCCGAAGGGTAATTAAAAGAATTAAAGAATTGATGATGAGTTAATGAAGGTCATTAACTTGTGGTTATTTATTAATTAATTAATGTAATTAATTTTGATAATTAATTAGATTAATTAATTTAGATAATTAATTATGGAATTTGGCTAAGTAAGAATACTTTGTGAAGTTAATTAAGGTTATTAATTATTCATTGTAATTAATTAATTTATTTGATTAGTTTAAATTAATTAATTAAGTTTAATTAATTTAGAATAATCATTGAATGGATTGATAAGTAATCATTGAGGAATAATTACTTAGAGAAGTAATTAAGTTAAGTAAATTACTTAAGGTAATTAATTGAAGTATGGTATTTTGGGATTAATTACTTTGTGTAATTAATAATGAGGATAATTACTTTGTGAAAGTGATTAATAATTAATTACTTAGTGTAATTAATTAAGCATTAATTGATTAAGTCATCTGAAAATAATTAAGTGATGTAATTAATTAAGAGTAATTAATTACTAATTAGATTAATCAAGGATGATTAATAAATATAATTAATTATTAAAGGTAATTAATTTAGAAGTAATTAAGGAAGTACTTAAGGGTAGTTAATTCCTAAATGTAATTAATCAAGAATGATTAATAATTGTGGTTTAATTAAGGTTAATTACTTAATGTAATTAATTTAAATAAGTAATTAATTTAAAGGTAATTAAGAATCATTAATTAATATAATTAATGATGTAATTAAAGATTAATTAATTAATTAGGATTAATTAATCAATGATTAGTGATTAAGGAAGTAATTAATTAATGTAATTAATTAAGCATTAATGTAATTAATTATAATTAATTAATTAATGAAGTAATTAAAGGTTAATTGCTGATTTTGGTTAAGGAAAGTTAATTTATAAAATTAATTGAAGGATAATTACTTGAATGTAATTAAAGGATAATTAATCAAGGGTGATTAATTAAGGTAATTAATTTGAGGACAATTGATTGATTGATTTGTGATCAATTAATGGTTAAGTAAGCAAGATTTAAAATGAGAAAGTAATTAATTTAATTCATTTTAAATTAACTAAAGATAGGTAATTAATTTAATTCAATTTAAATTAATTAGAGATAGAAGTAATTAATTTAATTCATTTTAAATTAATTATAGATGGTGTGATTATAGATCTATGCTTATGAATGGATGATATGGTTTACCCTGAATGGTTTGAATCTTAGACATGAGATAAATAGTGTTGTGTGGTATGGATGCATTGGTTGCATTGTGATGATATAAGTATCTATTGATGATGATAATATAGATTATGAATTTGTGATGATTACCTGTTTATGATAATAATGATGATTATTTATTAGGATGATGTGAATTATCTATCTGTGTGTATATGGATAATTAAATTGAATTGATTTAAACTTTAAAACAACTTGGACCTAAAAGACACGCTTTGGATTTCGATGAGACCGAGATCGGGTTTCCATATTTGGATATCCGAAAACCACATCGATTCCAATTAACGTTAGGTCGTGAATCTAAGTGGAGCAAGTGAAGACTCGAGGTGTAAGGGCTATACGTCAGTATAACTCTGTGGGTGATTCCGTAATGAGTTTGACGGAATAGTACTTATAGGTTCGAGATGGTGATTCAGAGTGCAAGGGTTATCGTCGTTAACTCTGAGGGTGATTCCAAAATGAGTGTAACGAGATAATGCCTTCGGTTTCGTTCGAACCCGGAACGAACTTGTATGGATTGAATGCTTTCAAAACATCGTCAGGTGGACGATGAGCATTCTAAGAAATGTGTTCTCTAAAGGTAATCGTAGCCTCAAGCCTCATCAACCGGGAATGGCTAAAACAGGGGAGGTGCAGCAAGGCTTCGTGGGTAGCCCCCACTGGAGAGCAAGATTTACACCTGTCTAGAGGTCCCTTTTTATTCGGCTGTGTGGGCGGTTGGTTCGCGACAACTGCCGGGGTTGTCTTGTTTGGAACTATTCAGTAAGGAATGGTTCCGACCTTGTGTTGCAGGGGAGCGGGCGTACTCCTCGGTACGGTGATCTAGGCCATGTACTGTGACGGGCGGTACCCCAGTATCCCTGCCATTGTATGGAATCCAAAATCCAATAAGTGCCGTACGTGTTAGTTGTGCCCAACTATGTTGGAACGTGAGATGTAAGCATTCCAGCTATTTCTGTATTTTACTTGAAAACCTTAGACACTATTATAATATCATCGGATTTCCTATCAAATGTTTTGGTTAGCGTAAGGTAAAAACTTTTCCATGTTTATGTGTGGGAAGTCTTACGTGATACCTTTCTTTTAAAAGGTTTTTCAAAAGTTAAGCAACTTTAACCTGTTACTCACACCAGACTCATGTCTAACCCGGAGTTTATTTTTGTTTTTCATAAACTCTTGGGTACTCAAATTTTTACGAGTAGCCAAGGGATTCAGGATAGCTTTGACGAATTATGGAGGAGCAATGGAGCAGGAGGCTTCTACGTTAGATATATAGTATTCCACTGTGTTGGTATCTCTGAGTCGTTTGTTGGAGTTGTTTTGTACCGTGTTGTAAATACTAGACAGGTGTTTATAACTGTCTAGTATGTGATGTATAATCTGTGTAACTCTGATAGTGGTTTTAAACTATGTAAATATTTTATGTTATTAATATAATTTATTCGTTCCGCTGTTTAGATTCTGATGTGTTATTTTCTTCTTCTTCTCTTTCTTTCTATTCTCCATCCCTTTCTTTCTTATTAGCGATGCGTCATTCTGTGGAGATGGATGGCGGGTCGTTACAGATGATGATCAAAAGAGGTTAATAGATTCCTGGCAGCTCCAGGAAGAAGCTTTGGAATGGTGGGAGACCATTACTTTGGCCGATTCGGAGGATGAGTTTACATAGGAAAGATTCAAGCAAGTATTTGAGCAACGTATATGCCTTCCGCTGGTATCTCCAGGATGTATCAAGAATTTACTGATTTGAAGCAAGGAAATCTATCTTTTGAAGAATACTTAAATAAGTTTAATGAGTTATACCGATTTGGACCTGAATTGGTGAATACCCCTCTTAAGAAGAATGAGAGATTTGTTAAAGGGATGAACAAGAAGTTTCATGAAAGGATGACAGGCCATGTGAAGGAGTCTTTTGCTGATTTGGTAGACATGGGATATATATATGCCACCTTAGATAAACAAGAGATTCCAGAAGAGAAAGGAAGCGGAAGTAATCCAAATTGGAAGAAGAGATTTGGAGGAAAGAAGCCTTGGCAAGGTAAAGAAAAGAAGAATACTCAGAAGAACGAGGTGAAGAATGTTACCTGTTTCAATTGTTTGGATAAAGGTCATTACTCAAATAGTTGCAAGAAGCCCAAGAAGCAAGGGAAAAAGGATCAACCTAAGAAGTCAGGACAAGAATCCAGGGAATGCTACTATTTTCATAAGCCAGGACATATGGTTAAAGAATGCTCGATAATAAAGCAGGCCCAAGTAGCAAAGGTATATGCAATCAAGGGTGAACCATCTACCTCGGGAGCTGATAAAGGGAAAGGAACTTTGGAAGGTAATCTTCTTATTTATGATAAAATTGTTAGAGTTCTATACGATACTGGAGCCATGCATAGTTTTATTTCCCAGCAAACCGTAGAAGAGTTAAATTTTGAACCCGAATTCATAGACGAACCTATTTATGTAAAGAACCTAGTAAGGAGCCTTGCGAATCTTTGTTTACATTGTAGAAAATTTCTTATTTCGTATTCTCATCATTAGTTTCCTATCAACCTTTTTGTTCTTGGCTTTAATGAATTTGCGATTTTAATTGGAATGATTGGTTAACCAAATATGAAGCTAAATTAGATTGTATCAATAGACGATTTCGGTTAAAACCAAACTTTGGAATTTTTTTGTGATTTCTTGTGAGGATCCAAGTCCGAAAAGGGACCAGCTAATGTATACTTTAGGGTATCCCGACCTGAATTTGGAATCCATAGCTATTGCTCAAGAATTTCCTGACGTGATTGAAGAAGTCAAGTCTTTACCTCCGCATAGGGAAATCGAATTTAGAATCGACTTAGTTCCTAATGCCCGTCCAGTTGTGCATGCAAGTCGTAGGATGGCACCAAGGGAAAGAGTATAGCTAGTTAAGCAAACCCAAGATTTACTGGAGAAAGGATTTATAAGACCTAGTCGTTCCAGTTGGGGTTCAGCTGTGGTATTTGTAGCCAACTCCGTTGGATCTTTGAGATTGTGCATAGGTTATCGTGATCTTAATAAGTTAACCGTTAAGAATAAATTTCCTTTGCCCCGAATCGACGACCTGTTCGATCAATTGCACGGTGCTCGATTCTTTTCCAAGATGGACCTAGCCCAAGGATTCCATCAACTGAGAATCGCAAAAGATTGTATTCATTTGACTGCTTTTAGGGGTCCCGATACATTCTACGAATGGCTAGTTATGCCCTTCGAACTGACCAATGCCCCTGCATATTTCGTAGACCCGATGACCCAAGTATTTCGTGAATTATTAAATAAGTTCGTTCTCGTATTTATTGATGATATTCTGATTTATTCCAAAACTGAAGAAGAGCATGCCAAACACCTAAAATAGTTTTGGAAATATTGAGGAAGAATATTCTTCTTTCCAAATTTTGTAAATGTTATTTTTGGGTAAAATAAGTTAGATTTATGGGACATATTGTAACATAAGAAGGAATTTCTATGGACCCTGGTAAGGTTTCCGCTATCCAAGATTGGAAGCAACCCACAATCCCAAAGAAGGTCAGAAGTTTTTTGGGATTAGCCGAATATTACCGAAAATTTGTCCAGGATTTCTCTAAGTTAGTCAGTCCATTAACTAAGCTGACTATGAAGAATGCCAAATTTATTTGGACTCGCAAGTGCGAGGAAGCATTCCAGAAATTGAAGAAAAGGTTGACCACTACTCCCGTTCTTGCTATTATTAACGAGAATAAAGGTCTATCTATTTAAACAGATGCATGTGGTGAAGGAGTGGGTGCTGTTCTAATGCAAGAGGGTAGAGTGATTGCCTATGCGAGTAGACAATTGCGACCACATGAGAAGAACTACCCGACACACGATCTTGAACTTTTGGCAATTATCTTTGCTTTGAAAATCTGGCGTCATTATCTTCTGGGTGAAAATTTTGAACCCTTCACCGACCATAAATCTTTGAAATACCTCTTTACCCAGAAGGATTTTAATCTAAGACAACAATGTTGGTTGGAATTCCTAGCGTCATACGACCTGGATATTCAGTATACACCTGGTAAGGCCAATATGGCAGCTGATGCTTTGAGTAGAAGACATTCTGTTCTTTCTTTTCTTGTTTTCACCCTCACTCTTCTTGAGAAGATTGCTAGTAAGCAAAAAGAAGACATGTTTCTCCAAGAAATTTATGGAAGAATACATCGAGGCGAAGATTCCATCTTTGAAATCGATAATAGTAGAATTATAAGATTGAAAGGGAGGATTTGTGTCCCAGACATCCCAGATCTCAAACGAGAAGTATTGGACGAATGTCACAAAACAAGTTTAGCATCCATCCAGGGGTGAACAAAATGTATCAAAATATTAAGAGGACCTTCTGGTAGAAAATGATGAAGAGAGATATATCCATTGATGTTAGTCGATGCGCAACGTGCCAACAAATAAAAGGTGATCAAATGAAGATGGCAGGTTTACTCTAACCACTGGAAGTGCCCAAACGAAAATGGGACCAAGTGTCTATGGATTTCATATATGGTTTACCACGAACTCGGAAGGGTAATGAGGCGATTTGGGTTATTATGGATCGTCTGACCAAGACTGCCCACTTTATCTCAGTTAAATCCACCCGAACGGCAGCGAGTTTGGTAGAGTTATATTTGAAGGAGATTGTTCAACTCTATGGAATACCAAGTAATATAGTGAGTGATCGCGACCCGATCTTCACTAGCAGATTTTGGGAGGCATTTCAAGTCGCACTAGGAACCAAGTTGAACTTCAGTACTGCTTATCACCCGCAGTCAGATGGGCAAACTGAGAGAATAAATCGAATCTTGGAAGATCTTTTGCGTGCTTGTATTCTTAATTTTGGAGGTTCATTGGGGGACCATTTTCATTTGCTTGAGTTTTCATATAATAATAGCTATTAGGCCCGTATTAAAATGGCTCCTTTCGAAGCATTGTATGGTCGTCCTTGTAGATCACCTGCGTATTGGATTGAGTCAGGTGATAGGCTTGTTCTTGGTCCGAACATGATAATGGAAGCTTCTGAGAAGGTTGATTTCATCTGGAAGAAGTTGAAAACTGCCCAAAGTCGAAAGAAAAGTTATGCCGATCGTGTGAGAAGAACTTTAGAGTTCTAGATTGGAGATTTAGTTTTCTTAAAAGTTTCTCTAATGCATGGAGTTTTGAGTTTTGGAAAGACGGTTAAGCTAGCTCCTTGATATATTGGTCCTTTCCCTATATTTGAGAGGATTGATCCTTTGGCTTATCGAGTGCAGTTACCTAATTGGTTAGCTGGCATTCATAATGTGTTCCATGTTTCACACCTTCAGAAATTTGTGCATGACCCAGATCATATCATCGAGGAGGCCGTTCAATAGGATTTGGAAATCACATCTAATTTGGCAGTGAAAAGAGAACCATTGAAGATTATTGGTCGAGATGAAAAGCAGTTAAGGAATAAAGTGGTGAAATTGATGGAAGTACAATGGAGTGGAGATCCGAATGATTGTACTTGGGAAACAGAGGAAAGCATGCAGAAGTCCTACCCAAGTGTAGAGTAGATATTTCGACTTGATCTGGTAAGCCATTTCTCTATCTTTTTATGTGTTCATATGTTCTTTGTTTGTCCCCCTGTCTATCAAATTTCGAGGAAAAATTTTCTTAAGGGGGGAATTTGTAACGATCCCCTTTTTAAGCCAAATTTAATTTAGTAATTAATATAATCTTTAGAATTAATTTGTGAATTAATTTAAAAAATGTCAAAACAAATAAGAGATGTGTTTGTTTATATATATATATATATATATATATATATATATTGTAAATAAAAATTTTGATTTGAAATTCAAAAATAAATTGGATTTAAAAACTCTATATTTAGAAAAAACTAATATATATATATATATATATATATATATTTGTTTATTTATTAATGTATAACTAGATTTTTAAATCATTTTCTTTAAAGTCATATAAAAATAAATAAAAGGAAAAGCTTAAAATATATATATATATATATATAAAACTAAAAATAATATAACAAAAAATTATATAAAAAAACATATGACATGCAAATTTACAAGTGTAAAAATTATAACATGCATTAAACAAGTGTTAGCTTAATTATATCATGCAAAATAACAAGTGTCAAATTTTAGTTTTCTTTTTATTTTAAAAAATATATATGAAAAACAAGCTATATATACCCCTCTACTTCTCCTATCCTCCATTTTCAAGAATTTTATTCAAAACCAAAACCTGTAAGCTTAAACCAGAAAAGAAAAATAAACAACCTTTCCAAAACTTCAAACCTGAAGCAAAGTTCAATTCAACTCAGTTAAATCAAGCAAGATCATCTCAAAAACAAGTAGATTCAAATCGAAACATCAAGCAAATCAAGATCATTTTTCAGTTCAAACAATTTCCAGTGTTAAGTTTTACCAGCTTCTCCGTTCTTCATATATACTGTGAGTAAACTTGAATCTTTTTAGCTAAATTTTTAGATACATATGATAAATAATGGTGGTGTTGATGTGGAAACAATTTGCATGGATATAGAAATGAATTTTACTAGAAATAGAAGTTGTGTTACTGGGTGCATGTCTGTGTTTGGGTATGCATGCTTCTGTTATGGCTTAACAGGCTCAAGAACACTCTAAATAAATTCATATCTCTTCACTTAAACGATTTTAGGCTATGAACATTAAAGGAAAATTGTTGTATTGGTATAATATCATTTTTAAAATATTTTCTAGTGAATATGATAAGTAATTATTTAGAAAACAGGAAAGAACGGTGAGGATCAATTAAAGTCAAAAATTTGATTGTTCAATTTCCAAGTTTTGTTTATATAATCAAATTTGTTTTTGAAAACAATGAATTTTGATAATAGTATCATAACTTTTAAGTTTGAAATTGTTGAGATATTTCGTGTTGAAGGAAAATTGAACATTCGTCGATTTTCGAGGATCGGAGAAGGGATGCGTGTCATGCTCGAGGCTGGAGGTATCTTAGGAAACGGGGGACGTAGGAAAAATAATCGTTGAATATCTGGATCACTATGGAGGTTGAACGTCGGTGATCTAGGGTTTAAGGACCTGATTTGGTCGATGTCGGAATTCGAGGCGCTGCATCATCATCGAAGCACCGGACTCGACCGGACTAGGTGGGATAGGTGCGTGGTTCATCGACGAAGGTTTGAGCAGAGTTTCGAGGTTTCTGATGGCCGGAAGCGGCAACACGAGGATGTTCCTGGATGGTGTGTTTTGTTCCAAGTGGAGTACGAGATGCTCGAATTCGATTTCGTGGACGTGTTGAAGAGTAGGTGGTCAGAATCAAAGGAGGACGTGGTCATCGACATATTGGAGGTAGCATCGATGGTCGGAGCTGCCGCGTTTGCTTGTGCATGTGTACAGGTGTTAGGCATATCAGTAGTTTGGATTGGTGGCTGTGGGTTTTGAGAAGAAGATGCTGTCTCGGGTGTTGTCTCGGGGAAATGCAATGATGGCTCGGGTTTGGCTTCGGGGTGTTCGCGTGGGTTAACATGATTTTTACTGGTTTTAAAATTTAAATCAAAAAACAAAGAAAAAAAGAGTGGCTCGGGTTGGACTCAAGAAAATCTGCATTTGGCTCGGGTGGAAACTCGGGTTAGTCTCGAGTATATGTTGAAGCAATTTTAAAATTTTGAAATAAAATAAGTTATAAAAAGTTTAAATAAATCAAGTTTTAACAATTTTCTTAAACTAATTCTTCGGTATAATATGTGTTTAATTAAGTTTGGGATTAATTAAAGGTTTTGAAATAAATTATTTTAATTAATTAAGTTTAAAGTGTTTTAATACATATTCTTTATTTTAATTTATTTTAATTTTATTTTAAATAAAATTCAATAAAATATTTAAGAAGTTAATTAAGAAGATAAAATGTTTTTAATTGTTAGATTAACTTAAAAGTCTTAAGTTAATTCATATGTTAATGATAAATTTGATTTAATTAAGTAATTAATTAAGATAATGGTTTATCTTAGATTAAATAAAGACTTAAGTAAGTAAGGGTTAATTAATTAACTTAAGTAATAATTAGTTAATGTAATTAAGGGATAATTACTTAATGAAATTGATTAAAGGATAACTAAATCAATAAAGGTAAATTAATTAATAATGAAGGTAAATTAAATAATAATTAAGGTTAATTAATAAATAATTAAGGTTAATTAATTAAGAATTAAAGGATTTATTAATTAATAACTAAAGGATAATTAATCAGTAATTAAAGAATAATTAATTAATGAAAGTAATTATGTGATTAATTAATTCAAAAATTAATTAAAATGGTTTGTAATTAATTAATGTTAATTAAGCAGGATTAGATAATGAATTCATAAGTAATTAATTTATTTTGAGTTAATTAAATTAATTATAATTATGAGATTAATTAATCTTGCTTATGGATGATTATTGTATAGATTGTTGGATTCATTAATTTTTATAGTATGTTAATCTATGATGTTCTGTGATGTGCAATGCTTTGGATTGAGCTGTGATAAATATTTGTCTACGATGAATTGCTGTGTGAATATAATGTTCTACATTGAATTATAAAAGGTAGATCTTTTGTTTAAAAGATCTAAAAGTGGAAATTTGTTTAAACCATTCAAAAAGAAAGGTTTTGGGAAATAAGTTGTTACTTAACTAAGATCCAAATGTATCCATATGTTTTTAAACAAGCGCTCATTATTCGAAAAGGCAAGGGGAGGACATTAAGTCGTAAAACCCATTCCGAATAATGATACGGTGAAATGGAATTGCATTTGAAGACGGTGGTTGAAGACCGGGTATTTTCGAAAATGAAAGGATTGCCTATTGATTGTCTCTGCACCGAGTTGCTCCGGTATATAGATCACCCTATGTGACGGGGAGTTCGGATGAGATTGGGGATATCTGGATTTGCAAGGATTTCTTTCCTTATTTGGGCAAAGTGCCTTCGGTTCCATTCAAACCCAAGATGGACTTGTATGGATGTATATCTGACATTACACTTTGAGAGATAAAGCTGGTTTCTATCAAATACATTTCTGTTGGTGGCGGAGAATTTATTTTCTTAGCTTAACACCCTTCTCTGAGACATACGAGCTCAGAGGTTATGTAGTTGATGGCTATTAGTGATATATTCCCAATTTGGTAATGTGGCATGCTAAATGTTGAGCATTGGTTGATCGAAGCATGGCTTTGTGTAAAGCGTAGCTTTGTGAGACGAGACTTCATTGAACCTCATACCCCGAGAAATGGTCAAAACAGGAAGGATACAGTAAGGTTATGGGCGTGAACCCTAAGGGTATGTGCATTTCCTTCTGGATAAAAAGTGGTATTCTGGTATGGAGCCTAGATATTTTGCTTATGTGGTTGTTGGAATTGGAGGGCCCTCGATAAAGGTCGGTTACGACCGGGAGATGGCATACTCGTGACAGTTAGTTACCTAGTTATGGAGGTAACCTGGCCTTGTGTTGGCAGAGATCCGGTTAGGTTCTCGGGACGTCCCTCCAGAGGCATACCCACTCGGATAAAGGAAGTTCCTTAGCCTTGGCCATTTATTGGAAATCCAAATAAAACAATACGAGCCCTTTACGGTTTTAGTTGTAGAACCTTCCATTTAACATGGTAGTTATAGTAGGCATACTATAATGGTACAGATGCTGGCTAAGATTAATATTGTACTTGCAAAATGTTTTCGACACTATGCACTAATAATATCAAAAGGATTTTCGCGTATCAAGCATGTTTGACTACTATAAGGAGAAACCTCCCCCATGTGTGTGATTGCATTTGAGTGTGTGCCGGGAGACCTTATGATAGTTTCATTTTCCAAAAGAATGAACAGATTTCTTTTTTGTACAAATAAATGTTTTTATGTTTTCTCACACCAGTTCCATGACTGACTCAGAGTTTATTATTCCCTTTTCTAAACTCTGGATTCCCCTATTTTTCCATACAGGCAGCCTATAGTTAGGTTATCAATAGGTTATGAAGCTAGTTCAGATAGTAGATGTAGATTTTGGAAGTCTTTGGTTTGGAAGTTTTTGTTTTTGGAGCTTTTTGGTTTGGACTTTGGAGCTTTGGAATGAAGATGCAGTATGTTGAACTCTTTTGGAAGACCCCTATTGATGTTATTTTTTCCACTATTGTGTTACATTCTGTTGTTATGTCGTATATATATTAGCTCTGATGATGTTGGTCGCTTGTTGTAGAATGTTGTAATCCATGTTGTGTATCAATGAAGTTATTTTTGTTCCGTTGTGTTGTTATCATCTAATGTGTTATTTCTCCAGCGAACCAGACTCCAACGTTTGAATCTCCGACATTTGAATACGGGTGATGTATTGGATGCCGATTTTCGAAGGTTGAAGCCTGGATCATCACAGTAAGTGAAGAATATAGGAGTGGAATCGGGTGAGTAGCCTAAGTCTCCTGGAGTAGGCGGGTAGGTGTCAGTCTCCCTTATGGTTCTACATGGAGTGGTAGATAAGTACATACTATTTATATACCTCACTAAGTATATATATGGGTTGTATAACCCATAGATTATGATATGACTCTACTTGGGACCTTGTGCCTGTCGTAGAGTCATTTCCCATTACTATTTATTTCTGTCAGAGGAGACAAGACTATACCTACGATGTGATAAGTATCCAGAGTATAATTGATTTTCATATCTTTTATTATTTATGGTTCTTGACTTGCAGCCTACATTTATATAATTTATATTAATGCTAATATTCTAATACAGAGATTGAGAGACATATTTTGGCAATGTTGCATGCTAGCCTGATTATACGTGGTAATATCTCATTTATTGATGATTTCTGGATTTGATAATGATTTCTTAATATGGATGATTCACTCTTCTGATGTTAATTCCATGATTTTTGATTAAATGTATTTGTATATAGGAGATGACATCTTTATGCATGGGTTTTGGGCATTTGATGTTATATGATACTCTAAGTTTGCCTATGATATCATGCATATTACAACATATATATTAATATCATAATTGCTTCATTGAATTATTCTGACAGTGTTATCACATTTTGACACCCTTCTTATTCTGAGTTATATATCTATTTTGACCCGCTAATTTAGACATAGTCTGACCTGTATGTTATTTAAGTAATGCCCGGGTCGGTCCGAGGCATTTCAGGTTCAGGGACAGTGAGACCAGCTTGTGTTTTGGGCATAGAGGAAGCTAGTATTCATTATAATAGTTATCATCTTGTATTATATTGTCCCTTGTATGTATATTCATGTGATGTATATTGGACATACCATATATATTTATTATTTTGTATTATCGATGCATATGTTGACTCAGTGTCTTCTTTGATATTATTATATATTGTATGTTATTTTGTCATGGAGGCAGATGTGTTTATTGCTTTGTACCAAGGACCACGTACATTTATGGTGTGTGGTATATGATATGTACTAGTGTTAGTAGAGGGGAATATTCACGTGTATACCCTATATCGCCTCATTCTCCATATTATCCGATAGTATTACTCAGTAATACTCTTGGATAGTATGGATATAGAGGTGGGGTGTTACAATTTGGTATTAGAGTAAGGTTTAGAATAATACATTGTGTACTTGAGACACAATTCAAGACTTTAGATGAGACTTAGAGTCCATCCCCCTTGGCTGTTTGGATAGTTACCCTATAATAAAGGATAGTAGGAAGATATGATGATTACTGGGGTAATCATCTAGGGGCATATTTGTTAATTTCTATATATATATATATATATATATATATATATATAACATTTTATTTTTAACTTTGTTGAAATAATTAATAGTTTGGTAGAGTTGGCCTGACCAGTAGTATAAATGTTTGTACTTAATGTTAGACCATGAGCGGCTTAATATTGAATTATTGTGTTTTGATTTTGAGCAAAATGCAAAGCGAAAATTGGTAAACAGATTTTCCGCTCAGTCCATTGATCATTGTTTCTTATGTTTATTTGGTTATTAATAGTTGTTTATATTGAATTTAATTTTAATTATTATTGGTTTAATATTCGCACGTATTTATCTAAGTTGTAGAGAGAATTCAATCTTGATCTTTACTTGTTATGAATAAATGTGCATGATGTTTGCATTGCGGAAGGTGATTTATTATTTTATTTTTATAAAAAGCATTTGTAAATGTTTCAACTTATGAAAGTATTTGTTTTGCATTAAAATCTTCTGATTTTAATTCATATATATATATATATATATAAACAAACATAGTATTAGAAAATATTTTATGAAAATAAGAAAATGTTTTAACTAGAAATTTTTTGAAAAAATAATATATTTTTATAAAAATGGTATTTGATTAAGTTTTATTATAAGTAAATAATTAATTTATAAATATGATTTTCATATAAGGTATATGAATTTTTCTTGAAATAGATTGGTATTATCTCTCTATTGAGTGCTTTAAGAATTTTGTTTGATGTATCTGGACAGCGTTATCAATATGAATTCCTAAACACTGGAACAAGACATTAAGACACATCATTTTGAAAAGTTCAAATATTTTGTCAAGATTTTAAAAGGTTGTAAAAGTTATGTAAAGACTATAATGTTTTTAAAAAGATTTTAATGGTTTGAAAAGTTTAAAATATTTTTGTAAAGCGTTTTGCGATTCAAAAATATTAGATTATTTTGGGAAAAAATTATATGAAATAATTTTAGTTGATTTCCATAGATGTTAGAAATTTTTTATAGAGTTTTGGATATTTGATTTATATGACTTCAAAATATTTTATGTAGTTTAAGTACTTTGATTTGTTTCAAGATACGATATTTTAGAAAAGTATAATTGTAACGACCCAGAATTTTTAGAAATTGAAATTTGAATATTTAATTTATTTTAAATATTTATAAGTGAATTTATAAGTCAAATAAATTTTTATTTGAATTTTTGGATTTAATTGGATAATTAAAACAATAATTTAATATGTTAAATTATGGAAATAATTGAAAATTGAGTTAAATATGATTGAAAATAATTTGTAAAATTTTATTTTATCATATTGAAGTTAGAATGATATTTTAGAACTTTTAAAAATCGAATTAAAAGTTAATTTGTGAAAATTGAATATTTTAATATTTAATAATCGACTGTAAAATAGTCAATTTTTGAACAGTCTCAGAATTGAACGAAACCAGTTCCATTGGATCCATAATAGTTAGTTATTACCGGATTTCAATTTTCGTGTCAATCGGAATTATCGTTTGATCGTGGCAGCTCGAAACGCATCGAATTATTTTTAATTTAAATTTGACGAGTCAAAATAGCCATTTTTCAAAAAGTCTCGGATTTCGACGAAACCAGTTTCATCGGATCCGTAATGTGATATTATTGTAAGGTTTCAAATTTCAAGTCGTTTGGATTTACCGTTTGTCCGGTACAAATTAAAACGCCTAGAAATCGGTTTAAATCGGTTTAATTTAAATTGAGCGTTTACAGCCATAACTCGCACATACTTCCGAATTAGCTTCCGAAACCTGTTCCATTGTGTCCGGAACGCGGGGTAAACCCTAGGTACGCTGGTTACGGCGTCTAAATCGGAGTTCGGAATTCCCGGGATGAATAGTGTTTACGCTTGCTTTTCCTATAAAAGAACCCTTCACCCTTCATAAATTTCAACACTAAAAACCTAACCCTAATATCATGTAGCCGGCCCTAATTATTCAATGGTCAGAAATCATCCAATTTCAACCCTCAATCTCTCCCAATCTACAAAGAATTAGAAGAAGTTGTTAACTACAAAGATGAAGAGCACGAGATGAGCTTTAAATCCATACGGATATGATCGGGAATGGAGCAACGATGAGGGGGCAAGGATGGGCCGTTCGTGGCCGTGCAACCACCGTGCGCGCGCGTCATAGGGTGGCCGAGCTTCATGGTGGAGGAGGTGGAAGTAGCTCGCGTCGAGAGCTTCGCTATGGTGGTCGTGTGATCGAGTTTCGTCGAGAAACGAGAGAGTATAATTCAACCCTAATTTGGCTTGTTGGGTTAGCTTGTGCGTGTGGATGCCTGGAGATGATAACGTGATTTGGGAAGATGAGCAGGGGCCGTTGGATTTAGATCTGAGGGCTAGGATGAGCTGTAGGTTAAATTAATTAAGTTATGTTATATTAGTTTATATAAAACGTGTACAAACTTCAAAAATTCATATCTTTTTCATACGAGGTCGAAAAAATGCAAACTCAGTTGCGTTGGAATCGTATGGACGAGCACTACGCGATGAAGTTGGTTTGGAGTCGTTTGGAGTTAGTGAGAATTTCGGGTAAAATTAAACGCGCGTTTAATTTTATTCGAAATAAAAGCTAAAACGGAAATTAAAACCAAGGTGAGAATTTCTCACTCAATCGAATAGGTTTCGATTTTATTTTAAATAGTTAGATTTAAAATATTTGAATGCATGTTTGAATGATGACTGTAAATTATTGATTGTTAAAATAGACATTATACGCCGTTAGTAAGCGGATGTTATTTATTAAAAACATATACCGCGAATATTTCATAAACAGTGAAATTGGTATTATATATAATATCAATATATATATATTGGCATATGTATATATTGCAGTTGTTGATTTCCCGCATTTTTTGTTTAGCGGATGAGACCCTATTACGCCGTTATTAAGCGGATAATATTTATTAAAAACATGTACCGCGATAATTTCGTACTGGAGCGAAATTGGTATTGTGCTAATGTTTTTGGATGCAGGAAAACAGGTTGGAGGGATCCAACTGGATTCCTCAACAGTATTTATTTTATTTCAGATATTTTGATATTTGATGGATTATCATATCGATATATGATATCGTTATTGGTCGTGATTGACTATTTGGTGTGTAGCATCATTGGACCCAGATTTTGGGATTTTAAAATGATTTTAAAAGTGATTTTTGAGAATATACTATATTTTTGGAATTGATCCATTTTAAATAAATGAACGTTATAATTTTTAAAGTTATAAAAATTATAATTTTTGTGAAATATAGTTAAAAGCTGGTTTTTGAGAAATATGAACCAATGATTTTATAAAATAGTTTAAACTGGATTTTTGAGTTTATTATTAAAAGTTTGAATATAAGATTTATAAAATTTGATTATTTTATAAATCAAGAGAACGGTGAAATTTTAAAGGAATTTAAAGACGTTTAAAAGAATAATATAAATTAATTTATATTAAGAGGTTTATAAATGGATATTTATAAATTGAAATATAGACATTATAAAACGAGTTTTTATAAGTGTTTGAATGTAGTGAAAATGAATTTCCTAAATGAATGAAATTTATGAAATTATAAACTGTGAAGTTATAAATGAAATTTTATAAGCAATAGGTTTATAAAATTTATAAAGTTATCGAAAGAATAAATTTTGGATAAATAAACAATCTTATAAGTTAAGACTAATAATTTGGGAAGTTAAATGAACGATTTTGTAAAATAATCGTTTTATAAGTATTTAACTTATAATATGAACGTTTAGTTTATAATTTAGTTATAAACTGGAATAGGTTAATAAAGGAATTTATTAAAGGAAGTTTTTATAAATAAATAGAAGAGGAATTTATAAACGTTGTTTTATAAATTCGCAAACGACTTATTTTGATAAGTTAATTGTTATAACCTATTAATGGAGTTATATTCACATTTTTGAATAGTGAATAATCCTTTAAAATAAATTGAATAAAAGGATGAAATTTGTTAACGAAGTATATTCACGTTTTTGAATAGTGAATGATATGTTAAAGAAATTGTTTTTAAATGAGATGTTTGAATTGAATTAAAACGATCTAATGATGTTTTAAAATGTGTTGAGATTCGAAACCATAGATTTCAACATTCATTGTTGAAATAGACGTTTTCGAGAAATAAAAGGAAATGGTGAACTATAACACTGTTGTTATAGTAAATGATTTCCGAAAGGAAATGTTTTGGTTTAGTATTGGGATTTATATATCTATTTTAATTTCGAATCCATATACTAGTGATTTTGGGTTGTCGTAACGATGTTTTACGCAACATTCATTTTGGCCCAAATAAATATGTTAAGTGAATGATTTCCTTAAAGAAAGAAATATATACTTAATTCGGTTTAAGTATATTGAATATTTTCTAAGTGTTGAAAATAAAAAGTTTTGTGAATTACTTATGAATAATAAGTATGGAAATGTTTTCCAATATGAAGTGAATAATTAGAATTTATCTTTTTCTGAAGATAAATTGAAATGAATAAATTGAAATCATATGCATGAATATTTTGAAATATAAATTCATTATGGAATTTATATGTGAAAGTGAAATGTGTTTGAAAATAAATATTGATTTATTTTTAAAGTGTTGGAATTATATATCTTGTAAAGATATTTTGGAAAATAAATAATTTGGAAAATTATTTGGAATCTGGTGATGTATGCATATCAATTGATAGTTCAATAACCGACTATCAGTATTTCCCTTTAAATGGGTATTAGATGTGATTTGTTTGAATTTGAATGCACACTTATTTTTGAATAAGCGCTCACTATTCGGGTTAACCGGGAAAGGACCATGGGGTCGTATAACCCATTCCGAATATGTGATACGTCGTTATGAATTGCATTTGAAGATCGGTGTTGAAGACCGAGTATTTGTGAAAGCGATAGGATGACCTATCGATTGTCTCTGCACTGGGTAGCTCCTGGTATAGAGATCTCCTAAGTGATGGGAAATTCGATCGGGATTGTGAATACCCGTATTGCAAGGGCTTCGTAAGAAGTGCCTTCGGTTTTGTTCGAGCCCGGAACAGACTTGTATGGATTGTATGCCTGACATTACAATTTGAGATATAAAGCCGATTTCTTTCAAATATATTTCTGTTGGTGGCGGAGAATTTATTCTTTGCTTAACACCCTTCTTTGAGACGTACGAGCTCAAAGGTTATGTAGTTGAATGTTATCAGCGATATATTCCCAATTTGGTAATGTGACATGCTGAGTGATGCTGAAATGATCATTGTGTTGATTATTTGTGATAGGATCGTTTATTTGATCGTCTATCCTTATGATCATTGTGTTGATCATTTGTTGACCCAAAGCATGGCTTTTGTATAAAGTATGTTTTTGTGGATGTGAATTCGTCGAGCCTCACATCCCGGGAATGGTCAAAACAGGAAAGATGCGGCAAGGTTATGAGGGGTAGCACCCTTTAGGATGTGTCCATTTCCTTCTGGAAAAGGGTGGTATCATGGTATGGAGCCCAGATACTTACTCATGTTGAAAAAAACACTTTATGATTGTGTGAATTGATTACGAGCGCTCGGTTGATAAAGGTCCCAAAGGACCGGGGGATGGCATATTCGGTCAGTTGTTACTCAGTTAGGAGTAACCCGGCCTTGTGTTGGTAGAGATCCGGTTTGGTTCTCGGGGATGTCCATCCAGAGGCATTCTCATGTGGCAATGGGAAGTTCCTTCGCCTGATCATTCGTTGGAAATCCAATTCCCAATACGAAACTTGTACGGTATTAGTTGTAGAACCTGCCATTCACTTATGGTGGTCACCACTGTTTGGATGGTAGCTATAGTAGGCATAGTTCGAAATGTGTATGTTGGCTAAGATTTATATTCTACTTTCGAAATAAATTTTTCCTACACTATACACTAATAATAATATCAAATATTATTTTAAATGCGTATCAAGCATCTTTGACTATCATAAGGAGAAATCTCCTCCGATTCTGCGTTTGCATTGTGTGTGTGTGCGGGAGGCCTTATGGTAGTCTCATTTTTAAAAAGCATTGCGAATTGAGTTTAAAAATATTCCTCTATTTTGATTTTAAAGATAAATAAACTGTTTTGAGTTCTCACACCAGTCACATGACTGACTTGGAGTTTATTGTTTTCCTTCCTAAACTCTGGGTGCCCACCAATTTCCACACGGGCAGTTAAGAGTTAGGTTTATCAGGATATTCTGGATATTCTGGAGTTGCTGGAGGCAAGCTGGATGGCATGGCGTATTAGTAGTTTATATAGTATTTCTTTTTCCGCTGCACTGTTTGATGTTGTATGTTGTTGTTGTACACTCTGATGTGATGATATGATGTAATGAAATGTGATGTAATGTAATAACTGATATAGTTCTTTGTTTAAAGATTATTCATTTATTATTATATGTTGTTCCGCTGCGAATTGTGAGATTCTGTTGTTGTTCTGTTGTTTCCTTTCTGTCCCGTTCTATTTTTAAAATTTTCTATCTTCTGTTTTTCTAATTCTCTGTTTTCTAAAAATTGTCTATCTTCTTCCTCTCTCTCTATTTTCTGTTTTCTTTCTTTTTCTCTCTTCTTCTCTCTCTTCTTTTCTTAAATTCTTTTAAAACCCTCAGTGTTCGGTTTTCCGTCCTTCGATTACTCGGCAGTCGATAAAGTGAGTGTCGATGTCGAATTTTCGAAGAACGAAAATCCGCAACTGTTACATTTGGTATCAGAGCTGATGGTTAAGCGACAACCATGGTTCTGTTGGGTATAATTCATTAGAGATAGAGTCAGCAGTACTCTAGAATGAGTTTGAGTGTAATAATAGCTATGAGAGCGTATTTGTTAGTGAATATGAAATTGTTTTATATTGTGATGATTGGTTTATTGAGTGGCATATGAACTTTCGTCAGCACAGCCTCGAAACTGAGCCGAAAGGGTTTCTAAACACTTGAATAGAACAATTCGGCACAATATTGATTTTAAATTGGGTAAATGAAATAATTTTTGCCTTGATTATATTTTATATATAAAGGAATAAATTTTCAAAATTATTAAAGTGTATATAAGTTGATTGTTTAGTTGTTTGAATAATCTAAATTAAAGAATAATTGTATAAGTAAAAGAATTATAAGAATAGAATTATAATTAAAGTATTTACAATTGTGAAATAAACTTATATATATAAGAAGTGAAATTATATGAATATGAGTTGTAAATAATCAAGTGGATTAAATGGATGTGAACTTAAGATTATATAAATGAAATTCAACTTTGTAATTGAATTGAATTAATGAATCGATTGAACGTTAATCAAATTGAATGAATAAATTGAATGTTAATCAATTGAATGTGAATAAATTGGAATGGAATAATTAATGAAAGTGATAATTCATTAAATCTAATGTTATTAGAAGTTGAATAAAATTGAATGAAAATCAATTTAAAGCAAAGGAATTTGGTTGAAATTAATATACATTGATTGTTATATGGATGTTGATTGATTGTATATAATTCATTAAGTATTAATGAAATTGAAAGCTATATAATTGAATTCAAATTAGAAGTAAATAAATTTGAATGGAATTGAATGTGAATTAGATTTAATTAGTAAATGTAAACTAATTGAATTGAGAATGAATGTTAGTAAATCCAATGTAAATAAATCAAATGTGATTTAAAGTGAAAACCAATTCATTGAATATTAATGAGAATATGAATGAAAATTCATTTGATTATGGATGGTAGTTGGTTGATGTTTGCATTTGTTGTTTGGTTGCATTTTCTATGTGACATGTATAGTTATGTTGCTATATGTTGTATATTGATACTATTTTCATATATGCATGATTCTCATGTTGTTTGTTGAGTTTAGTAGGTGCGGATCGCGTTTGCTTCGCATTTGGAGTTCGCTTTAGCGCTATATTAGCCGTATATGCTTGCTAATAAAATATAAGGTACATATCTCGGATTAAATATCGCACTTTTATACTTTTTTCCCTTCGGGATGCCTCATTACTTGATGAGATGTATATTTGTGATATATATACTGTCATTTTTTTTTCGGATCGAGCCACGCAAAGGAGACTATGGCGAATTTTTCCGAAAATTTAAGGCGTTAGAAAAAAATTTGAGAAAATTGGAAAATTTTGAAAACTTTAACTTTGATTTTGGAATTGAAAGTTAAATGATATAGTTTGTTTTGAAAAGAATAACTAAGTATGATTTGGAAACTTAGTAAAGTTATGGTAAGAAGTTTAACTAAGAATTTTGGAAAATTAAGAGATTCTGTAACTTTTCTACTTTGTAATTTCGAGGACGAAATTCTTTTAAGGAGGGAAGATTGTAACGACCCAGAATTTTTAGAAATTGAAATTTGAATATTTAATTTATTTTAAATATTTATAAGTGAATTTATAAGTCAAATAAATTTTTATTTGAATTTTTGGATTTAATTGGATAATTAAAACAATAATTTAATATGTTAAATTATGGAAATAATTGAAAATTGAGTTAAATATGATTGAAAATAATTTGCAAAATTTTATTTTATCATATTGAAGTTAGAATGATATTTTAGAACTTTTAAAAATCGAATTAAAAGTTAATTTGTGAAAATTGAATATTTTAATATTTAATAATCGACTGTAAAATAGTCAATTTTTGAACAGTCTCAGAATTGAACGAAACCAGTTCCATTGGATCCGTAATAGTTAGTTATTACCGGATTTCAATTTTCGTGTCAATCGGAGTTATCGTTTGATCGTGGCAGCTCGAAACGCATCGAATTATTTTTAATTTAAATTTGACGAGTCAAAATAGCCATTTTTCAAAAAGTCTCGGATTTCGACGAAACCAGTTTCATCGGATCCGTAATGTGATATTATTGTAAGGTTTCAAATTTCAAGTCGTTTGGATTTACCGTTTGTCCGGTACAAATTAAAACGCCTAGAAATCGGTTTAAATCGGTTTAATTTAAATTGAGCGTTTACAGCCATAACTCGCACATACTTCCGAATTAGCTTCCGAAACCTGTTCCATTGTGTCCGGAACGCGGGGTAAACCCTAGGTACGCTGGTTACGGCGTCTAAATCGGAGTTCGGAATTCCCGGGATGAATAGTGTTTACGCTTGCTTTTCCTATAAAAGAACCCTTCACCCTTCATAAATTTCAACACTAAAAACCTAACCCTAATATCATGTAGCCGGCCCTAATTATTCAATGGTCAGAAATCATCCAATTTCAACCCTCAATCTCTCCCAATCTACAAAGAATTAGAAGAAGTTGTTAACTACAAAGATGAAGAGCACGAGATGAGCTTTAAATCCATACGGATATGATCGGGAATGGAGCAACGATGAGGGGGCAAGGATGGGCCGTTCGTGGCCGTGCAACCACCGTGCGCGCGCGTCATAGGGTGGCCGAGCTTCATGGTGGAGGAGGTGGAAGTAGCTCGCGTCGAGAGCTTCGCTATGGTGGTCGTGTGATCGAGTTTCGTCGAGAAACGAGAGAGTATAATTCAACCCTAATTTTGCTTGTTGGGTTAGCTTGTGCGTGTGGATGCCTGGAGATGATAACGTGATTTGGGAAGATGAGCAGGGGCCGTTGGATTTAGATCTGAGGGCTAGGATGAGCTGTAGGTTAAATTAATTAAGTTATGTTATATTAGTTTATATAAAACGTGTACAAACTTCAAAAATTCATATCTTTTTCATACGAGGTCGAAAAAATGCAAACTCAGTTGCGTTGGAATCGTATGGACGAGCACTACGCGATGAAGTTGGTTTGGAGTCGTTTGGAGTTAGTGAGAATTTCGGGTAAAATTAAACGCGCGTTTAATTTTATTCGAAATAAAAGCTAAAACGGAAATTAAAACCAAGGTGAGAATTTCTCACTCAATCGAATAGGTTTCGATTTTATTTTAAATAGTTAGATTTAAAATATTTGAATGCATGTTTGAATGATGACTGTAAATTATTGATTGTTAAAATAGACATTATACGCCGTTAGTAAGCGGATGTTATTTATTAAAAACATATACCGCGAATATTTCATAAACAGTGAAATTGGTATTATATATAATATCAATATATATATATTGGCATATGTATATATTGCAGTTGTTGATTTCCCGCATTTTTTGTTTAGCGGATGAGACCCTATTACGCCGTTATTAAGCGGATAATATTTATTAAAAACATGTACCGCGATAATTTCGTACTGGAGCGAAATTGGTATTGTGCTAATGTTTTTGGATGCAGGAAAACAGGTTGGAGGGATCCAACTGGATTCCTCAACAGTATTTATTTTATTTCAGATATTTTGATATTTGATGGATTATCATATCAATATATGATATCGTTATTGGTCGTGATTGACTATTTGGTGTGTAGCATCATTGGACCCAGATTTTGGGATTTTAAAATGATTTTAAAAGTGATTTTTGAGAATATACTATATTTTTGGAATTGATCCATTTTAAATAAATGAACGTTATAATTTTTAAAGTTATAAAAATTATAATTTTTGTGAAATATAGTTAAAAGCTGGTTTTTGAGAAATATGAACCAATGATTTTATAAAATAGTTTAAACTGGATTTTTGAGTTTATTATTAAAAGTTTGAATATAAGATTTATAAAATTTGATTATTTTATAAATCAAGAGAACGGTGAAATTTTAAAGGAATTTAAAGACGTTTAAAAGAATAATATAAATTAATTTATATTAAGAGATTTATAAATGGATATTTATAAATTGAAATATAGACATTATAAAACGAGTTTTTATAAGTGTTTGAATGTAGTGAAAATGAATTTCCTAAATGAATGAAATTTATGAAATTATAAACTGTGAAGTTATAAATGAAATTTTATAAGCAATAGGTTTATAAAATTTATAAAGTTATCGAAAGAATAAATTTTGGATAAATAAACAATCTTATAAGTTAAGACTAATAATTTGGGAAGTTAAATGAACGATTTTGTAAAATAATCGTTTTATAAGTATTTAACTTATAATATGAACGTTTAGTTTATAATTTAGTTATAAACTGGAATAGGTTAATAAAGGAATTTATTAAAGGAAGTTTTTATAAATAAATAGAAGAGGAATTTATAAACGTTGTTTTATAAATTCGCAAACGACTTATTTTGATAAGTTAATTGTTATAACCTATTAATGGAGTTATATTCACATTTTTGAATAGTGAATAATCCTTTAAAATAAATTGAATAAAAGGATGAAATTTGTTAACAAAGTATATTCACGTTTTTGAATAGTGAATGATATGTTAAAGAAATTGTTTTTAAATGAGATGTTTGAATTGAATTAAAACGATCTAATGATGTTTTAAAATGTGTTGAGATTCGAAACCATAGATTTCAACATTCATTGTTGAAATAGACGTTTTCGAGAAATAAAAGGAAATGGTGAACTATAACACTGTTGTTATAGTAAATGATTTCCGAAAGGAAATGTTTTGGTTTGGTATTGGGATTTATATATCTATTTTAATTTCGAATCCATATACTAGTGATTTTGGGTTGTCGTAACGATGTTTTACGCAACATTCGTTTTGGCCCAAATAAATATGTTAAGTGAATGATTTCCTTAAAGAAAGAAATATATACTTAATTCGGTTTAAGTATATTGAATATTTTCTAAGTGTTGAAAATAAAAAGTTTTGTGAATTACTTATGAATAATAAGTATGGAAATGTTTTCCAATATGAAGTGAATAATTAGAATTTATCTTTTTCTGAAGATAAATTGAAATGAATAAATTGAAATCATATGCATGAATATTTTGAAATATAAATTCATTATGGAATTTATATGTGAAAGTGAAATGTGTTTGAAAATAAATATTGATTTATTTTTAAAGTGTTGGAATTATATATCTTGTAAAGATATTTTGGAAAATAAATAATTTGGAAAATTATTTGGAATCTGGTGATGTATGCATATCAATTGATAGTTCAATAACCGACTATCAGTATTTCCCTTTAAATGGGTATTAGATGTGATTTGTTTGAATTTGAATGCACACTTATTTTTGAATAAGCGCTCACTATTCGGGTTAACCGGGAAAGGACCATGGGGTCGTATAACCCATTCCGAATATGTGATACATCGTTATGAATTGCATTTGAAGATCGGTGTTGAAGACCGAGTATTTGTGAAAGCGATAGGATGACCTATCGATTGTCTCTGCACTGGGTAGCTCCTGGTATAGAGATCTCCTAAGTGATGGGAAATTCGATCGGGATTGTGAATACCCGTATTGCAAGGGCTTCGTAAGAAGTGCCTTCGGTTTTGTTCGAGCCCGGAACAGACTTGTATGGATTGTATGCCTGACATTACAATTTGAGATATAAAGCCGATTTCTTTCAAATATATTTCTGTTGGTGGCGGAGAATTTATTCTTTGCTTAACACCCTTCTTTGAGACGTACGAGCTCAAAGGTTATGTAGTTGAATGTTATCAGCGATATATTCCCAATTTGGTAATGTGACATGCTGAGTGATGCTGAAATGATCATTGTGTTGATTATTTGTGATAGGATCGTTTATTTGATCGTCTATCCTTGTGATCATTGTGTTGATCAATTGTTGACCCAAAGCATGGCTTTTGTATAAAGTATGTTTTTGTGGACGTGAATTCGTCGAGCCTCACATCCCGGGAATGGTCAAAACAGGAAAGATGCGGCAAGGTTATGAGGGGTAGCACCCTTTAGGATGTGTCCATTTCCTTCTGGAAAAGGGTGGTATCATGGTATGGAGCCCAGATACTTACTCATGTTGAAAAAAACACTTTATGATTGTGTGAATTGATTACGAGCGCTCGGTTGATAAAGGTCCCAAAGGACCGGGGGATGGCATATTCGGTCAGTTGTTACTCAGTTAGGAGTAACCCGGCCTTGTGTTGGTAGAGATCCGGTTTGGTTCTCGGGGATGTCCATCCAGAGGCATTCTCATGTGGCAATGGGAAGTTCCTTCGCCTGATCATTCGTTGGAAATCCAATTCCCAATACGAAACTTGTACGGTATTAGTTGTAGAACCTGCCATTCACTTATGGTGGTCACCACTGTTTGGATGGTAGCTATAGTAGGCATAGTTCGAAATGTCTATGTTGGCTAAGATTTATATTCTACTTTCGAAATAAATTTTTCCTACACTATACACTAATAATAATATCAAATATTATTTTAAATGCGTATCAAGCATCTTTGACTATCATAAGGAGAAATCTCCTCCGATTCTGCGTTTGCATTGTGTGTGTGTGCGGGAGGCCTTATGGTAGTCTCATTTTTAAAAAGCATTGCGAATTGAGTTTAAAAATATTCCTCTATTTTGATTTTAAAGATAAATAAACTGTTTTGAGTTCTCACACCAGTCACATGACTGACTTGGAGTTTATTGTTTTCCTTCCTAAACTCTGGGTGCCCACCAATTTCCACACGGGCAGTTAAGAGTTAGGTTTATCAGGATATTCTGGATATTCTGGAGTTGCTGGAGGCAAGCTGGATGGCATGGCGTATTAGTAGTTTATATAGTATTTCTTTTTCCGCTGCACTGTTTGATGTTGTATGTTGTTGTTGTACACTCTGATGTGATGATATGATGTAATGAAATGTGATGTAATGTAATAACTGATATAGTTCTTTGTTTAAAGATTATTCATTTATTATTATATGTTGTTCCGCTGCGAATTGTGAGATTCTGTTGTTGTTCTGTTGTTTCCTTTCTGTCCCGTTCTATTTTTAAAATTTTCTATCTTCTGTTTTTCTAATTCTCTGTTTTCTAAAAATTGTCTATCTTCTTCCTCTCTCTCTATTTTCTGTTTTCTTTCTTTTTCTCTCTTCTTCTCTCTCTTCTTTTCTTAAATTCTTTTAAAACCCTCAGTGTTCGGTTTTCCGTCCTTCGATTACTCGGCAGTCGATAAAGTGAGTGTCGATGTCGAATTTTCGAAGAACGAAAATCCGCAACTGTTACAATAATTTTCTGAATTTGATATTTTGGAACTAAGAAAAGCTTTATAAAGAAGTGTGTGCTATTATTGTATTGTTATATGTTAGTCGAAATTAGATCAAACTATTATATATTGTATGTGAAATGCTAAAAAAAATAGATTTTAGAAGTTAATATGAAAAGATATTTTAGAAATGTATTTAATTTGAAGTTTGTTATAATAGAATATTTGGAGGAAAAGGAAAAAAATTCCTTTATATTACTAACTACTAGAAGGCAGAAGTTGTTGTAACTGATTTTTGAGATTTGATGATGAATATATTTTGATGAACTTCTTTTGAATAGGGAATTTTTTTTGTGACAAATTTTTTTTGGAAATATTTAATTATTTTGAATAAGAAACATAATTTTAGTTTTGAAATGTAAAAGTTAAATCTCCTCTATAATATATATGTATATACGTATGTGTGTGTGTATAAAGTTTTGACTAGATATTTAATATTTGGAATATTTTTAAAAGTATATATATCAAATAGTGAACTAATTTTTTTAAATAAAATCTTTTTTAAACCGGGGTTTTGGTTTTATTTGAAGTGTTTTAAAGGTTAGTTAAATGAAATCCAAATTTAGGATAATGTTTAAATTGTTTATGAAATAAGAATTTTATGAAAATGTTTGGAAAGGAATTATTTAAAATAAAGCTTTTTACGATTATGGGAGTGTAACTAGCCGAAAATTTTAACGATTTAGATTATGCAATTAACTAAATTTTTCATGAAAATAACAATTAAATTTTGCACTGAAAATTTGATATATGGAATACATCTATTTAAACGTAGCAAATGTCATATTTTCATCAGAAAATATATATGTTTGTTTAGTTGTGAAATTTCAATTTAACTTAAAATCAGTTAAATTTTGATGGAGAAAAAATATTTTTGAAAACTAAATATTTTTACGTAATAAAAGTGTTTACCATTTTCTGAGTGAGGCGTCATATTTTGTTTCACCAAATTTGGACTGCTCTAGCCCCGTTTATCTTATTTTCGGTTGTTTAGCAATAGTTTGGCGCGAATATCGACTTTTGATAGGATAGTCGTATCTCTAATATCTGTGTACCATTCTATTCATCTCGTTGTACTGATTTCCGCAATATATTCATTCTTGCATTTCGGCATCTAGTACACGGTGAAATCTGCGAAGCGGTTAGCCATTTCGTTACCCGTTTGAACCTTTTGGGTTTTCTTGTCTTTCCATTATCCACCGTATAATTCCAATAGCCATTAGCAATTAATAATTTCTGAATTCAACATCTAGCCTTTGTTATTCCTTGGTCTGAAATATATTTTCGGTCGTCCTTTCATTTTCATTTTGTTACTTCTATTCGTTTCCTTCACTTTCTTTTCTCCACCACTCTGAAAATAATAATAATTAATTATATTATAAGGTAAGCATATATTCTGAGCATCCATTTACATTTTGTATTGCTTATTCATCCTTCTTTGCCGAACATCTCCACCATTAGGCCTGTCAATGGGCAGGGTTCAGTTCGGATATTATAAAACCCGGACCCGTAGTCCAATTACAATAATTAAAACCCGAGCCCGGCCCGAACCTGCAGGGTATTTCTACATTATATCCGAGCCCAGTCCGTCGAGCTTTATAAGCCCGCTTGGTAATAACTATACACCTAACTTAGAATGTTTATGTTAAAACAATATTTTAAAACTGCAACTTTGGTAAAAGTTGTATACAAACAATGTTAACTTATAAATTGGACTGTGATGAAGTCAAGATCATAACAAAAGTATGCAAAAATATCTACATGTAAACAAACAAAATGGTAAATAAATAACATATGCACTCATGTTTTGATATGACCAAAAACTAATAGCCGGATCAGGTCCTAACCCGGTTGGGATTTGATAAAACCGTACCTGACCCAGATTAGGCCTGAGTCAGGTTTAGGTGGTAAAAGGAAAAACCCCTACCTGCATAAATAGGGCGGGTTCGGGCTGGGCTCGAGCCGAAACCCATACCATTGACAGGCCTATCCACCATAGTCCGCATAACCTTCCTCCTCACCTATGCTAGACCAAGCTCCCCTTTGGCCCCACCAGCTTCGACGCCTCACCACTTGACAGCAAAACCCACCACCCACCATAGCAGCTCGCTTCGTCGGCTCCTTTGCCTCAGCGCATGCAGCCACACCAAGATCGCCTCTCACACAATCGATCTCCTCCGCCACTCAGGCCATCCAACTGCCGGCCGTAACCATCTGCCTCCATAAAAAACCCACAGCCTACCCACACCCAAATCGGTAGCCCATCAACCTTTCTTCTCCCCTCAACGATGAAGCCACAGTCACTGAACTGACCCAACCACGGTAGCCAGCCCCTCCCTCCGGCCTCGTCTTCCTCACCAGATCCTCCAACCCTTCTTCACCGAACATCACACCCCCGTAGCAACAAACACACCAATCACCAAACAAACAACCCTCACTTCCCCTACAACAGTCCCTTAACTCAGCCACAAACCCACAGCAGCCTATCACCGACCACGAAAGCCATCCACCCACACAACACCACACAGCTTCTCCACGTTAACCCGAACTCCATCAGCCCAACTCCAGATCCACTTCCTCTCCATCACCGATCCATCTCAGCCACCTTGTCACCTTCCACCACCGAACACACCACTTGATAGCCTCACCTGCACCTCTTAGCACCCCAGCACCATCCCCCCACTGTCGTGATGCCATCCACCTTCCCAGATCTGCCCACAACCTTTGCCGAAAGCCACAGTTCATTGAACAGCCGCAGCGCCTCCATCCTTGATAGTGTCGAACCCAACTTGCTTTGCATTCGCTCCACCAGCCCATCTCGACCATAGTCTACTTCCATCCTCACTGAAAACAAACAACCAGCAAACTGCCACACTTTCCTTTTGAATCTACCCATATATTTGTCTTGCTCAATATAATATATGCTTTCGTTCCATATATTTGTCTTGCTTCATGAAACATGTTGTCCTCTCCTTTATTTTGCCTGTTCATCATCTTTGCAATCCATGTGTCATCGATCTCCCTTCAACAAACCCGTGCTCTCCCTCTCAGCTAGCTTTGTTCATAAATAGTTTTGTTTGAGCCTTCTCTATTCTATATTTATTAAAAAATGAGAAGGAAAGAATATGTATTTTATATATAGTCTGTTTTCCATCAAGTTCAAGTTGCATTGCTTGTTTTGTGCCGCTGTCCGCAATTTGTTGCGGTCCACTTTGCTTTGCTTTGTCACTTGTCGATCCGTAGCTTATAGAGTTGTTATTTCTCTAGCCTCGAAAGGTGAGCGACCACTCACGATTAACGTTCATATGCTTAGTAAATTGATTTCACATGAAATGACGATTTAAATATGTTGTCAATTTGAATTGTTAGCTATTTAACTATTGAATATGATATGTTGATATTTTAAATTGTTCACTTATGAAAATTGACACCATAACATGTTGAATAAATATTACATTTAAATTGTTAATGATTATATGCTTGAAATTGATATGTTATGTTATTCTATATTATTATTTTAATGTTCTCACACGGCAAGTTCCCTTAGTTTTAGGAAATCACCATGGGCTGGAATGATACATACCTGAATGATCTTATAGATTAGGGAAAATCACTATAGGTTGAAATGATAAACCCAAGCGATTTTATTGATTTTTTTAAATTTTGGGATAGTAGGTTGAAATGATATATATCTTTAAATATTAAATTATGGCAAATCGAAATGATAAATATCCAACCATAGGATAGAAAATTATATACGGACACCATTGGTCTATTTTAAATGATTTCCATAATTTTTGAGAAAATAAAAATACACGTGTTTGGATTTTAAAATAAAATATAGAGACTTTATTTTAATATATGTGTAAAGTTTATAATTTAAAATTATATATTGGGAAATTTTAAATTTATATGTTAAGTTACGAAAAAGTAAATTTTAAGATTTGACTTATAACTTTATTATTTTTAAAATATATAATTAAGGTTTAAAATAGATTTAATAATAAAAATTAATAAAAATTTATTTTAACTAATATATAGTATATAATATGTTTAAAGTATTTATTTAAATTCATTTTAAATATATTTTGTTTTAACTTTAAAAAGTAAAAGTGGGAAGACAAATTAAAGTTGATTTGTGATTTAATTTATTTAAGAATTGAATTTGAAATTAAATTGATTTGAAAACTTATCATTTTAAGATTTTGATATGATTTTTATAACTTGATAACTTGATTTTGATAATGGTGATTGAACGAATATTTTTTGATTTAAATAAATTGAAATTGAATATTTAATTTTGATTTAAATTTAAATTTTAGATTTTATTTAAATGTTTATAAAAGGTGATTAAGTGAATATTTCATAATTAAATAAATTAAAGTTAGATATTTTATATTTTAATTCTGATTTAAATTTGTAATTTAAAATTTTATATTAAATGGTTGTTATAAATGATTAAGTGATTATTTTGAATAAAAATTAAAGTTGAATTTTTAAATATAAATGAAATTTATAAAACAGAGTTATTGTAAATTATTTGAATATTTAAAACTTTGAAACCTATTAAATTGGAAGTGGTTTAAATTGTAGTTCAAACCTAGGTTTGAAATCGATATAAATTAAAAATGGTTTTAATGAGAATTTGAATTGAACCTTTAATTTTTTAATTGAAATTGTTGAACTGAGATTTATTTAAACTGAATTTTGGGACTAAAGTTGATTTGAATTGATTTGTGAAATTGGAAGAAAAAATCCAATTTGAAATTATTTTTGATTTAAACTCTTTTAAATCTGTAAACTATTTTAATATATATTATTTTAAATTTATAAAACAATTTTAAATATATATATATATATAAATATATATACTATTTTTAATCTATAACCTATTTTTAATATATAAACTATTTTAATCTATAACCTATTGTTAAATAAATACTACTTTCAACATTCGAACTGTTTAAGTTGGAACTGTTATGATTTAGATTTAATGGATTTAAATGCGAATACTTTGATATGATGATTTAAACTATTTTGTGGTTATGATTTTGGAAATGAATATGATTTTGAAGTAAATAATGATTTCGAAAGTGATATGATTTCGAAAGTGAATATGATTTCGAAAGTGCTATGATTCCGAAAGTGATATGATTTCGAAAGTGATATGATATTTTGATATGAATTATGAACTGTTTGAAATGAAAATGACCACAGTGTGAAATAAACGTTTGGTTGTTAAAGAGACAGGGATCAGATGTTGTCATACTCTCTACCAATACCAAAAACCACTTTAATAACTATATACATGGTGGAGAATCCAGAGCGAAGCAGGATGGTTTGGAAAACGTCTGTTGACGTGTGAACGCAGCCCTGACTCCCTCGAGTCAGCTTGGTGTGGCTAAAACAGGAGCAATACCGAACGAAGTAGGGTCGCTCTCTCTATCGGGCACATTTCTTTGATACCATTCTATTACTTTGTGATTTGATTGGGTTTACCTTTGATTTTGGAGTGTGTCTCGAGGTAGGCGGTAGTAGCTGCTATGCGTTACCACTAGTCTGAGAGTGCAAACGGTGGAATCCTGCCCTGGCATTGCCTTGCGTGCCTTGTCACATGCCTTATCGTGCCCTCTAGGACTTTGATTTGTGTCGTACCTATAGAGTTCCCCCTGATAGCCCACCGGTTTGGTGGAGTTTATAGTACTGTATAGACGACGACATTTATATAAAAATGTTAAGGGGCATATGGGTGATGCCTTAATGCTATTTTAATAGTTTACATTACTATAGACATTACCTATGTAGCGTATTGTATTATGTATGTAGATAATTTAACGGATCCTTAAAGGATGGGAATCACAGACATCCTTTAAGTTATATTGCATTTCACTTGGACATTTCACTTTAGTTGATTTAATTGCATAAGAATGTTAATCCTGACTCGAGTGTTTTGTTTTTTGCTTTTTTCTCGGGTCAGACTGAGTGTCATTTACCCATTCAGTTTTTAGTTATTCCAGTTATTCCCAGTTGTTTATGTTCTGATTTGTCATTTGCTTTTGTATTGAGACATTTATGTATTGGATTTCTATTGTCTTTTACTTTAGACTCTGATGTTTTATAGCAGCTTCATGAACTACTATTTATCTATTCTGTTGCTTATTATATATTATTCTATGTCTGTGATTTTATGATTAATTTATTGTATATTCTAATTTTTGCCAAATATAAATTAACAAGCTGTTGTTTTGAGCAATTCAAGTCTGACATGTGAGGATGATTGTCGATTTGAACTGTTCGAAATGATGGGTTGGTATAGGGAAAGTAATTCACAAATATGGTAAATATACTTTTAAAGTAAAATAAAAGTTACATTCTATTGAATATTATAATTCTTTGAAGAGTAATTTATGTGTTAAGTATCTTTATACAATAATGATAAGGTTTGAGTTTTATGATAAACCACTAGTGCAAGGTCTAATTATTGATTTTGTATTACTCTATTTGTTGACGACTCGATGCATACCAGTATATGTGTTGACTCAAGAAAGTAGAAATATATTATTGTGAATTTATTTGATGATTTTTTAATTTGCATATAAATTAACGATGGTATGGTTAAACTTTAAATATTAAATAAGAATAATTTTGAATTTTATTTACAAATATAGATAATTAATTAAAATTTATAATAGTGATTTGATTAATTAAAATGGTTTTAGGGATTAAATAAGTATAATTTAGGATATCTTTACTATACAGGCTATTAGAGATAAAATAATATGTGATGGAATATAATTATTTTGGAATAGTATATTATTTAAAAGAGATTACTGAATAAATTGTTTAAAAATTTAAATGGTTTAAAGCTGTGATTTATTGATGAGTCATTTGAATACTTTAAAGGATATTAATAATTTGAGTTTTAAATGATTTTTTTGATAACATGAGTGATACTTTATTCAAGCATAGCACTCTTTTTGATGTCACGGGGCTCGAACCCATGACCTTTAGAACCTCTGTTTAAAGCATCACACCTCTAACCACTTGAGTTTTAAATGTTTAAAGTATTATATATAATTTTGCAATGGCCGAGAATTTCGGACACTTTATATTTAAATATCTTAACTATATAAATATTTGAATCTTAGTTTAAATGTTATTAAAATGATTTAATAAGATTTTAACCCTCTTTTAAATCATAGGTAATGATGGTAAATTTATTTTGGAAAAATGTTTACAAAAATAAATATTTTGAAAAAATATTGACAATGCAACCGAAAATTATTTTATTGATAAACAAATTTTTAATCATCAGAAGTTTTTCATATTTTTTTACATACACTTATTTACTTAGGAAATTAAGAAAATGAAATATTTTTTTTGCTATTTATGGAAATAAACTTTATGGATGATGTCATGGGTGATGTCATCAAAGATATTTAGGAAAGATAATATTTAACTTTTAAGTAAAAAGAGAGAGGTGTAAAGTTAATATGTGGAAAGAAGACTCCTTTATAACCTTCATGGAAGGTAAGAGGTGGTTATGACCTCTTGTAAAACTCTATATAAAGAGAGGCATACCATACATAATAAATCACTAATTCACTAAGCTTGAGATGGAGTATAAGGATTAAAAAAGATGGATGTGCTTAAGCAGTAATCCACTAATTATTCTCTAACCTTTTCAAATCTTAATCAAATCATCTTCAATCTCTTTTAAACTTTGGATTTGGGCCTAAGACATCATGGGAGGCGTGACTATGAAAAAAGAAGTGGGAGAAGGTGAGAGGAAGTGGGGGTTCCTAGGAGGGGCCGTGAGCTTGGAGGAGGAAGGAGAGGTGGTTGCTTTAGTTTGGAAGTTATAAAGGTTGGATCTTTAGGCGTATGGTGATGGAAGGAGGTGGTTCATTTTTCTTGTGGCGTTTTCCTTTGGTTTGTCATGGAGATAAGTGAGTTATCTCACTATCTTACGATTATATATTGTGTGTGTATATGTTGTGTTTAAATTATAAAGTTGAAGTAATATTAACTCATTAAAGTAATAAACTCTAGACCCCTCTTGCTTTTAAAAGCAACTGATAACTTTATATTGTATAACATCACTTCTATTACCCGCTTACACATGTGGTGTGGCCTTGACTTAATTTTTAAATGGTTTTTAGCTTATATGTTAAATTAAAGTAAGTTTGAAAATGTTTGAAGCGAGAATATTCGTTATAAGTGCACTTTGGAATCCCTTATTTCCGAGGTATTTTATAAATAAATTGAAAGAAATTGCTAGGGGTTTCTTCTAATATTATTTAAGTACCCTAAGGGTAGTACTTACCATAAAAATTTCTAAATCATTCGTTAAAGTGGTTAAAACTAGTCACAAAGGTGGTGATTTTCAATGTTATTTTAACTAGGACTTTCAACAACATTTATAAATGATATAGTAAGTCGCTTATGGTTTTAAGTGTTTAAAAATGGTATTTAAATTTGGTATTCTTCTCCAACCTTTTTAGAGATGTTTTCAAACATGTTTTGAAGTATATTAAAGTTGATTTGAAGTTTAATTGTATTTCTAATAGTATATAAATTTCAGAAAAGTAAAGAAGAGGTTTAACACTAAAAGCCGACGAGATATATTTATCTACTTCTAAGAATTAAGATTGATGTCCAGTAGGGATAATGCAATAAAGCTCTAACTTACCGGGCATCCCTCTTGAATAAGGAATGCTTAAGTTGTAATGTTGGAAATGCGTTAATATTGTTGTTTACTTACTTATTTAAAAAGGTAATAAACTTTTCTTAACACTAAAAACCGATGAAGTAGGCTTATCTATTTCTGGGAGTTAAGATTGATATCGAGTAGGGATGGAGCAATAGAGCTCTAAGATACCGAATTTCCTCTTGAACGAGGAATAGTTAAGTCAGAAATGGGTTAGTCATGTTGTTTGTTACTTGTTTATGAAAATTATTAATACAATACTTGACACTAAAAGGCGATGAGTATGCTTGTCTATTTGTGGAATTTAAGAATGAAGTGTCTAAGCAAAGCTTTGATGCATCCAGTTTTCTTAATTACCTGGCTTTATTCTTGAGGGAGGAATAATATAAGATGAAATGATGGAAATGAGTTATGTATAGGAACATTGATTTGTATATGCAATTTTTTTAACTAAATAATCAATTAGTCAACTATCGAACTTAACCTATTATTAAAATCTTACGAAGAATGTTTTAAAGATAATACAAGTATGGAATGGTTTTGGGTTTGTTGTGACAATGTATTAATTACATTTGACTTTAACCCTTTTTTTATTATACTTATGAATGCAAATAAATCTTTAAAAGAATGTTTTAAAGATTAACATAAGTGAAATGGTTTTGGGTTTCTAGTAAGAATGTTTAAGTAAATTAGTCTTAAACCTTTTGACTAGATTTGTGAAAGCCTTTAGATCTTTAAAATGGATATTTGAAGGAAATTATAAGTATGGAATCTTTTGGAAAAAGATAGGAAAAGTAAAGGTTTAAAGTAAGAAATCTTGTTAATGATTTGTGAATATACTTATACCATCAGAGATAAGTATATGTGACGACCCAAAATTTCTAAATATTTGAAATTGGAATATTTATATATTTAAATATTTGAAAGGAAATTTAAATTGAATGTCAAATATCACTATTTGTTTAGCAATCAAATTTATTTAATTTAACAATTGAAAAGTTGTTAAATATTGAATCTTGGGTTATTAGCTAGTTGAAAATATTTCAAAGGCTTGGGAAATTTATAATTATAATACTGGAGATAATAGAAGTTTTAAATTTAGATTTAAAAGTGTTTCGTTAAGTTTTAAAAATATATTGTTTAAATTAATATTAAAAATAGCCTTCCGAGGCACGGTCTTAGAATTCGACGAAACCAGTTCTATTGGATCCGTAATATTGTATTATTATCGGATTTCAATTTTCGTAGCTTTTGGAGTGATTGATTCCCGCATTGTATGGCGGATGAGACCCTATGCGCTGCATAATAGCAGATGAGATAATATAACCCCATATACCGTGATATTCCACCTCGAAGTGGAATTGGTATTTTATATTGTGCTAACATCTATGGATGCAGGGAAATAGATTGGAGAAATCCAACTGGATTCCTCAAAATATTTAGATTGTTTTAATAATCTATGATATGATTTATTTGATAATCTGAGATAGATTATATTGGTGATTGAAAATATTGGATGTTATGGTTTCATTGAATATATTTGGGCATACTGAGTTATCAACAATATATAGATTGGATTTTTGGTGAGAAAATAAAAGAGAGAATTTTTAAGTAAAATAATTATAGAGAATTTGAATAAATTAAAGAATGAATTGGAAAAGAATAAAAGTAATTTTTAAACTCTAATAAATAAATTCTGAGTATGGGAAATCAGATTTTGAATAAGGGGAAATAATGAATTTTAAAACTTAAGTAATATTATTTAAAGGAATAAAGAATTTATTTTTAAATTCAAGGTGTAAATTTATTGGAAAGAATAAAGAAGGAATTTCGAAAAATAGGAAATTGGTATATTCAGTTAAATAAGATTTTAAATCTTAATTAAGAAGTAAAATCTAAAGTTAATGGGTTTTGAAATAAAAATGGAGTAAGCGAGGAATTTACTTTAAAATGGAGTAAAATCTGAAAATCGATTTGGAAATCGATTTAGAGTTTAAAATTGTGTTTTTAAAGAAGATGAGACTATGGAATTTATAAACTGGGTTTATAAAGTGCAATAAATTTCCACTGGAGATTTGGAAGTATAAATTCAGGATGGGAATTTTTAAAGGAATGGGTAATTGATTTTAAAAATAAATAGTGGTTTATTTTTCAAAAGGTGTGGAAGAGAAGTGTATTTCCCTGAAAAGGCAAGTACGTTTCAAAGCAGATTTTTAAGTATAAGTTAAAAGTTTTAAAGTTTGTTTAAAGGAATGTTTTTAAGGAATTATTATTTATGCTGATTAAATTTTAAAAGTAAACATTTATTTAAATTAATTATAGTAGTAATTATTTGAAAGGTTTGACTAGTATTATGATTTTAAAGATAATTATTAACATTTATATTTTATAAAATAGTTTTATTTTTAAGATAGTTTAGTTAAAGTTTTATTTGAAAACTTGTATAGAATTTCGTAACTCTTATTTTGAAATTTAATTTGACTTAACTTTTATTTTAAAATTAGTTTTATATTTTATAAAATAGTTTTACGTTAAATATTTTTAAAGTATATATTTTTGAATAAAGTGTTTAAGTAGTTTAATTTAAATATTTTAAAGTATAATCCAGAATAAAGTGATTTAAGTTATTTTTAAAAATCTAAAGTATTTGGACTTGGTGATTTTCAGTGGAAATAAACAATATTTGGGAATTTATTCCGTGAGAGAAAGATTGTTTGAAACTATTTTCAAAAGGGTTGAAGTATGGAAAATATCTTGCGAAGTTATTTTGGAATAAATAATTTGGAAAATTATTTGATCTGATGATTGTTGTGAATGTTATTTGATAGTTAAATAACCGAATATCAATATTGGCCAATGGGCTGATCGTTTCGAAGAGTCCGGGATCGGGATTTATTTCTCGAAAACCACTTCGATCTGGTTTGAGCATTTTCGTGAGGAAGACAAGAGCTGAGAGTCAAAGATGGGGCAGAGAAGTGCAAGGGCTGGTCGCCACTAGTCATGAGGGTGATTCCAAAATGGATGTAGTAGGAGTAGTGCCTTCGGTTCCGTTCGAACCCGGAATGGACTTATATGGATGAATGCTTTCAAAACATCGCAAGGAGGACGATGAGCATTCTAAGTGATTGTGTGCTAAAAAGGTAACACATAGCTTCGAGCCTCATCAATCGAGAATGGCTACAACAGGGGAGATGCACACTAGGTTAAGTGGCTAGCAACCAATTCGGGTATGATCACTCCTGTCTAGATGTCCCTTTATATTCGGCTATGTGGGCGGTTGTTGATCCTAACCGTGGGGTGAACTTATTCGGACTATCCACTAAGGGGTAGCTCCGGCCTTATGATGTAGGGGATCAGGGTGGATCCTCGGTACGGTAATCTAGACCACGTACTGTGACAGGCGGTACCCCAATAGCCTTGCCATTGATAGAAATCCATTCTCCCTACGTGCCTTTACGGTTTTTGTTTGTAGAACCCACTTTGTGGCTAGTAGTTGGAATTTAATAATGTAACAATTTCAGCTATTTGAATAAGTATTTGTATATAGACACTATTGTAATATCAGAGGATTTTATAAGAAATGTTTTGGTTATCGTATGGTAAAAACCCGACATGTTTATTTGTGGCGTGGTCTTACGAGATACCCTTGATTTCAAATGATTTTGAAAACTTTAATAATCCAATTGAGTGTGTTTTCTCACGTTGGTTTTCCAGACTGACTCGGGTGTTATTTCGCTATAATGCTCGGGTCAAATCGAGTATTATAGAGTACAGATTCTGGATGGACTGCTGTGGAGCTCAGGAGACGAGCTTGATGACGAAACGTATTCCGTAGATTCATATTTCCGTTGTGCAGTGTAAGCTGTATATTCAGTTTTTGGAAGGACGATATATTATAGTTGTCCTGAATTGTGATGTTGATTTGTATTCTACTCTGATGATGTATGTACAAAACTGATATAGTTTCTTTTTTGTAAAGATTAGTTATTATCTATTATATTTTATTCCGCTGCGATGGTAAGATTCTGTTGTTGTTATGTTTTCTCTTCTTCTATCTACTTCTTCTTTAACCCTAATGGTCCGGCTTTCCGGCCTTCGATTGTTTGGCATTTGATACAATGGACATATAAATGTCGATTTTCGGGCGTCAAAAAAATGGGTCGTTACACTTGGTATCAGAGCTGAAGGTTAAGCGAGAACTTTGGCTCTGGTGGGTATTACTCATTGAAATAGAGTCCGTAGTACTCTAGAATGAGTTTGAGTGTATTAATCGATATGAGCGCATATTTATTAGTGAATATAAAAATTGTTTTATATTGCTTTGACTTATTGGTTTAATGTTTATGGATTCTGGTTGATATGTGTGATGGCATATCACCGATAGGGGTTTCTAAACTGTTGAACAAGATAAACCAACATAGTATTGTTTTAAAATAGGGTAAATGAAATAATTTTACCCAAATTATTTTTGTATATAAAAGAAATATTTTTTCGAAAATTATTATAGTTTTATGTGGTTGCTTGGTTGATAGGAAGTGATAATATTAAATTATCATCATTCTTGTTATGGTAATTGAAATAAGGGAATAATGGTACAACCAAATATTTGGAGATAAAATCATTTAACAAATGAAATTTATAATGGATTGTAATGTGATTTATAATTAAAATAAAATGAAATTCTAGAGTAAAGTTGTTTGAAAAATATGGAAGAGTTGGAAAGTTAGTAGAGAGATAGTGTGTCTTAAATAAAGGATTTGTTTGGGAGGTTGTTACAAACTGTTGGTTTGGGAAATAATAAACGGGTTATGGACCATTCTTCTTAATTAGTAATTTTGGGGACGAATTTTTTTAAGGGGGGAGGAATGTAACGACCCGAAATTTCTCGATATTTGAAATTGAAATATTTAATTTATTTTAAATATTTGAAAGGTAATTTAACTTGAATTTCAAATATTGCTATTTGTTTGGCAATCAAATTTATTTAATTTAATAATTGAAAATTTGTTAAATGTTGAATCTTGGGTTATTAGCTAGTTGAAAATATTTCAAAGGCTTGGGAATTTTATAATTATAATACTGGAGATAATAGAAGTTTTAAATTTAGATTTAAAAGTGTTTTTTTCAGTTTTAAAAATTTATTGCCTAAACTAATATTAAAAATAGCTTTCCGAGGCACAGTCTCGGAATTCGACGAAACCAGTTCCATTGGGTCCTTAATATTATATTATTATCGAATTTCAATTTTCGTAGCTTTTGGAATGATTGGTTCCCGCATTATGCAGCGGATGAAACCCTATGCGCCGTATAATAGCGGATGAGATAATATAACCCATATACCGCGATATTCCACCTCGAAGTGGAATTGGTATTTTATATTGTGCTAATATGGATGCAGGGAAACAGGTTGGAGGGATCCAACTGGATTCCTCAAATATTTAGGTTATTTTAATATTCTGTGATATGATTTATTTGATAATCTGAGATAGATTATATTGGTGATTGAAAATATTGGATGCTATGTTTGATTGAATATATTTGGGTATACAGAGTTATCAAAAATATATAGATTGGATTTGTGGTGAGAAAATAAAAGAGAGAATTTTTAAATAAAATAATTATAGAGAATTTGAGTAAATTAAAGAATGAATTGAAAAGAATAAAAGTGATTTATAAATTCTAATAAACAAATTTCGAGTATGGGAAGGGAGATTTTGAATAAGGGGAAATAATGAATTTTAAAACTTAAGTAATATTATTTAAAGGATAAAGAATTTATTTTAAAATTCAAGGTTTAAATTTATTGGAAAGAATAAAGAAGAAATTTGGAAAAATTTGAAACTGGTATTTTCAGTTAAATAAGATTTTAAATCATAATTAAGAAGTAAAATCTTAAGTTAATGGGTTTTGAAATAAAAAAGTATTAAGTAAGAGAATTTATTTTAAAATGGAGTAAAAAACTGAAAATCGATTTGGAAATCGATTTAGAGTTTGAGATTGTGTTTTTAAAGAAGATGAGACTATGGAATTTATAAACTGGGTTTATAAAGTGAAATAAATTACCAGTGGAGATTTGGAAGTATAAATTCAGGATGGAATTTTTAAGGAATTGGTAATTTATTTTAAAAATAAGTAGTGGTTTATTTTTAAAAAGGTACGGAAGAGAAGTGTATTTCCCTGAAAAGCCATGTACGTTTCAAAGCAGATTTTTAAGTATGAGTTAAAAGTTTGTTTAAAGGAATGTTTTTAAGGAATTATTATTTAAGTTGATTAAATTTTAAAAGTAAACATTTATTTAAATTAATTATATTAGTAATTATTTGAAAGGTTTGACTAGTATTATGTTTTAAAGATAATTATTAATATTTATATTTTATAAAATAGTTTTATTTTAAAGATAATTTAGTTAAAGTTTTATTTGAAAACTTGCATAGAATTTCGTAACTTTTATTTAAAATTTTAGTTTCACTTAACTTTTATTTTAAAATTAGTTATATATTTTATGTAGTAGTTTACTTTAAATATTTTTAAAGTATATATTTTTGAATAAAGTGTTTAAGTAGTTTAATTTAAATATTTTAAAGTATAATCTAGAATAAAGTGATTTAAGTTATTTTTAAAAATCTAAAGTATTTGGACTTGGTATTTTTAGCGGAAATAAACAATATTTGGGAATTTATTTCGTGAGAGAAAGATTGTTTGAAGCTGTTTTCAAAAGGGTTGAAGTATGGAAAATAGCTTGTGAAGTTATTTTGGAATAAATAATTTGGAAAATTATTTGATCTGATGATTGTTTGTGAATGTTATTTCATAGTTAAATAACCAACTATCAATATTGGCCAATGCGCTTATCGTTTCGTAGAGACCGAGATCGAGATTTATATTCCGAAAACCACTTCGATCCGATTTGAACGTTTTCGTGAGGAAGACAAGAGCTGGGAGTCGAAGATGGAGCAATGAAGTGCAAGGGCTAGTCGTTACTAATCCTGAGGATGATTCCAAAATGGATGTAGTAGGAGTAGTGCCTTCGGTTCCGTTCGAACCCGGAACAGACTTGTATGGATTAATGCTTTCAGAACATCGTCAGAAGGACGATGAGCATTCTAAGTGATTATGTGCTAAAAAGGTAACGCATATCCTCGAGCCTCATCAACAGGGAATGGCTAAAACAGAGGAGGTGCACACAAGGCTAAGTGGCTAGCAACCAATTAGGGTAAGGTCACTCCTGTCTAGATGTCCCTTTGTATTCGGCTGTGTGGGCGGTTGTTGATCCCAACCGCGGGGTTAACTTATTTGGACTATCCAGTAAGGGGTAGCTCCGGTCTTGTGATGCAGGGAATCGGGGTGGATCCTCAGTACGGTGATCTAGACCACGTTCTGTGACGGACGGTACCCCAGTAGCCCTGCCATTGATGGAAATTCATTCTCCCTATGTGCCTTTATGGTTTTTGTTTGTAAAACCCACTTTGTGGCTAGTAGCTGGAATTTAATAATGTAAAAATTTCGGCTATTTGAATAAGTATTTGTATATAGATACTATTATAATATCAGAGGATTTTATAAGAAATGTTTTGGTTATCGTAAGTTAGAAACCCGACATGTTTATTTGTGGCGTGGTCATAGGAGATACCCTTGATTTCAAATGATTTTGAAAACATTAATAATCCAATTGAGTGTGTTTTCTCACGCTGGTTTTCCAGACTGACTTGGGTGTTATTTCGCTATAATGCTCGGGTCAAACCGAGTATTATGTAGTACAGATTTTAGATGGACTGCTGTGGAGATCAGGAGACGAGCTGGATGACGAGGCGTATTTCCGTAGATTCATATTTTCATTGTGTAGTGTAAGCTGTATATTCAGTTTTTGGAAGGACAAGATATTATAACCGTCCTGAATTGTGATGTTGATTTGTATTCTAGTCTGATGATGTATGTATAAAACTGATATAGTTTCTTTTGTGTAAAGATCAGTTATTATGTACTATTTTATTCCACTGCGATGGTAAGATTCTGTTGTTGTTATGTTATCTCTTCTTCTATCTACTTCTTCTTTAACCCTAATGGTTTGGTTTTACGGCATTCGATTGTTCGGCATTTGATACAGTGGACGTATAAATGTCGATTTTCGGGCGTCGAAAAAATCGGATCGTTACAGTCTATGTATAATTTTCGAGGTAAAAAAAGAGTAAAGGTTTTAAATAAGAAATCTTGTAATGATTTGTGAACATAATTATACCATTTGAGATAAGTATATGAATACATTTCGAAGTATTGAAAAGAGTACAAATAAATAGTGAAAATTGATAAACAATGTTTTATTAGACAAAAGAAGTTGTACAAATAAAAAGTGGTTCTAATTAGAAAAATATCAACTAAACAAAAAGGAGATTAGAAGTCGCTTATGTGACTTAATCTTGTGTGACTGATCTTACTTTGTATGTTTACTAGTTTATGAAAAACATTTACTCGTATACGTAGCACTAAAATCCGATGAAGTAGGATTGTCTATCTGTTGAAATTAAGACTAATGCTCATGTCGGGATATAAGTAATAGCGCATAAACCTACCGACTTCACTTTTTATCGAGGGATAGTGAGAGAGGAATATATCGGAAATTTGATAAGCATATAAGACTTGGTTTCCATATGCGATCACTCTCATTATTATTGAATAACCAAATTCGTCGATTCAGCCTTGGAGAGATTGGGATAGTTAAGTGTTTTTTTACCAAAAACCACTTCAAGGCTGAGATACGTGTCCTATCTCTTGGAAGTGGATCTGTTTGAGATGAGGGAATCTATGTGGAGATTCGAGATCTGTTTAAGGTGCTCGAACACATGTAGTTATCTATTCGGGATGTGGGAATCCATGTGTGACTTCGAGATCTGTTAAGATGTTGGAATCCATATGTGGTTTCGAGATCTGTTCGAAATGTGGGAATCCATTTGCAGATTCATTTTCTGTTCGAGTAATGAAGACTCGTGTGAAAGATGTCGAACGTAACCTCAATGTTGGAAATGGCTAAAAACAAAGTAAGATGCACAACCGAGGGTTTTTCCAACCTATATCAAGGTATTATCAACTCCATTTCTATGGATACTTATCGATTGTTTGCCACGGGTGTTGAAGATATTTAGTTAACTTTGTTCATGTTTATGTTTGGACATTGGGCTGCTTGTGTTTAACTAAATGATATATTTTATCTAGAGATATACGACACTCGGAAGGTACTTTCTGATAGTTGTGCAAGAGAATGGATTCGGTACTACTAAGTAGATCTCCACGGAAAATCCAATATGCAAACTTTTCTTATCAGATTTGATTGTACTCCTAATATGCTATTGAATGTAACCAATGTATCCATTCCAGCTATGTTATAATATTTATAATTTACATCATAGACCTTATCTATTATATCACCTTTATGTACTTATTAGTTGTGGTTCTTTTGAGGGGATTATCATTATGGCATTCCTTGCGATCTCAAGAGTACCATCATATGCTAGCTACATATTTCTTGAGTTTCTCATAAAAGACTGATGTTTGACGCTTGGTTTTTGTTTTACCTAAATTCCTTGTGTGCTCTTTCGAGTAGTTTGAGAAAGGCGGTTTTTTCGATGATGTTCATTGAAGCTTGAGAAGACGAGCTAGATGTTTGACCTACCGTAGTATTCTTATTTGCACTGGATTAATATTGTATGTATTTGGGAGGGCAAGTTATTATAACTATCCAGGTTGAGAATAGTACTTAAATTTTGTAATTCCGAAATTTTTATATCCGAGTAACCCTTTGTGTTATTCTTTTGATATTATATATTACCGTTCCTCTAGTGAGATTCTGATGTTGTGTTCTTCTCTTCCTTATTCATTTTCATTTTTATTTCACCATAACTTTTCATCCTTCTGGAACTTGGATGCTCAAGACACGAATACCATCGATGTATTAGTGTAGACATTTGGGGGTTGAGAGGGCGGTTCGTTACAGCCGGTACTAGAGCTGAAGGTTAAGCGAGAACCTTGGCTTTGGTGGGTATGACTCATTAAGAGATAGGGTAATGGAATGCCCAACATGATTTGAGTGTGTTATATATATAAAAGCGTATTTGTATCTTTTATAAACGTATGCCATAATGGTAATTATAACTATGAAATTTTAAGATCTTATATAAAACAACTTAGATAAGTGAATTTTCGAAGTGCAGTTTAATTAATGTAAGGATTAATGATGCTTATCTATTATCCCCGATAATAGTTTAGTTATGCTTGGATAGTTTATGAGCATTAACTATCATTTGTTGATTATTGATTTGTGCTGGACGAATTTATGGGCAGTTTTACCTTTCCACTACATGAGTTGGGTAGACAGTATTTGTAGATACATTAAAACGAACACCTTATGAATTTAGTTTCATGGCCTAACAATAAGGCCTTCTGCGGCAATGTTGGGTTAAAAGTTGAATTTAGTAAAGAGATGTTTATTTCAATATGAGAAAGATAAGATAATTAGCAAATAAGCATTTGTGAAAATATTTGATATAAGAAAGTGATTTTATATAAGTATGATTCATAATATATGGTTTATAAACAAGAGGGATTAAAATGATATTTTGGGAACTTAATCTTGGTGTCTTTGAAAATGTTTTTCAAGATTTTAGAAAAAATAAAGAAGTATTATTTATAAGTAAGTACTTGGGAAATTGGTTTATGAAATTGGGATCATAGTACTTAGCAATATTTATAAAGTGTTTGATACAAGCTGAAAATGATTTTGGTTAAGTCCGAAAGGCATGAATTAGATGTATTACACTCACTCCTATCACTTGAAAAAAATTCTGGTGATGACATCAACATCATTGGTGTCCATTTTCTCGTTTCTAAGTTGAGGATGCCACATGGTTGTTTTAGCAAAACGAATTTCAATTTGATTTTGAAAGTATGATTTGTTATACAAAGGATATATGTATACATTAATGTTTCAAAAGCAGTTTGAAATAAAACCCGTGTTTAGTTCTGAAGTTTTTTGTTTAAAAAATAATTTGAAATGAACTTTTTATGGAAAAGTTTTATATGTAGGGTGCCCTAGTGGTAGTGGCATAACCCAGAATAAATAGTTGAACTTTTCATGTTTTCCCTTTTTGTTAAGGCATGTTTAATAAATTATTGAAATTTGTTAATTATTTTATAGACACGTGTAGCCTGTGTATTAGGATTGTATGGTATATGCATCCTGTTATGATATTGTTTTTGGTGGTTTCCATTCGTTAAGATGAAACAGAATTTTCGACGATTTTGGACAGTCGGAAACTTCCAAATCATATAGAATTTGAAACTAAGTGTTTTGTGAAAATATAAAGATGAGTTTATATAACACTTGAATTAAGAAGGTAATAAGTTGAAATCAAGTTTTGAATTGGTCAAACATGCCTGTTAAGTAAAATGAATTTGATGTTTGGTATATACTCTTAAGATCTCATGTAGTATTATAATATAAACTTAAGTTATAACTGTTTATAAACTTGAAGTTATGTTTTATGGAATGATTCATAAATTGTTTTAGAATTCTATGTCATTCTATTTGGATAAAGAATGTGACAAAAGATATTGATGTAATTCAGAAACCTATAGAATAAGTACATAAGTTGTACGTAGATTGTTTTATTCGCAAGACCGTTCTTGATCTAGTCTTCGTGTACATGATTTCGAGGCAATGTACACCAGTACGAACAAGGATTTTTCATTAGATTCTTGAAGGTGAACACTTGACACAGATTCTTGATATGATCCCGAGGTTTTCTATCATAATATATGGCTATGTAAGAAGAATTAAGATTTCTAATCAAGTAACCCGATTAGAGTCCACACGAGAGAGGTTAAGTGATCTATACTAATTGGAAAGTGAAATTTATTTGATCGAGCAAGTAACGGGAATTGATATTGTGTACGGATGGTTCATGTGCATCGTACGATTTTTAGTGTATTTTCATACTATGTTTTTATTGGCTTATGGAGAGTAGGTTACGACTCTTCGATTTATTATGAGGTAGCATGGATTGTGACTAAGTAATTACCTGAGACCATTGAGCGTAAGGTACATTTAGTAGGTTGTTTGTCATCCTTGTGTGATGAGAGGATTCGAACTTGAGAAAACCATGAGTTTTGTTTGCTAAGTGATACAAATACTGTTAACTATTGCTATGTGATTGTTTCCTTAGTTGATCGTGTTTGAATTTTGATGTCGAAATATTCAAAGTGGGTGAGACTGTAACGATCCAGAATTTCGAACACTTCATATTTAATCTAAACTATTTAAATATTTAAATCTTAGAGTAAATGTTATTTAAATGATTTAATAAGCCTTTTAACCCTCTTTTAGATCATAACCAATCATGGTAAACTTATTTTGGAACAATATTTACAAAAATAAGTACCTTGAAAAATATCGACAACGTGACTGAAAATCGTTTTATCGATAAATAGATTTTTAATCGTCAAAAGTTGTTATGATTTTTTTGCATACACTTATTTCTTAGGAAATTAAGAAAATGAAATAAAAATGTTTTGCCACTTATGGGAATAAACTTTATGGATGATGTCATAGGTGATGTTATTAAAGATATTTAGGAAATGGCCTTGGTAATACTTAATTTTTAAATAAAAACAGAGAGGTGTAAAGTTAGCATGTGAAAATGAGGCTCCTTTGTAACTTTTCATGGAAGGTAAGAGCTGGTTATGACCTCTTCTAAAGCACTATATAAGGAGAGGCATATCATACATACTAAATCACTACACTAATATTGAAATGGAGTATGAGAATTAAAAATGGTGGAAGTGCTTAAGGAATAATCCACTAATTATTCTCTAATTTTTCAAGTCTTAATAAAATCATCTCTGATATCTTTTGAACTTTGGCTCTAGGCCTAAGACATCATGGGAGACATGATTAGGAAGTAAGAAGTAGGAAAAGGTGAGAGGAAGAGGGGGTTCCAAGGAGAGGCCATGAGCATGGAGGAGGAAGGAGAGGTGGTTGCTTTGGTTTGGAAGTGCTAAAGGTTGGATCTTTAGGCTTATGGAGATAGGAGGAGGTGGTTCTTTACTCTTATGTCTTTATGCTTGGGTTTGGCATGGATCTAAGTGAGTTATCTTACTACTTATAAGTATATATTGTGTATATATTTGTTGTGTTTAAATTATAAAGTTAGAGCGATATTAACTAAGTAAAGTTATAAATTCTAGACCTCTCTTGCATTTGAAAGCAAATGATGACTTTATATTATATAACATCATTTCCATTACCCTTTTAAACATGTGGCATTTACTTGATGTAATAATTAAATGGTTGTTTAACTAGTATACCAAACTGAAGTAAGTTTGGAAGTGTTCGAAGCGAGAATAATCATTATAAGTGTACTTTGAAATCCCTTGTTTTCGGGAATTTATGTAAATAAATGAAAAAATATTCTTTAGGGTTCCTTTCAATGGTTTTTAAGTACCCTAAGGGTAGTAATTTAGTTTAAATTTTTTTAGCGTAAATCATTTGTTGAAGTGGTTAAAACTTGTCACAAAGATGGTGCTTATCAATGTCACTTTAACTGGGACTTTTAACTGCATTTATAAATGTTGTAGTAAGTCGCTTAAATTTTAAGTGTTAAAAAAGGATATTTAAAATAGGTATTTTTCTTTAATATTTTTAGAGATGTTTTCAAACATGTTTTGATGTATACTAAATTTGGTTTGAAGTTTAAATATATTTTGAATAATATATAAATTTCGAAAAAGTAAAGAAGAGGTTTAATGCTAAAAGCCAATGAGGTAAGCTTCTCTATTTCTAAAAGTTAAGATTGATATCGAGTAGAGATGGAGCAACAGAGCTCTAACTTACCGAGCATCCCTTTTGAACGAAGAATGGTTAAGTTGTAATGTCGGAAACTTGTTACTTATTGTTTACTTACTTGTTTAAAAGGTAATTAACTTTGTTTAATGGTAAAACCTGACGAAGTATGCTTATCTATTTCTGGCAGCTAAGATTAATGTCGAGCAGGGACGGAGCAATAGAGCTCTAACCTACTCAGCTTTCCTCTTGCATGAGGAATAGTTAAGCCGGGAATGTCGATAACAGGTTAATCATGTTGCTTTTTGCTTGTTTATGGAAATCATTAATGCTATACTTAAGACTAAAAGCTGACGAGTATGCTTGTCTATTTGTGAAATTCAAGAATGAAGTGCCTAGGCTACACTTTTCTAAAACCAGTGCGCTTACTTACCTAGCTTCACTCTTGGGCGAGAAATAGTATAAGCTGAAATGTTGAAAACGATTTAAGTATACAAACAATGATTTGTATAAGTAATTATTTTTACTGGATAGTTGATTAGTCGACTATCGAATTTAACCTATTATTAAACTTAGAACTTTAAAAAGAATGTTCTAAAGGTAATACAGGTGTGGAATGGTTTTGGGTTTGTTGTGACAATGTTTTATTTAGTTTAGTCATTAATCCTTTTTCACTATATTTATGAAAGTAAATAAATCTTTAAAAGAATGGTTTAAAGATAAGCATAAGTGAAATGGCTTTTGGTTTGTAGTGGAAATGTTTAAGTAACATTAGTCTTAAACCTTTTGAATAGATTTGTGAAAGCACTTAGATCTTTGAAACAGATATTTTAAAGGAAATTTTAAATATGGAATCTTTTGGAAAAAGATAAGAAAAAAAGAAAAGGTTTAAAGTAAGAAATCTTGTTAATGATTTGTGAATATATTTACGCTATTAGATAAAAGCATATAAATACTTTTTGAAGCATAAAAGAAGTAAAGGTTTTAAATAAGAAATGTTGTTAATGATTTATGAATATAATTATGCCATTTGAGATATGTATATGAATACCTTTTGAAGTATTGAAACAAATACAAATAAATAGAAGAAATTGACAAACAATGTTTTATTAGACAAAAGAAGTTTTACAAATAAAAAGGGATTTTAATTAATAGAAGATTAATTAAACCAAAAGGGGATTAGAAGTTGCTTATGTGACTTAATCATGCATTGTGCGACTTGATTGTGCTTTATATGTTTACTCGTTTATGGAAAACATTTGGTCATATACTTAGCACTAAAAGCCGATAAAGTAGGCTTGTCTATCTATGGGAATTAAAACTGATGTTCATGTGATGGTACAAGCAATAGATCTCTAACCTACTGACTTCATTCTTGATCATGGGATAGTGTGAGAGGAAATATTGCAAACGTGATAAGTATATGAGACTTGGTTTCCATATGCAATCACTCTCATTATCACTGAATGACCGTATTCGTCGATTCAGTCTTGGAGAGACGGGGATCGATAAGTGTTTTACTTATCAAAAATCACTTCAAGGTTGAGATACCTATTTTATCTCATGGAAGCAAATTTGTTTGAGATGCGAGAATCTATATGGAGATTCGAGATCTATTTAAGATGCTTGAACATATGTAGTTATTTGTGATCTATTCAGGATGTAGGAATCTATGTGCGACTCCGAAATCTTTTGAGATGCTGGAATCCATATGTGGTTTCGAGATCTTTTTGAGATGCGGGAATCCATTTAGGGATTCATGTTCTGTTCGAGCGATGAATACTCATTTGAAAGATGCCGAACATAACCTCGACATTGGAAATGGCTAAAAACAGATTAGGATGCACAACCTGGGGTTTTGCTGAACCATATCAGGGTATTATCAACTTCATTTCTAGAGATACTTATCGATTGTTGGTCAGCGGGAGTTGATGATATTTGATTCACGTTGTTCATGTTTAAGTTCAGAAGTCGGGCCGCTTAAGTTTACCAAAATGGTATATTTTATCTACAGATATAAGACCCTTGGATGGTACTTTCTGACCCTTGTGCAGGAGATTGGACTTAGCTCCACTAGAGAGATCTCCATGGAAAATTCAATATGCGAAAATTCATTATCGGATTCGCTTGTACTCTTAATATGTTGTTGAATGTAACCATTCAAGCTATATTATAATATTTATATTTTACACCCTGGACATTGTCAATTATACCACTTTATATACTTAATAGATGTTGGTTCTTTTGAGGGGATAATCTTACAGAATTCCATGAGGTCTCAAAAGTACTGTTATATGCTAACTGCATATTTCATGATTTTCTCATACCAGACTTATGTCTAACGCAAGGTTTTTATTTTCCCCAAATTCTTTGATGGCTCTTTCGAGTAGTTTTAGAAAGGTAGGTTTTTCATTGATGTTCTTTGAAGCTTTAGGAAACAAGCTGGATGTTTCACCAATGTTAGTATTTCAACTTCCACTGCATTACTATTGTATGTACCAGCATTTATAAGGACAGGTTATTATAGCTGCCCAGGCTGAGATAGTACTTAGGTTTTATAACTCTAAAATTTCTATATCGGAGTAACCTTTTGTACTGTTCTTTTGATATTATATATTACCATTACGCTAGTTTGATTCTGATGTTGTGCTCTTTTCTTCATTTTTTCTTTTTTATTTTACCCTAACTTTTCAACACTTGGATGCTCGACACATGAATACCGTGGATGTATTAGTGTCGACGTTTGGGGGTCGAGATGGTGGGTAAATTTATAGATTTATTTGGTAATTTAAATAAATATTGTTTGAGGATAATAATTGATTTATGAAAGGAAATTGTTTGTTAAGTAAATATTCAAACCCAAATCCACTTTACCTAAGCCCAAACTCTCCATTCGTATATCTAGATTCTTTTATTTCTAGATTCGTCTCTTTATTTTATAATATAAGCACGTGGACTAATTAAAGCATCCTTATGCTTCTTCTCTTCATCTTCTTCTCCATTAAATTCAAAAAAAATCATGTAAATTAATATGAATCTCCAAACTTAAATATCCACTTTTAGACATCGGTAAACATCTATGGCATTATAGAAATCAAGGTTTTGATCATGTTTTATAGATCTGAAAGTTGATTAAAGAGAAAGAAAGAAGAATTGGAAGTTACAAGTGAGTATCGTCCTCACATAACTATGTCTAATCACATATATATATGTGTGGGTGTGTGTTATGTTTGGGTTGATGTATGGTTGTGTATAATCATATATGCATTGAATGGGTGGAGATAACAGCAAGAAGGAGGAAGACCAAAAGTCGATCAGAATGATTGACTGGAAGTGTGATCGGTGGTTAAGCGGTCGACAACCCAAGCTCCTACTAATCGACCACTACATGTCGACTGATGGTGCTATCGCTTGCATAAAAATGGGTGTGGAAAAGGGTAAGAGCTTGTGCTCTTCTGCCAAGCCACTAGGGTTTGAGTCATGCGTTATCCAATAATTTTAAGTGCCTATTTCAATAGTAAATAAATTGTGTTTGCATTGAAAATAAATGTAAGAGATTAATCAAAATGAATATCTAATTTTATGAGAAAAATTAAATTTAGTATATATATATATATCTATTGATTTACTGAAAGAAAAATCCAATTTAGGTGTAAAATAATTATTTACAGATTTGTATAAATGCTAAAAAATAAGAAATATTTTCTAATTAATTTTTTAAGTAGTTTAAAGACAATTTCATGATTAATTTATAGAAAATATGTGTTTACTAATTTGTAGATCAATTAAATATTCAGTTTAACTCCATAATTTTTATTATGCATTTATGATTTTGTTATATTAAGATTGTATCTGGTGAAAGATTTATTATTAAATATTGATTGATTGTTCAATATAATATATATATGATTTATCAATTTTATTATACACTTCTGATTTTTCTTTTCTTTTATATTGAATTTGATATTTTGAATGATTCGCCATTGATATTTATTTGATTAGTGTATTAATATGGCACGACGATGACATTGCTTCTTATGGATTTATGATATTTTATCTTATAACGATTTAATTCCACGTGATGATAAATCTGATTAAACAAAGTTATAATGTAATTTGGGATGGGGCATTTAGTAATATTCCTTCGGTTACTATATGATTCGTTATATAGAATGTTATGGAGATTGAGTGTAACTTATGAATGCTAAATAAATGATTAACACATATTGGTATGTGATGTTGATGTGGTACTTATTCGATTATTAATTATAACTAGTTGTCCCTCAAGTGACGGGAATCAAGATATTGGGGTTATACTTATGTGAGGTGATGCTCGGGGTAGAGTAAGCTCATGGATGTTGAATTATGGGGGCGTACCCATATATATGTATATTCATAGATATTATCTACATGTCTATCATAAAGTGCTCTATGATTTGATTAGGGGTCGGTGGGAACCAAATGGCCAGTGTCCAACTTGGCGGTCAAATCATGGGGTCATTCCTTAGATATGTGACATTTTTATTAAATATTAGATGCGCCTCATGGGATTTTAGTGAAGGGTTATGGCCCTAGGAGGTGTCCCTAGCCTCTTTTTATTAACTATGCTAGTAGTCATTTATCATAGGGGCGTGATCCGGGATCGTGACCATGAGTCCTTGCGATGATGAGCACATTGGATGGATATTCTCATGATTACCAAGGAGGTAATTAAAGACTGTAGGAGCGGATCCAGACGGGTAGCCTAGGGCTCCCAAAGCAAGTGGGTAGCTGTCAGTCTCCCTTCTGGTTCTACATGGTGTGGTAGATAAGTATATTTTATTTATATACCTCACTAAGTATAGATTTAGGTGGTGTAACCCATACATTATGATATGACTCTACGTAGGACCTTGTGTCTATCGCATAGTCATTTCCCGTCACTATTTATTTCTATAAGAGGAGATGAGAATATACCTATTATGCGATAAGTATCCAGAGTATAGCGGCATATCTTTTATTATTTATGATTCTTTGATTGGTGGCCTATATTTCTATAATTTATAGTAATGCTAATATTTTATTACAGAGACTGAGAGATATATTTGGGCAATGCTGCATGCTAGCCTGATTATACTTTATGATATCTCATTTATCAATGATTTCTAAACATGGTTGATTCACCCATTTGATGTTAATTTTATAATTTCTAGGTTGATGTGTTTCTATATGGGTGATGACATCTTTATGCATGGTTTGGTTGTATTTGATGTTATATGATACTCTAAGTTTGTCTATGATATTTTAATTATATACCATGTACATATTGCTGCATATATATTAATATTGCAGTTGTTTCCATGAATCATTCTGATGGTGTTATCACATTTTGACACCCTACTTATATTGAGTTATATATGTATTTTTACCCATTGATTTAGACATATTTTAACTCATGTGTTATTTACGTAATGCCCTAGTCAGTCTGAGATATTTCAAGTTCAGGGACAGTAAGACCAGCTTGTGTTTTGGGCATTGAGGAGGCTAGTATTCATTATAGTTATTATCATCTTATAATGTATTATATCTTGTATGCATACTCATGTGATGTATATTGGACAAACTATGTATATTCATTAATATATATTATCACTGCGTTTATTGACTCGGTTTTTTCTCTGATATATATTATATATTATGTGTTGTTCTATCCTGAAAGCACATGTGTTAATTGCTTTGTACTAAGACCCTGTACATTTATGCAGTGTGATATATGATATGTGATATATACCAGTGTTAGTCCAAGGTAATTTTCACGTATGTACCCTATATCGGCCCATTCTCTGTATTATCCGATGGTATTACTGTATAATACTTTTGGATATTATGGGTGTAGAGGTAGGGCATTACATTAATAGTGTGGGTTAATTTTCTCAAATCTAAGGTAAGGAACGCTTTATAATGGATCTGAATTAATTACTTGGTGAGAGATTAGCTGTTAACTTTGATATGGCCACTTTAGAGCAATATTTTTGCATCACCTTACAGAATGAATCTCCTTAGACTAATTAAATGGAATACTTCCATCATAAGAAAATGAATCCTCCTAGACATATTAAAGGTGATGTGTTCCTAAAATTAGTAGGTCGAATCTATTTAGAATTTATTAAAGGAGCTATATCTGTGCCGACAAAGGAATGAATTTCCATGAAGAAACTTAGGGAAGGGGTCTTGCACGGAACGTGAGGTGAGTCACCTCACCCTCTATGACATGGAATTATTCTTATATGAATTGCAAAGGAGAAATTCCATAAGGCAGTTTCATTCTAAGAATAAAACACATGGAACTATAGAGCCTGGTTACTTCAATTAAACTTATTAACCATATATCATTTAACAAATGTGTAAAAGGATAAGGTGTAAGGTGTGATTAAGAAGTTGAACAATCATGTTTATTCAAAATACACCATTGTTACCAACTCTGAACGAGTATGTAAGAAACAATAATATAATATTATGATATGTGCATATGTCAAAAAAATTATAGGCACCAAATATCATAGAAAAAAAAGGAAAACATAGGCAAGTACGTATAATAACATTCAAAAGCAAAAACATATGTAATATACCCATCAATCTAAAAATCAACCATTTCAAAATATTAACCACTAGAAAAGTTTGCAAGAATCCACCATGTAAACATTTTGTTAGTGTTCATAAGGGGTTCAGCCACTACCCTGTCGAATTGACCAATATTAATGGAAATCAATAAAAATTTTAATTCCAAACCCTATGGCAAGTGTATCTTATCTTATACACATACTAAGATCAAACAAGTAGACATAACCTAATAAATCCTCGAAATTTCCTAAGCAACTAAATAACCAATTCGGTTGTAGTATTAATTAGAGCATGATTCAATGATGAAAAATTCGAATTAAAGCTTGGGTCTATGTAGAGATTCATTACCTTGTATTGTTAGAAGTTTTGAATGAGTTTAGTGAAGAAATAGTTTTGATTTGGATTGGCATATGCAAGAGTAGAATAGTATTTCTCCATGGCAAGAGAGTGAAAATCTTCGAAGGGAAGTGAGGACTAGTATTTATAATGGAAATAATTTTTTCTGAATCAAAAAGAATTGTACCAAACATAATACTACCAATTAGAGCTAGTACCCACCGGAATTGTACTGAACCAAATTGGATCATCGTCAAATTTTGTTCTTTAAGACATGGATGATACTTCTACGTTCATACACTAGACTTTTAGATATTTGTTGGTGCTAGAAAGGTTTCTTTCTCAGAAAACATAAATGATTAATTTGCAACAAACCGACAACAAGAAACATACTAAGATAACACGAAATTGAAGAATCAGCAGTTCAAGATCAAAGGTGATCGCTACATAAATAAAAAGACATGTTTGACAGGAGTAAAGCACATTTATAATGGTCCTCCTTTTTGGGCAGTATAAATTGACAAATCAACCACACATGCCGATTCCAAACCATTCAAAAGGAGGATTGTTATGGGATAAACAACAAAAAGAAAAGAAAGAAAGAAAAACAAAACATAGAATCTCGCAGCTGAATGACAACATATAATAATCAAATAAACAGTTCATGAAGCTGTTTCACAAGTAATGTTGATTATACTTTTACAATACAGATCAGAGTTACATACAACAATAATAAATAAATAAATGCAGCGGATTAACATGACGCAGCGGAACATATATGAAATAATAATAGTTTCTTGAATCTTCGTCTTCGTTCTCCAAAAAATAAGTCTTCAACACTAAAATGCCCAAGCTGACCCAAGCGAGTTGAAAAGACAAAACATTCGAGTCAAAACTAAAAGATCTTATGTAAGTTAAATCAACATAAATAAATATGAGTGTAATAGCTTAAGAGATGTTTACGAGATTTTACATCTCCTGTCCAGTGTCTAACGTGTGTACAATAATTTAAGTGATGTTCAGGATTACCATCTCTTAAGGATCATTTAGACTATCTACCATGTAGTAAAATACACTTTTATAATAGTGTCTACAGTAAAATAAATATTAAAATTGCATTAAAACCCATATCCCCTTAACACATTTTTATATATTCTCATAGTCTATAAAGTACCGTAATTCCTTCATAAAATAGAGGGTTATCAGAAAGTACTCTATAGGTATGGTACAAACTTAACTCGTAGAAGGCGCGATAGAGCATGTGAACATGGTACTCGAGGCAATGCTAGGGTAGATATACCAATTGCGGATTCAGACTGGTGGTAACGCATAACAGCTACTAACGTCCACCTCGGAACACACTCCCAAATCAAAATCATGAGGTGGTCACCAAATCAGTCACAAAACAATAGATATGGTATCGAATAAGCATGTCTGATAGGAGGAGCGACCTCACTTGGCCTGACGTGGCTCCTGTTATAGTCACATCTAAGCTGACTCACAGGAGTCGGGGTCATGTAAATACCTCATACAAAATTGTTCACCAAACCATCCTACTTTATTTCTGCAATCTCCACCACGTATGCAGTTGTTAAAGTGGTTTTCGGTATTAGTAGAGAGTACGATAATATCTGATCCCGGTCTTTTTAACTACCAAATGCTTATTACAAATCGGTTACATTTCAAAAATCAATTCATAATTGATATCAAAATATCATATTTATTTCAGTTCATGTCACTTTCTGAAATCATATTCACTTTCGAAATCATATTCACCTTAGAAATCATACAGTTTTTGAAATCATATTTTCTTCCAAAAATCATATTCCCAAAATAGGTTAAACCCTCATTTCAAAATCATCATATTTAATTAAATATGTCGTTTAAATCCTAACCTAGGATTATAACATCATTTAACCGTATTTGCTTTTAAATCAAGGATTTGAATATATAAGCACTTCCACTTTACTTAGTCTGAACTTTAGAAAATAGTTTAAATAGTTTGAAGAGTTTAACATAGTAAAAAGAATTTTTTAAATAGTTAAAACACTCTAAAATATTGTAAAATAGATTTAAAAGTAGTTTAAATGGATTTAAGATAGTTAAATAGATTTAGATAGGTTAAATATAATAAAATAACATTAAAATAGAATAAATAGATTTAAAATAAATTAAAACGGGTTATTTAGCTTAAAATAAATTAAATTGGGTTAAGTAGTTTTAAATTAGATTAAAATAAATTAACATGGGTTAAAATAGGTTAAAATAATTTAACATAGTTATTATAGGTTGAAATAGTTTAATAATTTGAAAATCTTAATAATTAGAAATTTTAAAATAACACATTTTTAAAACAGTTTATATTAAAAATATAAATTTGAAATTAATATCAATTTAAACTATTTATTTCATTTCAACACATCAGGACCATTTCAATTTCCAAATTAACAAATTCAATTTCAAATTTTTCAAATTAGATTCTCAATAAACTATTCAATTCTATATTAGTTTCAATCCTTGTTTGAAATATCAATTTAAGCTATTCTAACTTCAATATATTTCAAAGTTATATTTCAAACAATTTCAATAACTCAATTTTCGATAAATTTCATTTGTACTTCAAATTCGACTATGAAATTCCAGCTTAATTCTTTAAACGATTCATTGAATCAATTCCAATCTGAACATTCAAAACTTGGATTTCGAAAATAATTCAGTTTATACAAATCAACTTTCATTTTAAAATATCATTTAACTAAATTCAAATTTTAAGGATTTAAAATCGTTTAATTTAACCAATCTGGTGTCCGTATATAATTCTCTATCCTATGGTCGAGTGATACAGATATTTATCATTTCAATCCACAAATATTTAAATTTACGAATATATATCATTCCAATCCGCAATCCCGAATTTAAACTTAAAACCCATAAAATCACTCGAGTCTATCATCTCAACTCATAACGATTTTCCCTAATCTATAGATCGTTCGGTTATATATCATTTCAACCAGTAGTGATTTTCCTAAAAATAACTAAGGGAACTTGCAGAGTGATAATAGTATATAAATTAAACATGACATCCAATCATCCAATATGTAACGACCGGTAATTTTTATCTATAATTTTATTTACATATTTAATTGAAATTTTGTGAAATTTAAATAATTTAATTTGGAAATAAAAAATTTATATTTCAAATGCGTCTATTTAAACATAGCAAATGATAATTTTTCATCAGATAATATAGAAGTTTATTTTATTGTGTAATTCAATTTTAATTTAGATCAGTTAATAATTGACGATAATAAAACATTTTCCAAACCTGAATGTTTTTACATAATAAACTTGCAAATCATCTTCTAAGTGAGACGTCATATTTCGCTTCTTCAAATTTGGACTGCTATTGTCACATTTATCCTAATTCTAGCAGATTTATAGCATTTTCAATACCGATTATCGACTTTTGATAGGATGATCGTACCGCTAATATCTATATACTCTTTTGATCATCTCTTTGTACTGATCTCTATAGTATATTCATCTGTGTATTTAGGTGTCTGGTACGGTATGTGATAACCAGAATTTTGAAGTATCTGTTAATTGTTAATTAATGGGGTTAATTAATAGAAATATTGAATTATAGATTTAACAAATAAATCTGATAATAAATAGTTATACCTGGATTGTAATTCAAATTTGAATCTGAATTTGAGTTTGAATTTGAAACATGAATTTTAGATTTAAGTAAATGCCTTAGTAAATAATTTGGATTTTTAAAATAATATATACATAGACAATTTACTTAATGTATAATTGGTTAATAACATTTTCTATAAATACTGTGTATAATTTTAATTGGGAAATATAATAAGAAAAAAAAACTATATAAAACATAAGTTAACAAGTGTTAAATTATATGATTTAAAAACTCTAAAATGATAAGTATTTGTTGGGCATGTTTCCACCTACTACCGAACCATCCCCTCTCCACGCATTGCCGAGCCAACCTATTCCCACCTACTACCGGATTCACCTTCACCGAACCATCTCCTCTCCAAACAATGCCGGACCAATACACTCTCCAAAGCCCTACCGGTCCAACGCCACTCCCAAGCATTGCCGAACCAACCAACTTCCCCTACATAGCCGAACCAAGCCCCATCCACTCACCACCGGATCATATCCCACCGAACCAAGCTCCATCCACTCACCACCGGATCATGTCCCACCGAACCAAGCTCCATCCACTCACCACCGGATCATGTCCCACCGAACCAAGCTCTACCGAACCAACCTACCTCCATCCACTGCCGAACTAGAAGCAAGGGAGGACACGACCATACCAATTCTGCCAGGTCAAATTGCATCGGCCCAGGCCTACCAGCCGCTATATACATCCAAGACCCCTGCCCCCAACCTCACTCTATAAATAGAGGGGTAGGGGTACAACAATGGCAGACAAGTTTGAGAGCTCAAGCAAGGATAGAACTTTCAAACAACTTTCAGATACTTGTAATCAAAGCTTTGTACTTGTAATCTGTATAGAAAAGGAGAATAACATATAAAGTGGACGTAGGCACATTCTGGCCGAACCACAATAAATCTGTGTGTCTTTTACAATTTAGTCCATCTATTTTATATATTTGCATAAATCACCCAAATCATTAAGCACAACATATAATCAACAAGATCATACGACTTGGAGGTGTTTGCCCATTTTTTGTGCAAACATTTTTGGTGCTTTCATTGAGAGAGGAGCTCGAAGCTTCAGCTTCTCCCACTTAACCCTTTTCCTATCAGCATCGTTCATTGCTTGGAAAACATGCCTCCCGGACGGAAGAAAGATGCTAACAAAGGAAAGAACATCGCAACTAGCAGTATCCCAGATCCAGTGATCAGAGATCAAGACAATCGTCCGGTTCCAACAGCAAATGGAAATCAGGCAAATCCGACAGCCCCTGCTACGGAACAACCAATTACAAGGATGGATGTGGACAGGGTTGTGGCTGAAGTAACTAACCGCTTCGCATCTCAACAAGAATCCTTGGTGGACCAACTCATGTCACGCTTAAGGGATGCTGAAGAATCTAACCACAACACTGAATCATGGGGCGAGTCCCGGTCTGGAGGATCTGGGAGACGACAAAGGTCTTCCTTCTTCGAAGAAGCTAACAACAGAAACAGCTATGGTAGGAGCCGAGCCCGGACTCAGCCCGAATTCCGACCCGAAGAAACACTTGGAACCGAACCCAACAGGGGAGGTACCAGGCAGGGGTCGGATGTAGCTGAGCCCGCCATGCTACCTAACCATGGAAACGCCAATGGACGGGGCCGAGCTAGAGTCCAACCCAAAGTTGGACCGGAGGAAGTACCCAGGACAGAACCCAGCAGAGGAAGATCAAGGCAAGGGCCAACTGTGGCTGACCCCAGCGTGCCCCCGGTAGACCAGAGGCAACCATTGGAGAATGTTAGGAGTGATAGACGATACCATCCCTACAGGTCATCTGGACGGAATCAATCCCGCAGGGAAGAACCAAACTCATTTCTATCCGCTCCAAGTTCTGATGAAAGGATGGTGCGATTGTTCAGAGAGTGCGTCCGACGGGACCAAAGAGATCGAGGGATAGGCACTAGGGTAACCAGCCCCTTCACCCGCAATATCGAAATCGCCATCACCCCTCGAGAATGGAAAATGCCAAAATGGAACCTTACAAGGGAACCTCTGACCGCGTCGTACACTTACAGAGATACACACAGCATATGCTCATGAGCGGAGCAACGGAGGGAGTGTTGTGTAAATGCTTCCCACTATTCTTGGTATATCTAGCTACCTCCTGGTTCTGCCATCTACCCCAAGGGTCCATCAGCTCATGGGAAATGTTGAAAGAAAAGTTCATCAGCCAGTTCCGCATTCATGTGGAACAACCCAAGGACGCTTACTCCCTATCTAATATAAAACAGAAACTCGGAGAGACAGTGCAACAATATCTAACCCGATTCAACGCCGCAGCGGCCGCAGTCCAAGATGCCGACGAGAAACTTATCTAATGGCCCTCTGCAGTGGTATACATCCGGATACTAAATTTGCTAGGAGATTAACGAAAGAAAAACCAGCTACATTACCTGATTTCTTCTATGAAGCCGGGAAGTATACGAGGCTTGAAGACGCTGCCACTGAGAGGCAGTCAGGGCAACAGGCTAAGCAACTCCAGACAGGGTTCCCGTTGCAGCAAAGGACGTTCGAAGAAATGACTCCAGAGATAGTGCTGGGGGCAAGAAGGGGGAAAAGCGCTTATACAGGCCAGGACCGAGATTTGACTCTTACACTCCTTTAAATGAAACAATCGAAAACATCTTCTTAGCTACCCAAGACGAAGTTAGATACAAGCGCACCCCGCACAAGAAGGAATCAGATAATGCAATTAAGTCTGGGAAGTTCTGCCGCTTCCACGAATCTCATGGGCATGACACCAATGAATGCCATCATCTCCGGGACTTGATTGAAGAACACATCAGAAGGAAGAGACTAGAGCGCTATGTGAAAGGTTAGAACAGGATTTCAACTCCTTCCAATGAGAACCCAGGGCTATCCCTCCCGGAAGTAGGCGGAGGAAATCGCAACACCAGCGGCTCCAGTCAAGAGAAGATAGCGGTCCTTACCATATCAGGAGGACCACACATCGCCGACGGAAGCTGGGCAGAGATGGAAAGATAAGGTAAGTCACTTAGAAACAATAAAGGCTACGTTAATTCTGTTACAGAAGAACGCCACCCGAAACGGAAAGAGAATGATGACATCACATTCAGTAGGCATGATCTAGAGGGAAGGCAGTACCCTCACATGGATCATATGGTCATCGCTGCCTGGTTCGGTCCAGCCAAGGTTTTCCGAATTCTAGTAGACACTGGAAGCTCAGTAAATATCCTATTCAAGCATGCTTTCGACAAAATGAAGCTGTCAATGAAGGATGTGTCTCCCTGCAGCAAACCACTACATGGTTTAACTGGAGATGCGAAGATGCCCCTCGGGCAACTGGACCTCTTTGTCGAAATAGGAAGTCATCCCCGCTCCGTTGTGCGAAAACAAACATTTGTGCTAATAGAGAACCACTCGGCCTACAACGCCTTTTTGAGAAGGCCAGCCTTGTCTGACTTCCAAATTGTCCTAGCCCCGTGGTGCCTGAAGATGAAATTTCCAACGGATAACAGAATAGGAGAAATAGAGGGAGATCAAGGCGCCGCTCGAGATTGCTATGTGACTGAACTTCGCAATAACCGCAGGAAGGATAAAGGGAAGGATGTAGAGACTTCTCTCTGCAAGAAAAACTTGGAAGCATAGCAATTAAGGAAATCCCCTCCTCTTCGATATACTAGCGATCCTTTCAACGAATTAGACCCCAGGGACAAGGAGGAGGAGGCCACCACTGAGCCTGTAGAGGCTATGGAATTTGTATCTGTAGACAAACACGACCCAAGTAGACTGCTGAGAGTCTGGTCTCAGTTAAGAGCGGAATTGAAGGATCAACTCGTCGATTTTCTTCGCCACAACATGGATGTATTTGCATGGATGCACGCTGACATGACTGGAATCTCCCCAGACGTAGCATGCCACGTACTGAACATCGATCCCACCAAGGTGCCAGTAAAGCAGAAAAAGAGAAGCATGGGGGAAGAACGATCAGCAGCCCTCGAGGAAGAAGTAAAGAATCTACTTGTCAATAACTTCATACGAGAAGCCATCTACCCAGAATGGATCGCCAACCTGATACTGGTAAAGAAGGCTAATGGGAAGTGGCGAACATGCATCGACTTCTCCAACTTAAATGATGCTTGCCCGAAGGACTGCTTCCCACTCCCCCGAATCGATCAACTCGTGGACAGCACAGCCGGACACGAACTCTTATCCTTTATCGACGCATACTCGGGATATAACCAGATCCATATGCACACCCCCGATCAAGACCACACTAGTTTCATCACTGACCGGGGATTGTACTACTACAGAGTAATGCCTTTTGGACTTAAAAACGTCGGAGCTACTTATCAGCGCCTCGTCAACAAGATGTTTGTGGAATTAATAGGACGAACTATGGAAGTTTATGTGGATGACATGCTGGTAAAATCGAGAAAAGCCAACGATCATATAAACCACCTGGACGAGATGTTTCAAGTACTTTGCCAATATGGAATGAAGCTGAATCCTCTAAAGTGCTCCTACGGAGTATCGTCGGGAAAGTTCTTGGGATTCATCGTCCATGCCGGGGGGATTGAAGCAAACTTCGAACAAGTCCGGGCTCTGCAAGATATTAAGATACCGTCCACTCGAAGAGAGATGCAAAGCCTAAACGGGAAAGTGGCCGCCCTAAGCAGGTTCATCTCTAAAGCAACCGACAAATGCATCCCTTTCTTCGAAGCTCTAAAGAAAGACAAAGGAAAGTTCGAATGGACTGACGAATGGTCGACAGCCTTCCTTAACCTAATCGAACACCTTCAGAGACCACCAGTACTCTCTACTCCAAATGAAAGCGAAGAACTATACCTATACCTTGTTGTATCGTCCCATGCTTTAAGTGCCGCTTTGGTGAGAGAGGACAACCGCGCGCAGCGGCCCATATATTTTGTAAGCAAGAGATTTACAGGGGCAGAAGCCAGATACCCTAAACTTGAAAAGCTAGCATACTGTTTGCTAATCACGTCATGGAAACTGCGACATTATTTCCATTCTCATTTCATTAGAGTTTTAACCGATCAACCGCTAAGGCAGGTACTCCATCGCCCCGACACTTCTGGGCGATTGCTTAAATGGTGCATTGAACTGAGTCAATATGATATCATCTACCACCCTCGCACCGCCATCAAGGGACAAGCCATGGCCGATTTCATTGCCGAATTCACTACCAATGAAGGTAAAGATCGATCTGAAATAACAAAAGATATCAAGTGGAACCTCTTTGTAGATGGAGCATCATACGAACAAGGCTCGGGGGCAGGTATTGTGATAATCACCCCCAGGGGAAGGAAGCTGCACTATGCCCTAAAGTTGGAATTCGCTGCCACCAACAACGATGCAGAATATGAAGCAGTGATAGCCGGATTAGAACTTGCCCTAGAGATTGGAGTCGGTTTTTTATGTCTCCATAGTGATTCTCAACTTATTGTAAATCAAATACTGGGAGAATTCCAAACTCGAGGAGAACGACTCACAGCATATCTAAAGAAGGACAAGCTACTGGTCAGCCAATTGGATCACTATTTAATCAAACACATTCCCCGAGAGGAGAACCGAGAGGCCGACGAACTGGCAAAGCAAGCTAGCATGAAGAACAGCACCATTTCTGGAACGGTAGCCATCTCAAAACAACTAGCCCCAAGTTTCGAACAAGAGGATCCGATAGCTGCAATCGAAGAAGAAACTTGGATGACTCCTATCCGGAAATACTTGCAAGATGGCACACTACCCAACGAGCGTAACGAAGTCAGGAAAATCTTGAGGAAAGCTTCCCGCTATACAATACAAGAAGGCATCCTCTATCGGCGCGGCTTCTCTAACCCCTTATTAAGGTGTGTCGCTGGAAGGGAAGCCGAGGAAGTCTTATCCAACATCCATCAAGGAAGTTGCGGAGATCACACTAGAGGGCAGACTCTAGCAAAGAAGATACTCCGATATGGGTATTACTGGCCCACTTTAAACAAAGACGCCTTAGACTTCGTCAAAAGATGTGACATATGTCAGAAATTTACTAAGATTCCTCGACTACCAACAAATAAGATTACTCAAATGACCAGCCCTTGGCCCTTTGCGATATGGGGAATTGACTTGATTGGCGAACTGCCAATGGGCCAAGGCGGAGCCAAATATGCCACAGTGGCAGTTGACTATTTCACCAAATGGGTGGAAGCAGAGCCTCTAAATAAAATATCTTTGGCAAAAGTTATTAACTTCTTGATCAAAAATGTTTTGTGCAGGTACGGGGTTCCACTCAAAATAATATCGGACAATGGACTTCAATTTGACAACGAGGAATTCACCGACTGGTGCCGAGAGCACGGAATTCATAAAAACTTCTCATCCGTAGCTTATCCCTAGGCAAACGGACAAGTCGAAGCTGTCAACAAAATTCTCAAAACTCTAATCAAGAAGAAACTTGAAAAGTCAAAAGGCGCTTGGGTGGATGAACTTCCTACGGCACTTTGGGCCTACCGCACATCTTTCAGAACATCAACAGGACATACTCCTTTCTCTTTGGCATACGGATCGGAGGCCATGCTCCCAGTTGAAACTGTAGTGCCCTCCCACCGTAGGATCCACTACAACCTAGAAGAGAACGAAGAACTCCTCCACATGTCTGTGGATCTAACTGAAAAGAGAAGAAATGATGCAGCACTCAAAGCGGCAGCTCACAAGCAAAAAGTGGCAGCACAATACAATTCCAAAGTCAAGCACCGCAGCTTATGAGAAGGAGATCTTGTCCTCAAGCGGATCTTCCCGCGCCCCGGAGCGCTAGATCCAATCTGGGACGGATCCTATGTAATCCATAAAGATCTCCACAACGGAGCTTATATTTTGTCAACAGTGGATGGAGAGGTGTTCCAGAGGGCATGAAACATTCAACACCTTCGTCGATACTTTTCTTAACTTGTACTGCCCATATGAAGTGAATTAACGAAGAGAATCAGTGGACGTAGGCATTTTCGTACCGAACCACTTTAAAAATCTTGTCTCTTTTTAACATGTTCCTTTATATCTTGGCTGCTTGTTAAGCTTTATCCTTTACTTTTGAACAAAATCCTGTATAACGGCATTTCCATTCTGTACACTTCACGACACAACCTCACCTGGACAAGACCTAACAGGTACTATACGTATCTATGCCCTCGTCAATGAGACACTTTTGCTCCAGCATCCCTCTGCTGCGGGTTAACCATTGCTCGCGACGGCCCTCAAAGCCAACTGTAATGAGCCGATCATAAGCCACCGAGAAGGCCGACTATAGCTGAGGCAGCTCATTACGGCGTTCGGCTCGCCGGCGACCGTGAACCGATTATAAGCCCCAACATAAGGTGTGGCCATCCAGGGGCAGTTCACAGTTGACGATCGGCACCCACGCTAGCTGGCCACGGTAAATCGAATAATACCCATGATTACGGGCCATAATGGCCCGGGTATTTACTGTGCACGATCTCGGCTCGATGTGTCTTAAGTATGGCTGTGGTAAAAAAGAAAACTCCCCGCGGAGGCGTAAGATGGGTGACGAATGTCTCCAAGACCAACAGCTAGGGAAAGTGACTACAAAACCCGTTTGCCACAAACTTAAGCACATCGAAGGCCTTCCATGATTGGAAGTTTTAATATTCCTTATATTTTCATTTTATTTATAAAAACTTTCCTCCTATCCTCTATAACGATCACTAAAGTACATGACACAAAATAGGAGACACTCGCTAATGGGAATAAGAACTCACAGCTGGATGGCAGGACATTCAACTACATTCCATATTCGATTACACAAGGCATTCAAAGCTATCGTCTACAGAAAAAACTTGAAGGGCGGTACTCTCTTCCCCTGTGTACAAATAAGTAGCTCTGATATATTCACACATCACATTAACATTGCAAGACATGAAATTATATGTTAAGCGAGAACTTGACATCAGAACACAATTGAATCACTAGCACATGCACAGCTATATTTCTTGTGCAACACATCAAAATAATGACAGCATCCTTATATGACAGAATCATCTTATGTTATAAAGTTACATGTTAAAAATGAAGTCGTTCGTTGCAATGACATAATTACAACCTGAAAGTACATTAATGTTTTAGAACTAGTATATACAGGAATGTCAAGTAAAACCAAAAATGCCCGGATCAAGTCAAAATAGTCGGCAGCATCAGAACTTCATCTCTATCCTTCCAACCCCCCAAGATTTACTTGACAGCAGGATCAGAACTCCCAGCATGCTGACCAGAGGTCCCACCTGCACAATTCAGGAGAAGAATCTATTAGGCAAACGATAAGCAATCAAGTTAAGAAAAGATCAAAAGGGAAGACTTACCAGCGTCTGCTCCCTGATCATCATACTCCAACTGCACACCCACTTCCTCGACGGTAAGTAGCCGCATGCCCTCCTTCACCGTCACCTTCTCCTCCTTGGTGAACTGAGCGGTAACCACATCCATTCTGAAGGCCACGCCACCCTCTTTATCTGCATCAGCCTTGGCCTCCTCCAAAACCCGGAGATATATCCTAGCCATGACCAGGGGGTAATCGTCCATCCAGGATAGGTTGCCCTGCTTCCAAGTACGAAAATACATATGCTGCAGCATATCATCCATCATCCCCTCGTTCTCCTCAAACTCCCTCATACGGGCCTCAGAAACAGACAACTTTGCAACAGCAGCATCCCTCTCCAATCGGTATCTCGAGCAGTCGGCTTGAAGGGATCTCCTCATCGCCTCCATCTCCTCCTTTAGCTTGGCCTGAGCAAGCCCTGCGGCTTCGAGCCTTCCAGATAACTCCTCTACCTGCTCGAGATCCGCTCTCCGAACCTCATCCACCGTTACGATGGCCATATCAATTCGTTTCTTGCAAGTAGCCTCTATCTTTCGCAATTCTGCCTTGCTAGCCTCTTCCATGGTTTTCTTTAGTCGTCTAAAGGCCGCCTCATGCTGGGAGATCTGAATGGCCTGATCGGCAAGTTGTTTGGCCTGATCGGAAACCATTAGCCGCAACCGAATGTTAGCACTTCCGATTTCCTCTCTAGCCTTGACCAGTCGGGCGTAATGCCCCATCAACTTCTTGGCCTCCTCAGCCACTCGATCGATGTTTGCCTTGGCCTCATCCCCCATAGTCACAATCCGAGTGGTCAACAAGTCGAGATCCAAAGACTTAGCCTCATCAAGCACCCTTACCATAGGATTGCGGGGTAGGAGGTGCTCGTCGGTAACCTCATCGAAGGAAATATCATAAGAACTCGGGTCCAGATCTGGATGACCCGCAAATGGGTTACGAGCCAAGTCGGGACGATCAACATGAGTAACGGTAGGATTCTCTGATGGATGCGGAGATGGTATGGACTCAGTATCCTCCCCCGTGATGTCATGAATAGGCTGGGTTGGGGGCTGAGGTCCGAGTGAAGGCTCGAAAATGGAACGCCTCCTCTTTCTCTTTTGAATATCCTCTTCAATGACTCCGAGAAGAGAACGGTAGCCAACTACGCCCCCGGAACGGTCAATCGAGGGCTTCGGTTTAGCAGAAGCTTTGAGGAGTTTGAATTGCTCGAGGCGGTGCCGAATGTCTGATGTCTTGGCTGCCTTACCTGTTCCTGGAATAAAAACCGATTGTTACAAGCATGCATGAGACTATAATCCAAGAAACATGTGAAGTTAAAAGAGGAGTCGAAAATTCACCTTGAACCGCCGGAGTTGTCCTAGCTGAAATGCTCTCAGAAGATGGACTGGCACCAGTCCCGGCCTTATCAGTTTTCTTTGGTTTCTCCACCAAGGCCGACCCTTCCTCCAACCCCTCAAAAGCTTGGCGGAAAGCATCATCCGTCCACTCTTGAATCTCACCTGCTTGCCCCGAGGTCAAGGCACCAACGCCACTACCACTTTGTCCTTCTCCACCATTACCACCATCACCTTCTCCATCACCTCCACTCTCCTCCTCGCCTCTTTCCTCCTCTCCACTTTCCTCCTTCGGAACATCTGGGCACGTGCTGGGAGAGGGTCTATCAGTTTTCTTGAGCTTCTTCCCCCCGACGAATGGAGGTATCGAGAAGGGTTTCCTCTTGCTGCTCTTTGTCGTGGCCCCTCCTTTGGATTTAGCAGCCCTTTCCTCGGCCGTATCCCTCTGCTTGACCACAGATTGATGTGGTAGAATCAAGTTGTGTCCCAGGAGAGTATCATTCCTGATCAGGTAAGAAGCTGACCTATACCTTCCTGAAATGGCCTCTATCTCCGCGGCCATCTGAACCAGGTGATCATTCTCCACGACCGCAAAGCCACCTGTCGCTAGCAAGAAATAAAAGAACATAAGAAGAAGCATCTCAGTCAGAACGGAAATTATAAATAAGCTTCAACTTACAACCAGAGGTGAAGCGGTGGATCGAAACGGTGTCATCCTGGACGAAGAACCATTCCTTCTTAAACATGGTGAACTTTGAATACAAGTCCAAGACCGGCTTAAAGGATACGGCCGATTCCAAGCTGATGTATGGAGACCCCTTCTTGTAACCTCTCAAGTTATATAGATACCGAATCTCCCGATTAGAAGGGGGGCCCGTACTTTCTCTAGAAAATCACGAATAGGCACACCAAGATAGCGTAAGGGTTGGGTTGGAGCTGGAAAGGGGCCACCTTCAAATAGGTGACGAAGCTAACTATCCAAGCATTGATTGGAGGAATGGCCCTACACATGCAGTGGTACCTACTATAAGCGAAGTATCCTTCAAGGGGATTATATGGCATGACCCCCTTCCCTGGCAACAGCATGCGTGCTCTATCAATCCCAAAGGAGCGGGAGATAACATCAAGCTGCTCCTCTCTAAGAGAGCTCGGAAAGCAGTCAGGAGGAGAGTTCAGAAGCTCTTGAGGACCATATCCGTCCACTAGTGATCTCAGGGTGGGTCCCTGTTGTCCCGGTCCTGGCTGGGCTGGGGGCACCACAGGGGACTCTCTTCTGTCCGTAGATTTTCACTTTTCTGATCGAGTTTCCACTTTGTGAGACATTCTCTACGATACCAGAGAAACATACTGTTAAAAACGAGGAATATAGAGACATGAGCAAGCAAGTATATGTAGCCCGGAATTTCACTCGTAATTCAAAATATAAGAAAAACATTTGGTAGTTCAAAGCCGGAAGGTCATTCGGCGCTCAAACCCCCGATTGGTAAAGCGAGGCAAAAAGTTCATTCGGTTTCATCCGGTAATTCAGGGGTTTTTAAGCTCATTCGGCACTTTTACTTCCCGTTCCCATTCGATGGTTCGAGCACACGTTCCATTTGACAATTCAAAGCATGAAAGTGTCATTCGGTACTTAAAACCCACAAGGTTCATTTGGTAAATCAAAGTCTCTAAGTTCATTGGGAGGTTCAACCTTAAAAAATCGTCCGAAAGAAGAAAGCTTACCCGGTCCGGCAGTTAAGTCGATTCGGTATACAGTTAATCCGACAGTCAGAACTTGTTCGGCACTACAATTTGTTCGGCAGTTAAGAATTCGATTCGGCTGTTTCACTTGGTAAGAAATAACGAAAGCACAATGCCCATACTTATAGGAAAATGGAAGCGACCGGACCACTGGTTCGACACTCAGGGCCGGATGAGAATGCCGGATGAAACTGTCCAAGCTAAAACAAAGCGCGACATATGCTGGCATATGCCCCACTTTGGGGGGCAAATGTTGGGCATGTTTCCACCTACTACCGAACCATCCCCTCTCCACGCATTGCCGAGCCAACCTATTCCCACCTACTACCGGATTCACCTTCACCGAACCATCTCCTCTCCAAACATTGCCGGACCAATACACTCTCCAAAGCCCTACCGGTCCAACACCACTCCTAAGCATTGCCGAACCAACCAACTTCCCCTACATAGTCAAACCAAGCTCCATCCACTCACCACCGGATCATGTCCCACCGAACCAAGCTCCATCCACTCACCACCGGATCATGTCCCACCGAACCAAGCTCCATCCACTCACCACCGGATCATGTCCCACCGAACCAAGCTCTACTGAACCAACCTACCTCCATCCACTGCCGAACAGAAGAAAGGGAGGACACGACCAGACCAATTCTGCCAGGCCAAATTGCATCGGCCCAGGCCCACCAGCCGCTATATACATCCAAGACCCCTGCCCCCAACCTCACTCTATAAATAGAGGGGTAAGGGTATAACAATGGAAGACAAGTTTGAGAGCTCAAGCAAGGATAGAACTTTCAAACAACTTTCAGATACTTGTAATCAAAGCTTTGTACTTGTAATCTGAATAGAAAAGGAGAATAACATATAAAGTGGACGTAGGCACATTCTGGCCGAACCACTATAAATCTGTGTGTCTTTTACAATTTAGTCCATCTATTTTATATATTTGCATAAATCAACCAAATCATTAAGCACAACATATAATCAACAAGATCATACGACTTGGAGGTGTTTGCCCTTTTTTTGTGCAAACAGTATTTATTTATAAAAAAATATGAATAAGGTTTGTTTTATATCATTTTCCTTAAAGAACTTTATTTATAAAAGTTAAGAAAGTATTTATTTAAATAGGAAAATAAAATTTAAAAGCTTTAAAAATGTTAATAACTTAATATTTGTAATACTTTAAACATAAGGTAAATATTTTAAACTTATTTGGATTTAAAAATATATGTACAAGATTTTTTTATTAATATGTGATTTGTTTTATTCTATTTTCTTTTAAAGGATTTCATTTTATATAAATTAATAAAACATATGTATATGAACATAAATGTAATATAAGGTAATATATTTAATAAAGATGTATTAAAACATATATATGCAAATACAAACAAAAGAATAATAATATAAATATCTATTTAAACCATATTTCTTTAATAACAAGTGTAAGTCAAATTTTGTCATCAATGTGACATTTGTAAAGATAATAATATGCATGATAAACAAGAGTCATTAGCTTCTTCTTTTGTAAAAAAAGAAGAAATAATTAAGAGTAAAACAAGTTATGTTTATATAACATTATTTCCTTTCTTATTCTCCTTTTCTTATGTTCAAAACTAAACAAAATACAAAGCAAAATCTGAAACAAAACCAAGAAAAAAAATCATAATAAAAACCAAATTTAAACAAAAGCTTTAGGATTTTCAACGGAAACTGATTCAAGTTCGAAACTCTCAAAATCTAGAATCAAGCAGTAACAAGCTTTTCAAGTTTCAAAAAGGGATCAGTAATTCAGTTTTTTCAAGGTTCCAGCAAATCGAGGCTCTATTCATTTTTTTTAAGGTGAGTAAAACATATCTGATTTAAAAAGCTTTTGATCTGTTAAATCCCTGTTCCATGCAAAAACTTAAGCTTAATTAGGCAAAAATGGTTTGCATGTAATAATAAATGATTTTATGTATATTTGTTGTGGTTATCTTTATGTGCATGTCTAAAATTCAAGTGTAATGCTCTATTCTTTAACTGATTGGATGAAAATAACATTTAAAAATTAAGAGTTTTGTTCCAAATCAGTTTTATGTTAAAGTGTTTAAACAAAATTTGTTTAAAACAATGTGGATTAAATTTTAAAAATTGATATGGTAAGAATTGAAGGTTATGTCAACCTGGAAGCTTATTATTCAGTAAAAGAAAAACTTGATTTATTAAAAAAAATTCAACATGAATAATTAGCTGATTCAAATTCATAATATGATACATTTATGAGAAATAGGATTTTTGAGACAAAAATCAGTATTTTTGGAGTAGTTTGAAGTTGTTTGGGAAATGAATTTTGACCATTTCCCGGCGATCGACGAACTTTTAGATGAACAGATTTTGGTCGAAGCAAGTTTGGGGTTCATGTATTTTGGGAAAAATGGAGATTCATTTTTGTAATGTCGGTGGTGGTCGATTAAGATGAAGTTAGGGGTTTTAAAGGGTTTGGGAACAGTATCAGTTACTCGAGAATTTCGGCGTCGAGGAGATTGATTAAGCCTGCGGTATGGGAGAAAGGATAACGTGTCGTTGGCGGCGGCGTTGGCAAATTTTTGGGGGTTTCGGTGGCCAAAGCGTGAAGAACGAGGTAGGAATATGGAGGCCTTTCCTATGGGGGAGTTTTAAAGGTTCGGATTTCGACGTGGGCATGATAGAGCGATGTTGTGGTGGTCTGGTGGTTCAGCAGGTCAGAGGTGATTTGTGGATAGGGACGACGACATGCTCCAGTGAGGCGGAGCTGCGTGCAGGTGCACGCGGTTGTGCTCGTGTATGTCAGAGCAGCATTTAGGAGAAGAAGAAAGTGAAGATGAATTCTGGAATCTGAGAAGATGGGGGTTACTCGGTGTTCTACTCGAGTCACTAGAGAGTTCCCTTCGATAGTTTACCAGTATTTTATCGGTTTTAATTTAAAACAAAGTTTAATATAAAATGATGGGTTTGTTTTAGGTCTGGGTCGAGTGCTTTTGAATTTATTTTGATGAAAATTTATACAGTTTTAAAATCCAAGTAAAATCAAGCTTTTATCAGGTCTAAAATGATCTTAAATAAATTACTTTTATATGTAATCAATGTTTTTGTTGAACTATTGAATTTAGAAGTAGAATAAATATGTTATTAATTTAGTTTATTCTTAAGTTTATTTAAACCTAATTTAATATATGTTAATAATAAGTGATTTAAGATTTATTCATAAGATCTTGATAATGATTTAGAAAATAATAAGGATTGAAGAGTTTATCTTATAATAACTGAAAGACTTGGATAATTATAGATTTAATAAATTAATAAGTGATTAAGAGTAATTAATTAATGATTAAAGAATAGTTAATTAATTTAACTATTATGAGTTAATTAATTAAAGATTAGTTAATCCCTAAATAAGGATGAATTTATTAAGCAATTAGAGATTAATACTTAAAAGATAATCATTTAATGTCAAGAAGATGATTTGAATAAGTACTCAATGAAGTACCTAAAGGAAATTAATTTCTCAGTGTAATTAATTAAGTTAATATGGTTAATTTTAATTAATTAGTTAAGTTTAATTAATTAAAGATAATCATTTGATGTTGGGTTAAGAATAATCACTTGGTGGAAGAAATTAAGTAATAATTGTTCAGTGTAATTAAAGGATTGATTAATATAATTAATCAAGGAGTTGATTTAGTAATTAAGGAAAGTTGATTTCTGGTTAATCAAGGTTGATTAATGAATGTAATTAAAGGTTAATTATTTAATGAAATTTGAGAATAATTAACTAATGAAAGTAATTAGAGGATCATTAATTAATGTAATTAATGAAAGTGATCAATCTTGCGAATGAATGATTGAATGATGATAAGTGCTTTAGATTGATTGATATCTCTGATATGAATTGCTTTGTGATATGAAATGTTGGATGGACAGTGATAATATGATTATCTATCAATTATGAATTGCTGTGTAAAAGTGTTATCTGATAATTAAAGTCGAATTGTATTTAATTGGATAATTTGGGTTAAGATGGCATTGGATTCGAAGAGACCGAAGTTGGGTATTAGTTAATACCCGAAACCACTTCGATTCTTTATAGATTGATGTGTGAAACCAATAGGATGGAATATAATGATTTAAGTGAATTGGACCATTTAATCTAAGATTTGGTACTTAGAAATTGATGGATGAAATAAATGATGTCTATAATAATTTGTGAATTTGAAATTGATACAAGTACCCCAGATTTATATAAGTTGTATACTTTTGTATTCCATGTTAGATGGGTTTACTCGCGCTGGTTTCCAGCCTGACCCGGGTGTTACTTTGATGTAATGCTCGGGTCAGACCGAGTATTACAGATTTCCAAGTAAGGACGTTCTGGAGCTCAGGAGGCAAGCTGGATGGCAGGAACGTATGGATTGTTCCGCTATGATATATTGTTGTATAATTAGGGCATGTTGTTTAAAACTATCCAGTATCAGTAATGGTTGTAACTCTGATGTATAAATATAAGTGTACTGATACAGTTCTTCTTTTGTAAACTGTTATTATGTGATATTATATTTTGATCCGCTGCGAATGTGAGATTTCTGTGACTTGTTCCTGTTTCTTCTTCTTTCTCTTTCTTTTTCTTTTCTAACTATCTGGAATTTTCGGGATCGAAATTTATGGGTCGTTACATTTGGTATCAAAGCTTAAAGGTTAAGCGAGAACCTTGGCTTTGGTGGGTGTACCCATTAAGGATAGGGTCAATAGTACCCTAGAATGGTTGAGTGTATATATAAGAGAGCGTACTTGTTATTTTCTTATATAAAGATTTTAAATGATTTCACATAAGATTATATTTTGATATATATAAAGCAATATTTCTTTCTAATAAATATTTAAGTAATTGGTTGTTAAATTATTGGAATTAAATTAAGTGGAAATAGAAATACAATCAAACTGAAATTGAATAAAAATAAGTTTGAAATGGATTCAAACTGAAATTAAAATCTTGAATTTGGGAAAGAGTTTCAGAATAAGGTAATATTAAATTGGTTTTCAGGTATGATAATCTGGGTTATTATCATAAATAATTGTTGTGTTTAATAATAAAATGTGTATTAATGAGTAAGCAAAAATGAAATGTTTTAAGGGGGTAACCTTTAAATAAGTATGACATGTAAATTGAAGTGGGTTTCAAACTATGAAAGTTCCGAATTCTAAATTTAAACATTTGAAAATTGGGTTCAAAATGTTAAAGGGAATAATATTATTCAAACTATTTTGAATATGATCTTATTTTAAAATAAGAAATGTTCGAAAATTTTAAAGAGAATTTGTTTTGAATTGAAACCAAAGGTGGTTTAAATTTTAAAATTTGGCTTGGTGAGCCAAGAAGTAATTATGTATATGTGCGGATATACATAATATCAAAGATGGTTTGAAATAAACTCGAAATGTAGAGTTCTAAATTTAGAATGAGATATGATACCCAAAATGATAAGTTTTTGAACTTAAATAAGTGGGAAGATTATTTATGAGAAGTTTAAATTTGAAATGGAAGTTCAAATTGGGTAAGGTTGACTGGATTAAGTGAATTGAGTTTAACTTGGGAAAAGGTTAAATAAGTTGGAATGGTCAACCTGATTTGGAAATTTCAAGATGAAACTGAGATTTAACTTGGAAAGTTAAATAGTTGATTTAAAATGGGAATTATGAGTGATGTCAAATTGGATTTGAGATCTGGAAATTGAAAATGGATGGATATTTTTAAAATAATTTGATAGATACCATCCTGTTGTTATTAATAATCCTTCAACTATAAATTGAATTTTTTTAAATGAATAAAGAAATGGACTATAGTAATATATCTATTATTGAGATAAAAAGAAAATTTAACTTTAGTTTGAAAATAGAGAAATGGAATCACTTTGGACTTGAGATTTGGGTGTTTAAAATAGAGTTTCAACTGAAATTGTTGAAAATTGGTTTTAAGGTTTAATTTGGATAATAAATTGGTTTTTGAAAGATTTAAATTGATTTAAAATGAAATTCTGGAATGTGGACTCCAAAAAAAACTGTTTAAAGAATTTAAATAAAGGTTAATTTGGTCTAAAAAAGAAATAAAAAAAAGGTTAAACAAACATTTGAGAATTTAACTCGAATTTATATAATTCGAGATGGTTTAATTTTGAATTGAAATTAGTTCAAATTGAATTTGATTTGAATTAATTGAACTTGTGATTGAAGATGTATAAGTATAAAATTCAAATGGAAAATTTGAATTGGATTGATTTGAAACGATTTGAAATTGAAGTGGGTTCAATTTGAAATTAGTCCGAATTGATTTGAATAATTTGGAATTGTAATTAAAGTTGAATAGTTTTAAATTCAAATGGAATTTGAATTGAATTTGGGAAGAAATCAAGAATAATTCAACTTGATTTGGAAATGGAGTTTGAAATTGGGATTAATTCAAATTGGAGTTGAAATGAATTGAAATTGAAACTAGTTCAATTGAAATTTATTTGAATTAGTAGAATTTGAGATCAAGGTTGAATAAAGTTAAATTGGAAAGAAACTGAGGTTAATTCAACTTGAATTGGGGTTGAATCAATTTCAATGGAAATTGAAGTTATTTACATTGGAATTGGGTCGATTTAAATGAAAATGGAAATTTAAATTGAATTGATGAGAATGGAGATTGGGAAGTGAATAGTTTTGACTCTGGACTATTTTTAATATAAATTGTTTTAATATAAACCTATTTTTCCAAGCTATTCATTATATGTACAACCTTTCTTTTAAAAGCCAAACTATCTTATACTTGTTTTACAATTATTTTTTAAACTGTTTAACAATTTTCCAACTGTTTTATAAACTAATTACTATATTTCAACTATTTTACGAAATTAATTACTATCTTACTATTATTTTGCAATTATCTAAAATTTCTATAATTATTTTAACTATTTTCTAACTATTTTACATCTATTTTACAAACTAGTAATTATTTTCCAACTACTTATCTATTTTTAAATTTTTCAAGCTATTTTCTAAATAAACTGGTCGGAGTTCAAACTGTTATTGGTTAAATACCCAATCGAGATAAGAATAGAAGTGATAATCCAAATGTATTGAAGCAATTATGAGTAAGTGAATGAAAATCAAAGTGAATGTGAATAGAAATGGAATTGATTTGGCTAATAACCAATAAAGATAAATACGTAGGGTGTACGTATTTTATTCTATTCGCATAATGATTTGATCCAGATTCGAGCACAGAATTTTGAGATAGTATGTCGATCCGATTTAGGATTTTTCACTCGATTTTCGACGACGAACCTGGATATGAATTGATGATTGATCTGGAAATTCTCTATCATAGTTATGGCTATGCAAGGAGAATGACGGTTTCCGATCAAGAAACCAAATCTGAGCCCGCAATAGGAAGTCGGGTGGACGATACTAGTTTGGAAATGAAATTGTGTGATCGAGTGAGCGATCAGATTGGTATAGCGTACGGATGATATGTGTACATCGTACGGATTTGAATAAAATTTATACTGGGAATTTTTGGATAATAAATGTGTAATGGTTTTTGAAATGAAAGTTATATTTTGTGAAGTATACGATGAAGTAAAGTGGAAATTGGATATTTCTATGATAGGAATTTACTTTTTGGAAGTAAGTAAAATGGTTAATGACTTTCTAGAGTAATCAAATTGGAATATTTGATTTGGGATAAATAGGTTATATATCTTTGTTATATATAAGATAAATCTCCCCTTGTTGAATCTTTTGCCAGAAGAAAAGGGTTTTTGAAAGTATTTGAAGTATAAAAGGGTTTTATACAAGTTTGAAATGATCCAAAGTTTTAAAAATTATATATATCTATGTATATATAAAGGATCTTATGAGGATTTTAGAAAAGGTTTTGGAACCTTTGGATTTGGAAAGCCTTTTGATTTTTGGGTAAAATCAATATGAGAATTTGGACAGCCTAGTTTGAGAATTATCGATTTTGAAATAATCGATTTTGTGTAAAGGAGCTTTGTATGAGATCATACTAGGTGTATGATTTGAAGATACTATATGTGTATAGTATAAAATGTTTTGACGATGGCTCAGGGGAAAAGGCGCTCCCTTGAAATGAACTTCTCAGGAGTGCCACAGGGTGGTGCTGCCTTGAGCCCCAAGGGGGGTTCTAAAGTTAATCATGTGAGGGTCAAGTGCTTTTGAATTGATTTCGATGAAAATTTATACAGTTTTAAAATCCAAGTAAAATCAAGTTTTTATCAGGTCTAAAATGATCTTAAATAAATTACTTTTATATGTAATCAATGTTTTTGTTGAACTATTGAATTTAGAAGTAGAATAAATATGTTATTAATTTAGTTGATTCTTAAGTTTATTTGAACTTAATTTAAAATATGTTAATAATAAGTGATTTAAGATTTATTAATAAGATCTTAATAATGATTTAGAAAGTAATAAGGATTGAAGAGTTTATCTTATAATAACTGAAAGACTTGGATAATTATAGATTTAATAAATTAATAAGTGATTAAGAGTAATTAATTAATGATTAAAGAATAGTTAATTAATTTAATTATTATGAGTTAACTAATTAGATATTAATTAATCCCTAAATAAGGATGAATTTATTAAGTAATTAGAGATTAATTACTTAAAAGATAATCATTTAATGTTATGAAGATGATTTGAATAAGTACTCAATGAAGTACCTAAAGGAAATTAATTTCTCAGTGTAATTAATTAAGTTAATTGGTTAATTTTAATTAATTAATTAAGTTTAATTAATTAAAGATAATCATTCGATGTTGGGTTAAGAATAATTATTTGGTGGAAGAAATTAAGTAATAATTGTTCAGTGTAATTAAAGGATTGATTAATATAATTAATCAAGGAGTTGATTTAGTAATTAAGGAAAGTTAATTTCTGGTTAATCAAGGTTGATTAATGAATGTAATTAAAGGTTAATAATTTAATGAAATTTGAGAATAATTAACTAATGAAAGTAATTAAAGGATCATTAATTAATGTAATTAATGAAAGTGATCAATCTTGCTAATGAATGATTGAAAGATGATAAGTGCTTTAGATTGGTTGATATCTCTGATACGAATTGCTTTGTGATATGAAATGTTGGATGGACAGTGATAATATGATTATCTACCAATTATGAATTGTTTTGTAAAAGTGTTATCCGATAATTAAAGTCGAATTGTATTTAATTGAATAATTTGGGTTAAGATGGCATTGGATTCGAAGAGACCGGAGTCGGGTATTAGTTAATACCCAAAACCACTTCGATTCTTTATAGATTGTTGTGTGAAACCAATAGGCTGGAATAGAATGATTTAAGTGAATTGGACCATTTAATCTAAGATTTGGTACTTAGAAATTGATGGATGAAATAAATGATGTCTATAACAATTTGTGAATTTGAAATTGATACAAGTACCCCAAATTTATATAAGTTGTATACTTTTGTATTCCATGTTAGATGGGTTTACTCACGCTGGTTTCCAGCCTGACCCGGGTGTTACTTTGATGTAATGCTCGGGTCAGACCGAGTATTACAGATTTCCAGGTAAGGATGTTCTGGAGCTCAGGAGGCAAGCTGGATGGCAGGAACATATGGAGTGTTCTGCTATGATATATTGTTGTATAATTAGGGCATGTTGTTTAAAACTGTCCAGTGATTAGTAATGGTTGTAACTCTGATGTATAAATATAAGTGTACTGATACAGTTATTCTTTTGTAAACTGTTATTATGTGATATTATATTTTGATCCGCTGCGAATGTGAGGTTTCTGTGACTTGTCCCTGTTTCTTCTTCTTTCTCTTTCATTTTCTTTTCTAACTATCTGGAATTTTCGGGATCGAAATTTCCGGGTCGTTACACGGTGTGAAATCCGCGAAACGTTGGATCGTATCGGTGTCCGTTTAAGTCTCTTGTATGCTTGTTTCCATTCGTTTATCCCGGCAGAAACCCAATAGCCATTAACTTTTAAAATTTCCAAAAAAAAATTAATATTTACTTTTCGTTATCCTACATTTTCAATTTTTTTTTGTCGTTCATCTTCATTGATTTTGTCCCCTATTCGTTTTCTCTTCTTATTTCCTCTGTCGTTCTACCTAAGAAAAGAAAAAAATAAAAATGAAGAACATTTTAGTTGCACCCTGAACAACACCATAGAAGCCTCCTCCACCTTCCTTCAAGTGTGCCGACCACATCGCAAGATCCAGCACCGCCTTCTTTGTTTTTTTTCCTTCTCGCCCTCCCCAGCTCCACTCGCCTCCAAGCCATGTCCATCCACACACTTCACCGATCCCTGTTCCACACCGACGGCCTGCGCCTCCGCTTTCTCTCTTCTTCCTTCCCCTCTCAAACCTGAGCACCAGCTCGCCACCTCACCACTCATCTGTCTCGAGTTCGCCAGCAACTCAAGCGCCCCGAGCGTCTATTCTCCTCTGACACCACTTCTCCGGTCCATTGCTTGGCCGCCTTCTCTAGAAAAATGATAATAATAACATGTATATATTATATATTTACGCATCAATATACTTATTCGCGGTAGTACATATATGTTATAGTATATAGTTATCTTATAAGCTCAATAAAATCTGAGATTTGGAATGTTTTATTTTCAGGATCTGATTTCTAAAAGCAAGGATGTTCTATTGGATTTTTTTTCGAATATATATATACACTAAGTTTGTATATATTATACCTATTGATTTCTAGTTATACGCATATATATATATATATGTTTATAGTAGTAAATTTCATTAATAATAATAAAGTAAGTTATATTTGAAAGTTTGGGTTGTTTGCATTTCTTTAGTTCATATAAAATATATTTATATTATTTTATATATGTTTTAAACTCTTGATTTTTAAGTATTATATATATGTCAGTTCATATGGGTTACATAATAGAATAGTTACATATATATATATATATATATATGTATGTATGTATGTATGTATGTATTATATAAATTATTAGTATATATATAGGATCACATGTTTATATTTAAACTTGTATATATTTGTAATATGCATGTACGTCTCTAGTATTGACGCTTACAGGTTCTATCCTATTTGCTGTCTTTGTGCCATATGTCAGGTTTGATATTTACTATAAACTGTGTATATAAGAAGTATATATTTGTTTGTGAAGAAGCCTGCATATGTTTTGCCACATATATTTATAATTTATATATATCCTGGATGTGAGCTTGAGTTGTTTATATATACATATATAAATGTATATTTTGTTGTTTATTTAAATTCTGCATTGATGTTTTTTTTTGTTTTTTCAGTAGCTTATATAAATTCATATGGGTTGTAACAGTATCTGTTTTAAGGCTGGGTGCATATATATATACATATATATATATATAAGTATTATATGTATAAACATGTTTGTTTTATCCTATGTGTTTATTTGAAACAATGATTTTTGAAATACATATACATTTAATTTAATATGTATTTGGAATTTAAAATATGATTTTTATATATAAAAGTTATATATAGTCATATATATGAGTTCACTTATACCACTTATCTTCATCGATCCAGTTCCGATTTGATTTCGTCCATTCCTATTTATCAGTTCTGTTCGTCAAATCCGTGTCAATCTTGCGTAGTTTTGGAATTCGTGCTTGCATTCATAACTCATTCCATTGTCGAATCTCTCTAGCCTCGAAAGGTGAGCAATCACTCATGATTAACGTTCTTATATTTATTAAATTTGATTTCGGATGAAATGACAATTGAAATATGCTATTGTTACTTATTTACATTGCTATATGTATGCTATTATCTGTATCCGTTCATCTGTGACATCTAACACTATTATTTGTTATTTATATTGATGATATATGGTTGTCATATTAGTCATATATGTTATCACTCTACAAGTTCCCTGTTAGTAAAGGATTTCCTATGAGCTGAAATGATACATACCCGAACGATCTGTAGAATAGGAGGAAATTGCTATGGGCTGAAATGATAAACCCAAGCGATTTTTATTGAATTGAATTTGGGATTGAAGGTTGAAAAGATATATACATGTATATATTTAAATTACTGATTGAAATGATAAATATCCATATCAGTTGACCATAGGATAGAAAATTATATATAGACATCGTTGGTCTATATATAAATATTTTGAAAATGATTTCTATGTTTTTGGAAAGAAATATATGGTTTTAATAAATATTGATTTTAAGATATTATATATATATATGTATGTGTGTGTGTGTGTGTTATTTTATAAAGGTTAAATTTTGATTTTTAAAATTATATGTTTTGAAAATTTTAAATTATAAGTTAGTTATGAATTTTTGGATCCTAAGAATTTACTTATAAATTTTTTTAATTTTAAATATGCATAAATTAGTTTATTATAAAATATGTTTAATAATAAAATTAAATTTAATAAGCTTGGTTTTAATTAATATATAATATGTTTAAGTATTTATTTAAATTTATCTTTTTAAAAATAGATTTTATAATGATTTTATAAGTTAAGGTTGGGAAGGTAAATTTGAATTTTATTTGAAATTGTGTTTAATTAAGAATTTTATTTAATTAAATTGATTTGAAAATTATTGAATTCAAGATTTTAAAGATATGATTTTTAACTTGATTTTTGATCAAAAGTATTTAAAATGAATATTTCAAGTTTAAATAGAATGAAAGAAATGCTTAATTTTACTTAAATATGAAATTTGAAGTTTTATTTAAATCTTATTGGAATGATTAGGTAAAAATTTCAAAACTAAATAATAGTAAAGTGAATTTGATATATATATATACAAACACACACACACACGAAATTATCAAATTAAGTTTTGAAAATGTTGAATATTTAAAGCTTTGAAATATACTGAAATTAAAATAGTTTATTTTGTGGTTCAAATCTGTATTTGAAATCGATATAATTTGGAATGGTTTATCGAGAAATTGAATTGAGTTGAAATTTATGAATTGAGATTGAATTAAATTTGAATTTTGAAATTCGAGTTGATTTGAATCGATTTGTGAAATTTGAGGAATCTATTTTATTATGTAAAGTATTTTACTATCTATATATTTTACTTTGTAAATTATTTTAAACTATTTTAATTTAAATTATTTTAGTATTCTAGTTATTTTTATATGAACTATTTTTAATTTATAACAATTTTAATATTCCAATTATTTTATTATATAAACTATTTTATTTTATAAACTATTTTAATATATATACTATTATTAATATCTAAAATGTATACAGGAAAGTGTTATGGTTTCGAAAGTGATATAACTTTGAAAATGCTATGATTTTGAAAACAGATATATTTGAAAAGAAAAATGATATCGTATTGATATGGTTTTGAAATGGAATTGATATTTTGGTTTTGAAGTATAAACTATTTTGAAACGACCACGGTGTTATAATAACGTTTGGTTGTTAAAGAGATCGGGATCGGATTTTGTCATACTCTCTGCCAATACCGAAAACCACTTTAACAACCGTGTGTGCGGTGGAGATTTCGGAATGAAGTAGGATGGTGGCGACGTTCTATTTGAGGTATATACATGGATCTGACTCCTATGAGTTGGCTTAACGTGACTAAAATAGGAGCAATGGACGAGCCTAGTGAGGTAGCTCCTTCGATTGGACACACTTCATCAATACCATTCTATTACTTTGTGATTGATTGAGTGCACCTTCGGATTTTTGGGATTGTGGATCGACGTGGGCGGTAGATGCGGCTATGTGTTACCACTAGCCCGGAAGTGTAATTGGCATATCTACCCTAGCATTGCCTAGTTATACCGTGTCACCTGCCTTATCGAGACCATTACGAGTTTGTTTTGTACCATACCTATGGAGTGCCATCTGACGACGCCCAGTACGGGGGGATTACGGTACTGTATAAACTATGTGAATATATAAAATGTGTTAAGGGGGATATGGGTAACGCCTTAATGCTATTTTAATAGTTTACTTTACTATAGACATTATTATAATAGCGTATATTACTACATAGTAGACAGTTCACGGATCCTTAGAGGATAGTTATCCCGAACATCCTTTAAGTTACTTGTATTTCAGTTGATATTTTACTTGAGTTGGGTTTATTGATATAAGAATGTTAATCCAGACTTTAGTGTTTTGTGTTTTATTTTACGCTCTGCTCAGACTGAATGTTACAACTTTTGAGACTCGCCTTTGGAATTGGAGCTTGGCTTGGAGATCCATCTATCAATTCAGCTTGCAGTTATTCATTTGATTCCTGTGATATATTCTGATCTTGTATTTGACTATTGTAATGAGACTTCTATGTATTCGTGACTTCAGTTGTATCTTGTTTTAACTTTGTTATACATATAATAGCGTCATGAACTACTATTCATTTGTTTCCGTTGCTTATTGTTATATTACTCTCTGTGTCTATGATTATTTATTTACTGTATATGCTGTGTTTTGTCAAATATAAATTAGCAATCTGATATTTTGTGCAATTCAAGTCCGATATTTGTGGATGCGAATGGTTGAAAATATCGAGATGTTACACAATATCAACAATCAAACATCCATAATAATCATCATCCAATTCGATCGATAAATTACAACAAATAACTGATTATCATTTCACGTAATTAATTGGCACTTTAAATTCAATAATAAGTTAAATAGCGATTTAATTCAAAATAAATTCAAACTAATTGGAATGAAGATTTAAATATACCAAATAGCCGTAAATAAATTTTTGACCGCATAATAAATTTAATTTAACTAACATAAGATAATTTAGAGTTTGTGAGTGGGTTAAAACACTCAGCTTTGATTTTAAATCGATTAAAAATCCAATTTAAGTCCAATATTCAAACAGTCTCAGAATTTTTCCAAACTAGTTTAGAAGTTTTCAGAATTTTGATACGATCCTAATGGAAGAAACTGCGTCCAAATCCGAGCTCGTATGCAAAAGTTATGCTAGTTAGAACGATCGAAAATTTAAATTTTAAATAAAATAAAATAAAAAGCATTTCCATCACCAATAGCCACGTCAGCATCAACGTGTCTCAACAACCGTAACCCTAAATCTCGCGCATGCCAACCCACGGCCATCGGCCCTTCGTGGATTGTCACACCGCCTCCAGACCACCGTGCTAAGATCCAACCTCGCCAAAACCTTCCCCACCTTCGGCCGAGCTTCCCCCATGCTTCGCGACGCCGCCACCTCCTCCAATCAGCCGGTGTCGCCGCCGCGTTTAAACGCGATTCCAGGTGACACCAAGGCGCTGCGAACCCAAACAAACCTAGATTGGTGACCTGCTCATCGTCCTCTTTCCATCGCCGCTTCACGATCATCGGTTCAGACCGATCCACTACTGGATCAAATCCTAGTCAATGAACGGCCGAAACTAAATCACTGAGTTTTGGACAAATGGGGATTCTACTCGAGAAACGAATCATTGTGGTGGATTATTCCTGTCGAGAGCTTCGAAATAGTATATAATTTGATATAGTTTGGAGGAGTTTGAATTTTGAAATTGAAATTAGGGTTTGGATTTAGGAAATTTGGTTTCTGCCATTGACTTTCGTTTGAAAAAGAGAAGGTAGATAAAACATACATAGAGATAATAAGAATACGTAGAGATAATAAGAAATGGCTGCTAGGGTTTGAGAAACAAAGCTATTTGTATGGACAAGGCTAGATAAGAAACGAATGGACAGATCAAAACAATTGGAACGATAAACGACCTGAAAAACTTGTTTCATTCCCGTAACGAAAATGGGTAATCTCATATATCAAAATAGATGTTTTCAATATGTTGAATTCAATGGAACAAGTTTCAAGTCCTAGTTCCATCGTATGAAGAAGTCTAATTCCATCGTATAAAGAAGTTAGCTTCAAAATCAGCTTATTTCAAATTGATTTTAATTAAATTGATTTCTATGCGTTTCGAGCCCGTACGATCAAATGACAAGTCCGATCGCTATGAAACTTAAAACCCTATAATAATTCACCTTTACGGATCCGTTCAAACTATTTTCATCGAAATCCGAGACAGTGGCCAAAATGGCTATTTCCACCTTAATTAAATAAATTAATATTAAATTAATTAAATCACTTTTAAATTCCACCTTTTATAACTAACAATTTTTTATCATTTTTGATTACTTGGATATTTACAATAGTTTAAAATAAATTTACATGTCAATTCAGTGTTAACTATTACCCTAATTAAAGTGTTCAATTTCAATTGTAATTAAATCCAATTAATTATAATTTAATTCCAATAAATTGGTTAAATTTGATTTCAATCTTTTTGTTCAATCAATTATTGCTCTGAAGACGTAGTTAATGTTTTTTTTATATCTTATTGCATTAATATTCTACGATTATCACCTTTTACCAAGTTAGTTGCAATAATTCAATTATTTTGGCTCTTTTTTATTTTCTCATTAGTTATTGTTTAAAATCCCAAAAATTAATTTATCTTGTTTCACTCCTTTTTATTAAATCAATTGTCAACTTAGGGGTATAATTAACCTTTGTTTCTATCTTATTACATTAATATCCTCCAATTTCATCTTAATTTCCATTAATGTAATATTTAATTATATTTAATTTCAATTGATTTTTAATTTATTTAAATAGCTTAAATAAATAGATAACATATCACAATGGTCACCTTTTTCTTAATATAATCAAAATTTTAAGTTTATTATTTTCAAACAAATAGTATAATTACTTACATAACACTGATTTTATTCAATCACCATTTATTACATACTATTTCATTAATTAATTTAATTTACATTTGTTTTCTTATATTTAATTTATAACCAAGTATAACATTTAAATCATTTCAATTTATCGGAATTTCGTTAAAATTGCTAATAATTAACTTACGTTAACATTGTTACTCTTCATTCTAGTTATTATTTCATTAATAAATCACAAATTTTTATTTCTCAAAATATTAAATCACAAAATTTATTAAGTTGACTATTTTTAATCATCGAAAATTACGGGTCGTTACACTCTTCCCTACTCAAAACTTTTCGTCCTCGAAAAGGAAAAAGAAGGGATAATGGATTACTATATCTTATTCAAAATATTAAATTTATAAACAATTAATTTACATAATTAAATAATTTAAATAAAATATATAAATTTACAAACAATTAAATCCTTTTATATTCAAGTTACTAAAAGTTTGGAAAACATTTTAAAAAAAATTTCTAGGTCTAAAATTCATGAAAAATTTCGGCAGAGTCTCCGTTGTACGGAGAGGTCCGGGAGAAATAATAATATCAATACTAAGTTACTAACAATATATATCACACATTTCAAAATAATATATCCCAAACCACGAAAAAACAATATAATATTGCTATAAAACCGTAACCCGATAATGTACCTATTTGTCGTGCAAATAACACTTTATTTATGAAACCAAAAGCTGCAGCTATTGCTTCCATAAGCCTGTATTTCACTTATATAATCCAAAGAGGTTAATAATTATATAAAAGAGAAATATTTACGTTGTTTCAACCAATAACAAACAAATTAATACTACATAACAAAAATCACTTGCAACCAAAATCATACAATCATCACATGAAACCAATGTAATCAATCATACGTCCATAGCATCGAATGTACGACCCAGAATTTTTATTTAATTAAAATTTGAATATTTAATTGAATTTTAATATTAATAAGTGAAATTTATAAGTCGAATAAATTTTATTTCGAATAATTGGATTTAATTGAATAATTAAATCGATAATTTAATATGTGAGAATACAGAAATAATTGAAAATTGGGTTAAATATGATTGAAAATGATTTGTAAAATTTTATTTTATCATGTTGGAGTTAGAACGATGTTATAGAACTTTTAAAATCGAATTTAGAGTTAATCTGTGAAAATTGAATATTTTAATATTTAATTATCGACTGTAAAATAGCCAAATTTTGAACAGTCTCAGAATTTGACGAAACCAGTTCCATTGGATCCGTAATAGTTTGTTATTATCGGATTTCAATTTTCGTAGCAATTGGAGTTATCGTTTGACCGTGGCAGCCCGAAACGCATCGATATCGTTTTAATTTTAATTCGGCGAGTTAAAATAGTCATTTTTCAAAAAGTCTCGGATTTCGACGAAACCAGTTTCATCAGATCCGTAATATGATATTATTGTAAGGTTTCAAATTTCATGTCAATCGGATTTACCGTTTGTCCGGTGCAAGCTAAAACGCCTAGAAAATCGTTTAATCGGTTTAATTTTAAATTGAACGTTTATTGCCATAATTCACACAGATGACCGAATTAGCTACCGAAACATGTTCCATTATATTCGAAACGCGGGGTAAACCTTAGAAACGCCAACCGGCACGCTTTGTTTGGAGTTCGGAAAATCCGGGATGAATAGTGTCGCGCGAATTTTCTACAAAAGCCCCTAATATCTCACTTTTTCAAAGAAAATTAAACCCTAGGGTTTCCAAAACCTTCATCCGCCACTTTCTGAATGAATGGCCAGAATTTTGTTTTCTTTCCTCCTCAACTACTCTCAATCCATCAACAATTACGCGAAGTGTTCAACACGAAAGTCGAAGAGCTAAGCAAGACACCTCTAACATACCTCTAGCCTATCAAAGCATCTTCAGCCTACAAGCCTATTTTATTACCCTGTACAAACATGATGATATCAGCCATGCTTATTGTATAAAGTAATATGCCCTGTACAACTCAGTTTTATTCATCAAACTCTCAACCTCATTTCGACCATCAAGGCCGAGTAAAGCTGAAGACAACAACTCAAACATAAACAAAAATTCAATTTAGACATCTCAGCTAAATTCACAATCCTGAGGCATGCAAGTGCTTCTCTGTTTAAATCCAAATCCTGGAACAAAAGCAAATATCAAGCATTCAGAATCAAATCTTCAACCTGACTTGATCCAGAACAAAGCAACAATTAAGTTTCCAGTCTGAAACCAGATCCCGGTCTTTGTCCTCAAAGAAAAAAATGGGTAAGCAAACTTTAACCTCTTAAAACTTGATTTCCTTTATCCCCTTAAGTCTATGAAGATGGATGATTTGAAATGTTCTGTTTTGTTTGGGTATGCAAATCCCTTTATCACTGAATGTATGCATACATGTTTGTATACATCTATATACTTTTGTTGACAGGGCCATGATTGCTCAAAAATAACTTTTACCTCCCCATCAAAATCTTTATAAAGTATGATGTTTAAAGGGAAATTTATGATAACGATGTGATACAGATTTTAAAGATAAAAAAATAAGAAAATTATTATGTATATATAGTAGTTTGTGCATGTTTGTTTTATCAGAGATCTCTCCCTGTCTTTAAGTTTCCAGGATCAAGTTTTTTTTAAAAAAAAGTTCAATTTCTATTGATCAATTCACTGATAGGATTTGGTATTTAAACAAAACTTGTTTGTGTACTGATAAAGTAAGTTTTAAAATTTATTGAAGTTAAATTAAGTTTGAGAGTTCACTGGAAACCTTCAAGAACAATGCATGCCTGGGAATGCTTGTTTTTTTCTCTGTTCTTGACAAAGGCTTTAAAAATATAAGCTTGGAAATTGCTAATATCTGGAAAAAAAAACAGTGGCAGTTCTTGATAACATGATAAAATCAAGTGATAAAAAAAATTTAGAATCTAATTTTTTAACTTTCAGTAGCAATCAATAAGATTTTTAAACTTAAACAAGGTTTGTAAGTTGGTTAAAATGTGATTGGTGGAATATTTTTACAGGAAACCATGTTTACAGGAAAACAAGCAATAAAATTGATAAATCAAATTGTTATAAAAAGCTAATTCAAGTTTTATAACTTGAATGCTTACTAAAAATTTTGATTTTTTAAAACTAGAATGATGATTTTTAGTGCAGTATTTCAAGAGCGGTTTGAAATTTGGTAAAGTTGCATTTTTCTCACTTCCGGACAATCGAATCATTAATAAATATTGAAATTTGTTGTGAAGCATGTTTGAACGTCTCTGATGTTGGGAAAAATAGTCAGTAAATTTATAATAAACTAGAATGATCATACGAGATCAAACTAGGGTTTTGGGTTCATTTTGGTTTGCTGTTGATTCACGAGAAAATCGCGTCTTCATCATGGTAATCTGGGCGATCACACCTGTGGGGATGGACTCGTGGATGAGTGGCGGAGGTTTGGTCAGGTTCGCGTGGACTCCGGTGACGTCACGTGGTGGGGCGAAGCAGGTTTTTGGTGATCGAATGTGTTCAGGAAGAAGGGAGTTATCTCTGTACTTGCTCGATTTGGACTCGATGATGATTTTGCATCGTGGATGGCTCGAAACGGTTGGGATGGTCGTTGATGAGCTTGATGGGTTTGTGTACATGTTGTTTACTGGAAGAAACGTGAGTTGGGGGAGAAGCAAAGGGACGGGCTGGATTGCAGGGAGCAAGATCTTGTGGCTGAGATTAGTTGTAGGTTAAAATATAAAAGGAAATTTGTAAATTTAGTTTATATAAATCGTGTAAACTTATAAAATTCATAACTTCTTCATACGAGGTCGAAAACGCGCGAAACTAGTTGCATTGGAATCATATGGACGAGCACTACGCTATGGATTGGATTGGAGTCGTTTGGAGTTAGTGAAAATTTCAGGTAAAATTAAATGTCCGTTTAATTTTATTCGAAATAAATCGCTAAAACGAAATTGAAATCAAGGTGAGAACTTCTCACTCAATCAAATCGGATTCGATTTTATTTGAAATAGTTATATTTAAAATTCTTGAATGCATGTTTGAATGATGATTGTTATCTATTGATTGTTAAAATAGACATTATGCGCCGTTAGTAAGCGGATGTTATTTATTAAAAACATATACCGCGAATATTTCATAAACAGTGAAATTGGTATTATTTATGTACTTGGAATTGATTTCCCACAGTATATAGCGGATGAGACCCTATTGCGCCGTCTATTAAGCGGGTAATATTTTAAATCCCATATACCGCGATAATTCCGTACTGGAGCGGAATTGGTAATGTGCTAACATCTTTGGATGCAGGGAAACAGGTTGGAGGGATCCAACTGGATTCCTCAACTGTATTGATTTATTTACAGATATTGTGATATTTGTTGATTATCATATTGATATATGATGTTTGGATGTCGTGATTGACTATTTGGTGATGTTGCATCATTGAATCCATTTTTGAAGTTTTAAAATAATGATTTTGGTTTTTAAAAGAATTTTTAAAGTGATTTTTGAAAGTATACATTCTATTTAATTTTGAATTGTTAAAATAAATAAACATTTTAATTTTATGGTTATAAAAGTTATATTTTTGGGAAAATAATACTTAAGTGTAACTTTGGAGTTATATAAGTTTTGAATAACGTTTTGTAAATTAATAAAGAGATTGGTTTATTTAAATTGATATTTTTGAATTATTATAAACGGTTTATATAAAAGATTTATAAAATTTATATTTTATAAGTTAAAGATATTGGAATTATAAAACGAGCTTTTATAAGTGTTAAAATAAAGTTGTACTTAGTTTTATGAGTAAATAAGAATTTTAGATTTATAAACAAATGATGATATAAAAGAATGGATTTGTGAATAAATGGATTATAAGTAATTTACTTATAAGTTAGATTCGGCATATAAACGAAATATAAATTGGATTAATAAAGGAGATTTATGAATCGAAGCTTATAAATAGAAATGGAATCTATAGACATTGTTTACAAATTCAAAATCAATGGAATTTGATAAATTGAAGGTTGAAATTGGCTAAGGAAGTATATTCACGATTTTGGACAGTGAATATATTATCAAATAAAATGGATATGCTTGGGAAAATGAATATTATAAAATGAAGTTAATCGTTTTAACGATATTTTAAAATGTATTATGAATCGAAACCATAGATTTCAACATTTATTGTTGAAATAGACGTTTTCGAGAAATAGAAGGAAATGATGGACTATAACACTGTTGTTACAGTAAATGGTTTCCGAAAGGAAATGTTTTGTATAGTATTGGGATTTATATATCTATTTAAACTTTGAATCCTTATACTAGTGATTTTGGGTCGTCGTAACGATGTTTTACACAACATTCATTTTTGACCCAAATAAATGTATTAGGAGAATGATTTCCTTAAGGAATGAAATATATACTAAATTTTGATTTAAGTATATCGAATATTTTCAAATGTTGAAAATAAATAGATTTGTGATGTACTTATTATTTAATAAGTATGGAAATATTTTTCCAATGTGAAATGGACGTTTTAGAATTTATCCTTGTAAGATAAATTGAAAGTGAATATTGAAAATCGATTGAAAATCGTACATCATAGATATTTTGGGATTATAAATTCACTATGGAATTTATAAATGAAAAGGAAAATTTGTATAAAAATAAACGTTGATTTATTTCTGAACTGGGGGAATAAATTTACGGATTTGGAACGTAAATATAAAATAAATCGGTAAGGATTTATTTGATTTATTTAAATGAAACATTTTAAATTTAAATGGATAAATAATTGGAAGTATTTCCGTTTAAGGAAATTGATTTGAAAATTTGTTTTCAAATGGTTGAAGTGTGGAAAATATATATCTAGTAAAGATATTTTGGAAAGTAAATAATTTGGGAAATTATTTGGATTTGGTGATGTTGAGCACGCCTATTGATAGTTAAATGATCCGACTATCAATATTTACCTTTAAATAGGTATTTGTTGTGATTTTCTTGAATTTGAATGCCACACTTATTTTTGAATAAGCGCTCACTATTCGGGTTAGCCGGGAGAGGACCTTGGGGTCGTATAACCCATTCCGAATATGTGATTCGTCGTTATGGATAGCATTTGAAGATCGGTGTTGAAGGCCGGGTATTTGCGAGAGCGATAGGATGACCTATCGATTGTCTCTGCACTAAGTCGCGTCGGTATAGAGACTCCCTAAGTGATGGGAAATCCGATCGGGATTGTGAATACCCGGATTGCAAGGACTTCTTTGGAAGTGCCTTCGGTTCTGTTCGAACCCAGAACAGACTTGTATGGATTGTTATGTCTGACATTACAATTTGAGATATAAAGCTGATTTCTTTCAAATATATTTCTGTTGGTGGCGGAGAATTTATTCTCTTAGCTTAACACCCTTCTGTGAGACGTACGAGCTCAGAGGTTATGTAGTTGATGGTTATTAGCGATATATTCCCAATTTGGTAATGTTACATGCTGAGTGTTGCTGTGAAATGATCATTGTTTGATCATTTGTGATATGATCATTTGTTTGATCACTTATCTTTGTGATCGTTTCTGTGATCATTTGTTGACCCAAAGCACAGCTTTTGTATAAAGCGTGGCTTTGTGGACGAGACTTCGTCGAGCTTCACACCCCGGAATGGTCGAAACAGGAAAGATGCGGCAAGGTTATGAGGGGTAGCTCCCTTTAGGGCATGTGCATTTCCTTCTAGAAAAGGGTGGTATCATGGTATGGAGCCCAGATGCTTACTCATGTTGAAACACTTATTATTTTGGTGTGATGTTGATTACGAGCGCTCGGATAAAGGTCCTAAAGGACCGGGGGATGGCATACTCGTGTCAGTAGTTACCCAGTTAGGGGTAACCCGGCCTTGTGTTGGCAGAGATCCGGTTTGGTTCTCGGGGGCGTCCTTCCAGAGGCGTTCTCATGTGGCAATGGGAAGTTCCTTGGCCTGACCATTTGTTGGAAATCCAAAGAAACAATACGATCTTGTACGGTTTTAGTTGTATAACCTGCCATGGAATGTGGCGGTAACCTGCTATTGAACATGGTAGCTATAGTAGGCATAAGTGCGAAATGTCTATGCTGGCTAAGATTTATATCTTTACTTTCGAAATGTTTCCTACACTATGCACTAGTAATAATATCAAATGTTTCTTTTTAATACGTATCAAGCATCTTTGACTATCATAAGGAGAAATCTCCTCCGATTCTGCGTTTGCATTGTGTGTGTGTGCGGGAGGCCTTATGGTAGTCTCATTTTTAAAAAGCATTGCGAATTGACTTTAAAAATATTCCTCTATTTTGTTTTAAAGATAAAATTGTTTTGATTTCTCACACCAGTCACATGACTGACTCGTAGTTTATTGTTTTCCTTCCTAAACTCTGGGTGCCCACCAATTTCCACACAGGCAGTCAAGAGTAAGGTTTATCAGGATATTCTGGAATTCAGGAGTTGCTGGAGGCAAGCTGGATGGCATGGCGTATTACTAGTATATAGTATTTCTTTTCCGTTGTTTGTTGTTGTTTGTTGTAGTACACTCTGATGATGTAATGAAATGTAATGTAATGTAATAACTGATATAGTTCTTTGTTTAAAGATTATTCATTTATGTATAATGTGTTGTTCCGCTGCGAATTGTGAGATTCTGATATTGTTCTGTTATTTCTTTCTGTTTCTGTTGCTTCTTTTTCTCTCTTCTTCTACCTTTTTCCTTTTCTTAAACCCTAACGGTACGGTTTTTTGGCTTTCGATTGCTCGGCAGTTGATATAGTGGACGTATTGACGTCGGTTTTCGTGGACAAAAAATCGCGTTCGTTACATCGAAAATAATTGTTTGTTTGGGTTTAGACACCTTTAATTGTGTAGAAAGACAAATAAACTACTAAGTATTAGCCTTAGATAAAACTCAATAGATTATTCATACATCCTAAACAATTTAAAGTATCACCTCTCAAACATCCATAACCCAACAACCAAGAACTCCAAATAATATTTAAGTTTATTCCTATTAACTTCCTTTCATAACAATTACAGTTCATTTATTTTCATTCATACAATGACTATTTTCTATAGTTGAGCTTTATTTCTTACAAAATTCATATTTCTATTCATTCATTCCGTACTTAATTCCATTTATTTCCATTCATTGCTTACAAAATTCATTTTCATTTATTCATACAATGTCATTTCATTTCATTACTTTACATTCATTTCTTACATAAGTTATTTTCATTCAATTGTTTATAATAATCAATGAATTCATTATTTAAGTATTACGTACATTTTATTACAGTTTAGTTCCTATTTATTAATTTATATACTAAATTTCCATTAGATAACAATATTCAATTGTGCATAAGTTCATACTTAAGTTTCTTACTTTTTAATTTACATTCATCCTTTTATAATGTCAATTGAATATTAAGTCTATTTTGGAGTCATTTCAACAATTTCTAAAGTTATAATCATTTACTAAATATGGTATACATTTTTTTAATTATAAATAGCTTCAAACATTAACTTAAGTTTATAATCATTTTCTTATGGTATTCACTTTTTCTACATTTCTAATTAGTAACGTTTCAAATTACTAACTTAAGTGTATAACAATTTATTACATCAGAATTCTCATTTATAGAAGTAATTTCATTGAACACTTTCGTTACTTATGTTTTTCTTGTATAATATTCAATTACATATTCCTATTTAACATTGCAATAAACATTTCCAGTAAGTTGTATATATGTTTTTAAGAATGTAATTGAATGTTACACAAGTTTATCTTATTTATTTTAATTAACAAAAATGTTCAATAATTACATCTTCTGGATTTTCATATCTTTTGATTTACAGGTCACAAATTTCTTGCATATTTCATTTAAAACTTAGCATTTAATTTCTTATTTTCATTTTAGAAGTTCCAATTATTAAATAGTTAAAATTTCATTTATTACAATAATTGAAATCTCTAATTTACAGAAATTTAAGAACAAAATGTCGGTTTCCATTTCAAATCATTTAAAATAATAAATATATATATACACGCTCATAAATTTTATATCCAATCATATTTGAAATTTGAAATTTATATTTGTTTATCAAAACAAATGTGTAGTAAACTACTACAGCGGTATTCCCACTTTAAACTTGAAAATGAACGTCGATGACGCGTGCACTCATCACCGAAATTATTTTCCAACGACAGAGAGGGGAGTAGAGAACTTATTTCCTTCCAAAATCACTTTAAAACATTTCTTCCAAATTATATTGAAATATTTATATCAAAAAATACTTCTAAATAGTTCTAATATTATATTCCAAAATCTTTCGAAAGAAATTTTCAAAAATCCTGGAACTTCAGTTCCAATTTATATTTACTTTATTTGTAAATCCTATTTTTCAACCAATATTTATAAGATTTGTCTACCTAACAAATCTTTTTTTACATCCAACTATATCATTTACAGAAATATATAATATGAAAAATTATTTCATTTACCAATATTTCAAAACATATTGTGTCGGTCTGCCCTATTTAGTGTTTAGAAATCCCTCTCAATGCCATAGCATCCTATGTACCGATTGGAATTTATAAATGCTAAGCAGAATAAAATAACACAATACAAAAATCTTTTATAGCACTAACAACTACTCTCTCTCTCATATATATATATATATATATATATATATATATAGACACACACACATACACACTCAGCGACACATTCTAGGTTATGACTACCCTATCTTCTAATGAGTCAGACCTCACAAAGCTAAGGTTATCGCTAAACCAAAGCTCTGATACTAACTATAACGATCCACCTTTTTGGACAGTTTAAATTGACAAATCAACCACCCATGTCGATTCCAAACCATTCACAAGGGAGGATTTTTATGGGATAAATAAGAAAAAGACAACGAAAGAAAGAAAAGCAAAATACAAAATCTCACAGCAGAATGACAAAATATAATACTCAAATAAAAAGTTCATGAAGCTGCTTCATTAATAACATTGATTATAGTTTTACAATATAGATCATATTTACATACAACAAGAATAAATAAATAAATAAATAAATGCAGTGGAACAACATGACGTAGTGGAACATATATGAAATAATAATAGTATCTCGAATCTTCGTCTTCGTCCTCCAGAAAATAAGTCTTCAAAACTGAAATGCTCAGGCTGACCCGAGCGAATTGAAAAGACAAAACACTCGAGTCAGAATTAAAAGATCTTATGTAAGTTAAATCAACAGAAATAAATTTGAGTGTAACATCTTCAGAGATGCTTGCGGGATTTTACATCTCCTATCCAGTGTCTAATGTGCATGCATTAACTTAAGAGATGTTCGGGGTTACCATCTCTTAAGGATCCTTTAAAGTATCCAATATGTCGTATAGTACGCTATTATAATAGTGTCTACAGTAAAGTAAATTATTAAAATAGCGTTAAGGCATTACCCATATCCCCTTTAACACATTTTTATATATTCTCATAGTCTATACACTACTGTAATTCCTCTATAAACTGGAGGGCTATCAGAGGGCACACCATAGGTATGGTACAAAGCAAACTAATAGAAGGCGCGATAGATCATGTGAGCACGGCACTTAAGGCAATGCCAGGGCAGATATACCAATTGCAGATTTGGACTAGTGGTAACGCATAACACTACTACCGTCCACCTCGAAACACACTCCCAAATCAAAATCAAGGGATGGCCACCAAATCAGTCAAAAAACAAAAGATATGATATTTAAGAAGCATGTCCGATAGGAGGAGCGACCTCACTTGGCCCGGCACGGCTCTTGTTTTAGTCACATCTAAGCTGACTCACGGGAGTCAAGGTCATGTAAATACCTCATACAAAATCGTTCACCAAACCATCCTACTTCATTTCTCGAATCTCTACCACATACACGGTTGTTAAAGTGGTTTTCGGTATTGGTAGAGAGTATGACAATATCCGATCCCGGTCTCTTTAACAACCAAACGCTTATAACAAACCAGATGGTTCTTTTACATTTCAAAAATCAATTCATAATTAATATCAAAATATCGTATTCAATTCACATCATGTCACATTTTGAAATTATATTCACTTTTGAAATCAAATCGTTTTATAAATCATATTTTCTTCCAAAAATCATATTCCCAAAATAGGTTAAACTCTCATTTTAAAATCATCATATTCAATCAAATATGTTATTTAAATCCCAACCTAGATTTATAACATCATTTAGTTGTATTTGTTTTTAAATCAAGGATTTGAAAAAATAAGCACTTCCTCTTTACTTAGTCTGAACTTTAGAAAATAGTTAATTAGTTTAACATAGTTTAACATAGTAAAAATAAATTCCTAAATAGTTAAAATACTCTAAAATATTGTAAAATAGATTTAAAAATAGCTTAAATGGATTTAAGATAGTTAAATAGATTTAGATAGATTAATTATAATTAAAATAACTTTAAAGTAACTTTAAAATAGATTAAATAGATTTAAAATAAATTAAAATGGGTTAATTAGTTTAAAATAACTTTAATTGGGTTAAGTAGTTTTAAATTAGATTAAAATAAATTAACATGGTTTAAAATAGGTTAAAATAATTTAGTATAGTTATTATAGGTTAAAATAGTCTAATCATTTGAAAATCTTGATAATTAGATGTTTTAAAATAATACATTTTTAAAACAGTTTATATTAAAAATATGAATTTGAAATTAATATTCATTTAAACTATTTATTTAATTTCAACACATCTGGACCATTTCAATTTCCAAATCAACAAAACACAATTTCAAATCTTTCAATTTAAATTCTCAATAAACTATTCAATTTTATACCAGTTTCAATCCATGTTTGAAATATCAATTTAAGCTACTTCAATTTCAATATATTTCAAAGTTATATTTCAAACAATTTCAATAACTCAATTTCCGGTAAATTTCATTTATACCTCAAATTCAACTTTGAAATTCCAGTTTAATTCTTTAAACGATTATGTAAATCAATTCCAATCTTAACATTTAAAACTTGTATTTTGAAAATAATTTAGTTTATATAAATAAACTTTCATTTTAAAATATCATTTAACTAAATTCAAGATTTAAGGATTTAGAATCGTTTAATTTAACCAATTCGGTGGTCGTATATAATTCTATATCCTATGGTCAAGTGATGCGGATATTTATCATTTCAATCCACAAATATTTAAATTTATGGACATATTTCATTTCAATCCGCGATCTCAAGTTTAAATTTAAAACCCACAAAATCGCTCAAGTTTACCATGTCAACTCATAATGATTTTTCCCTAATCTATAGATTGTTCGTGTATATATCATTTCAACCCATAGTGATTTTTCTAATAATAACTAAGGAATTTGTAGAGTGATAACAATATATAAATTAAACATAACATCCAATCATCAAATATCAGCAATCAAACATCCATCATAATCATCATCCATTTCGACCAATAAATTACAAGAATTAACTGGTTATCATTTATAGGTAATTAACTGGCAATTTAAATTCAATAATAAATTAAACTACAATATAATTCAAAATAAATTCAACTAACTAAAATGACGATTTAAATATACCAAACAGCCATAAATAAATTTCTAATCACAAAATAAATTTAATTTAACTAACATAAGATAATTTAGAAGTTGTGAAGATTAAAACACTCTCCTTTGATTTTAAATCGATTGAAAATCCAATTTAGGTCCAAAATCAAAACAGTCTTTGAATTTTCCAAACCTTCTCTACAATGTCCGAAATTTCGATACGATCCCAATAGAAGAAACCGCCTCCAAATCCGATCTCGTTTGCAAAAGTTATGCTAGTTAGAACGATCGAAAATTTAAATTTTAAATAAAATAAAATAAAAAGCATTACCATCACCAATAGCCACGTCAGCATCAATGTATCTCAACAAACATAACCCTAAATCTCGCGCACACTAAGCCATGGCTACTGGCCCTTCGCGAATTATCGCACCGCCTCCTGACCACCTTGCTAATTTCTGACCACGCCAAAACCTTCACCACATCCGACCGAGCTTCCCTCATGGCTCACAACACCGCCACCTCCTCTAATCAATCGCTGCCGCTGCCGCGTTTAAACGCGATTCCAGATGACACCAAGGTGCTGCGAACCCAAACGTACCTAGATCCGTGACCTACTCATCGCCCTCTTCCCATCGCCGCTTCTCATTCATCGATCAGACGAAGATCCACTGTTGGATTGAAACCCTAGTCAATGAACAGCCAAAACTAAATCATTGATTTCTGGGCAAACGGTGATTCGATTCGAGAGATGAGTCATTGTAGTGGATTACGCTCGTTGAGAGCTTTGAAACGGTATATAATTTGATTTGGTTTGAAGGAGTTTAAAATTTGAAATTTATTTGAAATTGAAATTAGTGTTTGGATTTATGAAATTTGGTTTCTGTCATTGACCGTCGTTTAAGAAAGAGGAGGTAGATAAAATATATGTACAAATAATAAGAACTGGCTACTTGGGTTTATGAAACAAAGCTATTTATATGGACAAGGCTAAATTAGAAACGAATGGACAGATTGAAACAATTGGAACGATAAACGACCCGAAAAGCACGTTTCATTCCTGAAACGAAAATGGGTAATCCATATATCAAAATAGATGTTTTCGATATGTTTGAATTCACGAAACAGGTTTCAAGTCCTAATTCCATTGTATGAAGAAGTTTTCTTCAAAAGCAGCTTATTTCAAATTGATTTCAATTAAATTCATTTCTACGTGTTTCGAGTCCGTACGATCAAACGACAAGTCCAATTGCTACGAGACTTGAAACCCTACAATACTTCACCGCTACATATCCGGTGAAACTAGTTTCGTGGAAATCTGAGACAGTGGCCATAATAGCTATTTCCACCTTAATTAAATAAATTAATATTAAATTAAATAAATCACTTTTTAATTCCACCTTTTATAAATAACAAATTTTTATCATTTTTGATTACTAGGATATTTACAATAGTTTAAAACAAATTTACATGTCAATTCAGTGTTAACTATTACTCTAATTACAGCGTTCAATTTTAAATATAATTAATTCCAATTAATTATAATTTAATTCCAATAAATTGATTAAATTTGATTTCAACCTTTTTATTCAATCAATTATTAATCTATAGACATAGTTAACGTTTGCTTATATCTTATTGCATTAATATTCTACAATTATCACCTTTTACCATGTTATTTACAATAATTCAATTATTTTGGCTCTTTGTTTATTTTCACATTAATTATAGTTTAAAATCTCAAAAATTAACTTATCATGGTTTCATTCCTTTTTATTTAATTGATTGTCATCTTAGGGATATAATTAACCTTTGTTTCTATCTTATTACATTAATATCCTCCAATTTAATCTTAATTTCCATTAACGTAATATTTAATTATATTTAGTTTCAATTGATTTCCAATTTAATTCAACAGCTTAAATAAATAGGTAACATATCACAATGGTCACCTTTTTCTTAATTTAATCACATTTGTAATTTTATTATTTTCAAACAAATATTATAATCACTTACATAACACCAATTTTATTCAATCACCATTTATTACATACTATTTCATTAAGTAATCCAATATTTACATTTGTTTTCTTATATTCAATTTATAACCAAGCATAACATCTAAATCACTTCAATTAATTGGAATTTCATTAAAATTGCTAATAATTAACTTAAATTTACATTGTTATTTTCATTTTTGTTGTTATTTCATTAATAAATCATAAATTTTTATTTCTCCCAATATTAAATCACAAAAGTTATTAAATTAACTATTTTTAATGATCGAAAATTACGAGTCATTACAACAGTTTATGAAAGTATGCTTTAGGGCACAAGCATTATCGGCATTTTCGCCTATAGCACATTGGATATGGAATGACATTGAGAGAGGCATAGATAAATGGAAAGTCTGTAAGAACTTGACCATTGCATGGTCAAATAGGTGGAACCAAAAAGTGAGAGGGTTAAATGATAACTCAGAAAAAATAAAAGAGGAAATGAAGGTTGGTCAAGTTTGGAATTCTATCCAGCACAAAATGGTTCAATGCTCAACAAACATAAACATTTCGAAACCAAACAACAAAGATGGTTCACTAGTAGATACCCACCAAACAACAAAAATGGTCTGATGGTATGAAAGTGCTGAAAAAGAAAAATGAATTGTAGCACTCTTACCAAATCGATTAGCTACCAAGCCAAATACAACTGAGAAGATTGAGTCAAACATAGGAAGTACTAATTCTATAGAAAAAACCAAACCATTTCCTTCATACCTATAAATACCCCATAGATGAACAATAACGGTGGACATATTTTGAGAGTTCAACTACTGAACAAAAGATACCGAATAGAATTTTTGATATAGCATGTTTCATTTCTTTTGACTAGCAGATGATTATATTTTTTATTTTTGCATCATACTCAAGATTTATAAGGAAATGGATGATAATTCGCAATGATGTAGGCAATCTTCAACCGAACCACTACAAATTCTATGTGTGCTTTATTTCCTATATTGTTTATTTTACAATATCTATTTCGAATTTACTCTCTACAAAAATACTATTTCATATATATAATTTACAGCCATAAAATACATCTAGTATTTAAAGTTCTACCTGATTCTTAGAAGAGTTTGCCCATTTATGACGACCTGCAAATCCATGCCCTTTGAATCGTCAATAAACCACACATGTCCGACCTAGGAAGCACAGACTGATGGAATGTCATAGGAAAGAAAAGAAGAGAGAAGAAGAGAAGAGAAGAAATAACCAAATAGAATAATACAAAATTTCACATCGCAGAGAAATAACATATAATATCATATTAATGATCTATACAAGATAGAAACTATATATACATACATCGATCAGAGTTCAACAATCAATCATTAGTTATCAGCCTGGGCAGTTATAATAACTTATTCTTACAATTGCTGATAGTATACAACAACAAAAAGCGCAAAGCGGATAATCAAAACTGATACGTGTATATGAAAATGAAGATCTCCAGCTTGCATGATGAAGCTTCAAAAGCACCAAATCTGAACATTTAAATATACTCGGTCTGACCCGAGCATTGAAAGGGAAGAACGTCCGGATCAGTTTGGTAAACTAGCGTGAGAAACACACTCAACTGAATTTACTAAATTACCAAACTTTTGCTTTACAAAACAAAAGTATGTCATAAGACATTTCCACACATAAACAAGGACATGTTTTAACCTTACGATAACCAAAACATTTCATATCAAATCCTCTTATATTATACTAGTGTCTAGTATACAAATAATATCAATCATAGCCGAAATTGCTACATTGATTAAATTCCAGCATATAGCCCAAAATGGGTAATACAATCAAAATGGCAGGCACGTAGTGGAGTTTGGATTTCCATACAAATGACCAGGTGAAGGGACTACCTTCCGATGGATACACCTCTAGATGGATATCCCGAGGCATAGAACATCTTCCCTCTACCAACACAAGACCGGCCTACCTCTATAACTAGTAGTACCGAGTATGTCATCCCTCGGCCGTTACAGACCTTTTCCGAGGGGCCTCATAGCATACAAACTACACTACTTTACATCCCGAACGTCATAGTAGGAAGATATATATCCAGAGGAGGATGATCATATCCTAATTGGGAATGACTCATTAGCCCTGCTACATCTAACCATGTTTCGTTCATTTCCGGTTGATGAGGCCTGAGGTAACGATTACCTTTCACGTATCACAAATCACACCACTCTGAATGCCACACGACCATTTCCATTGACTACTAATTGCCTTCCACAAAAATGCAATCCTTCAGCTCGTACATCTCAAGAAGGGTGTTAAGCTAAGAGAAGTTGCCTTCTTTGCCTCCATTGACGTATGTTTGTAAAAACCGATGTACGTAATCATAGAAATGCAATGTCAAACAAACGTCCATACAAGTTGTCCAGGAACAGGATAAACCGAAGGTACTTTTCTACCACATTCTATTGAAAAATCTCTAGGATTAGTAGCGAATAGTCCTTGCATTGGATATTTCATAATGAAGAGACCACTGCTACTATATGTATTTGGGGATTTTAACCCCAAACGATCAACAAGAAGTCCTCCACTATGAAAATCCTTAATATCAATATCATCACAACCAACCTGCACAATCGTCGCATAAATGTTGGTCCGAAGTGGTTTTTAGATAAATTTGATCCCGATCTTTTCGCACCAACAATGCAAAAGCGTTTCTCAACCTCATGCAGAAACTAAGTCTCGTAGACTAATAACGTCTCCAACTTTCAACTTGCCATCCTTCGACTGAGAAAGCAGCTCGATAGATTGGAATAATACTCCTCACTACGCGGATCAACATCCTCAACATAAATGATAGGGTTTCATCTGTAACAAATATACATATGAGAAAATATGTACAATGTCCGCTTCGAGGCAAACGCGCGTGCAAAAGGTCATCCGCTCGTACACGGGAACCAATAGGGTCTCATCTACTCCAATAGACAGAAATATATCCAAACCAATCAATATATAGATAGTATATCATATATCATCCAAACAATCGTCAATCATCATAAATAAATTTATTTCAACTTATATAATAGTATAAGCGAGGCAGAAAGAGTGAGTTGTACTCTCTTTGGTTCCAATATATGTTGCAGCGTTTTATTTCGAATAAATTTTACTCAAAATTTTCACTATCTCCAATCAACTTCAAACTAGCTTGACAATATAGTGCTCATCAATACGGATTCTTTGCAACTTGTTTCGTCAAAAACGGACTTCGTATGAAGGAGTTATAGTATTTTAAAGTATCTATAATTTATATATAAATTAATTTACACATTTCTTTTCTTATATTTTATTTTTAACCTTCTAATCAATTAGGTCCACACATTCAAATTTGATAGATGATCTGGCCGCGAGTTCGTTTCTTCTCCCAGGTATCTTCTCATTTACGAACAACCCTTCATCGTCGCCATAAATCGATCGCCGTACCTACGACATTTATCGAGACGACGATCAAAGGCCATCGTTTGAAAGCCCTTCGTGAGCTCCACCTGCGCCATGTGCGTCGTCGAACTCAGTCATCCCCTCCTCTCAAAAATCATGCACGAACGCCGGCCAAGCGCTACCATTTTGTCGATGATCCACCACTCCATTCTCGATCGTAATCGTTGAAAATATAGATCTCGATATGATCTTCATCTTTGTAGTTGGAGGATTTCGATAATAGTTGATGGATTGCAAGAAAAATGAGGAGGAAGATCGTTGATTTCTTGCCCTGGAAATGGGGTGGCGGTTAGGGTTAGGGTTTGATTTTTGTTTGCAAATAGAAAAAAGTATGGCCTTATATAGAAAATTTCGCGACACTATTCATCCGAAAAATTTTCGAACTCCAATTGAAGCGTGCCACCTGGCATTTATAATTTTTTACCCCTATTCCGAACATAATGGAGTATATATCAGGAGCGATTCGATCGTATTTGGAAGATAAGTTTTCTAATCGACATATTTAAATTAAAATTTGCTTAAACAAATTTTTAAGCACTTAAGCTTTGTATGGAAAACTATAAGTCCTACTGACACGAAATTTGAAATCCTACAATAATATAATATTACGGATCTAATGAAACTAGTTTCGTCGAAATCTGAAACTGTGTCAAAAATGACTATTTTTACACGTTAATTAAATATTAAAATATTCAATTTCTACAAATTAACTTTTAATTCAATTTTAAAAATTCTTTAACATCATTCTAATTTACATTGAATTTTAAAAAACATTATAAATAATTTTCATTTACATTAAATTCAAATCTCAATTATTTCCACAATTTCAAATATTAAATCAACAATTTAATCATCCAAATAAATTATTATACTCAAAATATAAGCTATTCAACTTATAAAATTAACTTGTGAATACTTAAAATCAATTAAATATAAGAATTTCAAATGACTGAAATTATGGATCGTTGCATTTCCCCTACTTAAAAGAATTTCATCGTCGAAATTACCAAGTAAGAAAAAGTCACAAAATCCATCAACTTTTCAAAACAAATCGTTAAAATTAGATTTACCAAATCCATTTAAACCTTTTAACTTTTCCAAATAATTTAGTTAAACTTCTTATAAAAACTTTTCTAAGTTTTAAAATCCTTACTTAGTTGTTTACTAATACATCCCATAATCAACTAATTTCATTTGACCTTTAACTCAATAATCAAATTTTTAGTTATCAATTTTTTTCCAATTTTCCTACAATTTTCTAACACCTTAAAAAAATCTCCATAGCCTCCTTTGTGCGGTTCGATTCAGCAAAAATCACAATATATATAATATCACAAATATACATCTCATCTTCGAGGATGAGGCATCCCGTGGGGAAAAAAATATAAAAGTATGATATGTAATCCAAGATATGTACCTTATATTATATTAGCGAGCATATACAACTAATATAGCGTGAAAGCGAGCTTCAAATGTAAACCATACGCCATCCGCACCTACTAAATACTTAACAAAAAAAATGAGAAACATGTATATAGAAAGTAATATCAATATACAACATATACCAATACAATAACTACGTATGCCAATATAACAAGTGCAATCAAAAGCAACAAATCCAACCATTAAACAACTATCATCCAACTAACATCCAACAAACCAATATCTATCAAACCAATCCATAACAAAATCAATATACATTCACTTCTCATTAATATTCGTTGAAATGGTTTTAGTTTATTCACATTTGATTCATTTACATTGGATTTTACTAATATCCATTTATTCAAATTCAATTAGTTTACATTCACTAATTTACGTTCAAGTTAGTTCACTTTCGAATTAAACCAAATTCAGTTCTATTTAGATTTAGTTAACTTCCAATTTGGATTCTGTTATTTTAGCTTTCAATTTTATTAATTCAATTTCATATGAATTTCTATACAATTAACTAACATCCATCTAACAACCAATGCATATCCAACAAAACCAAATTAATTTAATTTACTCTCAACATTCATATTTACTTCGTTTACATTCAATTCGGTTTAACACGTTTAATTTCAATTGATTTAATATTCAATTTAGATTGAGTTCTAATAATCACTATATTCGCTTTTACAATTAAAGTTGAATTGCATTATACAACCGAAGTTCATATTCTTTTAATTACTTCATTTCATTATTCACTTTATTAATTCATTTTGATATCAAATTCATTTATCCAACATCACTTAAGCTATATTTCATTTTATTCTCACTTGCATTTACTTGCACTATACAACTTAAGTTCACTTTTAATTTAATTCAAACTCTATTTTATTTAACTCATTTCATTACCTCATTTCTTTTCCTTTATTTGAGTTAAATTTCATTTTCAAAGATCATTTAATTTAACTTTTACTTAAGTCAAATTTCATGTCACTTATTCAAATTCAGATTTTGTTTTTTCTTAACGAAATTGTTTAACCATTTTAATATTTGGTTTCACTTACCTTTTCTCACTTTATAAGTTATACAACTTTTTTATTTATAATTCCATAAACATCTACCTAAGTTCACTTCCATTCACTAAACTCATTTTATAATTTTAAATCATGGTTATACAATCGCTTACCACTTAAGTTTAATTTCCTTTTCAATAATTATCTAATCCAGTTCAATTTATTTAACCTTCCTTTAGTTAAATTTCAATTTATATAATTCACTTACTAACTTAGTTCAATTTAACTTAACGTTAAATTTTAATTTCATATCTCAATTTCGCACTTAAATTTTTGAAATTTCTTTTTATTATTTATACTAATTCCAATTATAAGTTCAAAACTCATTTCACTTATATTTATCAATTTCAACTTGGAATTTAAATTCAAAATTGTTTATCACAACAACACATAAATTTTATATCTACTAATTGGTAGCAAATCCATCACATAGAAACTCGAAAATGATACTGATGATGCTGTAGTCATCACCCTTATTATTTCCCAGCAACAGTAGTGAATTCGGTGCTTTATATTCTTCTTAAATTTCCTTTTTATATTTATAAATCACATTTTTAAACTTTTACTTATATAATTTCACTATTTTACTTTACTTACATAAGATTCATTTCAAATTTATTTATCTTATTTAGATTTATAACAATATAACCTCTTTAAACTTTGAAAAACAACTGTCAATATCAACGGGATTCAAAATTTCAAATTCTTAGCTTAAATTCATTTTTATTTATAACTCAAATAATTTCATTTCTTATATATAAGATTATTTCACAATTGTAAATCATATTAATTATAATTCCACCTTTAAAATTCATTTTCTTATAATATTTATTCATTTACAATTATTGTTTTTATTAAGATTATTCAAACGGCTTTTATTAACTTATATATATATTTACATTTTCAAACAACCAAACGATCAATTTATATATACTTTAATAATTTCTGAAATTTTTTTTCCTTTATATATAAAATATAATCGAGGTAAAATTATTTCATTTACCAATTTAAAAAAGACTACTATGTCGACTTGCCTCGTTTAAGTGTTTAAAAATCCCTATCGATAACATGGCGTCCCACATACAGACTAGAATTCACAAACAACTCAACGGATAATCAAATACAATGTAAAACATTTTATATTCACTAACAAATACGCACTCATATATAAAATACACTCAAACTCAATCTAGGGTGCTACTGTTCTTATCTATACCGAGCACACATCAAAGCCTAGGAATATACAATATCTAAGCTCTGATACCATGTGTAACGACCCGCAAATCTGTACCATTTGAATCGATAATAAACGACACATGTCCGACCCAGAAAGCACAGAATGACGGAAAGTCATGAGAAAGAAAAGAAGAGAGAAGAGATGAAAGAACCAAATAGAACAATACAAAATCTCACATTGCAGTAGAATAACATATAATATCAAATCAATGATCTTTACAGAACAGAAACTGTATAGACATACGTTAATCAGAATTCAAAAATCAATCACTAATTATCAGCCTAGGAAGTTATAATAACATGTCCTTACAATTGATAATAATATACAACAACAAAGCGCAAAGCGGATAATCAAAATTGATATGTGTATACAAAAATGAAGATCTCCAACTTATCTGCTAAAGCTCCAAAAGCACCAAATCTGAACCAATAAATATATTCGGTCTGACCAGAGAATTGAAAGGGAAGAACGCGCAAATCTGTCTTGTAAACCAACGTGAGAAACACACTTAATTGAATTTATTAAAGTATAAAACTTTTTCCTTTTCAAATCAAAATTTTCTCATAAGACACGCAGCATATAGCCTAAAATGGGTAATACAATCAAAATGGTAGGCGCGTGGTGGAGTTTGGATTTCCATACAAATGACCAGGTGAAAGACTACCTTCCGATGGGTATACCTGTAGATGGATGTCCCGGGGCACAGAATATCTGCCCTCTACCAACAGAAGATCGGTCTACCTCTATAACTAGGTAGTAACGAATATGCCATCCCACGATCGATACCGACCTTTTCCGAGGGCCCTCATAGCATACAAACCACATTAATTTACATCACGAACGTCATAGCGGGAAGAAATATATCTTGAAGAGGATGATCATATCCTAAGTGGGAATGACCCATTTAACCCTGCTGCATCTAACCCGTTTCGGTCATTTCCGGTGGACGAGGCTGAGGTAACGATAACCTTTCACATATCACAAATCACATCACTTTGAATGCCACATGGCCATATCCATCAATTACTAATTGCCTTCCACAAAAATACAACCCTTGAGCTCGTACCTCTCAAGGAGAGTGTTAAGCTAAGAGAAGTTGCCATTTCCACCACCACTGATGTACATTTGTAAAAATTAATGTACGTAATATTAGAAATGCAATGTCAGACAAATGTCCATACAAATTGTCCAGGAACAGGACAAACCAAAGGTACCTTCCTACCACATCCCGTTAGGAAATCCCTAGGATTAGTAGAGAATAGTCCTTGCATTGGTTATTTCATAATCTAGAGATATTGCTACTATATGTATATTGTGATTTTAACCCCAAACGATCAACAAGCAGTCCTCCACTTTGAAAATACTGAATATCAATATCATCACAAAACAACCTGCACAATCATCGCATTAATGTTGGTCCGAAGTGGTTTTAGATATGATCCCGTTCTCTTCGCACTAACAACGTAAAAGCGTTTCTCAAGCTCACACAGAAACTAAGTCTCATAGACTTATCACGTCTTCAACTTTCAACTTGTCATCCTTCGATCAAGAAGGAAGCTTGATAGATTGGAGTAATACTCCGCACTACACGAATCAACATCCTCAACAAAAACGATAATGAAGCCTACTTAGATGGCTACATACTAAGTGTACGACTAAACAGTTCCCACATCATGTCGAGGAACTAAAATGGCCAAATTTGATAGTTGGTTGTTTAACTATCAAAGAAACAAACAAATATCTATCACCATAAGCAATCACTAGGCTCTTTTAATTATTATTTTATTTAATTAAATAACTTGTCAAATATTCACTTCCAATTATCTTTAAAAAGATATAGTCTCAAAACCATTTCAATATTTCACTGTTGGAAAACATTTCCATATACTTATTTCAAAATTAAGTAAATCACAAGTCAATTTAGTTTCAACACTTAGAAAATATTACATATACTTAAATCATGATTAAGTATTATTTTATTCTTTAAGGAAAAGATTCTCTTAACATACTTATTTGGTTCCAAACGAATGTTGCGTAAAACATTGTTACGATAACCAAAATCATTAGTATAGGGCTTCGATAATTAGGTAGGTATATAAATCGCATATATTATACAAAACATTTCCTTTCGAAAATCATTTACTATAACAATAGTGTTACAGTCCATGCTTCCCTTACTTCTCGAAAACGTCTATTTCAACAATGTGTTGAAATCTATATATTCGATGCTCACGCCTTTTAAAAACATCTTCAACCCATTTTACTCCATTTAAAATATCACTTTCCAAAAATATACATTTAAAAAGAGTATTCGCTGTCCAAAATCATGAATATAATTCACTAACCAAATTTAATACTTCTGCACATTTATTAAAGGATTATCCACTGTCCAAAATCGTGAATAAACTTCCTTTAATAAACTTTCATATTTCACTTATTAAAATAAGTTGATTTTGGATTTATCAAACAATGTTTATAAATTTCATTCATATGTTATAAAAACTTCCATACATAAAATTCCTTTATTTACCAATTCCATTTATATCTCATTACATGCCAAATGCGATCATAAGTTAATTTACTTATAAATCATTTATTTACACGTTTATTCTTTTTATAACTTTATAAATTCATAAATCTTATTTACTTATAAGATTCATTTATAACTTCATTTTAACACTTATAGAACTCATTATAATTCATCACTTTTTATTTATAAAATATCAATTTTATAAATCTTATATATAAACCATTTATAATAATCCAAAAATCCTAATTTAACTTATTTTACTAAATGATTAATTCCATATTTCAAAAATCACATTTAAATTCCATTTAAATAAACTTCTTCTTTTAATAATTTACAAATCATTATGATAAATTATATAACTTTAAAAATCATAATTAAGTATATTTCACAAAAATCATAATTTTTATATCATAGAAAATATAATTTTTTATTAATTAAAATAAATTCAATTCCTTAACAATTCAAAAATTAATAAAATGTATATTTTCAAAATTACCTTGAAATCTTTTTAATTTGAAATCATCACTTTAATATTTTAAAATTCCAAAATAGGCCCAATGCCGCAACAACACTAAATACATCGGTCACGACATCCAAATCATAATATATCGCATGATAACAACATATATATCAATATCTCTAAACAAAAATCAACATTGGTGAGGAATCCAGTTAGATCCCTCCAACCTGTCACCTGTGACAAATATATATATATAAGAAAATGTGTACAATGTCCGCTTCAAGGCAGATACGCCTACAAAAGGTCATCCGCTCATACACAGGAACGTATATGATCTCATCTGCTCCAATAGGCAGGAACATATCTAAACCAATCAATATACAAATAATATATCATATATCATCCAAATAATAATGTGATATCCCGAAATTCTAGACATCTGTAATTGATAAATAATTAGGTTAATTAATAGAATATTGATTTATAAATTGGACAAATAAATATGATGATAAATATTTATACTTGGGTAAATATTTATTTGATATTCTTTTAGTATAATTTTAAAAAAAAATTGAAAATTCATTATTTTCAAACAAAAGTAATGTGTGTTTGTTTAAATATATATATGAGTTAATTTTAAATTAAATTTGAATTGGAAATCCGAAGAATAAATATCATAAACAAATTGGACATAAAAATATGTGTATATGATTTAATTAGTATATAATTTGCTATTTTCTTTTAAAAATTCATATTAGTATAAATAAAGGAAAGTAGTTACTAAATAGAAATTTAATATAAATATTTTATGGAAAACATTTAAAGATATAAAAATGCATTTATTAAAAACAAAAAATATTCATAACATAAGATTTATATATATATATAACTAAATTGAAATTAATATAAAAGTGTATAAAACATATTAATATAATATTTAATTCTCATACAAAGGACAAGTGCTAAGAATTTTAATACCCAAATTAACAAATGTAACATTTGTAATATGAGATTTGAACAAGTGTCAATATTTTCTTTTAAAATAATGAATAATAGATAAAAGAAGAAATATACATCTTTACTCCTTTCTCATTTCCCTTTTATCTTCATTATCAAAGAAACAAAGCTTGTGGTCTATCCCTCAAACAAAAAAAACAAAAACAAAATAAAACACAGTAAACATTTCTCAAGTTCAAACTAAAACCATGTAATCATCTTCCAAAACTTAAGCCAAAGCTGTAAGTATTTTTCAGAAGCTTGTAACCTTCTCAAATCACCAAGCAAGGCAAACCTGAAGTATAGTTTATCAACAAGTGAAGCTATTTCAGCAATCTGTATTTCAGTTTCAAGTAAATCAAATCTTAAAATTAGCTCAGCAATTCAAGCTTTTCAGTTTTCAAATTAAAGCAGTCAAGTCTTCAAGGTTCAACCCAGTTTTCAAGCTTCTCTGTTTTCTGAAACAAAGCTCTGTACATTTTTTTTAAGGTGAGTAAACAATCTAAATCTTGTTTAATTTGTTGACGAAGATGAATGTGTTTAGTTAGGTGCTAGGGCAAATTGGTTGCATGGATGAAATTTTAGCCTGCATGTTTAAAACATGCCAATATAATTGGTGCATGTCTGATATGCTTGATTCATTTTGTTCCAGGTTACTAAATTTTAGAACAAATAGATAAATTCAAACCTCTCTTTAACTGATCTCTGATAGCCTTTGGTTTTCAAGCAAAATAGATTTGTTTGAATATGAATTAAGATCTAAAATTTTATTTAAGTAAAACAAGTTTTTATCACTGTAAATCAAGAAATTACAGTAAAAATTTTAAGATCTGTTAAAAACCAAGTGTCATAATTCCATGTTTTATTGATACAATCTTACTCGTCATCTGGATTCATGAATATTAAGAGTTGTATCATAATTTTTAGATTTTAATTGGGTTAGTAATTTGGTTTTGACCAAAGAAGTGGGTTTGAGTTATTTCCGGTGATGTCAGTGCATGGGGTGGTCGAGGACTTCATGGGAGGTAGAATAGAGTACGGCGGGTTCGGCAAAAATGTCAGACGTGAGGATGAGCCACCGTGGCAACGACGGTGGATCAGAATGGGTTTTAAACCCTATTTTGGGTTAAGGTCGGAAATGAGATGACTGTGTCATCTCAGGTGCATCGAATGATTTCGGACCAAGGGTGTTGGGGGCATGGAGGTCTGGCAAGGCTGGGGTCGGGGATCTACTACCTCTGGTGGTCAGCGATAAGAGTTCGAAGCGAATTAAGGTGAGGTTGAGGTTCCTGGGAGTGTTTGGTTTGCCTCGATTTCGATATTAAGTGTATAGGAATGTTTGGGTGATCGGAATTCATTGTTGAGGCGACCGTCGATTTGTGGATGGTGTCGGCAGTGAGCGACATCATCGCGACCACTTGTGCAGGTGCACCAGTGATCAAGTATCAGGGTGGTTGCGATGAGATGTGATCTCGAGGATATACTCGAGTATTTGGGAAGAAGTCTCGTGTTGAACCCGGTCATGTTCTTGATGTTTTATTTGTTTCTAGTTCTAATTTTTAATCTAAGTTTTAAAATTATGGAAGAAGAAGGGACCGAGTTGGCACTCGGGTAAGGAACGGGTTAAACCCGAAGTTACTGTGAAAGGTTTAAAAAGCTTTTGAAAGCTAGTTTTAATTTTAAAGAATTTTTGGTTTAAACTATTAGATGATAAATGTTGTTTTTATTTAAAATTTTTAAAAAAAACTATTTTGTTTTAAAAAGTTTTATGCTTAAATTTGAGAAAGGTAATTAATTAATGATTAGAAATTAATTAATCCAGTGATTTAAGATTGATTAAATTACAATTAAGTATCTATTAATTTAGTAATTAGAGATGGATTAATTCGTTATTAAAAACTAATTAATTTGTAATCAAAAGATGATTAATTTAATACATAGAGAGGCGAATAAAAAAAATTGTTAATAGTTAATGAAGATCAATAACTAGGGATTATTAGATAATAAATTAATGTGATTAATTTTTAATAATTAATTATATTGATTAATTTAAGATAAACATTTATGGAATTGTTTAAGTATAATTACTTAATGGAAGTAATTAGTAATGGTAATTACGAAGTGTAATTAATTAAAGATTGAAAGTAGTTTTGGGTTAATTGCCTGGTGAAATAAATATGAAGAATAATTAATCGCTTAGTGTAATTAATTTAAGAATTGACTAATAAAAGTTACGGGAAGTTAATTAAGTGATGTAATTAATTAAGATTAATTAATTACAGAATGAGATTAATCAAGGGTGATTAATAAATATGATTAATTAAAGATTAAGTATAATTACTTAACGTAATTAATAAGGTGTAATTCCTTAGTGAAGTAATTAATGAATAATTACTGGATGAATTAATTAAACGAAAATTACTTGATGAGAAGTAACTAAAGGATAGTTACTTGATGGAAGAAATCAAGTAATGATTACTCAATGTAATTGAAGGATTAATTTATATAATTAATCAAGGAGTTGGTTTATTTGAAGAAGCAATTAAGGAAAGTTAATTTCTGATTGTGATTATCAAGATTGATTAATAAATGTAATTAAGTTAAAGGTTAATTATTATTTGAAATTTAAGAATAATTAACTATTGAAAGTAATTAGAGGATCATTAATTAATTTAATTAATGAAGTGATCAATCTTGTTTATTAATGTGTAACGACCCAGAATTTCTGCCATTTGAAATTCGTATATTTAATTGATTTTAAATATTAACGAGTAAAATTTGTAAGTCGAATAAATTTTTATTTCGAATATAGTGATTTAATTGGATAATCAAATCGACAATTTAATATTTGAAATTCCAGAAATAATTGGAAATTGGGTTTAAAATGATTAAAATTTATTCGTAAAGTTGTATTAAATCATATTGGAGTTAGGATGATGTTATAGAACTTTTAAATTTTAATTAAAAGTTAATTTGTAAAAATTGAATATTTTAATATTTAATTGTCGAGTAAAAATAGCCATTTTCAAACAGTCTCGGATTTCGACGAAACTAGTTTCATCGGATCCGTAATGTTTTATATTGTATGGTTTCAAATTTCGTGTCTATCAGATTTACGGTTTGTCCGGGGCAAGCAAAATCGCGTAGAAATCGATTCGAGTGAATTTTGAATTTAAATAATCGATTCAAAAACTTAGCTTCCAAATTTGATCGAATTAGCTTCCGATATATATTCCATTGCGTTCGGAATGGGGGTAAAACACTATAAACGCCAGGCGGCACACTCCATTTGGAGTTCGGAAAAATTTCGGGTAAATAGTGTTTGAGAATTATCTATAAAAGGCCACCAACTTTCACAATTTACGCTCAAACCCTAGTTTCTTAACCTAGGCGCCAGTTAAATTATCAATGGCCAAGAATTTCACTTCTTTCTCCTCCAATTTCTTCAAATCCGTAAACCAATTCAAGAAATCTTCAACTACAATGTTGAAGAGCACGACGAGATCTACGTTCTCAACGGTGGAGATCGGAAAATACGCTACGGATCGATGGCAAACTTCACTCGAACGTGTCGCATTCGTGCACGAATTCCAAGGAAATGGCGAGACCGAGTTCGCCTACATTTCGGCCGAATGTGGCTCGTTCGAAGGGCTACGATGTGGCGGTGTTTGATCGACGTAGAAACGATCGTGGAGGGAGGATAATTCGTCGATGATATGGCGGCCATGGGTTGTTTGAGTGTGCGTACCCTGTAGAGAAAGAAGATGGATTTAGCGGGCAAGATTTAGGGTTCAGAAACGAGCGGCCACGATTGAGTGTAGGGTTTGAAAAAAATAAAAATAAATTGTAAATTATTTATATTTAAATTCCTGTAAACTTTAAAATGCTATAACTCTTTCATACGAGGTCCGTTTTGGATGAAACGAATTGCGTTAGGTTCGTATGGACGAACACTACGCGATGGAGCTGGATTGGAGTTGATTGGAGCTAGTGAAAATTTTGGGTAAAATTAAACGCATATTTAATTTTATTCGAAATAAAACACTGCAACCGTTATTTGAAACAAGGTGAGAACTTCTCACTCAATCGAATTGTTTCGATTCAAATTTTAAATAGTTAGATTTAAAATTGCTTCATTGTGTGTTTGGATGATAAATTATTATCTGTTGTATTAAATAGACCCTATACGCCATAAATTAAGCGGATGTTATTTATTAAAAACATATACCGCGATATTCCATCTTGAAGTGGAATTGGTATTATATATGTACTTGGAGTTGATTTTCCCGCATTATATAGCGGATGAGACCCTATTGCGCCGCATAATAGTGGGTAATATTTTATATAAACCCATATACCACGATATTCCGTCTTGAAACGAGATTGGTATTGTGCTAACATCTGTGGATGTAGGGAAATAGGTTGGAGGGATCCAACTAGATTCCTCACCCATATTGATTTATTTACAGATATTGTGATATATTCTGTTATCATATGATATATGATGTTTTGGATGCCGTGATTGTTATATTTAGTGCTGTTGCAGCATTGGGCCTATTTTTGGAGTTTTAAAAATGTTAAAGTAACGATTTCGAATTTAAAAGGATTTTTAAAGTGATTTTTGAAAGTATACATTTTATTGAATTTTGGAATTGATTCATTTTAAATAAATAAACGTTATAATTTTAATGTTATAAAATTTATGATTTTTGAGAAATATAGTTAAAATGTGATTTTTGAAATATGGGGTTAATGAATTTTATAAAATTGTTTAAATTGAGATTTTTGAAATTATAATAAACGGTTTATGTAAAAGATTTATAAAATTGATATTTATAAATTTAAAATATTGGAATTATAAAACGAGTTTTTATAAGTGTTAAAATGAAGTATAAATGGATTTCATAAGTGAATGAAATTTATAGATTTATAAATTGTGGAGTTATAAAATGAATAGATTTTGTAAAATAGAAAATTATAGGTAATTAACATATAAATTGGATTTTGGCATTTAAATGAGATTTAAATAGAATTTGTAAATTAAGGGATTTTAAGTTGAAGTTTTTATAAAATATATAAATGTGAATTTATAAACGTTGTTTTATAAATCCGAAATCGACTTATTTTGATAAGTTAATTATTATGGCTTATTAAAGGAGATATATTCATGATTTTGGATAGTGGAAAATCCTTTAAAATAAAATGTGTAGGAATGTTGAATTTGGTAAACGATTTATATTCACGATTTTGAAAAAGTGAATAATATATCAAAGAAATGTTTTGGGAAAGTGATATTTTAAATAGAATTAAAAGGAGTTTTGAAGTTCTTTTAAAATGTGTTAAATATCGAACCCATAGATTTCAACATTCATTGTTGAAATAGACGTTTTCGAGAAATAAGGAAATGGTGGACTATAACACTGTTGTTATAGTAAATGATTTCGAAAGGAAATATTTTATATAGTATTGGGATTTATGTATCTATCTAAATGTCGAATCCCTGTACTAGTGATTTTGTGTTGTCGTAACGATGTTTTACGCAACATTCGTTTGGACCCAAATAAATGTGTTTAAAGAAAACGTTTTCCTTAAAAGAATAAAATATATACTTAATCGTGTTTTAAGTATATTGGATATTTTCCATATGTTGAAAATAAATATATTTGTGAATTACTTATTATTAAATAAGTATGGAAATGTTTTCCAATATGAAGTGAAATGTTTTGAGATTATATCTTTTAAAGATAAATTGAAAGTGAATATTTGAAATCGATTTGAGAATCGTATATTAATAGATATTTTGGAAATATGAATTCACCATGGAATCTATAAAGGAAAGGGAAAACTGTTTTAAAAATAAACATTGATTTATTTTTGAAGTGTGGAAATAAATTTACGGATTTGGAACGTAAATTTGAAGTAAATCGGTAAGGATTTATTTAATTGGTTTAAATAAACCATTTTGAAATGAAAATGAATAAGTATTTGGAAATGTTTTCCAATATGAAATTGAAATTGTTTAGAGAATATATCTTTTTAAAGATAAATTGAAGTGAATATCTGGCAAGTTATTTAATTTATGGAAGATTAATAAAAAGGGCCTACTGATTGTTATGGTGCTGGATATTTGTTTGTTGGCCTTGATAGTTAAATAACCGACTACCAATATTTACCATTAAATGGGTATTTGTGTGATTTGCTTGAATTTGAATGCTACACTTATTTTTAAAATAAGCGCTCGTTATTCGGTTTAGCCGGGAGAGGACCTTTGTGTCATAAATCCCATTCTGAATAATGATGTGTCGAAATGGATAGCATTTGAAGACCGCTGTTGAAGACCGGATATTTTTGAAAACGGAAGGATTACCGTCGAATGTCTCTACATCGGCTGATCTCCGATATTGAGATTTTATCACCCTTTGTGTTGGGAAGTCCGGTCGTGATTAGTGAATATCCGGATTGCAAGGCTTCTTTGGAAGTGCCTTCGGTTCCGTTCGACCCGGAACGAACTTGTATGGATGTGTGTTTGACGTTACAATTTGAGATGTAAAGCTGGTTTCTATCAAATACATTTCTGTTGGTGGCGGAGTATTTATTCTCTTAGCTTAACACCCTTTTCTGAGACGTATGAGCTCAGAGGTTATGTAGTTGATGGTTACTAGTGATACATTCCCAAATTGGTAATGTGGCATACAGAGTGCTGTTGATCATTTGTTGATCAAAGCACAACTTTTGTATAAAGCGTAGCTTTGTGGACGAGACTTCGTCGGACCTCACACCCCGAAAATGGTCAAAACAGGAAGAATGCAGCAAGGTTATTAGGGGATAGCGTCCCCTTAGTGTATGTCATTCCTTCTGGATAGAGGTGGTATTATGGTATGGAGCCCTGATACTTAACCTATGTTGTTGATGCGAACTTATTATTTTGTGGTTGTTGGTGAATCCCGGGATTTAGGACGGTTACGACCGGGGGATGGCATATTCGTGTCAGTTGTTACCCAGCTAGGGGTAACCCGGCCTTGTGTTGGCAGAGATCCGGTTAGGTTCTCGGGGCATCTTTCCAGAGGCGTTTCCATGTGGCAATGGGAAGTTCCTTAGCCTGACCATTTATTGGAAATCCAAAGAAACAATACGAACCCTTTACGATTGCAAATTGTATAACCTGCCTCCTCAGGAGGTAGCTATAGCAGGCATAATATAATGGTACCTATGCTGGCTAAGATTTATATTGTACTTTCGAAATGGTTTTCCACATTTTGCACTTATAGTAATAATATCAAAGAAATTCTCTGCGTAGTAAGCATCTTTGACTATCATAAGGAGAAATCTCCTCCAAGTTCTGTGTTTGAATTGTGTGTGTAGTGGGAGGCCTTATGGTAGTTACATTTTCTAAAAGCATTGCGAATCCATTTAAAAATATTTCTTTGTTTGTTTTTAAAGAATAACTGTTTTAAGTTCTCTCTATTTTAAAATATTTCTTTATTGGTTTTTTTAAATAAAGATAAACTGTTTTAAGTTCTCACACAAGTCCCATGACTGACCTGAAGTTTTATTGTTTCCCTCCTAAACTCTGGGTGCCCACTAATTTTAACACGGGCAGTCTAGAGTTAGGTAATCAGGTCATTCTGGAATTTAGGAGCTGCTGTGGAGCTCAAGGAGCAAGATGGATGGCATGGCGTATCAATTAATATATAGTATTCCTTTTCCGCTGTTTGTTGTTGTAAACTCTGATAATGTAATGTAATGTGATAAAATGTAATAACTGATATAGTTCTTTGTTTTAAGGATATTCATTTATCTATTATACGTTGTTCCGCTGCGATTGTGAGATTCTGTTATTGTTTCTGTTTCTTCTTCTTTCTTTCTTCTTCTATCTTCTACCTCTTCTTTAACCCTAACGGTACGGTTTGTCGGCCTTCGATTGCTCGGCAGTTGATACAGTGGACGTATTAATCTCGATTTTCGTGAGTCGAAAACCGCGACATTACATTTGGTATCAGAGCTTATGGTTAAGTGACAACCTTGGTTCTGTTAGGAATTACTCATTAGAGATAGAGTCAGCAGTACTCTAGAATGAGTTTGAGTGTAATAATAGATATGAGCGCATATTTGTTAGTGAATATAAAAAATGTTTTATATTGTGTTTGCTTATCCGTTGAGCTGTTTGTGAATTCTGATCGGTAGGTGGGATGCCATATTATCGATAGGGATTTCTAAACTCTTAAACGAGGCAAGTCGGCATAGTATCATTTTAAAATTGGGTAAATGAAATAATTTTACCTCGATTATATTTTAAATATAAAGGAATAGTTTTTTAGAATTATAAAAGTGTATATAAATTGATTATTTGGCTGTGGAAATGTAAGAACGTTTACAAGTTAATTAAAAGAATAATTGTATAAGCAAATGAATTATTAAGAAGGAATTATAATTAATGTGATTTACAATTGTGAAATTATCTTATTTATAAGAAATGAAACTATATGAATATATTTATAAATATGAGTTATAAATAAAAATGAATTTGTACTATGAATTTGAAAGTTTTGAATTCCGTCTATTTTGAAAGTTGTTTTTCAAAGTTAAAGATGTTATTAAGTAAGATAAATCAATTTGGGATAATCTTATGAAAGTAAAGTGAAATAGTGAAATTCTTTAAGAAAAAGACTTATAAATGTGATTTAAGAGTAAAAGGAAAATTTTGAAAGAATTTAAAGCACTAGATTCACTACTGTTACTAGGAAATAATAAGGGTGATGACTGCAGCATCATCAGTATCATTTTCGAGTTTCTGTGTGGTGGATTTGCTACCATAGTAAATTGGAAATTGAAGTTTTGTTGTGATAAACAAATTTGAAATTAAAAATCCAAGTTGAAATGGATAAATATAAGTAGAATGAATTTTGAACTTATAATATGAAATAATAAATTTGGCTTTGGTAAAGAATAAAGAATCTGGGTTAGTATAGTAAATATATGTTTTGGAATTTAACTAAAGAAAAGTTAAATAGAATTTACTTGAGAATTGGAATCTGAATTGGATTTATAAGTAGAATTTTATGTTAAGTTAAACAAATGGTGTTTGAAATGGAATATAACTTAAGTAATGTTGAATGAAGTTGATTTTGGTATCGAAGTAAAATAATAAAGTGAATTAAATGGACGTGAACTTGAGTTATATAAATGAAATTCAACCTTATTTGTTAAATGAATTAGCAATTGAATTAATGAACAAATTGAATGTAAACCAATCGAATGTAAATAAATTCATATGAAAAAATGGATGTAAGTGTTAATTCATTAAATCTAATTAAAAGTGATGAACCAAATTGAATGAATGTAAGCAAAGTAAAGAAATTTGGTAATGTTGGATATACATTGTTTGTTAGATGATGGTTAGTTGATTTTATAGAAATTCATATGAAATTCAATAAATGAAAATGAAAGTTATAAATCATTGAATTCAAATTGGAAGTAAGTAAATCTAAATAGAATTGAATTTGATGTGGAAGTGAACTAACTTGAATATAAATTAGTGAACGTAAACTAATTGAATATGAATAAATGAATGTTAGCAAAAACATCCAATGTTAATGAATCAAATGTGATTTAAATTGGAAAACCAATTCATTGAATATTAATGAGAAGTGAAAGCGTATTGATTTGGTTATGGATGTTAGTTGAATGCTAGTTGGTTGATGGTTGGATTTGTTGCTTTTGTTGCATTTACTATATTGGCATATGTAGTTGTTATAGTGATATATGTTGTATATTGATATTACTTTCATATATACATGTTTCTCATGGTTTGTTGAGTGTTTAGTAGGTGCAGATTGCGCTTGCTTCGCATTTGGAGCTCTCTCTCGCGCTATATTAGCCGTATATGCTTGCTAATAATATATAAGGTACATATCTCGGATTACATATCGTACTTTCACACTTTTTTCCCTACGGGATGCCTCATTACTTTGATGAGATGTATATTTGTGATATATATATACATACATACATACATATATATATATATATATATATATTGCCATTTTTTTCGGATCGAGCCGCGCAAAGGGGACTATGGCGAAATTTTCTGAAAATTTAAGGCGTTAGAATATTTTTGAGAAAATTGGAAAATTTTGAAAACTATAACTTTGATTTTTGGGGTGAAAAGTTAAACGATATAGTTGATTTTGAAAAGATAACTAAGTATGATTTGAAAACTTAGTAAAGTTATTGTAAGGAGTTTAACTATTGGATTTTGGGAAAGTTAAACACTTAAGTGAATTTGAAATCTAATTTGAATGGTTTTGAAAAGTTAATGGATTTCAGACTTTTTCTCACTTTGGTAATTTCGCGGACGAAATTCTTTTAAGCGGGAAAGTTTGTAACGACCCAGAATTTCTGTCATTTGAAATTCGTATATTTAATTGATTTTAAATATTAACGAGTAAAATTTGTAAGTCGAATAAATTTTTATTTCGAATATAGTGATTTAATTGGATAATTAAATCGACAATTTAATATTTGAAATTCCAGAAATAATTGGAAATTGGGTTTAGAATGATTAAAATTGATTTGTAAAGTTGTATTAAATCATATTGGAGTTAGGATGATGTTATAGAACTTTTAAAATTTAATTAAAAGTTAATTTGCAGAAATTGAATATTTTAATATTTAATTGACGAGTAAAAATAGCCATTTTTCAAACAGTCTCGAATTTCAACGAAACTAGTTTCATCAGATCTGTAATGTTTTATTATTGTATGTTTCAAATTTCGTGTCAATCGGATTTGCGGTTTGTCCGGGGCAAGCTAAATCGCGTAGAAATCGATTTGAGTGAATTTTGAATTTAAATAATCGATTCAAAAACTTATCTTCCAAATTTGATCGAATTGGCTTTCGATATATATTCCATTGCATTCGGAATGGGGTAAAACATTATAAACGCCAGGCGGCACGCTTCGTTTGGAGTTCGGAAAAATTTCGGGTGAATGGTATTTGAGAATTATCTATAAAAGGCCACCAACTTTCACAATTTACACTCAAACCCTAGTTTCTTAACCTAGCCGCCAGTTAAATTATCAATAGCCGAGAATTTCACTTATTTCTCCTCTAATTTCTTCAAATCCGTAAACCAATTCAAGAAATCTTCAACTACAATGTTGAAGAGCACGACGAGATCTACGTTCTCAACGGTGGAGATCGGAAAATACGCTACGGATCGATGGCAAACTTCACTCGAACGTGCCGCGTTCATGCACGAATTCCAAGGCAATGGCGAGACCGATTTCACCTATATTTCGGCTGAAGGTGGCTCGTGCGAAGGGCTTCGATGTGGCGGTGGTTGATCGACGTAGAAACGATCGTGGAGGGAGGATAATTCGTCGATGATATGGCGGCCATGGGTTGTTTGAGCGTGCGTAACCTATAGAGAAAGAAGATGGATTTAGCGGCCAGGATTCAGGGTTAAGAAACGAGCGGCCACGATTGAGTGTAGGGTTTGAAAAAAATAAAAATAAATTGTAAATTATTTATATTTAAATAAGTGTAAACTTTAAAATGCTATAACTCTTTCATACAAGGTCCGTTTTGGACGAAACGAATTGCGTTGGGTTTGTATGGACGAGCATTACGCGATGAAGCTAGATTGGAGTTGATTGGAGCCAGTTAAAATTTTGGGTAAAATTAAACACGCATTTAAATTTATTCGAAATAAAACACTACAACCGTTATTTGAAACAAGGTGAGAACTTCTCACTCAATCGTATTGTTTCGATTCAAATTTTAAATAGTTAGATTTAAAATTGTTTGATTGTGTGTTTGGATGATAAATTATTATCTGTTGTATTAAATAGACTCCATACGCCATATATTAAGCGGATGTTATTTATTAAAAACATATACCGCCATATTCCATCTTGAAGTGGAATTGGTATATATATGTACTTGGAGTTGATTTTCCCACATTATATAGCGGATGAGACCCTATTGTGCCGCATAATAGCGGGTATTATTTTATATAAACCCATATACCACGATATTCCATCTTGAAATGGGATTGGTATTGTGCTAACATATGTGGATGCGGGGAAACATGTTGGAGGGGTCCAACTGGATTCCTCACCCGTATTGATTTATTTACAGATATTGTGATATATTCTGTTATCATATGATATATGATGTTTTGGATGCCGTAATTGTTATATTTAATGTTGTTGCAGCATTGGGCCTATTTTTGGAGTTTTAAAAATGTTAAAGTAACGATTTCGAATTTAAAAGGATTTTTAAAGTGATTTTTGAAAGTATACATTTTATTGAATTTTGGAATTGATTCATTTTAAATAAATAAACGTTATAATTTTAATGTTATAAAATTTATAATTTTAATGTTATAAAATTTATGATTTTTGGGAAATATAGTTAAAATGTGATTTTTGAAATATGGGGTTAATGAATTTTATAAAATAGTTTAAACTGAGATTTTTGAAATTATTATAAAAGGTTTATGTAAAAGATTTATAAAATTGATATTTATAAATTTAAAATATTGGAATTATAAAACGAGTTTTTATAAGTGTTAAAATGAAGTATAAATGGATTTCATAAGTGAATGAAATTTATAGATTTATAAATTGTGGAGTTATAAAATGAATAGATTTTGTAAAATAGAAAATTATAGGTAATTAACTATAAGTTGGATTTTGGCATTTAAATGAGATTTAAATAGAATTTGTAAATTAAGGGATTTTATAAGTTGAAGTTTTTATAAAATATATAAATGTGAATTTATAAACGTTGTTTTATAAATTCGAAATTGACTTATTTTGATAAGTTAATTATTATGGCTTATTAAAGGAGATATATTCATGATTTTGGACAGTGAAAAATCCTTTAAAATAAAATGTGTAGGAATGTTGAATTTGGTAAACGATTTATATTCACGATTTTGAAAAAGTGAATAATATATCAAAGAAATGTTTTGGGGAAGTGATATTTTAAATAGAATTAAAAGGAGTTTTGAAGTTGTTTTAAAATGTGTTAAGTATCGAAACCATAGATTTCAACATTCATTGTTGAAATAGACGTTTTCGAGAAATAAGGAAATGGTAGACTATAACACTGTTGTTATAGTAAATGATTTCGAAAGGAAATGTTTTATATAGTATTGGGATTTATATATCTACCTAAATGTCGAATCTCTATACTAGTGATTTTGGGTTGTCGTAACGATGTTTTACGCAACATTCGTTTGGACCCAAATAAATGTGTTTAAAGAAAACATTTTCCTTAAAATAATAAAATATATACTTAATCGTGTTTTAAGTATATTGGATATTTTCCAAATGTTGAAAATAAATAGATTTGTGAATTACTTATTATTGAATAAGTATGGAAATGTTGTCCAATATGAAGTGCAATGTTTTAAGATCATATCTTTTAAAGATAAATTGAAAGTGAATATTTGAAATCGATTTGAGAATCGTATATTAATACATATTTTGGAAATATGAATTCACCATGGAATCTATAAAGGAAAGGGAAAATTGTTTTAAAAATAAACATTGATTTATTTTTGAAGTGTGGAAATAAATTTACGGATTTGGAACGTAAATTTGAAGTAAATCGGTAAGGATTTATTTAATTGGTTTAAATGAACCATTTTGAAATGAAAATGAATAAGTATTTGGAAATGTTTTCCAATATGAAATGGAAATGGTTTGGAGAATATATATTTTTAAAGGTAAATTGAAGTGAATATTAACAACCCGCATATTTATCGATTTTATATTTAAATATTTTATCGATACTCGGAATTTAGTCCGAAAAGCTACTTTTTGCATACGGTCGAATTAGGACTCGGGACCATTCCCATTGAGTTCAAAATGTCGTTTGCAACCTTTTTGAGTATAAGCTTCGATATGTTTGGAGTAAGTTGATTTTTGCCACTTTTTCACTTAGGGCTTTGGGTTGGGTTCAGCCCACTAGACAACTTAATACCCCAAACTGAAACCCCCTCTTCATTCACTCCCTCTTCCTCTACTTTTCAGATCTAAAGAGATTAATGGTGAGTGGAATGGGAAATTAAAACTCCAAACCTTATTTTTCTTTTGCAAATCAAGCTTTAGCTCCAAACTAATAGAAGAAACTTTGGTAAGCCTTCTCTTCATCTTCTCCAACTCTTTCTCCATTCAATTTCAGAAATTTCCTAAACCTAATTTAGGAAATGTTTCTCCTTTAAGCTTAAAGTCAAGCTTGTAGGGTTGGAATTGAAGAGTGGTTGTTCTTGCCATTTCTCTATAGCTTGTTCTCTATTGATTTTGTGAAAAGGTGAGATTTTTATCTCACATCTATGCTTATATCTATCTTCGAATGTTGGGTATGAAATCCTAACACTTATTCTTGTGCATTTGCTTTTGATTTGGGTTGGTTTTGTGAATATTCCAATTTTAGTGTTTTGAAAGCCAAATCCTTAAAAATCGTAGCTTTGATCTTTGATCATGATTTTGTGATGCACCGAAGAGCTTATAGGATCGGGTAGTCGATTGGCATAAACCCCTAACGTCCATTGCTCGTCCGATTTAAATTTGGTGGAGATTTGGCCCTCACTCAAATAGGCTGGGAGGAGCTGGAAACAGGCTCCGATCGACCGAGCTCTATAGTCGGCCGACCGACCTGCTACCAAAGTGCATAAGCACTTTTCTGTCTCTGGTCCGGTCGACCAGCTACAGAGCTAAGTCGACCGACCTGCTTCCCGAGAAATTTTCCAGAACAGGGTCCGGTCGACCGAGCTCTGTAGCTGGCCGACCGACCTGATGTTATTTTGCCTACTTTGTCCATTTTGTTGAATTTCCAACTTTAATCGATTCGTATTGTTTCCCTTTTGTTGTTATCATTTATTATCGACTTTGATGACATTTTCTTTGGGAATTTCGAAATATCCATTTTGATGGATTTGATATCGATTTCTATGGATTTTTATTCACGTCTTCGAATTTGAATTTCGGCGATTGATGGTTTTACAATCATTTTTGTGATTTGTCATTTCAAAGTATAATGGTTTTCTATACTAGAAGTAAATATCAAAATCCTTTCATCAAAACGATTTCAACACTATTTCAATACAAAGCTTATTTATTAAAACCGTTTTCCAATCTATTAGTATATACAAACCTTTTCCTCACTCGTATGAGAAATCTAATTAAACGGCTTAGTAAAACGAGTGGTATGAAACGCTTGCGTTTACTTCGTTGGTTAATTCTTGGACTTGTCCGATTGAATCTCTTGTGACAATTTTCTAGTGGAGATCTACAATTTGTTCGTAGATATTTAAGTTAAGCTAGTGGTTATGGGACATGATGCTAAGCTCATATATTTACTAGCTTAGTGTAATTGACACTTCTTGATGATCGATGATGATCGTTTTTGTGATTATGACTAGCAATATGCTATGTTTCTTTGTCCACGTAGGGGACAGTACCTTGTTTTATTGAGTTTCGTCTCATTTTTATTATAGGCTAACGACCTATTTATTTCTTGGGGTTTCGACCCAATTCTTGTGGGCTAGCGACCCACGTTTTTATGGAGTTTGGATCTTCGGGCGTACCGTTGTACTACGTCGTTGTTCCAAATTTTACGAGTTTCGGGTTCTTTGGGCGTACCGTTGTACTATGTCGTTGTTCCGAACTATACGAGTTTCGGGTTCCTCGGGCGTACCGTTGTACTACGTCGTTGCACCGGCTCTATGGTTAGCGACCATGGGATAGCGTCCTGTTTTGTGATACACGTGTTGGTGAGTTTTCATGCTCCCGTTCTATGATAGGCCTCCCCATTTTTTTGGTTTCTGGATTTCTATTGATGATTTCTAGAATTTGTGTTTCACCAATTTTATGATTGGCATTTATATGTTGTCAATATTTGTGGCTTGGTGAATGAAATAAGGAGTATAACATTCCTTTTGATCTTTGAGAAGATTTTTGTGATATTGATTAATCTCTTGTTGATTTTCAGTTACTTATTTATCACAGCTTGGCATTGTGATTATTATACGTTTAGTCGTATGTCTTATTCTATATCATTTCATTTGATATTTATAGTTAGGCTGATCCGTTAATTATTTTCTTATAAATAATACTCGGGTCAGACCGAGATGTTACAGGTGCTTCTGCTTGACTTCTCTTCAGGGATTTATTACTCTGACTTTTGGCTAACTACTTAGATTAGTAGTTTTTGGTTGTATGCATTTGAGATATAGACTCATAGCTGCGTACTTATTCTTTTGTATAGCACATGTTGCTATTCTTTTGTGTCATTGTGGATCTTTTAGACCACTACTCTGATGAACACTTTTATGTGTTATATATATATATATATATATATATATATATATATATATATATTCATGTCTATTTCCGCCTTTGTGATATGAATTATCTGTGACTAATTTGTGTTATGTTTATTTCTATATTTGTTTTCGAAGATTTCATATAGCCACTGTGTAGTAGCTTTGAGTTTGTGTCGGAATGTCGGATTTCCTTTTGAGATGAAAAGTTATATTTTTATCTGGCATATCGGTACTCGCACAAAGCAATTATACAGATGGTCACTCCTCAACAGCCTTATTTTCCGTGCTAGTTGACCGCATTACACCGTAGTGTCCTATGCTAGCGTGGGCATATAGGTGGGGCGTCACAGCTTGGTATCAGAGCCAAACTTCAGAACAATGTAGAATAAAGTAACAAGGATCATCGTCCTAAGTCCTTCTTAGAAGTCATGCCTTAGGATTTAATTTGAGTCTTCGTACCGATTCATGTTTTTTTTTTGATTCCTTGTTTTATTTATCAAGATTGCTTGATATTCATTTGGTGAATAACCTTTTTCTTCTTCTTCTTTCTTTCTAAAGGAAGAGAAATGGTTAGACCTGGTCGTCCCAACGTCGGTTAATCTAGTGCTACTCCCCAAGATGGAGTTTTTATGTCTGCCCAGCAGCTTCTTGATCTAGTAAAAATTGCTCAAGCAGCCGGTTCTAATCCGAAACCTACTCACCCTAAGTCTGGATTTGCACGCTTGTGCAACGATTATATCAACTTGGGTGGGAAGCCATTCAAAGGTTCAGAAACTATTATCGAAGTCTAGGCTTGGCTAAGAGCGTGCGATCGAATCTTTTCTCGCTTGAATCTTATTGATCTTCACCGAGTTCAGGTGGCTTCTAGTATGCTCCAAGAAAGGGCATAAGACTGGTACGAGCTTCTGATTTATGAAATCAATGAAGCGGATCTTACTTGGGAGAAATTCCGAGAGCGCTTCGAGTTAAAATTCGTACCAGAAGCTGAGAAGGTGACTTTGGCTCGCCGCTTTATTGACTTTGTTCAACGTGAATCTTCTGTGACAGACTATGTCGCATCTTTTGAATCTCTTTCCAAATACGGGGTTGAATACATTAACACCCCATTGAAGAAAAATCAGAGATTTGTTTATGGCTTGAATAAAAACCTCAAGAAGCCATTACTTCTAAAGCTAGAAGTTTCTTTTGATCAACTTATTGATATCGCTCTTCGTCTTGAAGAGGCAGATAAAGAGAGTGATGTCGATGTCATGGGTGCCAAACCAAAACTCAACAACAACAAGAAGAGGCCTATTAAGTTCAAAGGGTCTTATCCCAACAAGAAAGGGAAGCAAGCAATTCCTGTAGCAAAAGCTTCTGCCCCAAGTGGTGGGCAATGCTACAATTGTGGTTCTAAGGACCATTATGCGAACAAGTGTCTGAAACCTCTCTTTTGTCGCTATTGCAAAAGTTCGGACCATTATTTATCTTCTTGTCCCAAACTTCAAGGTAGGAAGGAGGGAAAGCTTAATGTTGCTCAAGCCCCTGGCAACACATCTCGTGGTAAAGGTATTTCTCATTCTATCCTTGATGGCATTATTATTTTTCATGATCAACTTATTCGAGTTCTTTTTGACACGGGTGCATCCCATTCTTTTATTTCAAAAGAACTCGTTGATACTTTTTCTTTAAGTGTTTTTGCCTTAATGACTTCTTTGAGAATTGCGAATCCGGTTGGTGGATCCGCAACAATCAGTTTATTGTGTAAAGATGTCGAGATTATTTTGTGTGATCTTTCTTTCCGTGCCGACTTGGATGTTATGCGCTACTTAGGCTTTGGAATGATTTTGTGAATGGCTTGGCTTAACCGCTATGAAGCCCAAATCCTATGTCCTGAGCGGACTATTCATCTTCGACATCCTCAATCTGTTAAGCAGATTTCTACTAATTTGAAGATTCGGATTCCCGCTTGGTTGCATCTTTATATTCTTTAAATCCTCGTGATGATGATGATGATGATAATGATGATGAGGAAGACATCATTTCTCTTATTCACGTTGTTCGTGAATTTTCCGACATATTTGAGCCCGTTTTAGGATTACCGCCTAAGCGAGCAATTGAGTTCAGAATTAATCTTACCCCTGGAGCTCAACCTATTACTCTTCCTCCTTATCGTTTGTCCAATAAAGAAAATGAGGAGATGCGCATACAATTATCCGATTTGGAAACGAAGCAATTTATTCGCTATAGTTCCTCGCCTTGGGGAGCTTCGGCTATTTTCGTGAAGAAATCTGATGGTACACTTAGGCTTTGGTTTGACTATCGCAAGCTTAATGATCTTACTATCAAAAATAAATATCCTTTACCTCGGATTGATGATCTATTCGATCAACTTAGTGGTGCTAGAGTCTTTTCACAATTAGACTTAGCTATTGGTTTCCATCAGCTTCGTATTGCAGAGGATAGCATTCCTTTGACTTCGTTCCGTACTCGATATGGATCTTATGAATGGCTTGTTATGCCATTTGGCTTAACGAATGCTCCGGATTATTTCGTTGACCTTATGAATAGAGTTTTCAAAGACTTCCTCGATCGGTTTGTTCTCATCTTTATTGATGATATTCTTGTGTATTCTAAAACCGAGGAGTAGCATGAAAAACATCTTCGGATTGTGTTGGAAACTCTTAGGAGTAACCAATTAAAAGCAAAATTTTCTAAATGCCATTTTTGGCAATCTAGTGTGAAGTTTCTTGGGCATATTATTCCCGAATCCGGAATTTCCGTAGATCCTTCAAAGATTGAAGCGATTCAAAGTTAGAAGAGACCAGGGAGTGTGACGGAGATCCGTAGCTTCCTTGGATTGGCAGGTTATTGCCGCCGTTTCATAAAGGACTTTTCGACAAAGAAAGGTGTTGAATACATTTGGTCGGACAAATGTGAAGTTTCTTTTCAGAAATTAAAAGAACTCCTTTCTGATGCTCCTATTCTTGTTATTCCCGAGGGGAATCAAAGTTTCGTTGTTTATACCGATGCTAGTCGCATTGGTTTGGGTGCCGTTCTTATGCAAAGAGAACGTGTTATTGCTTATGCTTCTAGGCAATTGAAGCCTGTTGAGACTAGATATGCCACTCATGATTTAGAGCTCGCGGCTATTGTTTTCGCCCTTCGTATTTGGCGTCATTATCTTTTGAGAGAAAAATTTATTCTTTACACCGATCATAAATCTTTGAAGTATCTATTTTCTCAAAAGAAACTTAATTTGCGTCAACAACGTTGGCTCGAGTTCCTTGCAGCTTATGATCTTAATATTCTTTATACCCCCGGAAAGGGAAATCGCGTTGCAGATGCACTTAGTCGAGAACAACAAGCGGTTGTTTCTATGATGATATCCGAATGGAATGATCTCGGAATTTTATCCACTTGTGAGGTTCGAGATCGTGTTTCCGATCTATGTTCATCTCTTGTTTTATGTAGCCTTGAGGCTCATCCTTCTCTTTTAGACCGCATTCTTGAAGCTCAAAGGCTAGATCCCGAATTGGCTCTTCTTGGCAAAAATATTAAGGATAGAATTGATATTGAAGGTTTGAAAGAATTTGATATCGATTCTCGTGGCGGCATTCGGAGATTTGGTAGACTTATCGTGCCAAATATTAGTGATCTTCGTAAAGATATTTAGAAAATTCTCGTCGTTCAAAATTTACCATTCATCCCGATAGTAGTAAAATGTATGCGGATATGAAGCGACTTTATTATTGGGAGGGAATGAAATCTGATATTGCTAACTTTGTTAAGTTTTGCATGACTTGCCAACTCATTAAGGCCGAACATCAAAGGCCCGGTGGGTTATTGCAACCTTTAGACGTTCCAATTTGGTTGTGGGATCAAATTTCCATGGATTTTGTGGACGGCCTTCCTCGTTCTCATTCGGGTCATGATAGCTTATGGGTTATAGTTGATAGACTTACTAAATCCGCCCATTTTGTTCCTGTTCGGTCCAATCGAACCGTACCTCTTTTGGCTAAACTTTTTATTAAAGAAATTGTTAAATTGCATGGAGTTCCTACTTCTATTGTTAGAGATCGTGATCCATTATTTACTAATGGATTTTGGAAGAGTCTTCAAAAAGCTTTGGGAACGAAGCTTAATTTTAGCACCGCTTATCATCCTCAGTCCGATGGACAAACCGAGCGTGTGAATCAAACTCTTGAAGACCTTCTTCGTGCATATGTTTTTAGTTTTGGTGGAAGTTGGGAAGATCACATTTCTCAATAGCTTCCAATCTAGTATTGGTATGGCACCTTTTGAGGCACTCTATGGAAGGACATGCCGATCTCCTTCTTGTTGGCTTGAGGCCGGTGAGAAGCTGGTATTAGGTCCAGATTTTATTCGCGATTCCACAGAAAAGATTGATCTTATTCGTCATAGGATGAAAGAAGCCCAGAGTAGACAAAAATCCTATGTCGATAACTGGAGAAGAAAATTAGAATTTTCTGTGGGAGATCTTGTGTTTGTCCGTGTTTCACCTATGAAGGGTGTTGTGCGTTTCAGTCAATCGGGATAGTTAGCACCTCGATATATTGGTCCATTTCCCATCACCGAACGTATTGGTTCCGTGGCTTATCGCCTTTTATTACCGGCTCGGTTTTCTGCTATTCATGACGTGTTTCACATTTCTCAATTACGGAAGTGCCTTCGAGATTCCGATTCTATTCTTGAGCCCGGTGTTGTGGAAGAAATTGAAGTTTCACCTAATTTAACTTATGAGCAACATCCTATTCGTATTATTACTTCGGAGGTCAAGCGCCTTCAAAATAAAGATGTTCCGCTTGTTAAAGTTCAATGGTCCTCAAATCCTAAGGATTGCTCTTGGGAATCTAGAGAATTCATCGAGCGAACACATCCGGACTTACTTTCTCATGCTCTTTAAGGTGAACCTTTTATTTCAAATTTCTTTTGTGATGAATATGCTCTCATGGTTGTTACTATATATCTTCTTCTTAAATATTGCGAGGATGCAACTTCTTGAAGGAGGGGAGTCTGTAACAACCCGCATATTTATCGATTTTATATTTAGATATTTTATTTATATTTTATCGATACTCGGAATTCAGTCCGAAAAGCTACTTTTTGCATACGGTCAAATTAGGACTCGGGACCATTCCCATTGAGTTCAAAATGCCGTTTGCAACCTTTTTGAGTATAAGCTTCGATATGTTTGGAGTAAGTTGATTTTTATCACCTTTTCACTTAGGGCTTTGGGTTGGGTTCAGCCCACTAGCCAACTTAATACCCCAAACTGAAACCCCCTCTTCATTCACTCCCTCTTCCTCTACTTTTCAGATCTAAAGAGATTAATGGTGAGTGGAATGGGAAATTAAAACTCCAAACCCTAGTTTTCTTTTGCAAATCAAGCTTTAGCTCTAAACTAATAGAAGAAACTTTGGTAAGCCTTCTCTTCATCTTCTCCAACTCTTTCTCCATTCAATTTCAGAAATTTCCTAAACCTAATTTAGGAAATGTTTCTCCTTTAAGCTTAGATTCAAGCTTGTTGGGTTGGAATTGAAGAGTGGTTGTTCTTGCCATTGCTCTATAGCTTCTTCTCTATTGATTTTGTGAAAAGGTGAGATTTTTACCTCACATCTATGCTTATATCTGTCTTTGAATGTTGGATATGAATTCCTAACACTTATTCTTGTGCATTTGCTTTTGATTTGGGTTGGTTTTGTGAATATTCCAATTTTAGTATTTTGAAAGCCAAATCCTTAAAAATCATAGCTTTGATCTTTGATCATGATTTTGTGATGCACCGAAGAGCTTATAGGATCGGGTAGTCGATTGGCATAAACCCCTAGCGTCCATTGCTCGTTCGATTTAAATTTGGTGGAGATTTGGCCCTCACTCAAATAGGCTGGGAGGAGCTGGAAACAGGCTCCGGTCGACCGAGCTCTGTAGCCGGCCGACCGACCTGCTACCAAAGTGCATAAGAACTTTTCTGCCTCTTGTCCGGTCGAACAGCTACAGAGCTAAGTCGACCGACCTGCTTCCTGAAAAACTTTCCAGAACAGGGTCCAGTCAATCGAGCTCTGTAGCCGGCCGGCCAACCTAATGCTATTTTGCCTACTTTGTCTATTTTGTTGAATTTCCAACTTTAATCGATTCGTGTTGTTTCCCTTTTGTTGTTATCATTTATTATCGACTTTGATGACATTTTCTTTGGAAATTTTCGAAATATCCATTTTGATGGATTTGATATCGATTTCTATGGATTTTTATTCACGTCTTCGAATGTGAATTTCGGTGATTGATTGTTTTACAATCATTTTTTTGATTTGTCACTTCAAAATATAAAGGTTTTCTATACTAGAAGTAAATATCAAAATCCTTTCATCAAAACGATTTCAACACTATTTAAATACAAAGCTCATTTATTAAAACCGTTTTCCAATCTATTATATATACAAACCTTTTCCTCACTCGTATGAGAAATCTAATTAAACGGCTCAGTAAAACGAGTGGTATGAAACGTTTGCGTTTACTTCGTTGGTTAATTCTTGGACTTGTCCGATTGAATCTCTTGTGACAATTTTCTAGTGGAGATCTACAATTTGTTCGTAAATATTTAAGTTAAGCTAGTGGTTATGGGACATGATGCTAAGCTCATATATTTACTAGCTTAGTGTAATTGACACTTCTTGATGATCGATGATGATCATTTTTGTGATTATGACTAGCAATATGCTATGTTTCTTTGTCCACGTAGGGGACAGTACCTCGTTTTATTGAGTTTCGTCTCATTTTTATTATAGGCTAACGACCTATTTATTTCTTGGGGTTGCGACCCAATTCTTGTGGGTTAGCGACCCACGTTTTTATGGAGTTTGGATCTTCGGGCGTACCGTTGTACTACGTTGTTGTTCCAAATTTTACGAGTTTCGGGTTCTTCGGGCGTACCGTTGTACTACGTCGTTGTTTCGAACTATACGAGTTTCTGGTTCCTCGGGCATACCGTTGTACTACGTCGTTGCACCGGCTCTATGGTTAGCGACCATGGGATAGCGTCCCGTTTTGTGATACACGTGTTGGTGAGTTTTCATGCTCCCGTTCTATGATAGGCCTCCCCCTTTTTGTGATTTCTGGATTTCTATTGATGATTTCTAGAATTTGTGTTTCACCAATTTTATGATTGGAATTTATATGTCGTCAATATTTGTGGCTAGGTGAATGAAATAAAGAGTACGACATTCCTTTTGATCTTTGAGAAGATTTTTGTGATATTGATTAATCTCTTGTTGATTTTCAATTACTTATCACAGCTTTGCATTGTGATTATTATACGTTTAGTCGTATCTCTTATTCTATATCATTTCATCTGATATTTATAGTTAGACTGATCCGTTTATTATTTTCTTATAAATAATACTCCGGTCAGACCGAGATGTTATAGGTGCTTCTGCTTGACTTCTCTTCAGGGATTCATTACTCTGACTTTTGGCTAACTACTTAGATTAGTAGTTTTTGGTTGTATGCATTTGAGATATAGACTCATAGCTGCGTACTTATTCTTTTGTATAGCACATGTTGCCATTCTTTTGTGTCATTATGGATCTTTTAGACCACTACTCTGATGAACACTTTTATGTGTTATATATATATATATATTCATGTCTATTTCCGCCTTTGTGATATGAATTATCTGTGACTGATTTGTCTTATGTTTATTTCTATATTTGTTTCCGAAGATTTCGTATAGCCACTGTGTAGTAGCTTTGAGTTTGTGTCGGAATGTCGGATTTCCTCTTGAGATGAAAAGTTATATTTTTATCTGGCATATCGGTACTCGCACAAAGCAATTATACAGATGGTCGCTCCTTAACAGCCTTATTCTCCGCGCTAGTTAACTGCATTATACCGTAGTGTCCTTGGCTAGCATGGGCATAGAGGTAGGGCGTCACAGAATATCTGGCAACTTATCTAATTTACGGAAGATTAATAAAAAGGGCCTAGTGATTGTTATGGTGCTGGATATTTGTTTGTTGGCCTTGATAGTTAAATAACCGACTATCAATATTTACCTTTAAATGGGTATTTGTGTGATTTGCTTGAATTTGAATGCTACACTTATTTTTAAAATAAGCGCTCGTTATTCGGTTTAGCCGGGAAAGGACCTTTGTGTCATAAATCCCATTCCGAATAATGATATGTCGTAATGGATAGCATTTGAAGACCGGTGTTGAAGTCCGGATATTTTTGAAAACGGAAGGATTACCGTCGAATGTCTCTACATCGGCTGATCTCCGATATTGAGATTTTATCACCCTTTTTGATGGAAAGTCCGGTCGTGATTAGTGAATATCCGGATTGCAAAGGCTTCTTTGGAAGTGCCTTCATTTCCGTTCGATCCCGGAACGGACTTGTATGGATGTGTGTCTGACGTTACAATTTGAGATGTAAAGCTGGTTTCTATCAAATACATTTCTGTTGGTGGCGGAGAATTTATTCTCTTAGCTTAACACCCTTCTCTGAGACGTACGAGCTCAGAGGTTATGTAGTTGATGGTTACTAGCGATACATTCCCAAATTGGTAATGTGGCATATAGAGTGCTGCTGATCATTTGTTGATCAAAGCACAGCTTTTATATAAAGCGTAGCTTTGTGGACGAGACTTCGTCGGACCTCACACCCCGGTAATGGTCAAAACAGGAAGAATGCAGCAAGGTTATTAGGGGATGGTGCCCCCTTATTGTATGTCATTCCTTTTGGATAGAGGTGGTATTATAGTACGGAGCCCTGATACTTAACCTATGTTGTTGCTGCAAACTTATTATTTTGTGGTTGTTGGTGAATCCCGGGATTTAGGTCGGTTACGACCAGGGTATGGCATATTCGTGTCAGTTGTTACCCAGCTAGGGGTAACCCGAACTTGTGTTGGCAGAGATCCGATTAGGTTCTCGAGGCGTCTTTGCAGAGGCGTTTCCATGTGGCAATGGGAAGTTCCTTGTCCTGACCATTTGTTGGAAATCCAAAGAAACAATACGAACCCTTTACGATTGCAAATTGTATAACCTGCCTCCTCAAGAGGTAGCTATATGAATGGTACCTATGCTGGCTAAGATTTATATTCTACTTTCGAAATGGTTTTCCACATTTTGCATTATAGTAATAATATCAAAGAAATTCTCTGCGTAGTAAGCATCTTTGACTATCATAAGGAGAAATCTCCTTCAAGTTCTGTGTTTGCATTGTGTGTGTGGCGGGAGGCCTTATGTTAGTTACATTTTCTAAAAGCATTGCGAATCCATTTAAAAATATTTCTTTGTTTGTTTTTAAAGAATAACTGTTTTAAGTTCTCTCTATTTTAAAATATTTCTTTGTTGGTTTTTTTTTGAAAAGATAAACTGTTTTAACTTCTCACACCAGTCCCATGAATGACCTGGAGTTTTATTGTTTCCCTCCTAAACTCTGGGCGCCCACCAATTTTAACACGGGCAGTCTAGAGTTACGTAATCAGGTCATTCTGGAATTTAGGAGTTGCTGTGGAGCTCAAGGAGTAAGCTGGATGGCATGGCGTATCAATTAATATATAGTATTCATTTTTCGCTGTTTGTTGTTGTAAACTCTGATAATGTAATGTAATGTGATGAAATGTAATAACTGATATAGTTCTTTGTTTTAAGGATATTCATTTATCTATTATATGTTGTTCCGCTGCGATTGTGAGATTCTATTATTGTTTCTGTTTCTTCTTCTTTCTTCTTCTATCTTCTACCTCTTCTTTAACCCTAACGGTACGGTTTTCCGGCCTTCGATTACTCGGCAATTGATAAAGTGGACGTATTAATGTCGATTTTCGTGAGTTGAAAACCGCGACATTACATAATGATTGAATGATGATGGGTGTCTTGAATTGGGAGATATCTCTGATATGAATTGCTTTGTGATATGATATGTTGAATGGTCAATGATAGTGTGATTATCAATCAATTATGAATTGTTGTGTAAAAGTGCTATCCGACAATTAAAGTTGAATTGTATTAAATTGGATAACTTGGGTTTAGATGACATTGGATTCGAAGAGACCGAAGTCGGGTATTAGTAAATACTCGAAACCACTTCGATTCTTTATAATTTGATGTGTGGTATCAATAGGCTGAAATAAATAAATTTTAAGTAAATTAGACCATTAAATCTAAGTTTTGGTACTTAGAAATTGATGTGTGATGTCAGAGATGTCTATAACGACTTGTGAAGTTGTAAATTGATACAAGTTACATTGGGTTTTATGTAAGTTATACGCTTTTGTATTCCATGTTAGATGGGTTTACTCACGCTGGTTTCCAGCCTGACTCGGGTGTTACTTTGATGTAATGCTCGTGTCAGACCGAGTATTACAAATTTTCGGGTAAGCACGTTTTGGAGCTTAGGAGGCGCGTTGGATGGCACGAATGTATGGAGCGTTTTCCGCTGTATATATTATAGTTTATCTAGGACATGTTTGTTTTAACTGTCCGGTGTTGTGTATTGATTATAATTCTGATGTATAAAAATATAAGTGTACTGATACAGTTATTCTTTGTAAAGCTGTTATTTATGTGATAATATATTTTGATCCGCTGCGAATGTGAGGTTTCTGTGTTTTGGTGTTTCTATTTATTCTTTTTCTTCTATCTCTTCTTCTATTTCATATCTATCTAGAATTTTCGGGATCGAAATTTCCGGGTGGTTACATTTGGTATCAGAGCTGAAAGTTAAGAGAGAACTTTGGCTCTGGTGGGATTACTCATTAAGGATAGGGTAAGTGGTACCCTAGGATGAGTTGAGTGTGTGTGTGTGTGTGTATGAGAGCGTACTGGTTATTTTCTTATGTAAAGATTTTAAATGATTTTATAAGAATATATTTTGACATATACAGCAATATTTCTTTCTAATAAATATTAAGGTAATTGGTTGTTAAATTATTGGAATTAAATTAAGTGGTATTAGAATTTCAACCAAATTAAAATTAAATAAAGATAAGTTTGAAAATGGATTCAAACCGAAAATTTAATCTTGAAGTTAGGGAAGAATTTCTAAATAAGATGAATTAGAATTGGTTTCAAACCGGAGAAATAGAATGGTTATTGTGTTTAATAATGAATGATTGTTTTCCAATAAACAATAAAATGTTTTAAGGAAGTAAAACATTTAGGTGAGTATGTCCTATAAATTGAAGTAGGTTTTAAGTTGTGAAGTTTTAAATCTAGGTCCAAAATTTGAAAATGGTTTCAAAGTGATAAAGAAATAATAAATAATATTATTTAATGTATTTAAATGAAAGGATCCTATTTCAAATAAGAGGTGTTTGAAAATTTTAAAGGAATTTGTTTGAATTTAAAACCAAAGGTGGTTTAAAATTTAAAGTTAACCAGGTGTGTAAAGGAAATAAACACTAAGGTTGAGTTTTAAATTTGGAAGATGTGATAACCAAAGTGATAAGTGGAAAGATTATTTAAAATTTGAAATGGAAATTCAAATTGGGTAAAGTTGACTGGATTAAGTAAATTGAATTTAACTTTGGAAAGTTAAATAAGTTTGAATGATCAACCTGATTTGGAAATTTCATGATGAAATTAAAATTTAACTTGGGAAGTTAAATGGTTGATTTGAATTAGGAAGTTTGAGTGATCTCAAAATGGGTTTGAGATCTAGAAATTGAAAATGAATGGATGTTTTAATATAAATTAGATGATATCATCCTATTGTTATTAATAACCTTTAAGATGAAATTTGATTTGTTTAAATAAATGAGAAATGAAGTGTGGTAATATATCCATTATTAGGATAAAAGGAAAATCACAATTTAATTTAAAATTAAGGGTAAGGAATTTCTTTGAACTAAAAATTTGAATAATTCAACTTGTAAATTAAAATTGTTTAAGGAACTAGTTTTAAACTGGAAGTTAAAATTGAGTAATAAATTAAATTTTTAAGATAAAATTGTTTTAAATTCTTATTTGAATTTTGAAAAAAAAATAAGTAATGATAATTTAAAATGGAATTTTGAGAATTTGACTCAAAATTAAATTGTTTAAAGGTTTGGGTTATTGATGAAAAAATAAAGGTTAATTTGATTTGTGGTGTAAATGTTAGGTCTGATCTATGAATTGAATTGTTTAAAAACTTTAAAGGTAAATTGATTTAAAGGAATTAAATCAACATTTGAAGTATTAACTCGAATTTATGTAATTCGAGATGGTTCATAGTGAACTGGAATTTGAAGTTGGTTCAAACTGAAATTTGATTTGAATATTTAGAAATTGTGATTAAAAGTTGAATAGTTTTAAATTCAAATAGAATTTGAATTGAATTTGAAAAGAAATTGAGGTTAATTCAACTTGAATTGGGGTTAAATCAATTTCAATGGAAATTGAAGTTATTTAAATTGGAACTGAGTCAATTTAAATGGAAGTGGAAATTTAAATTGAATTGATGAGAATGGAGATTGGGAAGTGAATAGTTTTGACTCTGGACTATTTTTAATACAAATTGTTTTAATATAAACCTATTTTTCCAAGCTATTTATCATATATACAACATTTCTTTTAAAAGCCAAACTATCTTATATTTGTTTTACAATTACTTTTGGAACTGTTTAACAATTTTCCAACTGTTTTATAAGCTAATTACTATATTTCAACTATTTTACAAAACTAATTACTAACTTACTATTATTTTGCAATTATTTAAAATTTTGATAATTATTTTAACTATTTTCTAAATATTTTACACCTATTTTACAAATTAGTAATTATTTTCCAACTACTTATCTATTTTTAACTTTTCAAGCTATTTTCTAAATTTAAAATGGATAGAGTTTAAACTGTTATTAGTTAAATATCCAATCGAGATAAGAATAGAGGTGATAATCCAAATGGATTGAAGCAATTGTGAATAAGTGAATGAAAATCAGTGAATGTGAATAGAAATGGAATTGATTTGGCTAATAACCAATTAAGATAAATACGTAGGGTGTACGTATGTTATTCTATTCGCATAGTGATTTGATCCAGATTCGAGCATAGAATTTCGAGATAGTATGTCGATCCGAGTTGGGATTTTTCACTCGATTTTCAACGGCGAACCTGGATATGGATTGTTGATTGGTTCTGGATGTTCTCTATCGCAGTTATGGCTATGCAAGGAGAATGACGGTTTTTGATCAAGAAACCAGATCTGTGTCCGCACTAGGAAGTCGAGTGGACGATACTAGTTCGGAAGTGAAATTGTGTGATCGAGTGAGCGATCAGATTGGTATGGCATACGAATGATATGTGTACATTGTACGGATTTGAATGAAATTGATATTGAAAAGAGTAATCAAATTTAAATATTTAATTTGGAATAAATAAAGTTATATATCTTTGTTATATAAGATAAATCTCCCCTTGTTGAATCTATTGCCAGAAGGAAAGGATTTTGAAGGTGTTTTGAAGTATAAAATGAGTTTTATACAAGTTTGAAATGATCCAAAGTTTTTAAAATTATATATATATATAGTATCTTATGAGGATTTTGGAAAAAGGTTTTGGGAACCTTTGGATTTGGAAAGGCTTTTGATTTTTGGGTAAAATCAATATGAATTTGGAAAGCCTAGTTTGAGAATTATCTATTTTGGAATAATCTACTTTGTGTAAAGGAGCATTGTATAAGATCATACTAGGTGTATGATTTGAAGATACTATATGGGTATAGTATAAAGTGTTTTGATGATGGCTCTGAGGAAAAGGCGCTCCCTTGAAATGAACTTCTCAAGAGTACCACCGGGTGGTGCTGCCTTGAGCCCCAAGGGGGGTTATAAAGTTGATCCTGTGAGGAGTCCGGACAAAACTAGTTCCTGTGGATTATGAGTAGAGTATACCATAGCGAAAGTCGTGTGTGCCGCTGAGAGCCAACAGTCCGCATTTGATTTTATATCGGTAAACTGCGACCTATGGTAACATAGCAAAAGTCGTGTGTGCCGCTGAGAGCCAACAGTTTGCGTTTGATTTTATATCGGTAGACTGCGACCTATGTAGGAGTGGAGAAGTTTCATTTCGACAGCGAAAATCAGAGGCCGCTGAGAGCCTGTAATTACATGGACTTTTGCTGCAATGGCAACGTAACCCTGGAATGTAATTGCGATCTGCCATGGGTTCCATGGCATAATCGAGAGGCCGCAGAGAGCCTGCAGTTACATGGACTTTTGCTGCGATGGCAACGTAACCCTAGAATGTAACTGCGACCATGGATGGTGGTGATGATTTCCAGAGCATTCTCACCAAAGATATTTCCTTGATTTCAAAATGCTTTCAATATTTTCAATAAAACTATTTTTCAGGTATTTTCACTGGGTGTTGAAAACGAGTTTACCAAGTACTTGTAGATTTTCAGTCTTACGCCTGATCAACGTATGACCGAATTTCTGTGAGAACGAGGATGGACGTGTTGAAACATCGAGTTATAAAAAGTATTTTTATAAAACTATTTTGGCAGTATTACAGATTTTAAAAGTGTTTTAAAATGATGAAAGAATATTTTAACTGGTTTTAAAATATTTAATAAATTCTGGTTTCGTTTCTTTTCGAGGACGGAAAGATTCAAAGGGGGAAGGAATGTGATATCCTGAAATTCTAGACATCTGTAATTGATAAATAATTGGGTTAATTAATAGAATATTGATTTATAAATTGGATAAATAAATATGATGATAAATATTTATACTTGGATAAATATTTATTTGATATTCTTTTAGTATAATTTTTTTAAAATTTGCAAATTCATTATTTTCAAACAAAATTAACGTGTGTTTGTTTAAATATATATGAGTTAATTTTAAATTAAATTTGAATTGGAAATCCGAAGAATAAATATCTTAAACAAATTGGACATAAAAATATATGTATATGATTTTATTAGTATATAGTTTGCTATTTTCTTTTAAAAATTCATATTAGTATAAATAAAGGAAAGTAAATACTAAATAGAAATTTAATCTAAATGTTTTATGGAAAACATTTAAAGATATAAAAATGCATTTATTAAAAATAGAAAATATTCATAACATAAGATTTATATATATATATATATAACTAAATTGAAATTAATATAAAAGTGTATAAAACATATTAATATATTATTTAATTCTTATACAAAGGACAAGTGTTAAGAATTTTAATACCCAAATAAACAAATGTAACATTTGTAATATGAGATTTGAACAAGTGTCAATATTTTCTTTTAAAATAATGAATAATAGATAAAAGAAGAAATATACATCTTTACTCCTTTCTCATTTCCCTTTTATCTTCATTATCAAAGAAACAAAGCTTGTGATCTATCCCTCAAACAAACAAAAAAATCAAAACACAGTAAACATTTCTCAAGTTCAAACTAAAACCATGTAATCGTCATCCAAAATTTAAGCCAAACCTGTAAGTATTTTTCAGAAGCTTGTAACCTTCTCAAATCACCAAGCAAGGCAAACCTGAAGTATAGTTTATCAACAAGTGAAGCTATTTCCACAATCTGTATTTCAGTTTCAAGTAAATCAAATCTTAAAATCAGCTCAGCAATTCAAGCTTTTCAGTTTTCAAATTAAAGCAGTCAAGTCTTCAAGGTCCAACCCAGTTTTCAAGCTTCTCTATTTTCTGAAACAAAGCTCTGTACATTTTTTTTAAGGTGAGTAAACAATCTAACTCTTGTTTAATTTGTTGATGAAGATGAATGTGTTTAGTTAGGTGCTGGGGCAAATTGGTTGCATGGATGAAATTTTAGCCTGCATGTTTAAAACATGCTAATATAATTGGTGCATGTCTGATATGCTTGATTCATTTTGTTCCAAGTTACTGAATTTTAGAACAAATAGATAAATTCAAACCTCTCTTTAACTGATCTCTGATAGCCTTTGGTTTTCAAGAAAAATAGATTTTTTTGAACATGAATTAAGATCTAAAATTTATTTTAAGTAAAACAAGTTTTTATCACTGTAAATCAAGAAATTACAGTAAAAAATTTAAGATCTGTTAAAAACCAAGTGTCATAATTCCATATTTTATTGATACAATCTTACTCGTCATTTGGATTCATGAATTTTAAGAGTTGTATCATAATTTTTAGATTTGAATTGGGTTAGTAATTTGATTTTGACTAGAGAAGTGGGTTTGAGCTATTTCCGGTGATTTCAGTGCACGGGGTGGTCGGGGACTTCATGGGAGGTAGAATAGAGTACGGTGGGTTCGGCAAAAATGTCAGATGTGAGGATGAGCCACCGTGGCAACGACGGTGGATCGGAATGGGTTTCAAACCCTATTTTGGGTTAAGGTCGGAAATGAGATAACTGTGTCATCTCAGGTGCATCGAGTGATTTCGGACCAAGGGTGTTGGGGGCATGGAGGTCTGGCAAGGCTGGGGTCGGAGATCTACTACCTCTGGTGGTCAGTGATAAGAGTTCGAGGCGAATTCAGGTGAGGTTGAGGTTCCTAGAAGTGTTTGGTTTGCCTTGATTTCGATATTAAGCATGTAGGAATGTTTGGGTGATTGGAATTCATTGTTGAGGCAACCGTTGATTTGTGGATAGTGTCGGCAGTGAGCGACGTCATCGCGACCATTTGTGCAGGTGCACCAGTGATCAAGTATTAGGGTGGTTGTGATGAGATGTGATCTCGAGGATATACTCGAGTATTTGGGAAGAAGTCTCGTGTTGAACCCGGTCATGTTCTTGATGTTTTATTTGTTTCCAGTTCTAATTTTTAAACTAAGTTCTAAAATTATGAAAGAAGAAGAAGGGACCGAGTTGGCACTCGGGTAAGGAACGGGTTAAACCCGAAGTTATTGTGAAAGGTTTAAAAAGCTTTTGAAAGCTAGTTTTAAATTTAAAGAATTTTTGGTTTAAACTATTAGATGATAAATATTGTTTTTATTTTAAAAAAAACTATTTTGTTTTAAAAAGTTTTATGCTTAAATTTGAGAAAGGTTATTAATTAATGATTAGAAATTAATTAATCAAGTGATTTAAGATTGATCAAATTACAATTAAGTATTTATTAATTTAGTAATTGGAGATAGATTAATTCGTTATTAAAAACTAACTAATTTGTAATCAAAAGATGATTAATTTAAGTTTAATTACATAGAGAGGCGAATAAAAAAAATTGTTAATAGTTAATGAAGATCATTAACTAGGGATTATTAGATAATAAATTAATGTGGTTAATTTTTAATAATTAATTATATTATTTAATTTAAGATAAACATTTATGGAATTGTTTAAGTATAACTACTTAATGGAAGTAATTAGTAATGATAATTACGAAGTGTAATTAATTAAAGACTGAAAGTGGTTTTGGGTTAATTGCCTGGTGAAATAAATATGAAGAATAATTACTTAGTAGAAATAATTAATAATTAATCGCTTAGTGTAACTAATTTAAGAATTGACTAGTAAAAGTTACGGGAAGTTAATTAAGTGATGTAATTAATTAAGAGTAATTAATTACAGAATGAGATTAATCAAAGGTGATTAATAAATATGATTAATTAAAGATTAATCATAATTACTTAAGGTAATTAATGAGGTGTCATTCCTTAGTGAAGTAATTAATGAACAATTACTAGATGAATTAATTAAACGATAATAACTTGATGAGAAGTAACTAAAGGATAGTTACTTGATGGAAGAAATTAAGTAATGATTACTCAGTGTAATTGAAGGATTAATTTATATAATTAATCAAGGAGTTGGTTTATTTGAAGAAGTAATTAAGGAAAGTTAATTTCTGATTGTGATTAATCAAGATTGATTAATAAATGTAATTAAGTTAAACGTTAATTATTATCTGAAATTTAAGAATAATTAACCATTGAAAGTAATTAGAGGATCATTAATTAATTTAATTAATTGAAGTGATCAATCATGTTTATTAATGATTGAATGATGATGGGTGTCTTGAATTGGGAGATATCTCTGATATGAATTGCTTTGTGATATGATATGTTGAATGGTCAATGATAGTGTGATTATCAATCAATTATGAATTGTTGTGTAAAAGTGCTATCCGACAATTAAAGTTGAATTGTATTAAATTGGATAACTTGGGTTTAGATGACATTGGATTCGAAGAGACCAGAGTCGGGTATTAGTTAATACCCGAAACCACTTCGATTTTTTATAATTTGATGTGTGGTATTAATAGGCTGAAATGAACAATTTTAAGTAAATTTGACCATTAAATCTAAGTTTTGGTACTTAGAAATTGATGTGTGATGTAAGAGATGTCTATAACGACTTGTGAAGTTGTAAGTTGATACAAGTTACCCCGGGTTTTATGTAAGTTGTACGTTTTTGTATTCCATGTTAGATGGGTTTACTCACACTGGTTTCCAGCCTGACCCGGGTGTTACTTTGATGTTATGCTCGGGTCAGACCGAGTATTACAGATTTTCAAGTAAGCACGTTTTGGAGCTCAGGAAGCGCGTTGGATGGCACGAACGCATGGAGCGTTTTCCGCTGTATATATTATAGTTTATCTAGGACATGTTTGTTTTAACTGTCCAGTGTTGTGTATTGATTGTAACTCTAATGTATAAAAATATAAGTGTACTGATACATTTAATCTTTGTAAAGCTGTTATTTATGTGATATTATATTTTGATCTGCTGCGAATGTGAGGTTTCTGTGTTTTGGTGTTTCTATTTCTTCTTTTTCTTCTATCTCTTCTTCTATTTCATAACTATCTGGAATTTTCGGGATCAAAATTTCCGAGTCGTTACAAATAATCAATCATCATAAATAAATTTATTCTCACTTATATAAAAGCATAAGCGAGGCAGAAACAGTGAGTTGTACTCACTTTGGTTCCAATATATGTTGCAATGTTTTATTTCGAACAAAATTAAACAGGTGTTTAATTTTACCCAAAATTTTCACTAGCTCCAAGCAACTCCAAACCAGCTCTAAAATGTAGTGCTCGTTTTTACGGATCCAATGCAACTTGTTTCATCAAAAACAGACCTCGTATGAAGAAATTATAACATTTTAAAGTTTATACAATTTAAATATAAATTAATTTACACATTTCTTTTTTACTTTATTTTTAATCTTCAAATCAATTAGGGCCACATGTTCAAATTTGATAGAAGATTTGGCCGTGGGTTCATTTTCTTCTCTCAGGCATCTTCACGTCCGCGAACAACCCATCATCGCCGTCATAAATCGATCGCCGCACCTACGACATTGATCGAGACAACGATCAGAGACCGTTGTTTGAAAGCCCTTCGCGTGCCCCACCTCCGCCATGAGCACCGTCATACTCGGTCATCCCCTTGTCACGAAAATCATGCACGAACATCGACCAAACGCGGTCATTTTGCCAACATTCTTCCACTCCATTCTCGATCATAACCGTTGAAAATATGATCTCGATATGATCTTCACCTTTGTAGTTGGAGGATTACGATAATAGCTGATGGACTGCAAGAAAAATGAGGATGAAGATCATTGATTTTTGGCCGTGGAAATGGGGATGGCGGCTAGGGTTAGGGTTTGATTTTGTTTGCAAATAGAGAAATGTGTGGCCTTATATAGAAAATTTCGAGACACTGTTCATCGGAAAAATTTTCGAACTCCAATCGAAGCATACCGCCAAACATTTATAATGTTTTACCCTTATTCTGAACACAATGGAATATATATTGGGAGCCAATTCGATCGTATTTGGCAAATAGGTTTTCGAATCGACTTATTTAAATTAAAATTTGTTTAAACTAATTTCTACGCGTTTCAGCTTCGTACGGACAAACCGTATGTCCAATTGACACTAAATTTGAAATCCTACAACAATATAACATTAAGGATCTAATGAAACTTATTTCATCAAAATTCGAGATTGTGTCAAAAATGACTATTTTTACACGTTAACTAAATATTAAAATATTCAATTTCTATAAATAAACTTTTAATTCAATTTTAAAAATTCTCTAACATCATTTTAATTTAAATAGAATTTAAAACAACTTTCTAAATCATTTTCATTTACATTAAATTCAAATCTCAATTATTACCACAATTTCAAATATGAAATTAACAATTTAATTATCCAAATAAATTATTATACCCGAAATATAAGTTATTCAACTTATAAAATTAACTTGTGAATGTATAAAATCAATTAAACATACGAATTTCAAATGACCGAAATTTTGGGTCGTTACACCATTTTTTGCATAAATAAAAGTTGTTGAGAGTATAATCATGTATTTACGAAATACTATAATCTTGTTTTTGGTATACAGAAACAATGAAATTTTATGCAGGGGTATACATATTCAAGCTTTATAAGTTACAGAGATGAAAGTAAATCAGTCTCATGGTTTGTGTTCACCCTCAATGGAGAGGTTATCGATTGGAAAAATTCTAAGTAAGAAGTTTTTGCACATTCATCTATGGAGATTGAGTACATCACCTTGATGCTCTAAAGAAATATGAATGCAAAATTTTATAAAACAGAGTGATTTCGATAATTGAGAATCCAATTTCCATGTACTGTGATAACAATTAAGCAATTTAGTTTATAAAGGAACCAAGAACTTATAAGGGATCCAGATATATTTCCCATAATTACCATAGATTTATTTATCGGTGATGGAGAAAACATCGCCGGCATAGTAAATACAAAAGATACAATTGCCAATCTACTCACTAATGTCCTTTTTCAATTTATACTTAATCCATAAGCAACCAAGTACCAAACTCTTCAATATCAAATCAATCATGTGTATATTTATATTTAACTGATAAATATTTGTCATTTTGTTGATTAACTTCTAAACTCATATCATCTTAAATAACTAGCATACGACATATATAAACTAAATTATGAACTCCAATTACGTGTTCGTATATTTTTATATCGCAGAATAAATGTTTTTTTCCATTTATTCAATCTAAATAGCAATATTGGTATTGGGTACGTATTCGTCAAATACCAATATGAGATATTTTAAAATATCATGATAATATCGGTAAAATATCAAACATATGTAGAACATGTTATAAATGATAATGTACTATGTTTTAATGTTATATTGATGTTAAGTATTTAATATTTGAATAAATAATTCCAAATTACTAGCAAAGACTGATTGCATGTAGTTTATATATTATAATATGTTTGCTGAGATTTTCATTTAGTACAAATCATGAATAGGCTCAAAACACCGGGAAATTTGTATAATGTACATCTTTATTATTTTCTTCATTTTTATACTATATTCATTATTTCTTCAGTCATCTAATACTCAATATTATTTTTCTAAATTTTCCATATTTAAAACTTCATCGTTCTCAATATTAATTTACCGAGTAAGCAATGTTGATTTGATACCAATTACTACTTTGGCTTGTTTCTTATCAACAAGTCAAATATCTAACTTTACTGCTCTTCAACTTTTAGTTCTAGGTGCATGATAATAGCTAATAAAATGATTTTTCATAACCTAACTTACTAATTACAAATGGTGAACAAAAATAACTAAAAAGAGTAGCTCTTTCAAGATCTTATCTGTTGTAAAGTCTTCAAGAAAAATAAAATATATAAAGTAATGGAATAAGTGGAGTTTTCTTTATCGAAAGACTAATGAAGAAGCCTAAAATATATCATTAAAACTAAAAAATTAGTGAATTGGAATTTTTAATACAGTCTATAAATTGTCATTCACCTACAAAAAAACAACTTCATTTTGTTGGTTCAAACTCAACAAATAATGGTAAATGCCATAGACTCCTAAATTATAGTTTATATATATTTGTGTTTTATCATAGTTGTGTATTCCTCTAATACCAAGTTGGTACTATGTGAGATTATTGATCTCCTATTGCATAAGAGTTAGCAGGGGATGACGATGGCATGTTGTTGAGTTTCGACACAACAGCGCGTCCGCTTCATTGTGTGTAATAGCGCCACCAAACGAAGCTTCCAATGTTCCAACATCCATATTGAACATTTCTTCATCGCCTCCCAACGAGCACATACATGGTCTTGGTAACACTTACTTGTAGCAAAAGGAATTCTCAATATTACATGCTAACAATCACACATATATACCACAAATACATCATATTTCTTGCGATGTGGGACTTATCCGTCCAACCATGCACCCACAATGTGAGCCACACCTAACAATCTTCATCTTGATGAGCATTTCCTCAAGCCTTCTTTTGAGGCATACTGAAGAAGCTCTACAGTTAGACCAGGTTGCTTCCACTTCTTTCAATGGTTTATCTACTTTACCAAATTTTCACCTTAAGGCGAGTACTTCCACTCAAGTCATCTTGGAGATCTTGAGTCCTCAACGTAGTAAAGGAGGGTAGCATATTCACGAGTTCTCTTCTAGCAATGATATCAAGCTGCATAACCAATTCTCCACCTTGATGAGTCATTCTTCTTTTGCTCAACCCTCAAGAAGTCATGTTTCGGCCATTCTTGCATCATCTAATGGTCCCTCGAACCATCGGCTCTGATACCGTGTTGAGTTTCAGCACTTCAGCATATCCCTAAATATGCACGCTTCATTGTATGTGATGGCTTCATTTAATGAAACTTTCAATGTGTCGGTGTTCTGATTGAACATCCCTTCATTGTCTCTCAATAAGCACATACATGGTCTTGGCAACACTTATTTGCAACGAAAAATTTTCTAATGTTACGTTTTTACTAATCCCATATATACATCATGTTATATGCCATATTTCTTATGATGTGAGATTTATCCGTCAAACCCACAAACACACAATGCGAACCACACCTAACAAAATTAAACCGACGACATATAACATGATGTGGTTAATTTTGAAAAATAAAGACCCAATGCTGTTTTAACAACATTTGACAGACCCATTTGAGAGATGTAGCTTTAACCGATTCTAAGAACATTCTCGATAGCGGGGTCGATCACCATTGCCACATTGGACATTTTTGGATGATTGACCCTGTGTGTGAGCCAACGGGAAAAAAGGATGTTATCCGGCATTTATAATACTGGATAAACAATAAGCAAATGGTTGACTCACCATGACAATCTACGAGGTTGTTTTAATGAAATCATGGTCGCTAGTTTATCCGGCATTATAAATGCCAAATAAACTAGCATATAATAGTCTGCCTCTTTCTTCTACTGGCTATTCTCCCTCCTCCTCCAAAATAAATAGCAATCAAAAAATTATTTTTCTTGCTTTTACTAAAACCATTAGCCTTACTTCTCTTCCACTTCCTCCAAAATGCCCATCAAATAAACATGAATCCATAAAATGATTGTTTTGCTTCTCTTCCTCCTCTTTCTCTTTTTATTCGTCAAGTTCGAGTGATAATCATATACAAGAACTTTCTCAAAAACAACCAATAGCATTCAAAGCACTACAGCTCATTCACTTACAAGAGATAGAGGAATCTTCCAAAATAAGCGGTAGTGTTATGGGATGTAAAGATATGAGAAAGAAAAGAAATTACCAATCGGGGCATGATCAAATTATGGTAGTTTACTTTAACGACGATCCATTTTTTGACATGGGGAAGTGTAGTTTAACATTTCAAATGTCCCAAAAAATATTTGAGCGAGTCATAACAGGATTGGGGGGATAAACTTATATTTCACACAACAAAGTAATACGTGTGGTCAATTGGATCTTTCGCCGCATCAAAAACTGACAGGTACCTTATGAATATTAGCATATGGGGAAAGCACTAATAAGCAAGATAAATGCATCCAAATCGGAGATTCTATCGCTAATTAATGCTTAAAAGAATTTTGTAAAACAGTCATCCTAGAATTTAGTGCGGAGTATCTTAGAGCGTCGAACAATAATGACATCAATCAACTATTGGTTGTGGGTGAACAATGTGGATTTTCATGTATGTTGGATAACTTAGATTATATGCATTGGCGTCGAAAAAATTGTTCAGTTGCAATGTAAGGACAATACACCGGACATTACTACAATGCAACAATGATTTTGGAAGTTGTAACTTCATTTGATTTATATATGGCATGCGTTTTTGGGTGTACCTGGGCCTTGAAACGACATTAATGTTCTACATCAATTTTACTTATTTAGCCCTTTATTTAATGATACTGTACTAGCTTGTTATTATATGACGGGATATATAACACAACATGGGATACTATCTTGTAGATAGAATATATCTGACTTGGAAAACTTTAGTCAAAGGTTTCAAAAACCTTGTAATAAGAAGGAATGCAAATTTACATTATAGCAGGCTAGTTTAATAAAAGACGTTGAGCGTGCTTTCGGGGTTCCATGAGGCAGATTACAAATTCTGAGAGAGGAGGTGTACTAACATGATCCTGAAGTGCTATCTAACATAATGCACTACTGTATAATACTTCACGACATGATTGTTGAAGAAGAGAGTGGTGGTTATGAATAGAGTTATGAAGATCAAAGATCCCGAGGCTTATACGGATTTGCGTAGAGAACTAACAACAACTTTCATCATTTCGTAGGTAATAGTTGAGTACAAAGAAAATTATTGTTATGTTCTTATTTTCAGTGTTGGACGTTGTACTAATTGCAGTTGTTACAACATCATTGTATGAATTTACCGAGATTATGAATTGCTATTGCATTTGAGTTTAGAAGAATGTATCGAAGGGATAAATTAAAACACATACTAACTACTAATTTTTTTCAGAAACAGACACATCATGGTAATCATCCAAAACATAATAATGATTACCTAAAAAACATAATACTACAATACAAACAAGGACGATAATTACCTACGAAGCATACTACTAAGAACACATAATATGTACGATTGTTAAGTAGAAGTTCTAATCTTCTCACTCGAATTGCATTTAAAACGCATACTCTCTTCCTCATTGACAGAGTTATGGATCAATTCACTGAAATTGGCCACATCCATTCCAATTATCCCTACATGCGAAGTATCTTCGACCTGCATTTTCACGTGATTCGAAAATGAGTATGATCGCTTCAACTCTACATTCGCAATGGACTCTTTGACTTTGAACTTATTCATTTTATAAATTATAAAAACCATCGATAATTGGAGCATTATCCAAGTTTGTATTCGATATTGTTATATTAATATTTTTTGATAGAAACTAAATTGGATGATGACATTGTGGCAAATCGCATTTATAAACAATTACAATCAAATGTATATTTGAATCGTTCATTGTTGATTTGATCAATCAGTCCAAAGGTTCCAATTAGGTTATGTACTCCATCGTTGTACACTATAGAGTATGATAGAAAGCATCATGGTTCAAAAAGAGACATGATTGATAACTGAAAAGATTCCAGCTATACACTATAGCGTACGACAGAAAGCGGCATGGTTCAGGGAGTGATGTGATCGATCACTGAAAAGACCGCTATTGTACACTATAGCGTATGATAAAATGTAGCATGGTTTAGGGAGTGAAATGATTGATCATTGAAAAGATTGCAGCTGTACATTGTAGCGTATGATAGAAAGCGGCATGGTTTACGGAGTGATGTGACCGATCACTGAAAAGATTCTAGCATGGCTCGAAGAGCAACATGGTTCATAGAAAATCTTGGTTTAGGTTTAAATGTTTGTGTAAAAGTTTTTTTTCCATTATAGGTGCCTCTTAAATAAATTTTTGTAGTTTATTCTATAACTTGAAATTACCAACCCTTAAGATGCCTGTTTCTCATCCAGAATCATAGAATTATACTAATCAATTGTATTGACTGTCAAATCCTAATCCATCTCCACATTAAATCTCTACTAAATGGTATATTGGAATGGAAGAATGACATTACGAGGATATGGGACAAAGAGAGCCTGAATTGAGGATGCAACGACTGCGAGTAAACCATCATCAACAACAACTACTACTTACCTACAGAAGAATTACATCAGTTAATACCATAAGTACAAAACGCGACTGAAGTTGATGAGGTATAATCTGCAAATGTTATGTGCTTCTATGGTATCGAATCACCGATTGTAGTCATAATGGTCGTCGATACTTCAGTTGTCCACTTTACCCCCAATGAATGCGAATTTGGACAGTTGATAGATGACTGATTCTCTTTTTGGGCTATAACCTACACTTTGGAATTGGAAAAAGAGACCATGAGGCTTCGTAATCAACTCAATGATGTTATGCACTAGAACTATTGTCTTTGTAACCGTTCAACCTAGATGTTTGTCCACTCTAGGATTAACTAGATTTAGTCTATGTACCTTTCATTTTTCAATGTATCTTTCAATCGTTTCATCAAAGTAGAAGTTATCTATTGACTTTCAATATTTGAAATCATGTATCTTTTCATTATCTTAATATCTTAAGTTGAAGTTATATATCGAACAAATTATGAAGGTAAGAGGTAATATTAGAATTAAAAGAAATACATACAATATTTTAATAGCGAAATAAATTGAAAATTCAAATAGTACACACGGATAGAGAAACAATACATGGAAGTACAATAATTCATAGTTAATTTAAACGCGTAAGCCAGCTGTATCTGGAAGTTCGAATGCCTCATGATTGACGAATTCTGATTGGTACTCCAATATGCAACACGAACTAAAAGTTGATCGATTTGCTTGATATATGTTTTTTTGTTTTCAACCTCTTGAACTTTTTTGCAATACATAATGCAAGTTGTCATATGTCCATCGTAAGCTGTTTTTTTCAAATTCGAGCATCTCTTTATACAATCTCGATGGTTGTGTCAGAAAAATGAATGAGAAAATGGTTAGGAAAGAAAAAGATTTTTGGGTATTGTGTGTATTGAAACAAAGTCCCACATAGTGGAATATTTGTTTCAATACCACTATATATACTACCACCTAATCTACTAAATCAAAAGAAAAGAAGAAGAGACGGGAAGACTTGAGATGTGGCAATATAGGCTTTGGGCATGTGGGCTTTAGGCCTTCATATAATATTAAAATGTCAAAGATTAGGCCTTGTGCCTTGGGGCTCTTGGGGTCTCGTGATTAGATGGGCCTCCGTCTGCCACTTGGGCCTGCTGCGCTGAAACGGCTAATTTTGAACTTCAAAATTAGAACGTTGCGTTGCGCGCGTCTGTCGGTTCAAGGGTCGAAACCTTCCCAACAGTCGCGACCGCTCCGAATAGGCACATCCTCCAGCCTATATATAGGGGCATGCAAAACGAGATTACTCACTCAGAATTAGTTCATTTCTTCACTACGTTCCTCTTCCCACGGCTCTGTTCTCGGTTCTATAATTCCTTCAGTTCGTCGTCGCTCCATCTGCATGCACAACATACCGGGGCAGGTCTGTTTCATCCTGAGAGACAAATTGCTCACATCCTTCGGTGCATATAAGGGGGCAATATTGTTTCAAAAAACAGATATTCTCTGAACTCGGGCGACTAGGTAATTCTCCGAATTTCATACAAATTCAATTGCAACGGTTCTGTACCGTAACAGTATTTACTAGAATTTATCGCACTTTATTCAGCTGCTGTTTTGCAGTTTAATTGTGAAAATTATAAACATTTTTCTGCTGTGACAATTTCTAAATAGTTTAGTAACATTATTGAAGTCATTATCAGATTCGTAACACTTTTGTGTAGTTGCGGATAACAGATTGTTGTAAACCTCGTTCACTAAGTTCCATTACCCTTCATGGCTTACATACACACCTCTACACAACCTCAATTCATGCCTACAGTCAACCTCAATGTAGGATTTCACAAGCACCGACAACTTTGAAGATGATCACGTAATGCCGAACATTATAGTAATGCTTAAGTTTATCTACTAACAAATTTGTATCAAAAGTTTGATCGACAACATAAGACAACGGTTTATAATAAAATTAACTTTGCCATAATGCCGGATAATATGGCAAAGGTAAATTAATTATTTACTGTTGTCTTCGTTTACCCGGTATTATCAACCTGGTTGTTAACCCAACTGACTGCCAAGGTTGTTTCGACCTTGGCAGTCAGCGGTGAACCCATTTTTGGACTCACCGACCTCCTGTTAGGAGTCGGTCACCAAGTGACTGGCCTCATATTGGGATATTGGGATGATCTAAGAGATTCAGCTTTAGCTTTGTCATTTTAATGGAGTTTATAATCGCATCATGTTGATGCAGTTTTGGTCACATCATATTAGTACAGTTTTAATTGCATCCCGCTATGTTGTTTTAACTGGTTATGTCGGCGTAGCAAATGCTACTTTAATAGATGCAATTAAAACCATCTCTATGTGATGCAATTAAATTGCATGTTTGTGATTTGTTAAAGATGCATCATTTTGAGATTCAGTTTTAAATACATCAACATATATTTTATTTTGAAATGACGTAATTTAGAGAAGTTTGCTAAAAGTTCATTACTTTCTAATTTCGATTTTGTTTTTCAAATATAGTGTCTATCGTTAGAAAGAGAATGAAATTTGTTTTTTAACGATGAAAACAGTTTGTCAATCGGATATTTTAATGAAAAAATATTGCATTTTAAATATTTGAATTGAAATAAAGTGTGAAGTAATAGTACTAGTCTGAAAACATTGGTTGGTAAGGAGGAAACAAAGTTAGGAAATTGATTTTTATAATAATTATGAGGGAAGACTTTTATCATCCAAATCCCATCAAAAACACAAATTGTGCGATTCTATGATAAAAAGATCAAATGAATTTGTCCACGAATGGGAAAACCAAATAAGAAGAAGCCTATCATATGGCTCTAAAGTAGTCATACTTGAACATCCGAAAGTGATGGTTGACCCTTGACAATAAATTTCCTACGAGTCCAAAAATAGAAAAATTACCGTTTTCTTCATTGTTAGGAACAAAATTAATAAAAAAGAAAAGAAAGGGATAATAAATCGCATAAACTCATAAAGCAACTCAAACATTGTAATCAAAGATTATGTTGAATCACAAACCAAAGTTTGATTCAGGTTCCTCAAATGCATTGATAGCCGTGGCTATTGATAAAGATAAAGGAAGCCAAGGTGCTTTAAAATGGGCCATCGACAATCTCGTAACCACCAAGGGCCAAGTAATTACGTTAGTTCATGTCAATACCAAGGGTGGTAAGATGTAACAATAATTTCTTATTTCTTGCTGCAATGTTCTTTCAAATTATAAGAAGTAATAGCATAGATTCAAGTTTACCTTTGAACATATGATCGTTGTCTACATAGCAGGAAATGAAGGCGGGCAAGTATTTAAAGCTCCAACTGAACCACATGTGAAGGAATTGTTCCTCCCATTCCGCTGCTTCTGCACTAGAAAAAATGTGACTATACAAGTTTCAAATCATTCATGGCAGTTAATATGAAACTGTACCTATTTATTTGTGTGCTTATACTATCATTTCTTGAAATTTTGTAGGTGCAATGTGAAGATATAGTGCTTGAAGACACAGACGTCGCCAAGACAATTGTCGAGTTTGTGGCACATGCAGCCATCGAAAAGCTTGTTCTCGGAGCTACATCTAAAGGAGGATTTGTCAGGTGAACTTCTTATATCAAAACTTGTTTTTTATAAAGTTTGCTTCAGAGCTGAAGTAGCATTTGTTTCAGTAACAATCATCTACCTGATACAATTGCTGCGTTGCTGCAAAGCAATCCCATATATTTATATCAGTCTTTCTGTTAGAAATTTAAACACCATAAGTATATAAAAGTGAAAGTAACTTGGACAGTCTTATCGAGCAGATTTAAAGCATCGGATATGCCAACAAATATTTCAAAAGCAGCTCCAGATTTCTGCACAGTTTATGTGATATCGAAAGGAAAAGTTCAATCGGTAAGAAATGCAGTCAGAGCAGCACCTACTGTTTCTCCTCTGCGTACACAAATACAAAACCAAACCGGTCTCAAGTCTGCTTCTGAATCACCTAGACGCTCTATCAGTACTCCAAGAGGTCTGACTTTAACCAGACACAATCCTTTATTTTTCTTCAGTTTTCAATATAGCTATCCAAATCTCCGTGGTAGTAGGAATTCAAGAAGTTTTGTGCAAATTAAATGTATCAAAAAGTGTTTAAAATTGTTCATTGTCTTCTGAATTGTACCAGTGGTACAGTAATGAATCTGTATCATTGGTACACATTCATTATTTTGTTTTCAATATTGGAAAATTTATCCTAAACCATATTGCTCCTAGTTAACTCGCCCACATTTTTTTTTCTTCAGTGTCTCATGAAGAATCACCGAACAGTAAGAGCCTAAACGAATTCAGGTGAGTTGGCATGGTTACATTTACCTTATAAACTAATCAAAATGAGTATGTGATAGAAATTTAAGTTCATTCAACACACATTATACAGGTCACCATTCTCCAGGCCAGGTAGAGCACATATCAAGTCATTTGCAGAACTGTCAGACAATACAGACATATCATATATCGGATCGAACAGACCAAGTGTGGAACGAGGAATGTTTCCACCAAGGCCTGCCTCTGATTCTCTTAACAATAGCTTCGAAAGTTTACGACATCTAGGATCAGATTCGTACAGTATCGGAAATGATTATTCGTATCAAAGTAGCTCATCCTGGTCATCCCAGCCAATGGTGAGTGTACTTTTCTCATTCAACAGGTTCATGAAATCACTTCAATTTTTTAATCCCTGATAATATGATTTATTATAATTGTTACTTCAGGATGATGTAGAGGAAGAGATGAAGAGGTTGAAGCTGGAACTCAAGCAGACAATGGATATGTACAGTCAAGCTTGTAAAGAAGCGCTTGCAGCAAAACAGAAGGTGATAAATGAACTAGATTATTTACATGTCGTCCACGACCCACACACACACACACACACATTTAATTTGCTTTACGTATAGGCGCTAGAATTGCATAGATGGAAGATGGAAGAAGAGCAAAGACTACAAGAAGCACGACTTGCAGAAGAGGCGGCATTGGCAATGGTGGAAAGAGAAAGAGCAAAATGCAAGGCTGCAATGGAAGCAGCCGAGGCTCAACATAGAATTGCAGAATTGGAAGCACAGAAGAGAATGCAAGCAGAGATGCAGGCACGTCAAGAGGCTGAAGAAAAGAGTAATAATGCAGGACATGATATTCGATATCGCAAGTATACAATTGAAGAAATTGAACAAGCTACTGAAAATTTTGCAGAAAATAGAAAAATTGGAGAGGGGGGATATGGCCCTGTCTATAGAGGCTACCTTGATCACACTCAAGTTGCTATCAAGGTTCTTAGACCTGATGCAGCACAAGGAAGAGCACAGTTTCAGCAAGAGGTACATATATGATAATTAAATGTAACAACATTATCTATGAGGTAATATATGAGCCTATGCCAGCATAACACGACATTATCTATGAGCTAATATACGAGCGTATAGCAGCATAACAAACTTTTAGTTATACCACAGTACAAATTATTAACTTTAAATCCTAATTTGTAATGGTTGGTCATACCAAATACTGCACAAAAGATTCTTAAAATGGGATTTTATGTAGGTGGTAAAGTCCAAACTTAAAATTGAAAATATTTTTAAGTCTTGAACTACAGATTCAGAAAATTCATATGTCAATGTTATATATAATTGTATACAACATGGTTCAAAATTCTGACGGAATTCCGGTTATTCCGGTTATTCCGTCCCGGTTCCGCTCATAACCGGAACGAAATCCGGTCGAAATTCAGATTCCAATCTAAATTTCGGATTTGCTTTCCAGATATTAAAAAAACTGGTATAAAATAAAATAAAAAATACAACAAACATATAGTAATTAAAAAAGAAAAAGAAATTAATCGAGGCAATAAATAAATGAAGAAAAGATCATGTGGTTTCATTAAAAATGTTGTTATACTTTTGTTGATTTACATGAAATCATAATAAATAATTCAAAATTTTCAAAATTAATCCAAGTTTTAAAATCTCAAATGAACACTACAGAATCTTACATAATGTATTTTTAATTAAAGTGTATATTTTATATGAAATGTAAAAAACGTACTATAAATTTATGACAGTATTAGATATTTATTAGTATATATAGCAAATTAAAGAAAAAAATTACCGGAATTAGAAAACCGAAATTAAAGTGGAACTTTCGAAATTTCCGAAACGGGACCGGAAGTTTTAAAATTACCAATGACCGGAACGAAAACGGAAAACGGAATTTCGAACCTTATTATACAAGAATATTTTGCTTCATGTAGGTTATTAATTGACATTTAGGTATGCGAATGTATCAACTCTTCTTGGCACAACAATCACTCGTAATTTTGTAACAGATTTTGATCCTTGGACATCTATATCTAAACCAAAAGATTGTTTTACGTTCCATCTTTATTTTGATTTGGAAACGATAAGTTTTGCACTATATATTTAAGTAGTTTGCTATTTTCATACCATGGATTGATTGATTTTTCTGAACTGCAATTTAATTAGGTTTTCAATCAGAATTAGAAAATCGAATCAAAAGATTTAATTTGAAACGGCATTCAAATCATAAGCTTTTAAGAATTTGTAAAAATTGATTGCAGGTAGAAGTTTTAAGCTGCATTCGACACCCAAACATGGTTCTACTATTAGGTGCATGCCCAGAATACGGATGTCTAGTTTACGAATACATGGCAAACGGAAGCCTAGAGGACAGACTAGCCTGTCATGGCAACACACCAGTTATCCCTTGGCAACATCGTTTTCGTATAGCCTCAGAAATCGCAGTAGGACTCCTATTTCTACACCAAACAAAACCCGAACCAATAGTGCACAGAGATCTAAAACCAGGAAACATTCTATTGGATAGAAACTATGTAAGCAAGATAAGCGATGTGGGACTCGCCCGTCTAGTCCCACCCTCTGTAGCTGATACAGTCACCCAGTATCGAATGACTTCTACAGCAGGAACTTTCTGTTACATTGATCCTGAGTACCAGCAGACAGGCATGTTAGGAGTTAAGTCAGATGTATATTCTTTAGGGATTATGTTGCTTCAAATCATTACAGCAAAGCCACCTATGGGATTGGCGCACTATGTCAGTCGTGCAATTGAGAAAGGTATTTTCTATGTTATAATTAGCACAGATTCATTTAGCTCTAGAATATAATTATATGGATGATTTAGTTGGTATTATTTTTGTATTATTGTTTAGGTACATTTGAGGAGATGCTTGACCCAGCAGTGACGGACTGGCCAGTAGAAGAGGCACAAAAGTTTGCAGAACTGGCACTAAAATGTGCAGAGTTGAGGAGAAAGGACAGGCCTGATTTAGGGACAGTGGTGCTTCCAGAGTTGCATAGATTGAGAGCTCTAGGAGAGGATAATATGAGCAAGTGTACGCTACCAAGCATGAATAACTCACCGATCACTAGCCAAGTATCATTGCAGGTTACAAAATGGATAATATATATGTCCTTAAATGATTAAAATGATACCTTCTGAATTAATTTATTTGTACAGGACATGAGGAGCCACCCGGGACACTCTGGATATACTAGTTCTAGAACATCATACACATCAAATGGAAGAAGATCAAATGTAGAGTAAGGAGATAAATGCGGATAGAGCAGTGAATGCACCCAGCTATGTGTGGTGAGAGATCATTAAGTACATTGATAGAAAGAATGTTGAATTATGTACATTAAGGTTAGAGTCAAAAAATAAATAAATCCAACACAATTGAATGATTATACCACAGGAAGATAGATGATACAAGCTCGAATTACTAAATCAATAAATTCCAACTTTGTTGTGATATTTGAATGTACATCTTGTAATTATACATCATATTTGAACTCGTTATATTGCATGGTTATGGAGATTCTCTTGCATATACACGTCGGGCACATTGTAACAGACAATTAAGTGGGAATTGAACAATAGAAAAAATGAAGAGTTAATTTCAAATTTGAAAAATAAAACGTAAAATTTGGCGTAGGGCAAGGAAATGGTTTCTATGCATGCGACTGTTTGTGAAGGGTTATTGATATTTTAGCAATCCAACTCCATGAAACTGACAGAGGCATAAAGATCGAAGAACCACGGCTTTATTAAACTGCGAAGCACGTAATTGTTAGGACTTAGAATTGGATCCATATTTTATTCCATGAAGCTTAAACTCCGAGCTATTCAACACAATAATTCAGAGAAAAATAAGCTATTTCCAGTGTAAATACAAGATGAAAGTTAAATGATATCACTTTCACAAGGCTAGCCGTTCAAAACTGTTATTTCGCCTTTTGGTCAAGGCTGCGATATCAACAAATAGACTAAAAATGATGGAAATGAATATTAGAAATCGATTGGAAATAAGACTATGATCAATACTGTCAGAACTTGACCGAGCTCCAATCAAGACAGGATCGATTGGAAATGATGAACAAGGCTGGGAAAGGCTACGTTTCAAATTTCAGGTCAATCGAAGTTCCTATGCTCAATATATGATCGAGCAAATCAAGGAAGATAGCAACAGTTCATATCCATCAAGGTAAGTGGTGGTTCGTATCCATGAAAGAAAGTCTCGTTTGTATCTATCCATGCTTATCCCACTTCGCATCCATCATCCACTAGCTTATTCGTATCGATCCACTTACGCTCTTTCCACTTCGTATCCATCGAAATCCTGCTACTTCGTATCGATAAAAAACTATTATTTCGTATCGATCCACCGATACATGCTATTCGTATCGATCGCCAGTGATCGTTGTGAATAATATGTGATGGATGGATACGAACAACACCCTTGTTGATCAATGAACAACACCCTTGTTGATCAATGCGAAGTAGCACCTGAGAATATCTGTGCGAATTAAACAACCCACCCCATTAATACAAAAAACATAAGCATGCATCGATAAGGAGTGGGATGAAGAGCATCGATACGAAAAGGTACACACCAGATCGATACGAACGGAAGCATGGATATGAAATGATGGACATAAGGCAATGGATTATTATGGATACGAATGGAATGGACACGAAACACATAGCTAAGCATCGATACGAGTAAAATATTTTAGCATCGATACGAAAGGACTTGGCAACCGATCGATGCGAGCGACATGGATACAGAGCAATTGCATAGGAACGATACGAAGGGGGCTTGATGGATGGATACGGACATCGTATATCTATAGATATGAAAGCAACCGATGGATACGAATGAGGAAGCGGCCAACTCGGCATAAAATGTGGATCTCACCTAATCAATCGCACCACGTCACTCCGATCGATACGTAAGTGATGGATAGGAACATATCGACACGAGACAGATCGATACGAAGACGCCAGACTATGAAAATGTAAAACTTGCATCGATCATAACTCAAAATCAACAAGTCCCAATGCCACCAAATTTTCATAAGAGCTTGCGTACAACTCCAAAAATGTCCATGATCGATCCTAACCCAAAAGAAGCAGTTTTGGATCGATACGAATTTGGTTCATATCAATCATGGATCGAGTCGAAATGTCAGAAAATCGATCATGTGGGCCCACCCACATGAGAGAAGGAGTCTTCCGAAATCTGGACGAGATATTTGCAGTCTACACCTATAAACAGCAGTCCAAGAGCTTCAGAAAAGGGATTTTCTTGTTCTTCTACGCCGTTACTCTGCAAAACTCCATTGTAATTCGATTATTATCATCTATACTCTTGTAACCAGCGAGTGATAATCAATAAAATTGCAACTCTTCAAAGTGGACGTAGGCTACACGTGGAACCACTATAAATCGTGTGTTTCTAATGCTTCCTTTTAAATTTTGAGTGTTCTTCACATTTATTTTCTCTACATACTTACTATCTGTGATTGTAATTGGGTTGTTTTCATCAACAATTGGGTGTTTGTGACCAATTTTGCCGCAAACAAAAACATTATAAACCAATAAAAAATTATGAAAGAACTAACATATCAACTGTGTGAATTAGGAAAGTTCTACTTGATTCAAATTTCAATTATATTCGGAATCAGTTATTTGTCTAAACTACTATTATATACTGCTTGACAGTATTACAAAGAAATGAGTTGCAAATGGTAAAATTCAATACTAAATGGGTGAGATGCATACCTTCAGCCTTCAATGTTTGTTATAAGCATAACAATGGAAGATGCCTGTGAATATGCGATATCCAAGACCAACCAAACACACCAGCAAGGCTTAGGAGAGCTATCATGATCGATATGCACAAGACATGGCGTATGCATGAGGCATGACAAGAAACAACTGCTGTGTCAAAAACCACTATTTATCATTCAGCTATGTTACAATTTGTTTTTCTGCCTTCAAAACGCCTACAGGACAGCTGTATCAATTATGGTTACAAATCATTGTTGTCTTTGAAATATAAAGCTTATTTAACAGCTTAGATACTAAGGAATGCCAAGACTTATTTGCATCAGTTTTCCCTTCTTCTTTTTTCTAGCTCTCTTACTCTCTTTTTTGTTTTCTTCTTCTGTTCCCCTATTTTCTCCTCTGAATATTCTTTAGTAATACAATTATTAGTTTAGCTCCTCATAAATCTACGAACTATAATTTAGCAAAGTTGTACTATTTGGACTGCTCAAGTAGCCGAACATGCAGAGTAGCAACAATTGAACTTTGATGTGGACCATTCAGGGCCGGCTCTAGCATCTGGGTTGCCCTAGGCAAGCGAGAATGCAGGTGAAAAAAATTTGAGTTTCCCTATACAACTGAAAAGCTATGTGAATTTTTGCATATAAAACTGAAAATTAAAAAGCAAATACTAACCAGCTAGCATCTGAGAAATAACCAAATAAGAAGACCTGAGGAATTGAAAGAATTAGTGGCAACTAATGTAATCTCATTGCCAACCAAATAAAGGTTATTAGTTTGGATTCTAAAACCATTAAAAGAGAAGGGTCCTCTATGTCAGCAAGTATGTGCACAAGAAAGAATGAAACAATCGGTAACATGCATGCACTGCAAGACAACATGTATGAACGTGGCATTTGCACTAGCAGTACGTGGGCAAATATGATGATGCAGTTTCAAATGAGGAGAAGGATGCGAGAGATGCCTTATTGACAAAATAGTGGTTAAAAGAGGAATCAAACATGCAACCCTTGTAATGAGAGTTCTACAGACAACCACCGCACTAGCAAGCATTTCAAGAATATTAAATAAAGTAATATTTTAAAACACTAAATTATGTTAACTATCCACCACCTCCACCCGTTACCCCCAACCGGGGGGTTGCCCTAGGCGGTCGCCTAGCTTGCCTGCCCCTAAAACCGGGCCTGGGACCATTCTTAAGGGCAAATGATAATCTGCAAGTCATTTAAGTAATGCCAGTAAATCTAAGTCAGTGTTTTTTTGGTTTCGTTCTTTTGAAATGATAATTGTTTTGAAGTTAAAAATAATCTAAGTCAACCTTTATGAAGGGGGCAACATTCCAGGGGTTTTCAGGCTGCTTAACGTTGCCTGATTTGATCATACTGATTACAAGATTGCATTGCCTACAAGATATACAATGCATCAGCATTGTTATTTTTAAAATAAAAGATAAGTAATTAAGTGTTAATATGAATATCGTTTGCACAAAAATTGGACAAACACCTCTAAGTTCGAATTTGACTAAGTCACGTTTAAGTTGTCTAATATGTAATTTGTAATGTTCCTGTACTTTAATAGATTGTTTTTTGCAGTCGTGGAACAATTCACATGTTCCGAGTTTGAAACCAGCTAAAGGAAGTAAATTACACAAAATTTTATTATGGTTCGGCCAGAACGTGCCTGCATCCACTATCCAACTTATTGTACTTCTTTGATTTGATTACAAGTACAAGTTTCATTAGAAAAGGCAAGAACTTAGAGCAGGTGGAGTGGTCAAGTCTCCGTACAGTTTTTCCTCTTTTCTCAGAAATTCAGTCCCCATTGTTGTTGAGGAGCTCAGTGGCGTTATGGAGGGTGTAGGTGGAGATATAACCTTCCAGGCGTGGTTCAGTGCGAGCTTGTTTGGTTCGGCATGGAATCCTTCTGGCTTTTGGTTCAGCGACGAGAGATGATGGGCACTTGGAGTTGCTCCTATCTCGAGGTCGGCATGCTGCCCTACCGGTCCAAACATTTGGTTTGGCTGCTCCATGCGCTGGACCAAATGTTTGGTCCGATAACTAGGTGTTATGCTAGACCAGACATCTGGTCCAGCATCCTCATGTTGTGCCGGACCAGATGTCTGGTCCAGCGTCTCAATGTTGTGCCTGACTAGATATCTGGTTCGGCATTTTTGGAGATGCCAAACCAAACACCTAGTTCGGCATTTAAACCGGCATACTTCATTCGGTATTTTTCTCCTTCCACTCCCTTACCTCTTGCCCTACATGCCAAAATACTAAGCCAACACATGCCCCCCAAAATATGTTATGTTCTAAGCAACATGCTTTGTTTGGTTTGGCACCTAATCCTTTGTTGATCGGTGAGGTTTTTTATCGGAATAAAATGAATCTTCATCTTATGCTCTTCCTTTTATAAATACTCTATCTTCTTTCTTATTTCCTTCTTCTATTTCTTTCTCCTACTTCCTTCTTTTATTTTCAAACTTTGAAACTTCTCCGATTTGTTTCGCATCTCCTATGGCTCCAAGTGCTCGTGTTTGCCTACCTTCCATCTCAGCAACATCTAAGATAAGGTTAGTTCTTCAATTCGCTCTTCTTCCTAGGGTTTTTAAGGTGTCCTAGGTTTCGATTTTAGGGTTGCTTGGTAGTTTTTGATGAAGGAAAGGGCGATGTCGCTTTGCAATGTTTTGGTGGAGGCAAACTTGAGAATATGTGAAGGTGCGGCGGTTGTGGATATCGATGGTGGAAGGGACCAAGGTCATTGCCAAGGGATACGAGTGCTAGTGGAGGATGAGGACGATGAAAATGTTTCGGATCTTGAGGGGCTTGGTGACCCATACAATATTACCGTAGGTATCTCTTCTTTTTACTTCTACTTCCTTATTACATATCCCAAACTGCAAAACTTATGATTTTTCTTACTTGCATCACGCAGGGATGTATTAAGGATAGGTCGGGCCTCCAAAGGGTGCTGATGAGGCGTCGCAAAAAGAGGGCTAGCCTCTTGAGCAATCGAAGGACATGGCCGGAGGGAGCGGGCCGAGTGACAAGGATGTCCCTCCTTTTTAGTTGAGGAAATTTTCCTTTCAATTTTTGTACATATTTTTGGAGGACGTATGGTTGTTCTGCATATGTATATATACATAAAGGAAATTTTTTGTGCATGTAGATTTTAAAACTGTAATGTTCGACTTTTTTCCTTTGCATATTTATCTGGGATAACTTTTGTGACGCGTGATTTTTGTAGTCTGCCTTGACTACTTGTGTACTTTTTATGACTTAGTTAATCATCATTGCATTTTGAGATGTAGGAAACCATAAATGCGTTGTTATGTGTAGGGCCGATCATGAACAATAATTACTCGGGCTACTACCTTTGTTGTGAGTACTATTCGATTTATCATTGCTGGCGTGCGTAATGTCGATCGTCAACTGCGAACTACCCCTGGTTACAGCCACGCCTTTATTGTGGGGTTTATAATCCATTCACAGTTTCCGGCGAGAAGAACGCCAATGATGAACTTTCTTGGCTATAAATCATGCCTAATTTGTGGCTTATAGTCGGTTCATCATTGCCAGCTTGAGGATTCTGATCGTTAGTAGTGAATTGTCAGGCTTGCTTTGTGCCTCTTGTCGTAGCTATCTTATTTTCACCACCGCCAGCGAGCGATTTCTCACAGCAGGAATAGTCATTAGACGAACAATTAAATGAAAAAAAGTTTAAATAAGAAAAGTAAGCGAGACACCAAATTTTTAAAGTGGTTCGGTTGAAATATGTCTACGTCCACTATCTTTCTTTTAATGCTTCAGTTAATACATGCTTCTTTGCAGTTCAAGAGATATAACAGCGGAAGTGTTGGAGATTCCATGTTTTCCCAAACATCTCCCCGTCTACTGTTGACAGGATGTACTCCATTATGAAGATCCTTATGAACAACAAATGGCCCTTTCCAAATTGTGTCTAGTGCTTCTAGCCATGGGAAACCACTTGAGTACCAAGTCTCCTTCTTGCAGCGCTCGAGGCTTCACCTTGGAGTCATATTGCATTGCCACCTTCTATCTATGAGCAGCGGCTTTGAAGGCAGCATTGTTTCTCTTCTCCTCGATCAGGTTGAGTGACATGCTCAAGTGCTCCTCGTTTTCTTCTGGATTGTAATGCATCCATCGGTGCGACGGGATGGTTGCTTCGTCTGGAAGCATGGCTTCGGCCCTGTATGCTAGTGTGAATGGCGTGTGTCATGTCGTAGCTTTGTAGGAAGTTCGGTAATCCCATAGTGCAGTAGGCAGTTCGTCGATCCATGCCACATTGGACTTCTCTAGCTTCTTTTTTATCAGCATTTTCAAAACCTTGTTTACTGCTTTGACCTGCCTATCCTCCTCGGGATAAGATACAGTCGAGAAGCTTCGGGTAATCCCATGTTCTTAGCATAACTGGAGAATTCTTCACTATCGAATTGGAGTCCGTTGTCAGATATAATCTTCTGTAGCACTTCATACCTACACAGGATGTTTCGTATTAGGAAGTTTATCACCTTAGTAGACAAAATTTTGTCCAAAGGCTTAGATTCCACCCATTTAGTGAAATAATCCACTGCCATAGGCGTATTTTGCCCCTCCTTGACCCATGGGGAGTTTCCCGATCAGATCAATCCCCCAAATTACAAAGGGCTGACCATTTGGATCAAACCGGTGGGTGGTAGTCTCAGGATTTTGGAAAATCTTTGGCATTTGTCACATTTCTTAGCGAACTTGACTGCATTTTTGTTTAGAGTGGGCCAAAAGTATCCATAACGGAGAATTTTCCTGGCTAGAGTTTGTCCTCCGGCGTGATCACCACAACTCCCTTGATGGATGTTATTAAGGATATCTTTTGTTTCATTCCCAGCTACACACTTTAGTTGTGGGTTGGAAAAATCACAACGGCACAGTGTTCCGTTCTAGATGGTGTAGCAGGATGCCCTCCTCAGGATTCTCCTGACCTCGTTTCGTTCTGCTGGTAAGGTTCCATCTTGTAAGTGTCTGATTATGGGGGTCATCCATGTTTCCTCTCTATTTACGGTTGCCATGATTTAAAGACACTCGAAACTTGGCGTGAGTTGAATCATGACGGGGGTTGCCTTCGGTATTATTTCGGTCCTTACGCTCGCCTCCTTGGCGAGAGTGTCCACCTCTTGATTTTCTCCTCGCGGGATGTGTTTTATTACATAGTAGTCTAGCTCAATGAGGAGGGTGATGGCCCTTTTGAGGTAAGATGCAAGCTTTTGTCTGCGACTCTGGAATTCTCGAAGGATCTGGTTTACAATTAGTTATGATTCACTGAGAATACATATCAATTTAACCCTAGTTTCTTTAGTGATCTCTAGGCCAGCTATCATTACCTTGTATTCAGCTTCATTATTGGTTGTAGTGAATTCTAGCCTTAGTGCATAGCTTAACTTTCTTCCTGGGGGTGCGACTATCTTGACTCTTGCCCCCAAGCCAAGCTCGTTTAATGCTCCATCAATGAACATATTCCATTTGATAGTTTCCTTAATTTTTACTACCGCCTCCTCATCTCGCATTGTAAACTCAGCTATGAAATCAATCAAAGCTTGTCCTTTGATTGCAGTGCATGGATTGTAATTGATGTCGTACTGGCTTAGCTCAATGCACCGTTTTAGTAGGCTCTCTGACGTATCCAGTTTATGCAGAATTTGTATCAGGGATTGATCGGTTAGAAACTTAATGGAGTGCGATTGAAAGTAAGGCCGTAATTTCCTAAATGCTATGAGCAGATAGTACGCCAGTTTTTCGATCTTAGGGTATCTAGCTCCGTGCCCGTGAATCTTTTGCTAATGAAATATACCGGTCAGTGGATGCGATCATCTTCTCGTACTAGTGTTGCCCTTAGGGAATGGAGGATACAGCCAGGTATAAGTAAAGGCTCTCTACATTTATCGGAGTGGAGAGTACCGAGGGATTCTGTAGATGTTCGAATAAACTCTGGAAGGCTGAGCAGCACTCGTTAGTCCACTCAAACTTTTCTTTATCTCTTTTGAGGGCTTCAAAGAACGGGACACACTTTTCTGTTGCTTTGGATAAAAACCTACTTAGAGTGGTTACCTTTCCATTCAGGCTCTGCATTTCCCTTCATGTTGCCGGGATTCTGATGTCTTTCAAAGCTTGTACCTTTTGAGGATTCGCCTCTATCCCTCTAGCATGTGCAGTGGAACCTAAGAATTTATCCAATGACACCCCAAATTTTTTTTTTGAGTGGGTTTAGTTTCATTTGGTATTTGCGTAACACTTGGGACATCTCGTCTAGGTGGCTTAGATGATCCGCTACTCTTCTTGATTTGATAAGCATGTCATCAACATAGACTTCCATGGAGTGGCCAATTTGCTGCTTAAACATCTTCTTAACCAAACGTTGATAGGTAGCACCGACGTTCTTAAACCCAAGGGGCATGATGTTGTAATAATATAGGCCTAGATCTATGTAAAGCTAGTGTTCTTGATTCGGCATATGCATGAGAATTTGGTTATATCCCGAACATGCATCCATGAATGACAACAGCTCATGCCCTGCGGTTTCGTCCACCACCCGATCGATTCAGGATAAAGGGAAACAGTCTTTGGGACAAGCGCCATTGAGGTTGGAGAAGTCAGTGCAGGTTTGCCACTTTCCATTAAGCTTCTTTACCATGATCGAGTTGGAATCCATTTCGAGTAAATGGCTTCGCGGATAAAACCATTGGCGAGCATGTTCTTCACTTCCGCGTTGAGGGAGGCTGATCGTTCCATTCCCAAGCTTCATTTCTTTTGCTTGATCAGGACCTTGGTTGGATCAACATTGAGGGAATGACAAGCTATCTCTGGAGATATTCCTACCATGTCCTCGAGGGTCCATGCGAATACATTGAAGTTCCCTCGTAGGAATTATATCAACTGGACTTCGAGGTTTAGATGTAGCTGAGAATCTATCTTTAAAAGCCTTATTTTGTCGCGTTCATCCACCGTCACATGTTCCATAACCTCTACAGGCTCGGCGTTGACCTCTTCCTCTTTGGGTCCCAACTCGTTGAATGGGTCGCTGGTATATTCGAGAGGAGGGGCCTTCTTTGATTGTTATGCTTTCGAATTTTTAGCACAGAGGACGATCCCCACGCCTTTCACCTTTTCCTTTTTCTTGTTTTGGCGAAGTTCGGTTATGTAACAATCGCGAGCTACGTCTTGGTCTCCTTCCACTTCTCCTATTCCATTATCGGTTGGGAATTTCATCTTCAAGCACCACGGTGCTAATACTATTTGGAAGTATGATAAGGCTGGTCTTCCTAGGAGGCCATTATATGCAGAGTGTCCGTCCACCGGTACAAATGTTTTCTTCTGCACGACTGATTGAGGCTGAATCCCAAGCTCAACAAACAAATCTAGCCACCCGAGTAGCATTATGGCCTCTCTGGTGAACCCATATAAAGGCTTATGACATGGAGATACATCTTTTATTGACAATTTCATTTTATTGAATGCATGTTTGAATAAAATAGCCACTAAGCTTCTAGTATCGACCAAAAATACTAAACATCTCTACCGCGCCGATCCAAGTAGAGATAACCAGGAAGTAAGTGTGCGGATACTGTTTTCAACCAAATTTTCGTCGTTGAAGGTTATGCCGAATTTTTCTCTCTGCTTTGCAATGCGACCTTCAGTTATGGAACGAACATATCATTCCCTATCCTTCAAGGATTTTCCATACCTCTCCATTTCTGCCCAACTTTCGTCAGCTATATGAGGGCCTCCAGATAAAGTGTGGACAATTATCTTATCTTGGCTGAAGTGGCTCGCACCTGTTCCTTCCTTATTATTCGCTTACCCGTGTTTCCCAGAGCCTTCGTGGGTTGGAGCGAGAGAGTTGTGTCCTTTTTGCACACATCGCTTTAGTTTCTTTTTTCAGATATTTTCCTTAATGAGATCCTGCAAGTGCTGGCATTCTTTGGTGTTATGCCCATGAGACTCGTGGAAGCGACAATATATCCCTATTCTAATTGCGTCCTCCGACTCTTTTTTATATGGAGGTCGTTTGTATTTCAACTCGTGTTGAGTGGCCATGTAAATATTCTCCACATTGTCGTTCAGCTCGAATTTTGGTCCGGGTCGGTATCGTCACTTATTGCCTTTTCATTTCTAGAGTTTCCTTGGTAGCCACCTTTTACTTCACCGTTCTGCTTATTCCCCTCCTTCAGGATGGGGCATCCATGTTTCCTTAGATGCTAGAAGTCTTTGCAAGTTGCTCGCTATGTCGGTGGGCCACCGTGTCTTCTAATCTCATGTATTTTCCAGCTTCATAAAAGAAATCCTGAAGAGTTAGAGGCTTTTCCTTCGTCAATCTTCTCGTAAGCTTTGAATCCGGGTGGATGCCTCGGCACAGCGCCATCAGTGTAAGCCTCTCATCGGCGTCTTGCACTACCGTCGGGACAACATTAAAGCAAGTAAGATATTGCTGCAATGGTTCTTCTGCTTTTTGTATTTTGTCTGATAGGGAATAGGCATCATCGGGCTGTTCCAAGTGGATTCGGAATTGACTTATGAATCTTTCCTTCAACATTTCTCAAGAATTAATAGAGGCATGAGGCAGGCGATACAAAACCATGTGGTCGCTAAGTCTGACAAGAAAGCAGGAAACATTTACACAACACATCCTTTGTTGCTTCATTCAAGAGCATGTGTTGGGTGTAGCGCTGTAAGTGGATGATTGGTCTGGATTTGCCTTTGTACGGATCCATGGTAGGAATCTTCCATTCCCGAGGAGTGGTAGTTGCTTCTATGTCCCTGGTGAATGGGTTGGACACCCTTGCTTCCACCCCTCTTTCGAGTTTTTGGCACCTGAGATACTCCCTGAAGAAGCATGTCATCCTTTCCTCGGATGCTGGGGCAGCCCTAGGAGAAGTGGGGGCTTTCCTTTGATGCTAATAATGTCTGGAACCTTGGTTGAGGTTGGATTGGTGATGGTTGGCTCGAAGCATGATAGGGTTAGTCACTGCTGGTCCTTGCTTGGTGCCCCCTTGACTAGGCCCAGCTCCTGGTGATCTTTCAGGACTGGATTCGGGCTAAGTCCTGGCTCGATTTTGAGTTCTTGTACCTTCTTGATTGAATTCCTCATTTGTAGGGGATCTTTTCCATCTGTGAGACTCTCTAGATTGAGATTCACCTAAGGATTCTGTGTTGTGAGTGGATTCCTCCGTGCCTCTCAAGCATGCCATGAATTGGTCCACTAAAGCTTTTTGCTAGCAGCAAAGCGATCAATCATATCATTCACAACTCTATCTAGGTCTTCTCGGGTGACAACTGAATCTGAAAGCTGAGAATGGGTGGCCTGTTTTTCTTGATCCTCTTGAATGGGATTGAGTGTACTAGCAGTGGCTGCGTTCTTTCCCTTATCATCATTCCACCTAGAGGGAACCGTGTTCTAACGATGTATTAAGGCTGGAAGGGGAGTGGATAGAAGAGTTCGACTCTCTACATCACCTCTTTCTCAGTGAAAGAACCAAAAATGTTTGCACAAAAATTAAACAAACACATCTAAGATCAAATTTGACTAAGTCGCGTTTAGGTTGCCTGATACGAAATTTTTAATATTCCAATATGTTAACAGATAGTTTAGCAATCAAAGAACAGTTCACGTGTTCAGAGTTGCAAAGTAGCTAAAGGAAATAAATCACACGGAATTTTATAGTGGTCGACCAGAACGTGCCTACATACAATGTCCATCTTATTATACCTCTTTGATTTGATTACAAGTACAAATTTGGTTAGAAAGAGCAAGAACTTAGAGCGGTTGGAGTGGCTAAGTCTCAGCAGAGTTTTCCATCTTTTCTCAAAAGTTTGGCCCACATTATTGTTGAGGAGCTCTGGTATTTGAAGAGTGACGTTATGGAGGGTGCGGTTGGAGATATAACCTCCCAAGTTTGGTTTGACATGGTGCAAGCTTGTCTGGTTGGGCATGGAATCCTTCTGGCTTTTGGTTCGATAGCAAGAAATGAGGGGCTCTTGGAGTTGCTCCTATCTTGAGGTCGGCATGCTGCCCTACCGGTCTAAACATTTGGTTCAGCTACTCCATACACCGGACCAAATTTTTGGTCCGGTAGTTAGGTGTTATACCGGATCATACATCTGGATCGGCGTCCTCATGTTGTGCAGGACCAGATGTCTGGTCCGGTATCTCAATGTTGTGCCAGACCAGATGTCTGGTCCGACATCTCAATGTTATGCCAGACCAAAAGTCTGGTCCAGCATCTCAATGTGCCGAACCAAACACCTGGTTCGGCATCCTAGTTGGCATATTTCATTCAGTATTATTCTTCTTCCTGTCCCTTACCTCTTGCTTTACATGCCAAAATAACCAATCAACAAATATAATTGCAAATGCTAATTTGTTTTAAGTAGCTATACTTATAACTTCAGGTTTCTTTGTAGATTGAACTGTAATGTTGAAACTCTTCAAAGGAAATAAAAATCAACATCCTTTTACAAAAGTTTTAAAATCAACATCATTTTACAAAAAGAATGTTTACATCATGTTGTCACTTATCCATCTAATAGAATATGAATAGTGTTATATAGACCCCAATGGCTACTACGTTTTACCCAGTCTTCGTTTTACGCGGTCCAGTTTTACTGCGTTCTACATATTACTAATTAATATTTCATACTACCACTTTATTAAATTTCATTTCTCGCCGTCTCTAAAAATCTAAATTGTCGATCGACTCATGCCTTCTCCCTCAGCCGCTCCTTGCCCTGTCGCTCTATACTCCGTCGCTCCTACTGAGTCGTGCTCCTTCGCTATCTTCATTCTCATGCGACTTCATAGAATGGTATGGCTCCAAGAAAAGGAGAAATATGTGACCAAGAATTCCAAGAAGCAAACTACAACTTCTAAAATGGAAGATATTATATTTCACATGTTAATTTGGTATGGTGTAATTATTGTGGATTTTTTATGTTTGGAATTTTGAGATTAGTCTTGTAATCTAAATTTAAGATGTTGAATTTTGGTGATACTATAAAATGGATTATAGAGGTCGAGAATAGCTTGATAACGATGAAAATAGCACGCAAGTTGGAGCTTGGATGCTCAAGTTATCGTGATCTGAAGATGCACAGGCTAAAAGTTGTGTTTAACGTCTGATAGGAATTCCTAAACGTCTGATAGTAGGCTTACAGTAGTCCGAAAATTGCGATAGACAACAGAGAGGTTGTGACAAAGGTCTGAGGCGGTGCAGTTTTTTTTTTGGCCCCGAATTTGTGCATTTCCTTATAAGGCTTCAAGGGGCAAATTAGGTATTTGTCAAGGAAGGATGGTTTACAATATAAGCTATTTTCAGGATTCAAAGAGAAGAGAACTCTAAAGGTTTTTAATCAAGGGTTTATCCTCCATTAATATGGATTTACCTAAACCTAGTTTTCTTCAATTCTTTTCTCCACGAATCTATTCTATTTGAATATTGATCATTGTAATCAGTCTCTTATATTCTTCTCATTGGTATTAATAAAGGCTCTCACTTAAAGTGGATGTACACTAATAAAATGTTAGTGGAACCACTATAAATCAATGTGTGATTTATTTTGTCGTTATTGGTTTGTTTTTTATTGCTTGTTTGGTGATTATGATTGGTTTTGGATTGGATTGAGATATTGGTTGGTTTTTTTGCATTTCTTACTACGATCTCGTTTTCCACTGTGTTTTAGGGTTTTTATTTAATTGGTCTCGAGTTATTTCTCATAACTTTTGGTATCAGAGCTTTTGTGTTGGTCAGTGGTTGTAGAAATGCCAAATTCAGATAATACCTCGTGCAGTCCCTTAATGGTTAGTCCAAGTGATGTAGAGTCATATGTATGTGAATCATACGCAGCTTCGAGATCACAATTGGTTATACACAAGTGGAATGGAGATAATGATTTTGAAAAGTGACAATGGAATATGAAAGCAGTTCTAAGGTGGAATCGAGTGCATCGGGTGGTCTTTGATACACATTTGTTGCCGGTGGATATCTCAAATGTGAGAGAGAGAAAATGGAAGAGTGGGCGTACACTACACTTCAACTTGATATAGGAGAGAATGTGATCTCCAAAATTAGTTGTGAGACTACTGCTAAGGGTATTTAGGACAAGTTAGAGGAGTTGTATATGAAGAAGTCACTAACTTATCATCTAATCTTGTTGCGAACGTTCTTCACCTATAAGATAAAGGATGGTACTTCGCTTAAAGGCGCATTTGAATGTCTTTGATGATTTTCTAATGAAGATGAAGGAAGTAGATTAAAAGAATGAGGAAGAGCAAAAGGTGATGATATTGTTGTGTTCGTTGCTGAATCGTTATACTGGTTTTTCAAATAATTTGAACTATAGCGGGACACATTGACTCTTGATGATGTCAAAATGGGTCTTCTTAGAGAGTAATTGAATAAGCAAATGAAGGAGTTGGGTAATAGAAGTAGTGATGCTGGTAATGGTCATGGTTTATTTATGGAGAATGAGAGATATGAGAAGAAAGGGAACCAGAGGCATTCTAAATTAGGAAAGCTCTTTGGAGAGGAAAGTCAAAGGACAGAAATGGCAAGTGCTTTATTTGTAAGAAAACTAGTCATTGTAAGAATGAGTGTGCGGACAAGGAGAAGGTAATGAAAGAAGTAGCATCTTAATCTACAGCGGTGGAGAGTGGAATTGGTGAGGGAGACGTAACTGTTTCTATGGCGGTAGCATCGGATGTATCGGGTAGCGAATGAATGCTCGGTTCGGGGTTGTCTTATCATATGATGCCAAATATGAATTGTTTTTCTTCTTATGTCGGTAAAGAGGGAAATTCAATTGTTATGGATAACGATGCTATTTGTAAGTCGAGGGATATTGGTTTCGTGCAAATTCGGATGTTCGACGGGGTGGTTCGTACTCTTACTAGTGTACGTTATGTTCTACGACTTTGGAAGTCTCTTATCTCTTTGGGACAACTGGATTCTTTAGGTTGTAAGATCACTACAGAGAGTGATAGCTTATGGGTCTGAAGGGTGTGCTTGTGGTGATAAAGAGTGCTAGGACTCATTTGTTTATTTGGTTCAAGGAGTGACTATTGAAGGTGAAACTTGTATTCGAGTTGATAGTTCTCGTAGCTTGGATGCGACAAGGTTGTGGCATTTGAGATTAGATCATGCCTCGGAGAGGAGTTTGGATATTCTTCGAAAAAGGGAGATGATCAATTTGTCATGGGCAAGAAAACAAAAGTTTCACTCGATGAGGCAAAACATGATTCTAAAAGTGTTATTTAGTTTGTTCACATGGATGTTTGAGGACCAGCACTGGTAGCTTCTCTGAGGGGAGCTTGCTATTATATTTCTTTTATTGATGACTTAGATATGGGCATATGTAATGAAATCCAAGTCAGAGGCGTTTGCAAAGTTCAAAATTTGGAAGGTTCTTGTTGAGAATGAGAGTGGTAAGCCTTTAACAGTTCTAAGGCCTGACAATGGCGGAGAGTATGTTTTTGAAGGGTTCTTAGAGTTTTGCAAGCATCATGGTATTTGAAGGTATTTTACTACACCAGGAGATCCACAGTCGAATGATGTTACGGAGAGGATGAACCATACTCTACTTGAGAAAGCTTGATGCTTGAGATTGACATCGGGTTTGTCTAAGGAATTTTTGGCCAAAGCTTTGTCAACCACGGTGCATATTGTGATTCGAATTATGAGCTTGGCTATTGGTAACAAAATTGGGAAAGAAGTGTGGAAGGGAAAGAGCATTGACTTGAGTTATCTTCGTGTGTTTGGTAGTCTAATTTATTAGCATGATCTGCGAAATGATAAGCTTGAGCCTAGAGCTTTCAAGGGGATTTTTCTTGGTTATATGGACGGTGTAAAAGGCTACCGGATATGGAATCCAGAAACAAAGAAGGTTGTGAATTCTCATCATGTTACTTTTGATGATTCGGCTTTATTCAAGAAGAACGAGAGCTCATCGGATGTTCTGGGTTTTGGTTTATAGTGAATCAAAGAAGAAAGTTATTCCCACATTTCATCCAAAGAATAGAGTAGTTAAAGATGTTTGTGAGGAGAAAGTGGTTGATGTTACATCACATAGTCCACATAGTTTTTCTACTAGTGTTAATGATGTACATGATTCTAGAGAGGTTTTGCCTTAAGGTGGAGCCAAAAGGAGTTTGAGTGATGGTATTGCTACTTGGGTGGATCGATGTGTTATAAGGCCACCCGATAGATATGGTAATTGGAACTATCTTATCTTTTTTTTAATAATTTAGACTATGCTTTTCATGTAGTCCAACATGGACCGATGGACCTTGATGATGTAATGGATTCGAATGATAGCTCGAAGTGGATTTGTTCCATGGAAGAAGAGATGCAATCGCTGTTGAAGAATCAAATTTGAGATTTGGTTCCACTTCCTAATGGAAACTGAGCTATTAGGTGAAAATGGATATACAAGGTGAAAGACAATGGGAGATACAAGCTAGATTAGTAGCTAAGGTGTTTGCACAAAAGAAGGAAAAGGAGTATGATGAGATTTTTGCAACGGTTGTGGGTCATACTTCAATTGGATATTGCTTTCTATAGTTGCGATTCATGACTTGAAGTTGGAGCTACTTGATGTGAAAACCGTCTTCTTGCATGGTGACTTGGATGAAGACATCTACATGGGGCAACCAGAAGGTTTTGTTGTAGATGATAAGTCAAACTTGGTTTGCAAGTTAAAGAAATCACCATATGGTTTAAAGCAATTTCCTAGATAATGGACAAGAGATTTGATCATTTTAAGCTTGAAAATGGTTTTGATAGAAGCATCAAGGATGCTTGTGCATATTTCAAGAGATTTAAAAATGATTGTTCGGTGTATTTACTCTTGTATGTAGACGGCACACTCATTGCTTTAAAGGATAAGAATGAAATCAACTAGTTAAAACTGAGTTCAAAATCGAAATGAAGGATCTGGAAGAAGCGAAGAGGATATTGGGCATGGAAATAGAAAGCGATCGAAAGTGAATTGAGTTAAAATTGACTCAAAAGGAGTATAATGATAAAGTGGTTTCCCATTTTATCATGGAGAATGCAAAGGAGTGAAATACACCTTTATTTTTGCATGTAAAGCTTTCGAGTAAGGAATTGCCTATCTTGGAGAAAAACAAGGCTTATATGGCAAAGGTGTCGTATGCTAGCGCGGTTGGAAGTTTAATGTAAACTATGGTGTGTATGAGGCCCGATAATGCAAATGTCGTCAAGATGGTTAGTCGATATATGGATAATCCGGGGAAATTGCATTGGGAAGCTGTGAAGCTTATTTTCAGATATCTTAGAGGTACATCATCTCATGTTCTTGTTTTTGTGGTACTGAAGGGATGAATTGACTACGCCAATGATAGGGATCGTGGAAAGTCAACTTCCAAATATGTCTTCATACCTAGTGGTACGACCTAAGTTGGAGATCAAGATTGCAAACTGTATTTTCTTTATTCACTATGGAGGCCGAGTTGATAGCTGCGGTGGAGGTGACAAAGGAGGCACTTTACTTGAGGGATTGTTGTGTGACTTTGGATTCAAGCATGATAGTATCGATGTTTGATGTGATAGCTCGAGTACTATTCACTTGGTGGAGAATTTGGCGTTTAGCTCATGTACTAAGCATATTAAAGTGAGAGAGTCATGGTTATTAGCCATGGATTAAGATAAGCAAGTATATCTTTGAAAAGTGCACATAAAGGATAATGCGGTGGATATGTTCATTGAGGCATTGCTGGTTGAAAAATTCAAGCATTGCTCAAACTTGATTCGCTTGTTGAAGTGCTAGGTGCCATGGGATGGAACGGTTGAGGGAGGAGTTTGGTTATAGATAAGGGAAAAGTGTCGGTGTTAGATTGTAGTTCTATCTTCTTGGTGAATACTAGTTTACACTCCTTAGTAATTTTATCTTTTGTGAGACGAATTTGGATTTGGGTGCTTTCTGTTAGGAACTGAAGATAGTGGTTTTGAAGATAGCAACCATTGTAACTTATTTTATTATAACTTATATACTAATACTATGTCTAGATATATATGAATATTATTATGCATGACATATATAAGGCAAGTACTGATTGTTAAAGACTCTACAGTATAAAGATCAAGAATAAAGAAATCAAGTTTGAAGACTCATGAGTATCAAGATCAAGATTTCAAGATAAGTGTCTAGTTTTTTGTTAAAACTTCATAATAGCATGGAAATCTTCATTCCAAATTTCATTCGGGATGGAATCCATGTCTACCTTTTTAGTGGCTTACAAACCCATGACAAGTAGCTTACAAACCTATGACAAGTGGCTTGCAAACCGACGAACATCCTGATTTTGTACATGTTCTCAAGTCCTTATGTGATGTGATATTTTATAGGAATAAGCTTGCAAAACTACTTCAAAATGGTTTTTCAAAATGATTTTCAAAACATCTTTTCATGTTTTAGCCTTAAAAATTATCTTTTCAAATGATTTTCAAAAAGATGTTTTAGCCTTAAAATATTCTTTGTTTTTGTTTTTAAATAAACTCTTGTTTTAAACTTCGTTTGTTTTTAAAACTACCCTCTCATTTTTAAATATTCTTTATAATATATATATACACTTGAGAATTAAAATCAAATTTATATATACATTCTAAAAATATATTTTTCTACTCTTCTTTATTTTAAAACATAGGAAAATTAGTTTATTTTACTCTAGAATCATTTCATCGAGTTTTCCTTTCAATACCATTTTCAGAATGAATTTTACATAGTTTTTTAACTAAGGATGTCGACATCATGGAATACCCCATGTCGACATAGTGGCCGTTGAATTCAAAAGTTTCAATTTCGAAAGAAGTGTCTATTCGTTTAAATCTCTTCACGAATGGTTATGACCATTGGTGGTCTATAAATAGCCTTCACAAACGAATTTTTTACTAACTATTTTGTTCACTCATTCTCTACAAATCCATATTCCAATATATTCATATTTTTAAGATTATGCCGAAATTCTACCGAATTCTCAAGTGAATCAAATTAGAATTTCATTCTTGTTTGATTCTCTGCCCTCTCTCGAAGATCAAAGTGCTATTCAGAGTTATAGGGTCAATTTGTAATCAAATTTTATCGAGTCTCTCTATAAGGTGTGGTTGTGCTTGGAAATCAATTGGATAATCTTGTGTTAAGAGAGTTTGCCCTGACTCGAGAGACAGGAGGGTACCTCAAGGCCATTAGAAATTGAGGATTGTAATCTTGATATTGGTATAATAAAAATCTATATGAGAGGTTTTCCTTGGTACATAACTGGATGTAGGATAACTCCGAACTAGTACAAAATCGATTATGTTATTTCCTTTTACTGCTTTTTATTTACTATCTATATCTGTGTTTGATTTTGTGATTGTTCTGTGATTAAGTTCTGCATTTGTTCATATCGTACCTTTTAAATTAGTTCATATAATTCTTAGAACCCATTAAACACTATTCACCCCTCCTCTAGTGTTAAATTAGCCTTAAGATCCTTAATCCGCACTCATTTTCAATGGGTATCTGAGCATAGGTTTTCATAGTTTTCATAATCTGAAACTTGAAAAGTTAAAAATGGCATTTTTAGGAAATTTTGTTAATAGTAGTTTGAATTTATGCATTTCATCAAAGTATCATAAGTCTGCATATAGTTTTATGGAAAATCAAGTTATCTACCGAATTGGTTTATTACGAAGGAACAAACATGTTACATGGCTTTTGAAGGATCAACAACCAATGGACAAACGTGCAAATTGAGAAAGATAAATGGATATTTAAAAGTGGTTGTTCAAGGCATATGACTGGAAATCCCGAGACACTCAATGACATTATATCAAGATGGTGGTTTGGTCAACTTTGGAGATAACTCAAAAGGATATGTGATTGACATCAGCAATGTCGGTAATTCTAAAACTCCTCTTATTTTTGATATTTTCCTAGTTAGGAATTTATAACATAATTTTCTTAGTATAAGTCAACTATGTGATAAAGGATTTAAAATTAAATTTGAAAAAGGTAAGTGTCACGTCGAAGATAATAAGTCAAATATTATCTTTGAAGGAAATTGGAAGAAAAACATTTACATCCTTAGTATGAAAGTTTCAAATGATAACTTATGTCTTTTGGCTAATACAAATGACCCTTAGATTTAGCATTAAAGATTTGGGCATTTAAATTTCAAATTGTTATTTAGGTTATCAAAACATGACTTAGTTAGAGGTTTTCCCAAGTTAAACTTTAAAGTAGATAGTATATGTAATGCTTGCTAATTAGGAAAACTTAAGAAAAGTACATTTAAATTAAAAGATATAATTTCTACTTCTAAATCTCTAGAATTACTTCATTTAGATTTATTTGGCCTCTCTCAAGTTCAATCAATTAATCACAATAAATATGTTTTTGTAATTGTAGATGATCATTCTAGATATACTTTGACAATTTTTCTTAAACTTAAAACTGATGCTTTTGAATTATTTAAAAAAAATTCTAAAAGAATTCAAAATCAACTTTTTTTAAAAATAAAAACTATTCGTAGTGATCATGGTGAAGAATTTGAAAATGAAAATTTTGAGAATTTCTTTAATCAAAAAGGAATTACTCATAATTTCTCTTTTCCAAGAACTCCACAACAAAACGGAGTGGTAGAACATAATAATAGAACGATTCAAGAGTGTGCTAGAACAATGCTTTCTAATAGTAACTTACCTAAAAACTTTTGGGCTGAAGCAGTCCCTACAGCTTGTTGTATATTAAATACGATTTTAATTAGACCATTAACTAATAAAACACCATATGAATTACTTTACAATAAGAAACCCATAGTAGCTTATTTTAAAGTTTTTGGTAGTAAGTGTTTTATTCTTAATACAAAAGATAATTTAGATAAGTTTGAACCTAAATTCGACAAAGACATCTATATCAGATATTCTAATAGAAGTAAAGCATTTAGAGTTCATAATTTAAGAACTAATACTATTGAAGAAACAGTGCATGTATCTTTTAATTAAAATTTTAAAAATACTGTACAAATAGAAGATAAAGAAGATTTTGTAACTTTAAATAATGAACCTAATGAAACTAATTGTAAAATCATTCAACCTAATAAAAGTATTAGGCTATTAAAAAATCATCCTGTAGAAATTATACTAGGAAATATTGAATCTATAGTTAAAACAAGAAATCAACTAAATAGTATGAGTAATGTAGCTTTTATATCAACTATTGGACCTAAAATTCCAAAGGAAGCATCATCTAATGATTCATGGATTCTTGCTATGCAAGAAGAATTGAATCAGTTCACCAGAAATGATATTTGAAAACTTGTTCCTAGACTTGAGGATAAAAGTATAATTGGAACAAAATGAGTTTATAAAAATAAAATGAATGAACTTGGTGAGGTGGTGAGTAATAAAGCTCGTTTAGTCGCGCAAAGTTATTGTCAAGAAGAAGGAATTGATTATGACGAAACCTTTGCACCCGTAGCAAGACTAGACGCTATCAGAATTCTACTTGCTTTTTCAAACTACATAATTTCAAGCTATATCAAATGGATGTTAAAAGTTCTTTTCTAAATGGTTTTGTAGAAGAAATTGTTTATGTTGGAAAACCTCCACTTTTTGAAGATAATAAATTTCAAAATCATGTATACAAATTAAAGAAAGCTTTATATGGTCTGAAACAAGCTCCTAGAGCCTGGTATGAAAGACTAAGATCTTATTTCCTAAAATCTAGTTTTGAAATTGGTAAAATAAATACATCTCTTTTTACTAAAATAAACAAAAACAATATTCAATTAGTACAAATATATGTTGATGATATAATATTTGGATCAACTAATAACATAATGAATAAAGAATTTTCTGATATAATGACTATAGAATTTGAAATGAGTCACATGAGAGAACTAAGTTTCTTCTTAGGACTTCAAATCGAACAATTAGGTAAACGAATTTTCATTAGTCAAGAAAAATATGTGTTTGCGTCAAAATTGACTACAAACACCCAAAAGTCGTGAAAGCACCCGTTCGCGGTCACAAGTCACAAATTACAAATTTGTAGATAGCAAAAATGATCAACGCTCAACAGAAACAGCAGAAAACAAATAAACGACACAGGATTTATAGTGGTTCGGCTATCTTGCCTACGTCCACTTTGAAGTTTTCTATCTTTATTGATATTCTCTTGATGATTACAGTTGGCTACAACAAGTTACAATGGATTATAGCTCTGAAACTTGAATGCAACAGCGATGATAAGGTGTAGAATTGAATCCGGTAGAGTCTTGGCGCTTCAGAATTCCGATCCAGCCAGAGAGAGATTACTCCCCTTTCCTGAATGACCTGGGGCTCTATTTATAGGCGCAGGAGGCTGATATTTCTCCTAAAAGTCCGGTAGACCGCTTCTGGCACGTGAGGGGCCCACACGCCCGAATTCTGGAGATCCGGGCCCACTTTGGGATCGATTCGACCCTTGGTTCGAATCGATCAAAAAGGTGTCCAATCGTGATGAAACTTGGCCTGGACATTCTTCTATGTATATGCAAGCTCCTGTGAAAATTTCATAGCATTTGGACTTATAGATCTTAAGTTATGATCGATTCAAGATGGAGTTTTTCGCCCCCAGGATCCGTTCGAACCGATCTGGTTCGAAACCATAGGGTCGAATCGATGCTTCTGTACATGAAAGTGATGACGTGGTGCGTATGCTTCGGGTCAATCCTCCTTTTTCTCCGAGTTTTCTGGGTCATATTCCTAGGTTTTAGCTGTGTGGACTTGATGGATTCGAGGTTATTGATTCGAAGAGTTGCTTCCTTCGAATCGGTCAAGTACATGTTCCTTCGTATCGATCGTGGAAGGCCGTGGTTGATCGATACGAAGTTTCCTTCGCTTATTGGATTCGAAGACAATTACGGCATAGAGTCGAAGCCATAATGGGTTTGAAAGTGAGCATGTGAAGATGGATTCGAAGCAAGGCTACTTGAGTGGATTCGAACCAATGCTATTCCTAAGGGATGCATACGACCTTAAAGCTTGCTCGATGGAATCGAAGCAAGGTGTATTCTGATGGGTTCGAACCATGGCTGACTACTGATGGTTTCGAACTAAGGCATAATGGACGGATTCGAACCAATGCGTGGTTGATGGAGTCGAAGCATGGCTATCTGGGGGCTTGCTTGATGGAGTCGAAGCAAAGGTACTCCTCATGGATTCGAAGCAATGAGTGGTTGATGGAGTCGAAGCATGGCCACTTGGATGGAGTTGAACTGCTTGCTTGCTAGATGGATTCAGAGTAGATGGAGTCGAAGCCGACGGATGCGAACTATATGGAGTGTCCATCGATTCAAACTATGGGGAACTATATGGATTCGAACCGAGCAAGGTTCATCTCTCTCAAATTGAATCCATCATATCTTGAGCATAGGAACTCGGATTAACTTGAAACTTGAAACTTGAAACGTTGGCTCTCTTGGCTTCTTTAGCCATGTCTTATCAATTGTAGCCTGATCCGGGCTCGGACAAAATTCATCGATATCCATATCGAAGTGAAGTACAACCAATCTCTGAGATGAACTGTCTTTTGTTTTTGGCCGATCTTTTGGTATCACGGCTTTGCCAAAAAGCGGGATAACATTTGCCCTCCAAAACATGCCTTACGGTAGGAAGGTGTGTTTTGCAATGCCTTGAGTTGGATGTTTGTATCCTATCACCAACCTGTAAAGAACTTGATAGTTTCATATGTCCTCAAATGACGATCGTTCGGGATCGAGCTATTTGGGATGAAGCGCGGCCGTTCATAGTCAAGCGCCTAACTTCAAATGACGATCGTTCGTGATCGAGTCATTTGAGGTGAAGTGCGACCGTGCGCGGTCAAGCGTATAAATCCATGCGTCGATCATTCGGGATCGAGTCATCTGCGGTGAAATGTAACCGTTCAAGGTCAAGCGCTTAACCTCAAATGACGACCGTTTGGGATCGAGTCATTCGAGGTAAAGTGCGACAGTGCGCGGTCAAGTGGCGGACCTCAAATGACGACCGTTCGCGATCTAGCCATTTGAGGTGAGATGAGTTGTGCCGTTCGGGGCGAGTCGTGCCTGTTCGAGGCGAGTTGTGACCGTTCGCGATCGTGTGCCGTTCGAGGCGTTTTTGTGACCGTTCGAGGTCGGGTGCCGTTCGTGGCGAGTTGTGACTGTTCGAAGTCGAGTGTCGTTCGTGGCGAGTGGTGACTGTTCGAAGTCGGGTGCCGTTCGAGGCGAGAAAGTGTGCCCAGGAGGGCTTGGTATTACCAATACCAGGCTCACGTTCGCATGGGTCCTTGGATCGTTTGTCAGGGTGGTTTATCGCCATCTCAGAGCATGCCTAAGGACCATTCGCGACCCCGTACATGTGTAAGTAGCTTAGCCATTTCAGAATTATCAGAATCAAATATCTATTCAATGGATGAGTTTTAAAATAGAAATTTCCAAACAAACATAGTCCAAATGTCCAAATCAAAATGAAACAAAAGCAAAGCAAGGATGTCAAAGTGTAAGTTCCCACTACTAAACGGTCAATGATCATTCAGAGCATGCCTGAGGATCGTTCGCGATCTCGTACATGTGTAAATGGTTTAATTGCGTTAGTGGGAAGCTTACGACTTGTCCATCGTTATTTCAATCAATTGATGATCAAACGGTGTCCCGGTTCAGGGCCACCCCTGGCTGATGTAGACGGTGGTCGCTCCGGCTCCACCGCTGAAGCTCGCCTCCTTACATATTGAAGGAGCATACCGTTCTTGATATTCCCTTCCACCTCGTCTTTCAGATGCCTACAATCATTAGTGTTATGACTATTTAATTCATGAAATACACAAAACTTATCTGATCTCCTTTCGTCAGAAGTTGGATCCTTTCGCATCGGTCTATGATAGGGAACCTGCTCTTTGGTATCCTGATAAATCCGCTCCAAACTCTCAATCATCTCGGTGTAAGTAGTGAATCGTGGCTCCCTCCGTTGCCGTTTTGACCTGTCATCATAATCCTCAGCCCTTCGTTTTCCTTTATCCTTGTCTGAGTCCTTTTCGAGAGGCTTTTTGTCCTTAAGCACATAAACTTTTATTCCCTCTCCTTCTTCTCTTTCTGCCTTCGCATCCTCTAATCGTAAAAACTTTTCTGCCTTGTTGTAGAATTCCTCTAGATCCACGGGTGGATCCTTAGTCAATGAATTTTTGAACTCTGTGCCATCAGCTACTCCGGACACAGCTGCCATCACCACCATAGATGGATCTGCTCGATCCACCGAAGCTGCTGCTACATTGAATCGCGCTAGATAACTCCTCAAGGTCTCTCCGGCTTTCTGCTTTAGGGTTTCCAAAGTCATCACATTCTTGGGTCTTGTAATGTGAATCCTGAATTGCCTCATAAACCTCTCAATTAAACCATTCCACGTTCTGATGGATCCATTCTCCAATTGTCTAAACCACAATGCTGCAATATCCGTCAAGTACAATGGAAATCACCGGGCCATAACCTCCTCTGATGCCCCCAGCACTTCCATATGCCTCATATACTTCGTTAGATGAACCGTGGGGTCTGTTCTCCCGTCATACATGTCCAATGATGGTAACCTGAAATCCGGTGGGTTCTGAGCTCGTCTGACTGCTGGAGTAAAAGGACACCTATTAACATCCTCCAAATCTTTGTTTACCAAACCGCCTCTCATAGATCTTCTAACCATCTCCGCCAATCTGTTGTTGTCCCCGAGATGTAATCTTCATTCATTACTTTCAACCTGCCCCCCGAGTCCACGAGGGAATTCTGGGAATTGCCCCCTTGACTGAGCGTTCACTCCTCTGCTACTCCCAGGTTGTACAGGTGCTCCCCTCTCTTTCTCTAGGATTGGGTCAACATTTTCCATGTGTGTGCCCCCTACTCCAGGTGCTACGTCGGATGGTCCTGCTCCGTTCTAAACTCCGGTTACTCCTTGATTCTGCGCTCCAAGTTGTCCTATCTGTTGAAATAAACTTTGGATCAACTCCTCTTGTTTCTTCATCATTGTCTCCATCTCGTCCCTAGTGATGAAGATCGATGCCTGATTCGCTCCTGAAGAAGCCTCTTGACTTCCTTGGTATTCACCTCTCTCTGGCCTTTGTTTCTTACTTGTTTGTCTCATCATGATTCTTAGATCTAAATCTTTAAGCCTTCAAATTCAAATTATCCTAAATCAGCCTTTCTCAGTGAAAACACCAAAATGTTTGCGTCAAAATTGGCCACAAACACCCAAAAGTCGTGAAAGCTCCCGTTCGCGGTCACAAGTCACAAATTACAAATTTGTAGATAGAAAAAATGATCAACGCTCAATAGAAACAGCAGAAAACAAATAAACGACACATGATTTATAGTGGTTCGGCTATCTTGCCTACGTCCACTTTGATGTTTTCTATCTTTATTGATATTCTCTTGATGATTACAGTTGGCTACAGCAAGTTACAACGGATTATAGCTTTGAAACTTGAATGCAACAACGATGATAAGGTGTAGAATTGAATCCGGTAGAGTCTTGGCGCTTCAGAATTCCGATCCAGCCAGAGAGAGATTCCTCCCCTTTCCTGAATGACCTGGGGCTCTATTTATAGGCATAAGAGGCTGATATTTCTCCTAAAAGTCCGGTAGACCGCTTCTGGCGTGTGAAGGACCCACACGCCCGAATTCTGGAGATCCGGGCCCACTTTGGGATCGATTCGACCCTTGGTTCGAATCGATCAAAAAGGTGTCCAATCGTGATGAAACTTGGCCTGGACATTCTTCTATGTATATGCAAGCTCCTATGAAAATTTCATAGCATTTGGACTTATAGATCTCAAGTTATGATCGATTCAAGATGGATTTTTTGGCCCTCTGGATCCATTCGAACCGATCCGGTTCGAAACCATAGGGTCGAATCGATGCTTCTGTACATGAAAGTGATGACGTGGTGCGTATGCTTCGGGTCAATCCTCCTTTTTCTCCGAGTTTTCTGGGTCATATTCCTAGGTTTTAGCTGTGTGGACTTGATGGATTCGAGGTTATTGATTCGAAGAGTTGCTTCCTTCGAATCGGTCAAGTACGTGTTCCTTCATATCGATCGTGGAAGGCCGTGGTTGATCGATCGAAGTTTCCTTCGCTTATTGGATTCGAAGACAATTACGGCATGGAGTCGAAGCCATAATGGGTTCGAACGTGAGCATGTGAAGATGGATTCGAAGCAAGGCTACTTGAATGGATTCGAACCAATGCTATTCCTGAAGGATGGATACGACCTTAAAGCTTGCTCGATGGAATCGAAGCAAGGTGTGTTCTGATGGGTTCGAACCATGGCTGACTACTGATGGATTCGAACTAAGGCATAATGGACGGATTCGAACCAATGCGTGGCTGATGGAGTCGAAGCATGGCTATCTGGGTGCTTACTTGATGGAGTCGAAGCAAAGATACTCCTCATGGATTCGAAGCAATGAGTGGTTGATGGAGTCGAAGCATGGCCACTTGGATGGAGTCGAACTGCTTGCTTGCTCGATGGATTTGGAGTAGATGGAGTTGAAGCCGATGGATGCGAACTAGATGGAGTGTCCATCGATTCGAACTATGGGGTACTATATGGATTCGAACCGAGCAAGGTTCATCTCTCTCAAATTGAATCCATCATATCTTGAGCATACGAACTCGGATTAACTTGAAATTTGAAACTTGAAACGTTGGCTCTCTTGGCTTCTCTAGCCATGTCTTATCAATTGTAGCCTGATCCAGGCTCGGACAAAATTCATCGATATCCATAGCGAAGTGAAGTACAACCAATCTCTGAGATGAACTGTCTTTTGTTTTTGATCGATCTTTTGGTATCACGGCTTTGCCAAAAAGTGGGATAACAATATGCTAAGGATTTAATTAATAAATTTGGATTGACCACTTCTATCGAGTAACCAACTCCAATGACAATTAATGTAGCTTTAAGTATAGAAGATAAATCAAAAGATGTTGATAAAAAATTATATAGGGGAATGATTGGCTCGCTGCTTTATATAACAGCAAGTCGTCCTGACATTATGCATAGTGTCTGTCTCTATGCAAGATACCAATTTCAACCTAAAGAAACTCACTTAAAAACTGTTAAAAGAATTTTAAGATATGTAAAACATACTTTAGATTATGGTTTATTTTACCCTAAAAATGGTGTATTTGATTTAATTTCATATTGTGATGCTGATTATGCTGGTTGTAAATCAGACCGAAAAAGTACAAGTGGAACTTGTCACTTTCTAGGACATTCTCTGGTTTCCTGGTTTAGTAAGAAGCAAAATATTGTGACCTTGTCAACAACTGAAGTAGAATATATATCTGCTGCTTTGGCTTGTTCTCAAGTTTTATATATGCAACAAACTTTAAAAGATTTTGGATTAACTATAAATAAATCACCAATTTATTGTGATAATACTAGTGTAATAAACCTATCCAAGAATCCAACTCTTCATGCTAGAACAAAACATATCGATATTAGACATCATTTTCTTAGAGATAATATAAGTAAAAAAATCATAACTCTTGATTATATTTGTACTAAAAAACAAATTGTCGATATATTAACTAAACCATTAAATGAACAAAACTTTACTAAATTTAGAAGTGAATTACTTATATGTTCATTAACTGAAATATAAACTATAAATAATACAAGTATAGTTAATAATTAATAGAAATAAAAATTTCTCAAAAATTAAACTGGGCATGTCGACATGACCCATCTCCCTATGTCAACATACAGGCTGAAATTTTAAAATTTAAATTTACTCTAAAAATTATTATAAAGTTATATATTTATATATTTCGACTTTTACTCCTTTTCTCTGTTCTATTCTCTGTGATAAACTTCTAAAACAGTAAATTAATGGCTTCCTCTTCTAATAATGGACCTTCTTCACCCACTTCTCCTCATTCTAGTCCTTTTCAACGTTCCACACACGTACGAGTCATCAAATTACAAGAGGAGATAAAAAAAATTCTTCAAAATGGTGGAAATTCAAGCGAGTCAACTGCAAATGTCTAGAGAACAAGATATGCAAGGCTGTCATAGGAATTTACAAAAATTCCTTATGGATAACCATGCCAATCCCATTGTCATCGAAGAATCATCACAAGCCATGGATTCTAAAGAAGAAGAGATTCTAGAAGAACCACAAGAGAATCAAGAAGAAGGACATCCTCTGCCGTATCCGGATGTTCATATGGACAAAGACGATGGTGTGATTTGCGTTGGAGAGGTCCTTTTTGACGCTGATGGGAACTTGGTCGAACAATGTGGAAACTTTTGTCTCCACTATCCAAATTGTTCGGTCCATAAATCACCAATAGTTAAGGGTCTTCGTTAAGTGTTTCTTTATTTTCTTGATTGTATTTTGGTTTGTTAATTTTTGTATAAGTGTTATCTTAATTAATGTTCTTCTAAAAACAATCGTTGGTGTATAAAATCTTGAATAAAATTTAAATTAGGATGCAATATTTCACTCGTACATAGTTATTATTCTTATGTCATATGTTTGTTTATCTCATTTTCTATTAAGTTCAAGGTTTATAGGCTATTTTTTGTTGATGACAAAGGGGGAGAAGTTATATAAAATAGTAGGCTTGGAGTAAGGGGGAGTTGTTGGTGCAAGGGGGGTTATGGTATGATCGAAGTGGTAAGTATATTTTATAAGGTTGTCGTCATCAAAAAGGGGGAGATTGTTAGGAACTGGAGATAGTGGTTTTGATGATAATAACCTTTGTAACTTATTTTATTATAACTTATATACTAACACTATGGTCTAGACACACACACACACACACACACACACACACACACACTCACACACACATATATATATATATATGAATATTATTATGCAGGATATGTATAAGGTATGTACTAATTATTGAAGACTGTACAGTATAGAGATCAAGAATGAAGAAATCAAGTTTGAAGACTCATGAGTATCAAGATCAAGATTTCAAGATAAGTGTTTAGTTTTTTGTTAAAACTTCATAATAGCACGGAAATCTTCATTTCAAATTTCATTTTGGATGGAACCCATGTCTACCTTCTTAGTGGCTTATAAACCCATGACAAGTAGCTTACAAACTTATGACAAGTGGTTTACAAACCCACGAACATCTCGGTTTTGTACAAGTTCTCGAGTCTTGATGTGATGAGATATTCTACAGGAAGAAGCTTGCAAAACTACTTCAAAATGGTTTTTCAAAATGATTTTTAAAACTGCTTTTCAAAATGTTTTAGCCTTAGAAATTGTCTTTTCAAATGATTTTCAAAAAGTGGTTTTAGCCTTAAAATATTCTTTCTTTTTGTTTTTAAATAAATTCTTGTTTTAAACTTCGTTTGTTTTTAAAACTATTCTTTGATTTTTAAATATTCTTTATAATATATATATATATATATATATACGCACACACACACTTGAGATTTAAAATCAAATTTACATATACATTCTAAAAATATATTTTTGAACTCTTCTTTATTTTAAAACATAGGAAAATTAGTTTATTTTACTCTAGAATCATTTCATATTATTTTCCTTTCAATACCATTTTCAAAACTAATTTTACATAGTTTTTTAATTAAGATGTCGACATCATGGGATACCCCATATCAACATGTTGGCCATTGAATTCAAAAGTTTCAATTTTCAAAAGAAGTGTCTATTCATTTAAATCTCTTCACGGATGGTTAGACCATTGATGGTCTATAAATAGCCTTCACAAATGAATTTTTAACTAAATATTTTCTTATTTTCTTCATTCCTTTTCCATAAATCCATATTCTAAAATTTTCATATTTTTAAGATCGTGTTGAAATTCTGCCGAATTCTCAAGTAAATCAAATTAGAATTTCATTTTTGTTTGATTCTCTGCCCTCTCTCAAAGATCAAAGTGCTATTCAGAGTTGTAGGATCAATTTGTAACCAAAGTTTATTGAGTCTTCCTATAAGGTGTGATTATGCCTGAAAATCAATTGCATGATCTTGTGTCATATAAATTAAGAGAGTTTGCCTCGGATTCGAGAGATAGGAGGATACCTCAAGACCTTTAGAAATTGAGGGATGTAATCTCGACATTGGTATAATAAAAATCTGTATGAGGTGTTTGCGTTAGTACATGACTAGATGTAGGGTAACTCCAAATCAGTATAAAATCCAGTATGTTCTTTCCTTTTACTGCTTTTTATTTACTTCTTGCATCTGTGTTTGATTCTGTGATTGTTCGGTAATTAAGTTTTGCCATTTGTTTATATCATAATTTTTAAATTAGTTCGTATAAGTCTTAAAATCCATGAAACACTATTCACCCTCACCCTTTAGTGTTAAATTAGCTTTAAGATCTTTAATCCTCACTCTCTTTCACTTTCAACGCTTCATTAAAGGGGACTTTGCTTGAGCTTGTTGATGAATTGTGTGTGCAATGGCTTTGCTAGAGCTCATTGAGAAAGCATTCAAGCTTATTTGGTTGAAGTTAGAAGTGGTGATATTTTGGTACTATCGGTTCTTGGTGATGGAGAGGGATATTGTAACAACCCGCATATTTATCGAGTTTGTATTTAAATATTTTATTTAAATATTAACTCGTTAATCGGATTTTGATCCGAAAAGCTACTTTTTGCAAATGGTCAAATTAGGACTCGAGACCACTTCCATTGAGTTCGAAATGTCGTTTACAACTTTTTTAAGTATAAACATCGATAGGTTTGGAGTTAGTGAAATTTCACTAACTTTTCCCGCTTTGGGCTTTGGGTTAGTTTAGCCTATTAAGCCCAAGTTCCAACCCTCTTCTCCTCACTCTTCATAAATTTCCTAACTAATCAAGCTTTGGCATTAATGGTGGAGGGAATGGGAAATTAAAATTCCAAAACTCAAATTCAATTGCAATCCATCTTTCTACTCCAAATTCAAGAAGAAGACATTGGATTCAAGCTTCTTGTGCTTAGATAGAAGAAGGATTGATTCTTGCTTGCTTAAAACTTCATTTTCATTGATATTTGGTGCAAAGGTGAGATTTTTATCTCACAATTCTAGCCTATAACTATATTGGACTGTTGGGAATGATTCCCTATCATTTTTGCATGCATGTTAGCATTTGGTTTGGATTGGATTGGCGAAAAACTCCAATTTTTAGCGTTTTGTTGAATTTTCTGCACTTGAGTCGTTCTGGCCATTTTTTTAGGTCGTTCGGAGTTAATTCGTTCGTCCATAGGTCGTGAGTCATTCACGAGTTAACCCTAGGTCGTTCTGGCCATTTTTAGCTCGTTCGGAGTTAAGTCGTTCATCCATAGGTCGTGAGTCGTTTACGAGTTAACCCTTAAGTCGTGCAGCCCTTCAGTCACGCAACCCTTAAGTCGGTTACGAGTTATCCCGATAGGTCGCTGGACCCTTAACTTGCAGGTCGTTGGACCTTATCTCATTAGGTCGCTCCTGGCCTAATCCCTTAAGTCGTGCAACCCTTAAGTCGTTGGACCCTTGAGTCGTTGGGTCGTTGGACCCTTGAGTCGTTGGGTCGTTGGACCCTTGAGTCGTTGGGTCGTTGGACCCTTGAGTCGTTAGGTCGTTAGACCCTTAAGTCGTTAGGTCGTATGACCCTTGAGTCGTTAGGTCGTATGACCCTTGAGTCGTTAGGTCGTTAGACCCTTGACTCGTTAGGTCGTATGACCCTTGAGTCGTTAGGTCGTATGACCCTTGAGTCGTTAGGTCGTTAGACCCTTGAGTCGTTAGGTCGTTAGACCCTTGAGTCGTTAGGTCGTATGACCCTTGAGTCGTTAGGTCGTATGACCCTTGAGTCGTTAGGTCGTTAGACCCTTGAGTCCTTAGGTCGTTAGACCTCATTTTATCTTCACTAGGTCGTACCGTTTTGGTCGGGGCGCTGCCCCGCACCCCGCCGGGGGCGCTGCCCCCTGGACCCCCGCGACCTGACCGGGCAGGTCGAACCCCGTAAGCGGTGGCGTTGCCCCCACACCCCCACCTTGGGGGGTTGCCACCCCCCTGGACCCCCCCTCCGTAGGCGATCTTGTCTGAAAAACATTCAACAGAACTTGCTTTGTTGAGATGCTGAGTTGACCATTCTTCGAGACAAACCATCTCTGGTTATCTCGGCCACGTTTGGTCGTTGGGGAACTTCCACTTTGATGTACACTTTCATGTGTTAGTTATATATTCATATCTTCTTCCGCATTTGTGATATGGATATCTGTGACTGATTTGTGATATGATTATTTCTATGTTTGTTTCCGAAGATTATTTATAGCCACCATGTGATAAGCAATTACATGGATGGTCGCTCCTCAACAGCCTTATTCTCCGTGCTAGTTGACAGCACTACTCCGGAGTGTTCTTGGCTAGCGTGGGTATAGAGGTGGGGCATCACAGATATAGTGTTGAAGTGGAGTGTTGAATTTTGGCGATATTATATGGAGAATTAAAGAAGTCGAAATAGCTTGATAACAGTGAAAATGGAGTGCGAATTTGAGCTAGGATGCTCAAGTTAGCATGATTTGAAGATGCGCAGGCTGAAAGTAGTTTTAGGCATCTCACAGGAATCCTCAGATGTCTAATAACAAGTTTACTGCAGCCCGAAAGTTGCGACATACATCGCAGTTTTCTTTCGTTGGTCCAAAATTTGTGTATTTTCTTGTAGAGGTTCAAAGGTCAAATCGGGTATTTGTCAAGAAAGGATGCTTCACTATATAAGCTATCTTTAGAATTCAAAGCGAAGAGAATTCTAAGAGTTTATAATCAGGAGTTTATCCCCTATTAACTAGGGTTAATCTAGACCTAGTTTTCTTCAAATCTCTTGTATGCAAATCTATTCTATTTGAATATTAATTATTATAATCAATCTCTTATACTCTTCTCATTGGTATTAATAATGACACTCTCTTAAAGTGGATGTAACTGACAAGACATTAGTGGAACCACTATAAATCGGTGTGTAATTTATTTTTTTTGTTATTGCTTATTTTTCTATTATTGTTTGGTGAGTGTGATTGATTTTGGATTGGATTGAGATATCGATTGGCTATTTTTTCATTTCTTACCACAATCTCGTTTTCCGCTATGTTTGGGGTTTTTGTTTGAGTGGTCTCGAGTTAGAATTTCCATAACATAGGAATAGTGATGAATAATTGAGGTTAGGAACAGTTTTTTTCACATGCAAATTTTGTGATTAATGTTGCAATGTAGTGGAAATTTGATGTTAGCAATCTTGAGTTTAGTGTTGTAAATTGAGATTAGGAGTTTTGGTCAGTAATTGAGTTTAGGAAGTTTTTTCCCATTAGTGTTGTAGTTTGAGGTTACAAATTATGATGAGTAATTTGCTGACTAATGGTGTAATTGTGGTGAAACTTTGAATGAATAATTTGAGGAACAATGGTGTAATTGTGGTGAAAAACAATTCGATTACATTAACCTCAATTATTTGTAATAAAAATACAATTTGTGAAAATTTTAGGCATACTGAATAATGTGATTATTTAATGCTGAAAATTATTTGTTTATTTAATATAATCGAATTTTTTAATGTTTTTTAATGTAGGAGGTGGTAAGCAACCTATGACAGCTTCTCATAGGCACGAGTTACAAAAATGCAAGGCTGTAGAAAAAGTTATTGCCAAAACATTGCATATACAAGATGAGCATGATGCTTCTTCTTCGTGAGAGTCGGAAGATGATGATTTTGACCCAAGCAATAAAGAAGTTCAAGCGGCATTGAAGATGTTCATCAAGATACCGAAGTTATTGGAGTAGGAAATGTAGAATTTGGTGCTCCTTTGTCGTCTAGTGGTATTGATGTTGTAAAGATGGTAACTAAAGTCTAGAAACAAATGAAGTGCTAAAATGCTTTGAACATCACATAGCGAAGCAAATTTGGGGAACGGTAAATACAGATCAAGAGCAGGGGCAACTGCGATGTGTATCTCGTTGGCATAAATTGAAAGAATAGAAGTTATAAGATGAATCATAATAAGTTGTGGAGAGAGTGAAAATTTAAGGACTCTATAATATAATCACTGACTCTTATCAATTTATAGATGTACCAACTATAATCGCGTTTGTTGAAAGATGGCATCTAGAGACAAACACGTTTCATTCGCTATTTGGGGAGATGACCACATTTCTAGAAGATGTAAGCAAAACTCTTGGTGTTCCATTATCTGGTAGATGCATTTTCAAATAAAACAGAGGTCGAGATATTGAAGCTAGTGCTGCTATTAACCTTATTGCGAATAATTATGTATAGAAGAACAGAAAGTGAGGGAAGAAACAACCAGGTCTATGGGATACAAATGCATTCGATTAAGGAGAATTGTCAAGGGAAAGCTTCAATGGAGGGAGCTACTAAAGTTGACCATGATAGAGTTGCTCGAGCTTATTTTCTGTATACGTTGGGATGCACTATATTTTCAAACAATCCAGTACGAAGACATCAATATATTATTTCAACTGCCTAAGTGACATAACCACTTTAATTGGCAAGTATGGGGAATGGCTATATTAGCTTACTTATATCAACAGCTTGGATTGGCTTCAAGAGAGGGTGTGAAGAAAATAAGTGGTTGTTTGTCCCTCTTGATGGTAATTTCTTTATGTCATCATATAAAAAAGAAACCTTAAGTACTTAAAAACTTAAAAAAAAAAATTGTTTATGTTATAGGCTTGGATATACGATCATTTCTCCGTGTTGCAAACTTCAGCTAGAAACATGTCTTATAGTATCGGTGACCCCTTATTGAAGAAACGGAAGAATGTTAAAATCGAAGGAGATCACCTAAATTAAATTATTCACATATTGGAATAATTAGATGATTTTCAAGCAAAGGATGTAAGTATTTGTAAATAATTTAATTCATATTAACATATTGAATTATTATTCGAACATTTCTTTGTGTATGTTTGTTGTATATGTGTTTATACACACACACACACACACACACACACACACATACACGCAGGTTTGTTGGGATTCATACAAGGAGAATCGACAATATAATTATATTGAAGAAGTATTTTTTAGAACGGTATTTTGTTGTGCTTCAACATAGCCGAACCTTATTACCTAGATACGGTGGTTAAGTTTGGAATGGTTCATTGCATAGCAAAAAGCTTCGATGATACCTATTATTTATAGTAGAGGTGCAGATTCAAATCAATATAAAGTCAGGAACGATAATGGACATTGGTACACTCAAAATTGGCAAGATCATATGCTATATGTTGATTCTCGTTTGGTTCTAGTTGCAAAGGCTTGGGATTCTATGCCAGACTACATTAGTTGGTTTATTTGAATTTCTAATCTGATTGTCTAGATTTCGCATATTAGGCATAGACCTAAGGTAACTGAATCCTGGAAGTAAGGGGTTTGGTATGAAAATATCTCAAAATAATTTAATTGTATCCATATATAGTACTTAAATAAAAAAAATTAATCACATTCAAATATATGATGTAGATGCATGCGATGAGGAAGGCTATGGATCTGTTGAAAAAAATATAAATGGTAATGATGATGATGTTGCCGTTCTTCGAGAAAGAGATGTTATAACACATTGCTATTTGTCTATGGCTTTAAAAAATCTAGAATGTAGCTCGACAGTGGAGCTACATTCGAAGGGACAACACGATTCGAAGAAGATGAATAAATCTTCAAAAAAGCAAGGATGTTTAATGAGGTGTTTTAGTTTTTTGGGAAAGAATTTAACGAACTATGGTGTAGTGTATTATTTTGGGAAGTGATGTATGTTTGGGCTGGTACATTTTGGTGTGGGCCATGTACATCGTGAATGTAGTAAACTATATTTTGTGTAAACAAACGACAAATGATATTTGTGTGGAAATTATGTATTTTGGTGATATTTTCTATGTAGTGATATTTTTATATTATATTTGTGAATGTAGTGAACTATGCTCGATATTTGTATACGATATTTTTGAATGCAGTGAACTATACTTTATAATTGTGTATGCTATTCGTGAATGTAGTGAACTATGCTTGCTATTTCTGTATGATATTTGTGCGTTATTTTTGTATAACTGTGGTATATGCTATTTGATTTTTGCTTATATTTTTTTCATCTTTTTTACTTTGATCGGCATTTGACAACCAATCATGCAAAGTGTAAAACGTCAAACAATCACCATACAGTGCTCAAGAATAGAGTGGTACTTAAGTTGGACGGCGTTAAACCACCACTCAGTAGTACAGGATCAATGAATTTGTTAGTGTCAAAACTAACTTTTTGGTTGTGGAGGTCGATTTTTCAGAGTAGATCATATGAGAAGACAAACGGCTTTATACAACTCATCTATAGTACTGGACAAATGAAATTATGTAAGCCAAAACCAAATTTCTGGTTGTGGCGATTGATTGTACTGGATTGATCGGTAGAATCTTCTTTCTAGCTTTAATAAAATCTCCTTGTAGAGCATTGAATTGCCCTACTATGCATCTAAATCCATAATTTCCATCTGCTTCTACATTGACGACTTTAACAATATAAGATGAATAAATTCAGGTATATCATACATGTACATTTTGCATTTATCAAATGTTATGTTCATTGACGTTTCCTTCCTTTTCGAAGTCATTTTCTTCATCGCAACACTCGTTTGAGATTTATGTTAATCCAGTGACTTAACATATTTGAAAGCGGATGGATTGCTATTTGTAGAGTGTATCGATTTTGAATCTTTAGCTTTGAATTTTTTTTCTCCTACTACCCTTCGGTCTCCCTTTAGCCTTAACATATCTGGGCTTAACTAATGTGGTTGTAATAGGCACTGCGATTTCCTTCATCTTCATCAAAATTATTCTTCTTTCATCCTCAGTTCCATTATCATACGACTTCTTCAATGCAATATGCTCCAGCATATATAAAAATTCTTTAGGTTCTTCAACATAAACAAGAGTATCCAATTTATGACAATGCTCATCAATCATGTTGAGTGGTATAGGGTGTTTCTCGATATGCAAGATGTATAAATCATGATGACATGGTAGCCTGTATATAGTTCGGTTCAAATGAGCACATTCAAAGTTGAACATATTCTCCACTTCTCTCGAAATTCTATCCAAAGAAAATAAGTATACTCATTAATGAAGAATAGTGAATAACATAACAATACAATTAATTTTCACCATTCCTAAACTCTTTTCAAATGATGCTTTTATTTCTGTATGTTGTAACAGTAATAAATTGTCCATTTTTTCAAATTTCGGCAAAAGCTGCTTGTGATGTACCTAAATTTTTTTTCAATTGAGCATGAGCAGATTCTACTCTATTAGATAGTGTATTGTTGCAGTGCTTCACTTTATTAGTCTAAGAAAAAGAAAAATTTTCTTTTAATGATATCCAATTATCAAATATATAGTTAACTTGCTCAACCTATTCCTTTCGGTCTTCTAAAAAATATTCAAATTGATCAAATTCCTCTTCTAAAGTCGAACGAACAACATGCATCCAATATGTTACAAAAACTCACATTTCACTGGTTTGAAATTTTCGTCTACAGTAGGTCTTCACATTATTTTCGACATGATAAATGCATAATAAGTGAGTAGCATTAAGGAAAACCGAAGACAATGCATTAATCAATGACAGCTCCTTGTCAGTAACGATAACATTTGGAAAAAAATTCGGATCATGCTTCAATTTCAAATTATGTAACGACTACTCATAACTATCTTCAAGTTCTTTTGAAAAAATAATAACGTATAGTAAATGTTCTGTTAGTGATATTCATTCCAACCATCTCCAACAACGGCATTTTGTAACGATTTGTTTTATATGTACAATCGAGTAGTAAAACCAAAGGGGAGCATTTGCATAATGTAGTCGACTCAGGATGAGCTCACATGAGATTGACTAGTCTATCAATCGAGCTATCTTTTCTAATCCAATAACATAATGATTTTCCATTAAAAATTTCATAAGTTTTTGAATAGCAGATATACCTTCCATCTCACACATAGTCCTCGTAGCTTTTGCATTATAAATCATCTTCAACTTTGATACGTTATTTGGAAAAGTTTTCTTTGTGTTCACTTGTACATCTCTAGCACTAACCACCACAACGCTTATATGCATCATGATTTTCTTCTCCTCTTTCGTTAGATATCCACATATGCACGAATAATTAAAGTTTTCGATAAATCACGATTGTGCATATCATTAACTATTTCAACCATCCAACTATCGAACTCATGGTATACATCTTTAATTTGAACGGACATTAATATTTTTTTCTTTGCACTTTGTGGACGTTTCTTAGCCTTCTTCAAATTATCTTCAATTTTTGGTTTAAAAATCCATTATTTACTAGCTCTCACAAGATAATTAAGTTCGAGGTTTTCTTCATTCGTTAAGCTTATTGGATTTGGTTATGACTAATACAGTGTTTATTTTCCATGCTTGTGATTGACACTAATGAATAAATGCATCCGTAAAGTAATGAGCTATAAAAAAGACGAGTAATCATTAAAACCATAAATGTCAAATATCACATGACACAAATATATATGCACAATTGAATATTACGTACTTCATTCATAATAAAATGATCTTTCACATCTACAATATGATTTTGCACGTCATCTCTATCATTTTCATCATTTTTTATGCAATCTTCAAAATGAGGTTGTAGTGACTCAAGTTGAAGATTATCCTACAATATCAAACAAAATTATTTTTCTAATCATTCAAAAATAAAATAAAATAAAGATAAAGATAAATATTTACATAACTCATTAGTCTCAACACTAAAATTTTCGATCTTTAATATCATCAAGAACGTTGATGTAAACGATTGATTATGAGAGATTATTATATTCCTATAATCGCCAAATTCAAAAAACATGGCATATACCATATTAGTAATTTGATAATTAATAAAAATAAAAGGAATTTTTTTCTTAATATCAAATATGCAAAAGTAGATCAAATATTTAAAAATGCCAAACTAAAATAAATTTAAATCAAAATATTACCCTGTGTTACAATATATGTAAATCATAAAATGAATATGCTTTTATGTTCTTTTGTTTAGTCCCACATCGTGGAATATGTTAAATCCTTTGCTCTGAAGCCTTTATATAAATGTGGCTATGTAATGTAAATGTATAATCTATTCTCAGAATGAATAAAATGTCTCCACTCTTTTCTCTAATGGCTTCTGCTCTTGTTTATTTATAACATATTCTTATTTGTTTATAATACGTTATCAGCACGATCTTTTTCTCGAATGTATTGGATATTCTAATCCAGAAGATTAGATCCTTTTTTTCCATGTAGGTACATCTCTTTCTCTTATTCAGTTATTGAAATTAGATCTATCTCTTCCTCTCATTCAACCATTGAAATCAGATCTATCTATATTTAAATATTCTTGTTTCACAATTCTATATCTATTTCCTAACTTTTCAGATTTGGATTTAAGTTTTAATAGATCTTATCTGTTCAAGATCTCATTTTGTTATAAATCTAAATTTATAGATCTTATTCCACTATACATGTATTTTTGTCATTATATTTCAGATCTTGTCCTACAATAGATCCAATTTTTTTGTTCTTACTTTTATGATCTCATTATATTGTAGATCTTAAAATCACACTCAAATAATATATCGTTGAGATCTGTACATTTTTTTAAAATAAAATGTTTTGTTTTTTTGAATTTGGATTTGAATTGATTTCAAACTTGCTTATTATTGCATGTTTTTTTTTGAGTTAATTATTTTGGAAAACAAGTTTTGAATTTGACAATTTCTGTTGTTGATTCAAATAAATTTATTGATCTTGATTACGTTTTGGTTTGTGATATAGATCTAAGTAACATATACATGTTTGATAAATGAAGTTTTCGTTTTGAAAACTCTTTGATTTGGATTTTGATTTTGGAAATTATTTTGATATATATTGTTTATATTTCCAGAAGAAATATTTTATTATTTCTTAGAGAAACATATACAAGAATAATGCATCTTTAGAAGATCATATTAGTTTAGATCCAATATTAATATTGATTTAGTACACCAGAAGTGAATGGAAACGTTAATGAAAACATATACGGTAAACTTAATTTCTAGCATTTGAAATAAAAGTTGAGAACCTGCAGTTCCTATAATGCTAAAAGCTTGAGTTACAACAAATTATTAAATTTTAGGTTTTCTTATAATAAAGAACCAGAAGTTTCAATAAAAGAGCATAAACTTGAATTATATAAAAAAAGGATATATACATACATATATATATATATATGTATGTATGTATGTATATATATACGTATATATATAAGAGTTATTTTAGTTATTTTAGAAATTTTGACTATTAAGAAATAAAGTTTCTCTTATGGTATTCATTTAATTTTATTATTGAGTATATTAAACTTAGTTTTGAGATTAAATTTTGCTAACTAAAGTTAGTTAGATTGATTTACTTGTTTGTAAAGAAATCAATTCGTTGTGATAATATTTTATATTTTATGCCACAATAATGGTAAATTGCATTCATTTTTTTAATCATAAATGCATTAAATGTTATCGTCATGGTAATAAATTAAATTACCATATCATCATAAGTGCACTGGCTACAGTAAATTAAATGATATTGTATTTTTATGTTTGGAATAAGAATAGACATACGGTTTATTATATGGTGTATTCATTTTGGCAAACAATGCTCGATATAATGAAAGAAATAAGTTTGAACAACAACCTGAAGTTCTGCAAAGATTTTTTTTTTCCAACCAGAAGTTGTATAACTCAAAGTCCAAGACCTGAAGTTTTGAACTATGAAAAGATTTCTGATAAACTTTACAGGCTCGAATTCTAATAGACTTTTATTTTGTAACAATATGGTACAAAAAAAAGGGGGAGAAGTTTACACAAAATTTAAGAACCTGAAGTTCATAACAAATTAATGAACTTGAAGTTCATGAATTAGAAGCCCGAAGCTCTATTGAAATTATGTAAAATGGTAAGATTGTACATCCTGAAGAAGTTAAAGAAAATTAATACATAATCATATGAGAAAATGATGCTGCATTCAAGAGATTATAAAATCTCCAAATAAGTTATACATTACCTTATATCTTAACATTTACACTATATTAACCAAATATCCTGAAGATATTATGTTATATGATATTTCAAACATCATTGGATGTGTATGTGTATATTAATCTCTTGAAAGATGTTTTAGAGATTTATTTATATTTATATTGCAAAATCTAACATCTCAGAAGAGATGTTATAGGAATTTTATTTTTGTTACATTGCAATTCCTTAAAAGGAAATATTATATTCCCTGAAGGAATAATGTTATAATTTTTTTTTTTGAGCAATAACAATAATTTATCCAAAAACAAATGATATTGTATACCAATGTTACACTCCAGAAGTAGTGGTTTTATCTCCTCGCATCTTACTTTCATTTTGTGCATCTAATTTTGTTGCTGTATTTAAAGTTTGATATGTCATTTCAAAGATAGTTACAAAAAAAATCTCCAAAGGTAGTAATTATGTAATTTCTACAAAATAAACATTGTACATTGATATGACATTCCAATAGTACATATATATATCTCGAGAAGAAATAAATTCGCTCCAGAAGTAGTGATAATAAAATATCCCTAAAAGAGACAATAGATTAGGAAATGATAACATATCTCTAGAAGAGATTTTCTTATATATTTGGTAATTTTATTAAACCAAATAAATGCATAGAAATTTGATTATAAAGGATCCTAATTTAGTTTAGATTAGATCCTGAAAGTTTGAGAGCTATGCAACATATATCATATATTTCATTATAATTATATCAAAAGTGAGAAATATCACATGTATAATCAATTCCTGAAGATAATCTTTAAATATTCTCCTGAAGAGATAGTCTATATTTCATATCATAATTTTCATGCAAGCTATACATACGGTCCTGAGGAAGTCTGTATCTGTAACATTCCAAGTATCCAAAAGATACTATTATTATTTTTGCTGTATTTTTTTTCTTCAGAACTCTCAATAGAGATGTGTAGAAATATCTATGTGCAATTAAAAATTATTCCTTGATAAGTAATCATAATTAGTGTTCAAAACTGATATTTGAGATATAATTGAGGAATAAAACTTAACAACTTGAAGTTGTGTGTATATTTTGTTCGAACCAGAAGTTCGATATGGTTTCAAACCAAATGTTTTGAACATTATCATGTGGTTTTGATAGGTTTTCATTGACATTGATTTATAAATAGAAATTAATAGTTTTCGATCCTTGTAATAGTTTGTTCTAAAAATCACTAATTCAAATGAGAAAGAATACGAAAATTTTATAATATATATGTGATACGTGGACGCACGTATACATCCATATATGTAAATATTTAGCTAACAACCTGAAGTTTGTTATAAGCAATTATTTAGTGATTATGCGTAGATATTATTTAGTGTGAATGACCTGAAGTCATGTATGTATTCAAATGATCTACACAATAAGTAGATTCCTCCAATAGCTTAGATCAATGAATGAGAACAAACTCTAATAATCAATACCAATTGAATGCATCTTATCAACAAATAAAAGAATTATCCTCCTATTATTAATATGTATGATTATTTGCTAGTAGCAATATCATAATGGATCAAAATGAGAATCCAAAAATGATTATTATTTAATGTGACAATGTTTGTCAACATTGAGGGAGAGGATAAAGGGATACAAACTCATTTTGATCGTCAGTGTTAAATATTTAAATATACATTGATGCAAATTATTTTCAATATTATCCCTAGTAGACTTTCTCCAGTATAGATTTGAATCCCTGAAGGATCAAAATTTGTAAACCACATCTAAAACATGGTTCAAAAGCCAGTTCAAATTATTTTTGGAGTAAGTAATAAAGATGCCAAATAATGAAGGTGAGTGTTCTTGAAGAAACACTTAAGGGTGCTCTTGAAGAGACCAATGACATGATTGTCAAATTACCCAGAAGTGGTTTAGATAGCTAAAACATGATAATTAAATAGATCTCAATAAATCATGTCTAGAACTGACAAGAAATAATCATCAATGATAAATTTGTAAATAATAAAGCGCTTATATTTATAAATAGATTAAGAATTTTGAATTAGTGGAAAACATGACTGGCCATCATGAATCCTTTAATAGTAGAGAAATATGGACATGTAGTCCGCAAAGTACCGAAAATACTTGAAATGCTTAATATACCCTGAAGGTATAAATGTGGTTTAAAATCATATTAAATAATGAAAGTATACAAATTCCTGAAGAATATAAATAACTTTCATTGTTATAAAGAATGCGAAGAACAATGAGAGTAGATTTCAACCTACTTTTAAGTATTGTTGTAATGAAAATCTTGATATAATTCATGATGAGTAGATTACTTCCTATTTTTAAGTATCGTTGTAATGAAACTCTTAATATCCATTGAAGTGATAGTTGCGATATGCAAATACTTATTAAAGTATGCAAATTTCTGAAGAATATATATAACTTTTGTAGTTATAAAGAATGAAAAAGACATGAAGTGTAGATTACAAATTTCTTCTAAGTATTGTTGTAATGAAAATCTTGATACATCAAGATGAGTAGATTACTTCCTGCTTTCTGGTAATGTTATAATGAAATTTTTAATATTCATGAAAGATGTATAGTTGCAATGCGCAAAAACTAATTTGAAGCACAAAAATGAAAGAACATGAAGTGTTCTTCATAAAAGTAGCATGCAAATGCATAAAATGCAACCATATTTAAAGAAACAATCTTAGAAAATTTGATTGTATCGAAGGAAACTATTAATAAATTGTATTATTAAACATATTTATAGATACAGAAGTATTTATAATCAATTTGAGTTATCGAAAGACGAATACAAATTCAGAGGAAACTTTAAATCAGGGGAGCATCTATAAGTATTTTATAATGCACTCTTTTTCCTTAACTAAGATTTTTCCCACTGGGTTTTTATTAGTAAGGTTTTAATGAGGCATTATCTTGATCCAGAAGTATCAACTCTCCAGTAACATTTGAAAATAAGTTACAATGTACTCTTTTTCCTTATTTAAGATTTTTTCCACTGGGTTTTTCTTACTAAGGTTTTAACGAGGCAATGTCTTGATCTAGAAGAATCAAACGTCTTTTCAAGAAATAACATCTCAAATATGTTATTTAAGTTAAATTATATTTTTATCCTTGACTAAGGTTTTTCCCATTGGATTTTCCTTTGTAAGGTTTTTAATGAAGTATTGTATTGATCCAGAAGTATCAAACTCTATCCGATGCAGTAAATTATTGAAATATGACATACTATATTGTACTCTTTTTCCTTCATTAAGATTTTTCCCACAGGGTTTTACTTAGTAAGGTTTTAATGGGGCATTAGTTTGATCCAGAAGTATCAAGCTTTATTTAAAAAAAATAAGAAAATAAAATATGTCATTGTACTCCTTTTCCTTCACTAAGATTTTTCCCATTGAGTTTTTCTTAGTAAGCTTTTAATGAGGCATTATTTTGATCCCGAAGTATCAAACTAGAAGGAATATCATCTTTAGTATGATATTTATGATTTCACAAGTTGCACTATTTTCCTCTTCCAAGGTTTTTCTCATTGGGTTTTCCTTATAGAGGTTTTTAATGAGGTAACAAACAATATCTATATCGACTGAATCGATAAATGCAAGCAAGATAATAATGAGTGGGAGCAATCATCATACATGTTTCGAAATGGAAAATTTCAAGTTATCAGAGCATTCAACATTTTGAAGACGCATATTCAAGGGGAAGTGTTACAATATATGTAAATCATAAAATGAATATGTTTTTATGTTCTTTTGTTTAGTCCCACATCGTGGAATAGGTTAAATCCTTTGCTCTGAAGCCTTTATATAAATGTGGCTATGTAATGTAAATGTATAATCTATTCTCAGAATGAATAAAATGTCTCCACTCTTTTCTCTAATGGCTTCTGCTCTTATTTATTTATAACATATTCTTATTTGTTTATAACACCCTGTTATTTTTCTTCACGATGCCTAAACCCTAAATCTTGAAAGTAGAATTGAAGATCTTTGTTCTACATTAGTAGTGGGCTGAATGACTCTGCATATTCTTTCTATCTTCCTCCTTTTCAAATTGGGTCGAATAGAATATAAAAAATGCGCTCCACGTTACCCAACATCGGTCATCTGTAGACTACCGAACGTAGTTACCTATCGACCGAAACAGGGTAATACGAAGCATGTTGCTGCTATTGTTCATTAGTTAAAAGGAAGTTGATATTAGGGTATATATAGCACCACGACTCTAAAACAGGCCTTAACAATATTCTAGTGGAGTTTTGGTTTTGAGATCCGGCTTGGCTTCAATGTTAGCAACCCAAACCATTTTGAGTAATTAACGCGTGGACCACCGCGTGGCACTCATCGCCACTATTTACGGTTGCTGCTTTGCTTTATTCGCCCCTTTTCGCTGGTCCACTTTCCTTCATTTGGATTTGGAATTGTTGCTTTCTCTGGTTCTTTAATTTCTCTCCCAAAATGCTCCTCTCTTCCATCTCAAACATTAAGCGTATTGTGGATCCCCACACAAGAACCATTGTTATTCGACAATACAAGAAATATTATAATTGAAAACAACATGATTCTTAATGAATTTTTAGAGAAACCCCTTTGCTAGGGTACCCCCAAACCAAAAATGCAATAGTAGGGTCAAAAAATGTAGAAAGGACAAACAGCAAGAAGAAATTGATATTTTAGAGAACTAATTGAAGTAAAGAAGTCAAAATTTCTTTAGCTAATTTCAGTTTCTAATTTTGCAATCAGTTTGTTATTATATGTAGGGAAAATCATAATCATTGAATCATAAATTATAATCAATAAATTATAATCAGTGAAACAAAATTGCGATAAGAAATCATTTTTTGATAGTCATCAGTTTTGACATAAGAAGTCAGTTTATGGTCAACAAACTACTGTTTCATAATAACTGTTGATTTGAATCAAACAATTTTGATATAAACATTGCTGAAATAAATTTGGAATAGTTGTTTGTTAAATCTTTTATAGTTTACTAAGCATAGTAAACATACAGTATATATGCCTGTTTCATTATTGGAAGGGTCTATCAATAGCCTAGGTTTTGCTTTTCAAGTTTATATTTAGACAAAGTTGTCCTTAACACTGTAGCGGCATATCATACATTATGTGAAACAAGTCCATGCTCATGAGTATAGTAGATCCATAAAAAACCAAGGTCAAAGCAAGTGGAGAAGTATCAAAAACCAAACTTCAAGTGGACGAGGAAACACAAGAAACTATGTTTGAAGCGATTGATAAAAAGTAACAAACAAAGCTTGAAGCGAGTGAGGAAACGCGGCGAATCATAATCTTTGAAAGCGTATTTAATATGGACTTTCCACTGGTGGCAGTGTAACGACCCGAAAATTTTAACGGGTTTTATAATGTAATTAGCTGAAATTTTGCTCAGAATTAACAATTGAATTTAGCAATGAAAATTTATTATTTGAAATACGTTTATTTAAACATAACATATGGAAAATTTTCATTAAAAATATGAATGTTAATTCTATTGTGTAAATTTCAATTTCAAATTAATATCAATTAATTTGATGAATGTTATCCCAATTTTTGGGCAAAACTGGAATATCAATGTTGTGTGCGTTTCCACCACGACCAGAGCAAGAAGAAGCCAGCGAGCGTGCATAAGTCAGGGATTTCACTCAAGTATGAAACAAGATCTCATTCGGCATTCGAAACTCCAAAGAGCTCATTCGGCATTCCTAGCTCCAACCCACCATTCGGCACCGGACCATTCGGTGCCGGACCACCATCTCAACCTCCAACAACACCAACATGCCTCCATGCTCCGCCGAACCAACATGCCTCCATGCTCCGCCGAACCAACATAACCGAACCAGCCACCTTCCATCCACTACCGAATATCGACACCGGACCAGAAGCAAGGAAGCCACCACCGGACCAACCTACCACCGGTCCAACCATCCCAGCTACGACCGAACCAAAGCTTCGCCGAACCAAAGCTTCGCCGAACCAGAACGCTGCCAGGCCAGATTGCTTCAGCCCAAGCCCACCAGCAGCTATAAACATCCAAGACCTCTGCCCCCTACCTCACTCTATAAATAGAGGGGCAGAGGTACAACAATGGCAGACAAGTTTGAGAGCTCAAGCCTGGAAGGAACTCTCAAACAACTTTAGATACTTGTAATCAAAGCTTTGTACTTGTAATCTAAAGAAAAAAGGAGAATAACATATAAAGTGGACGTAGGCACGTTCTGGCCGAACCACTATAAATCTGTGTGTCTTTTACAGTTTAGTCCCTGCTTTTTATATATTTGCATAAATCACCCAAATCACTAAATACAACATAAAATCAACCAACTCATACGACTTTGGGTGTTTGCGACCATTTTTTACGCAAACATTTTGGTGCTTTCACTGAGAAGAACCAGCTCCCGCTACATCGGATAGAAGTTGAATTTGAAAATCTAAGAGTTCAGATCTAAGAGTTATGACGAGACAAACAAGTAGAAGGCAAATGCCAGAGAGAAGTGAACACCAAGGAAGTCAAGAGGCTTTCTCAGGAGGGAATCAAGCGTCGATCTTCATCACTAGGGATGAGATGGAGGCCATGATGAGAAGACAAGAAGAGATGATCCAGAACTTACTTCAACAAATTGGGCAAATTGGAGCACAAATCCAAGGAGCAACTGGGGTTCAGAACGGGGCAGGACCACCTAGCGCAGCACCAGAGCTAGGGGGCACTCATGCAGAGCATGTTGATCCAACCCCGGGAAGTGAGATGGGGGCATCCGAACCACCTGGTAGCAATAGAGGAATGAACGCTCGGCCAGGGAGGCATACACATGAAAACTCCCGCGGACTTGGGGGGCAGGTCGAAGGCAGTGAACGAGAACTACAGCTTGGAGACAATGACAGATTAGCAGAGATGGTTAGAATAGCTATGAGAGGCGGTTTAGTAAACAGAGACTTGGAAGATGTAAACAGGAGTCCTTTTTCTTCTGCGATTAGGATGGCTAGGAACCCACCAGAATTCAAGCTACCATCATTGGACATGTACAACGGGAAAACGGACCCCACGGTCCACCTAACGAAGTATATGAGACATATGGAAGTGCTGGGGGCATCAGATGAGGTTATGGCCCGGTGCTTTCCACTGTATTTGACGGACATTGCAGCGTTATGGTTTAGGCAACTGGAGAGCGGCTCCATAGGAACATGGGCAGACTTAACTGAGAGATTCATGAGGCAATTCAGGGTTCATATTGCGAGACCCAAGAATGTGATGACTTTGGCAACCTTGAAACAGAAAACTGGAGAGACTTTGAGGAGCTTTCTAACGCGATTTAATGCGGCGGCAGCATCAGTGGATCGACCAGGTCCATCTATGGTCATGATGGCAGCTGTATCTGGAATAGCTGGTAATACAGAGTTCAAGAATTCATTAACCAAGGACCCGCCTATGAATCTGGGAGAGTTCTATCATGAGGCTGAAAAATTTCTGCGTTTGGAAGATGCTAGTGCAGAAAGAGAGGAAGAAGATGACGTTTACGCAATCAAGAGCGGAAACCCACCTGGAAAGGGTGCGAAGACTAGCAAAGGAAAAAGAAAGGCTGAGGATAATGATGACAGGACAAAGTGGCTACGAAGAGAACCAGCTTCACCACCTATTCAGAGCTGAATGAGAGTTTGGAACAGATTTATCAGGATACCAAGGGGCAGGTTTCGTATCGTAGACCAATGCGAAGGGATCCAACCTCTGATGAAAGAAAATCAGATAAGTTTTGTGTATTTCATGAACTGAATGGTCATAACACTAATGATTGTAGGCATTTGAAGGACGAGGTAGAAGGGCATATCAGGAACGGTATGCTCCTTCAGTATGTGAGGAGGCGAACTCCAGCAGTGGAGCCAGAGCGACCACCGTCTACCTCGGCTAGAGGTGACCCTAGATCGGGGCACCATTTGATTATCCCTTGATTGCTTGATTAAAATAACGATGAACAGGTCGTAAGCATCCACTAACGCAATTAAATCGTTTACACATGTACGAGATCGCGAACGATCTCCAGGCATGCTCTGAATGATCATTGACTGCTTCGGAGTGGGAACTTACACTTTGACATCCTTGCTTTGCTTTTGTTTCGATTTGAACATTTGAATTCTTCCTGTTTGGACATTTCTGCTGTAAGGTACTATTGCTTTAACATTTACAATTCTATGAAAAAATTATTTACTTGTATGCCCGTTGGATCGCGAATGGTCCGCGAGCACTTATTGCATGGCAACGAACTGCCGAAGTCTTTGATTCGAAAAATTCCCCCAAACAATGACTCCAACACTGATAATATTAAGTCCCCCCCGGGCACACTCATTCGCCTCGAACGGCACCCGACTTCGAACAGTCACAATTCGCCTCGAACGGCACTCGACTTCGAACAGTCACAATTCGCCTCGAACGGCACCCGACTTCGAACAGTCACAAACTCGCCTCGAACGGCACAACTCGCCTCGAACGGCACAACTCGCCTCGAACGGCACAACTCACCTTACCTCAAATGGCTCGATCGCGAACGGTCGTCATTTGAGGTCCGCCACCTGATCACTGACTGTTACACCTTACCTCAAATGGCTTGATCGCGTACGGTCGTCATTTGAGGACCACCACTTGACCGCGCACTGTCGCACTTTACCTCGAATGACTCGATCACGAACGATCGTCATTTGAAGTTAAGCGCTTGACCTTGAACGGTCCCCACTCGACCGCGCACTGTCGCACTTTACCTCGAATGACTCGATCCCGAACGGTCGTCATTTGGAGTAAAGCGCTTGACCTTGAACGGTCACATTTCACTGCAGATGACTCGATCCCGAACGATCGACGCACGGATTTATGCGCTTGACCGCGCACGGTCGCACTTCACCTCAAATGACTTGATCACGAACGATCGTCATTTGAAGTTAGGTGTTTGACCGTGAACGGCCGCGCTTCATCCCAAATAGCTCAATCCCGAACGGTCGTCATTTGGGGCTATATAAAATATCAAGCTCTTTACAGGTTGTCAACAGGATACGAACATCCAGCTCATGGCATTACAAAACACGCCTTCCTACCGCAAGGCATATTTTGGGGGGCAAAGTGTTATCCCAATTTTTGGACAAAACTGGAATATCAATGTTGTGTGCGTTTCCACCACGACCGGAGCAAGAAGAAGCCAGCGAGCGTGCATAAGTCAGTAATTTCACTCAAGTATGAAACAAGATCTCATTCGGCATTCGAAACTCCAAAGAGCTCATTCGGCATTCCTAGCTCCAACCCACCATTCGGCACCGGACCATTCGGTGCCGGACCACCATCTCAACCTCCAACAACACCAACATGCCTCCATGCTCCGCCGAACCAACATGCCTCCATGCTCCGTCGAACCAACATAACCTAACCAGCCACCTTCCATCCACTACCGAATATCGACACCGGACCAGAAGCAAGGAAGCCACCACCGGACCAACCTACCACCGGTCCAACCATCCCAGCTACGACCGAACCAAAGCTTCGCCGAACCAGAACGCTGCCAGGCCAGATTGCTTCAGCCCAAGCCCACCAGCAGCTATAAACATCCAAGACCTCTGCCCCCTACCTCACTCTATAAATAGAGGGGCAGAGGTACAACAATGGCAGACAAGTTTGAGAGCTCAAGCCTGGAAGGAACTCTCAAACAACTTTAGATACTTGTAATCAAAGCTTTGTACTTGTAATCTAAAGAAAAAAGGAGAATAACATATAAAGTGGACGTAGGCACGTTCTGGCCGAACCACTATAAATCTGTGTGTCTTTTACAGTTTAGTCCCTGCTTTTTATATATTTGCATAAATCACCCAAATCACTAAATACAACATAAAATCAACCAACTCATACGACTTTGGGTGTTTGCGACCATTTTTTACGCAAACAATGAAAATTAAATATCTTTGAAACCTGAATAATTTTACATAATAAAAATGTTTATCATTTTCTAAGTGAGGCATCATAATTCGTTTTATCAAATTTGGACTGCACTATCCCCGTTTATCTTATTTTCAATGAATCTGCAGTAGTTTAGCAACGATATATCGAGTTTTGATAGGATGGTCATATCGCTGATATCTTTGTACCATTTTGCTCGTCTTGTCATGCTGATCTCCACAGTATATTCATTTGTGTATTTCGGAGTTCAGTACGTGGTGAAGTCTGTGAAAACGGTTAGTCGTATCGGTACCCGTTTGTGTCTTTTGAGTTTTGTGTCCATTCAAATTTCCACCATGTATAACTCAATAGCCATTAGCATTGTATTCCTTGAATTCACCGATTGATTCTTCTTATTCCCATTTTCTTGTATTCAAACTGGTGCGTCCTTTCAATTCATTCTTTTTCCTTTTTATATTCATTTGCCTTGCTGTTGTACTCGTGATGAAAAATAATAAATGAAAAGGGGAGTATATATCTATCCGAGAAACTATTGTTCTTCTTTGCGCCAAACTCCATTTGTCCCTTTCCTTCGGCCATTCCGTTCTTATATATATATGTGTGTATGTATATATATATGTATATATATATGTGTGTGTGTGTGTGTGTATGTGTGTATAATACATGAACTCAATATATATAGGTTTTGAATACTGTAATGACCCACAATATTCACACAACTATGATATTGTGATTCAAACAAGTATAAAGTATTGAAGTATATTTGTGCACACATTTGGACTTGGGGGTAAATTTGTAATTTCCCATCTATTAAAACCCTAGCCGTGAGTGGATTATATAAAAAAAAAAGAAGGATGTGGCCGCTGTTTTCATTTTAACTCTCTCGTTACAAAACAAAAATAAAATGGCCGAAGCCCTAGAAATCAGATTGGGGGAAAATTATTTTGCCGTATCAAATGGCGTTGGATTCGTGAGAAAAAGGGGGAAAGCTATGGCAATATCTAGGGGATCGACATCTCATATAGCTACGTGAGTGTTCTTAATCACGATTTGGCAATAAGACCTATCTCAGGCAGCCGTGGTTATATTTCTGTAAATTAGTTTGTGTGTATGGATGCTTTGCGTGCATTGATGCTTGTTAATGATTGTTTGATCTTTAGTTGCTTGCGTATTCATATATGGATGATGATTAGTTCTGATTATGTTCATATCTGTACCTGAGATGATATCTATTCACTATTATGTCACGATACACTGATTTAACACTATGTATTACTGCCAAATGAATTGTTTAAGTACACTCATACCAGACGTATCATGTCTGACCCTGTTGATTGTCTCGACAATCTCCTGGGGTGTCTCATTCAACGAGGCAGTTCGGGATGATGTTTTTACAGGTTGCTATGCACATATTGATGAGATGATGATTTAAGAGATGGAGTTAGAATGATTTATCACTGCATGTAGATGATATGAAGAAAGTATTTAAGTATTTTTATTGTCATTTCTTATGTACCGCTGAACTAAAATATGTTTGTAATTCCATGAACAGTGAACTAAAAATTAGATTGATTTGTATATAAATCTTGAAAACTGTATTGTTTTATATGTAATGGCAAGTTTGAAACTGTAGCACTGGGACTGTTCAGTTTTTTCATATTTTTTCCTGAAATCTGTATTTAGAGAAATACTGGTGTCAAGGCAGTATACACAAAGGTTTACACTTGTGTATATGTGCAGACCCATAGATTTGCTGAGTTTTGTGATTTAAAGGATTTTTATGGATTCTGTTCAAGTTTCCTTTCAGAAGTTTTGGGGAAAACTTTTATAAACTTATTTTGATGGATTATTTCTATATTTATGCATAAGCATATATGGATCTGGAGTTTGATTTTTGTATGTAATTATCATATCTGAGAATATGTATATATATATATTTATTGTTTTTGGCAAGTTGAATGCCTTGAATGTGAAAAGCAAAGATGAGGTATACATATATATATATTTCTCTATGTTATGTTTTTTTGAGATCAAGTTACTTATGGTTTGGGAGATTATATGGATCTGAATCCCCACTTTTGAAATATGATCTTTCATCTGAGCATCTGAGTTTTTAATAGATATGTGTTTTTTCGATATAAGATGTTTATTCTGGAAAAATGAAGTTTTATGTGGAATTTGGATTTGTACAAGAATTTGAAATAATTTCTGAAATGAGTTTGAGAACTTACAGCCTCATGGCTTTATAAATCTGAAATGTATTTAGTGGCTTTAACAGTATGACTTACAAGTCTGAACTTTATTCATATGTTTTGGCATATTTGATGCCGTAGACTTTTGAAGGAAAGATGGATTTTTTTAATGCTTTCAAATGCATTATGATTTTTGGCAAATGAAATTTTCTATGTTAAGTGGCTGTTGCTATTCGAATCTGTATATGGCATATAGCTAATATATGTTCATGTGATAGATTCTTGAATTATATTGAGGACTTGCCATATAAATTAAAATACGTGCATGCCTTTACTTTACATTTCTAAAATGAATAAACACAGTTTTGGATAAGTTTTGCAAAAGAAAGTAAACTGTTTTATATTCATAAGTATTCTAGAAATGAATTACAAGTCCATGTATTATCTTGAGATTTTTATAAAAGGAACTTGTTAGTTTCCAATTGTTTGTGTTAAAAATATTTGTATGATGCAGAATAGCTTTTGTTCTTGCATCAGTGACATGTTTTTGTTTTAAAGAAGGATAGTTGATGTAAATTCATCTTTTATGTCTGAATATAACTTGCATAAATGAGGAAGAGGAAACTCGATGACCTCATTTTTATATAGTTGGATTGGTAATCCTCTGTTTATACATATAATTATTAATATTTTGTTGGTGACAAGGCTTCATTGCCTATTCATGAATATCTTTGCTTGAGCTTGTGTGTTGGCGGGGCCGTGCACACATGTATTTATATGTGTGTGTACGTGCAGCCACACCTATAATTGTGCTATAGCAAGAGTTGAGTTAAGTAAAGGATCTCTATGATTTTTATGATATACTCAGGAATTCTGATATTTCCCGTCTGCTTGTGTATCTTTTGTGTCATATTGAAAATAATTTTTATGAAATGGGTTTATCTTTATATTAAAATGCTATGTGTGAATGCTTTAGATAAATTTTCTTAAACTCTGATTTAATAACTAAAGAGATTGGTATATCTTCATATATACTAATCTATGTTTTAAGAATATACCAATATTTCTATATTGGTAATAGTGGATCCTGGTTTTGGTTTTGAAGGTAGATGACCCTGTGTTTTCATTTAGCATATATTTCTTTATGCCAAAAAAAAAAAGAAAAAAAAAATAGATTAGCCCATGATTTAGCCACTAGAAAAGTAGGGTCATCTCATTTGGTATCAAAGCTATGTTGGTAGATAACATAGCAAAAATTTAATTTGCGTGAATTTGTTTGTATTGACTGCTTTGGTTGCATTGTTTGAATTGATTGCTTTGGATGATTTATTTGAATTACATCAATGTTAATGATGTTTCTCCTTTCTATTACTTTGTTTTGAAAATTGTTTAATCAATCATATAACCTGATTACAGAAATGAGTTTATGACTCAGTTTTTATAAGAAAATAATCTGATTAATTTACTGAGAAGTAGGGTATTGAATAATAATGGATTAGGCAGTATGAACAGAGAGGTTTATGCTCATGTCTAGTTCATTCAAATTTGCTATGAACAAAGAAGTATTATAAAAATTATTTAAATTTCTGAAGTGGTTATTATGGATGAGATGGATGTTTGTTTGTGCATTTCTATTTGGAGTTTTGTATGTCAGTTTTCCAAGTTAAAATGGTTTGAGCATTTTTATTACTCTATTCTTATTATTGTCAAGTATGGATTTAAATTATTTAGAACATAGGCAGCAAGATAGAAATCTGGCTCATGCTTATTTTCTAAATAATAAGATATGAGGTTTTCTGGGTTTTTGGTGAAATTTTCTTAACAAACACCTCTGTCCATATCTTTACAATAATACAGTAGAATCATGAATGCCTAAATTATTTTGGAAAGCCCACAAAACTATTGTAAATCTCTGTAGTAAGAAATTTAAAATGAGAGAATTTGAATTTATAAATGTTTTCTAATACAAGAAAAGTTGGATTAAGACACCTATGTTTATATTTGATCTAAAAGATAGCTAAAATTACAGTTTTACCTCTTTGTGGACTTTATGGATGTTGCTTTGTTTCAATATAGATGGTGTATTTATTTATTTTGATTTAAATCTGAAATCACCACTGTTACACCATAACTAATAAGTATATGTTTGAGAACTTGATAAACACAATAATGAGCTGATGCAAGTGATGTTGATATTTGGTACAAAAAAATAAATGTCAAATGCCAGTATCAATTGCAATAGGTCATTATATGAATAAACATTGAAAAAGTGAATTGTCTGATTTGGATGCATAATTGTTAAGCTGCATTTCTTGAATATGTTTGATAACTGCATATAACTTTGTGATGGAAGTTTATAAAACAGGTCCCTTAGAGGAAGATAAAGTTTCTTATGAATATAACCTGAAAAAAAAATGGATTATATAATCATTACAGTCAAGTGTGATCTAAGATTGGTTAAGTACAAGGCAGTAAAAGGAGGGAAGTTCTTTTGCTTATGTCTGGTATTTAATAAGGGGATAAGAGTGCAATGGTTTGACCATGTGCTGAGCTCTAGTTGCCTAAGTATTTCCTAATATATATATATATATATATATATATATATATATATATATATATACACACACACACACACACACACACACACACATATAAACATCTCTGGTCACATGTTGATTGTAATATAAAATATGAAAAACATAAGAATTTTCTGATATGCAAAATCCCTGTGCTTTACCTGCAAGTTCATATAGCACAATGACATAAGTGAAGACAAAAGGAACACTTATAGATACTTATGATTAGGTGTATGTTAGTTTTATATGAATGAAAATAAGTTTTGTTAACCACATATGTGTTGGATGAGTTTCTTTGTGGTGATATAATCTATGTGAAATGTTTGGATGCCTTGCTGGTTGTTAGATCTTGTTACTGGAACCACAGTGGTATTTTATCTCCAAAAATATTTGATCCATGCTTTAGTCAAAAGCCTGTCTCTGAACAAAAATTGGCTTGAAATGATGTACAGATGTGATTAATTGATTGTTGAAATGTATGAATGGATGAATGTTTCGTGGATGCATGAAAACTGTTTGCATTTACTGGTTATGTACATAAAGATTTTGAGCATGATGCAGTATAGTTGAGACCTGCACACATGAAAGGAGAACTTAGTAATTAAACTAAGAAATTGGGTCACCTCTATCAGGTTGGGTATGAGGGAAGTGGGTATGACATAGTGGTTGGCTTGCATCAAGGATGGGGTGTGAGTTTGCACATGGCATGTTCATGTCCAAATAGCTTGTAGTGTGCTGGAAATCAAACAGATGTTCCAGGCAGTGTGCACCAGTGCAACCATGAATGTGATATTGGACCTTAAAAAAAAAAATTGATATGAAGTGAACCCACAAGCAGAAGTGATTAGGCTAGGGGTATGGTGAGTTCTGGTATGCAGACTCAGTTTTGATGCCTTAGCTCAATGATGTGGGTTTTGCTTGTTCATATTTATGAGATGCTTGTGTGATTTGGGTGATGGTTGTTATAAATTCTTAAAATAAGAATTTCTGCTAAGATACCTGTTGGATGATTTTTGATGACAAGCAATCAGTTGATGTTCTTATAGATATCTGGTTTTCTTTTTGGAACTGAGGAAAAATACCAGTATTAAGTGGTTGTCTGTTGTTTGTATTGATTGAGTATTATTTGTATAAACTTAATTCATACATATGTTTATGATATTTTGCTTTGATTGCCAAGAATGGGGTCTGTTTTGGATTAAAAATTCATTTAAATAAGGACAGATTATATAAGGGTATTGATCCCTATTTTGATTTGCATATAGATGATGTGTTTTGCCTGAAGATGGTGTGTACAGCCATGGATAAATGAGCATTACATTTAAAATGACTTCAATATGAATCATGAGTAGGAATGCATTTGTAAGCAATATATAACTTGATGACAAAACCTATAAACTGTTACTGAATTAAAAATTGTTTAGTTCTGGTTGAGTAAGCTTGGTGTATAAATATGTTTGAGACATTAGAAATGCTTTGAAAAGCAGAAAGTAAATTCTATATTGATTCTAAAATGTACTAAACCAATTTGCCAATAGGGTTTAGTTTAAAACTGAATGTGAACACTATTATGATGAATGCAATGGCACTGTTTCCTGCTCTCATTTGTACACTGCCATATGTATGCATATTCACTTCATCCTGTGTGCACCCCTGAGTTACACTGTATGCATAGATTTGGTCCAAACACTGTTGCATCTGAAATCTGCTGTTGCACTTGAGATTTTAGACTTGACTTTGCTTTTTGCATGCAGTGGCAGTTCCATATATATATATGTCCATGTACTTGAAACTACTAGATGCTGCACACTTGTGCTTTGTCTTGATCACTTCTGCTGTTATCATTTTGTGTTGCCTTGCATTTGCCAAGTCTATATGTAAGTTCCCATACATCCATCTGAGGTTGCTGTTTTCAGATGCACTGAGTTGCTTGAATATGTCGCTTTCTTATTTATGTTCTGTTTGTAGGACAGTTGCAATTACCCTTGTGCTTGTCCATTTGATGATGAAACATGTTGATTGAAATTTTCTTGTGCACTCGAGTGGGCGAGGCAGTGCATGCGTGTATATTTATACACGTGTGTATTGCAGCCACTCCGCAAAATTTAATGAATATTTGGGATGCTAAAACGAGTAAGAGTGAATTGTGAGGACACAATTCCAAAAAGGTGGGGTATTTGTAATGACCCACAATATTCACACAACTATGATATTGCGATTCAAACAAGTATAAAGTATTGAAGTATATTTGTGCACACATTTGGACTTGGGGGTAAATTTGTAATTTCCCATCTATTAAAACCCTAGCCGTGAGTGGATTATAAATAAAAAAAAAAGAAGGATGTGGCCGCTGTTTTCATTTTAACTCTCTCGTTACAAAACAAAAATAAAATGACCGAAGCCCTAGAAATCAGATTGGGGGAAAATTATTTTGCCATATCAAATGGCGTTGGATTCGTGAGAAAAAGGGGGAAAGCTATGGCAATATCTAGGGGATCGACATCTCATATAGCTACGTGAGTGTTCTTAATCACGATTTGGCAATAAGACCTATCTCAGGCAGCCGTGGTTATATTTCTGTAAATTAGTTTGTGTGTATGGATGCTTTGCGTGCATTGATGCTTGTTAATGATTGTTTGATCTTTAGTTTCTTGCGTATTCATATATGGATGATGATTAGTTCTGATTATGTTCATATCTGTACCTGAGATGATATCTATTCACTATTATGTCACGATACACTGATTTAACACTATGTATTACTGCCAAATGAATTTTTTAAGTACACTCATACCAGATGTATCATGTCTGACCCTGTTGATTGTCTCGACAATCTCCTGGGGTGTCTCATTCAACGAGGCAGTTCGGGATGATGTTTTTACAGGTTGCTATGCACATATTGATGAGATGATGATTTAAGAGATGGAGTTAGAATGATTTATCACTGCATGTAGATGATATGAAGAAAGTATTTAAGTATTTTTATTGTCATTTCTTATGTACTGCTGAACTAAAATATGTTTGTAATTCCATGAACAGTGAACTAAAAATTAGATTGATTTGTATATAAATCTTGAAAACTGTATTGTTTTATATGTAATGGCAAGTTTGAAACTGTAGCACTGGGACTGTTCAGTTTTTTTTATATTTTTTCCTGAAATCTGTATTTAGAGAAATACTGGTGTCTAGGCAGTATACACAAAGGTTTACACTTGTGTATATGTGTAGACCCATAGATTTGCTGAGTTTTGTGATTTAAAGGATTTTTATGGATTCTGTTCAAGTTTCCTTTCAGAAGTTTTGGGGAAAACTTTTATAAACTTATTTTGATGGATTATTTCTATATTTATGCATAAGCATATATGGATCTGGAGTTTGATTTTTGTATGTAATTATCATATCTGAGAATATGTATATATATATTTATTGTTTTTGGCAAGTTGAATGCCTTGAATGTGAAAAGCAAAGATGAGGTATACATATATATATATTTCTCTATGTTATGTTTTTTTGAGATCAAGTTACTTATGGTTTGGGAGATTATATGGATCTGAATCCCCACTTTTGAAATATGATCTTTCATCTGAGCATCTGAGTTTTTAATAGATATGTGTTTTTTTGATATAAGATGTTTATTCTGGAAAAATGAAGTTTTATGTGGAATTTGGATTTGTACAAGAATTTGAAATAATTTCTGAAATGAGTTTGAGAACTTACAGCCTCATGGCTTTATAAATCTGAAATGTATTTAGTGGCTTTAACAGTATGACTTACAAGTCTGAACTTTATTCATATGTTTTGGCATATTTGATGCCGTAGACTTTTGAAGGAAAGATGGATTTTTTTAATGCTTTCAAATGCATTATGATTTTTGGCAAATGAAATTTTCTATGTTAAGTGGCTGTTGCTATTCGAATCTGTATATGGCATATAGCTAATATATGTTCATGTGATAGATTCTTGAATTATATTGAGGACTTGCCATATAAATTAAAATACGTGCATGCCTTTACTTTACATTTCTAAAATGAATAAACACAGTTTTGGATAAGTTTTGCAAAAGAAAGTAAACTGTTTTATATTCATAAGTATTCTAGAAATGAATTACAAGTCCATGTATTATCTTGAGATTTTTATAAAAGGAACTTGTTAGTTTCCAATTGTTTGTGTTAAAAATATTTGTATGATGCAGAATAGCTTTTGTTCTTGCATCAGTGACATGTTTTTGTTTTAAAGAAGGATAGTTGATGTAAATTCATCTTTTATGTCTGAATATAACTTGCATAAATGAGGAAGAGGAAACTCGATGACCTCATTTTTATATAGTTGGATTGGTAATCCTCTGTTTATACATATAATTATTAATATTTTGTTGGTGCCAAGGCTTCATTGCCTATTCATGAATATCTTTGCTTGAGCTTGTGTGTTGGCGGGGCCGTGCACACATGTATTTATATGTGTGTGTACGCGCAGCCACACCTATAATTGTGCTATAGCAAGAGTTGAGTTAAGTAAAAGATCTCTATGATTTTTATGATATACTCAGGAATTCTGATATTTCCCGTCTGCTTGTGTATCTTTTATGTCATATTGAAAATAATTTTTATGAAATGGGTTTATCTTTATATTAAAATGCTATGTGTGAATGCTTTAGCTAAATTTTCTTAAACTCTGATTTAATAACTAAAGAGATTGGTATATCTTCATATATACTAATCTATGTTTTAAGAATATACCAATATTTCTATATTGGTAATAGTGGATCCTGGTTTTGGTTTTGAAGGTAGATGACCCTGTGTTTTCATTTAGCATATATTTCTTTATGCCAAAAAGAAAAAAAGAAAAAAAAACAAATTAGCCCATGATTTGGCCACTAGAAAAGTAGGGTCATCTCAAATACCATGAACCCGTGCTTGCTCGTGACTCCTTTATCCATTCCACCTCATCACCTTTGTTCCACTTTCATGCGATAAACAGCCGCCCATCATCAAAGCACAGCAACACCACTGAACATCGAGCCTACCCCTCCCTCCCTGACGCCGGCCCCATTCTTCCGCACCTACCACTCGCCTCCGCTCCTCTCTGACCGTGCTCATACCCATCACGCACACCACTTCATCTGCCGATCACCTATCACAGCTCAACCGACCCGATCCACTCCTTGATCCCACCACCTCCCTTGCCACCCAGGCCTCCATGCCTCCTTGGCCACCAACCCACCTGCAAACATCTCTGTTAGACTTCTCCACGGCAACAACCACCTACCGCCTTCCATTGAACCCATCCTCCACCATTCTTCCCGAGCTCAGTCATAGCAGCCTGGCACCGTCCCTTACAGCCTGCTCAACCCTTCTTCTAATTTGCGTATGTATATTTATACATATGGAATTATTCGGCAATATATTTTTTTATTGCGTATTGATTTTAAAATTGCATATATATATATAATGTACATTTTATATTATTTATATACATATGATCTGAGTTAAATTAGTAATATACAAAATTGTTGGTTATTTATATAAATTTATATAAGATTATAAGATATCTATTACCCATATATTCGTATATATTGAGTTTATAAAGTTTTGTTTGTAGATTTCTTTTATAGTTAGTATATACATATGTATGTTATAATAATAATGCATGTTTATATATATATTCATAAAATAAGTTTATAATATAGTACTATATACATAGTTTATATATGTTGTAGCCTCTTTGCAGTTACATATATATGATAAAGTTGTTTCTCTTATTCTGTTTATAAATACTTTATATATGTACGAATGAAATAATGAGGATTGTTTGATCCTTTATCTTATCAGGTTATTAGCCTTACAACCTTCTATATATGTTATATTTTAAAAGTATAGTATATATGTAAGCTATATTTATGTATATATTAATTTATTTATGTATATATTAATTTATTTATATATATAGGTATATATGAGTTTGTATTGGTTTTTTTTATATAATATATATATAAGTCTATAAGTTATATATATTGATTTGTTTATTGATTTTGAATTTTATTATATAAAGGTCTCATTTGATTTTAACTATAATATATAAATCTCGACGTGTTTATTTATGTACAAACGATGTATATTGATATTTTGATTGCTAGAAAAAAATGTAGAGAATTTTAAAATATAATATATAAATATTTAGATCCTTATTATATATAGGTTTGTTTCCATAGTTGCGAAGCTGTTTGATTTTGGTATTGGCTTTTAAATACGATATATATAAAGATTTTGAATTTTTATAAGTGTTTTAAATTAAATATTGACTTTAATAAAATTATATATATATTCTATTTATATCAAGCCGATTCTGATTTGTTTCATCGATTCCAAGTTATCAGCTTTGTTCGTCAAATTCGTGTTCATCGTGCTGTGTTTTGAAATTTAAGCTTAGATTCGTAGCTCAATTTCATCGTCAAATTTCTCTAACCTCGAAAGTTGGGCAATCACTCTCGATGAATATTCTTATATTTTGTAAATTTGATTTCACTTGAACGACAATTGAAATATGCTGTTAAAAATTGAATTGCTAGTTATTTAATTGTTAAATATGATCTACTATTATCTATAATTGTTCACCTGTGATATATGAACCATATCCTATTGTGTATATTTATTTAAATTTGTTATTGAGGATATATGCTTGTTGTTGATTTATTATCATATTTGTTCTCACGCTGCCAGTTCCATGATAGTTCCCTATAGGTCGAAATTATACATACACGAACGATATTGTAGAATAAGGGAAAATCGCTATGGGTTAAAGTTATAAACCCAAGCGACTTTCATTGATTTTGAAATTTTAGGATTGCGGGTTAAAATGACATGTACCCCTAAAATATCAATTTGCGGATCGAAATGATAAATAACAGTATTACTTAACCATATGATAGAAAATTATATACGGACACCATTGGTCTATTTTGAAAAGTGATTTTTATAGTTTTGAAAGGAAATATAGGGATTTTATTAAATATTGATTTATAAAAGGATATTTTAGTTTGTAAATTTAAATTTTAAATTATATATTTGGAAATTTTAAATTCACAAGTTAGTTTGAAAATATAACTTTTAAAATTTTTACTTATAAAAATTTATTACTTCTAAATATATACAAAATAAGATTTAAAATAGATTTATGAATAAGATTTAATTTAATATAAATTATCTAAATAAAATAAAATTTAATTAGTACATATATAATATGTTTAAATATTTATTTAAAATTTTACATTAATAGTTTAAATAGATTTTTGTAATAACTTTAAATAAATAGAGGTTGGATAATAAAGTAAAATTGTCTTGAAATTTAAATTGGTTAATAATTGAATTTAAATAAGAACTTGTTTGAACTTATAATTTTTGAGATTTGAAAGGTATGATTTATAGCTTGATTTGATAGAATATTCTCAACTTTAAATAAAATTGAGACTGAATGTTTAATATTGATTTAAATTTATAAATTGAGATTTTATTTAATTGTTATTAAATTGATTAAGTGAGTATTTCAAACTAAACAGTAGTAAAGTTAAATGTTGAAATGTAAATGAAATTTATATTGAAATGTTTGAATATTTAAACTTTGAATCTTATTGGAATTGAAGAGATAGTTCAAAACTGGATCTGAAATTGATGAAGATTGAAATAGGTGAATTGAACCTTAACCTTTTTAAAAATTCAAAAGTGCTATGATTTTCAAAAGTTCTATGATTTTCAAAAGTGTTATGATTTCGAAAGTGTTACGATTTCAAAAGTGTTATGATTTCAAAAGCATTATGATTTCAAAAGTGTAATGATTTAGAAAATGCTATAAATTTTAAAGGGTTACGATTCTGGAAATGAATATTATTCAAAGTGAATAATGATATCCAATTGATATGGTTTTAAAATGAATATGATATTTTTGATATGAAGTATGAACTATTTGAAATAAAATGACCACGGTGTGAAATAAGCGTTTGGTTGTTAAAGAGACCGGGATTGGACATTATTGTACTCGCTGCCAATACTGAAAACTACTTTAACAACTGTGTGCGTGGTGGAGATTCCAGAACGAAGTAGGATGGTTTGGTGATGATTATGTATAAGGTATTTATGTAGCCCTGACTTCCGTGAGTCAGTTTGATATGGCTAAAACAGGAGCCATGTCGGGCCAAGTAAGGTCATTCTTCCTATTGGACATATTTCTTCGATACCATTCTATTGCTTTTGTGATTTGATGGGTGCACCTTTTATTTGGGAGCGTGTCACGAGGTGGGCTTTAGTAGCCGCTATGCGTTACCACCAGTCTGAATCCACAAACAGTATATCTACCCTAGCATTGCCTTGCGTGCCTTGTCACATGCCCTATCACGCCTTCTACGAGTTTGGTTTATACCATACCTATGGAGTGCCCTCTGATATCCCTCCAGTTTGATGAGGAATTACAGTACTGTATATACTATGGGAATATATAAAAATGTGTTAAGGGCGATACGGGTAACGCCTTAATGCTACTTTAATAGTTTACTTTACTATAAACATATTATATAGCGTATATTACTACATAGTAGATAGTTCCATGGATCCTTAAAGGATGAAAATCCCAAATATCCTTTAAGTTACTTGTATTTCAGTTGAAATTTCACTTGAGTTGAATTTATTAATATAAGAATGTTGATCCTAACTCATTTGTTTGGTCAGACTAAGTGTCGCAACATTTGAGACTCACCTTTAGAGTTTGGAGCTTCGCTTGGAGATCCATCTATATCTATTCAGCTTCCAGTTATTTTAGTTTAGTTCAGTCATTTATATTCAGACTCGTCAAGTGCTTATGTATTAGAGATTCATTTATATTGAGATTCTTTTGTATTTTGTTTCAGACTTTGATGTTTTATAGTAGCTTCATGAACTATTATTTATCTATTTCCGCTGCTTATTGTTGTAATACTCTGTGTTTGTTATTTTGTGATTGATTTATTTACTGTATATTTTGAGTTTTGCCGAATATAAATTAACAATCTGTTGTTTTGAGCAATTTAACTCTGACATGTACGGATGCGAATGGTTCGAAATAGTAGGTCGTTACACAAGGTTTCATATAAAATTTCACTCGCTCCTAGCAAGGTTCATTAAATACCTCCAATCTTAATTTCTATTATAAATTTTTTGATATTAGAAATTTCTAAAAGTATTGATGTCTATAGAATAAAATGGAGGGTTCAAAATAAAATAGTGGGGTATGTAGTTTTTTACCAATAAATGGGATGTGTAAGGCAAATTTTAGGGTGGTAATAGAGTTAGCCTTTGTTATTTGAATTTAGCTAAAAACGCTTTATGTGTGTAAATAGAAGTAAATTCCATTATTTTTTGACATAATTTTAATTTTTGTTTATGATTTTAAACTTTGTTGAAATACAACTATATTTTCTTCACTTTATTTCATATTTTATTTTATTCGAAAAATGTATAACCAAAATAAGTTTCGTCCAAGGCATCCCAAACTAAAGGACCGACCATGCTAATAAGAATGGAATAATAGTTTAAAAATAGTTAAAAAGTTAAGTGTATGGAGTTTATATTTTTAATAATAGTTGTAATACCTTTGGCATCACACTTTTTTGTTGTCGGCTTGAACTATCAAAAAGGCCACCAAATCTAATACCACATAAAAATATGATCCAACAATTAAAATTTCTGCTACAAATTCAAAATGTCACTATACAAATATCATTAAATATTAATATCACTTTAAAATAGGATCTAAAAAATAAAATTTCTTTACAACTTCATTCTTTATTAATCAATAATATAAAAAAAATTGAAACTAACAAAAAATTAGGTGTTGCAACTTAGAAATAAAAATTCAAACTAACTACACATGATTTTAAAGTAAAAATATGATAAAATTTTTGTGCAAATAATTTTCCCTTGAGTGTGTTAAACATGTATAATTTGTTGAAAAACAATTCATGCACGAAGCGCGTGCCATCATCATACGCTAAGCATGTACCGATGCTCGTATTAATAAGTATCGAGAAATTTAGGCCCTATTTAATTTGTAGGTGAGTATATGAACCTGGTTAATGAGTTAGCTAAGTTTGCATTCAAATTGGTTAACACACCAGGAAAAAATGATAAAGTTTGCAAATGGATTAAACTCGCCACTTAAGGAGTTAGCACTGAGCCGGATACCATTTGGATCTACATTTGAAGGACTAGTGATGCAGCATAGCTAAATTTAATTAATGGAGAGATAATTAAGGAGAAACCTAAGGAAAATCCAAACATGAGGATAATCATGGAAAGCAAAAAGGAGAAGGTGTAATCGATACAGAGAAAAAGAAAATATGGTAAAGGATTGTAGAGTTGACCTTACATAGACTAAATGTTGTAACTCTAACCAGTTGGCCCACATGAAAAGAGAATGCTCAAATTTGCCAAGGGAAAAATGATAGTTAAAGCATATGCACTAGGAGCGGTCCCATGTTCTAGTGTTCCACCATTTTCTCAGGATAAAGGGAAGTAGATTATGATTGAAGGTGGGTTATTACTTTTGAATTACGAAGTGTTGTTGTTGATAGTTATGCTTTAAGTCTCACACGATGCGTAGTATTTTTTGTGTCATGATTCAAAATTTAATATTAGTGGTGTTGGGTCCTTTAGTGATACATATGTATTGAAATTTCTAAGGTATGGGTTTAATTTTGGAATAGATTAGACGACTCATTATGATAAAATATTATATGGTAAGAATAGTATGATTTGAATAAGGAATAAAGGACTAGGCTAATTTGTTGCACATCATGATCCCGATGCAAATGCTGACGAGCTGATATCTGTTTTTGATAAAGGGTTTCCACATACCTTCATTGGAGACTTAGATCTCCATCCCTAAATAAATTAAACTTGGTAGGACCATTGACATGACTTTGGGATATTATTATAGAATGATGGTTGGAAATTTAGGTAGTAAGAAAGAGACAAGCAATATTGGAATTTTAATTGATTATACTCCCATGTTAGGAAAATGATTTCAGTATTTTTACGATGGCAACCTTACAATTTATATATAAATAAAGTTTATATAATAATGCCCTGCTTAATATATATTCCACCCATATCAATGTACTCTTCCTATCATTATGCTTATGTTTTCAACATATTTCTCACCATTTGGCATCATCAAAAAGAGATAAAACTTTGGGTATATATTGGTAAATCTTAGCTCACCATAGTTTTGCAATGTATGGTTCCCTTCCCAAATTTCACTGATTTTTATCTATTTGTAGCATCATTTCCACATGCATTAGTAAATTCAGAATCAATCTCCATCCTAATATGTAAAATACCTGAAAAAATAGAAAATATATTTTGTTATCCACTTTCTACTTTATGGTCCAAGTGTTAGACAAAGGTAACAATAACTAAGAGGGCGTAGGAGAACCTTTGAATATAATTTTCATTATTTACTACATCAATGAAATAACTAGATTTATCTCTATTCGTCCATTTTATACAAATCCATATATTTAGATATTTGTAATTTCTATTTCCTCTTATATTTAGATTTATAGAATTAAGATATGGCATATAACATGTAGAATTACTTGTTTTTTTAATGAAAAGTGGATCGATGTCTAGTACTAGCATAATTCTTATACACAAAAGCGCATCTGGCACTATTATTATCATTCGTTTTATCATATCATATTCTGCTTTTATCAAGTAAAGCTCTAGAACTTGATAAAATTGTGTTTAAATCAGTGTGACCTTTATTAAATTTTATGACTACATTTATATGTTTTTCAAATTTAGTTTTAAGGCCACAAATATTATTTTTAAAAGAAATATTATTGTTTTTCAAAACAACATTCTCTATGTTTGATTCGGAATTCTCATTTTTTAACATATAGTTCTCATTTTGGAGAAGACGAATTCGAGGTTCTGAATTATTTGAAGATGATTGTAATAAATTATTTTGCCTTTTCAAATCCAAAATTCTTTTGAAAGATTTACTCTCTTTTTCAAACATAGTATTTTGTTCATCTAGAAAATTTTGAAGAGCCACAAAATTATTTTTCAAATCTCCTTTTCTAAATCTAATTTCTAATATTTCAATACTTTGTTTCCAAGTTCGATTGATTTCGTCTTTTCTAAAGTAACAAAAATAAAGCTTTGAGATATTATAGGATATGATAACTAATTCATTGGTATCTTTATTGAAATTTGCAAATCAGAAAGTGCCCTTTTATAGTCCTCATAGTGGTGGCTTTGATGGTACTAGGGTTTTTGCTTGATGTATTTTGACCGGATCTTTTTCTGGTATTATTCTATAATGTTGTGATGATCGATAGAATTCTAGGCTAAGAGACTTAAGAAAATATTTTCATTATTTTGATGACAACAATATTGTAATAATGTTATTGATGATTTTATCAAGTATCCAGCAGACTAAAGAATGTGTACCGTTCAACGCGATAACATACATATGCACAGGTACAGGATATGAAGAATACCAATCAATTATGGAGTGTCCAAGCATTCAAAGGCCAATTGTGGTGTTTAAAAATCTATTTGGACTCAAATGCATCAAGACGACAATAAGAAATGAACTCAAGAGCATCAAAAGAATGTACGTCTAAGTTGAGTCTATATCGAGTCATTATATTCTATAACTATTAAAACCCCACAAATGAACTCCAAACCACTTCAAATTTCTATCAAACCTCTAACATATCCTAAAACATATTTAATATTTTTTCTATTTTTTTCTTGAATTTTTAAATGCAATAAAAATCATAAAAAAAATGTTCAAAAAATGTAGAATACATAACAATTTTTTCACAGCAGCAAGCATGTCACGTTGGCCAAAAATGCTAATGAAGGATCCAAATGGCAACATTATGAGAAGACCTTTGGTAACATTTTTGAACCAAACTGCCGTTTTAGGATTTTAAAATTCCTATAGCGGCTATTTTCTTGGAAAGGTGTTTCATATATGTTCGTTAATTTCTCTACACCAAACAAATTTCTTAAGGGTTGAACTCATTTGATGGCTTCCCTTTACTCTTATACAAACCTCCCATCATCCCCAAATTAATCTACAACACCATATATTTTAGAGAGCCCATAATGTGGGGAATTAAATTAAATTAATAATAAGATATTATAAAGAGACGAATAAGATAATTTAAATACAAAAATAGCCCAAGGGACATTTGACTAATTAAGGGTGGGACACTTTCCAATTGTATGAACCAAGGGTAATTAGAGCAATTAAAGTTGGCTTTTTTAATAAAAGTAAATTTTGGATTTTAATGGGAAGGTTTATATTAAGGGAAATGTTTTGCTGTGACTAGGCTTGAATGAGATATTAGCCTAAGCCAAAAGCTCTAGCCCACTTTCTTTTGTACTAACCCCTTATTCATTCCACTTCATTTCATTTTTTCCAAAAAAAACCCCTGAAACACTAAGTCAAGGCTAACCATTATTCACAGGGAAGAAAAAGAAGATTTCAAACCTAGGAGATTAAAACTTTCAAATTTAAAGATAAATGATGTTCAAACAAGTTTTCTAAAACTAAGACGAGTAAAATCTTCCTCCAAAACCTATCCTAATGTACTCGATTAAGATTTGATTTTCATATAAATATTTGGTGATGTTAAACATATTTTAATGGTAAACATTATTTAGATGTGCTTAGAAATTTAAATGAAGTACATTTCTTCATGTTTTGGGGGTAAAATATGGGTGAATCTAAGCTAAATGATTCAAAATTGAAATATGATGTTTATAATGATTTAATAAAGATGGATTTGTAAATTTTAGATTTTTGAATTTTAATTCGAATTTTTAAGAATTTTCTATGTTGAGAAAAGAGTAAATTTCGAGTTAAAAATAAAAAATTTATTATTTTGACCTCAAATTCAGGAAAAAATAAAATGTGATAAAATTGATTTTTGGTGAATTTTTGAAAATTTTCCCTTCCATTTTTGGTTTTATAGGAATTGATTGACTAAGGAAAAGGATATTAATTAATTAATTAATGGAAGATGTTATTATCCCATTTCAACCTAAAGAAAATATTAGCCAATGAGAATTCGACACTAAATGAGATTTTGTATAAAGTTAATACTAAATAAGGTAATGAATCAATTTTCAACATAATTCCAAGATCGTCGTTTGCTTCACGAGAGCATATATATAACGTTACATGCGATGGCACTAGAGGAAGTAACCCACGATGGCTATTAACGATATAATATGTGAAAACATTGAAGTTATCTACTCACGAAGGCTTTAATGCATGTAACCCATGATAGCTCTAGGAGAGCTATCAATGAAAGCTCCATTGAGCTTAGCACTCGAAAGCTAAGTATGGAACTTAGCATAAGGCTATAGAAGAGATAGCCCATGAAGGCTATAAAAGAAATGGATCTTGATGGCTATGGATGAGATAACACAAGATGGCTTCAAGGACATAGCACACGAAGTCTTCAAAAGGGATGACAGCGATGACTATGAATGGGATAAAGCATGAAGGTTTTAGACGAGTTAACATACGATTGCCTTAAGGGGATTTACATACGATAACATCTGATGAGCCAATATGTAATGACCATATACATGATAGCAAGTGATGGCTATAGGGAAGTTTACCCATGACCATTACTTAAAAGGTAATAAGTGATAGCTTGAGAAGTTATTGACCCATGAAGGCTATGGGATAGCAAAATATAGTATAAACAACATAATATTCGAAAGCTATGGGATATTTAGTTCATGAAAACTAATCATAATTCATGAAAGCATGAGATGCTTTATTTTCAATGTAAAATAAAAAAAATGCTTAGTGCAATTTGGAGGATAATTCAATTTTTATCGAACTATTTCATAGGGATGAAATAAAGAAAAGACTTTTGTAAGTTAAAACGGTGTCAACTTATTTGAAATTGAAGAAAGCTTAGAGAAGTTAATAAATGATAGGGTATCATTTAAATGAAAGATAAATATGTTTAATCCAAATGTGTAGAGTATAGAACTGATAAATGGATGAAATGGATCAAATTATGATCGTAGAGATATACCGGTTAATTGAGTTATTAGATGGAAGAGAGTCGATTACCATGATTAGGTTCAATCTAAAAATATTTATAAACTTTAAAGGGAGTTAAGGCAGGTGCTAAGACATCAAGAGGTATTTGAACTAAAATGAATAAATCAGCAAATTGTGAACGGTATCGGTTTTGGGACTAAGAGGGGCTATTGATGTTTGGTAAGGATGATTACTAAAATGTATTCAAAAACTTACATTCAACCTCTTAAGAGAGTCAGGATGGCTCTCATTGGTGGAATGAATGGACATTTCATTAGGTGACGTGTTCGAGGAAATATGAATTAGTGATAGATTGGCCGAGGGAGGTGGTCATTAACGATAAATTAATGATGAAAGTCTAAAAAAAAATATTAGGTGATGAATGGGTGGATGATGAATGATTGTGCGACATGGTTCATGACTAATGATAAGTACAGGTTATACTTAACTTGAATTGACATATAACACGGTTCATAACTAGATGATAAGTGTAGGGTACACTTCTTGATTGAATATGCACGTGGTTGGTTTTTATGTAATATTTATTCACATGATGTGATATACTATGCTATAATGATAGGGAAATATCGTTCTGCGTACAATGGATGACTAGGGTGAAGGTTTTACTCATACCAAGCTTTATATTTGACTCATGTTTTTCTTATTTCCCATAAACTCATAGGTACTCATTCGAGTAGGCTTAGTTTATGGATGAAACATGTAGCTCTTGAAGGACGAACAAAGATTCCGAAGAAAAAGTAGAAGGTTTTTTAGGATCAATTTCACCCTAGAGGGGGGTGAATAGGGTGATACTATTAATTATAAAAATTTATTGTGGAAGTATATAAAATAATTTCAACACAGTTAATACCATAATAATAGGAGCAAGGATAATAGAAGAATATAAAAAGTAGAAAATAGAAAACACAGATTTACCCAGCTTCGGCAAAACCCAGCCTACATGCTGCCTCCAAGGTATCTTCTAGAAATTAAGAAGTCAGACCCCACGTAAACTCGTGACACCCGCTATCGACTAACCTTAACTCTACGCTCAAAACCTTGCCACAACTCAGCCACCGAGTAGCGAATTCTCGAACTACACCACCGTTGTTCATCCCCTAGTCACACGACTAGAATTTACAAGGGTTTAAGGAAGAAAGTAAAAATTTAAAACAATTAAAATCGAAACCCTAATTTTAAAATATTAAAGCAAGCCCAAGCTACTTAATCCGGCCCAAAGTAAAAAATAAGTTATAAAAATATTTCCCCCTTTTTGTTTATTTCTTCGGCCTTGTTCTTTGAGTGAAAAATAGCTGCTTTCTTTATCTCGTTCGTTCCTCTTTCAGTTCTTAGGGCTTTGCAATCTGAAGAAGCACCAACTTCAAATTAATCGATCGAATTACGATTTCACTTTCCTTGCTCTGTCGATCGACCGTCTCTACGTAGCTTATTTTCGGCTACTTCAATCGAGTTCAATTTTACTTCGGTATGTAATTAATGCCTTTTGCTTTTTCTGTTTGCTTGCTTGAACTCGATGGATTGTGAAAGCCTATGATGATTGGGTATTATAGGATTCTAATTATTATATTTCCATTCAGATATACTGATTCGAATTTCTCAATTATTTAAGCTTTAGCCACTGATCTTCGTTTGGATGATGGAGATGATTACTGACTTGTTCAAAATCTTATATTTTTTGCTTGGTTGCCACGTCTTTGATTTCTGACTTGGTTTGACTTCCTTGGTCATCACGGCTCTGACTTCTCTGATGATTTTGACTTGTTTTGACTTCAGCCATTTGATTTGAAACCGTTGTTCCATGATTTATTTGAACTTGCTGACAATCTTGGTTGACTTCGATCATCTTTGAAAATTCCTGCTTGATTTTGTCTCGGCCTTTGCATCACTATATCATGTACTTGTGCACTGCATTTTTCACTGTGACTTCGATACTTTGATTTTGTTGACTTGGGTTTGAAACCTGCTGTTGACATTTTTTCTTTGTTCGAACTTGTACCCTGCTGTTCTCTGTTGACATCGGCCTTGACTTTTAAACTTGATATGTTTAGTTCGAATTTCCTACGTCATTACCTGTTTAAACTATGTTCATATACACATGTGGTGCTTCATCGATATATATATATATATATATATATATATATATATATATAATTCATTCGTGTTCATATATATGTGTATTAGTGCTCTGGTTTATATGAATTAGTGCTCACCCATGTATATGACGCATGTTGTGTTGCTTTCCTCTGATCATATATGTTGACTTCATGATTGTTGAGCTGGTCTTCATGTAGCTTGTCTGCACTTGTATCATTACTGATGTGTTGATCTGGTCTGGTTGATATTGCATTTCTTGGTTTGGTTAAGTTCACACTGCTTTGATTCATGTAAACTTCTGGTATGTATATGACACTTCAATTTGTGTCTGCACTGTTCATTCAAGTTTGGTCTCTGTGTTGATGGTTGCCACTGAATTTTGATTGAAGTGTTACAGTGTTGTTAATCACTTGTGTACCTGTATTTGCATTCACTACTTTGCACTGATATTGCTTTTGGTCATTGCAATTATACCATTCGAGGCAGTTTGCATACAGTTGCACTGTTGGTCTTGTAATTGTTTTCATATGCTTGACATGCTGCCTTGACTGGTTCCTGTCCATTTTATTGTTTAAAGTTTGTCAGGACCCGATTCTTCGTCTTCCAAAAATTCAACATCGATACTCACTTTATCGACTGCCGAGTAATCGAACGACAGAAAACCGAACACTGAGGGTTTTAAGAAAAAGAAAAAGAAGAAGAGACAAAGAAGGTAGAAAGTAGAGAGGAAAGAGAATATAGAAAAATAGAACGGAACAGAACACAACACAACAATATCAGAACAACATCAGAATCTCACAATTCGCAGCGGAACAACATATAATAATAAATGAATAATCTTTAAACAAAGAACTATATCAGTTATTACATTACATCACATTTCATTACATCATATCATCAGAGTGTACAACATACAACAACAAACAGTGCAGCGGAAAAAGAAATACTATATAAACTAGTAATACGCTATGCCATCCAGCTTGCCTCCAGCAACTCCAGAATATCCTGATAAACCTAACTCTTGACTGCCCGTGTAGAAATTGGTGGGCACCCAGAGTTTAGGAAGGAAAACAATAAACTCCGAGTCAGTCATGTGACTGGTGTGAGAACTCAAAAACAGTTTATTTATCTTTAAAATCAAAAATAGAGGAATATTTTTAAAGTCAATTCGCAATGCTTTTAAGAATGAGACTACCATAAGACCTCCCGCCACACACACAATGCAAACGCAGACTTGGGGAAGATTTCTTCTTATGTTAGTCAAAGATGCTTGATACGCATTAAAATCAAATCAATTTTGATATTATTATTAGTGCACAGTGTAGGAAAATTTCATTTCGAAAGTAGAATATAAATCTTAGCCAGCATAGGTACCATTATATTATGCCTACTATAGCTACTTCCTGAGGAAGCAGGTTCTACAACTAAAACTGTACAAGTCTCGTATTGTTTCTTTGGATTTCCAATGAATGATCAGGCCAAGGAACTTCCCATTGCCACATGAGAATGCCTCTGGATGGACATCCCCGAGAACCAAACCGGATCTCTACCAACACAAGGCCGGGTTACCCCTAACTGAGTAACAACTGACCGAATATGCCCTCCCCCGGTCCTTTGGGACCTTTCACCGAGCGCTCGCAATCAATTCACACAATCATAAAGTGTTTTCAACATGAGTAAGTATCTGGGCTCCATACCATGATACCACCCTTTTCCAGAAGGAAATGCACATATCCTAAAGGGCGCTACCCTTCATAACCTTACCGCATCTTTCCTGTTTTGACCATTCACGGGGTGTGAGGCTCGACGAAGTCACGTCCACAAAAACATACTTTATACAAAAGCCATGCTTTGGGTCAACAAATGATCATAGAAATGATCACCAAGATAGACGATCAAATAAACGATCCTATCACAAATAATCAACACAATGATCATTTCACAGCAACACTCAGCATGTCACATTACCAAACTGGTAATATATCGCTGATAACATTCAACTTCATAACCTCTGAGCTCGTACGTCTCAGAGAAGGGTGTTAAGCTAAAAGAATAAATTCTCCTCCACCAACAGAAATATATTTGAAAGAAATCGGCTTTATATCTCAATTTGTAATGTCAGACATACAATCCATACAAGTCTGTTCCGGGCTCGAACAAAACCGAAGGCACTTCTTACGAAGCCCTTGCAATCCGGGTATTCACAATCCCGATCGAATTTCCCATCACTTAGGAGATCTCTATACCAGGAGATACCCAGTGCAGAGACAATCGATAGGTCATCCTATCGCTTTCGCAAATACTCGGTCTTCAACAACGGTCATCAATTGCAATTCATAACGACGTATCACATATTCGGAATGGGTTATACGACCCCATGGTCCTTTCCCGGTTAACCCGAATAGTGAGCGCTTATTCAAAAATAAGTGTGGCATTCAAATTCAAACAAATCACATCAATTACCCATTCAAAGGGAAATATTGATAGTCGGTTATTGAACTATCAATGGATACGCACAACATCACCAGATTCCAAATAATTTTCCAAATAATTTATTTTCCAAAAATATCTTTACAAGATATATTATTTCCAATACTTCAAAAATAAATCAATATTTATTTTTAAACAAATTCCACTTTCTTTTATATTGGAAAACATTTCCATACTTATTCTCTTTATATTGGAAAACATTTCCATACTTATTTATTCATAAGTAATTCACAAATTTTATTTATTTTCAACACTTGGAAAATATTCAATATACTTAAATCGAGATTAAGTATATATTTATTCTTTAAGGAAATCATTCTCTTAAACATATTTATTTGGGCCAAAACGAATGTTACGTAAAACATCGTTACGACAACCCAAAATCACTAGTATAGGGATTTGAAATTAAAATAGATATATAAATCCCAATACTGTACAAAACATTTCCTTTCGGAAATCATTTACTATAACAATCAGTGTTATAGTCCACCATCTCCTTCTATTTCTCGAAAACGTCTATTTCAACAATAAATGTTGAAATCTATGGTTTCGAATCTCAACACATTTTAAAACATCGTTAGATCGTTTTAATTCTATTTAAAACATCGCATTCAAACAATTTCTTTAACATATTATTCACTATTCAAAAACGTGAATATACTTCGTTAACAAATTTCATCATTTTATTCATTTTATTTCAAAGGATCATTCACAGTCAAAAATGTGAATATAACTCCATTAATAGGTTTCAACAATTTACTTATCAAAATAAGTCGTTTGTGAATTTATAAAACAACGTTTATAAATTCTATTTCTATTTGTTTTATAACAACTCCTTTTATAAATTCCTTTATTAACTTATTCAATTTATAACTCAATTATAAAACAAAAGTTCATATCATAAGTGAAATACTTATAATTTATTTGTTTGCAAAAATCGTTCCTTTGAACTTCATAATTATAAATCTTATAACTTATAAGATTTAATTATTCATCCAAATATATTCTTTAATAATTTCACAAAATTTATAAATCTTACTATTTATAAATTTCATTTATAACTTCACCATTTATAATTTTATAAATTCCATTCACTCCTGCAATCCATTTTCACTTCATTCAAACACTTATAAAGCCTCGTTTTATAATTTCAATATTTCAATTTATAAATATCCATTTATAAATCTCTTATATAAATCAATTTATATTATTATTTAAAACGTCTTTAATCTCCTTTATTATTTCACCATATTGATTCATAAAATAATTAGATTTTATAAATCCTATATTTAAACTTTTTATAACAAATTCAGAAATCCCGTTTTAACTATTTTATAAAATCATCAGCATCATATTCTCAAAAATCTATCTTTAACCGTATTTCTCAAAAATCATAATTTTTATAACATTAAAAATTTATACATTTATTTATTTATAATGGATCAATTCCAAAAATATTTTATAAACGTTTACTTTCAAAAATCACTTTAAAATCATTTTAAAATCCCAAAATCTGGGTCTAATGATGCTACACACCAAATAGTCAATCACGACAACAACGATATCATATATCGATATGATAATCCGTCAAATATCAAAATCAAATAAATACTGTTGAGGAATCCAGTTGGATCCCTCCAACCTGTTTTCCTGCATCCACAAACATTAGCACAATACCAATTCCGCTCCAGTACGGAATTATCGCGATATATGTTTTTATTAAATATTATCCGCTTAATAGACGGCGCAATAGGGTCTCATCCGCTATACAATACGGAAAATCAATAACTCCAATATATACATATGCCAATATATATATATTGCTATTATATATAATACCAATTTCACTGTTTATGAAATATTCGCGGTATATGTTTTTAATAAATAACATCCGCTTACTAACGGCGTATAATGTCTATTTTAACAATCAATAGATAACAATCATCGTTCAAACATGCATTCAAATATTTTAAATCTAACTATTTAAAATAAAATCGAAACTGATTCGATTGAGTGAGAAGTTCTCACCTTGATTTCAATTTCGTTTTAGCGATTTATTTCGAATAAAATTAAACGGACGTTTAATTTTACCCAAAATTCTCACTAACTCCAAACGACTCCAATCCAATTCCATCTCGTAGTGCTCGTCCATACGATTCCAACGCAACTGGTTTCGCGCGTTTTCGACCTCGTATGAAAAAGTTATGCATTTTTAAAGTTTAAACATTTCATAATTAACTAATTTACAATTTCTTTTATAATTTATATCCTTCATCCATCCTAGCCACACAATCACACCCCTGCAAATCACGGCCCTCAACTTCATCTCCTTCCTCATACGCAACATCTCCAGTAACCTTCACGCACAAACCGAACCCATATTTCGATTCTAGGGTTTAAATTTTCACCATTTATACTGGATGAAACTTCATCACGTCGCCACCACGTCGAAGCTCGTCACGAGCTCTATCTTCGGCCATAAGCATGAGAAGCTCGGCTGCCCCCATGACCCTTGAAATGCGTGCGCAAGCCCTAGGGAACGCGGGCAATTTTCTCACAAATTACAACTCCATTCGCGATCTCCACCGTACACATCGTAGATCTCACTACCCTCTACCACTTTCATGTTGGAAGATTGTTGAATTAATGCTTGGATTTGAAGATTTGGAGGGATGAAGATGGACAATTTTCGCCTTTGGTCTGTTGACTGGCGGCTAGGGTTTCAAATCCCTTTTTTTTTATTTAATTTATGAGAGAGTTATGGTCTATTTATAGAGAAAAACGAACACTATTCATCCGGGAATTCCGAACTCCGATTTACGCGCCGTAACCAGCGTTTCTAGGGTTTACCCCGCGTTCCGGACACAATGGAACAGGTTTCGAAAGCTAATTCGGACATCTGTGCGAGTTATGGCAATAAACGATCGATTTAAATTAAACCGATTTAAATCGATTTCTAGGCGTTTTAATTCGTACCGGACAAACGGTAAATCCAATTGACACGAAATTTGAAACCTTACAATAATATCACATTACGGATCCGATGAAACTGGTTTCGTCGAATTCCGAGACTTTTTGAAAAATGGCTATTTTAACTCGCCAAATTAATATTAAAAAACAATTCGATGCGTTTCGAGCTGCCACGATCAAACGATAACTCCGATTGACACGAAAATTGAAATCCGGTAATAACTAACTATTACGGATCCAATGGAACTGGTTTCGTTCAATTCTGAGACTGTTCAAAAATTGACTATTTTCACTTGTCGATTTTAATATTAAAATATTCAATTTTCACAAATTAACTTTTAATTCGATTTTAAAAGTTCTAAAATATCGTTCTAACTCCAACATGATAAAATAAAATTTTACAAATCATTTTCAATCATATTTAACCCAATTTTCAATTATTTCCATAATTTAACATATTAAATTATCGATTTAATTATTCAATTAAATCCAATAATTCAAATAAAAATTTATTCGACTTATAAATTCACTTATTAATATTTAAAATTAATTAAATATTCAAATTTTTATTATCAAAAATCCTGGGTCGTTACAATCTTCCCCCTTAAAAGAATTTCGTCCTCGAAATTATCAAGTAAGAAAGGTTACAGAATCTATTAATTTTCCAAAATTCATAGTTAAACTTCTTACAATAACTTTACTAAGTTTTCAAATCATACTTAGTTATCTTTTCAAAAACAACTACTATTGTTTAACTTTCAATTCCAAATCAAAGTTAAAGTTTTCAAAATTTTCCAATTTTCTCAAATTTTTTCTAACGCCTTAAATTTCCGGAAAAATTCGCCATAGTCTCCTTTGCGCGGCTCGATCCGAAAAAAAATGACAGTATATATATCACAAATATACATCTCATCAAGTAATGAGGCATCCCGCAGGGAAAAACTATAAAAGTACGGCATGTAATCCGAGATATGTACCTTATATTTTATTAGCAAGCATATACGGCTAATATAGCGCGAAAGCGAGCTCCAAATGCAAAGCAAACGCGATCCGCACCTACTAAACACTCAACAAACAACATGAGAACATGTATATAGAGAATAGTATCAATATACATCATATAGCAACATAATAACTATATATGCCAACATAACAAATGAAACTAAAGCAACAAATGCAAACATCAACCAACTATCATCCATAACCAAATCAATATTCATTTATATTCTCATTAATATTCAATGAATTGGTTTTCTTTCAATTTAATCACATTTGATTCATATACAGTGGATGTTTACTAACATTCATTTTCAATTAGTTTATATTCACTAATTCATATTCAAGCTGGTTCACTTCCAAATCAAATTCAATTCTATTTAAGATTCACTTAACTTTCAATTGAATTTCAATTACTTTAGCTTTCAATTTCATTAACTCCTAATGAATTATATACAATCAACTAACAACCATATAACAACCAATGTATATTAAATTACAACCAAATCCCTTTGCTTATATTTGGTTTAATTAAATTGATTTTCATTCAACTATTCAACTTCCAATAACATTAGATTTTAATGAATTAACACTTATATCCATTATTCCATATCAATTTAATTCACATTCAATTGATTAACATATTCAATCCATTCATTCTATTCAATTACAAAAGTTGAATTTTATTTACGTAACTCAAGTTCATATTTATCACTTAACTTTATTAATTTATTTTGATACCAATATCAACTTCATTCAACATCTCTTAAGTTATATTCATATAGTTTCACTTCCTATATATATAAGTTTATTTCACAATTGTAAATTACTTTAATTATAATTCCATTCTTATAATTCTTTTGCTTATACAATAATTCTTTTATTTAGATTATTCAAACAACTAAACAATCAACTTATATATACTTTAATAATTCTAAAAAATTATTTCTTTATATATAAAATATACTCAAGGTAAAATTATTTCATTTACCCAATTTTAAAACAATACTGTGTCGAATTGTTCTATTCAAGTGTTTAGAAACCCCTTCGGCATAGTTGTCGAGACCACGCTGACGAAGGTTCATATGCCACTCAATAAATCAATCATCACAATATAAAACAATTTTATATTCACTAACAAATACGCACTCGTATCTATTATTACACTCAAACTCATTCTAGAGTACTGCTGACTCTATCTCTAATGAGTAATACCCAACAGAACCATGGTTGTCGCTTAACCAACAGCTCTGATACCACATTGTCAGGACCCGATTCTTCGTCTTTCGAAAATTAAACATCGATACCCACTTTATCGACTGCCGAGTAATCGAACGACAGAAAACCGAACACTGAGGGTTTTAAGAAAAAGAAAAAGAAGAAGAAGAGAGAAAGAAGGTAGAAAGTAGAGAGGAAAGAGAATATAGAAAAATAGAACGGAACAGAACACAACACAACAATATCAGAACAACATCAGAATCTCACAATTCGCAGCGGAACAACATATAATAATAAATGAATAATCTTTAAACAAAGAACTATATCAGTTATTACATTACAACACATTTCATTACATCATATCATCAGAGTGTACAACATACAACAACAAACAGTGCAGCGGAAAAAGAAATACTATATAAACTAGTAATACGCTATGCCATCCAGCTTGCCTCCAGCAACTCCAGAATATCCTGATAAACCTAACTCTTGACTGCCCGTGTGGAAATTGGTGGGCACCCAGAGTTTAGGAAGGAAAACAATAAACTCCAAGTCAGTCATGTGACTGGTGTGAGAACTCAAAAAAAGTTTATTTATCTTTAAAATCAAAAATAGAGGAATATTTTTAAGGTCAATTCGCAATGCTTTTAAGAATGAGACTACCATAAGACCTCCCGCCACACACACAATGCAAACGCAGACTTGGGGAAGATTTCTTCTTATGTTAGTCAAAGATGCTTGATACGCATTAAAATCAAATCAATTTTTATATTATTATTAGTGCATAGTGTAGGAAAAATTCATTTCGAAAGTAGAATATAAATCTTAGCCAGCATAGGTACCATTATATTATGCCTACTATAGCTACTTCCTGAGGAAGCAGGTTCTACAACTAAAACCGTACAAGTCTCGTATTGTTTCTTTGGATTTCCAACGAATGATCAGGCCAAGGAACTTCCCATTGCCACATGAGAATGCCTCTGGATGGACATCCCCGAGAACCAAACCGGATCTCTACCAACACAAGGCCAGGTTACCCCTAACTGAGTAACAACTGACCGAATATGCCCTCCCCCGGTCCTTTGGGACCTTTCACCGAGCGCTCGCAATCAATTCACACAATCATAAAGTGTTTTCAACATGAGTAAGTATTTGGGCTCCATACCATGATACCACCCTTTTCCAGAAGGAAATGCACATATCCTAAAGGGCGCTACCCCTCATAACCTTGCCGCATCTTTCCTGTTTTGACCATTCACGGGGTGTGAGGCTCGACGAAGTCACGTCCACAAAAACATACTTTATACAAAAGCCATGCTTTGGGTCAACAAATGATCATAGAAATGATCACCAAGATAGACGATCAAATAAACGATCCTATCACAAATAATCAACACAATGATCATTTCACAGCAACACTCAGCATGTCACATTACCAAACTGGGAATATATCGCTGATAACATTCAACTTCATAACCTCTGAGCTCGTACGTCTCAGAGAAGGGTGTTAAGCTAAAAGAATAAATTCTCCTCCACCAACAGAAATTATTTGAAAGAAATCGGCTTTATATCTCAATTTGTAATGTCAGACATACAATCCATACAAGTCTGTTCCGGGCTCGAACAAAACCGAAGGCACTTCTTACGAAGCCCTTGCAATCCGGGTATTCACAATCCCGATCGAATTTCCCATCACTTAGGAGATCTCTATACCAGGAGCTACCCAGTGCAGAGACAATCGATAGGTCATCCTATCGCTTTCGCAAATACTCGGTCTTCAACACCGGTCATCAATTGCAATTCATAACGACGTATCACATATTCGGAATGGGTTATACGACCCCATGGTCCTTTCCCGGTTAACCCGAATAGTGAGCGCTTATTCAAAAATAAGTGTGGCATTCAAATTCAAACAAATCACATCAATTACCCATTCAAAGGGAAATATTGATAGTCGGTTATTGAACTATCAATGGATATGCACAACATCACCAGATTCCAAATAATTTTCCAAATAATTTATTTTCCAAAAATATCTTTACAAGATATATTATTTCCAATACTTCAAAAATAAATCAATATTTATTTTTAAACAAATTCCACTTTCTTTTATAAATTCCTTAGTGAATTTATAATCCAAAATATCTATGAATATTCGATTTCAATTATTCATTTCAATATTCCTTTTCCAGTTATCTTCAAAAAGATAAATTCTCAAAATATTCTCTTTATATTGGAAAACATTTCCATACTTATTTATTCATAAGTAATTCACAAATTTTATTTATTTTCAACACTTGGAAAATATTCAATATACTTAAATCGAGATTAAGTATATATTTATTCTTTAAGGAAATCATTCTCTTAAACATATTTATTTGGGCCAAAACGAATGTTACGTAAAACATCGTTACGACAACCCAAAATCACTAGTATAGGGATTTGAAATTAAAATAGATATATAAATCCCAATACTATACAAAAAATTTCCTTTTGGAAATCATTTACTATAACAATCAGTGTTATAGTCCACCATTTCCTTCTATTTCTCGAAAACGTCTATTTCAACAATAAATGTTGAAATCTATGGTTTCGAATCTCAACACATTTTAAAACATCGTTAGATCGTTTTAATTCTATTTAAAACATCGCATTCAAACAATTTCTTTAACATATTATTCACTATTCAAAAACGTGAATATTCTTCGTTAACAAATTTCATCATTTTATTCATTTTATTTCAAAGGATCATTCACAGTCAAAAATGTGAATATAACTCCATTAATAGGTTTCAACAATTTACTTATCAAAATAAGTCGTTTGTGAATTTATAAAACAACGTTTATAAATTCTATTTCTATTTGTTTTATAACAACTCCTTTTATATATTCCTTTATTAACTTATTCAATTTATAACTCAATTATAAAACAAAAGTTCATATCATAAGTGAAATACTAATAATTTATTTGTTTGCAAAAATCGTTCCTTTGAACTTCATAATTATAAATCTTATAACTTATAAGATTCAATTATTCATCCAAATATATTCTTTAATAATTTCACAAAATTTATAAATCTTACTATTTATAAATTTCATTTATAACTTCACCATTTATAATTTTATAAATTCCATTCACTCCTGCAATCCATTTTCACTTCATTCAAACACTTATAAAGCCTCGTTTTATAATTTCAATATTTCAATTTATAAATATCCATTTATAAATCTCTTATATAAATCAATTTATATTATTCTTTAAAACGTCTTTAATCTCCTTTATTATTTCACCATTTTGATTCATAAAATAATTAGATTTTATAAATCCTATATTTAAACTTTTTATAATAAATTCAGAAATCCCGTTTTAACTATTTTATAAAATCATCAGCATCATATTCTCAAAAATCAATCTTTAATCGTATTTCTCAAAAATCATAATTTTTATAACATTAAAAATTTATACATTTATTTATTTATAATGGATCAACTCCAAAAATATTTTATAAACGTTTACTTTCAAAAATCACTTTAAAATCATTTTAAAATCCCAAAATCTGGGTCCAATGATGCTACACACCAAATAGTCAATCACGACAACAACGATATCATATATCAATATGATAATCCATCAAATATCAAAATCAAATAAATACTGTTGAGGATCCAGTTGGATCCCTCCAACCTGTTTTTCTGCATCCACAAACATTAGCACAATACCAATTCCACTCCAGTACGGAATTATCGCGGTATATGTTTTTATTAAATATTATCCGCTTAATAGACGGCGCAATAGGGTCTCATCCGCTATACAATACGGGAAATCAATAACTCCAATATATACATATGCCAATATATATATTGCTATTATATATAATGCCAATTTCACTGTTTATGAAATATTCGCGGTATATGTTTTTAATAAATAACATCCGCTTACTAACGGCGTATAATGTCTATTTTAACAATCAATAGATAACAATCATCATTCAAACATGCATTCAAATATTTTAAATCTAACTATTTAAAATAAAATCGAAACTGATTCGATTGAGTGAGAAGTTCTCACCTTGATTTCAATTTCGTTTTAGCGATTTATTTCGAATAAAATTAAACGGACGTTTAATTTTACCCAAAATTCTCACTAACTCCAAACGACTCCAATCCATTCCATCTCGTAGTGCTCGTCCATACGATTCCAACGCAACTGGTTTCGCGCGTTTTCGACCTCGTATGAAAAAGTTATGCATTTTTAAAGTTTAAACGATTTCATAATTAACTAATTTACAATTTCTTTTATAATTTATAACCTTCATCCATCCTAGCCACACGATCACACCCCTGCAAATCACGGCCCTCAACTTCATCTCCTTCCTCATACGCAACATCTCCAATAACCTTCACGCACAAACCGAACCCATATTTCGATTCTAGGGTTTAAATTTTCACCATTTATACTCGATGAAACTTCATCACGTCGCCACCACGTCGAATCTCGTTACGAGCTCTATCTTCGGCCATAAGCATGAGAAGCTCGGCTGCCCCATGACCCTAGAAATGTGTGCGCAAGCCCTAGGGAACGTGGGCAATTTTCTCACAAATTACAACTCCATTCGCGATCTCCACCGTACACATCGTAGATCTCACTACCCTCTACCACTTTCATATTGGAAGATTGTTGAATTAATGCTTGGATTTGAAGATTTGGAGGGATGAAGATGGACAATTTTCGGCCTTTGGTCTGTTGACTGGCGGCTAGGGTTTCAAATCCCTTTTTTTTTATTTAATTTATGAGAGAGTTATGGTCTATTTATAGAGAAAAACGAACACTATTCATCCGGGAATTCCAAACTCTGATTTACGCGCTGTAACCAGCGTTTCTAGGGTTTACCCCGCGTTCCGGACACAATGGAACAGGTTTCGAAAGCTAATTCGGACATCTGTGCGAGTTATGGCAATAAACGATCGATTTAAATTAAACCGATTTAAATCGATTTCTAGGCGTTTTAATTCGTACCGGACAAACGGTAAATCCAATTGACACGAAATTTGAAACCTTACAATAATATCACATTATGGATCCGATGAAACTGGTTTCGTCGAAATCTGAGACTTTTTGAAAAATGGCTATTTTAACTCGCCAAATTAATATTAAAAAACAATTCGATGCGTTTCGAGCTGCCACGATCAAACGATTACTCCGATTGACACGAAAATTGAAATCCGGTAATAACTAACTATTACGGATCCAATGGAACTGGTTTCGTTCAATTCTGAGACTGTTCAAAAATTGACTATTTTCACTAGTCGATTTTAATATTAAAATATTCAATTTTCACAAATTAACTTTTAATTCGATTTTAAAAGTTCTAAAATATCATTATAACTCCAACATGTTAAAATAAAATTTTACAAATCATTTTCAATCATATTTAACCCAATTTTCAATTATTTCCATAATTTAACATATTAAATTATCGATTTAATTATTCAATTAAATCCAATAATTCAAATAAAAAAAATTTCGACTTATAAATTCACTTATTAATATTTAAAATTAATTAAATATTCAAATTTTTATTATCAAAAATCCTGGGTCGTTACAAAGTTGCACTGGGTTTGTCTGTTCATTGACCTGTGCACCAATTGTGTACCATCTGGAGCATGTTGCACATATGATATGCTGGCTCGAGTTATGTAGTTCATGTGTACTCAGTTGGTGTTGATATAAGTTTTGTTGTATTCATGATATTTGCAATCTGGTTTTCATATGGCTTTGACTATGTTTTAGTTGTCTTGACCATTTAATGGACTTGTACATTTTGGACTGCGCTTGTGTTGAATCCAGTTAATAGATCGGGCTTGACCTTGTGTTGATATCGTGATTTTATTTGCACTTTACTTAAGTTGAACCCAGCTTTTAATTGGGTATGACCTTGTGCTCATCTGTCCCTGTAACTTTATCAAGTGTATATCGGTATGCATGGCCTTGTGGCATGTACAGTGATATACTGTTCATGTCACAAACTGTTCGTGTATAATGAATTCAAAATTAAATGATGACGAACAATCCAAATAACTGAGGCAAATATTATTTTCAAAATCACAATCTATTTTATACTGCAAAACATTTTCTTTTCAATTTTACCGAGTTAGTGTTTATTTTGCAAATTGCTCAGATGCTGGATTCAATCTGGAATAGAGTTGAAGATCAAATAAGAGTGAACGAGTGAAATGTAGTGAGGTGCAAATGTATGTGAAAATTGTGATGTAGTCGAATTTTTATTGTAATTGAAAATTGTGTGTATATATATATATATATAAGTGAGAGCTCAAATTTGTACTATTCAAAATTGTAATAAATATTTATTTGAATAAAACATCTGTTTGAATTTAAATTCTGTGTTATTTATTTTGTTCACCAAACATTTATTTAATTACGTGAACAATAAAATAGTACATTGACAAATACATTTAAATGAATATATATATATGTTTATTATCATCAAATAAAAAATCATATGCATGCGTATTCAACAATCTCCCCCTTTTGATGATAACAAACATATATTTAAGATTTTGAATTTATTAAACGTATTTGGTCATTCAATTTGCTCTCCCTATTTGAATGCTCCCTCTCTACACAAATCTCCCCTTATATATGCATAAAAATACGAAAATGAGCCTAGATGCATATAGGAAATACAAAATAAAATATTTGACCTTTATTTTCCAAAATCATAACCTTTCTCTCCCCCTTTTGTTATCAGCAAAAGAGTAACAGTGTTAGAAAAATAGAGATAAAGTGATAGACATTAATACAACATTAATTCCCAATCGAGTATAAATATTAAATTTCAATAAAAAATCAAACAAAATCATAAATACTCTTCCATGTGCATATTCCACTTTAGAATGATAAGGATGATGTCATCATATAAAACCGTATAGTTGTGTTTATTTGTGGTATATTTATATCAGGAATTTGAATATCGACTAACCATGCATAACCGTTAGGACTTTTAAATAAGATTAGTAGTATTCCATTTTTTTTAAAAATGAATTCAAGTATCTTCTAACCACGCATAACTCTGAGGACTTTTAAATGGGATTAGAATCAACATTTCTATTTAATCAATAAATTTTGATTTGCATCTCATACATGCATAATGTAAGAACTTTTAAATGAGCATGGAAGCACATAATCAAAAATCCCAAGTAATTCACCCATGCAAACCATGAGGACTTTTAAATGAGAGTGAATACTTTGGATGTTTTTTTATTGGTAAAAATATAAAATGAAAGTGCATAATTTCCCATTTAAAATAACACATATTGATATACCATATTGGATTTTGATGAGTGATGGTTGATAGAAATATGGTAGAAATAGATATGGTCATGAAATTTTTGCCAATAAAAGTTTTTATAACTCTTGTTTAAATTTCTAAAGAAATTTACTAATTATACTATCCCACGTTATAATATATGATTAATATCAACACTTATCACTTTTTCAATCACTATTTATCTTTTTGATAATTAGTAAAGAGTCAGATTAGTCAATGTAATCATTTAAAATCAAATCCAAAAATAATTATAAAATCAAATTTTCTTAAAACGACTAATCTGAAACAACGTCAAAAGAATGATTTTCTGGAAGGGATTTTTAGAAAAATGTCCGCTATTTGAAAATTATTAGAAGTGAAAAATATGTAGATAATTTCTTTAGAAAATGATGCCGCTACTGAATGTCTCAACATAAATCACGTTTCACTAGTAATTTTTCTATCAACTAGATTACTAGTGTGATCTGCATTTGAATTTCCATTGACTCAAAATGATCATTTGATGAATATATAGACCAGACCTTGATGTTGCAACAGTTTCTTGAAATCCATTTTACAACTTTTAAATGAAAGTCTTTTGGATTTGAATTGAAGCCGTGTAAATAAACAAAAACCGTGAATATAGAATCAGCCGTAAGATAACCAAATGTATCATCGTCAATCAATAAAACATTATCATTAATCCAAACTTATCTATATGAAGTAGTTTAAAGACTCTAGATTTTTTGTAGTGTTCTTGGCATAAGAATATAATTGGCCAACAATTTTGAATAAGTTAGAATCAAAATCAACATTTGTAACGACCCCATATTTTCAACCATTCGCATCCACACATGTTGGACTTGAATTGCTCAAAATACCGCGTTGTAAATAAAATTTGACAAATCTTAGAATATGCAGTAAATAAATAATCACAGATCACAGACACAGAGTAAATAATAATGCAGTGGAAGTAAAAGAGATAGTAGTTCATGAAGCTACTATATATATATAAGACACATCAGAGTTAAATAAGATACAACAAAAGAGTAACAAGATACATCAGGTACAAATCAGAATACATCACTGAATGCACTGGATACTGAAAGCAAAAAATTAGATGGCTGGATTTTCAAGCAAAGCTCTAACTTCGAAGGTGAGTCTTGAATGCTGAATCATTCTGTCTGACTCGAGCATAAAGCAAAACACAAAACATCGAGTCAGGACATAAATACTTATGAACTGTAAATCAACTCAAGCGAACAATAACAAAACGCATCAGTAACTTAAAGGATGCTTGGGACCGCCCATCCTCTAAGGATTCGTTAAACTATTTACTATGTAGTAATATTGCGCTATTATAATAATGTCTACAGTAAAATAAACTTACTTTTAAATAGCGTTAAAGGGTTACCCATATAGCCCTCAACACGTAGTAGTCGCAGTAGTCCATTCAGTATCAGCATACCTCCAGATCGGGAGGCTACCCTAAATACTCCATGGGCTACGGGAGAAAAAAAAACTCGTAGTAAGGCTCGCTATGGTACGTGACGCGGCACAACTAGGCAAAGCCAGGGTAGATATACCAATTACGCTTTCGGGCTGGTGGTAACGCATAACATCCACTACCGCCCACCTCGGAACACACTTCCAATCAAAATCGGAGGATGACCATCAAATCAACCACAAGTAAGAGTATAGTATCGAAGGAATGTGTCCGATAGGAGGAATGACCTCACTTGGCCCGTCGATCGCTCCTTTTTTAGCCACCTTAAGCCAACTCACGAGAGTCGGGTCCACGTTCATACCATAATAGGATCGTCGCCACCATCCTACTTCATTCTGGAACCTTCACCACGTATACAGTTGTTAAAGTGGTTTTCTGAGTTGGTAGAGAGTATGACAACTTCCGATCTCGGTCTCTTTAGCAACCAATCGTTATTCAAACGTCGTGGTCTTTTCAAAATAGTTCATACTTCAAAATCAAATCATTTCATTTCAGAACTATATTCCTTTCAAAATTGTTTATACTTCGAAACCAAAACCATTTTTATTTCAAACTATATTCAAATCAAAATAGTTTACCATTTCTATTTCAAACATATATTCACTTTCAAAATCATAATACTTTCAAAGTTATAACTTTTTCGAAACCAAAATACTTGATATCATTACACTTTTAAAATCACAACCCTTCGAAATCATACGTTTGAAATCATGAAACATTCCTTTAATTCTTTACATTTATAAATTTATTCAATTAAACCCAAATTTCAAATTTCCAATTTAATTCAATTCAAACCATCAATTTCAATTCAATTCAGTTTCCCAACAAACCATTTCAAATCTTATCAATTCAAATACAGATTCAATCCACAAAATAAAGTATTCAATTTTTAATATATTTCAAAGCTTTAATATCCCACATTTTAAAATTAAATTTTATAATTTCATAAATCTCAAATTTAACTTCATCATTACTTAGTTTTGAAATATTCATTTCATAAATCCAATATTATTTAAATAAAATCAAATTACAAGTAAACTCAATATCCTTTCATACTAATATAACTTCAAATATTCATTTATCAAAATCAAATATCATTCCAAATTCATATTCTTTATCAAAATAAAGACCATGTCATTCAAAACCATTTTAGAATCATTTCCTTTCCAAAACTATTATAAATTCATTATCATTCTTTAATTCAAATATTCAATTTAAATATCATTTTAAAATCAAATATGTCATTCATTTATTATTTCAAATATCATTTCAAAACACATTTCAAAATTCCATTCAAAAACCATTATTTAAATTCAAATTAAATTTAAATTCCTTAAAAATTCAAATTTAAATATTAAGATATATATATATATATATTCAGAACTCCTTAAATTTCATAAATAATCAATTCCAAAAGTTAAATCATTTAACACTTTAAAATATAACTCAAATAGTGTTAAAATCTATAATATTTCAAAACATTGTCAAATTATAGCAACGACAACATTTATAAAGTGCTATCGTAGCTTATAGTTTCCAAAATAGTTTAGTTCAAGAACAACAACATTTATAAAATGCCATAATAGATATTTAGTTATTTCAAACATAGTTAATTCAAAAACAACAACACTTAAAAATGTTGTCATAAGACCACAACATTTTTGGAAATGTTATTAATAAAATTTCAGGTTTTTATTATAACTTCAGAAACATTAACACTCCAAATTTTTATTATTCTAAACTTATAAATCATATTTCTAGACTTCAAAATTTCATATTTAAATAGTTTTAACCTATGATTTATCACAACAATTTTTTATTATCAAATATCCAATTAAACACGCAATTCATTTGTTAAGTCAAAATTCACTGTTTTCTTAACTTATTAATTTAACAAAACTTAATATTTTACTTCAAATATCATTTCAAAACTTTAAATTTGATCCATTATTTACTTACATTTTAAAAATATAATTTAAAGTCAAAAATCACATTTACTTCAAATTTACATACTTAAATTCACAAATTCAAAACTTAATATTTAGCCTTCTTAAAACCATAAAATATATAATTTTAATCAAAATTTCATACTTTAAAAATACATATCTTAAGAAAATCTTTGAAAAATGTACCACGGGGTCTATATATAATTTTCTATCCTAGGTCAAGTGATACGGATATGTATCATTTCAATCCGCGGTTTAAAAAAAAAACTAGGATTCTATCATTTCAAACCCGCAATCCCAAGTCAAATAAAATACAATAAAAATCACTTGAGCCTATCATTTCAGCTCATAATGATTTTTCCCTATTCCAGTGTCCATTTGTGTATGTATCATTTCAACCCATAGTGATTCTATTCTAACAGGGAACTTGCAGTGTGATCATATACATAAACAATATAAACAAAGATACTAATATGTCAATGTCACAATATACTGTCATTTATCATATGTCAGGTGATAATTAACAAAGTTAATATGGTAATAGCATGAAATAACATATCATATAATCATCACTAACTTGCATAAACATTTTAATTACTAATCACTTGTCATCAATTTACTATTTCATAAGTAATAATGTGAGAGTGAGAAGGAATCACCTTTATCAAAGCTAGAGACCACTACGACACACAAGAACGATCCAAAGGCACGACAAGCATGATACAACACGACTTTTGATTTGAATGAATGGACAGCCTAGATGTTGATCTTGTAAACAACCAATAAAACAGGACAACATAAACATATATTTTCAACACAAAACAATATTGAAACAATTTTAAATAAGAAGCACCAAAGAATAAAATGACTTGACATTGCCTTAACCATTCAAATGCTCAGCCTAGGGGGATTATGTGCTCGGCCATGATGATGTTTTGGTGGTAGGTGGCTCGGGTTTAGCATCATATAGGCATGACAACATGGAGTGTGAAGGTGAAGGGTTACATATGAAGAAGACAAAGGGTCAAGGCCAAAATGGGAAGATAATGTGCGCAACTAGGCTCGATCTAGTCAACATATGGTTTCGGCCACGCCTAGTACAGGTCAAGTCAGATCTGAAGCTGATGTCATAGGTGATGTACTTGCTGGTGGTGGTGGCTAAGGGTGTGGCCGTGGTGAACTATGAAGGGTAGGTTGATGTATGTGGTCGGCTAGGCATGTTTCGGTTGAGCTCTTGCAAAATTTATGGTGCCAGCTTCAATAAAATGGCACGGCCAAATTTGGACAAGGGGGAAGGAGATGGTTGTTGCCATGTGCGGTGGTGGTCGGTGGAGATGAGGTAGTAGTGGCCCAGCAAAGCACAAGAGGAATCAAGACAAAAATCAATGAAAATAAGAAGAAAAGTAAGAAAGAAAAGCCATTAAAACTTACCAAAATTTTCTCTAGAAGAGATAGCCATGAGAAAAGAAATGAGAAGGAATTTTTTTTCACGTGAAAACTAAATGAAACACACGGCTATTGCAAGATATGTATGGCTAAAGAAAAATTGAAAAGCCAAAAGAAAATGAAAAGTCAAAGTAAATGAAAAGTCACGAGAAAATGAAAAGGCTTGTCTCTTTGAATTTCTAATTTTCTTTTATTCAAAATAAAAAATTAAAATTCAATAAATAAAAAAAAGAAAAACAAAAATAAAGTGAAAAATAAAAAGTAAATAACGAAAATAGTTTATTATATTGAAACTAGAATTTAAAATTGTAAACAAAATACAATAAACATTGGAAATTACCACTACACTTTTAAAATGTTTTAAAAATAGAATACATACATAACATGTCATATTACACCTATATATACAAATTATAACATGATATGACAAAAAAAATATTATTTATATAAATTAAAATAAAAAATTTTGTTAAATAAACAATTTACACACAATGGTTTAAAAAGCATAACTTTCATAATATTAATCGGATTTCAACGAAATGAAAAGCAGTACACTTAAAATTTTATTTATTTTCATCATAAAAGATAAAATTCAAAATTTTAAATTTCTAAATTTAAAAGTCAAAGTTTGATCACATTGATCAAAATTCACATTTCTGGAAAATATTCTATTTATTCATGTTTGGAATTCAAATTTACATCAAAATCAAAATTCATATTTAAAATAACAAAATTCATACATTTTAATAAATAAAATAAGGTTTTTAAATCAGAAAATTCAGTTAAAATATTAAAAGATACAGGGTTGTTACACTCTCCCCCATTCAAAACTTTTCGTCCTCGAAAATGAATGAGGTACGGGAAAACACGGAAAAGATGGAATGAAATAGGATTAAGACAAGATGACAAGAAGATTGAAATTTTACCTGATAACTATTGTTATAGATAAGTTTAACAAGGTGGAGATGATCTTCTCAAGATCCTCCGGAATCAAGAACACAAGCACGAAAAAGATCTTCTAGAATCTAATTCACCCTTTCCGCTTGACCGACGGTCTGTGGATGGCAAGCAGTGCTTAGATTCAAAAATGAGTACCAAACATTATTAAAGATTATAGAAAGATTTCTAAACAGACTGGTATAAGCAATAGCCTCCCCATTCTGTAGCAAGATAAGGGAAATAAGGATAACCAAAAGATAGTTTGAACAAAAACAAAATAAGATAATAAATTTGAAACCATGAAAATTTCAACTTAAATTGAAAATTAATTGTACATAAGTTCCATAAATCTTAACCATCTCAAATTTCATTATCTTAACATCAAATTATCTTAAATATACAATCTCTAAAATCATGGATTTGAAAAATATCATTTATTATACTTATAATGTACTTAATAAAATTCAATTCTTCTTTATTCCTAATTATGATTAAATTTATTCCTCTCAATATATTTTATCACCTATGTTAAATATATTTACACTTATTATAACTACTTTAAATTTATTCTTAGTTCCTTTAACATCATTTTATATTGTAAATTATTCCATTACCCTTTTTTTCTCTATTTACCTCTGTTAATATTTTTATAACTAAAAATTAAGTGTATAACATTTATTATAACCACTCAAATTTTATTTATAAAATCCTTTTTGTGTTTTATATTATCCAATTACATATTCAACTTCTAGGTAAGTTATATTGGAATGAAATTGTGTATTATACAAATAAAACTTTCTAATTCAATCATTTCAAGTTTGAATATTCATCCAAATCTTGAAATTATGCTTGAAATTATCCTCCAAGATAAAGTTTAGGAATTAAATTTTCGATAAATTCCAAACTATTTAGAGATAAATAAATGCACATATACTATATATATCCATTCAATTTAAATCATATACAAGCATATGTTATAAATATAGACTTATTTTAGAAATTCAAATCAATTAAATTTCCCAAAACAAAACTATAGCAAGACTACAGAACGGTCTCTTCACTACGAAACTCGAAAATGAATGTCGATGATGCTGCAGTCATCATCGAAGTTATTTTCCAGCGACAACGAGAAGAGAACTAATTTTAAACTTTAAAATTATTTGGAAATAATTTCTATTCTAAAATAATTTATATAGTATATCCTTTAAAACTTTAAATACAAGGTTTGAAATCCATTGGAAATTAAATTATCAAATTCCTGTTTTAAATTCATTTTAAATTTCCAAATAAATTTATAACCACGTTTATAGTTCAATTATTTGTATATGAATCAAGAGATAATGATATATAAAATAAAATATTATTTATTAACAACCAATTAAAAAATCCAGAAAAAGATTTATAATATAGTTACAAATTTTTTTCATTACTAAATTTGAAAAACCATATTGTATCAGTTTTCTCTGTTCAAGTGTTTTGAAAATCCTATCGATAGCGCTGATCAGACGAATCGATCAGAAACCCAAACCAACATCTACAATTCAAACAACACAATATATAAAACATTTTAAATATTAGTTTACAAATACACTTCAAGAATGATTTGAAGATAAGTTGGAAACAAAGATCAGATGATTAAATTACAGAATAGGAAGATGGACAAGTTTATATAAATCGCGGGCAACCTTAGCCGGATCAACCGTGACTTAAAGAATAAGATCGATGTGGATTTTTGGGATAAATCTACATTCGGTCTCAAGAGATAGAATTCGGAATTATAAGAGATACTAGCATCTAAACCGAGGATATAATTTTTTTGGTGAATCGATGCTGTTATAAAGGAGTTTCACCCCCTTTACAAATAAATTTGAGATTGGCGAGACCGTCGACTCATTATAAAGATCATTCGAAGTGGAGTTATGGGATACTCCAGAATCAAAAGATGATGAATAGTGAGGGACACGAATGAATTTTGGAACCGCAGGAAACATTATAAGATTCAAAGGAATCGACTCAAAAAGGAAGAGATTCAAACTCGAATGAAAGTGATTCCGTAAATACATTTACCATATATGCTAAGTTTTGCCTAAAACCAAAGCTCTGATACCACATGTAATGACCCGATATTTTCAACCATTCCCATCCGCATATGTCGGACGTGAATTTCTAAAAATACTGCATTGTAAATAAAATTTAGCAAATCTCAGAATATACAGTAAATAAATAATCACAGATCACAGACACAGAGTAAATAATAATGCAGCTGAAGTAAAAGAGATAGTAGTTCATGAAGCTACTATATATATAAGATACATCAGAGTTAAATAATATACAACAGAAGTGTAACAAGATACATCAGGTATAAATTAGAATACATCACTAAAATCACTGGATACTGAAAGAAAGAAAAAAATAGATGGATGGATCTTCAACCAAAGCCCCAACTCCGAAGGTGAGTCTTGAATGCTGAATCACTCAGTCTGACTCGAGTGTAAAGCAAAACACTCGAGTCAGGACATAAATACTTATGAACTGTAAATCAACTCAAGTGAACAGTAACAAAATGCCTCAGCAACTTAAAGGACGCTTGGGACCGCCCATCCTCTAAGGATGCGTTAAACTATTTACTATGTAGTAATATTGCGCTATTATTGTGATATCCTGGAATTTTGGCAATATCAATTTAATAATCTGTGTTAAAATTAAATAAATTTGATAATATTGTTAATAATAAATTTGAAGTGATTTAATAATCTTCTTTAATAAATATTTAAATTGGTGATTTTATCTTTTAAAATCTAATTAGATTGTTTTCTATTTTAATGTATGTATATATATATATATATATATATATATTTGTATATATTGCAGATAGACAAGCTTTGTTTTAAATTTAATAAATAAAGGCATGTTTTCTAATTCTAATATTTTTGGTAATTTGGAAATTTGATTTAATTCAATATTAAGCTGTTAAATAAATAACCATATGGCTTTAAAATACTCAAGATAAAAGTTTAATTTGTTTAAACTGATTCTAGCTTAAGTTTAAATTTAAACAAAAAGGTTGTTTTGTTCTTTTTAAATATAGTTTGATAAAATAAGTGATTTATTGATAAAGGTATAGTTTCTTTTATAAATTATTTTAATTTAATAATGAGTTATATTTAAACAATATTAACAATGTAATGTCTTTAAAAATGGATTTTAAATAGAAATAGAAATTGTTATTTCAAATTTATTTATATATATGTGTGTATTTTGAAAGAAAACTATGATTTGAAAATTTAAAATAAAGTCTTCCAAAAATGTTTAAAATAAAATAAATCTTACAAATATTTAAACATAAGTATAAATCAAGTATATGGTTATAAACATAAGTATAAATATATAAACATAAGAAACTATGATATTAACATAAGTATAAGAATAAATAATAAGTAAATTAAGTGTTTGATAGTTTAAGTTTAAAAATAAAAGAGAGATAAAAATAAGCTTTTATGTTAGGAATAGAACTTAATACTTAAGTTAAAAAAAATTATAACAATAACTAAAACAAAAGTATATATTTGTACATAAGTTAAAATTTATGACATTGGCTAGAACAAATTTATATTATGTACCTAAAGAATGAAAGCAAACCAGGCAAAGTAATATATGTATGCAACCTGTAAGTAGTTATGCAAGGCAAGAACAAGTAAAAGAAAATATCTATGTACATATACAAAATGGATAAGCATGAAAACATAAAGGACATAACATTTAATGCTAGCACAACATTTGGTCAACTCGAAATGTTTAAAAATCAATTCAGCCTCCACAAAATCTTGCCTGGTAAGATAGAAAAAACAGAAAATCTCTGATCAAAGAAAAGCTTATACCCAGTAAACTCCTACCCCCTATACAAATTCTTTTCTATATATTTACATCATTCCAGTTTCATTTTCGTTCATCAAAACTTTGCATATCAGAGAACACATAAGCACTACTATCTTGTAACCTTAAGCAGCAACTTCATCAATCAAAAGCAAGAAGATTTAAAAGAGGATTAAGTAGCAGCTTCCAGGATTTGTTCTCTGTTCAAATCTTTACCGGTGAGTAACTTTTAAAATTTAAAAAAAATTATTTGTTTGCATGCTAGTATGGTGGAAATGAATAAGTATTTGCAGGTGTATATAAGTGAAAATCTGGTGTGAATATTTAATAGTGTGTATGCTGTATATATGTATTGTGCTCTGTTTTGATTCCAGGATTAAATACTCATCAAAATTCATTTTCTCTTAATCCAAGCTTTGATAAGACTTAAGTTTTGAACATGAAATGTTTGTTATAACATAGACTTAAGTTTAAAAATTTGTTTAAAAGAAAACAATTTGTATTGGTTCCGGAAATATAAAACAACAGAGAAAACTTAAATAAGTTAAAATTTAATTTTCATAATTCATGGATTTAGGTATATGAATCAATTGGTAAAACTAAAACTTGATTTTTGAAACCAAAATTACTATTTTTAGTTAAGTTTTGAGGGTGTAGTTTGGGTTTGAACTGGAAGGGGAATATTGGGTTTGAACTGGAAGGGGAATATTGGGTCTTTCTGGTGATCTCTATGATTGGAGGGGTCGGGATTCTTCCTGTTGATGGAGGAGTGATCGTAGTAACTACGAAAAATGGTTGATGGTGATGCAATTCAATAAGGAAGTTACAGCAGTTGGATTTCTTCTGGAACCCTAGTTTTTGCTGTGTTTAATTGATCGATCACCATGCCTTGTATAGTTGATCGACCGTTTCGGGGCTACGGGTGATGGTAGCTTAGTCGTAGACGAAGTCGTGGCCGGAGTTGTATGAAATCTGGTGGTCGGAGCAGCGAGAACGAGGCATTCACAGGTTTGAGGTGGTGATTGCTCTTGTGTTTTCAGGTTTTGGGTTTTGACTCGAATTCGATTTCGAGTCGATTTGGAAGCGATTTGATGAACGAGTTGGTGTTTGGAGATGTTAGTAGATGAGGGATGATCATCGTCGATGATCGAAATCGACCAAGGCTACCGTGCATGTGCACGGTGTGTTTGTTCTAGTGAAGGTTGTTTGGGTCTTGTTGCAGAGTTTATGGGTCTCGAGTAATTCTAGAGTAATTCGAGTCTTAGACTTGAAGTAATTTGGTTTTGGGCTCGAGTCATCTAGTAGGTGGCTCGGGTAAATTTTAGTTATAGGTTTTTAACCTGTAAGTTTTTTAAAAATTTAAACTGGGTTTTAAATTGTGAAATAGATATTTAAACCAAAGTTAAGTTTGGATTCAAATGAAGTTTGAACCTTAGTTTTTTTAATAAAATAAAGTTTTTAAATTTAAATTATTTGTAACAACTTTAAAAGGTTTAAATAGTTTGAATTTAAAAGTAAAACTTTAAATAAAAATAGTGATTTAAACCTAAGTTTAAATCTGGATTCAAATCTAAATTTGAATCTTAGCTTTGAAATAAAAAAGTTTTTAAATTAAATTTGTTTTAAACAGTTTGAATGATAAAGTGAATTTTTAAATTGATTTGAATTTAGAATGAAATTGGGTTTTAAATTCTTTTAAACTTCTATATTAAGGTAAATAATTCTTTAACTTGTGAAATAAAAGGGTTTTTGAAATTGTTTTAAACTTGTTAAAGTTAATTTGTTTTCATTTTAAGTCTTAAATTTAAAATAAAATTTAAAAGTAAAATTTAAAAGTAAATTATTTTTTTAAGTATCTTGTTAATGATAATTTGATCATTAATAAGAGAAATGGTTTTATCTTTAAATAAATGAAGATTTAATGATTTGTAATTATTAAATTAATTAAAATGGATAATTAATGATTTGGATTGATTAATTTAGTAATTAAGAGTTTAAATTAGTTAATTAAGGTTTAAGATAATTAATTTGGGATAAATAAATTGGTAATTAAGGCTTATTAATTAATAAGATTTTAATTTTTAGTTAATGATTAGTAATTAATTAATTAAATAATTAAGGATTAATTAAGTTATAGTTAACACTTAATTAATTAAATAATATTGGATTAATTAATGAGTTATTAAAGATAAAATTAAATTGTAATTAATAATGATTAAACTTAGTTAATTACTTTAGAAAAATAATTAAAGAACTGTTAATAGTTAATGAAGGTCATTAACTAGGATTATTTAATAATGAATTAATGTGATTAATTTTAAATAATTAATTAGATTAATTAATTTAAGATAATCAATTGTGAACTGTTAGCACGATTGGTTAATGAAAGTAATTAAGTAATTAATCCAAGCAGGATGAGATATACCCCTGTCTAGATGTCCTTTTTTATTTCGGCTGTATGGGCGGTTGCTAGCTGCAACCGCAGGGTTATCTTGTTCGGAACTGTTTAGTAAGGATTGGTTCCGGCTTGTGTTGTAGGGGGTCGGGAGTGATCCTTGGTACGGTGATCTAGGCCCCATACTGTGATGGACGGTACCCCAGTAGCCCTGCCATTGATGGATACCCATTTTCCCTACGAGACCCTACGGTTTTGATTTGTATTACCCACTTTTGTGGCTAGTAGCTGGAATTTAACGAATGCAACAATTTCGCTATTTTCTATTTATTTGAAAACCCTAGACACTATTATAATATCACTGGATTTCCTATAAAATTGTTTTGGCTAGCGTAAGGTAAAAACTTACCCGTGTTTATGTGTGGGAAGTCTTACGTGATACCTTTTGTTTTCAAAGGTTTTTAAAGTTAAGGAACTTTAACCTGTTACTCACACCAGACCCATGTCTGACCCGGAGTATATTTCTGTTTTTCCTAAACTCTTGGGTACTCAAATTTTTACGAGTAGTCAAGGGATTCAGGTTGGCTTGACGAATTCTGAAGGAGGTATGGAGCAGGAGGCTTCAGCATTGTAGATATATATTTTTTCGATATGTTGGTTTCTCTGTGTTATTTTCTCTGAGTTGTATTGAGATGTAATAACTAGACATGTGTTTATAACTATCTAGTATGTGATGTATTATCTGTGTAACTCTGATGTATATTGTAAATTATGTAATACTTATGTGATTAATATATTTTATTAGTTCCGCTGTTGAGATTCTGATATTGTTTCTTCTTTCTTCTCTATCTTTTCTCTTTTCTATCCCTTTCTTTCTTCAAGATGATATGTCTTTCTGTGGATAGAAAGTCGGGTCATTACAGGTGGTATCAGAGCACTAGGTTGAGCGAATACCTAGGTTCTTGAGTGATTTCTTTCTTGAGAGAGCGTTTTTGTAATTTTGATATATATATATATATATATATGTATGTATGTATGTATGTATGTATATATATTTCTACCTATTTGTTGGGTTACCTATTCTGGTTTTCCAATATAAGTTATAAAGGTAGATAGGGCAGTGGTGTGTGTAACATGACTACCAATGGTTGGAGTTTGAATGTTTGAGTTTGGAAGTGTATCTATCGAGACCGTACACCTAATACCATCTCGAGTAAACTTTGGGTGGTGTAAGGATTTCATCAATCTCTGAATGAAACCTGATAAGGTTCGGAGTTCAGCTTTAAAGTGTAAGTTTGGATGAGCTAGAGTTTGGATCTGTTGGTTGGACAGAAGCAAGTCATGATATCTTGATACCTCAGGATGTAGTAGCTGTGTGATGAGACACAGTGATTATGGATGTCTCCGAAGATGTTTCTTTGGAACAGGTTAAGGAAGTGTGTCTGCTTCGGTGTTGTGGCAGAGCTCAACATTATGTTTTTGTTTGGTTTGAGGTCCGAGTTTCTCGAAGAGCTTTGGATAGGAAGTCTTTGGCATCTGAGTCAGCAGTGCAGCTTGGAGTGTTCTGTGTGACGTCAAGGAAATCTTCTGGCTTAGCAGTTTTTCTTGAGGTAATTTCAGGAGCAGCAGAGTGGTTCCATTTCTTTGATGGATTGGCTAATTAAGCATAGGCTGTTCTGTTTGGTAAAGAGAGAATAGTTTTTCTTTGGAATTAGGTTGGATTGATCGCAAAAGTGACTTGCGATAGCTGAGTTTTCTCTTGGGTTGTCAGAAATTTTTCCGGATGTCTTCAGGAAGTCAGAGTTTTGTCCACATCTGGAGATTGAGTTTGGTATCGACTGGATTTCAGAAGTGGTACCGATGGTTCAGCTTAGTAGTAGGATGGTTTCTAGAGAATGAGTTTGGTGAAGCAGCTCAGGTTTTGGGGAAACTTCTGAGTTTTATTTTTGGATCTGTTGAACCATATTTTTGGAATGTGTTTCCCAGTATGTGCTTGTGTTCGTCATCAGTATTTTCATCTGCTCATTCAAAGTTGCGCAGTGGAAGCATGGTGGCAGCTTTTTTAAAGTGGAAGCAACTGGAAGTTGCAGAGTTTGGATTGGAAGGTTTCTTCAGGAAATTTTTTCAGGATCTGAGGCCAGATTGGAGTGCAACTGTTTTTATGTTTTCCGGATGGGAGAAGTGAGATCTGTTTTCTGATTTGGAATAGAGTTTGTGTTCTGAGTTTTCGTTAATCTTGGAAAGATCATTTTGTTGGATTGTTTTTGGTCCAGTTTGTTTCTAGGGGCATCAGCAAGGGTTGAGCTGATCAGGAAGGATGTAGGCGGCCCAAGATCGTCCGAAGAGTTTTGTGGATAAGAGATGGAGGAATTTGGATTCCAAAGTCGAAGATTTGATTTTGGATAAGTGTTTGTTCTTTAGGATTGTATTGCCAGTTTGGATAACTGAGATTCGTTGTGTTTTACGTATCTCTATGGGGGTACGTGTAAGACCTATCTCTGGTTATAGAGCCAGCAGTTCAGGGAGTTTTGATTGTTGAATCAGACTTGTCTGTAGTCTGATATCCTGTCTTGTTTTTGTAACGACCCGATATTTTCAACTATTCCCATCCATTATAAATGTATAGGTAGACACTCGTGCCGGAATTGAATTGCTCAAAATACCGCGTTGTAAATAAAAATTTGGCAAATCTCAGAATATGCAGTAAATAATAATCACAGATCACAGACACAGAGTATTTAATAATGAGCGGAAGTAAAAGAAATAGTAGTTCATGAAGCTACTATATAAATATATCAGAGTTAATTAAAACACAACAGAAGAAAATAAAGTACAACAGAAGTCTCAAGATGACAACCAAGTACAAGCTGAATAGAACAACAGAACTGGAATAGATAAGACTAGATAAGAAGATAATCTCCAGCGATTCCAATCTCCAGAAAGTGGAATCCAAATCTGTGAATAACTCAGGCTGACCCGGGCGTAAACAAAAATACAAACACTCGAGTCAGGACATACATACTTATACAATGTAAACCAACTCAAGTGAACTGTAGTAAAAGTACAAGTAACTTAGAAGATGCTTGGGACCGCCCATCCTCTAAGGATCCGTTAAACTATTTACTATGTAGTAATATTGCGCTATTATAATAATGTCTAATAGTAAAATAAACATACTTTTAAATAGCATTAAGGCTTTACATTTTCCACCTTAACACGTAATAGTCCCAGTAGTCCATCCAGTATCAGCATATCTCCAGATCGGGAGACTACCCTAAATACTCCATGAGCTACGGGAGAAATCCAAATTCGTAGTAAAGGCTCGGTATGTAGGTGACATGGCACATAAGGCAATGCCAGGGTAGATATACCATTTACGACACTTGGGCTGGTGGTAACGCATCAGCCACATACGCCCACCGTAGAACACACTCCCGATCAAAATCGAAGGATGGCCATCTAATCAATCACAGGTATGAGTATAGTATCGAAGAAATGCGTCCGCTACGAGGTGCGGCCTCAACTGGCCCGAGACCGCTCCTGTTTTAGCCACCTTATGCCAACTCACGGGAGTTGGGTCCACGTAATATACCTCAAGAACGTCGCCACCATCCTACTTCATTTTGGAATCTCCACCGCGTACACAGATGTCAAAGTGGTTTTCGGTATCGACAGAGAGTATGCCAAATATCCGATCTCGGTCTCTTTGCCAACCAATCGTTATTATAACCCGTGGTTATAACTTTAAAAATAATACTTTATACTTCAAAAAAAAACATCATTTCAAATTCAAATCTTTATCAAATAAAAACTATATCATTTCCAAATCATTTCAATATCAAAATATCAATCTTTCAAACTTCCTTTTCAAATCATTGTTTGAAATTCAAATCCAAATATCCAATTTAAGTATCTTTTAAAACCCAAAGATAACATTCATTTATTAAAATTCGAACCCCCTTTTAAAACGATTCATTTCCAATTTAATTTATTCATTTAAATCTTTTTAAAAGTGGATTTATTATTCTTTCAATTCAAGTATTCGCATTTCAAAGTTTCAAGTCATTCTAAGCTCATTTACTAAGTCAAAAATCATATTTATTAAAATTTCAGCCTTTCGCAGCATTTAGAAAAAGCTGTTATAAGTTATACTGGAAAACATTTTAATTCAGCAAAGACAACACTTAAAAACTGCTAGTTTTAGTTAAATTTTAGTTTAAAACAGCAAAGACAGCATTTCCAGAAATGCTGCTGTAGCTCAGATTTCAAAACAAGGTTTTAAATTGATTTCAGCAAAGACTGCAGACCACTACAACATTTTTACAGAAATGCTACAGTAGACTTGAGTTCAAGTTTAGCCTATAAGTTCAACTACAGAAATTACAGTATTTCAAAAATGCTGTAATAGCTCTTTTTACACAGTTTTAGTTCAATTCAGAAACCATAGCATTTTTGAATGCTATTAAAAGCGATTTCCAGATTTAAGTGTATTTCCAGCAAATAATAGACTTCATTTTAAACCTTTTAGACATTTTGAAAATCATAATTTAACATTAAAAATGTTCATTAACATATCACTAAACATATTAATTTTTATAAAACCAATTTCTTATAAATAAATCCATATTTCAATAATTCCACTTATTAGTTCAACTGTATAATTTCCTTTCTTCACTTTTCAACAAATAAACTTAACACTTCGGATTTAAATTACCATTTCACAAATTTGACTAAATTTCCAATTTATTTAATTTATTTAAATCTTTAATTAAACTCAAATTTCACATTTCCAAGTCAAGTTATATTTTAAATTTTCACTTTTAAGCATTCATTTATTTAACCAATTAAATGAATAGAAAACTCAATAATACTTTAATAAATCACTTAAATTCAAATTTAAATCAAATTATCTATTTACCGTTTTCCAAATAAAATTTAAATTTCCATTTTATTTATATAACTTAAATATCATTTTTAACCAAAATTCCAAACTTCCAAACTTAAGTTATATTTCAATAATCCAATTTAACCATTCATTAATTACATTTTTAACTCATACAAAAATCATAATTTCTTTATTTTAAAACATTTCAAAATCTATTTAAATCAAATTTCATAAATTTATATTTTTAAAATACTTAAAAATATCCAAAAACACTTTATAAAATAACCACGGGTCTGTATATAGTTTGCTAACCTAGGTCAAGTGATACAGATATGTATCATTTCAATCCGCAGTTTAAGAAGAAAAATCCGGGTTCTATCATTTCAAACCCGCAATCCCAAGTTAAATAAATTAAATAAAAACCGTTCAGGCCTATAATTTCAGCCCATAATGATTTTTCCCTATTCTAAAGTCCGTTCGAGTATGTATTATTTCAATCCATAGTGATTTCTAATCTACAGGGAACTTGCAGTGTGATAAACAAATATAAATGAACAGTAACAACATATATTTAATAACAGATGATATGACATGAAATTTAACAGGTTTAACATCATATATAAATAATCACAGGCAGGTAGACATCATATGATTTTCTACACATTCAATTGTTGTTGTTTCACAACTGCATAAGTATAAACGTCGTGTGAGTTTTACTCACCTTTTTGGTGCTGGAGATTGCAATACAAATGACACAGCGGATTCCAAAAGGCATGATGACACAACAATAGGCTCAAGTGGGAAGAGATCCAAGCTTAGAACTTGTGTTACAACCCAAAACAAAACAAAATAATATTACAACTCAAAACAACATTGAATAGTAATAACTTTGAAATAAAAAGAGATACAAATTTGAAATCTTTTGCCTTGTTTTCTACAATGCTTTGCATGGCCTAGGGATTTATTTAAGTCAGGTTTGACATGACTTTGGCTCAGGTTTGATCATAGGAATGCATGGCATAAAGGCAAGAACATGTGGTGGAAGTTACAATATAAGAATATCAAGAGACTAGGCAACATAGTGGAGTTTGGTTCAACTTTTGGCTCGGTCTATGGGTCAAATGGCTCGGCCATCATCAAGTACAGGTCTAGACAGAGGTTTAGGTGGTGAGTAGTGATCTGGACAGAGGTGGTGGCGGCGGCCTAAGGTGATGGTGGTGGTGGAAATGAAGGAGATGAGGCCAAAGTGGTCAACTATCATTGTTTTTAGGCAATAGGTTGCATTCTAGAGGGTTTTGATGACCATAGGAGCTCGGCCTTGGTCAAGATTAGAGGAGTGGCTGGTGGTTATGTCATGGAAGTGATGTAGGGTGGTGGTGGCCATGGAACAAGGAGGAGCCGATCCAAACTAGCATGAGAAAACAAGGCAAAAGTGCATAAAATAGGAAGAAAAGTGGAAAAGGAGATGGAGGCCATTACCAATTTTTTCTCCTAGCCGTGAATGAATGGAGATGATAAATTTTTTTCACGTGAAAATAATGAAAATACACGGCTACTCAAAAAATTACACGGCCAAAAGCATAAAGGAAGGGTTATGGCAAGTGAAAAGACTTTAGGAGGTGAAAAGACTTAAGTTAAATAAGCTTTTTAACTCTTCATATTTCTTATTTCTTTTTAAAACAAATAAAACAGAATAATTTCATAAAATAATTTTAAAAACCGAAAAAAAGTGAAATAATATTAAAATAAATAATTAAATTTAAAGAAAATAGAAAAAGATTTAAAGAAACTGCTTAAAAATCCAAAACAGTGTCCAGAAATTACAAATAAATCACCATTGACTTTGGAAAATTGTTTACTTCATTTTAAAAATATTCTAAAACAAAATTTTGGAATAAAAGGATTTTTAAAACATTTTCAAAGTGAAATATGTAATTAAATTTAGAGAAAATAGAAAAAGAACTAAAGAAATTGTTTAAAAATTGGAAACAGGACATGAAAATTACAAATAAATATCACTAGCCTTATAACATTCTATTTTACTTTAAAACAAATAAAAGTTAAATAAATAAAATAAATAAGGAACATAATAAAGTAGGAACAAGAATAAATAAGTTCTTAAGTAAATATAAAGATAAATAAAGAATTACTTTAATTATTTTAAACTAGGAATTAAAATTTATAAACAGAATACAGCTGACATTTGAAAATGTCAATAACACTTTTGAAAATGTTTAAAACCAAAATATATACATAGCATGTTATTTTACCCATATAAATATAATTATAACATTACATGACGAAATAAAATATTATTTATATAATTTAAAATAAACCATTTTGTTAAATATAGCAAATTACACACAATAGTAAAAATGCATAACTTTCACATTATAAATCAGATTTCAACAAAACGAAAAGCAGTGTTCTTAAAATTTTATTTACTTTCATAATAATATATAAAATTCAAATTTTCAAATATTTAAAATTTAAATTTAAAAGTCAAAGTTTGACTATTTTAACCAAAATTTAGTTTTTGGAAAATTATTCTTGTTGGCACCAAAATTGGTCACCAACACCCTTAGAAAGATTGTGTAGAGAGATTAATGAAGAAAACAAATTAAAATAGAGGAGAGTGCATAAATTAAAGTGCAGAAAGTAAGAACACCGGATTTATAGTGGTTCGGCGTAATACCCTACGTCCACTTTGAAGTTGATCTTTATTTCTTTCCTTGATACTTGATAACAGATACAATCTGTTTCTAAGTATTTGAATACTATTGCAAAGTAAAAGAAATAAGTCTTGAATGAGTCTTGAAAATGGCAGAGTCTCCTCAGTGTTCTCTGAAATCTGATCCCTTTTTCTATGCCCCTGCCTCCTTATTTATAGACGATAGTGGGTTGGATTTCCCTGGTGGGCCAGGTGGCTGAATAGCTCGGTCCAAGTAGCGTAAGTACTATGCGCCGAACCAGAGCGGCCGAACGAGGTATGCCTAGCCTTCCTTTTCGTGTCGAAGGAGGTATGCTGAGCCTTCCTCTTTGTGCCGAACAAGGTATGCCGTTGAGTGAGGGATGTAGGTTGAATGAGGCTGGGATGCCGAACAACTTGGGAATGTCGAATGTTCCTTGGAGGACGAACGTTCATGGATGCCGAACGATCTTATTGCTGAACGATCGCATGTCGAGCGTCCTCCTTTGGACGAACAGTATTCAATACCGAGTGCTTCTTGATGCCGAACGCGATCCTATGCCGAACGATCGTTTGTATGCCGGACGCCCTTTGACCGAGCGTTTACTTCAGCCGAATGTTCACTTCGGCCGAACGTTCACTCTGGCCGGGCGTGTTCTGGATGCCGGGTGTCCTTCGAATGCTGAACACACTTTAAACCGAGTACTCCTTAGAGGCCGAACGTTCACTTTGGCCGAACGTTCTTGGGTAGCCGAGTACCCTTTGGATGCCGAACCTTCCTGGGAGGCCGAGCAGTGGTCAAGCCGAGTACTAAGTTGCCTGGTCAATCCCTTGGGAAACACTTGCCCCCCAAAGTGTGTTACGTGACCGAACGTGATACGCTTTGATCAAACCTTGGTCATCATCCTTATTTGAAAGCTCTCTTGGCCGAACGCAGTAGGGAAGGCCGGGCGTAGTAGGAAAAAGCCGAACGATATACATTACCCTGTGTGACTTTGTATGCCGATCAATCGAGCCGAACGAGACAAGTGCTGGAAGATCCAAGTTGGCCCAAGCCGAACGAACTGAGGTGGTCGACCGATATTGTTTTGACCGGTAGAGCCGGTCAGAACCTCTTCGACTTCCTCTTCCCCCTATAAAACCCGTCTTCTTCTTCCTCCTCTTTTCTTTACTTTTCTTCCACCACTGCAATTTCAAAATACCCCTGCCATTTGACTCTTCGTACTTCTCAGCCCTTTCTAACGTTCGATCCACGAATTAGGTAAAATCCCTTCATCTAACTTCTTTCCCAGATAAGTTTCGAACAATTGGCTTAGGCTAGAATGGAGGTTGTACGGGCTATGCGGGTGGATGATCCAAACCTTGATTTGGATATTCCCATGGCCGAGCAAATTGAGGCAGGGAGGAGTGGTGAGGGATGATCACCCCATAGGGTTTGTGTTGTTTGGGAGAGACGTTGTAGTTCGGCATAATTTTCCTGTGCCGAACCAGGTGGAAGAAGGAATATGGGAGGAGTGCCGAGCGTTGGAGGATGCTGAGTGTTGTTTCGACCGAAAGGGAGTTTGGCCGAACGATTGCTTTGCCGAACGTCAATTTGGCTGAACGGACAGTACCGAACCATGGCAACGCCGGACAACCATAAATGTCGAACCAATCGTGCCGAGCGATATTAGCCGAACAATACATAGGTGTCGAACATACTCTACCGGCCGAACATGACTTAAGCCGAACAAACATAGATGCCAAACTTACCATGCCGAACCAAACATAACTGCCGAACGTAACTTAGGCCGGACAAACATAGATGCCGAGCCAAAAATAACTGTCGAACATAGCTTAGGCCGGACAAACATAGATGCCGAACCAAACATAAACGCCGAACATGGCTTAGGCCGGACAAACATAGATGCCGAACCAAACATAAATGCCGAATATACTTAACATGCCGATCATACATAAATACCGGACCTATCTTCATGCCGAACATAGTTAGTATGCCGAGCATAATTAGGTGCCGAGCACACATAAATGTCGGACATATACAAATGCCGAACATACTCTCTTTGCCCAATTTCATAACTGGTCTTTACTTGGCATAATCGGATAATTACCTCTAGTGTCTTACTGCAGTCGTTATTCAGAAGGCTTTCGGAGACGGTCAGCGATGACGGTTTTCGGAGGCGATGTTTTTAGGCTTGACGTTATATTAAATGCTTATGCACGATTGATTGCACTAGTTCACACACCACACGGGGGGGGGGGGGGGGTTATCTGCGTTGTTAATTCTAACGTCGATCATTTTTCAAGTATAGTTCACACAGGTGCTTGGTTGGGTCTGCTATTTATTCAAGATGTCCAAAAGATCCAGTTCTGGTACACTTTCCGACAAACCTGGGCCGTCTTCTAAGCGAACGGCCCCCGACACAACTGACCCGTCAGCTTCTCCCGCTCATGACTGGGCTCCCGATACTTTGGAATCGTCGATTTTACTGGATGACCCAGTTGACTCACAGGCTTCGAGAATCACTGAAGCCGCTCTTAAGCGGATATGTTCTATTCATGGCATCCCATTTGCTGATGTGCTCGTTCCATCGGGGCATGACCGCCCACATCTGCCCCTAGTGGGATATACGGCGTGTAGCAAATTCATGTGCTGGGTTGGTAGCGTACCACCGTTCAACCTATTCCTCCGTGACGTGCTGCGGTACCTAGATGTCGCCCCGTCTCAGCTTCATCCAAACGTTCACGCTTTCATTTATGGCACGTACATGCTTTCTGTGGCCGTCTTCTCTAGGCCTCTAACCCCTGGCGATATAAGGTACATATACATGACCAAGAAACGGGGAGAAAGCCCCTCTTACATGTTTCTTGAGCCACATTGGAAGTGCTAACTTTTCACTAGCGCGTGGAGTAGCAAATTCGCCCTGTACAAACAGGAGTGGTTTTATGTGCGCTGCCCCTAGGGCTTTGCGAGGCGATGGATTGAAGGAAGTAAATCTTTTCTCTGAGCTGATATCCGCTCCTGGTTGAGGTTGAGCTTCTCCTAACTCACTGTTCTATCTTTTCAGGTTCCATCCCACGTCCCGAGGGCCGAGGGTACTCCGATGCTGTCGACGCCATTAGAGCTCTTCCTGCTGAAGAGCGAGATATCCGAGCCCTCATTTCCAATGAGTCATTATCAAAGTTCGGTTTGCTAGCCCCTGGCCGCCGGGTTAGTCTTCCAGAGGGCGCCTCGCTTCCCAAGCCTGTACACGTCAGAGGGAAAAAATTGCCTGAATCATCTGTTCGCCCTTCTCTTGAAGCACCGGAAGAAGGGGAAATTCTAGGCGAGCCACCTAAAAAGCGAGGTGAGGATTTAGGTCCTGCAGTTGAAGCTCATGATATCGAAACGTCATCTTCCCCTTCGAAGGGGAGAAAGGGGCTGGCGCGCAAGTTGAGGAAGGAGACGGTTGGTGGGACTTCCAAAGCTATGCTGTTCAGCCAGAGAAAGAGGCTTCTTCACAGCGCGTTGGAAGTTCTCTGAAAGGCTTATCGAACCTCTCCATTCCCGACGATTTGTTCAACTATGATTTCGATGACCCATAGCTGTTTAAGTTTCGCTCACCCGTCAGGGGTGATGCGGGCATCCCGGTCCCGATCCAAGGGGAAAAGACTCCCGTTAGCAAAGCCACTGGTCCGTCGGGGGGTAGCACTAGGACACACACAGACACATGCATTTCACTTTGCACCTACTTTTCTTTCACCATTCTGCTCTCTCGCTAATTCGCTATTGTTTGATTGCAGGTGACATGGGGCGCTCTCACGGATACGACCGCCTTTGCGGTTCGTTGACTTTACGCCAGTCTGGTCGGGACTCGGGCCTCGGGAAGCGCCGAGACAGAGACAACGACAGCGACCGAGATTATCATGCCCGGGACTCGTCATCCCGGAAGAAAGCTTATTATCAGCCCGAACACCACCAGGAGACCTCTTCTTATCAGGAGCGAAGCATAGACAAACGTGGCCATAAGAGGTCGCATTCTAATGCTCCCCGGGACCAACACTCTGACTCTTCTTCTACCCGGCACTCTCGAGATTCTCATAGGAAGGGCGAACTTTCAAAGCCGTCTCCTCCTGCTCCCGTAACAGACCCCACAGTGTCGGAGAGATTGGACGAACTTAAGGCTAAGTTTCCGAAGATTTGTTTTGATGGGTTAAAGTTCCTCCCGGCGATTCATCCTATTCCCGGAGATGTCAAACAAAATGCTATCGCCTGTACCAATGACGTCTACGTGCAACATGACGCTTTCGTCTATCTGGCGGAGAAACTTTCTGAAGTCTCTATGGAGCGCCAGCACGAAATCGATCGTCTAAAACTCGAGGCCATCCATGACAGGGATATCATTAAGGCCCAGGACGAAGAGCTGGCTACTTACAAGTCCGAACTTGATGCTGCTCGTCTGAATGCTAAAGATACCGCCGAGGCAGTCTCTCGGCTTGAATTGACTCATAAGAAAGAGCTTGATGAAGCGGTTCAACGGTGTGGGGCATTAGCTTTGGAGAAAGACTCCGTTCAGAAGGAGCGAGATGTGCTTAATAGGCGAGTTAAGGAGCTCGAGGAGCAACTCAATAAGGAGAAGGAAGAGAAAGTGGCCGCCCAGGTTGAGGCACAACACTATTGTGATGAGATCGTCGCCACCCGGCTCTTAAAGGGGAAACTTGAAGACGATCTCTCCAAAATCGAGGCACTGAGGAATGAGGCCCGTGAGGAAGGTAAAAGGGCAGCAACTGTCGACATCGACTCTCGCCTTGAGGCGGCCAGGGAGAAGGTAGGGAGGAGATAAAGACCGAATTCGACCCGCTCATCGCTGAGTTCAATGCCCGAGTTCTCATGCATCGAGATCTAACTTTTCTGGGCGACGGCTACCTTGAGTCATTGGCCGAGGCATGGGAGACCCTGATTCAAATCAGGAAGGTTGAGAGCGGCGTCGATGAGGTTGACGAAGAAGCATTGATAAAAGAATTCCTGAGGGGGAAGGAGCCTTCAGATTTATCAGCGGCTAAAGCCCTCTACAACAAAGGCTCTCCCTCCAGGAAAGGGAAAGAGGTCGCTACCGACTCTTCCGGCGTCGTGCCCCCAGTTCGCATGCCTACTCAATCGGCCAGTCGGCCAATACTTGACCCCTTCGAGCAGCACGTTGGCTATGACCCGGAAGCCCCCGGGCTTGGCATTCATGTTTTATCTCCCATCCCGGAGGGTGAGATCCCCCTGATGACTGAGAACCCACCGGCATCTGGTGAGTAACCTCTGTGCTTCACAAAGATCTTTCTCGTTCCCCCAGAAGTTGTTGTGTTCTAACACTTGTTCTTTTTTTTTCGTGATTTTTGCGCAGGCGGTTCTGACCCCGAGCCCACTCCGAGGAGCGATGCCGCCAAGGAGGTGGAGAAAAAGGTGAGTGGCGCTACTCAAGCTGGCGGGGATCCTGGTCCAGATGCTCAAGTAATCGGGGCGCTTGATGAAGGAAAATCCGAATCTTCCTCGGAGAGTTTTGAAATAGAAATCACAAGCGCCTCTGAGCACACATACGAGTTGAGCATGAAGTAACGGCTCGAGAAAGAGAAAAGAGATACGACCTCAGTCAAGGTCGAGCCGCGTGGAGTGGACCTGGACGATCCTCTGAACAAACCATTGAAGGTCTTTCTTCCTGGCAAGTCCCAGCCCATGAATGTTCCCCCTACGTCTTCGGTCGTCACCCCTCTGTCAGGGAAGGATTCCAAGAGTAAGCGCTCTGGGAAGGAACCATCCAGGAAGAGGTCAAAGAAACACAAGAAATGACCGTCGTCCTCGTTCAACGAGAACTAGTTTAAGTCATGTACTAATTTTTGTAGACTGTGTAAATGGGCTGCTGGCTCCGGACTTCGGAGCGTTTTTGTAACGGGAAGCTTTTTGTGAATAAAATCTGATCTTCACTTTTGTCTTCTCAAAAGACTTTTATTATTTAGTTTCTTTTATGGTTGTGATTGAAATCTGAATTGTTATGGGTAACTTAGACTTCTTGGTTTGTCTTTACATGGCTTGGGAGCTTCCCTGGATTTGATCAATCTCCACTTGGTGCTTCAAGCACTTAGAATATTTCATAGCCCGTATGTTGGGGACTTGACATATCCAAGTCATTTGCGTCATAGTTCCTATTCAAGGAACTCAGAGGTCTGAACTGCTTGTAATTAAGTCTATACACCGGACTTCGAGTACTCCAGTCCGTGCTCCGGGGACTTGGAGATTTCGAGTCATTTGTATTCGAGTCCGCACTCTGGGGACTTAGAATACTCCAGTCCGCGCTCTGGTGATTTAGAGGTTTCAAATCGTTTATACTCGAGTCCGCACTCTGGGGACTTAGAGTACTCCAGTCCGCGCTCCGGGGAATTGGAGATTTTTTGTCGTTTATACTCGAGTCCGCACTCTGGGGACTTAGAGTACTCCAATCCGCGCTCCGGGGACTTGGAGATTTAGAATCGTTTATACTCGAGTCCGCACTCCGGGGACTTAGAGTACTCCAGTCCGCACTTCGGGGACTTGGAGATTTTTGTCATTTATACTCGAGTCCGCACTCCGAGGACTTAGAGTACTCCAGTCCGCACTTCGGGGACTTGGAGATTTTGAATCGTTTATACTCGAGTCCGCACTCCGGGGACTTAGAGTACTTCAGTCCGCGCTCCGGGGACTTGGAGATTTTTGTCGTTTATACTCGAGTCCGCACTCTGGGAACTTAGAGTACTCCAGTCCGCACTCCGGGGACTTGGAGATTTTGAATCATTTATACTCGAGTCCGCACTCCGGGGACTTAGAGTACTCCAGTCCGCACTCCGGGGACTTGGAGATTTTGAATCGTTTATACTCGAGTCCGCACTCCGAGGACTTAGAGTACTCCAGTCCGCACTCCGAGGACTTGGAGATTTTTGTCGTTTATACTCGAGTCCGCACTCCGGGGACTTAGAGTACTCCGGTCCGCACTTCGGGGACTTGGAGATTTTGAATCGTTTATTATAAGCGTTCGTACGCTAGCCAGGATATCATAATTTTTAATTGCGTGTCACAGGAATATCATACGAAGAGACATTGGTCATTCATGGAAAAGATGGCTTCAAGCCTTTATTGATGAAAACTCTTATTACATGCCAAGAAGAAAGCATACTAGAAATAAATGTAACTACTGCATAAAGGAAATAGACTAAGTGTAATAACGCCGCAAATGCTCGCTGTTCCATGCTCGGGGGAGTGTCGCACCATCGACGGTCGTTAGCTTGAAAGTTCCTTCTCCAAGCCTCCGTTCGATGACGTATGGACCTTCCCATGCGGGATTCATGTGCGAAGGGGTTGGAAAGAATCGTTTCAAAACGTGATCTCCCACACTAAAGGTTCTTGGCTGGACTTTTCCATTATAATATTTAGCGACTCGGTGTCTGTATGAGGCTGCTCTCTAATCAACTTCTTCGTGTTTCTCATCAATGAAGTCTAATGATTCCAATAGGAGATCCTGGTTTGACATAGGGTCGTAATAGGTTACCCGGTGTGACAGAACTTCAAGTTCTACGGGTATGACGGCTTCCGTGCCGTACGCCAGTGCGAATGGTGTGTGGCCAGTCACGGTCTTGTGGGTAGTTCTATCGGCCCAAAGCGCTGTTGGGAGTTCATCCACCCACTTGCCTCTAGCCTTTTCCAAACGCTTCTTCAATATGGACTTAATGATTTTATTGACGGCTTCTACCTGCCCATTCGCCTTCGGGTGAGCAATTGCTGCGAACCTTTTCTCAATGCCATACCTCTGACAGAACTCTTTGAATTCCTTGCTTTCGAATTGAGTTCCGTTGTCCGTTATGATGGTCCATGGGAGGCCAAAACGACATATGATATTTCGTACAACGAAATTAATGACTTTCTTGGTGGTGATTGTGGCCATTGGCTCTGCTTCCGCCCACTTGGTGAAATAATCGACTTCCACTATTGCATATTTCGCGCCTCCTTTGGCTATGGGAAGAGATCCAATTAGGTCGATTCCCCACATTGCAAATGGCCAGGGACTAACCATTTGTGTGAGTTCCGTTGGCGGAGCTCTCGGAATCTTTGCATATATCTGGCATTTGTCGCATCTTCTCGCATAGTCTGCAGCATCCCGATTTTACAGTCGGCCAATAATATCCATAGCGGAGGATTTTCCTCGCCAAAGTTTGCCCCCCGGTATGATCACCACATTCTCCCTCATGGACTTCTTCCAACGCACGTTTTACCTCGTCATGGGCCACGCACCGGAGTAAGGGGGTCGAGAATCCCCTCCGATACATTATCCCGTCTTGCATTACATCACGCGAAGCCTTACGAAGGACTTGGTGTCTTTCGCTTCTTTTCTCAGGTAAGTCTCTGTATAGCAAGTATTGTTTGATCGGGGTCAGCCATGATCTCCTTTCGAGTTCGGTCTCCAAGACGAGATCTATCTCCATCATGTCTATACTTGGAGCAAGCAGAGTCTCGAAAGGGAACAATCCCATCTGCTGTGCATCGCCAGTACTCGCGAATTTAGCCAACGAGTCGGCCTCCATGTTCTGTTCGCGCAGGACGTGCGAAATGTCATAATATTCCAGGTTTACTAGTAGCACCCGAACCCGAGCAAGGTAAGGAGCCAGTCTCTGTCCTTTCGCTTGGTAGTCTCCCCGTACCTGATAAACCACCAGCTGTGAGTCGCAGAAGATTTCGATGGACTTTACCCTTAGTTCATTGGCAAGTCTTAAGCCAGCAATCAGTGCTTCGTATTCGGCTTCGTTATTTGTAGCTGTAAATTCGTGCTTCAAAGCGTAGCAAATCGATCGGTTTTCGGGAGTTACCAGAACTATCCCAGCTCCCGACCAACGGTCGTTAGATGCCCCGTCAGTGAACATCTTCCATCGGACAGGAGGGATTACTTTGTGATTTTCACTCGGTTCATCCGGAATGGTGAACTCAGCAACAAAGTCAGCTAATGCCTGCCCTTGGATGGTCCTTCACGGCAGGTAGGTGATATCAAACTGGCTTAACTCGATGTTCCACTTTAGCATCCTACCGGAAGTTTCCGGTCGTTGGAGTACCTGTCGCAAGGGTTGGTCGGTGTAAACACTGATTGAGTGCGCCTGAAAGTAGGGACGAAGCTTGCGTGATGCAACCACCAGGAAATAGGCAAGTTTCTCGATCTTTGGATAATTCTTTTCTGCCCCTGTCAGTCGTTTACTAACATAGTACACCGGCCTTTGAACCTTGTCTTCTTCGCGAACTAGGGCTGTACTGATAGCATGCTGAGACACAGCCAAATATACGTACAACGTCTCGTGGTCTACTAGTTTTGACAACACTGGAGGACTTTCCAAGTGTCTTACCAGTACTCGGAATGCTTCCTCGCAGTCAGTCGTCCATTCGAAGTTTCTCTTTCCTTTCTTTATGACATCGAAGAAAGGAACACACTTATCTGTGGCTCTGGATATGAATCGACTGAGCGCAGCTACTCTTCCGTTCAAGCTCTGTACCTGTTTTATGGTTCTAGGTGCCTGTATATCTCGGATGCCTGGATCTTTTCCGGGTTAGCTTCAATTCCTCGTGCATTCACAATGAAACCCAAGAACTTTCCCGATGCCACGCCGAATGAACACTTTGAAGGATTGATCTTCATCCCATAGTTCCTTAGTATATCGAACATTTCCGCCAAGTCTCGAATGTGGTCGTTTGACTGCCGTGACTTCACAAGCATGTCATCCACATAGACTTCCATTGTTTTCCCAATCTGATCTTTGAACATTCGATTTACCAGACGCTGGTAAGTTGCTCCGGCGTTCTTCAGTCCGAAGGGCATCACTACATAGCAGTATAACCCAACATTTGTGACAAAACTGGTGTGTTCTTGGTCTGGGATGTGCATCGGAATTTGGTTGTATCCAGAGTATGCATCCATAAATGACAATAACTCATGCCATGCAGTTGAATCGACCAGTTGATCAATTCGTGGTAGCGGGAAGCTATCCTTCGGGCATGCTTTGTTTAAATCAGAATAGTCAACGCAGGTTCTCCATTTCCCATTTGCTTTCTTTACCAACACAGGGTTGGACACCCATTCCGGGTAGAGGGCGTCGCGGACAAACCCATTGGCTTTGAGTTTATCCACCTCCTCTTTGAGAGCAGTAGACCTTTCCGGGTCCATGCCTCTCCTTTTTTGCTTCACAGGTACGTATTTCGGGTCTATATTCAACATATGGCTCGCAATTGCAGGGGAAATCCCACGCATATCAGAGTGTGTCCAGGCGAAGACATCAAGATTCGCTCGGAGGAAATCAGATAAATTCTCTGCCATTAGGGGATCGAGCTGTGACCCAATTTTAAGAACTCGTGTCGGGTCGCTGTGGTTAACTGGAATATCAATTGTTAGTTCGGCCGGTGCTGCGTCTGGTTCCCTGGGTTCCCCTTTGTCATCTCTCAGATCTATGTCTCCAACGATCCGAGAATGTCGCCCGAGCCAGGGCTCGGGCGCTAATTGTCAATCATCAGAATTCGGGATGCGGACGATGCTGTCCGCAGTCTTTCCCTTTTCTCTGCGCTGGGCCTCTCTCAGCTCAGCCACGTAACATGCACGTCCGGTTGCTTGGTCGCCATGCACTACGCCAACCCCTTTGTCTGTCGGGAATTTCAGTGTGAGACACCACGGGGCCAAGACTTCCCTGAAATCTGCGAGGGCTGGTCGTCCCAAAAACACGTTGTATGGTGAATCAACATCCAACACTATGAATGGTAGGATTCGCACTCTCCTGCGTTCACCTTGTCCCAGCTCAACTGGTAACTCCACATATCCTACTGCGTCTGTGGCTGCGCCGTTAAAGCCATGGATTCGGGCTTTAGATGGTTTCAAATCCTTAGTCTCCAGCTTCACTTGGTCATACGCTTTGTTGAAGATGATGTTAACGGAACTTCCGCAATCAATTAGGATTCTCCTTATGAATGTCGGTCCGATGGTTGCGGATATGACCAATGGATCGATGGTGGGAGCTTCCACCTTATCCGCGTCTCTATTCCTGAATACAATATCGTCGTGCATCGTGCGTTGCTACTTTGCGGGAGTTCCATCCTCCACATTTGAACAACACTCATGCTCTGTATGTCTCAAGGAATTAGCATATCGCTCCATTTCCTGCCAATTTTTATCCGCAGGATGAGGTCCACCAGCAATTATGTTAATAACCAATCTTCCCACAGTTCGAGTAGGTTGCTCTGGTTGGTGTAGAGCTGTGCCACGTCCGGGGTCTGAAGTCTCTTGTCTTCCTTCTGGCGTATCTTTGACGAATTCCTGCAGCTTCTTCTGCCTAATCAATTTCTCAATAGCGTCATGGAGATGCCTGCATTCGTCTGTGTTGTGCCCATAAGACTCGTGAAAGCGGCAATACTTTCCAGTCCGCTTTTTCTCCTCTGTTGATTCCTTAGGGCGTGGTTTTCTGTATTGAAAAGTGTTGCAGGTCGATAAGTAGATGTTTTCAAGAGACGCATTCAGTGGAGTGTATTCGTTGTAGGTTGGGATCCTTGACTTCCATCTCCCCATTTCCTTCTTCTTTCCAGGATTTCCACTTCCAGTTCCCTTAGACTGCCCGGGCTTATTTTGGATGTGGGTCTGAGTCTTTCCAGGGTTATCGTCGGTTGCTTTCATGGCGATGTTGCCCTTTACAGACTCCTGAACGGACCCTGGTGCCTTGTCTTTCCTTATCCACCGAGCTTCTTCCCACCTTATGAACTGGTGGGCTTTCGAATAGAAACGTTCCAACGTAGCTGGTGGCTTTCCCGCCAACCAATCCCCAAATTCAGAGTCTGGATCCACTCCACGCATTACTGCCATAAAAATCGCGTGGTCGTTTGGATTGCTCACTTCAGTGGCGGCAACATGAAATCTCTACAAGTATACTTTCAGTGATTCTCCAGGAGCTTGGGTCATGCTTGATAAGGACATCACATCCTTGGGTCGAGTGGCGTGTATCCTGAATTGTTCTATGAATTTCCTTGCTAATTCGTCGAAGTTTGAGATTGACCGTGGAGGAAGTCGAGTGAACCACATGGTGGCAATTCCGGACAGAGTTATTGGAAAGCACCTGCACTTAGTTGCGTCGTTGGCCCTCGCTGAATCCATCATCCATCCATACCTCATTACATGTTGTCTAGGGTCAGTTTTTCCTTCATAGACGGGTATGGTGGGCATGTTAAACTTCCTTGGGTATTCAGCCTGTAGAATGGTATCTGTGAAGGGAGTATGACTCTTAGACATTCCCCAATCTTCATTAGTCAAACCTTGATTCTCTCTCATCAACTGCCTGACCATAGCTGTCAAATCCGGGGTTTGTATGGTAGGAGGAAGGTTGGGTTTCACTCCACGGGCTTGATTTCTAGTAGAGCGATCAGTGGCACCTGCTTGGTCATCTTCATCCTTGCGGCGTCTACGCCTGGGAGGTTCATCAGCTGAAGTTGAGCTATCATCTTCGGAGTAGGGGACAGGGCTACCTCCAGCATTCTAATGCTGCTATTGAGCAAGTTGGGCCATGAGGTCAGCATTAACTTGCATTTGCTCAGCCAGTTGCCTTCTGCTTTCCGTAAGCTCTTTTATCAAGTCATTCAATTTCGCTCGTGAAACAGCTTCCGCTTGGTTTTGGCTGGAGGGCCCCGTGCCTCGAATTGCTTGTTGATCGTTTGGTCCAAGTTGTTGAACACTAGTGATTTCGCGGGCATCTACATTTTGGGAGGTCGATCTTATTCGTGGTCTTCCCATGGTAGAGTCGTTGGTTGTAACTCTGAGTAGAATCAACAGATGCCTTACGAATAATTACGGATCTTCTTCGGGGGATTTATGCAATCCAGTAGCTACAAAGTAGATCCTCACAACCTGAGAAATTCGGTTCTCAGTGAAAGCACCAAAATTGGTCACCAACACCCTTAGAAAGATTGTGTAGAGAGATTAATGAAGAAAACAAATTAAAACAGAGGAGAGTGCATAAATTAAAGTGCAGAAAGTAAGAACACCGGATGTATAGTGGTTCAGCGTAATAGCCTACGTCCACTTTGAAGTTGATCTTTATTTCTTTCCTTGATACTTGATAACAGATACAATCTGTTTCTAAGTATTTGAATACAATTGCAAAGTAAAAAAATAAGTCTTGAATGAGTCTTGAAAATGGCAGAGTCTCCTCAGTGTTCTCTGAAATCTGATCCCTTTTTCTGTGCCCCTGTCTCCTTATTTATAGACGATAGTGGGTTGGATTTCCCTGGTGGGCCAGGTGGCTGAATAGCTCGGTCCAAGTAGCGTAAGTACTATGCGCCGAACCAGAGAGGCCGAACGAGGTATGCCGAGCCTTCCTTTTCGTGCCGAACGAGGTATGCTGAGCCTTCCTCTTTGTGCCGAACAAGGTATGCCGTTGAGTGAGGGATGTAGGTTGAATGAGGCTGGGATGCCAAACAACTTGGGAATGTCGAATGTTCCTTGGAGGACGAACGTTCATGGATGCCGAACGATCTTATGCCGAACGATCGCATGTCGAGCGTCCTCCTTTGGCCGAACGGTATTCAATACCGAGTGCTTCTTGATGCCGAACGCGATCCTATGCCGAACGATCGTTTGTTTGCCGGACGCCCTTTGACCGAGCATTTACATCAGCCGAATGTTCACTTCGGCCGAACGTTCACTCTGGCCGGGCGTGTTCTGGATGCCGGGTGTCCTTCGAATGCTGAACACACTTTACACCGAGTACTCCTTAGAGGCCGAACGTTCACTTTGGCCGAACGTTCTTGGGTAGCCGAGTACCCTTTGGATGCCGAACCTTCCTGGGAGGCCGAGCAGTGGTCAAGCCGAGTACTAAGTTGCCTGGTCAATCCCTTGGGAAACAATTCTATTTAGTCATATTTGAAATTCTAATCCAAATCAAATTCAAAGTTTATATTTAAAATAACAAAATTTATTCTTTTTTATAAATAAAGCTTTTAAATCTAGAAATTCAATTTAAAAATAATTGTAAAATACAGGGTTGTTACACTCCCCCCCCCCCCCCACTCAAAACTTTTCGTCCCCGAAAAGGAACGAGGTACGGGAAAGCACAGAAAAGATAGAATGAAATAGGATTAAGGTAAGATGACAAGAAGATTGAAATTATACCTGATAATTGTTGTTATAGGTGAGTTTGACAAGGTGGAGATGATCAAATCAAGAACACAAGCACGAAAAGATCCTTTAGAATCTGATTCACCCTTTTCCGTTTGACCGTCGGTCTGTGGATGGTAAGCAGTGCTCAGATCCAGATGAGTACTAAAGATTTTCAAAGATTATAGAAAGATTTCTAAATAGACTGGTATAAGCAATAGCCTCCCCATTCTGTAGCAAGATAAGGAAAAATAAGGACAACTAAAAGATAGTTTGAAAAACAAAATAAGATAATAAATTTGAAACCACGATGCTTTGAAATCATAATACTTCAGAGATGTTATTATTTGGAAATCATACTACTAAAGATCATAACACTTTTAAAATAATCTTCATTTAAACCATTTAAATTCAAGGTCAAATAATATTCATTTTAAAGTTGTAACATTTCTAAGTTCATTTATTCAATTATAAAATTTCCAAAACATCAAATACAGCAGTACTTTTGAAGTACTACGGTAGATATATTAGTATTTCAATCAGCTCAATTTCAGAAATATTCATTTGGATATCATTTACTTATGATTTATTAAAACAAACTTTTGTGAATAGAATATCCAAATCAAACTATACTTCATTTATTAAGTCAAAAGTTCACTATTTTACTTAACTCTTAATTTAACATATAACCTAACACTTTATTTAAAATACTCATTTCATAAATAAGATATTCCTTCAATAAGTTACACTTAAAATTCCATTTGATAACCAAATTCTCAATTATCTAATTTTAGTGATATTAAAAATACATTTTTCTATTTAAGCCATAATTATTCATTTGTCAAGACATATCTATTACATAAATAAAATATTTATCATATCAAATATAACGATAAAATTTCTTTACACATTTATTCATTTAGACATCAATTAAACTATGATTCCAAGTTAAATAAACTTTATTACAAAATATCCCATTCAAATATATTTTATTTTATCTATTCAAAGATACATTATTTATTATACAAACATACTCATTTTAGGAAACAATTTTTATTAAAATTCCTAGGTTAGACTTAAGGTTCCATATTAAATCAAATTTGATTATTAAGTTATTTAAATAAAACTCTTTAAATTCCTTTTTCTTTATTTACCTCTATTAATCTTTTATAACTAAAATTTAAGCGTATAACATTTATTGTAACCACTCAAATTTTATTTATAAAATCTTTTTATATTGTATATTATCCAATTACATATTAAACTTCTGAAAATTAACGTAAGTTATATTGGAATGAAATTGTGTGTTATACAAATAAAACTTTCAAATTCAATTATCTCAAGTTTGAATCATTTATCCAAATTTTTGATTTTCTTTTTATAATTGAAATCATTCTTCAAGCTAAAATTTAAGAACTAAATTTTCGATTACCTCCAAACCATTTGGAGATAAGTAATTATATATACATAATATGTCAAATCAATTTTAAATAATATATCTATATATATTATATATCAAGTCATATTTTAGAAATTCAAATTAATTAAATTCCCAAAACAAAGCTGTAGCAAGACTACAAAATAGTCTCTTCACTTCAAAACTCGAAAATGAACGTCGATGATGCTGCAGTCATCATCGACGTTATTTTCCAGCGACAAAGAGAAGAGCACTAATTTTAAACATTAAAATTCTTTGGTAACAAATTTCTATTTGAAAATACTTTAAATAATATATCCCTTTTTAAAACTTTAAACCAAAGTTCCAAATCATCGGAATTTGAATTATCAAATTCTTGGTTTTAAATTCATTTCAGTTCCCAAATAAATTTATAAACAACTATTTATAAATTCATTTGTAGAACAATAAATGATAAATCAAGTATTATCCTTTCAAATTATCAACTAAAATAAATTTATTAAGTTCCATAAACTTATATATCAAAATTTATTTCAGTAACCAAATTTTAAAATAATATTATGTCAGTTTGTTCTGTCAAAGTGTTTTGAAAATCTTATCGATAGCGTTGATCAGACGAATCGATCAGAAACCCAATTCAACTTCAACAACTCAAACAACACAATATATAAAATATTTTAATTATAAATATTAGTTTACAAATACACTATACATAAATAGATTTTCAAAGAAGGATAGAGATTCAAATATGATTAACTCAAATCAAAGGAAATTCTGATTTGAAAATAAGTTGGAAACAAGGATGAGATGATTAAATAACAGAATAGGAAGATGGATAAGCTTATATAAATCGCGGGCTCCTTGCCGCCACTTGCACCACCACCACCAGACAACTCTGTAACGACCCGCAAATCCGTACCCCTTGAGTCAACACTGTTCAAACTAAATCAAATCAAGTTGTACAGAAATACAAACCATTTGGGTTAAAGAAGAAGAGGTAGAAGAAGAAAATAGAAATCAACAACAGAATCTAACCATTCGCAGCTGAATAAAATATAATAGATAATAAATGATCTTTACTCAAATAACAAATATATCTGTTTATATATTACATCATCAGAGTACGTCAGTCACAGTTCGACATCAATAACATACAACTAGATACACAGCTACTCTACACAGCGGAATATATATAAACAAGTACGGAAGTACGTATTGTCATCCAGCTCGTCTCCTGAGCTCCACAACATCAAAGTCCTGTATCCTATAATACTCTATCTGACCCGAGCATTACAGTTAAATAACACCCGATCAGTCTGGAATACCAACGTGAGAAAATCACACTCAATTGATCATTAAAGTTTCAAAAATTCTTTGAAACAAAAGCATCTCGTAAGACCACGTCACAAATAAACATGCCGGGTTTTTACCTTATGATAGCTAATTTTTTTTTATAGAAATCCTCTGATATTATAATAGGGTCTATATACAAATACTTATAAAATAGCCGAAATTGTTACATCTATTAAATTCTAGCTACTAGCCACAGAGTGAATGATACAAACAAAACTCATATAAGGCTCGTAGGGAGAATGGATTTCCAACTAATGACTAGGCACTGGGGTACTACCTGTCACAGTACGTGGCCTAGATCATAGTACCGAGGAGTACGCCCGCTCCTCTGCAACACAAGACTGGGACTACCCCTTACTGGATAATCCCGAGTGAGATCACCCCACGGTTGGGATCAGCAACCGCCCACTAAGCTGAAATAAAAAGGGACATCTAGGTAGGGATGACCTCACCCTGCTTGGGTGCTACCCACCTAGCCTTGTTGCATAACCCCTGATTTTCAGTCATTCCCATTTGATGAGGTTTGAGGCTAAGCGCTACCTTTTTAGAACATATCTCTTAGAATGCCCATCGTCCACCTGACGATGTTTCGCAAGCATTCATCCATACAAGTCCTTCCCGGGTTCGGACGGAACCGAAGGCACTATTCCTGCTACATCCATTTTGGAAATACCCTCAGGATTAGTAGCGACTAGCCCTTGAACTTCACTGCTCCAACTTCGAATCCAAAATCGTTTTCCACGAAACGTACAAACCGGATCGTAGTGGTTTTCGAGAAATAAATCTCGATCCCGGCCTCTTCGAAACGACCAACGCATTTGGCCAATATTGATAGTCGGTGATTTAACTATCAATTTATATTCACAAACATCCATCATACAATAAATAATTTCCCAAATTATTTATTAACTTCAAACATCTTCAAAAGATATATTTTTATTTTCCATCCTTTGAAAACTGTTTCAAACCATTCTTTCTTTTCAGAATAAACTTCCAAATATTTTCTATCTCCACTGAAATTGCCAAGCACAAAACTAGATTTTTAAAATAATTTAAAACACTTTACCTTGAAATATACTTTAAAACATTTGAGTTATACAAGAGTTTGTTAAAAATACATACTATATGAATATTTGAAAATAAGGTTACTTAATAAAATATAAAACTAGATTTTCTCTTTTAAAAACAAAATATTAAGTCACTTTTAGATAATTACTGCTATAATAGATTAAAGAAAATACTTACTTTTAGAATTTAAATATTTAGAAATAATAAATTTTCCAATATTCACTTTTTAAAAACAACCTTAAAACCTTTAATTTATATTTAACAATTTATTTTGAAAACGTACTTGGTTATCCAGGGATAATTTCCAATCTTAATCACTTAAATCAATTTTCCAAATTGATTTTCAATTTATTCCATTTGAAATAAATTTCTTTACTTACTCAGTTCATTTCAAAATTCATTAATTATGGACTTTATTATTAATGTTATTATTTTCCGTTTGGTTTTTAATCTTTTAACTGAAATATACAGATTTTCAGATTTTTCCCAATTTCCTCTTTATTCTTTTCAATAATTTAAATCTTCTATTTTTAAATAAACATTTTGTTCTTTTAAACAATAACACTGAAGTTTCAAACTTCATTAACTTTTTGTTTATTCAAAATTCCTTTCCATATACAAAATTTTATTAATTAGCATTTTGAAACCACTAATATTCTTATTCAATTCACTTTAATTTATTTACATTCTTTATGATTATTTCTTAAAAGTTCACTTATTTTATTTCCTTTCAAAGTCCAATTTTATATATTTAGATAAAACAGGGTACCGAAATATCCAAGCAGACTATAACCTTCAATATTCTAATATAATTCATCATAGAATATCAAATAATCACAACAGAGGGTATTAAATAATTTAAATAAATGTTGAGGGATCAAGTAGGATCCCTCCAACCTGTTTTCCCTGCATCCACAGACGTTAGCATACTATAAAATGCCAATTCCAAATATATATCACACTATAGTACATCAATCAATTCAACCATCCAAACAATTATTTAAATTTAATAACTTAAATTTAACTGAGTGTGATTAACTCACCTTTGTTATCGATTTGCAATCTAGTTCCATTCAGCTTGGTTTCCTGGTTTTGACCTTGTATAAACAATTTATATAATTTATTAACATTTGGAATAATTGAATTATTAATTACCATTTAATAGATTTAATAAATCAATAATTTAATTTAAACTATTTCCTTTTAAATAAAATTATCTTTATCGACAAATAATTAACCAGGTTTATTAGATAAATTAATCACTACTTAATAGATTAAATTTTAACTTATAATTTGATTTAAACTAATTTTCCCTTTGAAATCTCTAGTGACAAAAATAAAATAAGTTATTTTTAAACAAGTGAATCACCTTAATTTATTATTTAAGATAAACTAGTTAGCCTTACTCACTGACCAACTAAATGAATTAAAGTTTAAACTTGCTTAAATTAGAGTTGAACAGTAAGTAAAATATACATATATTAATTTAATAAAAGAGAATACCTCACTGCTCACTCTAACCACGCCACCATCCCTCCAGAACATCGCGACTGCTCCCACATCATCCACCGACATCGGTGAACGACTAGCCGATCCAACTCGCGACCAACATCGTTCAAGACTCACCACAGGCTGCTACGCGACCCACCAGCTCCTTGCGACTCGCCCACGCCCTCACCGAAACCGCCTTGAGCTTCCACGCCATCCAAAATCTACCTAAACCTAAAGCAAAAACGCAACAACCCCTCTGACCTACGGCGCCACCAACAGCCGACCACGACCTCGCGGCAACCCCAAATCGCAAACTCGGCCGTCCCCAAAACCCTAATCGCGACCGGCCCCCACGTCGACGCTCGCCGAACCCCACCTTAATCGAATGCAACAACCCCTTCATCAGCGAAATATACAAGGAGGAGGCACGATTCAGTTATGGCGAACTAGAGAGGAAAAAAAAGAAAGACGGAATGATTCGAACTGAGGAGAGGTGAAGGTTATGATTTTATTTCGACCATTGCTTTTCTTTTAAAGACGTAAATTATGATCTGAACAGAAAAGAAAGGGGGACACTGATTTGAACGAAGGGAAAGGTTAGGTCGGCTATGCTTACATTGGTATAGAATAGGGTGGCTATTGATTTAACCTTTATACTTTATATTTATTTATTTTCATTTTTATTTATTTATTTATTTATTTAAAAGAAACTCGATCAAATTTTCAGCGCGTTTTTCCACCGTACGCTCACACAACAACTCCAAATGCTACGAAACTTGAAACCCGATAATAATTCAATATTACGAACCCAATGGAACTGGTTCCGTCGAATTCCGAGACTGTGTCTCGAAAGGCTATTTTTAAATTCAATTTAAACGATATAAATTTCAAAACTGCACAGATCACTGTTAATTTCAATTTTAACACTTCTATTGTCTTCAGTATTATCAATATAAGTTTTATAAGCCTTCAAATTATTTTTTTAGCAGGCTTAAAACTCCATATTCAGCATTTTACTCAACTTCAAATTATTTAATTTAATAATTTAATTGTCAAATAATTAATAATATTAGTAATTCAAGTTAAAATTACTATATTGAATATTTAAAATCAATTAAATATTCCGATTTTAAATGCTCAAAAATTCCGGGTCGCCACATTCCTCCCCCTTAAAAGAATTTCATCCCTGAAATTACTAGTTAGAAAAATGATACAATACCCGTTTACTTTTCCTCAAATCCAAACAATTCAACATCTTACCAACGATCTTTTTATAAAAGACCCATTATTATTCTTATTAACTTTTCAAACTTTTCCATAGTTCCCAAACAACTTTATTTATACAATCATTCAAATTATAATTCAAAACTAAATTTTGAATTATCAAAATTTTCTCAATTTTTTTTCTAACTCCCAAAATTCTCGAAATTTTTTTGCCAGCGTCTCCTTTGCGGCTAGCCCGGTACAACTACAAAAGGCCTCTACCGGCTCCCAAATCTCAAAAGAAAACAAAAATCGAAGTGGCTCGACCCAAAAACCCAATCAAATTTCACAGAAATTTAAACACATACCTTTTTGTCGAGCATTTCAAATTTATCTTCTGGAATAAAAACCCATTTTTCTTTTCCTTCATAATACCTGTATATTCCACTTAGCAATAATATCCAATCACAACATTCAAAACATTTTATTGACTTCCTTACCAAATGTCAACCTCTATTCATCCAAATATTAACTTAGAATATATTTGTAATACCAATTTCCAATTGAGTATGCACCATTCCTTACTTAAGTTTAGTATAAGCATTTTATATGCTTCTTATATTTATTTTCACCTTACCACTTTAGTTTATCTCTATTTTTATTCAAATCGATTCTTCCATTTCCATATGAATTCAATTTATCCTCAACTCTGAATATTTGGATTTTATTTTTTTCATTTATACTTATTCATGTCATTATTTTAAATTGGTTTCATTTACTAATTTATTCCAATTTTCAATTTGAAATCGTTTTGCCTTTAACAAAAAATTTCCAAAATTTTTCAAAAATTTTCTAACTCCTAATTTTTTTGGTAGAGTCCCCTTTGTACGGAGGAGCTTTTGCAATTTGACAAAGGATATAAATATATATACATTGACCCACCAGGTCGGAAAACCAAAAACAGTTCATATTTCCTATTTTTATTGCGTAGGCGTACCTTATTTAGCATTTTTAAGCAAGCAGCTTATTTATTTAGCAATTAACGCAATCAAATCCAGCCACACAGCTTCCAGATACCTGTACTTACTCAACTAAAACATGTAAGTATGAAATATATGTGATTTGTTAACATTTCACTTTTACTTACATAGCCAAAACATGAATTCTATGAACAATGCATGCTATTCAATTTTCAAAATCACAAATAAGATTTCGCTATCCATTTTAATTTCTTACAACCAAATCACACATTATCTTACTTAATCCTAAAGGTTAACAACTCACAAACTTACATTAATTTATTTTTAAGCAAAACGATCTCATATTTAATTCAGTTGATCTCAAAATCATTTTATTTTACCCTATCAATTCATAGAATTTTAATTACTTCCATTTACATCAAATGACAATTTATTCTGTGCAATTTGACGAGATCTATGTGAATAAATAAGTACTTATGTTTTATAACCGATTTAAATTGATTTCAACTCAATTTATGCTTAATTATATTCTATTTTTAAATTTATTCACAATCCATATATTCTCATTTTCATTGCATTTTTAATTTCGAATCCATTCACTTGCATTTCATTTTACTAACCAAACCAGTTCCTTCAAAACCATTAACAAATTAAGTTCATCTTCATTACCAGTTAAATATCCTTTTCATTTTAATTCATTCACGACCCTTTAATTAACTCGACACAACCTAAGCTTGCATATTACTATCCATTCCGAAATTAATTCAGCCCAAGCTTTAGTTACTTTATTCAATTTATTCCATATTTGTTTATGCCAAACTATTTTATTTAGCTCGAAGACAATCCAGGCTATTTCATTCAACAACCATTTCAATTTTATTCACGATCTAGTCATTTTCGATTCATTTCTTATCCGCATTCATTTAAAATCATTCTATTTTTCTTATTGACTCCAAGTTATTTCAATCCCTTAACAATTTAAATAGCTTACAATTATTTAATTAAAAATTTCATTCCATTAAATATTATCTGTAACTCATCGAATTTTATTTCTATTAAAATTTATTTTCACTTGATTTAAAACCAATCCAATATTATTAAACTTAGTTTAAGTTGAATTAAATTCAATTATCCTCCATCTATTAGCTTAAGTTAATTTACTTCAATTTATTCAATGTTTTATACTTAAGCTCATTTTCATTTTACAAGTAAACTCTCTCTCAATTAAATCTCATTTTAAATCTACAATTTCTTTTGATTGGTTATTATAAAATTTAACTTTCCAGATTCAACTCATTCAATTGATTACATGGCCATTTCCAATTAAATTTCACTTATTTGGATTTTATTTGCAACTCAAACCATTACTATTTTAATACAATTTCATTTTTATTCGATACATTTCAATTATACTTAGTTTGTTAACACTTCAAGTCAAATTTTTATTTATAACTCAAGTTCTAATTCCACCATTTTCTTTTAATTTACCATCCAATTCATTAACTTACAATTCAATTTCGTACTCGATTCATTTAATTAATTACAAGGCCACCTCCAATTATATTTTCTTCACTCGTGATTCAAGTCGAATTTGATTTATAACTTGAGTTTTATTTTTTTAACTTCATTTTTAACTCATAATTCAGCTTTTATTTAACTACATTGGGTTCTCATTACATATTTCATTATCTAATTTATTATCTAAATAGTTTTTCGCCAATTTATAATCCAAAACTTGATTTTAATCTCAAAATCTCCTCATTTAGTTTTCTTAAGTTCAATTTATTTTTTTAATTCAGGTTTTGATTTTCATTTTATTTTTCCATTCATCAAAAATATTTATTTTGGGTTTTCTATTCCACTTTCAAATTTTATAAGTCACAACATATTATTTACACAATCCCATTCATTCAAGGCTTAAATATATTCTTCTTTTATTTTTAACTCAAGCCTTATGCTTATTTATAACCCAAGCATATTTTTATTTCCATGGATTTTTTTTATTATTTTATAAGTTATTCCAACTCATTCCAATTCAATTTTATTTTAACTCAGATTTATTAAATTCAATTCGATTTCAACTTAATTCGAATACAACTGTATATTATTTTCAACTTATTCAATTAATTTCAATCCAGTTAAATTTTTATTTCCCCATCTAAGTTAATTTCATTTTTAACCTTCCACTTTAAATTTAAATTTCCAACATTCAAAATTTGTAATCCCTTCCTGATTTAAAAATCATCTCAATTTATAAGTTTACAACCTATCTCATCAGGATTTTTAAACATCCAGCTTTTGGTTTCAAATTATTTTAAAATCTTCAACATCACAAATCTCATTTCTCAAAAGTCAAACCAAGCCTGGTTTTATTCCCAACAAATTTCCTTTGAGATTTTCAAAACAACTAACTTTTCTGAATAAATAAATTTTGGCAGCAATCCGTCACTTAGAAATTCGAAAATGAGTACTGATGATGCGGCCGTCATCATCAGAATTATTTTCCAATAATCCAAGTGATTTCAATGCTATATCACTTTCAAAAATTTATTTAAAACAAATTTCCTTTTTAGAAATATCTCTAAAACAATAATGCTATTATTTATCTTCAAAATAATTCTGAATCTCCGGGATTTAAATTTCCAATCTTTCTTAAATCAATTTTAACTATAATTCATTTGCATGGCTTATGCTCATACAAATTCTCATTTGATTATATTCCAATTTATAATTTACATTTATAATTCATATTTATAAATTTCATTTTATAATGAATTTATTCCCTTAAACTTTGGTTATATTTCAATTTCTAGTTAAATTTCCACTCGGTAATGATAATAATTTAATATTATTTTTCCTAACATCCAAGCAACCATATATTAGCTAAAATAATTTATAAAAAAATTTCTTTATGTAACGACCCGCTATTTTGGACTATTATCATCCGCACATGTCGGACTTGAATAATTCAAAATACCGAATTGTTAATTTAAATTTGGCAAAACTCAGATATACAGTAAATAAATAATCACAGAATTACAGACACAGAGTAATAATACGCAACGGAAGTAAAAGAAATAGTAGTTCATGAAGCTACTATATAAATATATTAGATACATTAAAGTTTACAACAGAAGAGAAATACGATACATCAAATACAAATCAGAATACATCACTGGAATCATCGAATACTGAAAGCGGAATAGATGGCTGGATCTTCAAGCAAAGCTCCAACTCCAAAGATGAGCCTCGAAAGCTGGTATTCTCAGTCTGACCCGAGCGTAAAGCAAAACACAAAACACTCGAGTCAGGATTAATATTCTCATATCAATAAATCCAACTCAAGTGAAATAGCAATCGAAATACAAGTAACTCAAAGGATGTTGGAATCACCATCCTCTAAGGATCCGTTAAACTATCTACTATGTAGTAGTGCACGCTAAATAGATAATGTCTATCAGTAATATAAAGTATCAAAATAGTGTTAAGGCGTTACCATTATCCCCCTTAACACATTTTATAAATGTCATACTCTATACAGCACTGTAAACTCCACCGTAAACTGGTGAGCTATCAGGGAGTACTCCATAGGTATAATACAAAACAAATTCGTAGTGGTCGCGTATATAGGATAAAAGTATGACAAGGCATATGAGGCAATACCCAAGGTAGTGAAACTACCGTTTGCCTGATCCGGACTGGTGAAAACGCATCGCCGCAATGATCGCAACACCGCGAAACAACACTCCTGAAATTCCGAGGGTGCACCAATCAATCACAAGTAATGAGTAGTAGTTACGAAGAAGTGTGTTCGCTCGAGGTGGCTAATCCCATTTGGCCCGGCACGGCTCCTGATTTTAGTCATTCCCAATTTTGACACAAGTGTCAAGGCTTTCCATTATCGTTCTCTTTCTTCAGTCATCACGTACATCATTCCAAACACTTCATTCTGCATCATCACTCCGTGCATAGTTATTAAAGTGGTTTTCGGTTTAGATAGAGAGTATATCCATAACCGATTCCGGTCTCTTTAATAACTTTCGTAATTATTACACTGATTGGTCGTTTAATATATTTCAAAAACAAATCAATTTCAATTTCAATTTCAATTTAGAATTTATAAATCAACATTTCATTTGTCTTTTCTAAACAAATTTCCATAATTTACGTTTCATAACTACCAAATAACCATTCCAAAATCTTATAATTCGATTTCAACTTTTATTTCAACAATACAAATATTCATTTAATTTCGTATATAAGTTTCATTCCGAAATCATTTAAATTAATTTAATTTAACATTCAAAATCAATTTCAATTCATTAATCGATTTTATTCAATATTCGTTAAGTTTACTATCATTCAAACAGTTTTCCATTTAATTTCCAATTCATTAAATCAATTACTTAAGTTCAACTTCATTATATCAACTTACAAATTTAATTAAATTAGTTTCGTCAAATCAAATTCTTTAAATTCCAAATCTTTCATTAATTTCAATACATCGCAATTTATTTCTTGTTAAAGAAATTCAACTTAAATTATTTATTTACTTAGTTTCAAATTTCAAAACTCAATCAATAAAGAACTAAATTTCACATATTCAAGAAATTCAATTCCACTTATTAACTTACTTAAATAATTTCCAAAACTTAATTGATAAATAAACCAATTTCATTTATTAACAAAGTTCAAATTCACTTAATCAAAAGTTCAAGTTCTCTTATCAAAGAATTCAATTTTTATTCAATTATCAAATAATTCAATCTTATTCAATTATTAAAATTTCAATCATAATTGTTAATAATTTCAAAAATTAATAATTACAAACTTGATTATCAATTCAAACTTAATTATTAAATCATTTCCACTTAATTATGAATTCAAACTTAATCATCAAATCATTTCAACTTAATTATAAATTCAACTTAATAATTTCAAACTTAATTATAATTTCAAACTTAATTATAATTTCAAATTTAATTATTAGATGATTTCAAACTTAATAATTTCAAAACTCAATTATTACTAATTCCAAATTATTATCAATAATTCCAAATTTAATAATTAAATTTTAAACAACGTTCTTTCATCAGTTACTACGTTAATATTTGTTTCATATTTCAATCTTTACATTTCCTTTCAAAATTCAAATTCCAACTTCATTTCAAACTTATTCTTTGCTCGAATAAAATCATTATTTTATTTTTAAATCAATTTATTGACCAATCGGATTTTATTTAATTCTTTATCCTAAGTCAAATTCATTTGGGTATTTATCATTTCAACCCGATTCCAATTCCAATTCAAAAATCAAAACATAGCAAAGGGAACTTGCAGTGTGATAACAGGGATGGTGTCAAAGTAAATAAACAAGCAATAACAACACTCAATAACAATTCAATTCAATTCAAATAATCCCGAAATAATCGCATTAATTCACATTGTTGTTTGTGCAAATTAATATAATTATTTCTAGAATCTACACTATCATTTCATGTAGATTAAAGATTATTACACTAATTATTTATACGGTTCTTCACTTGTCATTTATTATTCAATTTTATACTGCATCAATTTATACAACATACATTCAAATGATTTGAGGTGTAATTATCACTATTTCTACGTGTCAACTAATTAACATTTAAGGGGTCATATTATACGAATTTAACTAATCAAATTCAACATATACGTCAATTCAAATTTTAACTATCTTACGTCAAATTCAATTTCAAATTATTAATCACTTACTACATTAACAATTTAACGTTCAATGTCAACATCACACAATCAATCAATTATCAACCAAATTGGATTATTATTGCATACATAACAAATAACGGTGTCTGGTGCCACAAGTGAACTGATATAGGTAATAGCATATATAACAGTGTAACAGCAGCATATTTCAATTGTCGTTTCAATTGAAATCAAATTTAATAAATAAAAGAATATTAATCGTGAGTGATTGCTCACCTTTCGAGGCTGGAGGTGGACGAGAATGAGATGAGTTACGAATCCGGACGCGAACTTTGAAACAAGCAAATGGACACGGTTCGATGGAGAAGACAGACACGACGGACAAAGCTGATAACAGGACCGATAAACCGATAGAATCAGTTGATATAAATTGAATTAAATATACATATATTTTTCTGAAATCAATTTTAAAACATATATTTTCTTTTCAAATTTACATTTGCCCATACTTATAAAATAAAGTACACATTTATACCACTTATAAAAGAAATCGTCAACCAAACTTATATAACTTTTATGTAAAAATCATATTATAAATTTTAACGCATGTATTAAAATGCATAGGCGAACACTTAATCAATATAGACAAATATGCAGACTTACTTTTATAACCAAATATCCGTCAGGCTATAAATAGTTATAGGCTACCAAATGTATATTTAACATTTAATAAGATATTCCAAACATGCAATATATTTTTGGTAAACTGTTGCACATATGTGCAATACTTCTGACATAACTTAAAAAAAATGTAATAGACACACTTTTCAAACTATGTATATTATATGTATACAAACAAATCAACAAAGTCACCATGCAACTTATAATATATCTATTTTTAAACCAAATGCATAATTACATACCAATATAATAGCAACTACCTATATAACTATATGTACAACTATCTATACTTTTCTATATTGCATCATGAATGTTGGTACTTAAATAGTATTATACATTAACATAAAACCTACGTACACATCATCCCTTCAAATTAATATTTATAAACAACATAGCCTACTTTATATTAGTAGATGTATGAACTCATACAGGCAACCTACCACTATATACAAAGAACGCATATGTCTGCTTTTTTTCTTTTTTTCTTTTAAATATAAAAACACTTCTATATATATTACATAACACAATATAAATATAACATATGAATAAACCATCCTACAAAGATCTATATATATTTCAAATAACATTTTTTTTTTATACGTATGCAAAGATTTAAACCTTTATACACTAAAATACTGTTGAATATAATTACAATATGCTTATAATATATATCAGAATCTGTACCTATTCATATAATAACGAAGAGAAGGTTTGAGGCTTGCACGACCAATGTTAGCAAGTGGTAGCGAGGCTAGAGGGGCAGATGCCTCATGCATGCTTGCGTGAGATGGGGTTTTGGCCGGCCGTGAAGAGAGGCGTGGTTTCAAATGGATGCGGCTGGATGTTGATTGACGGTTTCGGTAGCTCGGGTTTGGGAAGAAGTGGAGTGACGTGGAGAGAGTCCGGCGATGAAGGCCGTGCGTTTCGGTTGCACGTGTGGCACATGCAGGCTGCGGCGAGCTGAGAGGAAGGAGTGGGATCTCGGTTGGATGATAGTGCTCGGCGCGTGCTCGGGAAAAGAAAGGGGAGGGGTGTGGGTGGTTCATGGCAAGAGAAAGAGGGAGAGAAAGGAGAAGGGAAAAGGAGGCTCACGGTTTGTGCAGGTTTGCATGCATATATACATGCATTGTAGGAAATGTAAATGAGCTTTGTTTTCTTTTTGTCCTTTTTTTTAAGAGAAGAAGGAAGCTTTCTGTAAAGTAGAAGAGGGTGAGGAGGAAGATCCAATATAGCAGAGAATGACATGAAGCGTTTCAAAATAAAATGAAATGGGAAGAAGTCAAATAGAAATGAAAATAAGAAAATAACATGCACCGGGAAGCCAAAGTTTGAACGCCTAGTAATATGAACAGCACACAAAAAAAAAATGAATAAAATAATGGCCATGTATTTTGTTATGGGATAAATGGCGATAGCTTTACAGCAGGGTGATGAATAGGCAACGAAAACGAAAGGACTCATAACGAAAGGGCAAAAACGGATACCGGTACGGTTACCGTATCGTAAAGTCTACCACATATCGGACTTCAAAACACAGAATTGAATATACCGTAGTGATCAGTACGATGAGACGATCAAAACGGTATATAAATATCAGTGGTACGATTTAATTATAAAAATTCGAAATTTTCTACTACGAAAAATGCAAGAAAATCGTAGAAAAATAAGATCGACGGAGCCAAAGATGTCCGAATTAGGAAAAACGACAAACTGACAACTTGCTCAAAAGATGGTTTAGAATTTTTCTATATAAAAATATTTTGGTTTTGAAAATGTTTTATTTTCATCGTTTTTTAACCGATTAGATTGAAGTAAATTTGCGCGCGAAATAAACTTCATATTTTCGGACGAAAATTTACCTGTTGCTATGTTTGACTAGACGCATTCCAAATATCAAATTTATATTTCAAAATTTAATTGTTAAAATTTCACACATTTCAATTAGTAACGTTATTAAGACCGGTTAAATTTTTGGGTCGTTACATTCTCCCCCACTCAAAACTTTTCGTCCCCGAAAAGGAAGGAAGTAGGAGAATAGAAACAACCAGAAGAAAATAGACTTGAATTACAAAATAAACAATTAATTTAAACCATATAAATTAATATTCAACACTTTGTTTTTAAATCCCAGATTTCCATTGAATTGATTTGATTTCGCATTATTAATGTTAGGTACAAAAGGTTTCTTTCAAATGAAATTCAAGTTATATTCAATCAATACCTCATTAAATTGATTTAATTTCAAATTATTAACTTTCAAAACAAAATTTTTATTTTATTAATCACATCTATTATTCAATTAACTTATTATTCTATTTATCTCCATAAACATTTTATAATTAAAATTTAAGTGAATAACATTTGTTATACGCACTCACATTTTATTTATAAAGACAATTTATATTGTATATTACCCAAATTTCTTAAATTAACGATTTCAAAGATCATAAATTTGAATAGTCATTTATTATAATCATATTTTATTTGACAAATTTAATTCTTCTTTATTCCAAATTATTATTAAATAATTTCACTTATTATATCTTATCACATATATAATGAATACATTTGCATTTATATGACTACTTAAATTTATTTAGAAATTTTCTTTGACATCATTTATATTGTATAATATTCAATTACATAATTAACTTTTGAAAATTTAGGTAAGTGATATATAATGCAATTGAGCATTATCCAAATAAATTTTTTATAATTCAGTTATTTCAAGTTAAGTATTTATATAGAAAGAATTTGGCTTCATTTATAATTGAAAATCATCTTTTAACAAATTTTAAGAATGAATTTCCGATTAACTCAACCAACTTAGAGAATAAATAAATATATATCCATAATATATCAAATCACATTTAAAATCTTCAGTATATATTCTAAATCAAGTCATGTTTAGAAATTCAAATTAATTTATTTTTCAAAACAAACCATAGAAAAGCTACAAAATAGTCTCCTCACTTCGAAACTCGAAAATGAATGTCGATGATGCTGCCGTCATCACCGAAATTATTTTCCAGCGACAAAGAGAAGAGCACTGATTTAATCATTTAAAAATTCTTTAAAAACCATTTCTATTCGAAAATATTTTAAATAATATAACTTTTAAAATTTAAAACCGTAGTTCGAAATTATCGGAAATTAAATTCTCAAATTCTAATTTTAAATTCACTTCAAATTCCAAATCAAATTATAACTAAGTTTTATAAATTCATTTGTTTATATTATGCAATAGTCAATGGTTTATAAAATAATAAAAGAAAATTAAATTTTAACGTTTCAAACAACAGATTCATTAGCATTTTAACTTCAGAAAAAATTTATGCTTATATAATATAATCAGTCAAAATTATCTTATTTATCAAATTTGAAATAATATTGTGTCAGTTTGCTCTGTTCAAGTGTTTTGGAAATCCTATCGATAGCGTTGATCAGACGAATCGATCGAAAATCCAAATCAACATCAACAACTCAAACAACACAATATATTAAACATTTTAAATGTTAATTTGCGAATGCACTTCCTTGCTCGACGATACAAAGATGGATTTCTAAATAAGTATAGAGATTTTAAATTCGATGGAAATCAAATCAAAGAGAATTTTGATTCGATAATAAGTTCAAAATAGAAGATAAGATAGTTCGATTAACAGAATCGAAAGAGGGATAAGCTTATCTAATTTACGGGCAATCTTAACCGGATCGACCGTGACTTCAAGAATTAGATCGATGCTGAATTCCAAGGTAAATCAACATTTGAACTCAAGAAATCGAATTCAGGTATAGCAAGAGATAGCTAGCATCGTAAACCGATGATACAGAAATCTCCGGTAAATTAATGCTTATTGTAAAGGAGTTTCACCCATTTATAAATAATTCGAAGATTGGCGAGACCGCCGATTCATAATAAAGATCATTTGAAGTGGAGTTATGGGATGCTCCAGAATTGAAGGAAGACGAGTAGTGAGGGACAAGAATGAATTTCGGAACCGAGGGAACGTTCCAAAAATCAAGAGAATTGAGTCAAAAGGAAGAGATTGAAACTCGAGTGGGAGTGATTCTGTAAATACATTTACCCTATATGCTAAGTTTTGCCTAGAGCTACCAAAAGCTCTGATACCAACTGTAACGACCCGCTATTTTGGACTATTCTCATCCGCACATGTCGGACTTGAATAATTCAAAATACCGAATTGTTAATTTAAATTTGGCAAAACTTAGATATACAGTAAATAAATAATCACAGAATTACAGACACAGAGTAATAATATGCAGCGGAAGTAAAAGAAATAGTAGTTCATGAAGCTACTATATAAATATATTAGATACATCAAAGTTTACAACAGAAGAGAAATACGATACATCAAATACAAATCAGAATATATCACTGGAATCATCGAATACTGAAAGCGGAATAGATGGCTGGATCTTCAAGCAAAGCTCCAACTCCAAAGATGAGCCTCGAAAGCTGGTACTCTCAGTCTGACCCGAGCGTAAAGCAAAACACAAAACACTCGAGTCAGGATTAATATTCTCATATCAATAAATCCAACTCAAGTGAAATAGCAATCGAAATACAAGTAACTCAAAGAATGTTGGAATCACCATCCTCTAAGGATCCGTTAAACTATCTACTATGTAGTAGTGCACGCTAAATAGATAATGTCTATCAGTAATATAAAGTATCAAAATAGTGTTAAGGTGTTATCATTATCCCCCTTAACACATTTTATAAATGTCATAGTCTATACAGCACTGTAAACTCCACCGTAAACTGGTGAGCTATCAGGGAGTACTCCATAGGTATAACACAAAACAAATTCGTAGTGGTCGCGTATATAGGATAAAAGTATGACAAGGCACATGAGGCAATACCCAAGGTAGTGAAACTACCATTTGCCTGATCCGGACTGGTGAAAACGCATCGCCGCAACGATCGCAACACCGCGAAACAACACTCCTGAAATTCCGAGGGTGCACCAATCAATCACAAGTAATGAGTAGTAGTTACGAAGAAGTGTGTTCGCTCGAGGTGGCTAACCCCATTTGGCCCGGCACGGCTCCTGATTTTAGTCATTTCCAATTTTGACACAAGTGTCAAGGCTTTCCATTATCGTTCTCTTTCTTCAGTCATCACGTACATCATTCCAAACACTTCATTCTGGATCATCACTCCGCGTATAGTTATTAAAGTGGTTTTCGGTTTAGATAGAGAGTATATCCATAACCGATTCCGGTCTCTTTAATAACTTTCGTAATTATTACACCGATTGGTCGTTTAATATATTTCAAAAACAAATCAATTTCAATTTCAATTTCAATTTAGAATTTATAAATCAACATTTCAATTGTCTTTTCTAAACAAATTTCCATAATTTACGTTTCATAACTACCAAATAACCATTCCGTAATCTTATAATTCGATTTCAACTTTTATTTCAACAATACAAATATTCATTTAATTTCGTATATAAGTTTCATTCCGAAATCATTTAAATTAATTTAATTTAACATTCAAAATCAATTTCAATTCATTAATCGATTTTATTCAATATTCGTTAAGTTTATTATCATTCAAACAGTTTCCCATTTAATTTACAATTCATTAAATCAATTACTTAAGTTCAACTTCATTATATCAACTTACAAATTTAATTAAATTAGATTCGTCAAATCAAATTCTTTAAATTCCAAATCTTTCATTAATTTCAATACATCGCAATTTATTTCTTGTTAAAGAAATTCAACTTAAATTATTTATTTACTTAGTTTCAAATTTCAAAACTCAATCAATAAAGAACTAAATTTCACATATTCAAGAAATTCAATTCCACTTATTAACTTACATAAATAATTTCCGAAACTTAATTGATAAATAAACCAATTTCATTTATTAACGAAGTTCAAATTCACTTAATCAAAAGTTCAATTTCTCTTATCAAAGAATTCAATTTTTATTCAATTATCAAATAATTCAATCTTATTCAATTATTAAAATTTCAATCTTAATTGTTAATAATTTCAAAAATTAATAATTACAAACTTGATTATCAATTCAAACTTAATTATTAAATCATTTCCACTTAATTATGAATTCAAACTTAATCATCAAATCATTTCAACTTAATTATAAATTCAACTTAATAATTTCAAACTTAATTATATTTCAAACTTAATTATAATTTCAAATTTAATTATTAGATGATTTCAAACTTAATAATTTGAAAACTCAATTATTACTAATTCCAAATTATTATCAATAATTCCAAATTATTATCAATAATTCCAAATTTAATAATTAAATTTCAAACAACATTCTTTCATCAGTTACTACGTTAATATTTGTTTCATATTTCAATCTTTACATTTCCTTTCAAAATTCAAATTCCAACTTCATTTCAAACTTATTCTTTGCTCGAATAAAATCGTTATTTTATTTTTAAATCAATTTATTGACCAATCGGATTTTATTTAATTCTCTATCCTAAGTCAAATTCATTTGGGTATTTTTCAATTCAACCCGATTCTAATTCCAATTCAAAAATCAAAACATAGCAAAGGGAACTTGCAGTGTGATAACAGGGATGGTGTCAAAGTAAATAAACAAGCAATAACAACACTCAATAACAATTCAATTCAATTCAAATAATCCCGAAATAATCGCATTAATTCACATTGTTGTTTGTGCAAATTAATATAATTATTTCTAGAATCTACACTATCATTTCATGTAGATTAAAGATTATTACACTAATTATTTATACGGTTCTTCACTTGTCATTTATTATTCAATTTTATACTGCATCAATTTATACAACATACATTCAAATGATTTGAGGTGTAATTATCACTATTTCTACGTGTCAACTAATTAACATTTAAGGGGTCATATTATACGAATTTAACTGATCAAATTCAACATATACGTCAATTCAAATTTTAACTATCTTACGTCAAATTCAATTTCAAGTTATTAATCACTTACTACATTAACAATTTAACGTTCAATGTCAACATCACACAATCAATCAATTATCAACCAAATTGGATTATTATTATTGCATACATAACAAATAACGGTGTCTGGTGTCACAAGTGAACTGATATAGGTAATAGCATATATAACAGTGTAACAGCAGCATATTTCAATTGTCGTTTCAATTGAAATCAAATTTAATAAATAAAAGAATATTAATCGTGAGTGATTGCTCACCTTTCGAGGTTGGAGGTGGACGAGAATGAGATGAGTTACGAATCCGGACGCGAACTTCGAACAAGCAAATGGACACGGTTCGATGGAGAAGACAGACACGACGGACAAAGCTGATAACACGACCGATAAAACGATAGAATCAGTTGATATAAATTGAATTAAATATACATATATTTTTCTGAAATCAATTTTAAAACATATATTTTCTTTTCAAATTTATATTTGCCCATACTTATAAAATAAAGTATACATTTATACCACTTATAAAAGAAATCGTCAACCAAACTTATATAACTTTTATGTAAAAATCATATTATAAATTCTAACGCATGTATTAAAATGCATAGGCGAACACTTAATCAATATAGACAAATATGCAGACTTACTTTTATAACCAAATATCCGTCAGGCTATAAATAGTTATAGGCTACCAAATGTATATTTAACATTTAATAAGATATTCCAAACACGCAATATATTTTTGGTAAACTGTTGCATATATATGTGCAATACTTCTGACATAACTTAAAAAAAAAATGTAATAGACACACTTTTCAAACTATGTATATTATATGTATACAAACAAATCAGCAAAGTCACCATGCAACTTATAATATATCTATATTTAAACCAAATGCATAATTACATACCAATATAATAACAGCTACCTATATAACTATATGTACAACTATCTATACTTTTTTATATTGCATCATGAATGTTGGTACTTAAATAGTATTATACATTAACATAAAACCTATGTACACATCATCCCTTCAAATTAATATTTATAAACAACATAGCCTACTTTATATTAGTAGATGTATGAACTCATACAGGCAACCTACCACTATATACAAAGAACGCATATGTCTACTTTTTTTCTTTTTTTTTTAAATATAAAAACACTTCTATATATATTACATAACACAGTATAAATATAACATATGAATAAACCATCCTACAAAGATCTATATATATTTCAAATAACATTTTTTTTATACGTATGCAAATATTTAAACCTTTATACACTAAAATACTGTTGAATATAATTACAATATGCTTATAATATATATCAGAATTTGTACCTATTCATATAATAACGAAGAGAAGGTTTGAGGCTTGCACGACCAATGTTAGCAAGTGGTAGCGAGGCTAGAGGGGCAGATGCCTCATGCATGCTTGCGTGAGATGGGGTTTTGGCCGGCCGTGAAGAGGGGCGTGATTTCAAATGGATGCGGCTGGATGTTGATTGACGGTTTCGGTAGCTCGGGTTTGGGAAGAAGTGGAGTGACGTAGAGAGAGTCCGGCGATGAAGGCCGTGCGTTTCGGTTGCACGTGTGGCACATGCAGGCTGCGGCGAGCTGAGAGGAAGGAGTGGGATCTCGGTTGGATGATAGTGCTCGGCGCGTGCTCGGGAAAAGAAAGGGGAGGGGTGTGGGTGGTTCATGGCAAGAGAGAGAGGGAGAGAGAGGAGAAGGGAAAAGGAGGCTCACGGTTTGTGCAGGTTTGCATGCATATATACATGCATGGTAGGAAATGTAAATGAGCTTTGTTTTCTTTTTGTCCTTTTTTTTTTAAGAGAAGAAGGAAGCTTGCTGTAAAGTAGAAGAGGGTGAGGAGGAAGATCCAATATAGCAGAGAATGAGATGAAGCGTTTCAAAATAAAATGGAATGGGAAGAAGTCAGATAGAAATGAAAATAAGAAAATAACGTGCACCGGGAAGCCAAAGTTTGAACGCCTAGGAATATGAACAGCACACAAAAAAAAATGAATAAAATAATGGTCATGTATTTTGTTATGGGATAAATGGCGATAGCTTTACAGCAGGGTAATGAATAGGCAACAAAAACGAAAGGACTCATAACGAAAGGGCAGAACGGGTACCGGTACGGTTACCGTATCGTAAAGTCCACCACATATCGGACTTCAAAACACAGAATTGAATATACCGTAGTGATCAGCACGATGAGACGATCAAAACGGTATATAAATATCAGTGGTACGATTTAATTATAAAAATTCAAAATTTTCTACTACGAAAAATGCAAGAAAATCGCAGAAAAATAAGATCGACGGAGCCAAAGATGTCCGAATTAGGAAAAACGACAAACTGACAACTTGCTCAAAAGATGGTTTAGAACTTTTCTATGTAAAAATATTTTGGTTTTGAAAATGTTTTATTTTCATCGCTTTTTAACCGATTAGATTGAAGTAAATTTGCGCGCGAAATAAACTTCATATTTTCGGACGAAAATTTACCTGTTGCTATGTTTAACTAGACGCATTCCAAATATCAAATTTATTTTTAAAATTTAATCGTTAAAATTTCACACATTTCAATTAGTAACGTTATTAAAACCGGTTAAATTTTTGGGTCGTTACACTTTATATCAAAATATATTTTTGGGTAAAATTATTTCATTCACCCCTGTTTAAAACAATATCGTGTCAATTGTTCTATTCAAGTGTTTAGAAATCCCTTCGATAGAGTTGTCCAGACTGTGCCGACGAAGGTTCATATGCCACTAAATAAACCAATCAACACAATATTAAAATAAATTATATTCACTAACAAATACGCGTTTATATCTATTAATACGCTCAAACTCATTCTAGAGTACTACAGACTCAATTTTAAATAAGCAAATCCCACCAGAGCTAAGGTTATCACCAACCTAAGCTCTGATACCAACTGTAACGACCCGCAAATCCGTAACCCTTGAGTCAACACTATTCAACCTAAATCAACTCAAGTTGTACAGAAATATGAACCATTTGGGTTAAAGAAGAAGAGGTAGAAGAAGAAAATAGAAATCAACAACAGAATCTAACCATTCGCGGTGGAATAAAATATAATAGATAATAAATGATCTTTACTCAAATAACAAATATATATGTTTATATATTACATCATCAGAGTACATCAATCATAGTTCAACATCAATAACATACAACTGGATACACAGCTACTCTACACAGCGTAATATATATAAACAAGTACGGAAGTACGTATTGTCATCCAGCTCGTCTCCTGAGCTCCACATCATCAAAGTCTTGTATCCTATAATACTTTATCTGACCCGAGCATTACAGTTAAATAACACCCGAGTCAGTCTGGAATACCAGCGTGAGAAAATCACACTCAGTTGATCATTAAAGTTTCAAAAATCCTTTGAAACAAAAGCATCTCGTAAGACCACGCCACAAATAAACATGCCGGGTTTTTACCTTACGATACTAATTTTTTTTTATAGAAATCCTCTGATATTATAATAGGGTCTATATACAAATACTTGTAAAATAGCCAAAATTGTTGCATCTATTAAATTCTAGCTAGTAGCCACAGAGTGGATGATACAAACAAAACTCGTATAAGGCTCGTAGGGAAAATGGATTTCCAACTAATGACTAGGCACTGGGGTACTACCTGTCATAGTATGTGGCCTAGATCATAGTACCGAGGAGTACGCCCGCTCCCTTGCAACACAAGACCGGGACTACCCCTTACTGGATAATCCCGAGTGAGATCACCCCACGATTGGGATCAACAACCGCCCACTAAGCCGAAATAAAAAGGGACATCTAGGTAGGGATGACCTCACCCTGCTTGGGTGCTACCCACCTAGCCTTGCTGCATAACTTCTGATTTTCAGTCATTCCCATTTGATGAGGCTTGAGGCTAAGTGTTACCTTTTTAGAACATATCTCTTAGAATGCCCATCGTCCGCCTGACAATGTTTCGCCAGCATTCATCCATACAAGTCCATCCCGGGTTCGGACGGAACCGAAGGCACTATTCCTGCTACATCCATTTTGGAAATACCCTCAGGATTAGTAGCGACTAGTCCTTGAACTTCACTGCTCCAACTTCGAATCCAAAATCGTTTTCCACGAAACGTACAAACCGGATCGTAGTGGTTTTCGATAAATAAATCTCGATCCCGGCCTCTTCGAAACGATCAACGCATTTGCCAATATTGATAGTCGGTGATTTAACTATCAATTTATATTCACAAACATCCATCATACAATAAATAATTTCCCATATTATTTATTAACTTCAAACATCTTCACAAGATATATTTTTATTTTCCATCCTTTGAAAACTGTTTCAAACCATTCTTTCTTTTCAGAATAAACTTCCAAATATTTTCTATCTCCACTGAAATTGCCAAGCACAAAACTAGATTTTTAAAATAATTTAAAACACTTTACCTTGAAATATACTTTAAAACATTTGAGTTATACAAGAGTTTGTTAAAAATACATACTATATGAATATTTGAAAATAAGGTTACTTAATAAAATATAAAACTAGATTTTCTCTTTTAAAAACAAAATATTAAATCACTTTTAGATAATTACTGCTATAATTGATTAAAGAAAATACTTACTTTTAGAATTTAAATATTTAGAAATAATAAATTTTTCAATATTCACTTTTTAAAAACAACCTTAAAACCTTTAATTTATATTTAACAATTTATTTTGAAAACGTACTTGGTTATCCAGGGAGAATTTCCAATCTTAATCACTTAAATCAATTTTCCAAATTGATTTCCAATTTATTCCATTTGAAATAAATTTCTTTACTTACTCAGTTCATTTCAAAATTCATTAATTATGGACTTTATTATTAATGTTATTATTTTCCGTTTGGTTTTTAATCTTTTAACTGAAATATACAGATTTTCAGATTTTTCCCAATTTCCTCTTTATTCTTTTCAATAATTTTAATTTTCTATTTTTAAATAAACATTTTGTTCTTTTAAATAGTAACACTGAAGTTTCAAACTTCATTAACTTTTTGTTTATTCAAAATTCCTTTGCATATACAAAATTTTATTAATTAGCATTTTGAAACCACTAATATTCTTATTCAATTCACTTTAATTTATTTACATTCTTTATAATTATTTCTTAAAAGTTTCACTTCTTTTATTTCCTTTCAAAGTCCAATTTTATATATTTAGATAAAATAGAGTACCGAAATATCCAAGCAGACTATAACATTCAATATTCTAATATAATTCATCACATAATATCAAATAATCACAACAGAGGGTATTAAATAATTTAAATAAATATTGAGGATCCAGTTGGATCCCTCCAACCTATTTTCCCTGCATCCACAGACGTTAGCACAATATAAAATGCCAATTCCAAATATATATCACACTATAGCACATCAATCAATTCAACCATCCAAACAATTATTTAAATTTAATCATTTAAATTTAACTGAGTGAGATTAACTCACCTTTGTTATCGATTTGCAATCTACTTCCATTCGGCTTGGTTTCCTGGTTTTGACCTTGTATAAACAATTTATATAATGTATTAACATTTGGAATAATTGAACGATTAATTACCATTTAATAGATTTAATAAATCAATAATTTAATTTAAACTATTTCCTTTTAAATAAAATTATCTTTATCGAAAAATAATTAACTAGGTTTATTAGATAAATTAATCACTGCTTAATAGATTAAATTTTGACTTATAATTTGATTTAAACCAATTTTCCCTTTGAAATCTCTAATAACAAAAATAAAATAAGTTAATTTCAAACAAGTGAATCAGCTTAATTTATTATTTAAGATAAACTAGTTAGCCTTACTCACTGACCAACTAAATGAATTAAAGTTTAAACTTGCTTAAATTAGATTTGAACTGTAAGTAAAATATATATATTAATTTAATAAAATAGAATACCTCACTGCTCACACGCCACCATCCCTCCAGAACATCGCGACTGCTCCCACATCATCCACTGACATCGGTGAACGACTAGCCGACCTAACTCGCGACCAACAATGTTCAAGACTCACGACAGGCTGCTACGCGACCCACCAGCTCCTTGCGACTCGCCTACGCCATCACCGAAATCGCCTTGAGCTACCACGCCATCCAAAATCGACCCAAACCCAAAGCAAAAACGCGACAACCCCTCTGACCTACGGCGCCACCAACAGCCGACCACGACCTCGCGGCAACCCCAAATCGCGAACTCGGCCGTCCCCGAAACCCTAATCGCGACCGACCCACACGTCGATGCTCGCCGAACCCCACCTGAATCGAATGACAACAACCCCTTCATCAACGAACTCCAATCCAAATCCCTTCTACCAAAGCACGAGAGCTCTCCTCTAGGTCACGAATTCGATTTGAAATCGAATTTCGGTTTTGAAATATACAAGGAGGAGGCACGATTCAGTTATGGCGAACTAGAGAGGAAAAAAAAGAAAGACGAAATGATTCGAACTGAGGAGAGGTGAAGGTTATGATTTTATTTCGACCATTGCTTTTCTTTTAAAGACGTAAATTATGATCTGAACAGAAAAGAAAGGGGGACATTGATTTGAACGAAGGGAAAGGTTAGGTCGGCTATGCTTACATAGGTATAGAATAGGGTGGCTATTGATTTTACCTTTATATTTTATATTTATTTATTTTCATTTTTTTATTTTTTTAAAAAGAAACTCGATCAAATTTTCAACGCGTTTATCCACCGTACGTTCACACAACAACTCCAAATGCTACGAAACTTGAAACCCGATAATAATTCAAAATTACGGACCCAATGGAACTAGTTTCGTCGAATTCCGAGACTGTGCCTCGAAAGGCTATTTTTAAATTTAATTTAAACGATATAAATTTCAGAACAACACAGATCACTGTTAATTTCAATTTTAACACTTCTATTGTCTTCAGTATTATCAATATAAGTTTTATAAGCCTTCAAATTATTTTTTAGCAGGCTTAAAACTCCAGATTCAGCGTTTTACTCAACTTCAAATTATTTAATTCAATAATTTAATTATCAAATAATTAATGATATTTGTAATTCAAGTTAAAATTACTATATTTAATATTTAAAATCAATTAAATATTCCGATTTTAAATGCTCAAAAATTCCGAGTCGTCACAAATTCCGACCTGGTACACCCTGCCATACAACTACCTGGCCCCTTGATCCATGGCTGTGCCCTCCTTGGTCTTGGCCGAGCCTTGTAGTTGCCTAGAATCCATACTATTGCCTTGTAATATTAGATCTTGCTTCACAAACTTGTCCACCACTTTCTCTAGGTTAGGCCGACCCATTTCAATCCATAACCTGATCCAAATACATGCTTTGACCGTGCAAACCTGATCCATAGCTGAAGCATATGATGTTGAAAGCAAGTGCATGGTCTTTGGAGATGATCTATGCATTCATTCCTAGCATTGTTTATGTGTATTTGAGTTTGAAACTTATGTTATTATTATTGTTTTGTGTGACTTGTATTCAAGGGATTCGATACTTTGGCTCTTCCACTCATCTCTGTGTCGTGTTATCGTGCTTGTGTGGATTCCTTTTGTGCATTCGTAGTTGTGTCTCCAGCACAAACCTGTGAGTTATTCTCACCAGACAATATGTACATATATAACTAGTGAATTGACCCCTTTTGAATCTGTAAAATGCATTATCAAGTTACACCTGCTATATTATAATTATACGATGTTCACCCATTCCTAAACACCTGTTATAACATCTGTTACTGTTATATTATGTTGTTCTATTATTTTTATCAGTTTATCACACTGCAAGTTCCCTTTAGATTAGAATCACTATGGGCTGAAATGATACATACCCGAACGGACTTTAGAATAGGGGAAAATCGTTATGGGCTGAAATGATAGGCCTGAGCGATTTTTAATTTAATTCATTTACTTGGGACTACGGGTTTGAAATGATAAAACCCGGATTTTTCTTTGTAAATTACGGGTTTAAATGATATATTACCCGTATCACTTTACCTAGGCTAGAAAATTATATACAGACCGGTAGTTAAAATATGTTTTTCTAAAAATTTTAAAATATTTTAGAAATGTAAATATTACTATATTTTGATTTAAACTTAATTAAAAACAATTTTTGTAAAGTATTATTGATTTTTCTGGAAATTTATAAGTTAAATAAATTATGGAAAAGTTAGAAAATTTGAATGTAAGTTATTTTGGAAATTTTGATTTAATTATAATTGGAAATTTAATTAAATATGAAATTATGATAAATTTATGATAATTTGAATTTGAAATGAATTTAAAGTGATTTTATAATATATTAATGATTTTTGAATAAAGTTAAAATGTGGAATGAATAATTATTTAAGTTGAAATTTTGAAATACAACCAAAATGGGAATTTGTGAATTTGGCTTAAAAGTGAATTTTAAGTTAAAAATAAATTTGAAATTTAGTTATATTTTGAAATCTTAAACTTAAGTGTTAAGTTGAAATTTAATTTTTAATGTTGAAATTTAATAAGTGAATTATTATTAAATCTTGATTTTTGAATGGAAATTTAACTTTATAAAATCATGAACTTAAGAAAAATTAAATGATGTTTATAAATGTGAAAATGTATGATTTTATAATTTAAAAATGATTTAAATAAAAATATAATTGGTTGTGAAATTATTTTGAATATTTGAAGTTAATTAACTGTATTTTTTGAAATGCTATTTTTTTTGGCAAAGCCAGCGGGGTTAAATGGCCCCTACCATATATTACGAGAAAAAGAATTACAACGATCCATGGAAAAACAATAGATCAGAAGAAAGAAAATACAACAAAAAAAAACATTATACACCAATTTTACTTCGGATGGAGAAGACAAGTAAATGCTTAGGTGTAGACACACTAGAAAACACTCTACTATTCCTCTCCATCCAAATAACGGATATACACTTTTTCAAAATTCGCAGCAGCATCAAACTTTTACTTGTCTTCCATCTGGTAGCCTTGAAGATGCTAAAACATTCCATCGTCGAGTCTCTAACAGGGTTTTGAAGATTAATCATTCTCTTACAGTAACCCCAAATGTAATAAGAATAGTCACATTCGAAAAATAGATGGTGAGTAGTTTCCTTACAACTGTTGCATAGAGGGCAAGTATCATCCATAACACTACCCATCTTTTTAACTTTATCCAGAGTTTGAAGTCCATAATTAATAATCTTCCAAAGCAGAAGATTCTCTCTAGGAATAGATGCATGATTCCACACTCTAGAATGCCAAGGAAACAATACAGCTTGAGTATGGGATTGCATATTGTAGTAGACTACACTAATTTGATGATGTTTATGACCCCAGGCAGCATGAAACTCAGTGCTAAAAGTAGGGTTAGTAAGGATTTTCTCCCAGCATGCACGAACAGAGGTGGAGCTAGTAGAAGGCAGCTTCAAATTTCCTTCAAACCATACAGAAGACACATATGCTTGCTCAGAGATGCCAGACATCACTCTGATGTTGTAATCAATTAAATCATCAAGAATGCATCCCTGCTCCGACCAGGGATCGAACCAGAAAGAAATTTCATTCATGTGAAGTAAACCAAGATGAAAAATATGAATAAAAACCCCCCTTAACCTAAGAATATTCCTCCATGACCAACTACAATCCATAGGAATAGGCATAGTCCAAAAATGGTTGTTTTTGATTAAATTGCTCCTCACCCATGAAGCCCATAAATTATTATCAAATTTTAAAATTGTATCAATACGCTTGGAAATGGCAGCTCTGTTCCATAGTTTAATGTTCATGATCCCAAGGCCTCCAAACTTAAGAGGAGAGCAAATCTTTCCGAATGCAATAGGAATAGGCTTCTTGGAATAAGGACTGCCATGCCAGAGAAAATGGTTTAGGGCAGAGTTAATCATAGAGATTAATTTAGCAGGCAAAATGAAGATTCTAGCATAGTATAGGCACATGGAAGTGGCTATGGATTTGACAATCACAAGTCTACCAGCCATAGAGCATTTAGAGATTGGCCATGAAGAAATTTTGGCAGTGATTTTTTCATAAAGTTTTAGGCATTGGCTGGTCGTGACTTTAGATGAAAACATAGGAGCTCCTAGGTAGTCATCATTTTGATTAATAGGATTGAGACCAGACAAACTGTAGATTTGGCATTTTTCATATTCAGACATGCCAGCTATCCTAATCTTGGATTTGTTGTAGTTAATGTTGAGGCCAGTAAGACATTTAAAGTCATCCAAAATGTGAAGCACTCCCTGAATAGATTTGACAGTAGGTTTGGTGAACAAAAGGAGGTCATCAACAAATTGAAGAGAGGAGATTCCAGAATGCTTGCATAAGGGGTGATACTCAATGAGCTTCATAGCCAAGTATTTATTGGAGATGGAAGTGAACAATTGCATGACACAAACAAAAATGTAAGGAGACAAGGGGTCTCCCTGTCTAATTCCCCTAGAACCATTGAAGTAACCAAATAGTTCCCCATTAAAACTCAGAGAGTATTTAACAGATGAAATACAAGTGTATATCCAAGAAAGGAATGGGATTGGGAATTGCATCTTGTAGAGGATGTAGATGATAGACTTCCATTGTAAAGTATCATAAGCCTTTTGAATGTCAAGCTTGAGAACACATCTTTTTGAAATATTACACCTATCATAACCTTTCAGTAATTCAGCAGCAAGAAGAATGTTGTCAGTGATGTCTCTAGCTGGAAAAAAAGCACTCTGATTGGAAGCAATAATTTCAGGGATAACATTCATCATTCTGGTGGCCATAATCTTAGAGATGCACTTATAAATAACATTGCAACATGCTATGGGTCTGAATTGAGAAACAGAAGAAGGATGGTTTGTTTTTGGAATAAGGGTAATCTTTGTGGAATTAATCCTAGAAATCATTTTATTGTGCTTGAAAAAGTTCTTAACAGCTTTAATCACGTCATTACCAATGATAGGCCAAGCAAATCTGTAGAAGTGGGCGTTGAATCCATCAGGTCCAGGGGAACTAGTAGCATTCATAGCAAATATATCGTCTTTAATTTCCTCTGCTGTAATTTCTTGGATAAGAGAATTAGCAGCCTGCTGGGATAAGCCAGGAACAGAGATGTCTTCAAAAAGTTGACTGTTAATATTAGGGTTGTTAGTGGGAGCAAGCAAATCATAGAAATAATCCATAAAACCATCATGAACCTCATTAGGGGTAGATCGTAGAACATCATTCTTATCAAGGAGGTTAGTAAAATTCGCAGCAGTACGATTGCTTCTCAAAGATTCATGGAACACAGCAGAATTTTTGTCACCATTGTTAGTCCACTTGATTTTTGCCTTTTGGTACACCATTTTATTTTCTTCCACTAAAGTTTTGGCAAGGAGATTAACTAAAGATTGTTCCTGAGTAACAAGGTTAGCTTGCAGAGACTGATCCATACATAACTGAATATCATGTTGCACTTTATGTAAATTAATTCTAACAGCATGAGATAGATTATTACCATTACCAAAGTTGTCTTTAGCCCAAGGCCTGAGAGTAACTTTTAATTGCTTGATTTTAGCCTGTAAAATGTACATAGGATTACCATAAACTTTAGTAGCCCAACAGTTAGTAACTACTTTCATAAAATCCTGGTGCTTAGTCCAGTTATTAAAAAATGAAAATGAGGGGTGTCTTCTCTCATTAGCTTTTCCCCAGTCAAGGATAAGGGGGGAATGGTCAGAGAGAGAGGGTGGTGGAATGATGCAATGAAGCTTAGGCCAAACAAGAACAGATGAAAAGTTTTGATAAGATCTATCAAGATTACAGAAGGTGAGTTTGCCAGTTTTGCTTGAGTTATTCCAAGTATAGGGATAGCCACTAGAAGCAATATGTAGGAGATTAGAATCAAAAATAGCTTGGTTGAGAGGTCTAGTCTGTTGATAAGTAAGAGGAGAGCCCCCATGCTTGTCTGCTGAAGATTGCATACAGTTCCAATCTCCAACACAAAGCCAAGGGATAGTATTTGACTAGAGGGAGGGAAGAGAATCAAGGAAAGATTGTCGGTGTAAACAATTGTCTTCAGCATATATGAAAGTCATATGGAAGATGGTGGCGGAAGGGATGTGGGATATCACAGTGTGAATGAATTGTCTATGAACACTTAAGGGGGTGATAGAAAAAACAGTAGGATTCCAGAGAATTAACAATCTGCCATAAGGAGCTTGGGAGGGATTGTGAATAGAATTCCAGCTACTGTTAATAAGATTAGCTGCTTTGAGGCTTTTGATATGATTTAATTTTGTTTCAGCAATAGCCATAATTTGAATTTTGAATGAAGAAATGAAAATTTTAATTTCCAGTTGTTTTGATAAGGAGTGAGCCCCCCTTATGTTCCAGAATGCAATTCTATCTATCATAAAAGAGTTTGAGAGTGGGCTCTGGTCCTAACACCAGAGGAGGAAGTGTGAAGGTCAGATGAGATTGGCTTCGATGGTGCTACTTGATCAATGGAGTAAAGAATACCCTTATCCATGTCATATGACTTTTTGAATGATTTCCTAGGCCTGCCCCTTTTACTTTGAGAGGAGGAGATTGTATTTTCAGGAATTGAAGGTAAGGAGGGAGGAGACATTGATGGATTGATAGATTGGATAGGGATGATGTCTGAAAAAACTTGATTAGGCAATGTTAGAGAAGAATAAGGGGATTTGGGAATGGATTGATTATGAGAAGTTTGAGATATGATAGGAAGTAGTGAAGAAGAGTGCACAAAATTGTGCATATCATTGTGCATGCTCAGGTTGTTGATGTTTGAGACAGATAATGATTTAATTTGCTGGCTTTTAGATATGATATTGTGATCAGTTAGTGGAAGTAAGCCATCAGTATTCTCTTCACGGTCTCCAGTCAAAGATTGAAGAATTGAAAAGTTGTTATGAATTGATATACCATCAGTTGATAGCAATTGATCAACTACTGGCTTTGAAGTAGGATCAATGGGTGGAATAAGATTATGTAAAGGAAGCAATCCAATTGCATCAGTAGTAATTACTACGTTATGAGCAATATTATCAGTAAGAGATTGGTGAGAAGTATCAACCACTATCAATTCATCCAGTGGTGAAATAAGGTTATCACCGATATCAATTTGATTATCTATTTCAACTGTCTTCAGCACTTGGTTAGGAACAGCACTGTCTATACCAGCTTGACTCGAAGTCTGTTGAACCAACTTAACTGACTGACTCAAAGCATTCACAACATCATCTTGATTTACTCTTTTCCACATTTTCTGAAATGGTTTAATTTTCCTTTTACCCTTTAACTGCAATCCCTTTTTTTGCACTAATGCTGGTCCAGTCTTAATTATATTCTTGTCTCCATTCTCAACTTGCTCCTGTGTTCCTTTACCAGTCTTTTTTGCAGCCTTATCACTGTTATTACAATTTTCACATTCCATTGTTGCATGTCCAAATATCTTACAGTGAGTACATATAAGTGGCTTCCATGCATAATCAACAAGTATATCAGGACATGTACCATCACCCACAGATAAGCAATCGGGTAGTTCTCTATCAGGCGTAATTTCAATTAAACACTTCGTATACTCAAATCTTTTAAATTTCTCCGTATTATCATCAAAGCATATTAATCTTCCTATATGGCATGCCAACCAGTTGATGCCCAGAAGGGTCCATGTTAGAATGGGAATTCGATGCAGATGAACCCAAATAGGGACAGTTCTCACTGCAGCTTGAGCAGAAGCAAAGGAAGGATTCCATTTCGATATGATAAACATTTTGAAATACTATTAATTGTAATGTAAATGATATTACAACATTTTTAAATGCTGTAGTTGACGATAATGAACTAAAAAGATAAATTGAATTAATGGCTATTATAGCATTTTTGTAAGTGCTAAAAATTATTGAATTTAACTAAGTTTATTTGAAATTTAAGTAAACCCTATTACAGCATTTTTAAAATGCTATCTTTTGTTAAATTGAACTGTTTTGAATGTAACTTTCCGTAGCGGTTTCTAAATGCTGTGAAAAGTAAATTTTTACTGTTTTGATAAACTTAAGTGAGTAAATGAACTTTGAAAGTTGAAAATTTTGAAAATTTAATAATTTAAATATTAAATATAATAACTTCATTTTTATGATTTAAAATGATTTTTGAAATATAAACTGTTTTGAAATGTGAATTGAAATGGTGTTTTAAATTGAATGGAATGAATAATGATTTGAAATGAAATTTTGGAAAGATATGATATTTTGATATATTAAAATGATTGGAAAGGAAGTTTTGAAAAGATATGATATTTTGATATATTAAATTGATTGGAAAGGATGTTCTGAAAAGATATGATATTTTTATATATTATAGCGCTTTGTAAGTGCCGTGGTTGATACAAATATACTATGTATAAATTATAACTAAGTGGTATTACAACACTTGGTAAGTGCTGTGATAACAGAAAGATAATTAAAATCTGAAACAAAAGGGCTACAGTAACACTTGATAAGTGTTACAGTAGGCTGAAATGAATGCTTGAGCTTTTGATTTAAATAAATGAGCTCAGAATTTGTCTAAAATTTTGGGAACTAAATATTTGATATTAAATATAATAACTTCACCTTTAATGGTTTAAATGAATTGTGTTGATTTAAATATACAACTATTTAATGGGGTGATTTGAAATGATAATAAATGAATGATATCTTTGAATTAAAAAAAATATGATAATAAATGAATGATATCTTTGAATTAAAATTGATAATAAATGAATGATATCTTTAAATTAAAAATGATAATAAATGAATGATATATTTTAATTAAAAAGGATATTTAAATGTGTATATTTGGATTTGAATTCAAATAATGATTTGACAGGAAGCTTTGGAAAGATATGATGTTTTTGAAATGGTTTGGAAATGATTAGATCTTTATTTTGATAAAGATTTGAATTTGAAATAATACTTTACTTTGAAGTATAAACTATGATTTTAAAAATTATAACTATGGGTTATAATAACAATTGGTTGGAAAAGAGACCGGGATCCGATATCTGGCATACTCTCTATCGATACCGAAAACCACTTTGACAACCGTGTACGCGGTGGAGATTACAGAATGAAATAGGATGGTGGCGACGTTCTTGAGGTATATTACGTGGACCCAACTCCCGTGAGTTGGCATAAGGTGGCTAAAATAGGAGCGATCTTGGGCCAAAAGGGGTAGCTCCTCTGGTCGGACACATTCCTTCGATACTATACTCTTACTTGTGGTTGATTTGATGGCCATCCTTCGATTTTGATATGGGAGTGTGTTTCGAGGTGGGCGTATGTGGCTGCTGCGTTACCACCAGCCCGTGTGCGTAATTGGTATATCTACCCTAGCATTGCCTTGTGTGCCGTGTCACCTACCATATCGAGCCTTTACTACGAGTTTGGTTTTCACTCGTAGCCCATGCGTATCTTCTCGTAGTCTCCCGATCAGGAGATATGCAGATATTGGATGGACTACTGGGACTAATATGTGTGAAGGGTGATATGGGTATGCCTGGAACGCTATTTTAAAGTAAGCTTATTTTACTGCAGACATTATTATAATAACGCAATATTAATACATAGTAAATAGTTTAACGGATCCTTAGAGGATGGGCGTTCCCAAGCATCCTTTAAGTTACATGTACCTTATTACAGTTCACTTGAGTTGGTTTACATTATATAAGTACATATTGTCCTGACTCGAGTGTTTGTATTTTTATTTACGCCCGGGTCAGCCTGAGTTATTCACAGATTTGGATTCCACTTTCTGGAGAATGGAATCGCTAGAGATTATCTGCTTATCTAGTTTTATCTATTCCAGTTATGTTGTCTATTCAACTTGTGCTCGGTTATCATCTTGAGACTTCTGTTGTACTTTATTTCTTCTGTTGTATTTTATTTAACTCTGATATATTCATACAGTAGCCTCATGAACTACTATTTCTTTTACTTTCGCTGCATTATTAAATACTCTGTGTCTGTGATCTGTGATTATTATTTACTGTATATTCTAAGATTTGCCAAATTTTTATTTACAACGCAGTATTTTGAGTAATTCAATTCCGGCATAAGTGGCTACCTATACACTTACAATGGATGTGAATGGTTGAAAATACCGGTCGTTACAGTTGGTATCAATTTGTATAATTACAGGGAATAAAATAGAAGTACTAAGTTTTTAAGTGTTGTCTTTGCTGAATTAAAATGTTTTCAAGTATAACTTATAACAGCTTTTTCTAAATGCTGCGAAAATCGATTGATTTGTAAAGGGGTGAAACTCCTTTACAACAACGTCGATTCACCAAAGATTTTATATCCTCGGTTTAGATGCTAGTATCTCTTATTATCCCAAACTCTATATCCTAAGGTTGAATGTATATTTACCCCAGAAAATCCACATCGATCTTATTCTTTAAGTCACGGTTGACCGGTTGAGCTTGAGGTGGTGGAAGCTAGGTAGGCTCGGCTAGGTGCATTTAGGTGGAGTTTGTTCATTTTTAGGTCGATCTACTTCATCATGGTGCACGGCTATGGCAAGGGGATGGGCTGGAGGTGGTGGTGACAGGTTTAGGTGGTGGTGGAGGAAGCCAAGGTGCTGGAGTTGAGAGGAGCCGAGCCTAAAAGGAGAAGAAAGCAAGTGCAAAATCAACAAAACAAGTAGAAAACAATGAATAAGAAAGGAAATTTTACCAAATCTTTTACAGGTGATGGTGGCCGATATTTTTTGGTGTTGAGAAATAATTTGATACATGAAAATGAGGTGAGGAAGTCAGCTGAAGAAAAGATAAGGAACGGCCAAAGAAATGAATGCAAGAGTTAGGAAATGAAAAGGTGAAAGTAGATGAAAAGGCTTAAGCAACTAAAGAATCACAACCTTTCAAATTTCCTTAATTTATTTATATAAGTTTAAATTACCGAGAATAATAATAATTTCAGTAAAAATTTCGAAAATGCAACAAAATATAAAATAAATATAAATATTTATTAATTATATAAGGTAAAAGAATAAGAAAATAGCACAAAATTGCAAACCAGTCTAGAAAAATGGAAAATAAACAGAATGAGCTTTGGAAAATTTATGTGGACTTTTAAAAATATTTATAACAAAGATAATAACTTAAAAAATGCATTCGCAAATAAATATATAAATTTTAATTTAAATAAAGAAAATAGCAGAAAAATGGAAATTAGGCTTTAAAAATAGAAAATAAATTCAATAAGCGTTGGAAAAATTCAAACATCACTTTAAAAATATTTAAAACTCAAAATGTGCATAATATAACATAAGTATACAAATTAGAATAAGATATATCAAGTAAATATCATTTATATAAATTAAAACAAAGAATATCGTTAAATAACCTTATATACACACAATATTGTAATGGGTGTAACTTTCACAATTTAAATCCAATTTCAACGAAACAAAAAGCAGTATTCATGATATTAAATATATTTTCATAATAAAAGATAAAATTCACGAATTCAAATATTTAAATTTAAAATTTAAAAGTCAAAGTTTGACCAGTTTTGACCACAAATCCATTTTTCAGGAAAATATTCAATTTATACCAGTTTGAAATTATAATTCATATAATAATCAAAATTTTAAAAAAATGAAATGTTTGAAATAAAAAAAGTTTAAAATAATTTCAAAATAAAATAAAGTCAAATTTTTAATTAAATGTAAAAATCTAGGGTTGTTACTGAATTTTGCTATTTTATTCAATTCATTTCCCACCTTAACACGTAATAATCACAGTAGTCCATCCAGTATTAGCATATCTCTAGACCGGGAGACTACCCTAAATACACCACAGGCTACGGGAGAAATCCAAACTCGTAGTAAAGGCTCGGTATGGTAGGTGACACGGTACACAAGGCAATGCCAGGGTAGATATACCATTTACGACACTCGGGCTGGTGGTAACGTAGAAGCCACATACGCCCACCGCGGAACACACTCCCGATCAAAATCGGAGGATGGCCATCTAATCAATCACAAGTACGAGTATAGCATCGAAGAAATGTGTCTGCTACGAGGTGCGACCTCAACTGGACCGAGACCGCTCCTGTTTTAGCCACCTTATGCCAACTCACGGGAGTTGGGTCCACGTAACATACCTCAAGAACGTCGCCACCATCCTACTTCATTCTGGAATCTCCACCGCGTACAAAGTGGATTTCGGGATCGGCAGAGAGTATGCCAAATATCCGATCCTGGTCTCTTTGCCAACCAATCGTTATTGTAACCCGTAGTTGTAAATTTAAAAATAATACTTTATACTTCAAAATAAAACATCATTTCAAATTCAAATCTTTATCAAATAAAAACTATATCATTTCCAAATCATTTCAATATCAAAAATATCAATCTTTCAAACTTCCTTTTCAAATCATCATTTGAAATTCAAATATCCAATTTAAGTATCTTTTAAAACCCTAATATAACATTCATTTATTAAAATTCAAACCCCCTTTTAAAATGATTCATTTCCAATTTAATTTATTCATTTAAATCTTTTTAGAAGTGGATTTATTATTCTTTCAATTCAAGTATTCAAATTTCAAAATTTCAAGTCATTCTGAGCTCATTTACTAAGTCAAAAATCATATTTATTAAAATTTCAGCCTTTCTCAGCATTTAGAAAAAATTGTTATAAGTTATACTTGAAAACATTTTAATTCAGCAAAGACAACACTTAAAAAATGCTGTTAAAACTCAGTTTTAGTTAAATTTTAGTTTAAAACAGCAAAGGCAGCATTTCCAGAAATGCTGCGGTAGCTCAAATTTCAAAACAAGGTTTTAAATTGATTTAAGCAAAGACTGCAGACCACTACAGCATTTTTACAGAAATGCTACAATAAACCTGAGTTCAAGTTTAGCCTATAAGTTCTACTACAGCAACTACAGCATTTCAGAAATGCTGTAATAGCTCTTTTTACACAGTTTTAGTTCAATTCAGAAACCATAGCATTTCTGACTGCTATTAAAAGTGATTTCCAGATTTTAGTGTATTTCCAACAAATAATAAATTTCATTTTAAACCTTTTAAACATTTTAAAAATCATAATTTAATATTAAAAATGTTCATTAACATATCATTAAACATATTAATTTTTATAAAACCAATTTCTTATAAATAAATCCAAATTTCAATAATTCCACTTATTAGTTCAAGTGTATAATTTCCTTTCTTCACTTTTCAACAAAAAAACTTGACACTTCGGATTTAAATTACCATTTCAAAAATTTAGCTAAATTTCCAATTTATTTAATTAATTTAAATCTTTAATTAAAACTCAAATTTCACATTTCCAAGTCAAGTTATATTTTAAAATTTCACTTTTAAGCATTCATTTATTTAACCACTTAAATTCATAGAAAAATCAATAATACTTTAATAAATCACTTAAATTCAAATTTAAATCAAATTATCATATTTACCATTTTCCAAATAAAATTTAAATTTCCATTTTATTTATATAACTTAAATATCATTTTTGACCAAAATTCCAAAATTCCAAATTTCCAAACTTAAGTTATATTTCAATAATCCAATTTAACCATTCATTAATTACATTTTTAACTAATAAAAAAATCATAATTTCTTTATTTTAAAACATTTCAAAATCTATTTAAACCAAATTTCATAAATTTATATTCTTAAAATACTTAAAAATATCCAAAAACACTTTATAAAATAACCACGGATCTGTATATATAGTTTTCTAACCTAGGTCAAGTGATACGGATATGTATCATTTCAATCCTCAGTTTAAAAAGAAAAATCTGGGTTCTATCACTTCGAACCCGCAATCCCAAGTTAAATAAATTCAATAAAAACCATTCAGCCTATCATTTCAGCCCATAATGATTTTTTCCTATTCTAAAGTCCGTTCGGGTATGTACCATTTCAACCCATAGTGATTTCTAATCTACAGGGAACTTACAGTGTGATAAACAGATATAAATGAACAGTAACAACATATATATAATAACGGATGATATGACATGAAATTTAACAGGTTTAACATCATATATAAATAATCACAGGCAGTTATACATCATATGATTTTCTACACATTCAATTGTTGTTGTTTCACAACTGCATAAGTATAAACGTCGTGTGAGTTTTACTCACCTTTTTGGTGCTGGAGATTGCAATACAAATGACACAACGGATTCCAGAAGGCACGATGACACAACAATAGGCTCAAATGGGAAGAGATCCAAGCTTAGAACTTGTGTTACAACCTAAAACAAAACAAAATAATATTACAACTCAATACAACATTGAATAGGAATAACTTTGAAATAAAAAGAGATATGAATGTGAAATCTTTTTCCTTGTTTTCTACAATGCTTTGCACGTCCTAGGGGTTTATTTAGGTCAGTTTTGACATGACTTTGGCTTAGGTTTGATCATAGGAATGCATGGCATAAAGGCTAGAACATGTGGAGGAAGTTACAACATAAGAATATCAAGAGACTAGGCAACATAATGGGGTTTGGTTCAACTTTTGGCTCGGTCTATGGGTCAAATGGCTCGGCCATCATCAGGTATAGGTCTGGACAGAGGTTTAGGTGGTGAGCAGTGGTCTGGACAGAGGTGGTGGTGGCGGCCTAAGGTGATGGTGGTGGTGGAAATGAAGGAGATGAGGCCAAAGTGGTCAACTATCATTGTTTTTAGGCAATAGGTTGCATTCTAGAGGGTTTTGATGACCATAGGAGCTCGGCCTTGGTCAAGATCAGAGGAGTGGTTGGTGGTGATGTCATGGAAGTGATGTAGGGTGGTGGTGGCCGTGGAACAAGGAGGAGCCGATCCAAACTAGCATGAGAAAACAAGGCAAAAGTGCATAAAATAGGAAGAAAAGTGGAAAAGGAGATGGAGGCCATTACCAATTTTTTCGCCTAGCCGTGAATGAATGAAGACAAGAACTTTTTTTCATGTGAAAATAATGAAAATACATGGCTACTCAAAAGATTACACGGCCAAAAGCATAAAGGAGGGGTTATGGCAAGTGAAAAGACTTTAGGAGGTGAAAAGACTTAAATAAGCTTTTTAACTCTTCATATTTCTTATTTCTTTTTAAAACAAATAAAACAAAATAATTTCAGAAAATAATTTTAAAAACCGAAAAAAGTGAAATAATATTAAAATAAATAATTAAATTTAAAGAAAATAGAAAAAGATTCAAAGAAATTGCTTAAAAATCCAAAACAGTGTCCATAAATTACAAATAAATCACCTTGACTTTGGAAAATTGTTTACTTCATTTTAAAAATATTCTAAAACAAAATTTTGGAATAAAAGGATTTTTGAAAAATTTTCAAAGTGAAATATATAATTAAATTTAGAGAAAATAGAAAAAGAACTAAAGAAATTGTTTAAAAATTGGAAAGAGGACATGAAAATTACAAATAAATATCACTAGCCTTATAAAATTCTATTTTACTTTAAAAAAATAAAATTTAAATAAATAAAATGAATAAGGAACAAAATAAAGCAGGAACGAGAATAAATAAGTTCTTAAGAAAATATAAAGATATATAAAGAATTACTATAATTATTTGAAACTAGGAATTAAAATTTATAAACAGAATACAGCTGACATTTGAAAATGTCAATAACACTTTTGAAAATGTTTAAAACCAAAATATATACATAGCATTTTATTTTACCCATATAAATATAATTATAACATTACATGACCAAATAAAATATTATTTATATAATTTAAAATAAACCATTTTGTTAAATACAGCAATTTACACACAATAGTTAAAAAGGCATAACTTTCACATTATAAATCAGATTTTAACGAAACGAAAAGCAGTGTTCTTAAAATTTTATTTACTTTCATAATAAAAGATAAAATTCAAATTTTCAAATATTTAAAATTTAAATTTAAAAGTCAAAGTTTGACTATTTTAACCAAAATTCACTTTTTTGGAAAATTATTCTATTTAGTCATATTTGGAATTCTAATCCATATCAAAATCAAATTTTATATTTAAAATAACAAAATTTACTATTTTTCATAAATAAAGCTTTTAAATCTGGAAATTAAATTTAAAAATAATTGTAAAATACAGGGTTGTTACAGTTTTGTAGATCTAGATGAGTGGAAGCTTTGTATGATTCTTTTTAGAACTAGATAATTAGATTTGTTTGATTGGATGAATTGGTTGCTATGGTTTTTATCATATGAGTGATATATGCTTATGTTTTAAAATTTAATCTTTAATTAGATTATTAAATTATCTTTGTTTTAAAATTTCGGGGATGAAAATCTTTTAAGGGGGGAGGAATGTGATATCCCAGAATTGGCAATATCAATTTAATAATCCGTGTTAAAATTAAATAAATTTGATAATATTATTAATAATAAATTTGAATTGATTTAATAATCTTCTTTAATAAATATTTAAATGGGTAATTTTATCTTTTAAAAGCTAATTAAATTGTTTTCTATTTTAATGTATATATATATATATATATATATATTTGTATATATTGTAAATAGACAAGCTTTGTTTTAAATTTAATAAATAAAGGCATGTTTTCTAATTCTAATATTTTTGGTAATTTGGAAATTTGATTTAATTTAATATTAAGCTATTAAATAAATAACCATATGGCTTTAAAATACTCAAGATAAAAGTTTAATTTGTTTAAAATGATTCTAGCTTAAGTTTAAATTTAAACAGAAAGGTTGTTTTGTTCTTTTTAAATGTAGCTTGATAAAATAAGTGATTTATTAATAAAGGGATAATTTCTTTTATAAATTATTTTAATTTAATAATGAGTTATATTTAAACAATGTTAATAATGTAATGTCTTTACAAATGGATTTTAAATATAAATAGAAATTATTATTTCAAATTTATTTATATATATGTGTGTATTTTGAAAGAAAACTATGATTTGAAAATTTAAAATAAAATCTTTCAAAAATGTTTAAAATAAAATAAATCTTATAAATATTTAAACATGAGTATAAATCAAATATATGGTTATAAACATAAGTATAAATACATAAACATAAGAAACTATGATATTAACATAAGTATAAGAATAAATAATAAGTAAATTAAGTGTTTGATAGTTTAAGTTTAAAAATAAAAGAGAGATAAAAATAAGCCTTTATGTTAGGAATAGAACTTAATACTTAAGTTAAAAAAATTATAACAATAACTAAAACAAAAGTATATATTTGTACATAAGTTAAAATTTATAACATAGGCTAGAACAACTTTATATTATGTACCTAAAGAATGAAAGCAAACCAGGCAAAGTAATATATGTATGTAACATGTAAGTAGTTATGCAAGGCAAGAACAAGTAAAAGAAAATATCTATGTACATATACAAAATGGATAAGAATGAAAACATAAAGGACATTGCATTTAATGCTAGCACAACGTTTGGTCAACTCGAAATGTTTAAAAATCAATTCAGCCTCCACAAAATCTTGCATGGTAGGATAAAAAAAAACTCTGATCAAAGAAAAGCTTATACCACCTACCCCTGTACAAACTCTTTTTTATATATTTACATCATTCCAGTTTCATTTTCGTTCATCAAAACTTTGCATATCAGAGAACACATAAGCACTACTATCTTGTAACCTTAAGCAACAACTTCATCAATTAAAAGCAAGAAGATTTAAAAGAGGATTAAGTAGAAACTTCCACGATTTGTTCTCTATTCAAATCTTTACAGGCGAGTAACTTTTAAAATTTAAAAAAAAAAATATTTGTTGGCATGCTAGTATGGTTGAAATGAATAAGTATTTGCAGGTGTATATAAGTGAAAATCCGGTGTGAATATTTAATTATGTGTATGCTGTATATATGTATTGTGCTCTGTTTTGATTCCCGGCATAAATACTCATCAAAATTCAATTGCTCTTAATCCAAGCTTTGATAAGACTTAAGTTTTGAACATGAAATGTTTGTTATACATAGACTTAAGTTTAAAAATTTGTTTAAAAGAAAACAATTTGTATTGGTTCTGGAAATGTAAAACAACAGAGAAAACTTAAATAAGTTAAAATTCAGTTTCCATAATTCATGGATTCAGGTATATGAATCAATTGCTAAAACTAAAACTAGATTTTTGAAACCAAAATTACTATTTTTGGTTAAGTTTTGAGGGTGCAGTTTGGGTTTGAACTGGAAGGGGAATATTGGGTTTTTCTGGTGATCTCTATGATTGGAGGGGTCGGGATTCTTCCTGTTGATGGAGGAGTGATCGTAGTAACTGGGAAAAATGGTTGATGGTGATGCAATTCACCAAGGAAGTTGTAGCGGTGGGATTTCTTATGGAGCCCTAGTTCTTGCTGTGTTTAATTAATCGATCACCATGGCTTGTATAGTTGATCGACTGTTTCGGGGTTTCGGGCGATGGTAGCTTGGTCGTAGACGAAGTCGTGGCCGGAGTTGTATGAAATCTGGTGGTCGGAGCTGCAAGAATGAGGCGTTGACAGGTTTGAGGTGGTGATTTCTCTTGTGTTTCCAGGTTTTGGGTTTTGACTCGAATTCGATTTCGAGTCGATTTGGAAGCGATCTGATGAAAGAGTTGGCGTTTGGAGATGTTATTAGATGAGGGATGATCATCGTCGATGATCGGAATCGACCAAGGCTACCATGCATGCGTACGGTGTGTTTGTTCTGGTGAAGCTTGTTTGGGTTTTGTTGCAGAGTTTATAGGTCTCGAGTAATTCGAGTCTTAGACTCGAAGTAATTTGGTTTTGGGCTCGAGTCATCTAGTAGGTGGCTCGGGTAAATTTTATTTATAGGTTTTTAACCTGTAAGTTTTTAAAAAATTTAAAACCGGGTTTTGAATTGTGAAATAGATATTTAAACTAAAGTTAAGTTTGGATTCAAATGAAGTTTGAATCTCAGTTTTTTTAATAAAATAAAGTTTTTAAATTTAAATTATTTGTAACAATTTTAAAAGGTTTAAATAGTTTGAATTTAAAAGTAAAACTTTAAATAAAAATAGAGATTTAAATCTAAGTTTAAATCTAGATTCAAATCTAAATTTGAATCTTAGTTTTGAAATAAAAGAAGTTTTTAAATTAAATTTGTTTTAACAGTTTGGATGATAAAGTGAATTTTTAAATTGATTTGAATTTAAAATTAAATTGGGTTTTAAACTTCTATATTAAGGTAAATAATTCTTTAACTTGTGAAATAAAAGGGTTTTTGAAATTGTTTTAAACTTGTTAAAGTTAATTTTTTTCATTTTAAATCTTAAATTTAAAATAAAATTTAAAAGTAAAATTTAAAAGTAAACTGTTTTTTAAGTATCTTTTTAAGGATAATTTGATCATTAATAAGTGAAATGTTTTTATCTTTAAATAAATGAAGATTTAATGATTTGTAATTATTAAATTAATTAAAATAGATAATTAATGATTTGGATTAATGAATTTAGTAATTAAGAGTTTAAATTAGTTAATTAAGGTTTAAGGTAATTAATTTAGGATAAATAAAATGATAATTAAGGCTCATTAATTAAATAAGGTTTTAATTTTTAATTAATGATTAGTAATTAATTAATTAAATAATTAAGGATTAATTAAGTTACAGTTAATACTTAATTAATTAAATAATATTGGATTAATTAATAAGTTATTAAAGATAAAATTAAATTGTAATTAATAATGATTAATCTTAGTTAATTACTTTAGAAATATAATTAAAGATTTGTTAATAGTTAATGAAGGACATTAACAAGGATAATTTAATAATGAATTAATGTTATTAATTTTAAATAATTAATTAGATTAATTAATTTAAGATAATCAATTGTGAAATGTTAGCATAATTACTTAATTGAAGTAATTAAGGAATTAATTACTCATTGTAATTAATTAAGTTTAATATGAATTGTTTAAGTTGATTAATTAAGTTTAATTAATTTAAATAACCATTTGATGATGTGATAAGCATAATTACTTAGGGAAGTAATTAATGATAATTACTGGAAGTAATTAATTGAGGATGATTAATGATGAAAGTAATTTGAGTATAATTACTTTGTATAATTAACCAAGGGATTAACTAGAGATAATTAATTAATGAGTAATTAATTTATTTGATGAAGTAATTTAGGGTAGTTAATTACGAATGGGGTTAATCAAGGGTGATTAACAATTTGGTTTAATTGAAGATTAATTACTTAATGTAATTAATTTAAATAGAAAATGTAATTAGAGATCATTAATTTTTATAGTTAATGATGTAATTTAGAATGGATTTATTAGAAAATAATTAATAAATGAAGGGATTTATTAATGTAATTAATTAAGAAGTAATGTAATTAATGTTAGTAATTTAAAGGTTAATTTCTATATTTGGTTTAAGATAATTAATTTGTGAAAATAATTAAAGGATAATTATTTAAATGTAATTAAAGATAATTAATCAAGGATGATTAATTAAATTGAATAATTGGATGATGATTAATTAATTGATTGATAATTAATTAATAGTGATATAAGAAAGTTTAATAACGGTGAAGTAATTAATTAATTTACTTTGAATGAATTAGAGATGCAAGTAATTAATTTAATTCATTTTAAATTAATCATATATTGTATGATTACTAATCATTGCTTATATATGGATGGATGATATTGTTTACCTTGAATGGTTTGAGATCTCAGATATGAGATAAATGATGCTATGTGAAATAGATGCTTTGATTAAAATATGATGATAATATGGATTATCTGTTTATGATGACAATGTTGATTATCTATTGTGATATTGTGGATTATCTATCTGTGTGTATATAGATAATATTGGATTGAATTGTTTTAAACTTTAAAACAACTTGGCCTTAAAAGATACGTTTTGGATTTCGATGAGACCGGGATCGGGTTTCCATATTTGGACATCCGAAAACCACATCGATCCAAATTAATGATAGGTCGTGAATCTGAAGTGAAGATGAAGATTTAGAATGCAAGGGTTATTGTCGTTGACTCTGAGGGTGATTCCAAAATGAGTGTAACGAGATAATGCCTTCGGTTTCGTTCGAACCCGGAACGAACTTGTATGGATTGAGTGCTTTCAGAACATCGTCAGGCGGACGATGAACATTCTAAGAGATGTTCTAAAGGTAATCGCAGCCTCAAGCCTCATCAACCGGGAATGGCTAAAACAGGGGATGTGCAGCAAGGTTAGGTGGGTAGCACCCAAGCAGGATGAGATATACCCCTATCTAGATGTTCCTTTTTATTTCGGCTGTGTGGGCGGTTGCTAGCTACAACCATAGGGTGATCTTGTTCGGAACTATTCAGTAAGGAATGGTTCCGGCCTTGTGTTGTAGGGGGTCGGGAGTGATCCTCGGTACGGTGATCTATGCCCCATACCGTGACGGGCGGTACCCCAGTAGCCCAGCCATTGATGGAAACCCATTTTCCCTACGAGACCCTACGGTTTTGATTTGTATTACCCATTTTTGGGGCTAGTAGCTGGAATTTAATGAACGTAATAATTTCGTCTATTTTCTATTTATTTGAAAACCCTAGACACTATTATAATATTACTGGATTTCCTATAAAATTGTTTCGGTTAGCGTAAGGTAAAAACTTACCCATGTGTATGTGTGGGAAGTCTTACGTGATACCTTTTGTTTTCAAAGGTTTTAAAGTTAAGCAACTTTAACCTATTACTCACACCAGACCCATGTCTGACCCGGAGTTTATTTTTGTTTTTCCTAAACTCTTGGGTACTCAAATTTTTACGAGTAGTCAAGGGATTCAGGTTGGCTTGACGAATTCTGAAGGAGGTATGGAGCAGGAGGCTTCAGCATTGTAGATATATAGTTTTCCGCTATGTTTGTTTCTCTGTGTTATTTTCTCTGAGTTGTATTGAGATGTAATAACTAGACATGTGTTTATAACTGTCTAGTATGTGATGTATTATCTGTGTAACTCTGATGTATGTTGTATATTATGTAATACTTATGTGATTAATATAATTTACTCATTCCGCTATTGAGATTCTGATATTGTTTCTTCTTTCTTCTCTATCTTTTCTCTTTTCTCTTTTCTATCCCTTTCTTTCTTCAAGATGATACGTCTTTTTATGGATAGAAAGTCGGGTCGTCACAATTATAATCATGTCTACAGTAAAATAAACCTACTTTTAAATAACGTTAAAGGATTACCCATATAGCCCTCAACACGTAATAGTCCTAGTGGTCCATCCAGTATCAGCATACCTCCAGATCGGGGGGCTACCCTAAATACTCCATGGGCTATGGAAGAAAAACAAACTTGTAGTAAGGCTCGCTATGGTAGGTGACATGGCACAACTAGGCAATGCTAAGGTAGATATACCAATTACGCTTTCGGGCTGGTGGTAACACACAGTAGCCACTACTGCCCACCTCGGAACACACTCCTAATCAAAATCGGAGGATGGCCATCAAATCAACCACAAGTAAGAGTATAGTATCGAAGGAATGTGTCCGATAGGAGAAATGACCTCACTTGGCCCGTCGATCGCTCCTGTTTTAGCTACCTTAAGCCAACTCATGGGAGTCGAGCCCACGTTCATACCATAATAGGATCGTCGCCACCATCCTACTTCATTCTGGATTCTCTACCGCGTACACAGTTGTTAAAGTGGTTTTCGGAGTTGGCAAAGAGTATGACAACTTCCGATCCCGGTCTCTTTAACAACCAATCGTTATTATAACGCTATGGTCATTTCAAAATAGTTCATGCTTAAAAAATCAAATCATTTCATTTCAAAACTATATTCCTTTCAAAATAGTTTATACTTAGAAACCCAAACCATTTTTATTTCAAAACTATATTCAAATCAAAATAGTTTATCATTTCCATTTCGAACATATATTCACTTTCAAAATCATAATACTTTCAAAGTTATAACTTTTTGAAACCAAAATACTTTAAATCATTACACTTTGAAAATCATAACCCTTTGAAATCATACATTTGAAATCATGAAACATTCCTTTAATTCTTTACATTTTACAAATTTATTCAATTAAACCCAAATTTCAAATTTCCAATTTAATTTAATTCAAACCATTAGTTTCAATTCAATTCAGTTTCCCAACAAACCATTTCAAATCTTACCAATTTCAAATCCAGATTTAATCCACAAAATAAACTATTCAATTTTTATTATATTTCAAAGCTTCAATATCCCACATTTCAAAACTAAATTTTATAATTTCATATATCTCAAATTTAACTTCATTATTACTTAGTTTTGAAATATTCATTTCATAAATCCAATATTATTTAAATAAACTCAAATTACAAGTAAACTCATTATCCTTTCATACTAATATAACTTCAAATATTCATTTATCAAAATCAGATATCATTCCAAATTCACATTCTTTATCAAAATAAAGATCATGTCATTCAAAACCATTTTAGGATCATTTCCTTTTATAATCCATTATAAATTCATTATCATTCTTTAATTCAAGTATTCAATTTAAATATCATTTTAAAATCAAATATATTATTCATTTATTATTTCAAATATCATTCAAAACATATTTCAAAATTCCATTCAAAAACCATTATTTAAATTCAAATTAAATTTAAATTCCTTATAAAATTCAAATTTAAATATTAAGATATATATTCAAAACTCCTTAAATTTAACAAATAATCAATTCTAAAAGTTAAATCATTTAACACTTTAAAATATAACTCAAATAGTGTTAAAATCTATAATATTTCAAAACTTTGTCAAATTATAGCAACGACAGCATTTATAAAGTGCTATCGTAGCTTATAGTTTCTGAAATAGTTTAGTTCAAGAACAACAACATTTATAAAATGCCGTAAAAGATATTTAGTTATTTCAAACATGGTTAAATTCAAAAACAACAACACTTAAAAATGCTGTCATAAGACCACAACATTTTTGGAAATGCTATTAATAACATTCCAGGTTTTTATTTTAACTTCAGAAACTTTAACACTCTAAATTTTTGTTATTTTAAACTTATAAATCATATTTCAAGACTTCAACATTTCACATTTAAATATTTCTAACATATGGTTTATCACAACAATTTAATATTATTAAATATCCAATTAAAAACTCAATTCATTTGTTAAGTCAAAATTCACCGTTTTCTTAACTTATTAATTTAACAAAACTTAAAATTTTACTTCAAATATCATTTTAAAACTTTAAATTTGATTTCCATTATTTATTTACATTTTAAAAATATAATTTAAAGTCAAAATTCACATTTACTTCAAATTTACATACTTAAATTCACAAATTCAAAGCTTAATATTTAGCCTTCTTAAAACCATAAAACTTATATTTAAAAAAAATTCATACTTTAAAAATGCATAAGAAAAATCTTTTAAAATTATACCATGGGGTCTGTATATCATTTTCTATCCTAGATCAAGTGATACAGATATTTATCATTTCAATCCGCAGTTTAAAAAGAAAACCCGGGTTCTATCATTTCAAACCCGCAATCCCAAGTCAAATAAAATACAATAAAAATCACTTGATCCTATCGTTTCAGCTCATAATGATTTTTCACTATTCTAATGTCCGTTCGGGTATGTATCATTTGAACCCATAGCGATTCTACTCTGACAGGGAATTCGCAGTGTGATTATATACATAAACAATATAAACAGAGATACTAACATGTCAATGTCACAATATACTGTCATTTATCATATGTCAGGTGATAATTAATAAAGTTAACATCGTAATAGCATGAAATAAACATATCATATAATCATCATTAACTTGCATAAACATTTTAATTGCTAATCACTTGTCATCAATTTACTATTTCATAAGTAATAATGTCCGAGTGAGAAGGACTCACCTTTATCAAAAAGCTAGAGACCACTACGACACATAAGAACGATTCTAAAGACACGACAAGCACGATATAGCACGACTTTTTATTTTAATGAATGGAGAGCCTAGATGTTGACCTTGTAAACAACCAATAAAACAAGGCAACATAAACATATATTTTCAACACAAAACAATATTGAAACAATTTTAAATAAGAAGCAACAAAGAATAAAATGACTTGACTTTGCCTTAACCATTCAAGTGCTCGGCCTAGGGGAATTATGTGCTCGGCCATGATGATGTTTTGGTGGTAGGTGGCTCAGGTTTAGCATGATATAGGCACGACAACATGGAGTGTGAAGGTGAAGGGGTTACATATGAAGAAGACAAAGGGCCAAGTCCAAAATAGGAAGATGTTGTGCACAACTAGGCTCAGCCTAGTCAACATATGGGTTCGGCCATGCCTAGTACAGTTCAGGTCAGATCTGAAGCTACGGCCGTAGGTGATGTACTTGCTAGTGGTGGCGGCGGCGGGTGTGGTTGTGGAATGAAGGGTAGGGTGATGTATGTGGTTGGCTGGCATGTTTTGGTGGAGCTCTTGCAAAATTTGAGGTGCTAGCTTCAATAAAATGGCACGACAAGATTTGGACAAGGGGGAAGGAGATGGTTACTGCCGTGTATGGTGGTGGTGGTGGTCGGTGGAGATGAGGTGGTAGTGGCCTAGCAAAGCACAAGAGGAATCAAGACAAAAATCAATGAAAATAAGAAGAAATGTAAGAAAGAAAAGCCATTAATACTGACCAAAATTTTCTCTAGAAGAGATAGCCGTGAGAAATGGAATGAGAAGGAATTTTTTTTCATGTGAAAACTAAATGAAACACATGGCTATTGCAAGTGATGTATGGCTAAAGCAAAAATGAAAAGCCAAAAGAAAATGAAAAGTCAAAGTAAATGAAAAGTCACCAGAAAATAGACAGGCTTGTCTCTTTGAATTTCTATTTTTCTTTTATTCAAAACAAACAAAATAAAATTCAGTAAATAAAAATAAAATACAATCAAAAATAAAGTGAAAAAGAAAATAAACAATTATTCTTAGGAAAAATAAAAAGTAAATAAAGAAAATAGTTTATTATATTGAAACTAGAATTTAAAATTGTAAACAAAATACAATAAACATTGGAAATTACCACTACACTTTTAAAATGTTTTAAAAATAAAATATGTACATAAAATGTCATATTACACATATATACACAAATTTTAACATGATATGACAAAAAAAAATATTATTTATATAAAATAAAATAAACAATTTTGTTAAATAAACAATTTACACACAATGGTTTAAAAATCATAACTTTCACAATATTAATCGGATTTCAACGAAAGGAAAAGAAGTATACTTAAAATTTTATTTATTTTCGTAATAAAAGATAAAATTTAAATTTTTAGATTTCTAAATTTTTAAATTTAAAAGTCAAATTTTGACCATATTGATCAAAATTCACATTTCTGGAAAATATTCTATTTATTCATGTTTGGAATTCTAATTTACATCAAAATCAAAATTTATATTTAAGTAACAAAATTTACCCATTTTAATAAATAAAATAAGGTTTTTAAATCAGGAAATTTAGTTAAAATAGTTAAAAGATACAGGATTGTTACAATATTCATTTTTTATTAATAACTGGCTGAATTAAATTATGGTGCAGATAAATCGTTTAAGATAAATATACCATTACATGTTTTACCTTTACGATAATTTTTCGTTGTTGCCCATTGTGATTTTGTCACATTTATAATAGGCTAAGGAACTTTGATTTGTCGCCCGTTGTGTGCCTGAAATAGCCAGAATCCAAATAACACTGTTGTTGTTCCTTAGCCTTCCACCACACTTGTAACGACCTGATATTTTCAGCCATTCGCATCCGCACATGTCAGGCTTGAATTGTTCAAAATACCGAATTGTAATTTAAATTTGGCAAAACTCAAAACATATAGTAAATAAATAAATCATAGATCACAGACATAGAGTAATAAAATGCAGCGGAAGAAAAGAGATAGTAGTTCATGAAGCTCCTATACAAATATGCATCAGAGTTAAACAAGATACAACAGAAGTTTCAATATGATAAACAAGCACAAAGCTGAATACAACACTGGAATCAACTGGATAACTAAGAGTGAAATAGATGGCTGGATCTTTAGCAAAGTTCCAACTCCGAAGGTGAGTCTCTAATGCTGTATCACTCAGTCTGACCCGAGCATAAAGCAAAACACAAAACACTCGAGTCAGGACATATATACTTATACAATGTAAACCAACTCAAGTGAACTGTAATATAAGGTACAAGTAACTTAAAGGATGCTTGGGATCGCCCATCCTCTAAGGATCCATTAAACTAATATTTCACTATTATAATAATGTCTATAGTAAAAAAGCTTACTTTAAAATAGCGTTAAGGAGTAACTCAATATTCCCCTTAATATGTAGTATCATGGTCCCTCCTGATCGGGAAGTCACCAGTGGATACTCCACGGGCTACGGGAGAAATCCAAAATCGTACAAGGCGTGCTAGGGTAGGTGACACGGCACAACAAGGCAATGCTAGGGTAGATATACTAATTACGTATCCGGACCGGTAGTAACGCATAATAGCTACTACCGGCCACCTCGAACCACACTCCCAAAATTAAAGGTGCGCACCAAACAATCACAAAGTAATAGAATGACATACGAAGAAGTGCATCCAATAAGAGGTGCGACTCCTTAGCCCGAGAATCGCTCATGTTTTAGCCACCTTATGCCAACTCATGGGAGTCGGGTCCACGTACATACCTCAATAGAACGTCGCCACCATCCTACTTCATTCTGAAACCTCCACCGCGTACACGGTTGTTAAAGTGGTTTTCGGCATCGACAGAGAGTATGTCCATATCCGATCCCAGTCTCTTTAACAACCAACGTTATTATTAACCATGGATATTTCTTTTAAAATCATTTACACTTAAAACAAAAATAATACATCTCAAAACTAAATACTATATTATTTTCTTTCAAAATAAAATCAATATATCATTTCCCATTTCAAAAACCGAAGTAATAATATATCCTTTCTGTTCCAAAATCCTAATCAGTATCTCATTTAAATAAAACCCAAGTTTCCAAATCACTGAATATTTCCTTCAATTTATTAAACTTGAAATATTCCTTTAAATCACCTTAACCCAAAACACATTATCAGGTCATATTCTTAAATCATCCATTTCTAATAAGTTCCAAATTTATATATTTAAAGAAAATCCTTAATAAAATACAATTTCCAATAATTTCCTTTCCAAAGCCATATTACTTTCAAGTTATAACAACTCTGAAACAAAACATTTTGAAACATATTTATTTAGGCCATCTAAATTCAATGTCAATATCTTCCAAACAAGATTCATTTAACCATTTAAATTCAATGTCAAATAATATTCATTTCAAAGTTGTAGCATTTATAAGTATATTCATTCAATTACAAACTTTCCAAAAACATTGTATATTTCGGCTACATTAAAATTTCAATTTTTAGCCAATTTAGCTTATAAAAATCACATTTCCCACTTCAAAATATTCATTTAGATATCATTTAACTTATGATTTAATAAAATAAAATTTTATTAATAAATATCCAAATTAAACTATAATTCATTTATTAAGTCAAAAACACATTCTTTTACTTCTATTATTTCAACAAATAACCTACCACTTTATTTTAAAATACCCACTTCATAATTAAGACTAAATTCCCATTTATTTAGTTAACATAACAATTTCAATTAAAACCAAATTTCCAATTATCAAGTTAAGTCATATTTTGAAAATACACTTTTCCACTTAAATCAAAATTATTCAATTTCCAAACATTTCCATGTCATAAATAAAGTAATTTATCATAGTAAATATAACGATCAATTTCTTTGAAAATTTATTCATTTAGGCATTAGTTAAACTATAATTTCTGGCTAAATACATTTATTACAAAGTGTATAATTAAAACCGTATTTCATTTTTTATCAATTCAAAGGACATCATTTATTATACAAACATATTCATTTCATAAAATAAAAATTGATTGCAATTACTTGGGTAGACTTTAAAATTCCATATTAATTAACTTTAATTATTAAGTTATTTATCACAATCAAAGCTCTTTAAATTACCATTAAAACCAAATAAATTTTTTTAAATTACAATCTAAACCGATCATTAAATTATAAAATTTTAACTTACGGAAAGCCAATATCTCTTTATATTTTAAATCATTAAATCAAATTTCAAGGTAAAATTTCATATTCTCAAAATATTCAAAATTCTTAATAAATTTTTAGAGAAATATTACCATAAAAATATTAACCATGGGCCTGTATAATATTTTCTAACCTAGGTCAAGTGATACGGATATATATCATTTCAATCCGTAATTTAAAAGAAAATCCGGGTTCTATCATTTCAAACCCGCAATCCCAAGTAAAATAAATACAATAAAAATCAATAAAATCACTTGAGCCTATCATCAGCCCATATTGATTTTTCCTTATTCTACAGTTCATTTGGGTATGTATCATTTCAACCCATAGCGAAAGGGAACTTGCTATGTGATAACAGGAAATAAAATAACAGTATAGCAAATAATATCATATCAGATGATGAACAAATATATATAAATAGGATTTAACATCATGAAATCACATCACAGGCATATATGAATAACATATCAATTAAACAGATTAACTTGCCATTATTTTACAATTATATAAGTACGTAATGTCCAGAGTGAATAACTCACCTTTTAAAAGCTAGAATTGACAAATTCAGAATAAAAATCCAAACTCCGCAAAGTAAGAAAAAGCACGACAAAGCACAATGCAAACTTGAGTGAATGAAGAGTCAGATCCAAATCTTGTATGCAAACAAATATTACATACATAAGAGTATGATTCAATACAAAAGATTAGAGGTTAAAGCAGTGGAAAAATAACAAATCAAAGTAGCATAACTTTCCTTAATCAATTAATGGCTTGGCTACACCACATATGGGTTCAACCATCATCTTGTGTTGCTTGGTCATGATGGTTAGAGGTGTGCTAGGAGAAGATTGAGGTCGAGCCTAAATTGAAGGAAGACAAAGAAAACAAAATGAAAAAAAGAAGGAGAAAGAAGAAGGAAGCCATGACTTTAGATCTTGTATATATTTTTTCTTCTTCACGCAAATGAATAAGATGAGGAGTGTAACATACCAAAATTTATCAATTTTAAATTTGGTAATTGTTGAACTTTTATAATATAATTTGAAAAGTCACAAAATAAATAAATGATAAGTGATAATTTAAATGAATAAAAATTTGAAATTTCTTTTGAGTTTTAAAATTTGAAATACTAAAAGTTTTTAAAATCATTTGAATTAAAAAAAAATTGGCAAGGCGAGCCGGTTTTATAGTGGACCGTCTACTTTTTATTACGAATGCAATAAAAATTGAAGTACAGGAGCAAGGTAAAAGCACCTTAACTACTAAAAAAACAGACAATGCAGCACAGGTACGTGACAGCTATGTCACAGTAACTATAAATAGCACAAAAACTAGCACTCCTCCGAAGAGGAAGAGTCACCATCATCCCCAGACACCAGAGAAGATACCAAAGGGACAGTCCCACAAAGACCAGCAAAAGGATGGAAAAGGAGAGCAAGACAAGGATCATAACCCATAGCATCAGAAGAGTAGATAAAGGAACGATCCCAGGATGAATCAGCAAGCATGACAGAATTCGAACTCGCATACAAACCGTCCAAATCAAGAACTAAGGAATCACCAGATGGTTTATAGCGAAGGCATCTAAGGTCCATATGATCATCGGAGACAAAATGGAAGAAGGATTCATTAACGGGTTATATCTCATATCAGATTTGGGGTCAATCCAACACCCCTCAGCCTCATCCCAAGCAACAAGAGGCGACTACGAGGCAGGGACTGGAACAGCTAAAGGAATGTCAGAAGCAACACAAGGAACCTCAGAACCAGGAGATGAATCAAGCGTAGCTAATGGCAAAGGAGGAAAACTCAGGCCTGGCAATGGAACCGCAGGAGCAGGAGAAGTCAAAGAGGCAGGGAAAGAAACCTTGGGGACCCAAATTCTATGTTGGGCGCGAGGCAAAGGGGTCTTCGGAGCAGCCGCAGAGGCTTCAGAATGATAGCAGGCGATAGCCAAGTGGCCAAAAGAGTGACAGGAGGTGCAAATATTCGGAACCCAACCATAGCGAACCATGACTTCCACAACATGCCCGACAGCAAGCTAAACAGGAATAGAAGTAGGGAGAGGCTTAAAGGGGGATATCTCAATAAGAGCCTTAGCGTGCATCATCTTATCGCGCGCTACTGTATTAGAGTCAAAACATTTCAATTTTCCTACATTACAGGCTAACCAATTCAAACCAATAAGAGGATGATTTCTTTTGGATTATAAGTGGTATCATGGTATGGAGCCCAGATACTTACTTTGTGGTTGCTGCGAACTTATTGCTTTGTGGTTGTTGGTTGAGAAGCGCTTCAAATAACGGTTGGTAACGACCGGGAGGTGGCATACTCGTGTCAGTTGTTACCTAGTTATAGAGGTAATCCGGCCTTATGTAGCAGACATCCAGTTAGGTTCTCGGGTACGTCCCTCCAGAGGTGTTCCATTTTACATGGGAAGTTCCTTTGCCCGACCATTTGTTGAAAATCCAATCACCCAATACGAGCCCTTTACGGCTTTAGTTGTAGAACCTGCCATTTAACATGGTAGCTATAATAGGCATACTATAATGGTACGTATGCTGGTTAAGATTAATATTATACTTTTGAAAATGTTTTCACACTATGCACTAATAATAATATTTAAAAGTGTTTCTCGTATTAAGCATTTTTGACTGTCATAAGGAGAAATCTTCTCCAAGTCTGCGTTTGCATTATGTTTGTGGTGGGAGGCCTTATGGCAGTTTCATTTTCAAAAAGCATTGCGAATTTCTTCCAAATTATTCTGTTTGTTTTTGATAAGAATAAACTGCTTTATTTCAAACAACTGTTTTGTTTACTCATACCAGTCCCATGACTGACCCAGAGTTTATTGTTCCTTTCCAAAACTCTGGATGCCCATAATTTTCCACACGGGCAGCCTAGAAGCAGGTTATCCGTGTTTTGAAGCTAGCTTGGATTTTTAAGTCTTTTGGAAGTTTTCGGATTCTGGAAGTTTTGGATTTGGAAATCTTTTGAAGTGTTGGAGTCTTGAAGACCTTGTTGAAGTTGAAGTATGTTGGAAACTTGTTGAAGTTCTGTTGTCCTCTTATGGTTGTATCATATTTGTATCACTCTGATATTTAGGATCGATGTTGTATTGGATATTGTACCATGTTGTACTGGTGTTAATATATGATATTCATTTTGTTTCCGCTGTTGTATTCATCTATTGTTGTTATAATCTCCATCCGAACTGAAATTTGACGTTCGAATCTCCAGCAGTCGAATACAAGTGAGGTATTTGATGTCGATTTTTGAACGCTGAATTTCGGGTCGTGACAAAGTGGTATCAGAGCTGAAGGTTGAGTAAGAACTTTAGCTACGCAGTATAACACATTAGATGGCTCATTAGAGATAGGGTGAAGTGTACCCTAGAATGAGTATAAACCGAAAGACTGAAACCCTATAATTTCTTGGTCTATTCCTTTTTAACTATTGATGTTTCCTAAGTTATCTTGTCCGTATGCCTAAGTCAAGTATTCTTGCTATTTACAGATAGTAAGAATGGGCGAAAGAAGAGGACGAGGTAGGGAACGAGGAAATACCACCGCAACTGGCCAAGTCCCTACAACTGCAACTGTGCCTACTCAATCTCAGCCGTATCTGGCTGATGTATACAAAGTTTCTCGAGACTTGGTGGAAAGCCGTTTACTGGCAAGGAATATGTTGTAGAAGCCCAAGCCTGGATCCGATCTTGTGAAAGAATTTTTAAAGGAATGAAGTTAGAAGACGATCAAAAGCGAATAATAGCTTCTTGACAACTCCAAGAGGAAGCATCAGCTTGGTGGGAGACAGTTACTTTGGATGAGTCAGAAGATAAGTTTACTTGGAGACGATTTAAAGAAGTGTTTGAGCATCGATACTTTCCATCTGCTAGTATCTCTCGAATGTACCAGGAGTTCCTATATTTGAAGCAAGGAAGTCTATCATTTGAAGAGTACTTGAATAAATTCAAAGAATTGTCTCGATTTGGTCTGGAGCTAGTGAGTTTGCCCTTGAAGAAAAATGAAAGATTCATTCGGGGAATGAATAAGGAGTATCACGAGAGAATGACGACCTACATTAAAGAAATCTTTTTCGAACTTGATTGATATGGGTTATCGATATGCTACTCTAGATATGCAGAAAGTTCCGGAAGAGAAGCGGAATTCAAGTAGTTCGAATTGGAAGAAAAGAAAATTCAAAAGAAAGAGGCCGGTTCAAGGCAAGGAGAAGAAGAGCAGTAATCAAGAGAATTCAGCCCAAGATGTTACTTGTTATAACTTTCGGGAGAAAGGCCATTTAGTAAATGATTGTGAGAAGCCAAAGAAACAAATTAAGAAAAATCAACTTGTAAAGACAAGTCGAAGATCGAAAGAATGCTATTGTTGTCACCAGCCAGGGCATGGAGTTAAGAATTGCCCAAAAAAGAAACGAGCACAAATAGAGAAAGTGTGAGCAATAAAAGATAACCCCTCAACTTCTAAGGTGAATGAAAGGGAGTTTTGGAGGGTAACCTTATTGTTGGTGAAAGAGTTGTTAGAGTTTTATTCGACACGGGAGCTTCACATAGCTTTATCTCCCAACAGATTGTGGACGAATTAAAACTTAAACTCAAGTTTGTCGATGAGCCTATTTATGTGAAGAATCTAGTGGATGGTCCTGCAAATTTTTGTCTATGTTGAAGGAGGGTGTGTATCTCTTATTCTGACCATATATTTCCTATTAACCTTTGTGTTCTCGACTTCAATGAATTTGAAATCCTACTCGGGATGAATTGGTTATCGAAATACGAAGCCAAGTTAGATTGCAGCAATCGAACGATTCTGGTCAAAACTTAACATGGAGATTCTGTTGAAATATCTTGTGAAGACCCTAGTCCGGAAAGGGATAAACTGATGTATACGTTGGGATGTCCAGAACCTAGTTTGGAGTCCATTCCTATTGTCCAGCATTTTCCCGATGTATTCAAAGAAGTAGAATCTTTACCCCCACATAGAGAGATTGAATTCAGAATTGACTTAATTCCAAAAGCTCGCTATGTCGTTCATGCGTGTCATAGGATGGCACTGTGGGAGAAAATTGAACTAGTCAAGCAAACCGGTGATTTTCTTAAAAAGGGATTGATTTGTCCTAGTGTTTCTGAATGGGGTTCAACAGTAGTATTTTTTGCTAAATCTGATAGGTCTTTGAGATTGTGTGTCGACTATCGCGGCCTTAATAAGCAAACTCTCAAGAATAAGTTTCCTTTACCATGATCGACGATTTATTCGATCAACTTCATAGTGCGCGATTCTTTTCTAAGATGGATCTAGCCCAGGGATTCCATCAGTTGCGGCCGAAGATTGTGCTCACCTAACTGCTTTTAGGGGTCTGGATATATTCTACGAGTGGTTAGTCATGCCTTTCAGACTAATCAACGCTCCTCCATACTTCGTAGATTTGATGACCCGTGTGTTTCTAGAGGTGTTGAATAAATTTGTTCTTGTATTTATCGATGATATCCTAATCTACTCCAAAACCGAAGAAGAGCATGCTGAGCATCTCAGAATTGTTTTGGAAATTTTGAGAAGGAACATCTTATTCGCTAAATTTTCTAAATGTCACTTTTGGGTCAAAGAAGTCAGATTTCTTGGCCATATTTTTAATGAAGAAGGGATTTATGTCGATCCAAGCAAAATTTCTGCTATTCTTGATTGGAAGCGACCCATGGCTCCGAAAGAAGTTCGAAGTTTTCTGGGTTTAGCAGGCTATTACCAGAAGTTTGTTCAGGACTTTTCTAAAATTGCTAGCCCATTGACCAAGCTAACAATGAAGAATACCAAGTTTAATTGGACTCCAAACTGTGATGAAGCTTTTCAGGAATTGAAAAAGAGATTAACCACTTCCCCTGTTCTCGCTATCATTAACGGGAACCAAGGCTTATCTGTCTATACTGATGCTTGTGGAGATGGTTTGGGTGCGGTACTAATGCAAAATGGGAAAGTAATCGCCTACGCGAGTAGACAATTACGCTCGCATGAAAGAAATTACCCAACACACGATTTGAAGCTTTTGGCTGTTGTTTTCGCTTTAAAAATCTGGCGACATTATCTTCTGGGTAAGAATCTCCTTCAGCTTTTCTAAAAGAAATTTTAAAATTCAACTTAACTTAATATATATTAAATAAATCTTTCTTGCTTAGGTGAAAATTTTGAATTATTCACCGACCACAAATCTTCAAAGTATCTCTTCACCCAGAAAGATTTAAATCTACGGCAACAACGATGGTTAGAATTTCTAGGGTCATATGACCTAGATATTCGTATGCACCTGATAAAGCCAATTTAGTTGCTGATGCTTTGAGTAGGAAACACACTATTCTTGCTCATCTTGTTATCACTCCTACTCTCCTTAAAAAGATTGCTAGTAAACAGAAAGAAGACAAATTTCTTCAAGGAATCTGTGGAAGGATTCGTCGAGGTGAAGATTCCAGTTTTGGATTCGATAATAGTGGAGTTATAAGATTGAAAGGAAGAATTTGTGTCCCAAACATTCCGGAGCTAAAACGTGAAGTTTTGGACGAATGCCACAAGTCCAAACTTTGTATCCATCCAGGAGTCAATAAAATGTATCGTGATATTAAAAGAATGTTTTGGTGGAAGACAATGAAAAGGGACATATGTATTTATGTGAGTCGCTGTGCTACTTGTCAACAAATTAAAAGCGATCAAAAGAAAGTGGCGGGTTTACTTCAACCTTTAGAAGTACCGAAGTGGAAATGGGATCAGGTATCGATGGATTTCATTGATGGATTGCCACGAACTAAGAAGGGAAATGAAGTAATTTGGGTTATAGTGGACCGTCTAACCAAAACTGCTCACTTCATTCCAGTGAAATCCACCTGGACTGCAGCAAGTTTAGCTGAGCTATATATCAAAGAGATTGTCCGCCTCCCCGGTATACCGAGCAGTATAGTGAGTGATCGTGACCCGATCTTCATTAGTAGATTTTGGGAGGCATTTCAAACCACATTGGGAACAAAGCTAAACTTCAGTACTGCTTATCATCCACAATCTGATGGGCAGACTGAAAGGATAAATCGAACATTAGAAGACCTTTTGCGAGCGTGCATTCTTGACTTTGGTGGTTCCTGGGAGGACTATTTACATTTGGTTGAATTTTCATATAATAATAGCTATCAAGCCAGTATCGAAATGGCTCCTTTTAAGGCTTTATATGGTCGTCCGTGTCGATCACCGACATGCTGGATTGAATCCGGGGATAGAATCATTCTTGGACCAGACATGATTAAAGAAACCACTGAAAAGGTTGATTTTATCCGAAAGAAGTTAATAACTGCTCAATCTCGCCAGAAGAGTTATTACAGCCGCAGAAGAAGAGCTTTGGAATTTCAAGTTTGAGATTTCGTTTTCTTGAAAGTATCTCCAATGCGGGGTGTATTAGATTTGGGAAGAATGGTAAGCTGGCACCGTGATACATTGGTCCTTTTCCTATTCTGGAAAGGATTGTCCTCTAGCATATCGAGTACAGCTACCTAATTGGTTATCCGGCGTACACGATGAATTCCACGTTTCACATCTTCGAAAGTATGTGCACGATCCAGACAGTATTATCGAAGAGGCAGCTCAGCAAGATCTCGAGAACACACCAAATTTAACAGTTAAAAGAGAACCAATAAAGATTGTGGATCGTGACGAAAAGCAATTAAGGAATAAGATTGTAAAACTAGTTAAAGTGCAGTGGAGCGGTGATCCAAAGGACTGTACTTGGGAGACAGAAGACAGTATGCAAAAGTCTTATCCCAATTGCAGAGTGGATATCTCGGCTTAAACTGGTAAGCCATTTCTCTATCCTTTTCTGAATTCGTATATTCTTTGTTTGCTTTTCTCTCTCTTTCAAATTTCGAGGACGAAATTTTCTTAAGGGGGGAAATTTGTAACATACCAAAATTTATCAATTTTAAATTTGGTAATTGTTGAACTTTTATAATATAATTTGAAAAGTTACAAAATAAATAAATAATAAGTGATAATTTAAATGAATAAAAATTTCAAATTTCTTTTGAGTTATAAAATTTGAAATACCAAAAGTTTTTAAAATCATTTGAATTTAAATTTTATACATATATGTGAATGTATATGTATGTGTGCATATGTGGGTAAATTTGTATTTATATATTGAATTTGATTTTTAATTTGAATTTAAATTTTAAAATAAATGTTTTAGTAAAATAATTTGGATTATATATATATCTTTGTAATATGTAATCAATTTCAAAAACATTCTCTTCTTAATAATGAGTATTAATATAAAGCTAATATTTTTAATGGGAAATATAAGTTTAAGTACAATTTATATCATGTAAATTATTATGTTGATAAAGAAAAAAAATTATTATTACAAGTGTTAAGCTAACAATGACTATGGAGACAAGTGTAAATCATGAGGAGAAAAATTAAACAAGTGTCATGGCATCATTTTCATTTTCCTTAGAAATTTATAGAATAGAAAATAAAATTTTATAGGTAATTCATCTTCTCCTCTTACTCTTTTATTCATTTCAAAAGGGAAATTCGGTTCAATCTTTACATCAGAAAAAAAGAGAAAAAAATCATCAAGAACAAGCCTACCATCCTCAACATTTGAAATCAAGAAACAAATTCCAGAAAAAAATCTGTAGCAAACTTTCCTTTCAATATCTCAAGCCAAAAGAAGGAATTCAAGAATAATACAACTCTTCAACAAATATTACGGAATCAAGCATGAACTTCAAGGATTAAAGAAGTTCAGGAATCAATTTAAAAAGAAAAAAAACAACAAACACAAAATTTAAAGGTGCAGGTCAGAGATTTCTTTCCTCTGTTTCAACTAAAAAGTTACTGTAAGTAAAATCCTTCTTTGGAATTTAAAATTTAGTATGTTAAAGAACTAATCAAGTAATTAAATCACAAGTTAAGCAACTTTAATCAATTAGTTGCAAGTAAATTGAAAATCTAGTATCAAGTTGAAATAAAAAAAATTGCAGTTCAAATTTCTAGAGCTTCCCTCTGTTTCTACTTCTTCTTTCAATCCCAAAATAGGTGAGTAACTCTTTCAAAAAAAAATTGATTTTGATCTGTTGTCTGAATACATGATGTAAGCAAGTTGAATATGGTTTGCATGCAACAAAATCTGTGAATGAATATGCATTTTGCCTGTGCCTGTTAGTTCAGGTTTGAATCATCTCTGTTTCAGGTTACAGGGATTTAACCCCATCCAAAAATTTGATTTCTTCCTCCCTGTAGCTTATTAAGCTTTGAAATTTAAACCAAGTTTGTATGTATAACCATGTTTTAAGCATTTGAAATAAATTTAAGCAAAGTAAATTCAAACTTCTCTGTAACATAAGAAAACACAGTTAAAATGCAAATCATGTTAAATTTCAAAACCTCGTAAATTTTAACTTCAAATATACTATCTGAAAGCTTATCAAAATTTATGATTTTTGAAAGAAAAATCATAATTTTTAATCAAGTAATCTTTGAGAAAAGCAAGGATGATCAAATTCGAATTTCTAGGCAATTTTTGATGATCGGCATCACAGTTCATCTTGCGATCTTGGGTGAAGCTTGCTGGGGGGTAGGGTAGCTTGAGAAAAATGCTCTGGAATTTTTTAAATCATCGTGGAGTTGAGACAAGATCAAATTAGGGTTTTAGCCCATGTTTTTGCATTGATCAGAAATTGGCCAAATTCGTCGTCTAGGGTGCATCGGACTGGATGAGACCGGTTGGTGGAGGGGCGTGGTTGACATGGGAAGCTTGTTACGGAGATGCATTGCTTCTGGTGATCTTTGGCATCGAAGCGAGGTGTTTGTTTTGAGACACTTGTTCGTTCCAGTTTTGGGTTTGAGGACGAAAATGCGAGATCGTGATTGGTTCGAGCTTTTGAGTGTTTGAGAGATTCGAGAGCATCATCAATGATGCGTTGACGACCGACGATTAAACTGGAGGCTGCCGCCGAAGTTGTGCATGTGCACACAGTTGGTTTGTGTCAGGGGAAAGCAAATTGGGGAAGAAAAGGAGAACTCGAGGCAGCCATTGGCTGATAAGGGTTTGAACTCGAGTATGGACTCGAAGTGTTTTAGGGGTTGTACGAGTTTGTACTTGGAAAAAAAATTGGAAGGAAAAAAGTAACAGCATGGGTCGATTTTTGGAAATCTCGAAGCAAACAGCAAAATTTTGAGGGGAAGACTCTAAGTGGCCTCAGGATTTATGCACAAAACAGTTTTACTTTAAAATGATAATTCTAACTTTTGAACGATTTTAAATGCCTTTTATCAAATGATGATTTTTATTTGAGTTTTAGCTAATTAAGGTTTAAGCAAGACATTTTAAAGTAATTAAACTCAATTTAAATTTTGTTACATTATTTTGAAAATTTTATTTATATAAATTGAATAACGAAATTAAGGAAGGTAATTAAGATAAATGTTATTTAAAACAAATCTTAATCTTTTAATTAACGAATGTGATAGAGATGATTTAGAAAACAAGATCTAAAGGAAAATCAAAGTAATTAATTTATCTTTTGATTTATTAAATAATTGAAGATTTTGATAATATAATTACTTGAGAAGTAATACTTAAATTAAAGATTTATTTAATAAATAATTAAGGTTAATTAATTTGAAATTAAGGAAATAATTAATAAATAAAAGTAATTAGGGTTTCATTAGTGTACAATTAAGGATTAATTAATTAGGGTAATTAATTAAGGAATGATTAATTAATGAAGATAATTAAAGATTTAATTCATTTTAATTAAGGATAGCTAATCATTGATTAAAGATAATTAAACAAATTAATTATGTGATTAATTAGTTTAAATCACACAATTGATTCATCTTAGTTATAGATGATTGATAACTATTATATGATGTGTACTGATTGATATCTCTGATTTTAATCGTGATGCTATGTGATATGAATTGCTTTGTGCTAAGCTGTGTTTCTGTATTTTTCTATGTGAATATGAAACCCCTTTAGCCCATAAAACGGCTTTTGAATTTCGATGCGACAGGGAGTCGGATTCCAGTTGGTTATCTGAAACCCACATCGAACCTGTGAATCTTTGTGAATGACGTATCCACATGTTTTAAAATTGACCTTCACTATTCGGATTAGCCGAGAGAGGACCTTTGTGTCATACAACCCATTCCGAATATGTGATACGACGAAATGGATAGCAATTGAAGACGGTGGTGAAGACCGGGCGTCTTCGAGAATGATAGGATAACCTGTCGAATGATTCTGTACTGAGTTGGTACGGTATAGAGTTCTCCATATGTGATGGGGAGTCCGATCGGGATTGTGGATGCCCGAATTGCAAGGACTTCTTCGGAAGTGCCTTCCGTTCTGTTAGAACCCGGAACAGACTTGTATGGTTATATGTCTGACATTACAAACTGAGATATAAAGCTGATTTCTTTCAAATACATATCTATTGGTTGCGGAGAATTTATTCTCTTAGCTTAACACCCTCTTTGAGACGTACGAGCTCATAGGTTATGTAGTTGAAGGTTATTAGTGGTATAATCCCAATTTGATAGTGTGACATGCTGAGTGCTGCTGATCATTTGTTGATCGAAGCATGGCTTTGTGAAAAAGCATAGCTTTGTGGAAGAGACTTCGTCGAACCTCACAACCCGGTTATGGTCGAAACAGGAACCATGGCAGCAAGGTTATTTGGGGGTACGCCCCCAGAGGGTATGTCCAGTTCCTTCTGGATTATAAGTGGTATCATGGTATGGATCCCAGATACTTACCTTGTGGTTGCTGCAAACTTATTGCTTTGTGGTTGTTGGTTAAGAAGCGCTTCGGATAAAGGTTGGTAACGACCGGGCGGTGGCATACTCGTGTCAGTTGTTACCTAGTTACAGAGGTAACCGGCCTTGTGTAGCAGAGATACGGTTAGGTTCTTGGGGACGTCCCTATAGAGGCATTCCATTTTATATGGGAAGTTCCTTTGCCCGACCATTTGTTGGAAATCCAATCAGCCAATACGAGCCCTTTACGGTTTTAGTTGTAGAACCTTCCATTTAATATGGTAGCTATAGTAGGCATACTATAATGGTAGGTATGCTGGCTTAGATTAATATTATACTTTCGAAAATGTTTTCACACTATGCACTAATAATAATATTTAAAAGTGTTTTCTCGTATTAAGCATTTTTAACTGTCATAAGGAGAAATCTCCTCCAAGTCTGCATTTGCATTGTGTATATGGTGGTAGGCCTTATGGCAGTTTCATTTTTAAAAAGCATTGCGAATTTCTTCCAAATTCTTTTGTTCGTATTTGATGAGAAAAACTACTTTATTTCGAATAACTGTTTTGTTTACTCATACCAGTCCCATGACTGACCCGAAGTTTATTGTTCCTTTCCTGAACTCTGGGTGGCCATAATTTTCCACACGGGCAACCTAGAAGCAGGTTATCCGTGTTTTGAAGCTAGCTTGGATTTTTAAGTCTTTTGGAAGTTTTCGGATTCTGGAAGCTTTGGATTTGGAAATCTTTTGAAGTGTTGGAGTCTTGAAGACCTTGTTGAAGTTGAAGTATGTTGGAAACTTGTTGAAGTTCTGTTGTCCTATTATGGTTGTTCATATTTGTATCACTCTGATATTTGGGATCGATGTTGTATTGGACATTGTACCATGTTGTACCGATGTTAATATATGATATTCATTTTTTTCCGCTGTTATATTCATCTATTGTTGTTATAAGCTCCATCCGAACTAAAATTCGACGTTCGAATCTCCGGCAGTCGAATACAAGTGAGGTATTTGATGTCGATTTTTGAACGCTGAATTTCAGGTCGTGACAAGGAGATGAGAAGCTTTGTACGTGAACAAAATAGATGGCGGCTAGGTTTAGTAAATACACGTCCAAAAGAAAGAAACGGCAAGAAATAAAGAGGCTAGACAATAAAAGGCAGGAGTTCGAATGGTTTGGGAAATAAAAAGGCAACAAATAACTTGATGGATTTAATTAATTTATTTTCCTTTGTTTGCACGCAATGAAAAGAGGAGTTTGAGGAACAATATGTACGTGAATTGTGAGAAGAATTCACGGCTATGAATGTGGAAAGTAATTGGCTATGCAAATGGAAAGGCAAGGGAAAAGAAAATGGCATCAAATAAACAAAACAAATAACCTATATCTCTTGAAATTTCTAAGCTATTATTAAAAATAAGATCAATCAAAAAGTCAAATAAATATATTCAAAGTTTATACAAATAAAATAGAAAATAAAAATTAGAGAAACAACATAGGGAAATAAAATATAGAAAGTCATTGCGTGTAAACACTGTATTTTATCTAATTTAAAAAGTATAAGTTTAAATCCCCAATAAATCCATATATTTGATTTCTTAATTTTTTTATTGAATCGTCTATTAACTTATCCTTTTATGGGTAATATTAACATTGGTTTATATACTAATACATTAATAACTTTCCAATTCATCCAAATTTCAGTTTACATAGTAATTAATTTCGTTTACCACAATAATCCATTTTATTATAAATTGCATTCCAATTAAATAAAAATTGCTTCCAATAATTTGATTTGTTTTAATTTCCATCTTTATACTAGGTCCATTATTACCCTATATACCTAGTTACATTAGTTTTATATTCCATTACACTAGTCTACTCCTATTTCCATCTTAAATTTGTATTAAATGTTACATTTCTAAATATGAAATCTTGTCAATTGTACACATTAATTAAGGTTTAAAACCAATTAATTAATTTAACTTAGTTCCATTCCTTTTACCAATTTATTACTTTATAAATAAATTTATGTTTCTATTTAATTCATACATTCACACCTCCCGTTACTACATTAATTCTCATTAAAGACATTAAAGATTTCCTACTTATTTTATAGACTAAATATGCAACTTATAATAGCTGTTACATTACCCTTTAATTTACGCTTAAGTTTATTATATTTAACTAATTATTATAATTACTTACCTAATATTGAATTCATTCAATTACTATTAATTATACTAATTCATTTATTTATACACCACTTACCCTTATTTACTTATATTCAAATTTATACTCAAATATAACAGTTACAACTAAATTAATAGGTCCATTAAATAGTAACTTACAACCGTTACTATTACTTTAAGTCACATTAACGAATTCATTATTGTTTGCAAATCAAATGTTACAATTACTTAATTAACATTGATTTAGTTCAATTTATATTAATCGTATATTATCTCATTAATGATTCAACATTCACACTTGTGGTCTTCATTGTTCACACAAATGTTACCAATCTTATATACCCAATAGTTATTCAAGAGTCATTTATTTCATATTATTTCTTTTATAAACTTAAATGTTTGCATTAGTTTTCTTACATTAATTTATAGCCAAGTATAACAATTTTCATTACTTCACTAAATTGTAATTTCATTTCAATTGTTACTAATTAGTTCTAATTACCATCGTTCAATTTTTAATTAATAAGGTTTTTTTATATTACATTACCAAAACTTATTAACTTAACAAATTAAATTATTGAAAATTTTATGGGTCGTTACACTCTCCCCCACTCAAAACTTTTCGTCCCTGAAAAGGAAAAAAAGGGAAAAAAAAGAATTAAGTAATCAATATATCTTATTCAAAATACTAACTTTATAAACAAATAAATTTACAGAGTTAATTAATTTGACTAAAATATACCGATTTATTTATAAATTCCTTTAACACCATTTTATATTTTAAGTTATTCAATTAACCTTTTATTCTATTTACCTCAATTAATCCTTTTTACAACTAAAATTTAAGTGTATAACATTTATTATAAACACTCAAATTTTATTTGTAAAATCCCATTTACATTATATATTATCCAATTACGTTGTTAACTTCTAATAATTAAGGTAAGTTTATTGGAATGTAATAGAATATTATACAAATAAAATTTTCTAATTCAATTATCTCAAGCTTAAATATTTATTCAAAATTTTGGTTTCATTGTATATTTGACATTATCCTTTAAGATAAAGTTTAAGAATTAGATTTCTGATTAACTTTAAACGATTTTAGAGATAAATAATTATACACTATATATATCATATCAAATTTTAGAAATCCAAATCCATTTAATTCTCCAAAGAAAAACTATAGCAAAACTACAGAATGGTCTCTTCAGTTCGAAACTCAAAAATGAAAGTCGATGATGCTGCAGTCATCACCGAAATTATTTTCCAGCGGCAAAGAAAAGAGCTCTGATTTACAAATTAAATTTCCTTGAAACAATTTCTACTTGAAATACTTTAATAATACACCTTTAAAACTTTAAACACAAAGTTTGAAACCATCAGAAATTGAATTCTTAGTTTCTTGTTTTAAATTCAATTAAATTTTCAAATTAATTTATAACCATGTTTAGTTCAATTATTTATATATGAAACCAAAGCCAATAGTTATAAGACAGAGTCAAATATTATTTCTTAACATCCAAGTCAATTAACTATCAAAATTCAGAAAATTATACTTATGCATATATAATATAATTATACAAAATTTATTCATTTACTAAATTTGAAAACAATACTGTGTCTGTTTGTTCTGTTCAAGTGTTTTAGAGATCCTATCGATAGCGTTGACCAAACGAATCGATTGAAAACCCAAATCAACATCAACAACTCATACAACGCAATATATAAAACACTTTAAATATAGCTTTACAAAGCAAGAATAGAGGTTCAAATTTGATTAAATCAAAACAAAGAAAATTTTGATTTGAGACTAAGTTGAAACAAAAAAATAAGATGATTAACTAACCGAATAGGAAAAATGGATAGGCTTACATAAATCACGGGCAACCGCGACTTCAAGAATAAGATTAATGCAGAATTCTAAGAAAAATCTACATTCGATCTCAAGAGGTAGAATTTTGGGATAACAAAAGATATTAGCATTTAAACCGAGGATATAGAAATCTTCTATGAATCAATGCCTATTGTAAAGGAGCTTCACCCCTTTACAAGTCATTCAGTGGAGCTATGGGATGCTTCAGAATTTAGAAGAATGCGAATAGTGAGGGACAAGAATGTGATTAGGAACCGCAAGGAACTTCCAAAATTCAAAAGGAAGAGATTCATACTCGAATGAAAGTGATTCTGTAAATAAATTTATCATACATGCTAAGTTTTTCCTAGAGCCAAAGCTCTGATACCAAATGTAACAGACGAATATTTTCAGTCATACGCATCCGCACATGTCGGACTTGAATTGTTCAAAATACCGAATTGTAATTTAAATTTGGCAAAACCAGAACATATAGTAAATAAATAAATCACATATCGCAGACATAGAGTAATAAAATGCAGCGGAAGAAAAGAGACAGTAGTTCATGAAGCTACTATATAAATATACGTCAGAGTTAAACAAGATACAACAAAATTTCAATATGATAAACAAGCAGAACACAACACCAGAATCAACTGGATAACTGAGAGTGAAATAGATGGCTGGATCTTCAAGCAAAGCTCCAACTCCGAAGGTGAGTCTCTAATGCTGTATCACTAAGTCTGACCCAAGCGTAAAGCAAAATACAAAACACTCGAGTCAGGACATACATACTTATACAATGTAAACCAACTCAAGTGAATTGTAATATAAGGTTCATGTAACTTAAAGGATGCTTGGGACCGCCCATCCTCTAAGGATCCGTTAAACTATTTACTATGTAGTAATATTTCGCTATTATAATAATGTCTATAGTTAAACTTACTTTAAAATAGCGTTAAGGAGTGACCCAATATTCCCCTTAACATGTAATAGAAGTCCATCCAGTATCATAGTCCCTCCTGATCGGGAAGCCACCAGAGGATGCTCCATGGGCTACGAAAGAAAACCAAAATCGTATAAGGTGCGCTAGGGTAGGTGACACGGCACAAAAGGCAATGCCAAGGTAGATATACCAATTATGCATTCGGACCGGTGGTAACGCGTAGCAGCTACTACCGCCTACCTCGAACCACACTCCCAAAATCAATGATGCGCACCAAATGATCACAAAGTAATGAATGGCATACGAAGAAGTGTGTCTGATAAGAGGTGCTACCACCTTAGCCCAAGAATCGCTCATGTTTTAGCCACCTTATGCCAACTCACAGGAGTCGAGCCCACGTACATACCTCAATAGAACATCACCACCATCCTACTTCATTCTAGAACCTCCACTGCGTACACAGTTGTTAAAGTGGTTTTCGGTATCGACAGAGAGTATGCCCATATCCGATCCCGGTCTCTTTAACAATGAACGTTATTATTACCCATGGATATTTCTTTCAAAATCATTTACACTTAAAACCAAAATATCATATCCATTTCAAAACTAATACTATATTATTTCCTTTCAAAATCAAATCAATATATCATTTCCCATTTCAGAAACTGTAGTAATAATATATCCTTTCTATTCCAAAAACCAAATCAATGTCTCATTTAAATAAAACCCAAGTTTCCAAATCATTGAATATTTCCTTCAATTTATTAAACTTGAAATATTCAATCACCTTAACCCAAACCACTTTATAAGGTCATATTCTTAAATCTTCCGCTTCCAATAAGTTCCAAATTTATATATTTAAAACCAATCCTTAATTAAATACAATTTCCAATAATTTCATTTCCAAAGCCATATTACTTTCAAGTTATAACAACTCTGAAACAAAACATTTTGGAACATATTTATTTAGGCCATCTAAATTCAATGTCAATATCTTCTAAACAAGATTCATTTAATCATTTAAATTCAATGTCAAATAATATTCATTTCAAAGTTGTAGCATTTATAAGTATATTCATTCAATTATAAACTTTCCAAAAACATTGTATATTTCGGCTACATTAAAATTTCAATTTTTAGCCAATTTAACTTATAAAAATCACATTTTCCACTTCAAAATATTAATTTGGATATCATTTAACTTATGATTTAATAAAATAAATTTTATTAATAAATATCCAAATTAAACTATAATTCATTTATTAAGTCAAAAACACATTATTTTACTTCTTTAATTTCAACAAATAGCTTACCGCTTTATTTTAAAATACCCACTTCATAAATAAGACTAAATTCCCATTTATTTACTTAACAATTTCAATTAAAACCAAATTTCCAATTATCAAGTTAAGTCATATTTTGAAAATACACTTTTCCACTTAAATCAAAATTATTCAATTTCCAAACATTTCCGCTTCATAAATAAAGTAATTTATCGTGGTAAATATAATGATCAATTTCTTTGTAAATTTATTCATTTAGGCATCAATTAAAATATGATTTCAGGCTAAATACATTTATTACAAAATGTACAATTAAAACTGTATTTCATTTTTTATCAATTCAAAGGACATCATTTATTATACAAACATATTCATTTCATAAAATAAAAATTGATTGCAGTCACTAGGTTGGACTTTAAAATTCCATATTAATTAAGTTTAATTATTAAGTTATCTATCACAATCAAAGCTCCTTAAATTACCATTAAAACCAAATAAAGATTTTTAAATTACAATCTAAACCAATCATCAACTTATAAAATTTTAACTTGCTGAAAGCAAATATCTCTTTATATTTTAAATAATTAAATCAAATTTCAAGGTAAAATTTCATATTTTCTTAATATTCAAAATACTTAATAAATTTTTAGGAAAATATTACCTTAAAAATATTAACCACGGGCCTGTATAATATTTTCTAACCTAGGTCAAGTGATACAGATATATATCATTTCAATCCATAATTTAAAAGAAAATCTGGGTTCTATCATTTATAACCCGCAATCCAAAGTAAAATAAATACAATAAAAATCAATAAAATCACTTGAGCCTATCATTTTAGCCCATAATGATTTTTCATTATTCTACAGTTCGTTTGGGTATGTGCCATTTCAACCCATAGTGAAGGGGAACTTGTAGTGTGATAACAGGAAATAAAATAACAGTATAGCAAATAATATCATATCAGATGATGAACAAATATATATAAACAACATTTAACATCATGAAATCACATCACAGGCATATATGAATAACATATCAATTTATACAGATTAACTTGTCATTGTTTTACAGTTATATAAGTACGAAATGTATAGAGTGAATAACTCACCTATTAAAAGCTAGAATTGACAAATTCAGAATAAAAATCCAAACTCCAACAAAGTACGAAAAAGCACGACAAAGCATAATGCAAATTTGAATGGATGAAGAGTCATATCCAAATCTTGTATGCAAACAAATATTACATACATAAGAATATGATTCAATACAAAAGAGTAGAGGTTAAAACAATGGAAAAATAATGAATCGAAGTGGCATACTTTCCTTAATCAATCAACGGCTTGGCTACACCACATATGGGTTCAACCATCATCATGTGTTGCTTGGTCATGATGGTTAGAGGTGTGCTAGAAGAAGATTGAGGCCGAGCCTAACTTGAAGGAAGACAAAGAAAACAAAATGAAAAAAAGGAGGAGAAAGAAGAAGGAAGCCATGACTTTAGATCTTGTATACATTTTTTTTTCTTCACCCAAATGAATAAGATGAGGAGATGAGAAGCTCTGTATGTGAAAAAAATAGATGGGGGCTAGGTTTTAGTAAATACACATCCAAAAGAAAGAAACGGTAAGAAATAAAGTGGTTAGATAATAAAATGCAAGAGTTTGAATGGTTTGGGAAATAAAAAGGCAACAAATAACTTGAAGGATTTAATCAATTTTTTTTCCTTTGTTTGCACGTAATGAAAAGAGGATTTGTGGAACAATATGTACGTGAATTATGAGAAGAATTCACGACTATGAATTTGGGAAGTAATTGGCTATGCAAATGGAAAGGCAAGGAAAAGAAAAAGGCAACAAATAAACAAAACAAGTAACCTATATCTCTTGAAATTTCTAAGCTATTATTAAAAATAAAATCAATCAAAAATCAAATAAATATATTCAAAGTTTATACAAATAAAATAGAAAATAAAAATTAGAGAAACAACATAGGGAAATAAAATATAGAAAGTCATCGCGTGTAAACACTGTATTTTATCTAATTTAAAAAGTATAAGTTTAAATCCCCAATAAATCCATATATTTGATTTCTCAATTTTGTTATTGGATCAACTATTAACTTATCCTTTTATGGGTAATACTAACATTGGTTTATATACTAATGCACTAATAACTTCCCAATTCATCCAAATTTCAATTTACACATTAATTAATTTCATTTGCCTACAATAATCCATTTTATTATAGATTACATTCCAATTAAATAAAAATTGCTTCCAATAATTTGATTTGGTTTAATTTCCATCTTTATACTAGGTCCATCATTACCCTATATATCTAGTTATATTAGTTTCTATTCAATTAATATAGTCTACTCCTATTTCCATCTTAAATTTGTATTAAATGTTACATTTCTAAATGTGAAATCCTGTCAATTGTACACATTAATTAAGGTTTAAAACCAATTAATTAATTTAACTTAGTTCCTTTCTTTTTACCTATTTATTACTTTATAAATAAATTTACGTTTCAATTTAATTCATACATTCACACCTCCCATTAATGCATTAATTCTCATTAATGTCATTAAAGATTTCCTATTTATTTTATAGACTAAATAGGCAACTTATAATAGCTGTTACCATTACCCTTTAATTTACACTTAAGTTTATATATTCAACTAAATATTATAATTACCTACCTAATATTGAATTCATTCAATTACTATTAATTATACTAAATCATTTATTTATACACCACTTACCCTTATTTACTTATATTCAAATTTATATTCAAATATAACACTTACATCTAAATTAATAGGCCAATTACATAGTAACTTACAACCGTTACTATTAATTTAAGTCACATTAATGAATTCAGTATTGTTTACAAATAAATGTTACAATTACTTAATTAACACTGATTTACTTCAATTTATATTAATCATATATTATCTTATTAATGATTAAACATTCACACTTGTGATTTCATTGTTCACCACAAATGTTACCATTCTTATATACCGAATCTTTATTCAAGAGTCATTTATTTCATATTATTCCTTTTATATACTTAAATGTTTGCATTAGTTTTCTTACATTAGTTTATAGCCAAGTATACCAATTTTCATTACTTCACTAAATTGTAATTTCATTTCAATTGTTACTAATTAGTTCTAATTACCATCGTTTAATTTTTAATTAACAAGGCTTTTTATATTACATTACCAAAACTTATTAACTTAACAAATTAAATTATTGAAAATTTTACAGGTCGTTACAACTCCTACACGATAAAAGATTTTTATGATCTATTTGTTTTTATAGGTCCATGGTTGTTAGTGGCAAATGATTTTGAAAAATATGTCTGTGTAGACCCAAAACTATTTATATTTGTTCCTTTTTGCATTCAAATTTTTTTGAGTTTCAGAGATTTTATATTTGTGCCTTTTGGAACCCAAATTGGAATGGTATTGATATTTTTGTGTCTATACCAGCAAATATTGTGATTATGTCCAATTTTTCTATAGATTGTGCATTCGGATTTGACTTGATTAATTGCATTTCTAGCACATTCAGATTGATTATATCCAAGTCCTTGTCTAATAGTATTGACAATTTGTTTTTCGAAAGCATATTCAACGATCATTCTTCTTTGAAAAATTTTCATAAAGTTATTGACAATTGTTGGACTTGTGTTTTTAATGATTCATTTTCGTTCAATAATTGTGTGCACTTTTTAATAGAATTTTTTCTCCTATTATTTTCACTCTCTTTCAAAATCAGAATTTCATTTTCAAGCGATTTAATTTTAATTTCTTATTTTTTAATCTCTTCTTCGAGTGATGGACATTTATCACACTTAGAGATTTTATTTGATAGTTTTTAACTAATTGATCAATTTGTTTATTCAAATCTGTCAAAGTATCTGTAACAACCCGATATTTTCAGCCATTCGCATCCGCACATGTCGGACTCGAATTGCTCAAAATACCGCGTTGTAAATAAATTTTGAGCAAATGAAATACAATCACAGAATCACAGACATAGAAATATCAGAATAACTCGCAGCGGAAATTAAAATAACATAGTAGTTCATGAATCTACTATAACAAACTCTCAAAACATAATACATAATATCAGTCTGAAAAACATATACAATAGAAATCTCAATTACATAGTAGTTTATCAATACCAAAGCTGAAATAGAACAACTGAAACTGAGGGGATAGATAACTAGACAAGCAGAATCTCCAGCAATTCCTACCTTTAGAAAGAAATCCAAAGCTAAGCTGTAAATACTTAGGCTGACCCGAGCATAAAGTAAAACACAAAACACTCGAGTCAGGACAATATATACTTATATAATGTAAACCAACTCAAGTGAACTGTAGTAGAAATGCACAATAACTTAAAGGATGCTTGGGATTGCCCATCCTTTAAGAATCAGTTAAACTATAAATTAATTACATCCCGTGGTTAAAATTTCAAAATGGTATTTTATACTTCAAAATCAAATATCATTTCAAAATTCAATATCATTCAAAAATCCATTTCAAAATATCAAAAATATAATATCTTCCAAACCGCATTCATTTATTTAATTTAAATACCATTACAAAACACATTTCAAAATAGTTTATATTTCAAAACAAATTACTTCATTTTAAATCATAAAAATGAAGTTATTATATTTAATAATTAGATTATTAAATTTACAAAATTTTATTCTTTCAAAATTCATTTATCCACTTAATTTATTAAAACAGATGAAAATTCAACTTTCGCAGCATTTAGAAATTGCTACAGAAAGTTACATTCAAAACTGTTCAATTTAACAAAAGATAACATAAAAAAATATGTTGTGATAGGGTTGCATTAGTTTCAAATAAAACTTAGTTAAATTCAACAATTATAACATTTACAAAATGCTATGATAGTCTTTAATTAAACTTAGTCATTTGGTTCATTATTATCAACTACAGCATTTATAAATGCCGTGTTATCCTTTACATTAGAATTAATATCATTTCTGAAATGCAGTTAATTAACTTCAATTATTCAGTATAATTTCACAAATAACTATATTTTTATTTAAATCATTTTTAACTTATAAAATCATATAATTTCACTTTTAAAACAATCATTCAAATACCCTTATATTCATGATTTTATAAAGTTAAATCTCCATTCAAAAATCAAAATTTAATAATAATTCACTTATTAAATTCCAACATAAAATTTCAAATTCATTAAATTAAATTTAACATAACACTTAATTTTAAAATTTTCAAATATAACTTAATTTCATTTTTATTTACTTAACTTAAAATTCACCTTTAAGCCAAATTCACAAATTTCCAATTTTAGTTATATTTCAAAATTTCAACATAAATATTCATTCATTTCACATTTAACTTTATTCAAAAATCATTAATGTATTACAAAATAATTTTAAATTCATTTGATTCAAAATATCATAAATTTATCATATTTTCATATTTAATTTAAATTCCATTTATCACCAAATTATAATTTCCAAAATAACTTACATTTCAGATTTCTAACTTTACCCTTTATTTATTTCACTTATAAATTTTTAGAAAATCAATAATGCTTTACAAAAATCATTTTTAGTCAAATATAATCAAAATATTATAATATTTACATTTCTAAAATATTTTAATTTTTTTAGAAAAACAGATTTTGACAACAGGTCTGTATTTCATTTTCTAGCCTAAGTAAAGTGATACGAGTAATATATCATTTTAACCCGTAATTTACAAAGAAAACCCGGGTTTGATCATTTCAAACCCGCAATGCCAAGTAGAAAATAATTGAAAATCATTCAGGCCTATCATTTCAGCCCATAACGATTTTCTCCTATTCTAAAGTCCGCTCGGCTATGTATCATTTCAACCCATAGTGATTCTAGTCTACAGGGAACTTGCAGTGTGATAAACTAATGAAAGTAACAGAATAACATGAAATAACAGTAACATATAATATAACAGGAGTAAATATAGGTTTGAACATCATATGAATATGATATAGCTGTTATAACAGGATGATATGTATTTACAGATTCAGGTGATGTCAGTTTATCACTACATAAGTACATATTAGTCTGGTGAGATTTACTCACTGTTTTGAGCTGATGACACAGCGACGAATTGCACAACGGGATCTACACAAGCACAAAAGCACGATACAGATATGAAATGGAGGAGCCAAGGATTAATTCCCTTGAATACAAATCAAATAAACAATATAACAATTATAAGGTTTCAGACCAAAAATACGATAAACGATGCTAGAAATAACTTCATAAAACAAAGCTGAAATGCTTTGCACTTGCTTCCGACATCTCATAGGCTCGGCCAGAGGTAGAGTATAGGTCTAAGACAATGATTTAGGGTCAGGTCTGGGTTGCTAAGGTCGGCCTAACATGAGTTTGAGTGATGGTGTAAAGGTGGGTGAAGGCAAGAACACAAAATCATGCATACACATGGGTTTTGGGCCATCAATTGGGCTCGGCCAAGGCCCTAGGTGTCACGTCCAGAGGAGTGGGGTCCACTGTGATGGTGTGGTCATGGGTGTTGGAGGTGCTGGAGGTGGTGGTGGTGGAGTAGGGGCGGCCATGGTTGGTGGAAGTGGTGGATGTGGAAGCTAGTGCTCGGCTACGTCAATATGAAGGTTGTTTTGAAATTTTTGCAGATATGCATCACCAAGGGGGTTCATGGCTTGGGTGGCTAGTGAGGAGGAGGTGCTGGTGGTGTGTCATCAGGTGGTGGAGGCGGCTAGGCAGCAAGGTGGCATGGTTGAACCTACATGAGGTGAAGCAAGTGCAAAATCAAACTAGAAAAATCAACATAAGTGAACAAAAGAAGATAAAAGGAAATGGAATTTTACCTAACTTCTCAATCAAGAGGAGGCCAAAATTTTTTTCAGGAAGGAGGAAAAAGATGTATGTAAATGAAGAATGGAGGTAGGCAGCTGAATTATGTGAGTAATAGCTAATTGATGGCAAAAGTAAGTTAAAATGTGAAAAGGTGGGAAAATCAAAAGCCATAGGAAACAAAAGATCACAAACCCTTTCAATTTACCTTTTATTATTTATATAAATTTATGTAGCTGAAATAATAATAATATCAGATAAGATTTCGAAATTTTTAACAAATATACAAATATATATAATATTTATCAGTTATGTAAAGTAAAATTAAGGAAAATAGTTAAAACAGTGAACTAGACTAGCAAAATTTGAAGTTAAACGAAATAATTTTTATAAAATTCATATAATCTTGTAAAGTATTTTTAAACATAAATAATAACATAAAATACAAATATATTCACAAAATAAATATTTAAAATTTAATTTAAATATAAAATTTTAATGCAGAAAATAGCAGAAAATGGGAAAACAGCCCTTAAAAATAGGAAATCAACACAGTAATTTTTTAAAAAATTCTATTATTATTTTAGAAATATTTAGAGATGAATTTTCACAAATAAAAAAAATTAAAATAAAATAAAGAAATTTAAAATGAAGAAAATGGCAGAAAATTAGAAAACAGGCTTTAAAAATAGGAAATAAATACAGTAAATTTTGGAAAAATTATATTATCATTTTAAAAATGTTTAGAAATGATATCACAATATTAAAAAAATTAAAATAATTTCAAAATGAAATAAAGTCAAATTTAAATATATAGTCAAAATCTAGGGTTGTTACACTCTTCCCCACTCAAATCTTTTCGTCCTCGAAAAGGAAAGAAGCGGAGAAACAACAAGAAAGAGCAATAGGTTGGAATACATCCCCGAAAGAAGGTAGGGAAAAAAGATAGCTAGGAGGTAAAGCAGGTTGAAAGACAAGGATGAACCATTATTTGAACCATTATACATTTCAATTTAATAATTTTTTTTTAGTATGATTAATAGTCATTTGATTCAAATCTGATGGTTCAAGGTAAACAATATTTAAAACATTTAAATTTTTAGAAGGGAAAATAACTGATCAAAATATTCTTTATACAGTACTTTATCAAGATGCTTTTATCAAAATACTTTTATAACACGATGTCTTAACAAGTTTACTTTCGTTCCTGCAGACTCTGGCTATGCGTTGATCAGGCGCAAAGCTAGAATTCTCCAAGTACTTAGTAGACTTGTTTCAACACCCAGTGAAAATAATGAAAACACTTTTAAAAATAGATATGGAAAGTACAATCCAAACAAATCAACCAAACCGAAACAGTTGTCTAACCATGGATCGCAGATACACAATGGTTACGCCTGGATCCCCGAGGAAACAATCTGTATCCGTAAGCTTTCTCAGCCCTGCGAGTTACGCCATGATGACGATTAGAATGCAGGATACACAATGGTTACGCCTGGATCCCCCAGGAAACAATCCGTACCCCCAGGCCAGCTCAGCCAGGCATTTTCGCTACTAATGCGACCTACATAGAGTGTAGGATACACAATGGTTACGCCTGGATCCCCCAGGAAACAATATGTACCCCTAGGACAGCTCAGCCAGGCAGTTGCGCTATGCAGTCGCGATCATAAGACCATGGAGATCACCATGGAATTTGATGGACACTCGAGTATCATATCCGAAAAACCCAAATCAAAGAGAGAGAATAATATCGATAGAATGAATCCACAGTGTGGCCACAAAGCGGATATCAAGCAGAAGGCACTTTCCATATCTTTACTTTGAAAATATGTATCATATAGTACCTTTCAAAATAACTTCCAAATATCATACTTATATAAAGTTCATTTTATATAAGATTCCATTTCAAATTAAATACTTTTCAAAACAATAGTATATCAAATCACTCTTATATAGATTTCGATTATATAAGATTTCACTTTTCAAAATTGGGTACCTTTTCAAATCAACAGTTTTCAAATCAATAGTTTTCAAATCTACTGCATACTTATACAAATCAATTTTATATAAGTTTGATAACTCCCAAATCAAATTATTTTTTTAAAAAAGGTTCTCAATTTTAATTCATTTCAATAGTATTTCAGTTTAAAAATCATATATGATTTCACCAAATCATTTCTTCCAAATTACATATATTCAGTTTCAAAGTTTCTTAAAACAATAGATTTAGAAAATAATCCAAATTTCCAAATCTACAAAATTTAAGTCAAACAAATTCATTTCCATTTCAAACATATATTCACTTCAAAAGTCATAATACTTTCAAAGTTATGAATCTTTCGAAACCAAAATACTTGAAATCATTACACTTTGAAAATCATAACATTTAGAAATCATGCATTTGAAATCATAAAACATTCCTTTAGTTCTTTAAATCTCACAAATTTATTAAATTAAATCAAAATCTAAAATTTCCAAATTTTAATTCCATTCAAACTATCAGTTTCAATTCAATTTAATTTTCCAACGAAACCATTTCAAATATTATCCAATTTCAAATATAGATTTGATTTACAAAATAAACTATTCAATCTTAAATATGTTTCAAGGCTTAAATATACCATATTTCAAACTAAATTTTATAATTTCATATATCTCAAATTTTACTTCATTATTACTTAGTGTTGAAATATTTATTTCATAAATCCATTATTTTTAAATAAACTCAAATTACAGGTAAGCCAAATATCCTTTCATACTAATATAAGCTTCAATTATAGATTTATCAAGATCAATGGTTTTCAAAATCATTTTATACTTACATAAAGTTTATCTTATATAAAGATCAAAATTTTCAAAAAAATAAATTTCGCTACATGAAAAGCCGTATGGGATTGAACATCTTTGCTTACTAAAAGATTTTTAATTAAGAATAGTTTTGTATATAAAATAGTTTTTATGAAAAACCACTATCAAATTTAAAACCATTTTTCAAAACTATTTTTCTTTTTCTTAAACTATGGTTTTTCCATAAAAGAAAAATTCCAATTAAATTACAAAGATATCCAACCCGACAACTTTCAATTTCAGCGTCAAGTATACCAATGATATTAGGATATAAGATGTACATATGTCATCATTTCGCAACATTACCTTCGATCGCTCGCTCGATCACACAAGTTCGCTTTCGAACTAGTATTGTCCATTCGACTTCCCTAATGCGGACTTCGATATGGTTTCTCGACTAGAAGCCATCAGTCTTCTTGCATAGCCATATACTATGATAGAGAATTATAGAATCAAGCCCAAAATTCATATCAAATGTTCGCCAGCAAGAATCAAATGAAAAATCCTAACACGAAATGGTGTAATTCACCTCGAACTTGTGTACTCAAACTTGGATCAAATTAATTATGCGAATAAAACAACATACGTACAACTTATGTATCTATTCCAACTTGTTAAATAAATAGTTTTATAAAGATGTTACTAAATTAAAACATTTAAAACAAAAAATTTCTCAAACATTTGAAGACTAATTTTTATCCAAAACATTTCAAAACTAAATTTCATATTAGTATAATTCAAAATAGTCTTATTTATTTACTTAACAAAACAGTTTCAACTTATAAAAAACCATATTATTTCATACTCGAAACATACAAACTAAACTAATATTCTTTATCAAATACCTTATACCTTTCAAAAAATTTAGCTTTGAAAAATTAACCTTGATTTGGAAGTGCTCGAATCTTAAAATAGTCGAAGAAGTCATATTTTCAATCCAAGAGTTGAAAATCAACACTAAATCAGTAAATCAATTTCAAAAGTTAGGTTTCAAAATCTGAAACTCGAGAACTGAACACTGACTTACTTTAAATTTTTTCAAATATATATATATATATATATATATATATATATATATATATATATATATATATATATATATATACGGATCTATCTTTCAAATATCAAACCATACTTCGAAATCTGAAATCAAAATTGGTTTCACGAAATCACTCGCATAGCAAAGCTATTAGAATGGCCTCTCCTTCACTCAGAAAATCGAAAATCAATGTCGATGATGCATGCATTCATCATCGAAATTATTTTCTAGCGACATAAGTGAGTTCTGTACTTCAATTAACTTTGAAAAACTTCTTTGAAATTCCTTCGAAATCATTGAAATTCATTCGAATACATTTGAAACATTTCTTATTTGAAAAAAAAAATCTTTAAATCATATTATTATTATATATTTTCCAAAATCGTAAAACCGATTTCAAAACACCGGAATTCGATTACTCGAAGTTCAAATTCAGAACCCTTCAGTTATAAACCATTTTTGTATAAATCAAGTTCTTATAAAATTTTCAAATTTTCGAATTCTTTCGAAATTTCAAAATTTCATTTTTTAAAGGTATATAGTCCTTATCGAAAACATTTCACTTTTATATATAAAAATATGGCCATCCTTAATAATTTCGATGTATGCACAATTTCAAAATACAACCAAACACAAATTTCCAAAGGATGATTCAAGGAAGGATTTCAAACAAACAAAGATTCAAAATTAGAGGAACTCTAATCAAATAGAATTCTAGTTCGAAGATAAACTCAAACGAAGATGAGATAATTTAATTACCAAATAGAGGAGGAGATAGATAGCATCGACATCCGAGGATACAGAAATCTCCGGTGAATCAATGCCAATTATAAAGAAATTTCACCCCTTTATAAATCATTCAAAGATTTACGGAATCATCGCTCTGTAGAGAGGTCATTCCAAAGTGGGGTTACGGAATGCCAAAATCAAAAGGGTAAAACAGGGAAGACAAGACTGGATTTTAGAACAAGTAGGAGCGTTCCACAGTTCAAGGAATCTTAATCAATATGAATCCTAACCAAGAGATTTCTAACAAGGTGGATACAGAAGTAATGAAGTTCAAAAAAAAAATCTTGATTCCAAAAGAAGAAAATTATTGTACCAAAATAATCTTTGAAAATCCTTTAAAAATCATTTGGAAATCATTTTATACTTCGAAAATACGTTCTCTCACAAGGAAAGGATTCTGAGATTGATTTCACTCGTTCTAGGGTATTCCTACCCTATCTCTAATGAGTTTTTGCTCCGCAGGGCTAAGATTTGCCTAAAACCAAAGCTCTGATACCAACTGTAACAACCCGATATTTTCAGCCATTCGCATCCGCACATGTCGGACTTGAATTGCTCAAAATACCGCGTTGTAAATAAATTTGGAGCAAATGAAATACAATCACAGAATCACAGACATAGAAATATCAGAATAACCCACAGCGGAAATTAAAACACCATAGTTCATGAAGCTACTATAACAAACTCTCAAAACATAATACATATTATCAGTCTGAAAAACATATACAATAGAAATCTCAATTACATAGCAGTTTATCAATACCAAAGATGAAATAGAACAACTGAAACTGAAGGGATAGATAACTAGACAAGCAGAATCTCCAGCAATTCCTAGCTTCAGAAAGAAATCCAAAGCTAAGCTGTAAATACTTAGGCTGACCCGAGCGTAAAGTAAAACACAAAACACTCGAGTCAGGACAATATATACTTATATAATGTAAACCAACTCAAGTGAACTGTAGTAGAAATGCACAATAACTTAAAGGATGCTTGGGATTGCCCATCCTTTAAGAATCAGTTAAACTATAAATTAATTACATGCCGTGGTTAAAATTTCAAAATGGTAATTTATACTTCAAAATCAAATATCATTTGAAAATTCAATATCATTCAAAAATCCATTTCAAAATATCAAAAATATAATATCTTCCGAACCGCATTCATTTATTTAATTTAAATACCATTACAAAACGCATTTCAAAATAGTTTATATTTCAAAACAAATTACTTCATTTTAAATCATAAAAATGAAGTTATTATATTTAATAATTAGGTTATTAAATTTACAAAATTTTATTCTTTCAAAATTCATTTATCCACTTAATTTATTAAAACAGATGAAAATTCAACTTTCGCAGTATTTAGAAATTGCTACAGAAAGTTACATTCAAAACTGTTCAATTTAACAAAAGATAGCATAAAAAAATGTTGTGATAGGGTTACATTAGTTTCAAATAAAACTTAGTTAAATTCAACAATTATAACATTTACAAAATGCTATGATAGCCTTTACTTAAACTTAGTCATTTGGTTCATTATTATCAACTACAACATTTATAAATGCCGTGTTATCCTTTACATTAGAATTAATAGCATTTCTAAAATGCAGTTAATTAACTTCAAATATTCAGTATAATTTCACAAATAACTATATTTTTATTTAAATCATTTTTAACTTATAAAATCATATAATTTCACTTTTAAAACAATCATTCAAATACCCTTATATTCATGATTTTATAAAGTTAAATCTCCATTCAAAAATCAAAATTTAATAATAATTCACTTATTAAATTCCAACATAAAATTTCAAATTCATTAAATTAAATTTAACTTAACACCTAAGTTTAAAATTTTCAAATATAACTTAATTTCATTTTTATTTACTTAACTTAAAATTCACCTTTAAGCCAAATTCACAAATTTCCAATTTTAGTTATATTTCAAAATTTCAACATAAATATTCATTCATTTCACATTTAACTTTATTCAAAAATCATTAATGTATTACAAAATAATTTTAAATTCATTTGATTCAAAATATAATAAATTTATCATATTTTCATATTTAATTTAAATTCCATTTATCACCAAATTATAATTTCCAAAATAACTTACATTTCAGATTTCTAACTTTACCCTTTATTTATTTCACTTATAAATTTTCAGAAAATCAATAATGCTTTACAAAAAACATTTTTAGTCAAATCTAATCAAAATATATTTACATTTCTAAAATATTTTAATTTTTTTAGAAAAACAGATTTTGACAACAGGTCTGTATTTCATTTTCTAGCCTAGGTAAAGTGATACGAGTAATATATCATTTCAACCCGTAATTTACAAAGAAAACCCGGGTTTGATCATTTCAAACCCGCAATGCCAAGTAAAAGAAAATAATTGAAAATCATTCAGGCCTATCATTTCAGCCCATAACGATTTTCTCCTATTCTAATGTCCGTTCGGGTATGTATCATTTCAACCCATAGTGATTCTAGTCTACAGGGAACTTGCAGTGTGATAAACTAATGAAAGTAATAGAATAACATGAAATAACAGTAACATATGATATAACAGGTGTAAATATAGGTTTAAACATCATATGAATATGATATAGCTGTTATAACAGGATGATATGCGTTTACAGATTCAGGTGATGTCAGTTTATCACTACATAAGTACATATTAGTCTGGTGAGATTTACTCACTGTTTTGAGCTGATGACACAACGATGAATTGCACAACGGGATCTACACAAGAACAAAAGCACGATACAGATACGAAATGGAGGAGCCAAGGATTAATTCCCTTGAATACAAATCAAACAAACAATATAACAATTATAAGGTTTCAGACCAAAAATGCGATAAACGATGCTAGAAATAACTTCATAAAACAAAGCTGAAATGCTTTGCACTTGCTTCCGACATCTCATAGGCTCGGCCAGAGGTAGAGTACAGGTCTAAGACAATGATTTAGGGTTAGGTCTGGGTTGCTAAGGTCGGCCTAACATGAGTTTGAGTGATGGTGTAAAGGTGGGTGAAGGCAAGAACACAAAATCATGCATACACATGGGTTTTGGGCCATGAATTGGGCTCGGCCAAGGCCCTAGGTGTCACGGCCAGAGGAGTGCAGTCCACTATGATGGTGTGGTTATGGGTGCTGGAGGTGCTGGAGGTGGTGGTGGTGGAGTAGGGGCGGCCATGGTTGGTGGAAGTGGTGGATGTGGAAGCTAGTGCTCGGCTAGGTCAATATGAAGGGTGTTTTGAAACTTTTGCAGATATGCATCACCAAGGGGGTTCATGGCTTGGGTGGCTGGGGAGGAGGAGGTGCTGGTGGTGTGTCATCAGGTGGTGGAGGCGGCTAGGCAGCAAGGTGGCATGGTTGAACCTACATGAGGTGAAGCAAGTGCAAAATCAAACTAGAAAAATCAACATAAGTGAACAAAAGAAGATAAAAGGAAATAGAATTTTACCAAATTTCTCAATCAAGAGGAGGCCAAAATTTTTTTCAGGAAGGAGGAAAAAGATGTATGTAAATGAAGAATGGAGGTAAGCAGCTGAATTATGTGAGTAATAGCTAATTGATGGCAAAAGTAAGTTAAAATGTGAAAAGGTGGGAAAATCAAAAGCCATAGGAAACAAAAGGTCACAAACCCTTTCAATTTACCTTTTATTATTTATATAAATTTATGTAGCTGAAATAATAATAATATCAGATAAAATTTTGAAATTTTTAACAAATATACAAATATATATAATATTTATCAATTATGTAAAGTAAAATTAAGGAAAATAGTTAAAACAGTGAACTAGACTAGCAAAATTTGAAGTTAAATGAAATAATTTTTATAAAATTCATATAAGCTTGTAAAGTATTTTTAAACATAAATAATAACATAAAATACAAATATATTCACAAAATAAATATTTAAAATTTAATTTAAATATAAAATTTTAATGCAGAAAATAGCAGAAAATGGGAAAACGGCCCTTAAAAATAGGAAATCAACACAGCAATTTTTGGAAAAATTCTATTATTATTTTAGAAATATTTAGAGATGAATTTTCACAAATAAAAAAAATTTAAAATAAAATAAAGAAATTTAAAATGAAGAAAATGGCAGAAAATTAGAAAACAGCCTTTAAAAATAGGAAATAAATACAGTAAATTTTGGAAAAATTATATTATCATTTTAAAAATGTTTAGAAATGATATCACAATATTAAAAAAAATTTAAAATAAGTTCAAAATGAAATAAAGTCAAATTTAAATATATAGTCAGAATCTAGGGTTGTTACAGTATCTCTTTATGATTCAATTTTAGCGTACTTCTCCCTGAGTCGTTCAAAACAGCCATTTACTTTGTGGAAATATATAAGTAATTCTGAGTGAGTAAGTTTTGACACCTCCCTTGGCTCGTCGTCATCGCTATCTGTTATATCACCTCGAAGGCATAGATCTGCTTTCTTACTCTCACCACTAGTGCTTTTATAATCATTATTTTTATCCCACATAGCTGCAAAACTTCTCCTTTTTTAATTCTTTTCTTGGCCGTGTTGATTTTGAGGACAACTGGGCTTAATATGGCTAGGTTTATTGCACTTATGACAGATGATTTCCTGCTCTTCCGGGTTTTCTAGTGCTTTGCCTATTTTGCTTTTCAATTTCTGATTTAGAGCTGGATTTCCGTATTTGTGATTCCACCTTTTGAATTTCTTCATTAATAATACCAGCTCAGCTACTCCATCATCACCATCATCATCACTTTCCATTGTTCCATTAAGTGCTTTTGATTTCTTTCAAGGCCACCTCCTTTTCATTCTTCCTTGAATTCCATTTCTAGCTCATATGTGGTGAGATTTCTGATGAGCTCTTCAACTTTGATTTGTTTCAAATCCTTTGATTCTTGAATGGCTGTAACTTTTGCTTCAAAATTCCGTGGAAGGAATCTGAGGATTTTTCGGACTATTTCCAACTCTGTGTATGATTTTCTGAGAGCTGTTGATTTGTATAGGAGATTGGAAAGTCGTGCATACATCTCTTTAACATTCTCATCCTTGGCCATTGCAAAGTTCTCATATTCGCTACTAAGCATTACAAAGCGAGATTCCTTGACTTCAGATGTTCCTTCGTGAGTCACTTCAAGTGTGCGCCAGATTTCCTGCACAGTTAGACAATGTGAGACATGATTAGATTCAATATAATCCAACGAACAGATAATAGAATTCATGGCTTTAGCATTAGCGTTTTGTAACATATTTTCTAGATCTGTCCATTGATCAATTGCTTTTTCAATTTCCTGATTATTTACGACTATAGTTGGCGCTCTATAACCTGTCTCAACAATATTCCAAGCATCAATGATTTTCAGAACAATTTTCGTTCTATTTTTCCAGTAAGCATATTCACTATTGAACATTGGTGGTCTAACAATGGACTGATCCTCAACAAAAGCGTTATTAAAAGAAGTCATTTTAAAAATTCAAATTTTAAAACAAAAATTGGTTTTTGAAGACAAACCAATTTTTTTTTTTAAAAAGTTGCTTTTGTTGCTATCTTTGATACCACTTGTAGGATCGATTTCACCCTAGAGGGGGATGAATAGGGTGATACTATTATTTATAAAAATTTATTATAGAAGTATATAAAATAGTCTCAACATAGATAATACCAGAATAATAGCAGCACAGATAATAGCAGAATATAAAAAGCAGAAAATAGGACACATAGATTTACCCAGCTTCGGAAAAACCCTGCCTACGTGCTGCCCCAAGGTTATGACTAGAAAATAAGTAGTCAGACGCTTACACACATAAAATCATAGCACCTGCTATCGACTAACCTTAACTCTACGCTCAAGACCATGCCACAACTCAGCCACTGAGTTGCGAATTCTCGAACTACACCACCGTAGTTCATCCCCTAGTCATACGACTAGAATTTACAATAGTTTAAGAAAGAAAATACAAATTTAAAACAATTAAAATCAAAACCCTAATTTTAAAATATTAAAGCAAGCCCAAAGCTACTTAATCCGGCCCAAAGTAAAAAATAAGCTGTAAAAATATTTCCCCCTTTTGTTTATTTCTTCAGCCTTGTTCTTTGAGTGAAAAATGGCTGCTTTCTTTATCTCGTTCATTCCTCCTTCATTTTTTAGGGCTTTGCAATCTAAAGAAGCACCAAATTCAAATTGATCGATCGAATTTCGATTTCACTTTCCTTACTTTGTTGATTGTCTGTCTCTACGTAGCTTATTTTCGACTACTTCGATCGAGTTCAATTTTACTTTCGTATGCAATTTATGCCTTTTGCTTTTTTTGATTTGCTTGCTTGAACTCGATGGATTGTGAAAGCCGATGATGAATTGGTATATATTATAGGATTCTAATTCCTATATTTGCGTTCAGATATACCGATTTGAATTTGTCCATTATTTTAGCTTTGGCCATTGATCTTCGTTTGGATGATTGAGATGATCACTGACTTGTTCAAAATCATATTTTTTTGCTTGGTTGTTATGGCTTTGAATTCTGACTTGGTTCGACTTCTTTGTTCATCATGGCTATAACTTCTCTGACCATGTTGATTTATTTTGACTTTAGCCTTTTGATTTGAGAAAGTTGTTCCATGATTTGTTTAAACTTGTTGATAATCTTAATTGACTTTGATCATTTTTGAAAATTCGTGCTTGATTTTGTCTCGGCCTCTGTATCACTGTATCTTGTACTTGTGCACTGCATTTTCACTGTAACTTCGATACTTTGATTTTGTTGACTTGGGTTTGAAATCTGCTTTTGACATTTTTGCTTTGTCTAACGTGTACCCTGCTATTCTCTATTGACATCAGCCTTGACTTTTAAACTTGATATGTTTAGTTCGAATTCCCTACGTCATTACCTGGTTAAAATGTGTTTATATACACTTGTGGTGCTTCATCGATATATATGTGCAGTTTCATTCATGTTCATATATATGTATATTAGTGCTCTGGTCCATATGTATTAGTGCTCATCCATATATATGATACATGTTGTGTTGCTTTCCTCTGATCATATATGTTGACTTCATGATTATTGAGCTGGTCTTCATATAGCTTGTTTGCACTTGTATCATTACTGGTGTGTTGATCTGGTCTGGTTGATATTGCATTTCTTGGTTTAGTTAAGTTCACACTGCTTTTATTCATGTAAACTTCCGGTTTGTAAATGACATTTCAATTTGTGTCCGCACTGTTCATTCAAGTCTTGTCTCTGTGTTGATTGTTGCCACTGAATTTTGATTGAAATGTTACAGTGCAGTTAATCACTTGTGTACCTGTATTTGCATTCGTCACTTTGCATTGATATTGCTTCTAGTCTTTGCAATTGTACTATTCGAGGCAGTTTGCATACAGTTACATTGTTTGTCTTGTAATTGTTTTCATATGCTTGACATGCTGCCTTGATTGGTTGTTGATCATTTTATTGTCTAAAGTTGCACTGGGTTTGTTCGTTCATTGACATGTGCACCACTTGTGTACCATCTGGAGCTTGTTATATATATGATATGCTAGCTCGAGTTATGTCGTTCATGCGTACTCAGTCGGTGTTGATATAAGCTTTGTTGTATTCATGATATTTGCAGTTTGGTTCTTATATGGTTTTGGCTCTGTCTTAGTTGTCTGACCATTTAATGGACTTGTTCATTTTGGACTGCACCTGTGTTGAATCCAGCTAATAGCTCGGGTTTGACCTTGTGTTGATATCGTGATATTATTTGTACTTCACTTGAGTTGAACCTGGCTTTTAATTGGGTTTGACCTTGTGCTAACATGTCCCTGTAACTTTATCAAGTGTATATCGGTGTGCACGGCCTTGTGGCATGTACAGTGATACACTGTGCATGTCATAAGCTATTTGCGTATGATGAATTCAAATTTAAATGGTGACGAACAACCCAAATAACTGAGGCAAATATTATTTTCAAAATCACATTCTATTTTATATTGAAAAATATTTTCTTTTCAATTTTACTGCTTCAGTGTTTATTTTGCAGATTGCTCAAATGCTGGATTCAATCTGGAATAGAATTGAAGATCAAATACAAGTGAACGAGTTAAATGTAGCGAGCTGCAAATGTATGTGAAAATTGAGAGCTCAAATTTGTACTATTCAAAATTGTAATAAATATTTGTTTGAATAAAACATCTGTTTGAATTTAAATTCTGCGTTATTTATTTTATTCAGCAAATATTTATTTAATTAAGCAAAAAATAAAATAGTACATTAACAAATACATTTAAATGAATATATATATATATATATATATTATCATTAAAAAAATCATTTACATGCATATTCAATAGGTTTGGTATTTAATACATGTATTTCGAAATTCTGTTGTGTAAAATTAGGATTTATAACTGGTTATGTGTTGCATTGGCATATTCATATGTCGGATACAACACTACTCTATATATGTTCTAGTTATATTTATCCCTACATAGGCAATGATTTGGGTTTGTAATGATTATGTAATTTGAATTGATTTAATCAAAAAGCTACTTAGTTACTCTATTTACTTCTGTTATACAAAATAATACCGAACTCACTACGGATTTTGGAAAATGATTTCGACGATGGCTGCAGCATTATCAACGTCTATTTTTAGTCTTGGTGTGAGGGATATTACAACGTGGTATTATAGCTTAGGTTAAGGGAAACACTAAAGTAAAATAGAGCTAAGTAGAAACTTATTAGTGGAAAATGAACGTTATAAATACTGTGGACATCGGCGTTAAGAATCATTCTATTTTAAGCAAAAACAGAGAGGAATAAATCATTCAACTCGAATCAAAGTCGAGAATAATCAATAACCAGTAAACGCATTCACATACCAATTCACGCATCAATCGAACTCGATGAATTGAAGTAGCTGAAAGCAAATCAAAGAGGCAAATGATCGAAACAACAAGGAATGCGAAAATATCTACTTGACCGATCAACTGAATTTGGCGTCTTCAAAATTCTAAAAGCCCTAATTTTTTCATAGAGGAACGAATGAAACATTTTTCACAGAGAAAAACGAGCCGGAGACATAAATAAAAAGAAAGAGGGAACAACCTTTATCACTATTTTAGGCCAGTTTTGATAAACAGTTTAGGGCTTTTATTTTTAAAATTGGGTTTTGTGTTTTAAATTGTTTTTATTTTGTATCTTATTTTAGCGTTTGTAATTTTCTAGTCGTGTGACTAGGGGACGAACTACAGTGGTGTGGTTCGAGAATTCGCAACTTAGTGGCTGAGTTGTAGCAGACTTTTGAGCGTAGAGTTAGGTTAGTCGATAGGGGGTGTCGTGAGTTTATGTGTATAAGCGTTTGACTACTTAATTTCTAGTAGAAGCCTTAGGGGTAGCATGTAGGCAGGGTTTTGCCGAAGCTAGGTAAATATGTGTTGTTATATTTCTGCTTTTTATATTCTACCATTATTTGTGTTGCTATTATTCTGCTATTATCAGTGCTGTGATGATTTTATATACTTCTGCATTAAATTTTTATAACTATTTGTATCACCCTATTCACCCCCTCTCCCCCTCTAGGGTGAAACGATCCTACAAGACCAACACTATTTGGAAGTGGTGTTAGAAACGTTAAGGAAACATGCCCGAAATGAAAAAATTATAAGTGCCGTTTTTGGCAATCAGAAGTGAGATACCTAGGACATATTATCTCAGGAGATGGCATTTTAGTGGATCCAGCAAAGGTGGTGGCTGCTTCAAGAATCGAAGCAACTGCGATTCCCACTGAAGTTCGAAGTTTCTTAAGCCTGGCCAGATTCTATATGAGATTCATTTAGGATTATTCTAAGATTTCCTCACATTTGTCTAAGTTGACTAAGAAGAATAAGATGTTTGTTTGGACTCTAAATTATGAAGAAGCATTTGTGGAATTGAAGAAGAGATTGACTAGTGTACCCATTTTAGCTATTTCGAATAGTAGTGGAGGATGGACTATTTATATCGATGCTTGTAAAGTAGGGTTGGGTGCACATTTGATGCAACATGGGAAGGTTGTTGCATATGCTAGCAGGCAGTTGAAGCCACATGAGAAGAATTATGCTATGCATGATCTGGAATTATTAGTAGTCATTATTTACTTTGAAAATGTGGAGACAATATTTGCTGGGTGAGAAGTTTGAGCTCTTCATGGACTACAAGTTTCTGAAGTATCTGTTCACTTAAAAGGATCTGAACTTGAGGCAATAGTGGTGGTTAGAATTTCTTACGGCTTATGATTTGGATATTCTCTATACGGTAGGAAAGGCAAATGTTGTGGCAGATGCTTTGAGCGAGAATGTAGTCTTAGCTCTCTTAGTGGTTACTCCTACTCTTAAGGAAAGTATTTCGAGGAATCAAAGAAAATATAGTATTATAGAAGAATTAATGAGAGGAGTTGAAGAGGGCCAAGGTTTAGGTTTTGAGATGGATTGTCATGGTATTTTGAGGATGAATGGAAGATTATGCATTCCAAATATTGATGGGCTAAGGTAGGAAGTTTTGTCTGAATGCCACAAATATAGGTTGAGTATTCACCCTGGAGTCAATAAGTGTACAAGGAAGTATTTTGGTGGCCTGGAATGAAAAGAGATATCTCTTCTTTGTGAGCGGATGAGTGAACTGTCAAAAGATCAAAGGAGACAACCAAAGAACTATTGAGCTTCTTCAACCATTGGAAATTCCAAATTGGAAATAGGAAAAATTGTCAATGGATTTTGTTGATGCATTTCCTCGATCTTGGAAAGGGAATGAAGGAATGTAGGTTATAGTGGATCGACTGACTAAGAGTTCTCATTTAGCCGACAAGGATTGCACCATCATTGGAAGATATTATATGAAAGAGATAGTCCGATTACATGGGATTCCAGTGGGCATAATAAGTGATCCGGATCCTATCTTTACAAGCCAATTTAGAGAGGCGTTACAAGTATCTTTAGGAACAAAGCTAAGTCTGAGCACTGCCTACCACCCTCAAATCGATGGTCAAACTGAGAGAGTGAACCCAAATTTGGAGGATCTGTTAAGAGCCTGCAACTTGGACTTTGGAGGAAGTTGGGAAGATCATTTGCACTTGGTGGAATTCTCCTAACAATAGTTACCAAGATAGCATCGGCATGTCTCCCTGTAAAGCTCTGTATGGACGGTCATGTAAGTCATCAATATGTTGGGTGGATACCGAGGAACGTCTAGTGCTTAGACTAAATATGATTCGAGATGCTACGAAGAAGGTTGCAATGATTAAGAAGAAGGTGAAGGAAACCCAAGATCGATAGGAGAGTTATGCAAATAAAAGGAAAAGGAATTTGGAATTTGCTATTGGAGACTTTGTGTTTGTAAAGATTTCACCGGTTAGAAGAGCTGTTAGATTCGAGAGAGCGGGAAAGTTAGTACCAAGGTATTTTGGACCTTTTGTATTCTTGAGAGGACTTGGCAACTTGCATGCAGAGTTATGTCGAGTGTCCATAATGTTTTCCACGCGTCCCATCTTAGAAGTATGTGCATGACTCATCGCTGATTAAGGAGCCGCCCATGTAAGAGGATTTGGAGGTAGAACGAAACTTTACTGTGATTAGGCATCCAGTTCGTATTGTGGATCAGGATGAGAAATGTCTATATAACAAGATAGTAAAGTTGGTTAAAATCCAGTGGAGTCAGGATCCTAGAGATTGTACTTAAGAGACATAGGATCGTATAAGGGAAGTTTATCCTGAGTTGTTGCTAAGGTAGTTGTTTGCTTATTTGTATGGATTATGTATGCACTAATTGTGTTGTGGTTTCTTGGTGTATCTTTTGAATGGGTTTTATGATTTAAAATATATGCCCTATTGTGCTAGTTGGAGTTATCTTCTTGTATGTTAATTTCGGGATGAAATTATTTTATGGGAAGAGGATGTAACTACTCAAAATTTAATAACTTTATATACAGATATTTGATATATTTTTAAATAACTAGTAAATGGATTTTCAAAATTTCGTTTTCAAAAAGGTAAAAACTCATCCATCCTACTTTTGAGTAAGTGTTTTTGACCGAAAATGGACGTCGTAGAAGTATTTATGTGCGGCGTGGTATTACGAGATACATTTGATTTCAAAAGATTTTTTAACGTAATAATTCAGTTGTTTGAGTTTACTCGCACCAAAATGTCTAACCCGGAGTTTTATTTTCTTTTCCTAAAACTCATGGGCACTCAAATTTGTATGAGTAGCCAAGTAGTCCAGGTTTCTCACAAATGCATTTCGGAGGAGCTTGGTGCGAGTGGCTTCATCGATATCTAGTTATATACTGCATTTTCACTATACATGTCTATATTTTATATCAGTAAGTGTGGAGACATGCAGTTATAACTATCCCTTACTGAAATTTGAACTGTTATGACTCTGATGTATTATTATAATGGAAGTGACTATGTATAATCTTTGGTTGACTATTATATATTGTTTCATTGCATTGTGAGATTCTATATTTTTTTTATTCTAGTCTTTCTTTTCTTTTACCGTAATAGCTCGTCTTTCGAAGTAAGAAAGGAAAATCGTTACAATTTCCGAGCACTTCTTGATGTAATTAAGAAAACTATTTAAAGATTTGAATCAAATAAGGAAAAGGAATTTCCAACGATGTCCAAGAGGGTGCTCCTCTTCCCCCCTTTATCGAAAGCGTATCCCTATACAATATACTTGAGAATTATAATGGCTCTTGGAAACCTTCAAGTCGGACCCCGCCAACCTTACCGAGTATCCGACCGGGAATATACAACCTATACCAATCTAGAGTAGATGTAAAAATACCCTAACAGCAGCAATCACACATGGTTTGGCCCCGGCTCATTCTTTATTTAGTCATTTTAGATAAAGGATATAAAAATTGATAGTCGATAAATTAACTATCGGAAATAAACAAGTACCACCTTGGCGAAAACAATGAAGCTGAACAAGAAAGAGCAGTGTTGCTTTCTGTCTTGATTCGACATCGTTCTTACATTTAAGAAAAAAAGAGTTTGAATGCCTCAAATGAGCAACAAAATCATCTTAAATTGACGAACACAAAGAAAATAGCAGAATCTATAGTCAATAAATCAACTTCGGGATTAATAAAATGGTCGTCATATATGAAAATTAAATCTCTTAAAAACATTTGACTCACACTTGTGCTTGATTGTCGCATCGCAAATATTTATAAAACTATTAAAAACAACACTCTTCAAATTATTCCTTATAAAGAGAAAATTATATTTCTAAGTGTACTAAAAAGAATGGTAAAAAACAAATGTCATTAAAACATCGTTTACTATAAACCCAAAACAATTTACACTTGTCTTTATTTTTAAACATTCCATTTTAAAGATTTTTTTATTTATAAACTATCATTTATAACTTTTTAAACAACGTTTACCATCCTAGACGATAATAAATCAATTTAAAATATCTTTATAAATTTAAAACGAAGTTAATCATCCCGAAAGATAATTGATGTAACTCTTTTATAAATTTAAAACCACATTAATTATTCTTAAAGAAGATTAATCAAATTTATAACCTTTTTATATATGTAGAACAACATTAATCTTCCCAAATGAAAATGAACCAAATTTATAAACTTTTTATAAATCTAAACAACATTACCTATCCTAAAATATAATTAATCAAATTTAAAATCATTTTATAGTTTTAAAACAACATTAATTATCCCAAAAGATAATTAATCAAATTTATAATCATTTTATATATTTAAAACCACATTAATTATCCCAAAGGAAGATAAATCAAATTTATAATCTTTATGTAGATTTAAAGCAAAAATAATTATCCCAAAAGATTATTAATCAAATTTATAACTCCTTTGATAAGTTTTAAACAGCATTTATCTTTTATTTCAAAATTCTCAAAAATACTTGAAAATATGGTTTGAATAATTTTCAAAATGTAAAACACGACCAAACATTTATATTTTTAAAATACGAGCACAAGTTCTACACACATAAAGGTTTAAGGAGATGATATTTCATGAGTGACGATATAGCAATAATCATTATAACGACACTTGCACAAATCAAACAGTATGTCACAAATATTTCGACCAAATATTAATATAAGCAACATAATAATGTAAGTAAGACACACATAATAGTAAATTAATATGGCGAAAAAACCGTAAGGGTCTTTCTACAAAAATCCTTTGCAAACCAATGGATATTTATACAGTCCGCTTTCAAGCAGGAATTCAGATCCAAAAAAATAATCAAATAATAATAACAATCACATTATTACCAACAATTAGCAATCAATAGCCAACGCATCATTTATTAATTAATCCACATATTAATCAACTTCAAAGATAATCTTTTTTATTTTACAAGCACAGAACGATGATTTATTCTACTGGAGAGATGTCCAAAATAATCCGTTCAATTTAATTATAGTAGATCGGTGTTTAATTTTGCTGAATAGATATCACAACAAAGTACAACTAATTTAACTACGTTAAACATAACTAAATTAAATCATCATAATTTTATCATTAATTTATACTTCATTAAAACTATCAACTATCATCCAAGCATTCAACAATTGTGACGCCCCACCTCTATACCCACGCTAGCCAAGAACACTCCGGAGTAGTGCTGTCAACTAGCACGGAGAATAAGGCTATTGAGGAGCGACCATCCATGTAATTGCTTATCACACGGTGGCTATAAATAATCTTCGGAAACAAACATAGAAATAATCATATCACAAATCAGTCACAGATATCCATATCACAAAGGCGGAAGAAGATATGAATATATAACTAACACATGAAAGTGTACATCAGAGTAGTGGTCAGTAAGATCCACGATAATACAAAAGAATAGCAACACGTGCTATACAAAAGAATACAACTATGAGTCTATATCTCAAGTGTATACAACAAAAACTGCTAATCTAAACAGTTAGCCAAAAGTCAGAGTGGTGAATCCCTGGGAAGAAGTCAAGCAGAAGCACCTGTAACATCTCGGTCTGACCCGAGTATTATTTAAGAAAATAATAAACGGATCAGTCTAGCTATAAATATCAGATGACATGAGATAACATAAAAGATATGGCATAAACATAAACATCCATAATGACATACCGCTATAAGTATGTAAATAATGATCAACAGAAGATCAATCAATAAGAGATAATCAATATCACAAGAATCTTCTCAAAGATTCGAAAAGGGCATCATACCCCAAACTTGTACTCATAACAAGTCAATGACATAAATTCTAGAAATCAATGCAAGAAGTCCAGAAATCATAGAAAAGAGAAAGTGGCCTATCACATGACGGTCCGAAGACCAAGGGGAGCTACCCCACATGTGTGAATGGAATCACACAGATTAAGGTCCAGACTAACCAAAAAACAAAAAGGTATGTGTGAGTGGAATCACACAAGTGGTGTCTAGTCTAACCTCGCAACAAGAGACATCGCACAGTTGCTAGTCTAAATCATCAGAATGATCGTCATGATCAACGAGAAGTGTCAATTACACTAAGCTAGTAAATATAGAAGTTTAGCTTCATGTCCCATAACCACTTGCTTAACTTAAATATTTACGAACAAACTGTAAATCTTCACTAATAAAATTGTCACAAGAGGTTCAATCGAACAAGTCCAGGAATTAACCGACGAAGTGAACGCAAGCGTTTCATACCACTTGTTTTACTAAGTCGTTTAATTAGATTTCTCATCCGAGTGAGGTAAAGGTTTGTATATACTAATAGATTGGAAAACGGTTTAAGAAAAGAGCTTTGTTACTAAAAATAGAGTTGAAATTGTTTGTTAAAAGAGTTTTGATATTTACTACTAGTATTGAAACCTTTATATTTTTTTAAAATGACAAATCACAGAAGAGATTGTAGAAACAATCATCACAAAGATCACATTCGGAGATGTGAATAAAATCCAAGGAAATCAGCTCAAAAGCATCAAAGTGGAAGTTCCCCAACGACCAAACGTGGCCGAGATAACCAGAGATGGTTTGTCTCGAAGAATGGTCAACTCAGCATCTCAACAAAGCAAGTTCTGTTGAATGTTTTTCAGATAAGATCGCCTACGAAGGGGGGGTCCAGGGGGGTGGCAACCCCCCAAGGTGGGGGTGCGGGGGCAACGCCACCGCTTACGGGGTTCGACCTGCCCGGTCAGGTCGCGGGGGTCCAGGGGGCAGCGCCCCGACCAAAACGGTACGACCTAGTGAAGACAAAATGAGGTCTAACGACCTAACGACTCAAGGGTCTAACGACCTAACGACTCAAGGGTCATACGACCTAACGACTCAAGGGTCATACGACCTAACGACTCAAGGGTCATACGACCTAACGACTCAAGGGTCATACGACCTAACGACTCAAGGGTCTAACGACCTAACGACTCAAGGGTCTAACCACTTAAGGGTTAGGCCAGTAGCGACCTAACGAGATAAGGTCCAACGACCTACGAGTTAAGTGTCTAACGACTTAAGGGTTAGGCCAGTAGCGACCTAACGAGATAAGGTCCAACGACCTACGAGTTAAGTGTCCAGCGACCTATCGGGATAACTCGTAACCGACTTAAGGGTTGCGTGACTGAAGGGCTGCACGACTTAAGGGTTAACTCGTAAACGACTCACGACCTATGGATGAACGACTTAACTCCGAACGAGCTAAAAATGGCCAGAACGACCTAGGGTTAACTCGTGAACGACTCACGACCTATGGACGAACGACTTAACTCCGAACGACCTAAAAATGGCCAGAACGACTCAAGTGCAGAAAATTCAACAAAACGCTAAAAATTGGAGTTTTTCGCCAATCCAATCCAAACCAAATGCTAACATCCATGCAAAAATGATAGGGAATCATTCCCAACAGTCCAATATAGTTATAGGCTAGAATTGTGAGATAAAAATCTCACCTTTGCACCAAATATCAATGAAAATGAAGTTTTAAGCAAGCAAGAATCAATCCTTCTTCTATCTAAGCACAAGAAGCTTGAATCCAATGTCTTCTTCTTGAATTTGGAGTAGAAAGATGGATTGCAATTGAATTTGAGTTTTGGAATTTTAATTTCCCATTCCCTCCACCATTAATGCCAAAGCTTGATTAGTTAGGAAATTTATGAAGAGTGAGGAGAAGAGGGTTGGAACTTGGGCTTAATAGGCTAAACTAACCCAAAGTCCAAAGCGGGAAAAGTTAGTGAAATTTCACTAACTCCAAACCTATCGATGTTTATACTTAAAAAAGTTGTAAACGACATTTCGAACTCAATGGAAGTGGTCTCGAGTCCTAATTTGACCGTTTGCAAAAAGTAGCTTTTCGGACCAAAATCCGATTAACGAGTTAATATTTAAATAAAATATTTAAATACAAACTCGATAAATATGCGGGTTGTTACAACAATAATCTACAGCAACACAGATATCACATAATTTATTTAGAGGTGAGAAAACTCATTGAAATTCCAATTGACACTTTCATGTTCAGAATTGATCCAAAATAGAATGATGTCTGATTTTAGCTCGAAATTCTACTAGCTCCATATTCAACAAATCCAACACCAATGCGAAGATGACGTCGATACGTGTCCAGCGAAAAAGACCGCATTTGCAACAACCTAAGTTTCAACGGGTCCAGATTTTTCGAAAAATGCTAAAATCCAAGCCCGCTGATTCCCAAGTCAGGTATCTGGTATACTGAAAATAGGCAAAAATAAATATATAAGAGCTCAAATAAATATCTCTGTAACAACCCTGCATTTTGTAATTATTTTATTGTATATTTTAATTATTTTTAATGTAAGATTTTGATTTAAAAACTTATTTTACTTATTTGAAATGATTAAATTTATTATTTAAATATAAACTTGATTTTTATATGAGTTATAATTCCAAACTTGTGTAAGTTGAATATTTGCCTAAAATGCTGATTTTGGACAAAATAGTCAAACTGTGACTTTCAACTTAAAATTTTAAAAGTTTAAAATTTTAATTTTTTTTCTTTTATTACGAAAGTACATAAAATTCTAAGAACACCACTTTTCGTTTCGTTGAATTTGGATGTAAATTGTGAAAGTTATACCCTTTACAATATTGTGCATACATAGGGTTATTTAACAATGACTATTTTAAATTATATAAATTACTTCTTCTTTGTTATATTTTATTTTAATATGTGATAATATGCTATATTATGTATATTTTGACTTTTAAGTATTTTTAAAATGATAATATAATTTTTCTAAAGTTTATTTGAATTTATTTCAATTTATAAAGCCTAGTTGGTATTTACTGCATTTTTCTTTATTTAACTTTCTATTTAATAAAAATTAAATTATTATTTTACCTTGAAAATGTTTTAAAACCATTTTTAATTCAAATTTGGTGTTAAAATATTTTTTTGTGAAGTAATAAATTTCCAAAGTCATTGGAGATTTTCTTGTAATTTTTATGTCAGGGTTGCTATTTTTAAGCAATTTCTTATTTCCTTTTTCTATTTTACTTAAAATAAATTATTTATTTTATTTTATTCTTACTTAGTTTCGGTTTTAAATAACATTTCTGAGTTTATTTTGTTTTTATAAAATTAAAAAGAAAAGGAAATGCAAAAGGTTTAGAAAGTTAAGAGATCTTAAAAGCCTGAAACGTAAAGGCGTTTTATCCGTTTCTTTTTGCAATTAATACATCAATTTAATGATTTATTTTATACATTCACTTTTATTGCTGTTTTTTAATTTATTTTATTCATTTTACATGTATTTAAATTTAAGAAATTTTTTCCAAAGTGTATTGAAGTTATTTCTAATTCCTAAGTCTAGTTTTCATTTTTCTGTGCCATTTTTCTTATTTTAATCATATCTAATTAATAATTAATTATTAATATTTTGTTTATCTGTTATATTTTCGAATTCTAACTGAAATTTATAAGTGTTTTCAGTTATTTAAGATGTATATGAATATATATAGGAAGTTTAAAAGGTTTGAAAGCAAAGAAACGTAAAACTGTTTTAACGTTTCTTCTTCCGTTTCTTTTCCAATTAATAGATTTAATTTCCTTTGACCGTTCCTTTCTTTATTGTAGTTGTACATTTCTTACCTCATTTTCACGTGAAAACATTCCTCTCCACTTCATTTTTCACGGCTAGAAAGGTTTGGTAATGGCTCCTCTTTTCCTCTTCCTTTTGCTCTTCTTTTTTCCATTGTTTTCTTATATTTTGCCTTGTTTTCTCATGTGTATTGCTTGGCCTCTACCACCCACCATCACCACCATACTCTCCACTATCCCCTACCACTCTTCCTTGGCATCATCTCCAGCTATCATTTCAGATCCATCCATGGCCACACCTCCCTTGGTGACAAAACTCCACAAAATTGCAAATAATGTCCAAAACAATGCCCTAGCCACCACTATTACTTCACCACCTTCATCTCCACTTGTTGCCTTGCCTATATGATGTTAAACCTGACCTATATGATGTCATACCTGAGCTAAAGCATCATCATAGCCAAGCATAAGTGTCCCTTAGGCCAAGCATTGAAGTGGTTGAAGCAAGGTCCAATCTATCTTGTTCATTTTGCTTTGTATTTCAAAATTGTTTCAATGTTATTTTATGTTGAATGTTTATATATTGTCTTGTTTGTTTTGTTTTGGGTTTTTGATACAAAATCATATCTTGGCTATCTTTCAACTCAAATCAAAAATCGTGCAATTGTGCTTGTCGTGCCTTTGGAGTCGTGCTTGTATGTTGTTTTGGTCTCTAGCCTTGAAAAAGTGAGTCTTTCTCACTCTGACATTTATACTTATGAAAAGTGAATTGATGACAAGTGTTTAGTAATAAAAAATGTTTATGAAAGTTAATGATGATCATATGATATGCTATGCCATGTTATTACCATATTATTAGCATGTTAAAACTGTTAATTTTCACCTGACATCTGATATATGACTGTATATTGTGATATTGACCTTCTTTATATTATTTCTGTATATGATCACACTGCAAGTTCCCTGTTAGAAAAAAAATTTATGAGCTGAAATGATAGGCCTGAATGGTTATAAATTTTTCATTTTGACTTTGGATTGCGGGTTTGAAATGATAAAACCCGGATTTTCTTTGTAAATTACGGGTTGAAATGATATATTACCCGTATCACTTTACCTAGCGTAGAAAATTTTATACAGGCCCGTAGTTAAAATATGCTTTTCTAAAAATTTTAAAATATTTTAGAAATTTAATTATTATAATATTTTGATTTGAAATTTAATAAAAATAAGATTTTTGTAAAATATTATTGATTTTCTGAATAATTGTAAGTGAAATGAATTAATGAAAAGTTAGAAATTTTGAACGTAAGTTATTTTGGAAATTTTGATTTAATTTTAATTGGAAATTTAATTGAGTATGAAATTATGACAGATTTATGATAATTTGAATTTAAAATGATTTTTATCATATTTATGATTTTTAATAAAGTTGAAATGTGAAATGAATAAATATTTTAAGTTGAAACTTTGGAATATAACTAGAATTGGAAATTTATGAAATTGACGTAAAAGTGAACTTTTAGTTAAGCAAATAAAAATAAAACTAAGTTATATTTGAGAATTTGAACTTAAGTCTTAAGTTGAAATTTAATGTAATGGATTTTAAAAATTCAACGTTGCATTTTAATAAGTGAATTATTATTAAATCTTGATTTTTGAATGGAAATTTAACTTTATAAAATCATGAACTTGAGGAAAATTAAATAATGTTTATAAATGTGAAAATGTATGATTTTATAAGTTAAAAATGTTTTAATAAAAATATAATTGGTTGAGAAATTTTATTGAATATTTGAAGTTAATTGAATGCATTTTTGAAATGCTATTAATTACAATGTAAATGATATTACAGCATTTGTAAACGCTGTAGTTGATGATAATGAACTAAAAAGCTAAATTGAATTAAAAGCTATTATAGCAATCTTTGTAAGTGCTATAATTTTTGAATTTAACTAAGTTATTCGAAATTTAAGTAAACCTAGTATAACATTTTAAAATACTGTCTTTTGTTAAATTGAACTGTTTTGAATGTAACTTTCCGTATAAGTTTTCTAAATAATGCGAAAAGTGAATTTTCACAGTTTTGATAAACTTAAGTGAATAAATAAACTTTGGAAGTTGAAATTTTTGGAAATTTAATTATTTAATTATTAAACATAATAACTACATTGAAATGATAAAAAAGAATTTTTGGATTATAAACTGTTTTGAAATATGAATTGAAATGGTATTTTAGATTGAATAAAATGAATAATGATTTGAAATGAATGAAGTTTGAAAAGATACGATATTTTGATATATTAAAATGATTTGAAACAAAGTTTTGAAAGGATATGATATTTTGATATATTAAAATGATTTGAAATGAAGTTTCGAAAGATATGATATTTTTGATATTAAATGATTTGAAAACGGAGTTTGAAAGATAGGACATTTTGATATTAACATGGTTTAAAAAGAAGTTCTGAAAGATATGATATTTTGAAACTGAACCTTTGAAAGGTTATGATATTTTGATATGTTAAATGATTTGAAAGGTAGTGTTGAAAGGGTATGAAAATTTAATATATTGAAATGGTTAGAAATGACTTGATATTTATTTTGATAAATATTTGAATTGAAAGATATTTTACGATGATATATTGAAATGGTTTTGGAAATGATTTAATCTTTATTTTGATAAAGATTTAGATTGAAAGGATATTTTATTTTGAAGTATAAAATATTGTTTTAAAGTTATAACTACGGGTTATAATAACGATTGGTTGTTAAAGAGACCGGGATCGGATATTGTCTTATAGCCGGCCAATACCGAAAACCACTTTAACAACTGTGTACGCGGTGGAGATTCCAGAATGAAGTAGGATGTTGGCGACGTTCTCGAGGTATATTACCTGGACCCAACTCCCGTGAGTTGGCATATATGACTAAAACAGGAGCTATACCGGGCTACACAAAGGGTCGCACCCTTTCATCGAGAATGCTCCATCGGAAAACCATTCTATTACTGTTGTGATTCGATTCGGTGGCGCCACTTTTGATTCGGGGGTATTGTTCGAGGTGGGCGGAAGCTGCTGGCTTGCCGTCACCACCGGTCCGGGAGTGCAAACGGTGTATCCACCCTGGCATTGCCTCGCGTGCCGTGTCATATCCTTATATCGAGCCCACTACGATTTTGGTTTTAAAGATCCGACCGCGTTAAGGTTCACCATCCCCTTAACGCTATTTTCTATATAATTATACTTTACTGATTAGACACTACCGTATATAGCGTATATTACTACATAGTAAATAGTTTAACGGATCCTTAGAGGATGGGCGGTCCCAAGCATCCTTTAAGTTACTGATGCATTTTGTTACTGTTCACTTGAGTTGATTTACAGCTTATAAGTATTTATGTCCTGACTCGAGGGTTTTGTGTTTTGCTTTACGCTCGGGTCAGATTGATTGAGTTAGCATTCAAGATTCACCTTCGGCGTTGGAGCTTTCCTTGAAGATCCAGCCATCAATTTTGTTTCAGTATCCAGTGGTTCAGTGATGTATCTGATTTGTACCTGATGTATCCTGTAACTCTTCTGATGTATCTTATATTTTATATAGTAGCTTCATGAACTACTATCTCTTTTTCTTCTGCTGCATTTTTATATACTCTGTGTCTGTGATCTGTGATTTTTATTTACTGTATATTCTGAGATTTGCCAAATTTTTATTTACAACGCGGTATTTTGAGCAATCCAATTCCGGCATGAGTGTCTACCTATACACTTATAATGGATGCGAATGGTTGAAAATACCTGGTCATTACAGTTGGTATCAGAGCTTTGGTAGCTCTAGGCAAAACTCAGCATATGGAGTGAATGTATTTACAGAATCACTTTCATTCGAGTTTGAATCTCTCCCTTTTGACTCGATTCCTTTGAATTTTGGAACATTCCCTACGGTTCCAAAATCCATTCATATCCCTCACTATTCATCTTCTTTTGACTCTGGAGTATTCCATAACTCCACTTCGAATGATCTTTCTAGTGAGTCGGCGATCACACCAATTTCAAATTTAATTGAAAAGGGGGAAAACTCCTTTGCAGTTAGCATCGATTCACCAGAGATTCTTAACTATCCTTGGTTTAGATGCTAATATCTTTTGTTATTTCAAACTCTAACTCTTGAGATCGAATGTAGATTTACCCTAGAAAAATCAACATTGATCTTATTCTTTAAGTCACGGTTGACCCGGTTAAGGTTGCCCGTGATTTATATAAGCTTATCCATCTCCCTATTCTGTTATTTAATCATGTCATCCTTGTTTCCAACTTATTTTTAAATCATAATCTCCTTTGATTTGTGTTAATCAAAAATTTGAATCTCTACCCTTCTTTGAAAATCTATTCATGTATAGTGTATTTGTAAACTAGTATTTAAAATTAAAATGTTTTATATATTGTGTTGTTTGAGTTGTTGATGTTGAGTTGGGTTTCTGATCGATACGTCTGATCAGCGCTATCGATAAGATTTCCAAAACACTTTGACAGAAAAAACGGACACAATATATTTTTAAAAAAAAATTTGGTTAATGAAATAAATTTTGATATATAAGTAAATTTATGGAACTTAATGAAATGATTTAAATTGATAATTTGAAATGATAATACTTGATTTATCATTTATTGTTCTACAAATAGATCTATAAATATTTGTTTATAAATTTATTTGGGAACTGAAATGAATTTAAGACAAGAATTTGAGGATTTAAATTCCGATTATTTCGAACTTTGGTTTAAAGTTTTAAAAGGTTATATTATTTAAAGTATTTTGAATAGAATTTGTTTTCAAAGAATTTTAAAGGTTTAAAATTAGTGCTCTTCTCTTTGTCGTTGGAAAATAACTTCGGTGATGATCGCGAAATCATCGACGTTCATTTTCGAGTTTCGAAGTTAAGAGACTGTTCTGTAGTCTTGCTACAGCTTTGTTTTGGGAAATTAAATTGATTTGAATTTCTAAAATATGACTTGATTTATAATATATATATATATATATATATATATATATATATATATAGATATATGATTGAAATTTGATTTGACATATTATATATGTAAATATTTTATTTCTTACCTCTAAATGGTCTGAAGAAATCGGAAATTTAATTCTTAAATTCTATTTTTAAAGAATAATTTCAATTATAAAAAGAAAAAAAATTGAATAAATGATTTAAGCTTGAAATGATTGAATTGGAAATTTTATTTGTATAATACAATTGCATTCAAATATAAATTACCAAAATTTCAGGAGTTAAAAATGTAACTGGATAATATACGATATAAAAAGATTTTATAAATAAAATTTGAGTGGTTATAATAAATGTTATACACTTAAATTTTAATTATAAAATGATTAACAGTGGTAAATATAATAAAGGGTAATTGAATAACTTACAATAAAATGATGTTAAAAGAACTAAGAATGAAAGAAAGCAGTTATAATAAGTGTAAGTATGTTTAACATAAGTGATAAATATATTGAGAGGAATAAATTTAATTTTAATTAGGAATAAAGAAGAATAAAATTTATTAAGTACATTGTGAGTGCAATAAATGATTATTTTTCAAACCCATGGTTTTAAAAAATGGTTAATTTTAGATGATTGGATAATAAGATAATGAAATTTGAGATAGTTAAGATTTATTTAACTTGTGTTAAGATTTATTCTCTGTTTAAGTTGAAATTTCCATGCTTTCAAATTCATGTCCTTATTTTGTTTTTCAAACTATCTTTTGGTTGTCCTTATCATCCTTATCTTGCTATAGACTGGTATAGGCATCTTTCTATAATCTTTCTGTTTAGAAATCTTTCTATAATCTTTGATAGACCTTAGATAATTATTTTGAATCCACCTTTCTCGTGCTTGTGTTCTTGATTCTGGAGGATCTTGGAAAGATCACCTCCACCTTGTAAAACTTACCTATAACAACAGTTATCAGGTATAACTTCAATCTTCTTGTCATCTTATCTTAATCCTATTTCACTCTATCTTTTCTGTGCCCTTCCATACCTCATTCCTTTTCGGGGATGAAAAGTTTTGAGTGGGGGAGAGTGTAACAACCCTGCATTTTGTAATTATTTTATTGTATATTTTAATTATTTTTAATGTAAGATTTTGATTTAAAAACTTATTTTACTTATTTGAAATGATTAAATTAATTATTTAAATATAAACTTGATTTTTATATGAGTTATAATTCCAAACTTGTGTAAGTTGAATATTTGCCTGAAATGCTGATTTTGGTCAAAATAGTCAAACTGTGACTTTCAACTTAAAATTTTAAAAGTTTAAAATTTTAATTTTTTTTCTTTTATTATGAAAGTACATAAAATTCTAAGAACACCACTTTTCGTTTCGTTGAATTTGGATGTAAATTGTGAAAGTTATACCCTTTACAATATTGTGCATATATAGGGTTATTTAACAATGACTATTTTAAATTGTATAAATTACTTCTTCTTTGTTATATTTTATTTTAATATGTGATAATATTCTATATTATGTATATTTTGTCTTTTAAGTATTTTTAAAATGATAATATAATTTTTCTAAAGTTTATTTGAATTTATTTCAATTTATAAAGCCTAGTTGGTATTTACTGCATTTTTCTTTATTTAACTTTCTATTTAATAAAAATTAAATTATTATTTTACCTTGAAAATGTTTTAAAACCATTTTTAATTCCAAATTTAGTGTTAAAATATTTTTTTGTGAAGTAATAAATTTTCCAAAGTCATTGGAGATTTTCTTGTAATTTTTATGTCAGGGTTGCGATTTTTAAGCAATTTCTTATTTCCGTTTTCTATTTTACTTAAAATAAATTATTTTTTTATTTTATTCTTACTTAGTTTCGGTTTTAAAAAACATTTCTGAGTTTATTTTGTTTTTATAAAATTAAAAAGAAAAGGAAATGCAAAAGGTTTAGAAAGTTAAGAGATCTTAAAAGCCTGAAACGTAAAGGCGTTTTATTCGTTTCTTTTTGCAATTAATACATCAATTTATTGATTTATTTTATACATTTATTTTTATTGCTGTGTTTTACTTTATTTTATTCATTTTACATGTATTTAAATTTAAGAATTTTTTTCCAAAGTGTATTAAAGTTATTTCTAATTCCTAAATCTAGTTTTCATTTTTCTGTGACATTTTTCTTATTTTAATCATATCTAATTTAATGATTTGTTTATCTGTTATATTTTCGAATTCTAACTGAAATTTACAAGTGTTTTCAGTTATTTAAGATGTATATGAATATATATAGGAAGTTTAAAAGGTTTGAAAGCAAAGAAACGTAAAACCGTTTTAACGTTTCTTCTTCCGTTTCTTTTCCAATTAATAGATTTAATTTCCTTTGATCATTCCTTTCTTTATTGTAGCTGTGCATTTCTTACCTCATTTTCACGTGAAAACATTCCTCTCCACTTCATTTTTCACGGCTAGAAAGTTTTGGTAATGGCTCATCTTTTCCTCTTCTTTTTCCTCTTCTTTTTTCCATTGTTTTCTTATATTTTGCCTTGTTTTCTCATGTGTATTGCTTGGCCTCTACCACCCACCATCACCACCATACTCTCCACCATCCCCTACCACTCTTCCTTGGCATCATCTCCAGCCATCATTTCAGATCCATCCATGGCCACACCTCCCTTGGTGACAAAACTCCACAAAATTGCAAATAATGTCCAAAACAATGCCCTAGCCACCTCTATTACTTCACCACCTTCATCTCCACTTGTTGCCTTGCCTATATGATGTTAAACCTGACCTATATGATGTCATACCTAAGCCAAAGCATCATCGTAGCCAAGCATAAGTGTCCCTTAGGCCAAGCATTGAAGTGATTGAAGCAAGGTCCAATCTATCTTGTTCATTTTGCTTTGTATTTCAAAATTGTTTCAATGTTATTTTATGTTGAATGTTTATATATTGTCTTGTTTGTTTTGTTTTGGGTTGTTGATACAAAATCATATCTTGGCTATCTTTCAACTCAAATCAAAAATCGTGCAATTGTGCTTGTCGTGCTTTTGGAGTCGTGCTTGTATGTTGTTTTGGTCTCTAGCCTTGAAAAAGTGAGTCTTTCTCACTCTGACATTTATACTTATGAAAAGTGAATTGATGACAATTATTTAGTAATAAAAAATGTTTATGCAAGTTAATGATGATCATATGATATGCTATGCCATGTAGTTACCATATTATTACCATGTTAAAACTGTTAATTTTCACCTGACATCTGATATATGACTGTATATTGTCATATTGACCTTGTTTATATTATTTCTGTATATGATCACACTGCAAGTTCCCTGTTAGAAAAAAATGTTATGGGCTGAAATGATAGGCCTGAATGGTTTTAAAATTTTCATTTTGACTTGGGATTGCGGGTTTGAAATGATAAAACCCGGATTTTCTTTGTAAATTACGGGTTGAAATGATATATTACCCGTATCACTTTACCTAGCGTAGAAAATTTTATACAGGCACGTAGTTAAAATATGCTTTTCTAAAAAATTTAAAATATTTTAGAAATTTAATTATTATAATATTTTGATTTGAAATTTAATAAAAATAATATTTTTGTAAAATATTATTGATTTTCTGAATAATTGTAAGTGAAATGAATTAATGAAAAAGTTAGAAATTTTGAACGTAAGTTATTTTGGAAATTTTGATTTAATTTTAATTGGAAATTTAATTGAGTATGAAATTATGAAAAATTTATGATAATTTGAATTTAAATGAATTTAAAATGATTTTTATCATATTTATGATTTTTAATAAAGTTGAAATGTGAAATGAATAAATATTTTAAGTTGAAACTTTGGAATATAACTAGAATTGGAAATTTATGAAATTGACGTAAAAGTGAACTTTTAGTTAAGTAAATAAAAATAAAACTATGTTATATTTGAGAATTTGAACTTAAGTCTTAAGTTGAAATTTAATGTAATGGATTTTAAAAATTCAACGTTGCATTTTAATAAGTGAATTATTATTAAATCTTGATTTTTGAATGGAAATTTAACTTTATAAAATCATGAACTTGAGGAAAATTAAATAATGTTTATAAATGTGAAAATGTATGATTTTATAAGTTAAAAATGTTTTTAATAAAAATATAATTGGTTGAGAAATTTTATTGAATATTTGAAGTTAATTGAATGCATTTTTGAAATGCTATTAATTACAATGTAAATGATATTACAGCATTTGTAAACGCTGTAGTTGATGATAATGAACTAAAAAGCTAAGTTGAATTAAAAGCTATTATAGCAATCTTTGTAAGTGCTATAATTTTTGAATTTAACTAAGTTATTCGAAATTTAAGTAAACCTAGTATAACATTTTAAAATGCTGTCTTTTGTTAAATTGAACTGTTTTGAATGTAACTTTCCGTATAAGTTTTCTAAATAATGCGAAAAGTGAATTTTCACAGTTTTGATAAACTTAAGTGAATAAATAAACTTTGGAAGTTGAAATTTTTGGAAATTTAATAATTTAATTATTAAACATAATAACTTCATTGAAATGATAAAAAAGAATTTTTGGAATATAAACTGTTTTGAAATATGAATTGAAATGGTATTTTAGATTGAATAAAATGAATAATGATTTGAAATGAATGAAGTTTGAAAAGATACGATATTTTGATATATTAAAATGATTTGAAATGAAGTTTTGAAAGGATATGATATTTTGATATATTAAAATGATTTGAAACGAAGTTTTGAAAGATATGATATTTTTGATATTAAATGATTTGAAAACGGAGTTTGAAAGATAGGACATTTTGATATTAACATGGTTTAAAAAGAAGTTCTGAAAGATATGATATTTTGAAACTGAAACTTTGAAAGGTTATGATATTTTGATATGTTAAATGATTTGAAAGGTAGTGTTGAAAGGGTATGAAAATTTAATATATTGAAATGGTTAGAAAATGACTTGATATTTATTTTGATAAATATTTGAATTGAAAGATATTTTACGATGATATATTGAAATGGTTTTGGAAATGATTTAATCTTTATTTTGATAAAGATTTGGATTGAAAGGATATTTTATTTTGAAGTATAAAATATTGTTTTAAAGTTATAACTACGGGTTATAATAACGATTGGTTGTTAAAGAGACCGGGATCGAATATTGTCTTATAGCCGGCCAATACCGAAAACCACTTTAACAACTGTGTACGCGGTGGAGATTCCAGAATGAAGTAGGATGTTGGCGACGTTCTCGAGGTATATTACGTGGACCCAACTCCTGTGAGTTGGCATATATGACTAAAAAAGGAGCTATACCGGGCTACACAAAGGGTCGCACCCTTTCATCGAGCATGCTCCATCGGAAAACCATTCTATTACTGTTGTGATTCGATTCGGTGGCGCCACTTTTGATTCGGGGGTATTGTTCGAGGTGGGCGGAAGCTGCTGGCTTGCCGTCACCACCGTTCCGGGAGTGCAAACGGTGTATCCACCCTGGCATTGCCTCGTGTGCCGTGTCATATCCTTATATCGAGCCCACTATGATTTTGGTTTTAAAGATCCGACCGCGTTAAGGTTCACCATCCCCTTAACGCTATTTTCTATATAATTATACTTTACTGATTAGACACTACCGTATATAGCGTATATTACTACATAGTAAGTAGTTTAACGGATCCTTAGAGGATGGGCGGTCCCAAGCATCCTTTAAGTTACTGATGCATTTTGTTACTGTTCACTTGAGTTGATTTACAGCTTATAAGTATTTATGTCCTGACTCGAGGGTTTTGTGTTTTGCTTTACGCTCGGGTCAGATTGAGTGAGTTAGCATTCAAGATTCACCTTCGGCGTTGGAGCTTTCCTTGAAGATCCAGCCATCTATTTTGTTTCAGTATCCAGTGGTTCAGTGATGTATCTGATTTGTACCTGATGTATCCTGTTACTCTTCTGATGTATCTTATATTTTATATAGTAGCTTCATGAACAACTATCTCTTTTTCTTCTGCTGCATTTTTATATACCCTGTGTCTGTGATCTGTGATTTTTATTTACTGTATATTCTGAGATTTGCCAAATTTTTATTTACAACGCGGTATTTTGAGCAATCCAATTCCGGCATGAGTGTCTACCTATACACTTATAATGGATGCGAATGGTTGAAAATATCTGGCCGTTACAATCTCACAGTGGAACTGACTAAAATATCATAGTAAGTAAATACCCACCAAGGTAATAACACTTTCTAAACAAGTGTCAAAAAGCTGAAAAATCTCTGACATTTATCTAACACGTGGGATGTTATAAACAGGGGGACAAAACTAAAGTTCTCGTGAATGGACAAATTATACACTTCTAAGCATAATTGTACAAATACTGTTCTATTTCCGTTTTCTATTATATTAGGTTTATAATACTCTTGCCTCTGTGCGTGAATCATACTCATCTACTCCCTAGTAGATTAAGACGTAATAACCAATATATATATGTAGCTACATGCCCAAAGATCACATCGGTCCTAGTTACTACCCATAGTACCTTATGTATCCTCCTCGATAAGGACTCCATCATCTCGCTACTGCAGCGTACTGTAACTACATCTGTAAAGGACAACTACGTAAGGCCTATAATATAGATGTCGTCGTCTACTATGAAAACGTGAAAATGCATATGGATTAGCTTATACTAGTGCTCGGACATCCACAGTGTACCACCTAGTGTGTTCTTTGAGGACTACACGTAATCGTTCGGTCTACTCCCTGAATTCCACCAAAAAAGTCTACCTTAACAAATCAAAAGACCTTTCAAGAGCTAGGTGGTTGTGTCTTACTACAAATAATGTAACGACCCCGAATTTTATAAAATATTTAAATTAATAATTAATTGAATTTTTGAATTTAAAATTGTTAAGTAATTTCATTTTGAATAAAATTCGTGAAATTAATCGATTAAGTGATGCGAGTTTCCCCGGATCCAAGTATATTTTGTATAAATCATTTACATTTAAAATACTGTAAATATGTGTATATATTGAATGTATATATATATATATATATATATATTTGGGTATATATGAGCAAATTTTATATAATATATATGTATATATTGAACTTGAGTTAAAATCTCAAGTAAATGGTTTAAAAATAATCATAAAATACAGATATTTGACATGAGTATAAAATAAATAAATAAGTAATAATAAATATTTGAATTGATGGTTAATAATGATTTGAGTTTATAAAATAACATAAGATAATAAATTTGAAGTAAAATAATAATAATTATTATTTATTCTAGAAATAGAAATTAATATAAAGATAAGATAAAAACAAACAAAAGAATGGAACAAATACATATAGAATAAAACCTATTTAACAAAAGAAAAGAAATAAAATAAATAAAAACAATAAGTATAAAACAAATATTAACAAACAAATTAATCAAAGTAACATATAGCTATATACAAACAAATACAAATACAAACTTGGCAATGCAAATAAAAGTATATATTTTTACATAAATAAACAAATGCATGGAAAAAAAAAAGAAGAAACAAAACCACATAAAGCTGCAGCCACCAAAGCAATGTATAAAGTAAAGGAAATAATGAACTAAAATATAAAACAAGAACTTTAGCACAGCAAAGAATGTATATATGCAACTTAACATATGAAGTAACACAAAGAAAACAAATACATTCAAGTATGAAACAAAAGAAGGGTTATGCAGGCAAGTTAAAAAAAAAAAAAGCAAGAAGAATAAACAAAGTAAAAATAGTATCTAAGTATTATAGTACAAACAAGTGTAAACATAATAAATGCAAACATCTATCAGCCACCACTATCTCTAATGTTTGTACAGCCGAGCTAAAGAAGAAAATCATGCAAGACACAATGTAAACATGTAATATGAAACATAAAGTAAAGACTGCTATAGATACATGGAGATATTACCTAACATGCTTTCATTTAATGCAATTACTCCTCTACAGGAAACAAGATCCCATCAGTAAAATAAAAAAATAAAAAAATATTGTACAAAGCATTATAATATCACCCAGTACAAGCTTGTAATCCCTGTACATCCTTTCTATATATATCATTCAACTCAAACATCAAGAAGCAAGATACAAACCAGTTCCAAATTGAAGAAACCTGTTCTCTGTCTTCCACAAAACAATGTGAGTAACATTTCATTAAAACAATTTAAAGAATAAATATGTGAGTAAACAACTTTAAATTAAACTGAATATATTTAGTTGTTGTTTGTTAAGTTTGAAATCTGGAGTAGTTTGATATGCATATACATATACTGCCTCTGTTCTTCAAGTTAAAGTGAGTAACTCTTCTTTTAAAACCTTAAGTACCTACATTAGCTTCAAGTTTATATCTGGAAAATTAGTATGTTGAATTTATTCCTGGGTGAATATATGAATGTATTAAATATGTATGTCTGTACAAATTTGAGGCACCTCTGTTCTTATTTTCCCAGACTCAGATGTGAAATCAAATCCTTATCTCTTGATCTAGCAAACTATTAACACTTAGGATTAAAACAAAACTGTTTGTTATAGCATCTATTAAAGCTTAGAAATTTGTTTAAGTTAAAACAGTTTGCAAATATTCTCTGGAAACCCAAATTCTTGGAACAAACTTAAGATGGGTAAATTTTCGAAACTCTCAATTTTCAAAGTCAGGTATGCGAATGGAATCTAGATGCTAAAACATGATTTTTAAAGTTTAACGCCTGATTTTTAGTGATAAGGATTGAGAGTAATTTGTATGTATCTGCATTTGACATTTCAAGTTGCCATGGGTGATCTAGTCGACTGGAGGGGTTGGATTTTTGTGTGGAGGTAGAGGAGTTTACGGCATCGCTGGGAAAAATGCTCGGAGTTGTCACTAATCATCGTGGCGACAGCGGTAGGCAAATAAAGTTTCTAAACCTAGTTTTAGTCTAGGGTGGAAAAATGGGTCGCTGATGATCTCAGGGTGCATCGAGTTGGATGGGATTCTGGGGATAGGCTCGTGAGGGATCGGAGATGGTGTGACCAAGGTGGCACGAGGCCTGGTGGTCGGAGATGATGATGTGGCGCGTTGCCAGGTATAGGTAGGGAGGAAGATGCAATGTCCAGGTTTCGGAATGGGAAGCTCGTTTTCGATTTCAGGTGATTGGACGCATTTCGATGGTCGAGATGAGATGTTGAGGCAAGTACTGATGTGTGGCGATCGGTGTTGATGATCAACGGTGGCTGGAACCACCGTGCATATGCACGGTGGTATATTTGCCTGATGATGTTAGTTTTTGGGAAGGAGGTGGGGATGCTCGGGGAAGACTCGAAGCAGTCGAGTGACAATCTCGGGGAAAACTCGCGTTGGTCTCGAAGAAAACAAAGTAGTGGCTCGAGTAGATGGGTTTCCAGTTTTTTTTAAAAAAAAACAGAAACCTGTCTGCAAATTGAAATTTTAAGGCAATTCAAATGAATTTGAAACTGGAAACAAGATTTAAACAGTGGTTCAAAATTTTAAAGTTAAGTTTAGTTTTCAAATAAACTCTTAAATCTTTAAGTTTTAAAATAAAGTTGAATTTTAAATAAAGAATTTAAAATCAAGAATTTTAAGCAAGTTTAAATCAATGTTAAATTAGAGGATTCAAATTCATTTTTAATCCTGGAAATTTGAATCAGTTTTTAAATCTAACTGTGTTTTAAGCAAGTTTAAAATCAAATAGTTTTTAGAAACAATTATTTAAACTTGATTTTTGATAAACTTCCTTTATAAAAGGTCTTTAAATGAAAGTTAAATAATTTGTTTTACACTTTAATATTATTGAAGTCATTAACAAAGAAATGAATTACCTTAAAGATAATACGATAATTAAGTAAATTTACTAATATTATAAATAGGGATAATTTATTAAATTTATAAATTAATGGTTTAGATCTATTTATAATTAGAGATTAGTTAAAAGTAATTAAGGAAATATTATTAGTTAATGAAGATAAATTAACTAGAGATTATTAAGAAATTAAATTTATGTGATTAATTTTGATAATTCATTAGATTAATTTATTTAAATAATCGATTATAAATTATTTAAATGTAATTACTAAATGAAAGTAATTAAAGATTAATCGCTTATAGAAATAATATTTGGATCTTTTGATTTATTAAAGATAATTAATTATGAAATTGGTTTAAAGGAATGATTTAATTAATATGATTAATTAATAATAATTTAATTAATTAAAGTGTTTGATAAATTTGTTTATATCAAATGATTGGGATTAATAAATCAGGATTGTATAATAGATTCATAACTAATTAAATTTATTTACTTGGAAATAAATTGAATTAATTAAGATAAATAATTTATAAATCCTGCTTATAAATGACTATTGAATACTTGACCTTGCTTAGGAATGATTGTATTGTATGAAATGCCTTGAATTGATTATCCTATCTGATTTGTGATATTTTGTTCTGTAGATTGAGCAGTGTATGTTTATTTGCATTTGTATATTATCTGTGAATCTGTGAATAGACGATGAGCGCTATAGTTTTAAATCGCTTATCAACTATATTTCTGTGTTTTGATCTGTCATGATTGAATGGCGTTGCACTATTGTGTTAAACCCCTGGACCACACCATACACACACAAATATGGGTTTCACGAGGAAATCGATTAAGTCACAGATGTTTGAAATAGTTAAATTTGAATTTTTAAATTCAAATGTTTTCGAAATGGAATCGGAATAAATATAAAAAGCTTTTGGAATGGAATTTCAAAATAAAATTTATTATTTTTAAATTACTTGATTAAGTTTTGGAATTTAAATAATTTGATTTAAATTTAAATTCAGTACTTGAAATTGAATTCTATGATTTGAAATTAGGGATTAAAGATATTATAAATATGTTGTATGAACCAAGGATTTCAACTCGTATAAATGAATCAGATTTCCAAAATGAAAACTGTTGTTTTCAAATGATAAACACTTTTAGATAAGAACTGAGATTCCAGTTAATTAGGGGAATTTCAAGATTGAATAGGGAAATGATTTTCCTAAGTTATGAATGAATTCTTTTTGAAAGCTATGAATTTAAATCTGTTTATTTTTAACAGATTTAAATTGATGATTTGTTTAAATCAAATTTAAAATGAAATTGTTTTGAAAGCTATAAGTTAAATCTTTGATTTGAAGATTTAACGAGTTAATAAAATTGAAATGAAAATTTATTTGGAAAATCTGTGAATGAATCTTTTGTTTAAAAGATTAAAATGTGAAAATTGTTTAAAACCGTTAAAGGTTGTGAAAATGAATCTTTTTGTTTAAAGATTGAAATGGTAATTGGATTAAACCATTTGAAATAAAGTTTTGAATTATTAAGTTGTGACTTAATTAAAATCCCATTATCCATTTGTTTTTGAAACATCATGCTCACTATTCGGTTTAGCCGGGAAAGGACCTTTGTGTCATATAACCCATTCCGAATAAGTGATTCGACGTTATGGATAGCTTTTGAAGACCGATGATGAAGACCGGTTATTTGCGAGAGCGATAGGATGACCTATCGATTGTTTCTGCACCGAGTCGCGCCGGTATAGAAACTCCCATATGTGATGGTGAATCCGATCAGGATTGTGAATATCCGGATTGCAAGGACTTCTTAGTAAGTGCCTTCGGTTCTGTTCGATCCCGGAACAGACTTGTATGGATTGTATGCCTGACATTACAATTTGAGATATAAAGCCGATTTCTTTCAAATATATTTCTGTTGGTGGCGGAGAATTTATTCTTTGCTTAACACCCTTCTTTGAGACGTACGAGCTCAAAGGTTATATAGTTGAAGTTATCAGCGATATATCCCATTTTGGTAATGTGACATGCTGAGTGATGCTGAAATGATCATTGTGTTGATTATTTGTGATAGGATCGTTTATTTGATCGTCTATCCTAGTGATCATTGTGTTGATCATTTGTTGACCCAAAGCATGGCTTTTGTATAAAGTATGTTTTTGTGGACGTGAATTCGTCAAGCCTCACATCCCGGAAATGGTCAAAACAGGAAAGACGCGGCAAGGTTATTAGGGGTTGCTGTAGCTCCCCTTAGGGTATGTGCATTTCCTTCTGGAAAGGGGTGGTATCATGGTATGGAGCCCAGATACTTACTCATGTTGAAAACACTCTATTTATTATGGTGTGATGTTGGATATCGAGCGCTCGGTTGAAAAGGTCCTAAAGGACCGGGGAATGGCGTGCTCGTGTCAGTAGTTACCCAGTTAAGGGGTAACCCGGCCTTGTGTTGGCAGAGTTCCGGTTTGGTTCTCGGGGGTGTCTTTCCAGAGGCATTCTCAGTGGCAATGGGAAGTTCCTTGGCCTGATCATTCGTTGGAAATCCAAAGAAACAATACGTGACTTGTACGGTTTTAGTTGTATAACCTGCTATGGAATGTGGCGGTAACCTGCTATTGAACATAGTTAGCTATAGTAGGCATACGATAATGGTCGTATGTTGGCTAAGATTTATATTCTACTTTTGAAATGAATTTGTTATACACTATGCACTAATAATAATATCAAATGTTATTTTAAATGCGTATCAAGCATCTTTGACTATCATAAGGAGAAATCTCCTCCGATTCTGCGTTTGCATGTGTGTGTGTGCGGGAGGCCTTATGGTAGTCTCATTTTCAAAAGCATTTCGAATTGACTTTAAAATCTTTTGTTGATTGTTTTAAAGATAAACTGTTTTTGTTGCTCACACCAGTCCCACGACTGACTCGGAGTTTATTGTTTTCTTTCCTAAACTCTGGGTGCTCATTATTCTCTACACGAGCAGTCTAGAGTTGGGTTTTTCAGATAGCTAGATTTAACAGATTATCTAGAGTTAGTTCAGTCTTTGGATCGCACCAGTCTTGGTTATCTTGGTGCATTGTTATTGGGAGTTCTTGCTATTTCTGGATTGATTCTTGGAAATGGAGTTACAGTTATTTTTGGAGCTCTTCCTTGAAGACTATCTTAGAGTTATTTGTTCCGCTGCTATTTTATTGTATCATATCTCTGATGTATATTGATATCTATTGGATCATCTGTTGTATCAGATATTGTATCAAAGCTGTATATCAATGTATTATTCTTTTTATTCCGCTGTGTTATTTACTTAATGTTGTTATAAGCTCCGGCGAATCGGATTTGAACAATCGAATCTATGGCATTCGAGTACGATTTGAAGTATGGATGTCGATTTTCGAGCGGGCAAAATCCGTCTCGTTACATTTGGTATCAGAGCTAAGGTGAAACTTTAGCTCAGGAGTGTAACACATTAAGTAGCTCATTAGAGATAGGATGAAGTAAATCCTAGAATGAGTGTATCCCTAAGATATCCGTTTGAATGCCTTAGTAAATTCTCTTACTATCCGCTGATAGTGAGTATGAGTGCAAGAAGAGAATGAGATAGGGGACAGGGAAATACAACTATAATTAGTCAAAACTCTGTAACAACAGTGGAAACAACTTTCTTATCAATTTCCTTTGATTCGTTTCCAAAATTCTTTTAGACGGCCCTAGAAAGTAGTTCGGTGCGTTGATGCCCTACGAATCGTAATAGGAAAATTCTTACTTCGTATTTCATCGATTTCTTATCAGCTTTTTGATTTAAACCTTAGTGAATTTGAAATTGGAAATTTTAAATGAATTGAAAATTTTAAAATTGAGTTAAAATTGATTAATAGAATATGAAGCTGAATTTGAATAGTATCGATAAAGCGATTTCGTTTAAAATCAAAATTTTAAATTCTATTGTAATTTCTTATGAATACCGAAGTCCGAAGAGGGACAAATTGGTATGTATTCTGAGATATTCCGACTTGAGTTTGGAATTCATATCTTATGTTTGAGGAATTATAAGAGATCGAATCTGTCTATCTCTGTGTTGTTTTCGTGCCTGCGAATTTCGGGGACGAAATTCTTTTAAGGGGGGAAGTCTGTAACGACCCCGAATTTTATAAAATATTTAAATTAATAATTAATTGAATTTTTGAATTTAAAATTGTTAAGTAATTTCATTTTGAATAAAATTCGTGAAATTAATCGATTAAGTGATGCGAGTTTCCCCGGATCCAAGTATATTTTGTATAAATCATTTACATTTAAAATACTGTAAATATGTGTATATATTGAATGTATATATATATATATATTTGGGTATATATGAGCAAATTTTATATAATATATATGTATATATTGAACTTGAGTTAAAATCTCAAGTAAATGGTTTAAAAATAATCATAAAATACAGATATTTGACATGAGTATAAAATAAATAAATAAGTAATAATAAATATTTGAATTGATGGTTAATAATGATTTGAGTTTATAAAATAACATAAGATAATAAATTTGAAGTAAAATAATAATAATTATTATTTATTCTAGAAATAGAAATTAATATAAAGATAAGATAAAAACAAACAAAAGAATGGAACAAATACATATAGAATAAAACCTATTTAACAAAAGAAAAGAAATAAAATAAATAAAAACAATAAGTATAAAACAAATATTAACAAACAAATTAATCAAAGTAACATATAGCTATATACAAACAAATACAAATACAAACTTGGCAATGCAAATAAAAGTATATATTTTTACATAAATAAACAAATGCATGGAAAAAAAAAAGAAGAAACAAAACCACATAAAGCTGCAGCCACCAAAGCAATGTATAAAGTAAAGGAAATAATGAACTAAAATATAAAACAAGAACTTTAGCACAGCAAAGAATGTATATATGCAACTTAACATATGAAGTAACACAAAGAAAACAAATACATTCAAGTATGAAACAAAAGAAGGGTTATGCAGGCAAGTTAAAAAAAAAAAAAAAGCAAGAAGAATAAACAAAGTAAAAATAGTATCTAAGTATTATAGTACAAACAAGTGTAAACATAATAAATGCAAACATCTATCAGCCACCACTATCTCTAATGTTTGTACAGCCGAGCTAAAGAAGAAAATCATGCAAGACACAATGTAAACATGTAATATGAAACATAAAGTAAAGACTGCTATAGATACATGGAGATATTACCTAACATGCTTTCATTTAATGCAATTACTCCTCTACAGGAAACAAGATCCCATCAGTAAAATAAAAAAATAAAAAAATATTGTACAAAGCATTATAATATCACCCAGTACAAGCTTGTAATCCCTGTACATCCTTTCTATATATATCATTCAACTCAAACATCAAGAAGCAAGATACAAACCAGTTCCAAATTGAAGAAACCTGTTCTCTGTCTTCCACAAAACAATGTGAGTAACATTTCATTAAAACAATTTGAAGAATAAATATGTGAGTAAACAACTTTAAATTAAACTGAATATATTTAGTTGTTGTTTGTTAAGTTTGAAATCTGGAGTAGTTTGATATGCATATACATATACTGCCTCTGTTCTTCAAGTTAAAGTGAGTAACTCTTCTTTTAAAACCTTAAGTACCTACATTAGCTTCAAGTTTATATCTGGAAAATTAGTATGTTGAATTTATTCCTGGGTGAATATATGAATGTATTAAATATGTATGTTTGTACAAATTTGAGGCACCTCTGTTCTTATTTTCCCAGACTCAGATGTGAAATCAAATCCTTATCTCTTGATCTAGCAAACTATTAACACTTAGGATTAAAACAAAACTGTTTGTTATAGCATCTATTAAAGCTTAGAAATTTGTTTAAGTTAAAACAGTTTGCAAATATTCTCTGGAAACCCAAATTCTTGGAACAAACTTAAGATGGGTAAATTTTCGAAACTCTCAATTTTCAAAGTCAGGTATGCGAATGGAATCTAGATGCTAAAACATGATTTTTAAAGTTTAACGCCTGATTTTTAGTGATAAGGATTGAGAGTAATTTGTATGTATCTGCATTTGACATTTCAAGTTGCCATGGGTGATCTAGTCGACTGGAGGGGTTGGATTTTTGTGTGGAGGTAGAGGAGTTTACGGCATCGCTGGGAAAAATGCTCGGAGTTGTCACTAATCATCGTGGCGACAGCGGTAGGCAAATAAAGTTTCTAAACCTAGTTTTAGTCTAGGGTGGAAAAATGGGTCGCTGATGATCTCAGGGTGCATCGAGTTGGATGGGATTCTGGGGATAGGCTCGTGAGGGATCGGAGATGGTGTGACCAAGGTGGCACGAGGCCTGGTGGTCGGAGATGATGATGTGGCGCGTTGCCAGGTATAGGTAGGGAGGAAGATGCAATGTCCAGGTTTCGGAATGGGAAGCTCGTTTTCGATTTCAGGTGATTGGACGCATTTCGATGGTCGAGATGAGATGTTGAGGCAAGTACTGATGTGTGGCGATCGGTGTTGATGATCAACGGTGGCTGGAACCACCGTGCATATGCACGGTGGTATATTTGCCTGATGATGTTAGTTTTTGGGAAGGAGGTGGGGATGCTCGGGGAAGACTCGAAGCAGTCGAGTGACAATCTCGGGGAAAACTCGCGTTGGTCTCGAAGAAAACAAAGTAGTGGCTCGAGTAGATGGGTTTCCAGTTTTTTTTAAAAAAAAACAGAAACCTGTCTGCAAATTGAAATTTTAAGGCAATTCAAATGAATTTGAAACTGGAAACAAGATTTAAACAGTGGTTCAAAATTTTAAAGTTAAGTTTAGTTTTCAAATAAACTCTTAAATCTTTAAGTTTTAAAATAAAGTTGAATTTTAAATAAAGAATTTAAAATCAAGAATTTTAAGCAAGTTTAAATCAATGTTAAATTAGAGGATTCAAATTCATTTTTAATCCTGGAAATTTGAATCAGTTTTTAAATCTAACTGTGTTTTAAGCAAGTTTAAAATCAAATAGTTTTTAGAAACAATTATTTAAACTTGATTTTTGATAAACTTCCTTTATAAAAGGTCTTTAAATGAAAGTTAAATAATTTGTTTTACACTTTAATATTATTGAAGTCATTAACAAAGAAATGAATTACCTTAAAGATAATACGATAATTAAGTAAATTTACTAATATTATAAATAGGGATAATTTATTAAATTTATAAATTAATGGTTTAGATCTATTTATAATTAGAGATTAGTTAAAAGTAATTAAGGAAATATTATTAGTTAATGAAGATAAATTAACTAGAGATTATTAAGAAATTAAATTTATGTGATTAATTTTGATAATTCATTAGATTAATTTATTTAAATAATCGATTATAAATTATTTAAATGTAATTACTAAATGAAAGTAATTAAAGATTAATCGCTTATAGAAATAATATTTGGATCTTTTGATTTATTAAAGATAATTAATTATGAAATTGGTTTAAAGGAATGATTTAATTAATATGATTAATTAATAATAATTTAATTAATTAAAGTGTTTGATAAATTTGTTTATATCAAATGATTGGGATTAATAAATCAGGATTGTATAATAGATTCATAACTAATTAAATTTATTTACTTGGAAATAAATTGAATTAATTAAGATAAATAATTTATAAATCCTGCTTATAAATGACTATTGAATACTTGACCTTGCTTAGGAATGATTGTATTGTATGAAATGCCTTGAATTGATTATCCTATCTGATTTGTGATATTTTGTTCTGTAGATTGAGCAGTGTATGTTTATTTGCATTTGTATATTATCTGTGAATCTGTGAATAGACGATGAGCGCTATAGTTTTAAATCGCTTATCAACTATATTTCTGTGTTTTGATCTGTCATGATTGAATGGCGTTGCACTATTGTGTTAAACCCCTGGACCACACCATACACACACAAATATGGGTTTCACGAGGAAATCGATTAAGTCACAGATGTTTGAAATAGTTAAATTTGAATTTTTAAATTCAAATGTTTTCGAAATGGAATCGGAATAAATATAAAAAGCTTTTGGAATGGAATTTCAAAATAAAATTTATTATTTTTAAATTACTTGATTAAGTTTTGGAATTTAAATAATTTGATTTAAATTTAAATTCAGTACTTGAAATTGAATTCTATGATTTGAAATTAGGGATTAAAGATATTATAAATATGTTGTATGAACCAAGGATTTCAACTCGTATAAATGAATCAGATTTCCAAAATGAAAACTGTTGTTTTCAAATGATAAACACTTTTAGATAAGAACTGAGATTCCAGTTAATTAGGGGAATTTCAAGATTGAATAGGGAAATGATTTTCCTAAGTTATGAATGAATTCTTTTTGAAAGCTATGAATTTAAATCTGTTTATTTTTAACAGATTTAAATTGATGATTTGTTTAAATCAAATTTAAAATGAAATTGTTTTGAAAGCTATAAGTTAAATCTTTGATTTGAAGATTTAACGAGTTAATAAAATTGAAATGAAAATTTATTTGGAAAATCTGTGAATGAATCTTTTGTTTAAAAGATTAAAATGTGAAAATTGTTTAAAACCGTTAAAGGTTGTGAAAATGTGTAACGACCCGTATTTTACGTGTCGATAAAACGTAGAATTTGCAGGTCGATAGTGTTGTTTGTGTGGCCTCTAGCTTGAGTCGTTTAGGAGTTGACCCGAGTGCAAGTGATGAGTCGTGACCGACTCATAGATAAGTCGTAGACGACTTAAGGGGATGGACCGAGTTAAGGGATAGAACGGCATAGTAGTTGCCGACTTAAGAAGAGAGGCGAGATAGGGGTCAAGTGATGAGTCGTGGCCAACTCATAGAGGGCCGACTCATAGGCTTAGACGAGTCAAGGGGGGGTGACCGACTCATAGGAGGGGCGGCTTATAGGTTTGGCCGAGATAAGGATAGACCGACCTAAGATAGTGACCGACTCATGGGTTAGCGGCTTAAGGGGCTAAGGCTTAGGTCGTGGGGTCTTGAGTCGGTAGGGGCTGGGGTCGGCAGGGTGTTGTCTCGTGAAGTTGTTGAGTCGTTAGTAGGATGAGTCGTGAGTCGTGTGTGTGTATGGTTGAGTCGTCGAACGATTTAGGACTTGAGTCGTTAGGACCTTAGTACGACTTAAGAAGATATGTTGAGTCGTATGTGTCTTAGGTCGGAGGCTTTTTAGGTCGTGACCGACTTAAGTTGAGTCGTTGGGATATAGGGTCGGCTTTGTAGATAAGTCGTTAGGTTGCTGGGTTGTTGAGTCGTGTGAATGGCTTGTGCTAGGTCGGCAGGGCAATGAGTCGTGAAGGACTCATGGTAAGTCGGCTGTGTTGAGTCGGCATGGGGATGAGTCGGGGACGACTCAGGAGTTGGGTCGGCGACGACTTAAGAGCGACGACTCATGGTTGATTCAGCCTATAAATAGAGGGGTTTGGCTCACTTTTTGGCACCGGATTTCGAAGCGACGAAGTGCTGCCATTTTGGAAACTCGACTACAGTATTTTCTTCACTTCTTTCTCTACTTCCATCAAGTGCTAACATCCATTGAAGATTGAAGATCAAGATCAAAGATCAAGAGCCAAAGTTGAAGATTTTCATCCGAAGAGGCTAGATTTCACCATTTCAAGTGAAATTTCTCCGGATCAAGCTCAAGTCCTTGCTGTCCAGATCTGAAGTTAATTGATTTTAGGTTGTTTTGGTGATTTGGTGAGTGGTAGTTATCTCTCACGCGGATCTAAAGGAGTATATTGGATTGGTGGCATGTTTGGGTGTTAAAGTTAGAGATTTCATGCATTTTTCTTAGATCTAAGTCTAGATCCATGGTTTTTGAAGATGTTTACTTATGCAAGTTTGTTTAATAAGCATTAGAGACAAAACCCATGTTTTATAATTGATAGATCTATGCTAAAAACCATGATTTCACATATGTTGGACTTTTGCTCGTTTATTTACGAAATTGCCATTATAGTTGATATTGCTTAAATTGCTTAATAGATCTTGTTTGAATGATTGATTATTTGAATGTATGATTGATTTGATTGTTTCCAAGTTAGCTAGTAGTTGATTTGGAACAAGATGATGAAAGAGGATTCAAAAGCTATGGAAGAAGGCTCTTGAATGGTGAAAGCTGCTTAAGGCATATGTAGCGGATGTTGAAGCTCATATGTATAGATTGGATGATGTTGAGATGGGACTTTGCCATGATTTGATGAGGCAAGCCATGTTGTTGAGTTGAGACTTTGCTTTGATGCGATGAAGCGAAGTATGATGTGAGTCTTGGCTTAATCCAAGCAGGGATCATTCCAAGCATGTTGATAACTTGAAGAGTAGTTCAAGTTGGTTGATAATGGATTGTTCAAGAGGTAGCTTGAGCTTGTATGAGGATAGTCGTCAAGAAGGATGGCTAGGAGGCTTGGATCTCGTCGTTGTTGAAGGTTCTAGCATGCTCAAAAGCAAGAGTACATGGGGCGCCCATAACGACTACAGGTAGGTAGTCGGGACACCCAAAAGACTACAGGTAGGTAGTTGAGTACTCTGGGCAAAGTAGATAAGTCCTAGGCACAAGGCAGTGTGCGGAGTTATGGTTAGAACCGGGGTTACCATTAGCCCTTGATAGATGGTCATTCAACTAACGGTGAAATCGAGGCAAGGATAACAGTGATAGCCAGAGTCATGGATGTTTGGTTGTATTATCATTCGGCTTCAAGAGCGGTGTTTTCTGGGTGCTTATCTGATCTTGGTTTAGGCCTTGGGGGTTTGTATTTGGAAAACATCGTCCTTGACTCGAGTGGTATTTGCTTTACCTTAATTGTCTATGTTGTTATGCTTGCTTCTCCTTAGTGTATGTCTGGGGCTATCACTGTAGAAAGAGGTGGAGTGGGATGGTTTGGTTCCTATTCCTTTTATCCTTTATGCTCTTTTGGTATGCTTGATAGTTGATTTACTGCTCACTAAGACTTTGTCTGACTCAAGGTTTTATGTCTCCTCTTATTACCTTGGGCTGTTCATCCATGTTGGGATGGGCAGACTAGGTAGCAGGTGACAGGTGCTGTGCTAGGAGTTCTACGATGAAGATGACGAAGACGAGCAGGAGGCTTTGCATATTAGTTTTCCTACTATATGTACTGGGTATCCGCTGCTGTATTTGGTTGAGTGATTTGTAGTGAGGCTTTCATGTATGGATTTGAGTAGATGATTGTATAAAACTACTGTGATGCTTATATGATGATGTTCTGTTCTATGGAGCTTCACTATATTATATTTCTCTATTGTATTTTATCCATGCGCTGTGAGTTGTACGATAGAGATTCTTTTGTTTTGTTTTACCCTGACTATCGTCCATGGCTGCCTGACACGCCTTTCAGCGCATTATTTCCTTGTTTTGGTGCGGGAGTCATGGGCGGTCGTCACATTTGGTATCAGAGCTTTGGTTAATCGATTTCAGCCAACGCTCGCTGACGTAACTACGTATGAGAGACGTAATTGTATTTTGATGGATGATTACTATATATAATATAGTAGTTTAGAAGGGTTTGAACTCCTTATGCAGTTGTTTCTTAAGGTGTTCTAATCATTCTTATTACAGATATTAAGGATGAGTCGAAGAGGGAGACCAGCTGCAAGGGAAAGCCGTGCTGATGAAGGAGCTGTTGATTATGGAACTATGTTCGAAGCGATGATGACTTCGATCATGAGAAGGATACCAGCTTCAGGATCATCAGTGGATGTGGGAGTTCAAGTTCAAGCTCCAAGACCGGTGGATTTTGCCAAGCTTTGCAAGGATTATACTGCTCTTGGAGGGAAAGTTTTCTTGGGGACGGAGTCGACTATTGAGGTGCAGAGATGGATTGATGCTTGCAAAAGAATCTTTGGTGACTTAGGGATTGAGGATGCAACTAAGAGGAAGCTTGCATCGAGACAGCTTCAGGGAAGAGCTGCTGATTGGTGGAATTCTATCACCATAGATACACCAGAAGAAGGGATTACTTGGGAGCAATTCCAAGTTAGATTTGAAGCTAAGTTCATCTCTACTTCCCAGAAATCTGTCTTGTTTAAGAGGTTTGTGGAGCTCAAGCAAGGGGGAAGGCCTGTTCTTGAGTACATTTCTGAGTTTGAAGCTTTGTCTAAGTATGCCAGATCATATATTGATTCTCCCTACCAGAAGAATGAAAAGTTTGTGACTGGTCTGGATGCTTATCTTGGGAGGCAGTTAGTGGATCATCTGGACGATCCATTTGAGAAGCTTGTGGAAAAAGCTTTGAGGCATGAGAGTTTGTTCCCTAAGGAAAGTTCTGTTGTTGCTGTAACCAGGGAAGTATCTAAACCACAGCAGAGTGGCAACAGGAAGAGGAAGCAGCAGCAACAGAAGGGTAAGGATGGCCAGAAGAAGCCGAAGAGCGAAATGACTTGCTATAACTGCCAGCAGAAGGGCCATCTTTACAAAGATTGTAAGAATCCCAAAGTGCCGGGAAAGTGTTACAACTGTGATAAGCTGGGACATATCAAGAAGGATTGTCCAGAACCGAGGAAAGATAGGCAGGTTGTGCAAGCCTATGCTTTGGGGGCTGTTCCATCGTCTTCGAAAGCTCCTACTGCTGAAGAGAAGGGGAAGAGTGTGGTTGTTCAAGGTACTCTTTCTATTTGTGGTGTTCCAGTTAGAGTGTTGTTTGATACTGGAGCGTCGCATTCTTTTGTTTGTGATGATTTGGTAAGCCGGTTAGGTATGAAACCGGATATTGTTGATAGGCCATTGGTTGTGACTAATCCAGTGGGGGGTTCGTCATGTTTGTGTATGATATGCCGTGGTCTAGTTGTGTCGAGTCATGATTGCTCGTTTGTTTGTGATTGCTTTGTTCTGAACTTTGCGGGGTTCGGAATTATTTTGGGTATGGACTGGCTTAGGAAGTATGCGGCTAGGATTGATTGTGAGAGGCTTGAGGTGACAGTCGGGAATGTGGAAGGGCGAAAGGTTGTGATACGATGTAAGCATGAAGAAGGCGTCTTCATGAGCTTCATGTATTCGCTAGTTGTTCCACGGGATGGACTGTCATCGGTGCCTATTGTGAATGAGTTTGAGAATGTCTTTGAGGAAGTCAAAGGGTTGCCGCCGCATAGGGAGATCGAGTTTCGTATCGATCTAGTTGAGGGAGCCAGACCTGTTGTGATGCCTCTTAGGCGGATGGCACCGAGGGAGCAGCAAGAGCTGAAGGTGCAAGTTGATGACCTTTTGCAGAAAGGATTCATTCGGAGAAGTGTGTCCGAATGGGGTGCGCCCGTTGTGTTCGCAACCAAAACGGATGGATCGTTGAGGTTGTGTGTTGATTATCGTGAGCTGAATAAGGTGACTAAGAAGAACAAGTATCCATTGCCGAGAATAGATGACTTGTTTGATCAGCTTCACGAGGCTAAGGTGTTTTCTCAGATGGATTTGGCAACGGGATTTCACCAGTTGAGAGTGGCAAAGGATAGTGTGCCGAAGACTGCTTTCAGAACACCATCCGGGTTTTATGAGTGGCTGGTAATGCCGTTTGGGTTGACTAACGCGCCAGCATATTTTGTGGATCTTATGAATAGAGTGTTCAGAGATCAGTTGAATAAGTTCGTGCTTGTGTTCGTGGATGATATTTTGGTTTATTCCAGAACTGAGGAAGAGCACAAGACGCACTTGAGGATTGTTTTGGAAATTTTGAGGAAACATCAGCTGAAGGCTAAGTTTTCGAAGTGTCACTTCTGGAAGAATGAAGTGAGGTTCTTAGGTCATGTTATTTCTGGAAATGGAATAGCGGTTGATCCCGCTAAGGTGGCAGCGATCCAGGATTGGGTTAGGCCTAAGAATGCATCTGATGTGAGAAGTTTTCTTGGATTAGCAGGATATTATCGTCGGTTTATCAAAGACTTTTCCAAGATAGCTGCACCGTTGACAGGATTGACGAAGAAGAATCAAGTGTTCAGATGGAATGATAAGTGTGAGCAAGCTTTCGTAATCCTGAAAGAGCGACTGACGAGCGCTCCTGTTTTGACTATTCCAAGTGGGAATGATGAGATGGTGGTTTACACCGATGCATGTGGTACTGGACTTGGAGCAGTGCTAATGCAGAAGGATAAAGTTGTTGCGTATGCTAGTCGACAACTAAAGCCGCATGAAAGGAATTATCCGACTCATGATTTGGAGTTAGCGGCGATTGTGTTTGCTTTGAAGATGTGGAGACACTATCTATTGGGAGTTAGATTCGAGCTGTTTACAGATCATAAGTCGTTGAAGTATCTGTTTTCCCAAAAGGATTTGAATCTTCGACAGCAAAGGTGGCTAGAGTTCTTAGCATCGTATGATTTTGGTATAGCCTATACTCCAGGAAAAGGTAACGCAGTGGCAGATGCGTTAAGTCGAAGACAAGCAGGATTGGGAGCCATGTTTTCGGAATGGAAGAGTCTTGAGTATTTGGCTGGATTTGACTTCAGGCCTAGATGTGAATTGGAACCTAAGATGTTGGCAAACTTATCGATAAGGCCTACTCTTGTGGAAAGGGTTGGTGAGAGGCAAAGGGGAGATGATAAGCTTGTCAAGATTATCTGTGATTTGGAATCTGGATTGGACCCGGAGAAGGATAAAGGATTTGAAGTCGATCGAGAGGGTTGGCTTCGAAAGCAAGGGCGACTAGTTGTTCCCGATGTAGATGGATTGAGAGATGAAGTTCTGAGGGAGAGTCACCACTCGAAGTTGACAATTCATCCAGGTGGAAATAAGATGTATCGGGATATGAAGAGGACCTACTACTGGGAAGGTATGAAGAAAGATGTTGGAAATTTTATTTCCAAATGTATGAATTGCCAGTTGGTAAAAGCTGAGCAGAAGAAGCCCAGTGGATTGCTTCAGCCATTGGAGGTTCCTACATGGAAGTGGGAGCAAGTGTCGATGGACTTTATCGATGGTCTACCTAGGACAAGAGCAGGGAATGAAGGGATTTGGGTCATAGTAGATCGTTTGACCAAGAGTGCAAGGTTCATTCCTGTTCGATCGACTAGGACTGCATCGAAGTTGGCTGAATTATATGTGAAGTGGATAGTTCGTTTCCATGGTGTTCCGAAGAGTATAGTGAGCGATCGAGATCCATTGTTCACCAGTAGATTTTGGAAGAGCTTCCAGGAAGTTTTGGGAACTGAGTTGTGTTTGAGTACAGCTTATCACCCTCAAACAGATGGTCAGACTGAGAGAGTCAACCGAGTTTTGGAAGATCTTCTTAGAGCATGTGTTTTGGACTTCGGAGGATCATGGGAAGATCACCTTCATTTGGTGGAGTTTGCTTATAATAACAGTTATCAGTCGAGTATTGGTATGGCACCATATGAGGCATTATATGGAAGACCGTGTAACTCTCCGACATGTTGGTTGGAAACTGGAGAAAAGCTGATACTTGGGCCAGAGATGATTCGACAGACTTCAGATTGTATAGAGATCATTCGGCAACGAATGAAGGCAGCCCAAGATCGTCAGAAAAGTTATGCCGATAATCGTCGTAAGGATTTGGAATTCGACGTAGGTGATATGGTTTTTGTGAAGATTTCTCCTCTGAAGAGTGTCATTAGATTCGGGAAGAAAGGAAAGTTAACTCCGAGATTTGTTGGACCATTCCCGATTATCGAGCGTATTGGAAAGCTCGCTTATAGATTGGAGTTACCGGAAAAGATGGCGGGTGTGCACAGTGTTTTTCATGTATCTTATCTACGGAAGTATATGCACGACCCAACTACGGTGGTTTCTGCTGATAGCTGTGAAGACTTGGAGGTTGATCCAGTTGTTTCGAGACCTCGTAAGCCGCTTCGTATTGTTGAAACCGATACGAAACAGCTTAGGAGGAAGACGATTACGTTGCTCAAGGTACAATGGAGTGATGATGTTAACGACTGTACGTGGGAGGAGGAAGAGAGGATGAAGGCAGCTCATCCCGGACTCTTCGAGGTATGGCCCTAAAGTGTCGTGACATCTCATGAATTTGTAGCTTGTTCTAAGTCATAGAATTCTGCATGCTAGGTTAGAATTGGATGCATGGTTTGTTGATTGCTATGGATGGTAGGCATGCGGAATAATTGTGATTGCTGTTGTTTGCTTGGAATTTCGGGGGCGAAATTCCTAAGGGGGAGAGAATGTAACGACCCGTATTTTACGTGTCGATAAAACGTAGAATTTGCAGGTCGATAGTGTTGTTTGTGTGGCCTCTAGCTTGAGTCGTTTAGGAGTTGACCCGAGTGCAAGTGATGAGTCGTGACCGACTCATAGATAAGTCGTAGACGACTTAAGGGGATGGACCGAGTTAAGGGATAGAACGGCATAGTAGTTGCCGACTTAAGAAGAGAGGCGAGATAGGGGTCAAGTGATGAGTCGTGGCCAACTCATAGAGGGCCGACTCATAGGCTTAGACGAGTCAAGGGGGGGTGACCGACTCATAGGAGGGGCGGCTTATAGGTTTGGCCGAGATAAGGATAGACCGACCTAAGATAGTGACCGACTCATGGGTTAGCGGCTTAAGGGGCTAAGGCTTAGGTCGTGGGGTCTTGAGTCGGTAGGGGCTGGGGTCGGCAGGGTGTTGTCTCGTGAAGTTGTTGAGTCGTTAGTAGGATGAGTCGTGAGTCGTGTGTGTGTATGGTTGAGTCGTCGAACGATTTAGGACTTGAGTCGTTAGGACCTTAGTACGACTTAAGAAGATATGTTGAGTCGTATGTGTCTTAGGTCGGAGGCTTTTTAGGTCGTGACCGACTTAAGTTGAGTCGTTGGGATATAGGGTCGGCTTTGTAGATAAGTCGTTAGGTTGCTGGGTTGTTGAGTCGTGTGAATGGCTTGTGCTAGGTCGGCAGGGCAATGAGTCGTGAAGGACTCATGGTAAGTCGGCTGTGTTGAGTCGGCATGGGGATGAGTCGGGGACGACTCAGGAGTTGGGTCGGCGACGACTTAAGAGCGACGACTCATGGTTGATTCAGCCTATAAATAGAGGGGTTTGGCTCACTTTTTGGCACCGGATTTCGAAGCGACGAAGTGCTGCCATTTTGGAAACTCGACTACAGTATTTTCTTCACTTCTTTCTCTACTTCCATCAAGTGCTAACATCCATTGAAGATTGAAGATCAAGATCAAAGATCAAGAGCCAAAGTTGAAGATTTTCATCCGAAGAGGCTAGATTTCACCATTTCAAGTGAAATTTCTCCGGATCAAGCTCAAGTCCTTGCTGTCCAGATCTGAAGTTAATTGATTTTAGGTTGTTTTGGTGATTTGGTGAGTGGTAGTTATCTCTCACGCGGATCTAAAGGAGTATATTGGATTGGTGGCATGTTTGGGTGTTAAAGTTAGAGATTTCATGCATTTTTCTTAGATCTAAGTCTAGATCCATGGTTTTTGAAGATGTTTACTTATGCAAGTTTGTTTAATAAGCATTAGAGACAAAACCCATGTTTTATAATTGATAGATCTATGCTAAAAACCATGATTTCACATATGTTGGACTTTTGCTCGTTTATTTACGAAATTGCCATTATAGTTGATATTGCTTAAATTGCTTAATAGATCTTGTTTGAATGATTGATTATTTGAATGTATGATTGATTTGATTGTTTCCAAGTTAGCTAGTAGTTGATTTGGAACAAGATGATGAAAGAGGATTCAAAAGCTATGGAAGAAGGCTCTTGAATGGTGAAAGCTGCTTAAGGCATATGTAGCGGATGTTGAAGCTCATATGTATAGATTGGATGATGTTGAGATGGGACTTTGCCATGATTTGATGAGGCAAGCCATGTTGTTGAGTTGAGACTTTGCTTTGATGCGATGAAGCGAAGTATGATGTGAGTCTTGGCTTAATCCAAGCAGGGATCATTCCAAGCATGTTGATAACTTGAAGAGTAGTTCAAGTTGGTTGATAATGGATTGTTCAAGAGGTAGCTTGAGCTTGTATGAGGATAGTCGTCAAGAAGGATGGCTAGGAGGCTTGGATCTCGTCGTTGTTGAAGGTTCTAGCATGCTCAAAAGCAAGAGTACATGGGGCGCCCATAACGACTACAGGTAGGTAGTCGGGACACCCAAAAGACTACAGGTAGGTAGTTGAGTACTCTGGGCAAAGTAGATAAGTCCTAGGCACAAGGCAGTGTGCGGAGTTATGGTTAGAACCGGGGTTACCATTAGCCCTTGATAGATGGTCATTCAACTAACGGTGAAATCGAGGCAAGGATAACAGTGATAGCCAGAGTCATGGATGTTTGGTTGTATTATCATTCGGCTTCAAGAGCGGTGTTTTCTGGGTGCTTATCTGATCTTGGTTTAGGCCTTGGGGGTTTGTATTTGGAAAACATCGTCCTTGACTCGAGTGGTATTTGCTTTACCTTAATTGTCTATGTTGTTATGCTTGCTTCTCCTTAGTGTATGTCTGGGGCTATCACTGTAGAAAGAGGTGGAGTGGGATGGTTTGGTTCCTATTCCTTTTATCCTTTATGCTCTTTTGGTATGCTTGATAGTTGATTTACTGCTCACTAAGACTTTGTCTGACTCAAGGTTTTATGTCTCCTCTTATTACCTTGGGCTGTTCATCCATGTTGGGATGGGCAGACTAGGTAGCAGGTGACAGGTGCTGTGCTAGGAGTTCTACGATGAAGATGACGAAGACGAGCAGGAGGCTTTGCATATTAGTTTTCCTACTATATGTACTGGGTATCCGCTGCTGTATTTGGTTGAGTGATTTGTAGTGAGGCTTTCATGTATGGATTTGAGTAGATGATTGTATAAAACTACTGTGATGCTTATATGATGATGTTCTGTTCTATGGAGCTTCACTATATTATATTTCTCTATTGTATTTTATCCATGCGCTGTGAGTTGTACGATAGAGATTCTTTTGTTTTGTTTTACCCTGACTATCGTCCATGGCTGCCTGACACGCCTTTCAGCGCATTATTTCCTTGTTTTGGTGCGGGAGTCATGGGCGGTCGTCACAAAATGAATCTTTTTGTTTAAAGATTGAAATGGAAATTGGATTAAACCATTTGAAATAAAGTTTTGAATTATTAAGTTGTGACTTAATTAAAATCCCATTATCCATTTGTTTTTGAAACATCATGCTCACTATTCGGTTTAGCCGGGAAAGGACCTTTGTGTCATATAACCCATTCCGAATAAGTGATTCGACGTTATGGATAGCTTTTGAAGACCGATGATGAAGACCGGTTATTTGCGAGAGCGATAGGATGACCTATCGATTGTTTCTGCACCGAGTCGCGCCGGTATAGAAACTCCCATATGTGATGGTGAATCCGATCAGGATTGTGAATATCCGGATTGCAAGGACTTCTTAGTAAGTGCCTTCGGTTCTGTTCGATCCCGGAACAGACTTGTATGGATTGTATGCCTGACATTACAATTTGAGATATAAAGCCGATTTCTTTCAAATATATTTCTGTTGGTGGCGGAGAATTTATTCTTTGCTTAACACCCTTCTTTGAGACGTACGAGCTCAAAGGTTATATAGTTGAAGTTATCAGCGATATATCCCATTTTGGTAATGTGACATGCTGAGTGATGCTGAAATGATCATTGTGTTGATTATTTGTGATAGGATCGTTTATTTGATCGTCTATCCTAGTGATCATTGTGTTGATCATTTGTTGACCCAAAGCATGGCTTTTGTATAAAGTATGTTTTTGTGGACGTGAATTCGTCAAGCCTCACATCCCGGAAATGGTCAAAACAGGAAAGACGCGGCAAGGTTATTAGGGGTTGCTGTAGCTCCCCTTAGGGTATGTGCATTTCCTTCTGGAAAGGGGTGGTATCATGGTATGGAGCCCAGATACTTACTCATGTTGAAAACACTCTATTTATTATGGTGTGATGTTGGATATCGAGCGCTCGGTTGAAAAGGTCCTAAAGGACCGGGGAATGGCGTGCTCGTGTCAGTAGTTACCCAGTTAAGGGGTAACCCGGCCTTGTGTTGGCAGAGTTCCGGTTTGGTTCTCGGGGGTGTCTTTCCAGAGGCATTCTCAGTGGCAATGGGAAGTTCCTTGGCCTGATCATTCGTTGGAAATCCAAAGAAACAATACGTGACTTGTACGGTTTTAGTTGTATAACCTGCTATGGAATGTGGCGGTAACCTGCTATTGAACATAGTTAGCTATAGTAGGCATACGATAATGGTCGTATGTTGGCTAAGATTTATATTCTACTTTTGAAATGAATTTGTTATACACTATGCACTAATAATAATATCAAATGTTATTTTAAATGCGTATCAAGCATCTTTGACTATCATAAGGAGAAATCTCCTCCGATTCTGCGTTTGCATGTGTGTGTGTGCGGGAGGCCTTATGGTAGTCTCATTTTCAAAAGCATTTCGAATTGACTTTAAAATCTTTTGTTGATTGTTTTAAAGATAAACTGTTTTTGTTGCTCACACCAGTCCCACGACTGACTCGGAGTTTATTGTTTTCTTTCCTAAACTCTGGGTGCTCATTATTCTCTACACGAGCAGTCTAGAGTTGGGTTTTTCAGATAGCTAGATTTAACAGATTATCTAGAGTTAGTTCAGTCTTTGGATCGCACCAGTCTTGGTTATCTTGGTGCATTGTTATTGGGAGTTCTTGCTATTTCTGGATTGATTCTTGGAAATGGAGTTACAGTTATTTTTGGAGCTCTTCCTTGAAGACTATCTTAGAGTTATTTGTTCCGCTGCTATTTTATTGTATCATATCTCTGATGTATATTGATATCTATTGGATCATCTGTTGTATCAGATATTGTATCAAAGCTGTATATCAATGTATTATTCTTTTTATTCCGCTGTGTTATTTACTTAATGTTGTTATAAGCTCCGGCGAATCGGATTTGAACAATCGAATCTATGGCATTCGAGTACGATTTGAAGTATGGATGTCGATTTTCGAGCGGGCAAAATCCGTCTCGTTACAAATAATCTAAACGTCCAATTGGTTGTGCTCCTCATCCAATGTCTCGATAGTGAAAGAATCATTGTCCTGTTGGTTTAACTCTAGTCTTTCCTGAACTCATTTTGACTGATGATGGATGATACTCGAAATTCGACTATCCTTATGGGTCCTGCCCACTATAATGTACTCGCAAACTAGAGTACAATGTCATACGAATATCCTACTCCATAATCAACCTTTTGACTACCTACAAAGGTACGCTTCGTTAGGCCTGCAATGCAAAAGAAGTCAAGGCAAACTTTCTTAATGGAACACCTACAGACCTCCTCTAGGGTGTGGCTTCGTTAGGCCTGCCGTAGAGGGCCATCCTAAAGTATCCACAAATCACATTGAATTCTCGTACTTCCTTCTAGCCCAAAAAAATTAAGTTGACGTCCTCTTTCTGTACTAAAAATCTGCGACGAACTGCTTCGTTAGGCTCTTTATCTAGATTTCCTTCGGGGTTGCTCCGAACACACCTTACCATTTTATTAGACCCTACGTCTAATGTTTTATTATGCGTTTAGTTTACATTCTTATTCTATTGGCTACTTATTTACCCTAATCGGCATGCCCAGCTCCATCCATGTGTGAAACCATCAGTCCTAGACCTGAAAGGGAATGCTGCCGATACGGGCCACTTCTATTATTTTTTCTTATTAACTTAATACAAGATCTAAGTTTGATAAAATAAGCCTCTTCTATTTCTTTCTTTTTAAGTATAACCTAAGTGTTACAATTATACTTGCAATTGTCACTTTTATATTATTTTCTTTCTTTTATAACCTAAATGTCATAAATTGCTCCCCGTTGCATGTGTATAAGGCCTATATTATAGAGTATATAACTTCGATCGTAGGGATCAATTTTTGATCGCGTAGCTTCATAATAATTCTGTAAAGCTTTCGCATAATTTCCTTCGGATTGAGCTGACATCCGTTACGGTCGTTCATTTATTTTATTCAAAAAATCTCCGCTCCAGAACCGTACGTGAGATTTTCATCTCATACGGCTCCTCCCTTCTGTGCATAGTAGTATGGGGAATAAGTCATGGAATCTAAATTTCACTACTCTAGTCCGACTTCTTATATTATGATACTAGATTCTCTTTAGCTCTCTTATATTATATGACAGTCTTTGCTTGGGACTATGTCCAACTATCACAAATTACTTACATAATAACTGCATTATTTTTATTCTACTATCTAAAAATGCGGGGAGTTACATTCTACCACCTTTTAGGAAATTTCGTCCTGGAAATTCGACAAGGTAAAACTATGTAACCCATCGCATCAAACACATCCATCTTGTGTACATCCAATTTTTGCAACCACCTGTGTCCTTGTGCAAAGTGTCGTATAACAATAAATATATGCATGTTCATGAATTCCTAAGCGGTACTCCCTATATGAATGCTTCTCTCTTTTAAAAATTCCTTTTAAAACATGATGCACACATCCTAAATATATTTGCAATTTTTATATGAATGTAATCTTTAGAAAACTCAAAGCACTTTCCATCCAATTTTTCCCGCGCTCCTACTGAATAGGGTTGTAAACAAATTTTTCATCCAAACCCTACCACACAACTTTTAATATTCTAACTTTAGATAAATCTAATTTTTCGAACTCAATTTCTTATGTCACAAAAAAGGTAGAAAACAGAAAACTTCACATTTCCCCATTTTACGTTTGCGCACCTCTTTCTCCATACTTGGAACTTGTGCCACTATTTTATAAAAATCTCTATTTGCTTTCCCAAGCACTGTTCACATAAGAAAAAATTTCTTTTCAAAATTTTCTATTGACATTTTTGTTGCTTTATTTAAATTTGCTGTTATCCTTTTAGTTACTCTTTTTGGCTTTTACTTTTCTTTTATTACTTACATCCTATGTTTTTATTCTCTTCTTGTGAACATCATAGAAAAAGTGCATCTTACTAATCAAAATAGACTTGCAATAATAAAGAAAAAATGTTTACATAGGAGTACAATCTCATAATTAAAGGAGAAAATAAGTCCTACTAAAGCGACACTAGATAAGTAAATATAGCAGCTAAACACGGCTATCATGTAGGGTAAGGAGGCCTAGGACCATGTCCACCCTGACACAGAAAGGTCCTACTCTAGACATCCAAGTAACTCATATGCTCCTCCTACAGCCTATTACTCGTTACTAATTACGATGTATTATTCATGATGAATAATATCCATTCATCGCTTCCATTCCATACTCAAAATGGAATAACCAAGTCTCATTTACTGCAACGAACAAGGATTTCAATCTATGCTGTTTCTATCACTACTACAAAACAGATCATTTGCATCGGTTGTTCACCCCCCTGTTGCATCAGTTCTACAACCGATGCACATGTAACCGATGCAATAAACTATTTTTTTTTGCACCGGTTGTAAAACCGATGCAAATAGTCATCTTTTGCATCGGTTGTCAGTAAAAACCGATGCAACATATGATCTTTGGCTTAAAACCAGTCCTTTATATTCACCGGTTGACAGTAATAACCGATGCTTGCACCGGTTGACAGTAACAACCGATGCAACAAGGCATTTTTTGCATCGGTTGTTACTGTCAACCGGTGCAAAATTATGGCAATTGGCTTTAAAAAATTCTCCTATTTTGCATCGGTTATTTCTAGATTATTGCATATCATAACAAAACAGTTATTGCATGCAATATTATAGTAATTTAAAATCAAATTGGATGACAAATACATATTGAATAAGGTAATACCAAATAAATATATTTCACTTATAGTGTTCATAACCCATATAAAATAGTGATTCATACGTTCACTACAGTTCAGATCTTTAGTACAAGTAATATAGTCTAGATTGTTAAGTACCCTAATACACCAACGCTTCCACCATCATTCTCAATAGCAACTTTGCTCCAAAACAAGAACCTGAGTTAAAATAATAGATATGATGTTAATGAATAAAAATGTATTTGAAGTTAAGTATTCAATACTGAGTCACTAGCCTTGAATAAACAGATGAAAAAAATTGCATATGTAGCTCATAAAATAAATCAAGATTAATACACATATTTTTTTATTAATTGAGCTGAAATGAAATAAAACTTTGAAGTAGTGCCATGTATACTTAATTTATTACGCATATGTACAAGTCAAGAATATTTACAAGAAAGAACACATACCAGATATTAAATATCATAAGTACAATGTTAAACAGCCTGAGCATGGACAGGAATCTGACTCCACTACTAAAATAGAAGGATCATTATGATAAATCACACTCAATAAATAGTAAATTGGCTAGAGTTGATATGTATGACTATCAGTGAACAACACAAGCTTGATATATTTCAATGGGCAATTTTATCGATTTTCATTCTATGATCGTTGGCTAAGAAACCCATGTAGTAAATATATTGAGGATCCAAATTAAAAGTTGTTTACGTAATTCTAAATGCATCATATTTAGATATGCAAAAATATACTGTATAACTTGACAATTACTTATTAATAAAAACTGAACAACACAATTTAATTTAATTATATATATGCAGTCATGATCCATTGTAACAATCAATTTAAATTCTTTTTTTCTTTTGCATCCTGTATTTTACAAAAATCTAACATTGTAACAAATGGTTAATGTATTTCAATAGTGTTCTTCTTTGTGCTAATAAATACGCAAAACACTATTTATCGGGTTTTGATAGTGGGCTGGACTAAATTCAAAGCCAGATAAAAAGAAAGTAACAGTTAAGCGACTCGAATTGAACGATCCAAAATCATTAACCATTAACCGACCTGAATTTAGACGGTTAAAGTCGGTCGGTTAACCGAATGAGTAGTTAATTGAATCTGACGGTTTAGTCGGTATGAATTTATCAAGCGGTTATGTCAGTTAAGTGCCCACCACTACAAAAAATGGAAGACCTACAAGAATTAAAGGCAACTTTTGATTTGTTTAGAGAATTTCAGGTATTCATCTAGTCCATCAGAATTATCAATGCTCAGCTTAATGCTTGTATATGTTTCAGGACAACTTACGTAAAAACACCTAATTTATAAATATCTTTATAGTATTTAGAACGTTTGTAGCTACCAAAACAATTCAACCGAATGCATATAGAAAACATTTGTTGTACAAAATCTCAAAGGAAGAAACATTATCGCTTTTAAGGTAATACTATAATGGATGAGTGCATTAATTGCTTTAAAAGATTTCTACATTCAGAAAATCATGGGTTGAATGCTTATGAAAAATGGCTCATTAATATTGAGTATAACTATACCTTCCACTGTACTAACGTATCAACAGCAACATCAAATATTTCACTGCAATTTTCAACAAATTCAAACATCATTTCCTTCTACTATATCATTTCCTTCCACCGTATCCCACTACCTATCATCAACCTTCCACTGTCACCCTACCGCTGCTGCTACATTGTCTGCTGCTTTACATTGCCTGCCTGACTCTGATCATCTTCCTCCAGCCTACAGCACTCCACATTGACAGCCACTCAACTGCATTTCATCACTGCCTATCACCAGATCCCTTCATTTATATCAAAACTGCTCCTACATACCCACTGCTACATCAAACTATGCTACATACAGTTCCACACCATCACCAGTTCAACTAACAGTTGCCACATTCTCAAAATACTCACCGTCATACTTCAAAACCACATCATCACATAACCAGTTCAAACATCAACCATAAGACCGCCCAACATCACCACAAACCTGACTACTTCCATTAATTCAACTGTTCGACCTCATTGCCATTTCATACCACTTTGTACATAACCTACCATACTTCAACGATGACTGCTACTTCAAACTCACCACTGCCCTGAACATCAAACAAACACATCATTACTTCTGCCTACTACCATCATTCAAAACATACTGTTACAACAATCACAATAGTTACAACAGTCACAACTGTCTTACAAACAACCCTACAGCCCTCTCTCCTCTTATTATATTGCACCACTGATCTTCATCATCACAGCACAATCCCTTGATCAAACCACTTCAACATCTCCATATCACTTCCATAATTGCTACCTTGCTCGCCCATCAACACCTGATCTTACCCTCCTCTCTGTGACAAATTCTGCCATACCACTAAAACCATATAGCTTCCTTCATCCCACATAACCAACCTTACTTCATCATATCACTACAATCCATTCACCATTCTACTTGCTTCGCCACAACATCCTCTGTCACAACATATAAAAGTTTACACCCCTGCCATTCTCTATTTGCTTGACTGCAAACAAAACATTACTGCCTTAACCTCCCCACAGCTATAACAACAACCTCTTCACAACAAAAATTAGTGCTCATTAACATACATTCACCAGTGCTTCAAATTCTTTCAACCGCTACTTCAAATTCATTACCCCTACCGCTACAATACTTCCTCCACTAACCTCCTCCATTAAAATTATTGCCTAATCATCTGCAACTCACTGCATATACCCATCGAAAACTACATTGCCAATCTCTTCACCAATACTACTGACTATTAACAAATTACTCAAAGTGTATCAGTAAAAGCAGTCCATCCAGCCACTTGCAAACAAATTCCGGCCATTGCAGTGCCTTGCTTCGACCACCAAATTACACTGTCAAGCATCCTTTGCTATAAAATACATACTGCTCCATCCCCCCAGCTTGCCATCCACTACAGCAACCAATTCATCCAAAGTCCCTATCCCTCTAACCAGCAACCTCATCGATCATCACTGCAAACACAACCTACTGCTACCCAAATCACCAACTGCTAACCAAACCGCCTCCATCACAAGTATTTGCATTAGCTTTATAAATAGACCATAGTGCGAAAATAAAACAGCAGAAAGTGTACAAATAACTATATAACTATACTACAGTGAAGTTTTATGCAATGATATCTTAATGAGTGAGAAAATCAAAGATAGAGAGCAATGTTTGTTAGATGATGGAAAATATAACATCACTTTTCTATGAAAATATCTACTGCAAGTACATGGAATATTTGGAAGTAGTAGACTTCGCTATAATACCTATAGTGGAAGAACGGAATAGGAATTGAAAAGAGTTAATTTACAGTATTAGGCTTCAAATATTCAAAATTCGCAGCATAATCAAATTGCTAGATTATAAGACATTGTGATGTTCATATGACAGGATGATGTGAAACACAGAAAAATAATCAGACAAAAAGATGTTTACTTACCAGATCCACTGCCACAAAGGAAAGCAAGCCCTTGACCAACAAGCTTTTGTTTTAAAAATAACTGAAATAAAGGAACAGTTCATTAGTAGGAAAATTTCCAGGGAAACAGTCCGTGGGAGAGAAAAAAAATTAGCACACAAAATACACAAAGCATCATATAGCAATATAGTTTCATTCAGAAATAATGACAATGTTACCTCGGAACCAGAAAAGGCATTGCGAGCTCTTAAGTCGACCGTGGTTTTTATCGTCACATCATTGACAGAAAAAAGAAATGCATCTGGCTACAGCGAACAATTCATAAATGGGAAACAACTTTCTTAAAGGTGAAAACTGAAGACATTGTATTATAAAGAAATGCTAACGATATATGTAGCGACAACAAAAATAACTTACAGGTCAAACAACGTCAGATACATGAGACACTGTGGTGTCTTATGCAGCTCCAAGATAAAGCACATGTGCACCAGGCTTCTAATCAAAGGACATAAAACTCAAAATAATCATTACAAGACAAGCATGGTTAAATAAAAAACAAGCATCTAAACAAGAGGTAAATCAAAAGATAGGTATCAATAACTCTGAGGATCCAATGCATATAATTGTTACAGAAAACTAAGGATAGACATTATATTTGGAGGAGGAAGAACCTTACAATATAAATCCTATCAAAGCCACTTAAAATAGCTGCAGCCAGCTTTGATCTAAACGTATTCCAAACCCTATATTCAATCTTTGTTCCATCCTCATTCTGCAAATCCAAAGAAAATAAAAATAAATAAATAACACACATTATGTCCCTTAAACACTGGTACAAAATAACATAAAGAACTATTTAAACCTGCTACACACATTATACAATATCCCAACATACAAATCATGTGTTCATTTCAATTTAGAGGCAAATGACACGGCTAAGGCGAATAAAAAACCTAAAAGCGACTAACAAGTACCTACACGTAAATATGTTTTTCACCACACAAACTCTCCCCAGCAACCATATTTTTAGTGCAGAGAGCATCTTCCTTGCCTTTGGCAATGAAAACCCAATCGTGCCTATGCGGCTGAACTACAACCTTGTTTCCTCCTTTCAATCCTCCACCACGACCACCTCCACGGCCCCTACCTCCTCTTCCTGCACCGCACCCACCTGCTCCTCTGCCTCTTCCATTTATAAAGATAAGATTGGGTATTTATATAAACAAAATATGCTTTCATTTAAGAATAAAACTGATATTTGAATGGATTGAAAGGTAAAGATGAAAAGGGGGAGAGGGATTTAGGGTTTTCGGGTGAAGGACGAAAAGAACGCATTGAAAATGAGAGGGAATCATTTAGCGCTAACTTTTCATCAAAAATTTCAACGTGGAAATAGTATTTTTGCACCGGTTGTAAATAAAACTAATGCAACTAACACTATTTGCATCAGTATATTTTCTTCGGTTGTCGATGATAACCGGTGCAAATTGTATTTTTGTACTATCTACTGCTTTTCACATAACAAATGCATCGGTTGTTAAAACGTAATCGATGCAAATACTTTTATTTGCATCGGTTGTGGTAGCAGCCGATGCAAATGAGGCGAAGCAACATGCGTATTTTGTACTAGTGTATCTATAAAGGCAACTAAGCTTGAGTAAATTTTCTCTTTACCTTTACCTTTAATTTTCCCCCGACTAAGTTCTAACTATCCCAACTACGTATGTCTTACTATCTTACTAATATCACTTCACTATTCTTCTATAGTCTACACGCATAAAGCAACATTTTTAGGTTCTTACTAGTGACCTATACACTTTACAGGAACTTTTATTATTACCACTAAAATAATCACTACTATCTCCTATATATCCTTACACTTTTCCCGTCACACAGAAGAAATGATTCCTCTATACTAAATATTTAAAAAGTTTGGTTTCTTATTTATCATTTCATTTCAAAAATTAAAGCTTCTAAAATTTTTGAAACATAAAATCCCAAAATCCTTACCTTTAAAAGTGTTACTTTGAAGTTTCTATTAAATTCAAAGGTACTTGGTTACTTTACATTTTATCTTTCAAGGCTTGCATCTTTATAGCTCTTTGAATTTAAATTATTCCCCAAACCTAGAGAGGAAAACATACAACTTCTAAGTTCAAAACTTATTCCTCGTTTCCTTTTAAACACCTTTACAGCTTTCCATAAGAAAAATTTTGAAATTTTAAATTTTACTATTTACTAAGTTTCTCTCTTCCAAAAACTTATTTATTTTTTCACCAAACCATTTTTATTTAAAACATGCCTTGGTTGTCCTTAAAACTTTTTTACCTTGATTTCCTAAAATGTCCTCATGTGTTTTCAAAACATCTTCTTTTCATAGATTTTCAAATTTATGAAAACTGGAGTAGATAAGAACAATTATTTTATCAAAAATCCCTGAACTTTCCTACTCTTCCAATTACCTAACCTTGGAAGAGTTTCTAACTTATCACAAATGGGGACTTCCTACAAAGGCAAGCAACCAATGCGCATAATCAATGGAAAAATATGAAATTTCCATTTCTTAGCTTTCCTACTAAGGCTCTCTATAATATCCTTCCTAACTAACACTGTCTCTAATTATTACACTTCTTGTTACACCTTATGATTTTATAACTTAATGTATTGGAACTATGTTCTCTTATGAGAAACCACTAATGCAAAAACCTTCTGTTAATCCATTAAAAAGGATTTCATGTTTATGCGAAATTACAAGGAACTTATTTTATAATTTATCGAAATAAGCTGTACAAAAATGGTGCTTTTCCATACCTGTACATCTCATTCACATATTCCTCATAACTTTCACAAAACAACTTTATTTGTGATTTGGTTTTATAACATTATTCATTTCATTCGAATAGATTAAAGTATGCTTAATCTATATTCACTTACAATAAAAATTTTCTATGTGATTTATTAATTTCTTAATATTTAATTTACATTATTCTCAGAAGAACTTATTTTCAAAACTGTTTTAACATACTAGAAATTTTTTTCACATACTTATTTTAATAATAAATGTATTTACAAACAACTTTATTTTTGTACTTAGAAATTATCTACAAAACACATTTTTATTTGGGTCAAAATAGATGTTGCATAAAACATGTTACTACAACCCAAAAATACTGGTATATGGATTCAATTAAAATAGATATTAATAAATCCCATATGCTATGTAAAAACACTTCCTTGGGGAGTTACCTACTATAACAATAGTGTTATAGTCTTTGCTTCCTTTATTTTTTCATGGCAATATCTATTACAATAATAAATATTGTAACCTACGCTTTCAGTACTTAACATACTCTTGGTTTTTATATTTAAAATCTTTGTTTACGTGCAAAGAAACTAGTGAGTTGTACATGCTCTATAATTCTTCAAAAAGAATATCACTTTTAACAAAATTTACATCATATCAAAATCAATTTAAATTTCATACCAGTTTTTTTTCAAAAACCAAATATTTCCTTCCTCAAACATATTAAAAATTATATTTTTCGACTTTTCAATTCCAAAAGTTTCATTTTATTGGGCTAGACATAAAGTGGATTTTCTTATTACTACCCTACGAATACCATTCCTAAACCTTGAAAATCTCATTTCCTTACTAAAATTTCTTCTTCCTTCCAAAAGAAAAATACTCTTCCTAATATACCTAGGCAACTGTCCCACTTTCTACAACATATGGATATCAATCTTCTCTTAAAACATAGCTTATTGTACACTATAAAACGGCAATAGCATAAGGCACAACATCCTTGGGTCATCCCAAACCCAACTAGAAAACTATGCACAAATATACTTCTATAAACTCTCCACATGTTAAAATATATAATTGGGGCCTATTTGGATTTAATACATAATATAATTATATTTTATTCAAAAATACAAATATGTTCACTCATATTTTCCAATTTACTTAGGATCTACTAACCTAAGCTCTGATACCAAATGTAGCAGCCCGAGTTCCTTTGGATCCCAATTTTTCAAAACAATGCGAAAATCCAAGTGCATTGAAGCCTAAGTTGGGTATCTGGTATCCTGCAAATAGACAAATATAAATATATTAGAGCTCAAATAAATATCTCACAGCGGAACTGACTAAAATATAATAGTAAGTATATACTCACCAAGGTAATAACACTTTCTAAACAAGTGTCACAAAGCTGGAAAATCTCTACAATCTATCTAATCTATGAGATGATATGGGAGGGGGTCAGAACTAAAGTGCTGGTGAATGGATAAATTATACACTTCTAAGCTTAATTCTACATATACCATTCTATTTCCATTTTCTGTAATGTTACATTTATAGGGTTTATATTACTTTCGCCTCTTTGCGTGAATCGTACCCATCTACTCCTTACCAGATTAAGACCTAATAAGCAATATATACATATGTATGTATATATATATATATATGTGTGTGTGTGTGTGTGTGTGTGTGTGTGTGTGTAGCTACATGCCCAAAGACCGCATCGGTCCCAGGTACTAACCATAGTACCTTTTGTATCCTCCTTGAAAAGGACTCCATCGTCTCTCTACTAGAGCGTACTATAACTACATCTATAAAGGACAGCTTCATGAGGCCTACAATAAAAATGTTCCGTCATCTGCTATGAAAACGTGAAACTGCATCCGCACTAGCTTATACTAGTGTTCGGACATCCAGAATGTACCACCTATTGCGTACCTTTAGGACTAGACGTAATCCTTCAGTCTACTCCTTAAATTCCACCAACAAGGTTTAACTTGTACGGAACTCGGTCGAGGATTTTCCATATCTGTAAAGGTCTGCTTCGTTAGCCCTACAATACAGGTATTCCACTTGGTTTGTCTCTATTCTGTAACGACCCGCTATTTTGGACCATTCAAATCGACAATAGAACCGTATATGTCCGACTTGAATAATTCAAAACACCGAATTGTTAATAAAAATTTGGCAAAACTTAAAATATACAGTAAATAAATCAATCACAGATCACAGACACAGAGTAATATAATGCAGCGGAATAGATACAGAAATAGTAGTTCATGAAGCTACTATATACCTCAGAGTTAGAAATAAAATACAACCGAATAATTCAAATGCAGTGAAGTCTCCGATGCCACAGATGACTTCTCTGAACCAATCAACTGGATGACTGAAGGGATAGATAGCTGGATCTTCCAGCAAAGCTCCAACTTCGAAGGTGAGTCTCAAATGCTGTATCACTCAGTCTGACCCGAGCGTAAAGCAAAACACTCGAGTCAGGATTAACATTCTTATATCAATAAATCCAACTCAAGTGAAATATCAACTGAAATACAAATAACTTAAAGGATGTTTGGAGTAACCATCCTCTAAGGGTCCATGGAAATATCTACAAGGTAGAGATATACATTATAACACCGTGGTCATTTCATCTTAATTTATACTTCAAAACCCAATATCATTTCACTTCAAATACCTCTAGATTTCCCAAAATAGTATTTATATACAATAAAGTATTTTCGATTCCCTCAACTGAACAAATCGTTTCAACATCAACCCGACCTTCCCATTTAAACTAAATTCAATCTCAATTTATCAATTTAAATTCAACTCAATTCCTAAAATAAACACTTCAATTTATCGTTCTCAAATTCGGATTTGTAATCACAAAAATACCCCTTTATATTTTAATATATTTCAAAACTTTAAGTATTCAACGTTTCAACTAAATTTTTATTCAATTTAGTTTTCTAAATAATAAATTCAAATTTGGTTCAACCTAAATTTCACTTTAATTCAATTTAGTTGCTAAATAACAAATTCAACTACGTTGATTTCAAATACAGATCCGAATCTCAACATAAACCATTTAAATTGCAATATAGTTCAAGGCTTTAATATTTAAATGTTCTATATAACAGTCTCATACAGATCTCGATTTAACCTCATTATTATTAAGTCTTGAAATATTCCCTTATTAGATTCAATATCATTACATTTTACTCAATATTTTCTTTAATTTATTTAAACATGAAATATTCATTAAATAACTTAAATCAAAAATCCAGTTATAAAATCATAACCTTTAAATTTCCCATTCAAAAATTTCAAATCGATTTAATTAAATAAATCCTTATTTAAATACCATTTTATAAACCCAAATTTATCTCCCAATCTTAATTATTCAATTTATTACAAGAGAATCTATTTGAAATATAGGTTTACATAAATACTTAACCATATTATATGCATTAAATCAATCTAATTTAAATCAAATATTACTATTAAATCTATATATACAATTTTCATTTATATAATATCTTAAGAATCAAATTTATTAAACCATATATTTCTTTCCAAAATTATATAAATTATTTCCAAAATATTTATATGGACCAACGGTGTCTATATATATTTCCAATCATATAGTCAAGTGCTAGGGATATTTATCATTTCAATCCGTATACTAAATATATACGGGTGGATATCATTTCAACACGTAATCCCAAATTCAATTAAATGAAAATCGCTTGGGTCTATCATTTCAACCCATAACGAAATTCTCCTATTCTAAAGTCTGTTCGGGTATGTATCATTTCAACCCATAGTGATTTCTAAACTACAGGGAACTTGCAGAGTGATAACAGAAAATACAATAAAATAACTGGCATATATCATCAGTGACAATATAATATAAACAACAGGATATGGTGTCATATCCCGCAGGTGAACAGTTATAGATAATAGCATATATAACAAATTTAAATAACTATAGCAGCATATTTCAATTGTCGTTTCAATTGATATCAAATTTAATGAATAAAAAAAAATGTTAATCGTGAGTGATTGCTCACCTTTCGAGGCTAGAGATGAAATAGAATAGGGTGAGTTACGAACTGGATCACGATCTAGACATTCGAAGAAATCCAAACACAATTTCAAAGCGAAGTAAGCTGAAAGTGGATTGACGGGCAAAGCTGGAAGATATGATTGATGGAAACGAATCAGAGTCGTCTTGATATAATCAGACAAAATATATGTTATAAATTTTCTCTAAAACAATTTTCTTTTAAAACTTATATATAAAAATAAGATATATATATATATATATATTATACTTACTTTCAAATCAAAATAAATTTAAAGACAAATTATATTAAAACATATATTTCAAAATCATTGTTTTTTAAATAAATCCATATAAACGACATATCCACATAGCAAATTTTTTTATTTATAAATAAGTAAATACGCACACACAATACAATAAAACATTTAAACAAGAAATATATATATTATAGAACATACTAATAAAACTTTGTAACACATAAACTTATCTGATAAACAATAAGACACTACGGACCAAAAGTACAAAACAAGTCGGCATAAAAATAAACTTTTACAAATTTAAACATGAAAACTTTATAGACTTACACATAAAAATCTTATATATATGTGTTTCTAAAGAAAATTCAATTATCAATAAAAAAAATCACTACAACAATTTATTACATACAAACAACTTATACTCCTTTTAACAACGTTATATATATAAATACATATATATACTAATAAAAGCTGCGACTATTATAAAATCAAAACATATTATATACTTAGACAATAAACAACCTATAACAGAATATACTATCATGTTTCGAAATCTGTAACCACCACTTATACTGTCACATAATATATAACCGATACATTATTTTTTTATAGACTTATGCAAATAAAAGATGACATACTTTATAAAACACAGAATACCATATATCATCCAGGTTAAAAATAAATATATAAACTGTCGCAATGTATAACTCGTATAAAATATACTGTTTTAAAATCCAAGTATTTATATATGAATTACCTTATATATATAAAATGAAACTATTAAGCAAGCGTCACTTATAGATTAGCCGAGAACCAGATTATATTAACATATCAAAATACTTTCATATAGTATGAAATATGTTATCCAGTAAGCAAAGAGAAGGAAAAACGTGAAACAGACGAACAAAGAAATTTGCCTATGATATACTAACATATTTAAAACAAATGTAACCATATAAAACAAAACACGTAATAAAGTTATAATCTAGATTTTGTAAAACTATATTATATGCGCAACAGACATGTTCACAATCCAAGTATGTATCAAAATATATATGCACCTCTGTCCTATATATATACCTATCACCGCATATATTATAAATAACATAGCATAATATATTACAGACTATATATGTACACTAAAATATTACAAGACTTACTATGCCTATATACAAAAAGGACAAACAAGCAACTATATACATAAACCAATCACACAGCAATTATGTATATATGTATATAATATAAATAATACTTAAATAACTATATACAATATATATTAAATATTACATACCTACAGGCAAAAAAAAAAAGCGGCCGAGCTCGGGCCGGAGAGGGGAGGAAGAAGAGGACGCAGGCTAAGGGGAGCAAGGCCAGAAAACTGGGCTTGGAAATGGAAGCTTGGTTCAAGGGCATGCTCAGCAGGAGAAGCACGAGGTGAGGGTGTTCAAATCTGGGAAGGCGGAGCGCGAGAGGGTTATGCGGAAGTTTGATGGAGGGAACACGTGCGAGCTGAGGTGGGAGGTGGACGTGAGGGCGGAGGGAGGACGACACGAAGTGAAGAAGAGGGAGCGAAGCACGGGATCTCGTGGTGGTTAGGGGGACAAAGCGCGGAAGAGAGCCGAAGGAGAGGGGACTTCGGCTTTGGTTGACTGTGCCGTGTGCGGCCACGTGGAGGAAAGGCGGGCGTGAAACGGCGGATGGGGTCGGGTTGTAAGGGAGAGGCGAGATGATGGGTGCGGTGTGTTAGTTTGGTACGGTGATGGTGACGTGGTAAATGTTGGGTTCAAGGTCGCGTGATTGAGTTGGAGTTCTTGAGGGGATGAGCTTCAGGGAGAGGCTCTGTTTCATGCAAATTTGGATGCAGCTTAATTCAAAAAAAAAAATTTGGCTACAGGACTTATAAAGGAGGAGAGGAGAAGATGGGTTTAAGTTTAGGCAACGGAGAGGAATGAATTCAACGTAAATAGGAGAGAATGAATTAAAGGCAAGTTATAATATTTAACGTTATAATATACTTATCAATCAAAACAGTAAAATGAAGAGACCCAAAACGCGCTGGTAATTAATAAATTTAACCAACGAGTGCAATGAGGATGAACGGCTAAAACATGAAAAAGGTAATATATAACAAAATTTAAGAGCAACGGTTAGATCCTTGGATTTAGTGAAAAGTTATTAGAGAATATAATTGTCACCCTTAAATTCCGGAAATTATAAAGCAATGGCTACACGTTTCAAAATTTGGGACGCGTACCGATACGGTCCCCGGTTTCCCGGATTCCGTTATGCGTCGGACTTCAAAACACAGCAATAAATATACCATAGAGATCAGCGCGATGAGCCGAACAAAATGGTATACAGATACTGGTGGTACGATTTAATTATAAAATTCAAATTTTCTACTAAGGGAAAGTGTAGCAAAACACAGAAAATAAGATCGACGGAGCTAAAGAATTCCGAATTTGGAAAAACGAACAATGACGTCTCGATCAGAAGATGATTTAGAATTTTCCTATGTAAAAATATTCAGATTTGGAAAATATTTTATTATCGGCAATTATTGGCTAGCTTGATTTTAATAGAATTTCACCATGAAATAAACTTTCATAAAATTAATTTAAAATTTACAGTCTGCTATATTTAAATATACGTATTCTAAATATATAAACATTTTATTTTAAAAATCCAATTATTATAAAATTTCACACTATTCAATTAAATACGTTATAAAATCAATTAAAATTGTTAAAATTTTCCGGGTCGTTACACTCTCCCCTACTCAAAACTTTTCATCCCTGAAAAGGAAGGAGGTAGGAGGATTGTACAACCATAAATAAAAGTAGATTAGAAGTCAAGATTAAACCAATACTTTGAAACTAAATAAATTTTGCTTGAAATTTGAAAATTTCATTTGAAATTCTATTATCTTTGATACTTTAAAACTTTTCAAAACTCCTTTGAAAACAATTATTTACACTATTGTTTATACTTACAAAGAAGCTATTTAAAATATTAAATCCAAAATTCATGAAATTTTTAATTTATCTCAAGATACTTTCAAATATTATCAATATATTAATAATCATTTGCTTTAAATATGTTTTATTTAATTAATAACTTCAAAATATTTATAACACCAAAATTTCTATTAAACCATGTAGTATATAATTAAACAATATTTTAAAGGATATATCAAACAAGGAAGGTAGATTTGGAAATAGAATCAAGGTGAATAACTAAACTGAGCAGATAAGGTAGATTCAAAGAATAGTTTCGGCACGAATAATTAATCTAGAACCATAAGAATTTAAATTTCAAATATTAATTCAAAATTTCTTTGTTGGGAAAAATACTTTTATAATAGATACCTTTATAATAATACTTTTAAAATAAGATATTACTATATCAAAGTAAATTTCTTGCGAAAATACTTTTATAACTCGATGTTTCAACAAGTTTATCCTCGTTCTTGCAGGCTCTGGCCATGCGTTGATCAGGCGCAAAGCTAGAATTCTTCAAGTACTAAGTAGACTTGTTTCAACACCCAGTGAAAATACTTGGAAAAATCTTTTTAAAATCAGATATGGAAAGTACGATCCAACAAAACAATCAAACCAAAACCTTTGTCCGATCATGGTTCGTAGATACACAATGGTTACGCCTGGTTCCCCCAGGAAACAATCCATATCCGTAAGCTTTCACAGCCCTGCGAGTTACGCCATGATGACTAGTAGGGTGCAGGATACACAATGGTTACGCCTGGATCCCCCAGGAAACAATCCGTACCCCTAGGCAAGACTCAACCAGGCACTTGCGCTACTATTCGCGACCTACACAGATTGCAGGATACACAATGGTTACGCCTGGTTCCCCCAGGAAACAATCCGTACCCCTAGGCAAGACTCAGCCAGGCAATTTCGCTGTGCATTCACGAGAGAAAAAGAAACCGTGGGTTACGTCACGGTGGGAACACTCGAGTATTACATCCGGAAAACCAAAAATCAGAGAGAATAATATCAATAGAATGAATCCACGCTGTGGCCACAAAGCGGATATCAAGCAGAAGGCACTTTCCATATCCCTACTTGGAAAATATATATTATATAGTACCTTTTCAAATCACTTTCAAATATTGTACTTATATATAGTCCATATATATAGGATTCTATTCTTCCCAAATCAAATACTTTCTAAATCAATAGTAGATCAAATCATACTTATATAGACTTCGATTATATAAATTCTCTTTCCAAATTGAGTACCTTTCAAATCAATAGATTTCAAATCAACTTCATACTTATACAAATCCATTTTATATAAGTTCGACCACTCCCAAATCAAGTGCTTAATAATGTAAGGTTCTCAATTTCAAATCATTTCAATTTCAATTCAGTTTCAAAATCATATATGATTTTACCAAATTTTCTTCCAATTTAGATCTCTTAATTTCAAAGTTCCCAAATAACAGGTTTATAAAATAATCCCAGTTTCCTGATTCAAGTCAAACAAATTTATTTCCAACATTACCATATAAATACTGGTTTTTTAATTTCAATTTAATTTCAAAACCAAATATTTTCTCAAAATCAATTATACTCAAAAACGGTTTCCAAATTTATAAGTATCCCTTTAAAACCTTTAAACTATTTATTTCTACTCGAAATATCCAATTTACTTTTTTTTTTTTTTTTTGAAACCATTCTTTAAAACTAAAATTTTTTCAATACATTTCAAAACTAAATTCCATATTAGTATAATTCAAAATAGTCATATTCATTTACTTAACAAAAGGTTTCAAACTTAAACATACAAAACTCAACTTATACGCTTTATCAAATATTTTATACCTTTCGAAATTTCTTAGCCTTTTAAACTTTTAAACCTTGATTTGGAAGTGCTTGAACCTTCAAAATAGTCGGTGAAATCAAATTTCAAATCCAAAGTTGAAAATCAATTTTTCATACACAGGGTTAATCTAAGTCAAATCAAAACTCGAGGATCGGACACCGGTATATTTTAAATTATTTCAAATATATACATATATCTTTCACAAATATCAAATTATACTTCGGAATTTGAAATCAAACGGTTTTCCAAAATCACTCGCATAGCGAAGCTATTAAAGTGGCCTCTCCCCCACTTTGAAACTCGAAAATCAATGTCGATGATGCGTGCACTCATCACCGAAATTATTCCCCAGCGACATAAGTGAGTTCTGGACTTCTATTTTCTTGAAAACTCCTTTGAAATTTCTTAAAATTATTGGAATTCATTTGAACTCATTTAAAACATTTCTTATTCGGAAAAATACTTTTAAATCGTATTATTTTTATATAATTTCCAAAATCTTAAAACCAATTTCAAAATACCGGAATTCAATTCTCGAATTTCAAATTTAACACTTCAGTTATAAATCGTTTTTATATAATCAATTTCTTATAATTTTTCAAAATTTCAAAATCCTTTCAAAACCTTTTTATATAGAATAACATTTCTTATTTGCTTTATATATAGGTATATAATCCTTATCGAAAACAATTTCTTTTTATATATAGAATAAAATCATAGTTATCAGAATGATAATTTTGATATATAAAGCAATTTCAAAATGCAAACATACCCGATTTTCAAAGGAAATTTAAGAATGGATTTCAAACAAAGATAGAGATTTAAATTAGAGGAACCCTAATCAATAGAATCCTGATACGAAGATAGGTTCAACAATGTTGAGAAAATCAAATTACAAAAATAGAAGATGGATATACTTCTATAAATCGCGGGCGACCTTAACCGGGTCAACCGTGACTTCAGCGATATGATCGATGCGGGATTCTAAAACAAATCGATATGCGTTTGCCAAATATAGAATTCGGCATATAGATATAGCAGCATCATAAACCGAGGATACAGAAATCTTCGGTGAATCAATGCCAATTGCAAAGGAGTTTTCATCCCCCTTTACAATCATTTAGGAGAGTTATTGGATACTCCAGAATCAAAAGAATATAAATAGAGAGAGACAAGAATGAATTTTGGAACCGAGGGACATTCCAAAATTCAAAGGAAATCGAGTTAAAAGGAAGAGATTCAACTCGAACGAAAGTGATTCTGTAAATAAATTTACCATATATGCTAAGTTTGCCTAGAACCAAAGCTCTGATACCAACTGTAACGACCCGCTATTTTGGACCATTCAAATCGACAATAGAACCGTATATGTCCGACTTGAATAATTCAAAACACCGAATTGTTAATAAAAATTTGGCAAAACTTAAAATATACAGTAAATAAATCAATCACAGATCACAGACACAGATTAATATAATGCAGCGGAATAGATACAGAAATAGTAGTTCATGAAGCTACTATATACCTCAGAGTTAGAAATAAAATACAACCGAATAATTCAAATGCAGTGAAGTCTCCGATGCCACAGATGACTTCTCTGAACCAATCAACTGGATGACTGAAGGGATAGATAGCTGGATCTTCCAGCAAAGCTCCAACTTCGAAGGTGAGTCTCAAATGCTGTATCACTCAGTCTGACCCGAGCGTAAAGCAAAACACTCGAGTCAGGATTAACATTCTTATATCAATAAATCCAACTCAAGTGAAATATCAACTGAAATACAAATAACTTAAAGGATGTTTGGAGTAACCATCCTCTAAGGGTCCATGGAAATATCTACAAGGTAGAGATATACATTATAACACCGTGGTCATTTCATCTTAATTTATACTTCAAAACCCAATATCATTTCACTTCAAATACCTCTAGATTTCCCAAAATAGTATTTATATACAATAAAGTATTTTCGATTCCCTCAACTGAACAAATCGTTTCAACATCAACCCGACCTTCCCATTTAAACTAAATTCAATCTCAATTTATCAATTTAAATTCAACTCAATTCCTAAAATAAACACTTCAATTTATCGTTCTCAAATTCGGATTTGTAATCACAAAAATACCCCTTTATATTTTAATATATTTCAAAACTTTAAGTATTCAACGTTTCAACTAAATTTTTATTCAATTTAGTTTTCTAAATAATAAATTCAAATTTGGTTCAACCTAAATTTCACTTTAATTCAATTTAGTTGCTAAATAACAAATTCAACTACGTTGATTTCAAATACAGATCCGAATCTCAACATAAACCATTTAAATTGCAATATAGTTCAAGGCTTTAATATTTAAATGTTCTATATAACAGTCTCATACAGATCTCGATTTAACCTCATTATTATTAAGTCTTGAAATATTCCCTTATTAGATTCAATATCATTACATTTTACTCAATATTTTCTTTAATTTATTTAAACATGAAATATTCATTAAATAACTTAAATCAAAAATCCAGTTATAAAATCATAACCTTTAAATTTCCCATTCAAAAATTTCAAATCGATTTAATTAAATAAATCCTTATTTAAATACCATTTTATAAACCCAAATTTATCTCCCAATCTTAATTATTCAATTTATTACAAGAGAATCTATTTGAAATATAGGTTTACATAAATACTTAACCATATTATATGCATTAAATCAATCTAATTTAAATCAAATATTACTATTAAATCTATATATACAATTTTCATTTATATAATATCTTAAGAATCAAATTTATTAAACCATATATTTCTTTCCAAAATTATATAAATTATTTCCAAAATATTTATATGGACCAACGGTGTCTATATATATTTCCAATCATATAGTCAAGTGCTAGGGATATTTATCATTTCAATCCGTATACTAAATATATACGGGTGGATATCATTTCAACCCGTAATCCCAAATTCAATTAAATGAAAATCGCTTGGGTCTATCATTTCAACCCATAACGAAATTCTCCTATTCTAAAGTCTGTTCGGGTATGTATCATTTCAACCCATAGTGATTTCTAAACTACAGGGAACTTGCAGAGTGATAACAGAAAATACAATAAAATAACTGGCATATATCATCAGTGACAATATAATATAAACAACAGGATATGGTGTCATATCCCGCAGGTGAACAGTTATAGATAATAGCATATATAACAAATTTAAATAACTATAGCAGCATATTTCAATTGTCGTTTCAATTGATATCAAATTTAATGAATAAAAAAAAATGTTAATCGTGAGTGATTACTCACCTTTCGAGGCTAGAGATGAAATAGAATAGGGTGAGTTACGAACTGGATCACGATCTAGACATTCGAAGAAATCCAAACACAATTTCAAAGCGAAGTAAGCTGAAAGTGGATTGACGGGCAAAGCTGGAAGATATGATTGATGGAAACGAATCAGAGTCGTCTTGATATAATCAGACAAAATATATGTTATAAATTTTCTCTAAAACAATTTTCTTTTAAAACTTATATATAAAAATAAGATATATATATATATATATATTATACTTACTTTCAAATCAAAATAAATTTAAAGACAAATTATATTAAAACATATATTTCAAAATCATTGTTTTTTAAATAAATCCATATAAACGACATATCCACATAGCAAATTTTTTTATTTATAAATAAGTAAATACGCACACACAATACAATAAAACATTTAAACAAGAAATATATATATTATAGAACATACTAATAAAACTTTGTAACACATAAACTTATCTGATAAACAATAAGACACTACGGACCAAAAGTACAAAACAAGTCGGCATAAAAATAAACTTTTACAAATTTAAACATGAAAACTTTATAGACTTACACATAAAAATCTTATATATATGTGTTTCTAAAGAAAATTCAATTATCAATAAAAAAATCACTACAACAATTTATTACATACAAACAACTTATACTCCTTTTAACAACGTTATATATATAAATACATATATATACTAATAAAAGCTGCGACTATTATAAAATCAAAACATATTATATACTTAGACAATAAACAACCTATAACAGAATATACTATCATGTTTCGAAATCTATAACCACCACTTATACTGTCACATAATATATAACCGATACATTATTTTTTTTATAGACTTATGCAAATAAAAGATGACATACTTTATAAAACACAGAATACCATATATCATCCAGGTTAAAAATAAATATATAAACTGTCGCAATGTATAACTCGTATAAACTATACTGTTTTAAAATCCAAGTATTTATATATGAATTACCTTATATATATAAAATGAAACTATTAAGCAAGCGTCACTTATAGATTAGCCGAGAACCAGATTATATTAACATATCAAAATACTTTCATATAGTATGAAATATGTTATCCAGTAAGCAAAGAGAAGGAAAAATGTGAAACAGACGAACAAAGAAATTTGCCTATGATATACTAACATATTTAAAACAAATGTAACCATATAAAACAAAACACGTAATAAAGTTATAATCTAGATTTTGTAAAACTGTATTATATGCGCAACAGACATGTTCACAATCCAAGTATGTATCAAAATATATATGCACCTCTGTCCTATATATATACCTATCACCGCATATATTATAAATAACATAGCATAATATATTACAGACTATATATGTACACTAAAATATTACAAGACTTACTATGCCTATATACAAAAAGGACGAACAAGCAACTATATACATAAACCAATCACACAGCAATTATGTATATATGTATATAATATAAATAATTACTTAAATAACTATATATAATATATATTAAATATTACATACCTACAGGCAAAAAAAAAACGGCCGACCTCGGGCCGGAGAGGGGAGGAAGAAGAGGACGCAGGCTAAGGGGAGCAAGGCCAGAAAACTGGGCTTGGAAATGGAAGCTTGGTTCAAGGGCATGCTCGGCAGGAGAAGCACGAGGTGAGGGGGTTCAAATCTGGGAAGGCGGAGCGCGAGAGGGTTATGCGGAAGTTTGATGGAGGGTACACGTGCGAGCTGAGGTGGGAGGTGGACGTGAGGGCGGAGGGAGGACGACACGAAGTGAAGAAGAGGAAGCGAAGCACGGGATCTCGTGGTGGTTAGGGGGACAAAGCGCGGAAGAGAGCCGAAGGAGAGGGGACTTTGGCTTTGGTTGACTGTGCCGTGTGCGGCCACGTGGAGCAAAGGCGGGCGTGAAACGGCGGATGGGGTCGGGTTGTAAGGGAGAGGCGAGATGATGGGTGCGGTGTGTTAGTTTGGTACGGTGATGGTGACGTGGTAAATGTTGGGTTCAAGGTCGCGTGATTGAGTTGGAGTTCTTGAGGGGATGAGCTTCAGGGAGAGGCTCTGTTTCATGCAAATTTGGATGCAGCTTAATTAAAAAAAAAAAAAATTGGCTACAGGACTTATAAAGGAGGAGAGGAGAAGATGGGTTTAAGTTTAGGCAACGGAGAGGAATGAATTCAACGTAAATAGGAGAGAATGAATTAAAGGCAAGTTATAATATTTAACGTTATAATATACTTATCAATCAAAACAGTAAAACGAAGAGACCCAAAACGCGCTGGTAATTAATAAATTTAACCAACGAGTGCAATGAGGATGAACGGCTAAAACATGAAAAAGGTAATATATAACAAAATTTAAGAGCAACGGTTAGATCCTTGGATTTAGTGAAAAGTTATTAGAGAATATAATTGTCACCCTTAAATTCCAGAAATTATAAAGCAATGGCTACACGTTTCAAAATTTGGGACGCGTACCGATACGGTCCCCGGTTTCCCGGATTCCGCTATGCGTCGGACTTCAAAACACAGAAATAAATATACCGTAGAGATCAGCGCGATGAGCCGAACAAAATGGTATACAGATACTGGCGGTACGATTTAATTATAAAATTCAAATTTTCTACTAAGGGAAAGTGTAGCAAAACACAGAAAATAAGATCGACGGAGCTAAAGAATTCCGAATTTGGAAAAACGAACAATGACGTCTCGATCAGAAGATGATTTAGAATTTTCGTATGTAAAAATATTCAGATTTGGAAAATATTTTATTATCAGCAATTATTGGCTAGCTTGATTTTAATAGAATTTCACCATGAAATAAACTTTCATAAAATTAATTTAAAATTTACAATCTGCTATATTTAAATATATGTATTCTAAATATATAAACATTTTATTTTAAAAATCCAATTATTATAAAATTTCACACTATTCAATTAAATACGTTATAAAATCAATTAAAATTGTTAAAATTTTCCGGGTCGTTACATATTCTCATCGTGCCTGTCGCCCCATGCAGCCCCCCTCAACTAATCGAAAGACCTTTCAATAGCTAAGTGGCTGTGCCCTACTGAAAACAATCTAAACATCCAATTGGTTGTGCCCCTCATCCAATGTCTCGATAGGTAAAGAATCATTGGCTGTTGGTTTAACTCTAATCTTTCCCTAACTTGCTCTGACTGATGATGGTTGATATCCGCATGCGACTATCCTTATGGGTCCTGCCCACTATAACCTACTCGCAAACTAGAGTACGGTGTCATGCAAATATCTTACTCCATCATCAAAACTTTTGACTGCCTATGAAGGTCAGCTTCGTTGGGCCTGCAATGCAAAAGTAGTCAAGGCATACTCTCTTGGCGGAACACCTACAGACCTGCCTCTGGAGGTGCAGCTTTGTTATGCCTACCCCAGAGGGTCATCCTAGAGTCTCCTCACGTCCCGTTGAGGTCTCGTGCTTCCTTCTAGCCCAAAATAGCCAAGTTGGACGTGCTATTTCTATATTAAAAATCTGCGATGAACTGCTTCGTTGGATCTTTATCCAAATTCCCTTTGGGTTGCTCCGAACGCACCTTACCATTTTATTAGACCCTATGTCTAATTTTTTATTACGTGTTTAGTTAATTTTCTTATTCTGTTAGCTACTTATTTACCCTAATCAGCATGCCCAGTCCCACCCATGTATGAGACCATCAGTAGTAGACCTGAAATGGAATGTTGCCGGTATGGGCCACTTCTATTATTTTTGCTTATTAACTTAATCAAAGATCTAAGTTTGATAAAATAAACCTCTTCTATTTCTTTCTTTTTAATTATAACCTGCATGTTACAATTATACTTGCAATTGCCACTTTTATATTCTTTACTTTCTTTTATAACCTGCATGTTATAAATGTAATTGCAAGTGTCTCTTTTCTATTATAATCCGTCTTCTTTTATTACGGTACTAAATTACCTTTAGTTCTCTTATATTATTTGACAGTCTTAGCTTGGGACTACGTTCAACTTTCACAAATTACTTATCATAATAACTGCTTTATTTTTTATTCTACTAACTGCGCAGTAAATGAAGATCTATTCACATTTTCTATTTATTATTACTAGTCTTGTCAAAAATTTAATTTGATTATTTCCTTTTCTTTAATTTCTTTAACGCTTCACGTTATTCTCTTTTATTCTAGGAAGTAGTGCTATTCTATTTGATTGGTTACAAAAACTATACTAAAATCCATTTCCATATTTTAATTCTAAAAAATGCCATAAACAATAACATGTAACTGTAAGATATTTCTTTTATTGTTCCTTTAAATGTTGGATAATGCAAAATACAATAATGTCTCTATTTTGCACTAATTTCATTTTTCTTGCTTTTATTCTTTCAATTATGTTTACGTTGTTCTTACGATATTAAACTATGGAAATGTATTACCTTTTCTAAACCAGCCAATTAATCTATCACTAACTTCCAAATCAAGCTATAGATTTCCCTTTTTTATGTCATTCCTCGATTTTTAACATGTTTTATAATAAATTTCTCAATTTTATGCTCATGCCTTTCTCTATAAATTTTAAGCCAAATATTACTTATATTTAATTGGATTCCTTTCATTTTCCATATAAATAACATTTAAATTTAAGTACACTTCTCTTATAAAATTTATAGTTTTAACATAACTAACTAGTGGAACTAATTATTGAAATCAGTTCAAATGATGAATTAAAATATTTAACGAAAATCTAACGATAATATATATTATCAACATAAAAGATATATAATTTATATCCACTCACCTGAAAAGAAAACACTCCAAATTCCAGATCTGATTTTTAGCCCAGTTCTTTTATCCATAGCCTTCTCCTTGGCAACCCTATTTGGATCCTCATACCGGAATTTGTATGGATTTATAAATCTGGATCTAATTGAGGAAAAGTAAACAAATAAACTAGAAAACTAGATCTAAAAACTCACCTCATATGGATGGCTTAATTTGGACATCTCTTCTTTAGAACTACAGTTTCTAACCTAAAATTACAAATCAGAAAACCTAAATCTAATATATTTGATTTCTAAAGAATTAGAGGAGAAAGAAAAGTGACAGGGCTTCCACGCCCATTTAGAAGAATATGGGTTTGAATGCTAACTTTCACGTTTATTTATAGAGAGCCAAAACAACGTCGTCCGTTCGTTTAAAGCAATCGAAGTCTAGCTATTAAAAACAAGCAAACTGCGTCAGTTTTGACATGTCTAGCCTTTTTGTTTTATACATATAGTTTATTTTCTCTATTTTTTAAAGTTAACTTTTAACCGTTGCCTATTCATTCTAATTAATTTCCGTCAATTGAAAATTTAATTCCCTTTATAACACATATTTATTTTGAAATTCAAACATTGCTAATTAATGTAAATTAATTTCCCTTAATTGCTGATTTGGTTAATATTGCCCACTAATGTTAATTAATTACCTCTAACTGCGGATGTGAATTAATTTCCTTTGTGACGTTCGTCTATTTTGAAATTCAAACATGCATTAGTTTTGGAATTTATACGAGCATATATTTACAAATAAATATATTTATAAACATTACACGTATAATTATTTTTCGATACGGAACTTCGAACGTCAATAACTTTTTCATACGAAGTCCATTTGAGGCATATTATATATGCAAATTAATCAGAAAATCCCCATGAACACAATGATATAAGTTTTGAGGCCATATTCAGACAATTCCAAAAATGCTCATTTTCACTATTTATAATTATTTGATTATTTAATTATCTAAAAATGTGGGTTGTTACATTCTCCCACCCTTTAGGAAATTTTGTCCCCGAAATTCGACAAGGGTAAACTATGTAATTCCTTGCACCAAACACATCCAACTTGTGTACATCTAATTTTCGCAACCATCCGTGTCCTTATGCAAATTATCATATAATAATAAATATATGCATATTCTTGAATTTCTAAGCGGTGCCTCCTATATGAATGATTTTCTCTTTTAAAATTCCTTTTAAAACATGATGCACACATCCTAAATATACTTGCAATTTTTATATGAATGCAATCTTTTGAACACTCACAGCACTTTTCATCCAATTTTTTCCAACACTCCTACTGAATAGGGGCGTAGTTCAATAAATTTTTCATCCAAACCCTACCAAACATCTTTTAATATTCAAATTTCAAAAAAATCTAATTTTTCGAACTCGATTTCTTATGTCAGAAAAAAGGTAGAAAACGGAAAACCTTACATTTTCCCGGTTTACATTTGCACACCTCTTTCTCTGTACTTGGAACTTATGCCACTATTCTATAAAAATTTCTACTCGCTTTCTCAAGCACAGTTCACATAAGAAAAATTTTCTTTTCATATTTTTCTGCTTTCATTTCTGTCGCTTTCTTTAAATTTTTTGATTTCCTTTTAGTTACTCTTTTTGGCTTTTACTTTTCTTTTGTTACTTACATCCTATATTTTTATTCTCGTCTTGTGAACATCACAGAAAAAGAGCATCATATTAAATAGTACTGACTTGCAATAATAAAAATAAAATGCTTACATAGGAGTATGATCTCATAACTAAAAGATAAAACAAATCCTACTATAAAGAGATACTAGATAAATAAATATAGCAGCTAAACACAGCTATCATCTAGGGCTAGTAGGCCATGTCCACGCTGACGCAAAAAGGTCCTACTTTAGGAATCCAAGTAACACATATGCTCCTTCTGTCGCCTATTACTGGCTACTAACTTATGTTGTATTACTCATGATGAATAAGATCTATTCAGCTCTTCCATTCCATACTCAAAATGGAATAACCAAGTCTCATTTACTGCAATGAAAACGAATTTCAATCTTTGCAGTCTCTATCTAAAAAGGCATCTAATCTTGAGGAAATTTTCTGTTAAGATTCATCTTTCATTTTTCACCAACTAAGGTCTATCTATCCCAGCTACGTGTGTCTTACTATCTTAATGATATCACTTCACTATTCTTCTATAGTCTACACACATGAAGCAACATTCCTAGGTTCTCACTGGTGTCCTATACACTTTACGGGAACTTTTATTATTACTAATAAAAGTAATCATTGCTATCCCTATATAGCCTTACACTTTTCCCGTCACACCTAGGAAATGATTATTATCTACTCCATATTTAAAAATTTGGTTTGGTATCATCATTTCACTTCAAAAGATAAAGCTTCTAAATTTTTGAAACATCAAATGCCAAAATCCTTCCCTTTAAAAGTGTTACTTTGAAATTTCTATTAAATTCAAAGGTACTTGGTAACCTAACATTTTATCTTTCAAGACTTGCATCTTTACAACTCTTCAAATTTAAATTATTCCCTAAACCTAAAGGGAAAAACTTACAAATTCTAAGTTCAAAACTTATTCCACTTTTCCTTTTAAGGGCCTTTACGGCTTTCCATAAAAAAAAAAATTGGATTTTTAAGTTTAACTGTTTACTAAGTTTCTCCCTCCCAAAAACTTATTTACTTTTTCACAAAACCATTTTTATTTAAAACATGTCTTGCTTGTCCTTTAAAAAAATTCTTGACTTCCAAAAATATCCTCACATATTCCCAAGACATCTTCTTTTCATAAATATTCAAATTTATGGAACTGGATTAAATAAGAAAAATTATTTTATTAAAAATCCCTTAACTTTCCTATTCTTCCAATTAACTAACCATGGAGGAGTTTCTAATTTATAACAAACGGGGACTTCCTACAAAGACAAGCAACCAATGCGCATAATTAATGGAAAAATATGAAATTTCCATTTCTTAGCTTTCCTACTAAGGCTATCTATAATATCCCTCCTAACTAACACTATCTCTAATTATTACACTTTTTACTACACCTAATGGTTTTATACCTTAAAGTATTGGAACTACTTTCAATTATTAGAAATCATTAACGCTAAAACCTTCTATGAATCCTTCAAAAGAGGATTTCATGTTTAGGTGAACTTACAAGAAACTTATTTTATAATTAATCGAAATAGACTATACAAAATATGGGTCAAAACAGATGTTGCATAAAATACTATTACTACAACCCAAAAATAATGGTATATGGATTCAATTAAAATAGATATTAATAAATCCTATATGCTATGCAAAAACATTTCCTTGGGGAGTCACCTACTATAACAATAGTGTCATCGTCTACACTTCCTTTATTTTTTCTCAATAACATCCATTACAACAATAAATATTGTAACCTACGCTTTCGGTACTTAACACACTCTAGGTATTTATACTTAAAATCTTTGTTTACCTATAAAGAAACTTGCGAGCTATACATGCTCTATAATTCTTCAAAAAGAATTTCACTTTTAACAAAATGTACATCATATAAAAACCAATTTAAATTTCATACCACTTTTTTTTCAAAAATCCAATATTTACTTCCTCAAAGATATTAACAATTATATTTTTCAACTTTTCAATTCCAGAAGATTCATTTTATTGGGCTAGACATAAAGTGGATTTTCTTCTTACTACCCTAGAAATACCCTTCCTGAACCTTGGAAATCTCATTTTCTTACTAAAATCTCTTATTCCTTCCAAAATTAAAATACTCTCCCTACTATCACTATGGAACTTTCCCACTCCTATAACATATGGATGCCAATCTTCTCTCAAAACATAGCTTATTGTACACTATAAATCGACAATAACATAGGGCACAACATCCTTGGGCCATCCCAAACTCAACTAGCGAACTATGCATAAATATACTTCTAAAAACTTTACACGTGTTAAAATTTATAATTGGGGACTATTTGGATTTTAGTGCATAATATGTTTATATTTTATTCGAAAATTCAAAAATGTTCACTCATATTTCCTAATTTACTTAGGTCTACTAACCTAAGATATGATACCAAATATAACAACATGAATTCCAATGGGTTCGGGTTTTTCACAAAAATGCTAGTCTCTAAGCCCACTGATGCCCGTGTTGGGTATCTGATATCCTGCAAATAGGCAAAGATAAGTATGTCATAGATTAAATAAATACCTCACATCAAAACTGACCAAAATATAGTAGTAAGTAAATACTCACCAAGGCAATAACACTTTCTAAACGAGTGTCACAAAGCTAGAAAATCTCGACCTTCTATCTAACCTGTGGGATGATATGAGGAGGGGGTCAAAACTAAATTTTAGGTGAATGGACAAATTATACACTTCTAAGCATAATTCTACATATACCTCATATTTCCATTTTCTTTTATATTAGGTTTATAGGTTTTATAATACTCTCGCCTCTGTGCGTCAATCGTACCCATCTACTCCCTGGTAAATTAGAACTAATAACCAAGATATATGTAGCTACATTCCCAAAGACCGCATCGGTCCTAGGTACTACGCATAGTGCCTTCCGTATCTTCCTCGAAAAGGACTCCATCATCTTGCTACTTGTGTCGACCCAAAAATTTTGAACATTTGAAATTGAAATATTTAATTGATTTTAAATATTTGAAAGTTGGTTTAACTTGAATTTCAAATATCACTATCTATTTGGCAATTAAATTATTGAATTTAACTTTTGAAAGTTGGGTAAAATATTGTATCTTCGATTTTGAGCTTGTTAAAAATAATTCGAAGGCTTGTCAAATTTATGTTGATAATACTGGAGATAATAGAACTTTTAAAAGTTAATTCAAAACTGTTTTGTTTAGTTTGAAATTATAATGTATAAATCGATATCTAGAAATAGCCTTCTGAGGCACATTCTTGGAATTTGACGATACAAGTTCCATTGGATCCATAATAGTGTATTATTATCGGATTTGAAATTTCATAGTGTTTGGAGTGATCGTTTGGCCGTACGGTTAGTAAACGTGTTTGAAATTTGAATCGAAAATTTAATATAATAACTGGTTCAAAAAACTATCTTCTCCATACGATCGAATTAGGACTCGAAACCTTTTCCATTGTGTTCGAAATAGGAGTTTAACATTATAAACGCCTAGCGGCACATCTAGCGGCGCACCTCGATAGGAGGTCGAGATTTCAAGCCACGCTTTTCAAACAATTTAAATTTAAATAGTTTCACATCATTACTTTTTATTTAGAACACGTATCTCACCTTTTCAAACACGTGTTTGTCTTCGTACCCTTTGTGCTTGCACGTATCTTTTTATTCATTTTTTTTAGAAAAGCCGAGTATTTTAAAACCCAAATCAAAATCAAAGATAAAATAAATTCTTTTTCCTATGTTCAAAAGTAATAGTAGAACATAGAAAGAAAATCAAATCACGGCCTTCCTTTTTCTTTTTTCCTTTAAACCAAAATCAATCGAAGAAATCCCAATCCGTTCAAAACAGGTAGAAAGAGGCCGCGTACTCGAAAATGAGATAAAGGGAACGAAATCGACTGGATCGATCGTTGGCGGTAAAGAAAGGGGTTCTTGGGTGAACTCGAGCACATCGAGCGAATTAAATCGCGACGGCATGGAGATAGTCGCGACAGGCAATGGCGGAAGGCGCGTGACTTGATGCATGATTGGGGGGAATCGCGACAGTTGCGTGTGGAGAGAGACCTGGTCGGCGCATTGGTTGAGGCAAGAACTAGGGTTTCCAAATGTTCGGCAGCGAGGGCGTGAAGCGAGAGTGCTCAAATCAATCGAATCAAGTGAGGTATTTTCTTTTAAATTTATTTATATATATGTATGTATATATATATACAGTGAATAAGTATGTATATGCAGAATTTTTATTTTAGTAAGGTTTAAAAAGATAATGCATGCCCAGTAAAAAAATAAAGTTTACAGTAATTTTTTTAGCTGACCATTTTGAAACATTTTGTCTAATGTTATTCGAGTTTAAAATCTTCTATTTTAAATATATATATATATATAATAGAAATATATACATGCATAAGATTTTAAAATATAAGGAAGTTTATACAAAGATAGATTTTTAAGCCTATATAAAATATTTTTATATGCAGTTTACGAATGAAAATCTACCAGTTTATTTTAAATAATGTATACTAGTGGCTAATGTGGTTAATAAACTTATTTAAATTATTTGGTTACTAAAAGATATTTTTAAAAGGAAGAATGGTTTAAATTAAATAATTAGCTAATTAAATCTATCAAATGGGAATTTAATTGTTCGATTTATTCGAATATCAATAAAACCTTATAATGTTTGTTACAAGGTTTAAAAATCGTGAAAACATGCTGGAATGGAAATAGATTACAAAACAAAAGCAAAGATAAGATCTTCTCACTCAATCGGAATTGATAGAATTTTAAATTATTGATTGATTGTTTGGATGTGATAGTATATATGATAGTATGTATATATATATTGGAGTGATTGATTTCCTGCATTATATATCGGATGAGACCCTATTGCACCATGCATAATAGAGGATGACCCTTTATTCCGCGATATCCCGCCTTGAAGAGGGATTGGTATTTTATATTGTGCTAACATCTGTGGATGCAGGAAAATAGGTTGGGCGGAATCCAACTGAACTCCTCAAATTGTTTAAATTTATTTCATATGCTATGATATGATTACTGATAATATGTGATTGATTATATTGTAAATTGAAATTATTGAAGGCTATGGTTTGGCCAAATATATTCTGGATTTTAAAATACCAAAAATATAAAATTGGACTTTTGGAAATTAAAGTAGAAAATTTTAAGTAAATTTATTTTAGAGAATTGGATAAATTTAAAAGAAGAAAACTTGGAAAGGATAAAAGTTGATTTTTGAAATCCTATTGAATAAATTCCAAGTATGGGGAAAAGATTTTAATAAATGGAAATAAATGGATTTTGAGTAGTATTGTTTAAAAGTTAAAGAATTTATTTTAAAATTCAGATTTTAAAATCTAAATAAAGGCATGAATATTGGATTAATGGGTTTTGAAATAAATTTGGATAAATAAAGGAGTAATCTTTAAATGAAGTAAATGTTGGAAATCAATTTGAGTATTTGAAACTGTGTTTCGAAAGAAGGATGAGACTGTGCAATTTATAAACTGGATTTATAAAGTGGAATAAGATATCAGTGGATAATTGGAAAAAAATAAATTCATGATGGAATTTATAAAGGAATACATAATTTGTTTTGAAAATAAATATAGGTTTATTTTTAAAAGCGTGGAAAGGAAATTTACGAATTCGGGATGTAAACTAAGATATATCGAGAAGGATTTATTGATTGATTTAAATGATTATTTTGGTATGGAAAGTAAATTTTTCCTTGGAAAGCCAAGTATTGTTTCCAAAGTAGGTTTTTAAAAGTTCTGAAGATGTTTTAAAAAAGAATGTTCTTGGGGAAAATTATTTTTAAATTTTTAAAGTAAATATTTGTTAAGTAATTATAGAAGTGGTTATTTTAAAGATTTAACTAATATTTGGTTTAGAAGATGGTTATTTAAATAATTATATTTTATCTAATAGTTTTTATTTTAAAAATTAGTTTGGTCTTAAGTTTTATATGAGATATTAGTATAAAAATTTCGTAACTAATAATTTAAATTAAGTGTTTAAAATAGTTTTTATTTTAAATGTTTCTAAGTATATATATTTTTGGATAAGTGATTTAAATTATTTTAAAAGTCTAAAGTGTTCGGATTTGGCAAATTTTCCAGTGGAAATAAACAATATTTGGAAATTTATTCCACGAGAGGAAAGTGATTTGAAAATTGTTTTTAAAGGGTTGAAGTGTGAAAATATATCATGCGAAGATATTTTAAATAAATAATTTTGGAAAAATTATTTGAATTTGGTGGTCGTTTATGGATGTCAATTGATAGCTAATTAACCGACTATCAATATTGGCCTTTATGATGGCATTTGAATTTCGATGTGACCGCGGGTCGGATTCCAAATGGTTATCCGAAAACCACATCTAATCTTAATGATGGATCTATTGTTTAAAAATTGAAAATGGAAATTTGTTGTGAATTAATTTTGATCTGAATGTATCCACTTTTTTTAAAATAAGCGCTCATAATTTGGATTAGCCGGGAGACGACATTGAGTCATAAAGCCCATTCGAATAATGATATGACGAAATGGATAGCATTTGAAGATGTCGTTGAAGATCGGGTATCTTCGAAAGCGAAAGGATGAACTATTGATTGTCTTTGCACCGAGTTGCTCCAGTATAGAGATTACCTTATGTGATGGGGAGTCCACACGTGATTAGGGGATATCCGGATTTGCGAGGACTTCTTTCCTTAATTGGATGAAGTGCCTTCGGTTCCATTCAGACCAAGAATGGACTTGTATGGATGTATGTCTGACATTACACTTTGAGATATAAAGCTGATTTCTATCAAATACATTTTTGTTTGGTGGCAGAGAATTTATTCTCTTAGCTTAACACCCTTTTCTGAGATGTACGAGCTCAGAGGTTATGTAGTTGATGGTTATTAGTGATATATTCCCAATTTGGTAATGTGGCATGCTAAGTGTTGATCGAAGCATGGCTTTTGTGAAAAGTGTAGCTTTGTGGGACGAGACTTCGTTGAACCTCACACCCTGGAAATGGTTGGAACAGGAAAGGATGCAGCAAGGTTATGGGGGTCACGTCCCTCAGGGTATGTGAATTTCCTTCTGGATAAAAAGTGGTATCTGGTATGAAGCCCAGATATTTGACTTGTGTGGATAAAAAGTGGTATTCTGGTATGGAGCCTAGATCATTTACTTATGTGGTTGTCGGTTGTTAAGGCGCCTCGGTAAAGGTCGGCCTAGACTAGGGAATGGCATACTCGTGACAGTTAGTTACCTAGTTACAGAGGTAACCTGACCTTGTGTTGGTAGAGATTCGGTTAGGTTCTCACGGCGTCCCTCCAGAGGCGTACCCTTTTCGGAAAGGAAGTTCCTTAGCCTTGACCATTTGTTGGAAATCCAAACAAAATAATACGAGCCCTTTACGTTTGTAGTTGTAGAACCTGCCACCTCAGATGATAGCTATAGTAGGCATAATATAATGGTACCTATGCTGGCTAAGATGAAAATTATACTTTCAAAATGTTTTCCACACTATGCACTAATAATAATATCAAAAGGATTTTTACGTATCAAGAATGTTTGACTATCATAAGAAGAAATCTCCCCTAAGTATGCGATTGCATTGTGTGTATGTCGGGAGGCCTTATGGTAATTTCATTTTCCAAAAAGCATAATGGATTTCGTTTCCTTTTCTTTTGTGCAAATAACAATTTTAAGATCTCACACCAGTCGCATGACTGACACGGAGTTTATTGTTCCCTTTCTAAACTCTAAGTTCCCCTAATTTTCCACATGGGCAACCTAGAGTCAGGTTATCGTTATTTCTAGAGCTAAGCAAGGAAAGTATGCTATGGGGATCAGGAGACAAGATTAATAGCAAGACGTATCACACGTATATGGTGTCATTTTCTTGGTTGTATTCCATTATTGTGTTGTATATTGACTCTTATGATGTGATGTATAAACAGATATTGTTCTTTTGTTTTTAAAGATTAGACATTTATTTATTATATTTTGTTCCACTATGATTGTGAGGTTTTGATATTGTTCTATTTCTTCTTCTACTTTCTTCTTCTTTAACCCTAACGGTTCGGTTTTCTGGCATTCGATTATTCTGCATTTGATACAGTGGACGTATTAATGTCGATTTTCAGGCGTCGAAAAATTGGATCTTTACACTACTAGAGCGTATTGTAACTACATCTGTAAAGGACAGTTTTGTGAGGCCTACAATACAGATGCTCCGTCGTCTATTATGAAAACGTCAAATTTCATCCGCGCTAGCTTATACTTGTGTTCGAACATCCATTATGTACCACCTAGTGCGTACCTTGAGTACTACACGTAATCATTCTATTTACTCCCTGAATTCCGCCAACAAGGTCTACCTTGTATGGAACTCGGTCGAGGATTTTCTATTTGTGCAAAGGTCTGCTTCGTTAGGCCTACAATACAGATATTCTACTTGGTCTGTCTCTTTTCTCATCATGGCTATGGCCCCACGCAGCCCCTTAACTGATCGAAAGACCTTTCAAGAGCTAAGTGGTTGTGCCCTACTACAAACAATCTAAACATCCAATTGGCTGTACCCTTAATCCAATGTTTCGATAGTGAAAGAATCATTGGCATATTGGTTTAACTCTAGTATTTTCTGAACTCGCTCTGACTGATGATGGCTGATATCTGCATGCGATTATCCTTATGGGTCTTGCCCACTATAACCTACTCGCAAACTAGAGTACGGTGTCATATGAATATCCTACTCCATATCAACCTTTTGACTTCCTACAAAGCTCCACTTCGTTAGGCCTGCAATGCAAAAGAAGTCAAGGCATGCTCTCTTGATGGAACACCTACAAACCTGCCTCCAGGGGTGTAGCTTCATTAGGCCTGCCCCAGGGGGCTATCCTAGAGTATCCTCACGTCCCGTTGAAGTCTCGTACTTCCTTCTAGCCAAAAATTACTAAGTTGGATGTGCTCATTCTGTACTAAAAATCTACGATGAACTGCTTCGTTAGGCTCTTTATCCAGATTCCCTCCGAGTTGCTCCAAACGTACCTTACCAATTCATTAGACCCTACATCCAATCTTTTATTATGCATTTAGTTTACTTTTCTTATTCTGTTGCCTACTTATTTACCCTAATCAACATGCCCAGCCCCACCCATGTGTGACACCATTAATCCTAGGCCTGAAAGGGAATGATGTAGGTATGGGCCACTTCTATTATTTTTTCTTATTAACTTAATCAAAGATCTAAGTTTGATAAAATAAGCCTCTTCTATTTCTTTCTTTTTAATTATTTCCTACATGTTATGCGATTGTCACTTTTATATTCTTTTCTTTCTTCTATAACCTACATGTTACAAATGTAATCGCAAGTGTCTCTTTTCCATTATAGTCTATCTTCTTTTATTATGATACAAAATTCTTTTTAGTTCTCTTATATTATATTACATTCTTAGCTTAGGACTACGTCCAACTGCCATAAACTACTTATCATAATAACCGCTCTACTTTTAATTCTACTATCTGCGTAGTAAATGCAGACCTAGTCATATTTTTAGTTTATTATTTCTAGTCTTGTCAATTATTTAACTTGATTATTTCCTCTTCTTTAATTTCTTTAACGCTTCACATTTTTCTCTTTTATTGTAGGAAGTAGTTCTATTCTATTTGGCTAGTTACAAAAATTGTACTAAAATCCATTTCCATATTTTAATACTAAATAATGCCATAAACAATAACTCATAACTTTAAGAAATTTCTTTTGTTGTTGCTTTAATTATTGGATAATGCGAAATGCAACAATATCTTTATTTTGCACTAATTCGATTTTTCTTTCTTTTATTCTTGCAGTTACATTTACCCTTTTTCATATAATATTAAACTATGGAAATGTATTCTCTTTTCAAAACCAGCCAACTAATCTATCACTAACTTCCAAATCAAGTTATTAGATTTCCCTTTTTTATTTCACCCTCGAGTTTTAACAAAATTTATTGTAAATTTCTCACTTTTAGGCTTATGCCTTTCTCTATAATTTTCAAGCCTAATGTTACTTATATTTTATTGGATTCCTTTCTTTTTCCATATAAATAATATTTAAATATAAATACAATTCTCTTATAAAATTTACAGTTTCAACATAACTAACTAGTAGAACAAATTACTGAAATTAGCCAAATGTTAATTAAAATATTTAACAGGAATCTAACGATAATATATATCATCAACATAAAAGATATATAATTTAATTCCACTCATCTAAAAGAAAACACTCCAAATACCAGATCTGATTTTTAGTCCAGTTCAATTATCCATAGCCTTCCTTTTTGTAACCCTATTTGGATCTACAAACCAGAATTCGTTTGGATTCATAAATCTGGATCTAATTGAAGAAAAATAAATAGATAAACTAGAAAACCAGATCTGAAAACTCACCTCATACAGATGGCTTAATTTAGAAATCTCTTCTCTAGAATGTGAAGACCCAAAATTTTTGAGAAATAAAAATTACTTTAAAAAAAACAGGAAATGGAAAAATAAATGCCAAGAATGAATAAAGTAAATAAATGAGAAAATGATAGTTAGGGAAAAATGAAAACGGGGGAGAACAATAGCTGAGTAAAGAGGAGCATTGTATTTACATAATTTTATGTGTAAATATGTGTGTGTATTATATTAATATATATATATATATATATATATATATATATATATATATATATATATAATAGCTTGAAAATGAATATCAGAAGTGAGTGAAATAATTATGCAAGGAACAATTATCTTTAGACTGAGATGAGAAGAAAATGATTAAGTATAAGATGAATTCTAAAAAAATTCACATGACTTGTATATATGTGAATATTGAGAAGCATGGGATAATAAAATAAAATCCTCTTGGTAATTAAAGTGCCTGGAAGCCAGTTTAATATTAGCTGAGCATAAGTATAATTTTGAAATAAATCAAGAGTAAACAAATAGGCTAAAGTAATAGCTAGGAATAAGAAATAACTCAGGTGTAATGAAATTTATAGTGAAAATGAGCTACATAAAAAAAAATATGCAAGTAAATCATGCAAATTGCATGCACACAGGAAAAGCAGTAGGATAACTGCTTTTACCAGAATTAGAAACCAAGAGAAAATGGCACATTTAGCCATGAAAACACACACATAATTTTCTGAGTAATGCAAGGTTAAAATGGGTTTTTCCTTTAGTAAAACCCTAGTAAAATGATTTAAATCTAAAGGGAAAGCAGAGGTTTTCTCTGAGGGAAAAACAGAAACACATAAAAAAAAGGGGAGCTCACACTGTTTCCAAGCCTAGGCATTCTCGGGGAAAAGAAGAGAAAGGTGAGTGATAATCAATTATGAGGCTTAAGGCATTAAGACCCAAGCAAGGCCAGCCAACTATTTTATATGAAAATCATATTATGATTTCTGTAAATCCTTATTTCTGTGAATAAATATATGATGATCATGAATGTTATTTTGGTTGAATTTCTTTTGGTTGCTGTTTTGATTTGTTTTTGGTATTGACTATTTTTGTTTTGAAATTTGTTTAATCAAACATATATTCATATTATAGAAATAGATTTTTATAATTCAGTTTTATATGAAGAATAAGCAAAATGTTTTACTAAGAAATAGGATATTAAAGGGAAATGAAGTGGGCAGTGTGAATAATGAGATTCATGCTCATGCCTAGTTCATATTAAAAATGATATGAACAATGCAATGCTACAAACATATGATGATTTGTTCAGATCATGAGTCAATATGTTTTTGTGGGTTTTTCTTTAAAAAACATAACCCTATCCTATGTTCTCAGTAAAATAAATACAGCATTTCTCATGGCCACATCAGATTTATGCAAGCAGTGGGAAAAATTTCTAGAAATAAATATACATGCAGTTTTGTAAAATAAGATTAAGACAGAATGATTTTTGGATGTGCAATTTTACATGAATGCTTTGTATGATTGGATGTAAATCCTTGAGTGAGTTTAAGAAATTTTGGGGTATGTGTAATAAAAGGAAGAACATGAGCATGTCAGGAGTTTAAAAAAAGAAACCCCCCCCCCCCCGAGAAATTAAATGAGCATGGTCTCTAAATTACAAAGTAATTTAGGAGAAGTGCCTTGATCTACTCATCATCAGGTGGATGATGGGTATGTGCATGACTTTTTTAAGTCCTAAAGGCCTCTGTGCAAAGGTTAACAGAATTGAGTCCTTTGCAATACACACAAGTGTTCAGAGGCAAGAGTTTAGACCATATAAAAATGTAAAATGGAACTGGAAATGAAGGCTGTGGAATTTAAGAATTTAAATCCATAGGAGTTTTGTACATATACAATTGAACAAATTGGATGAATGACTGCTTGAATGTATGCTGGATGTATAGGTTTAAATTATGCATATGTTAAAGTTTATTAGGGAACTGGAAAGCATCAAACACCATATAATCTCTGCACAGTCATAAAAGAATTTTACAAGTTATTTTTAATATTGATTTCACTCATACCAGAATTTTATTCTGACCCTATTTATTGCCCTTGCAATATTTGGGGCGTCTCATTTTATTGAGGCAGCTCAAAATATTGTTGCAGGTAAAGAAGCATGAATAGCTTGCTTTCTTGGAAAATTAGAAGACCTGTTTGAGTTTCTAAAATGCAGTAGTTCATTATAATAAAGATAGCTAGGCAAACTTTCTTAAGCATATGTAAACCTTTCAGTATTATAGTGTCTTGGTTCATTTGAAAAGAATTTGTAAAACTTAAGTATTATATTGTGTCTTGAGCTACTGATTTAAGTAATTAAGCCAGATGATTTCTGTAGACTGTGATGAAGGAATTTATGCCATGTAATGAGATATGTGGACATACTTTCTTTAGCATATTTGATAAATTTCTGAAAGAGAGACTGCAGTGGTTTTCTTTTGATAATGCATATAGTAGAACTGTGAGGTGATGGTTGAGTCTGACCTGGGTTAGCCAGTGAGACATGGTTATGACTTATAAATTGATATAAGTCCATGAGAAGCTTGAAGTTTTAATCTACAAATCTTTCTTGCATGTCTGATTCTTTGTGTTGCAATGTATTATGAATTGATGGGAGTAAACTACTAATAGCTTTCACTTCAACCATATTAAACTATAATCAGTTGCATCAAATACAGCTTTAAGCTGTTTGCATTTGGTCTTGTTTAAATTTTAAGAGTCTGCAATATCAAAGAGTTGGGTTGAATGATAAGCATGACCACTACTTCATACCAATTTGGTTTATATCAATAGCCATTATTTAATAACCATTAGAGGTCTGCATCACAGTCTCATCTGGGCTTGATTCTTTAAATAAATTTGCTTGAACCTGATGTATGCATGTATGTGCAAAACCTTACTTGGTATGATAGATGTAACGATCCTGGATTTTAAACAAGTTTAAATTGTTAATTTATTTAATTTTTGAATTAAAAAAAATGTGTAATAATTAGTAACTTATATAAAATGTTAGTAAAAGTTTTGATAATCGAACATTTGAAAATTTTAAAACTGTAGAAATAAAGTTGTGTTGATGTTAAACAAATATTTCAAATAAATTTATAGTTATATATAAAAAAAGAAAAGAAAGATATACATACTCAAGAGTACAATATGAAAAGAAGATGTACAAGCAAATGAAGCTAAACATGTAGGCTGAGAATCAAAAGGAAATAAATATGCATGTACACTTAAAAAAAACAAAAACAAAACTAAAGTATAAACAAGTAAAAGAAAAAGCAACAAACTTCTGTAATGCAGCCGAGACAAGAATGAGCAAAGCAAGAATAAAATATGTAGGCAATGTAAATAAAGTATACAAGACAATATGAATATATATGAAATGGTACAAACCAAATAGTGCAGCCCCCAACAACACTAAACAAAGAAAAAAATACAACATATTAGTACAACATCACTGCATCATACAAATATGCATCAGCCACCCTAGAAAAGAAAGAACAAAGCTAGCTAAATAAACAAAGGCATAAATAAGAAACAAAACAAAATAAAATTAACAGCATATGTGCTGTAAGTGAAACAAGAAAAAAAAGTAAATAAAAAAATAATATATAAAGTAAGATTGCTGTAAGAATGCAAGGGAGCAAATAAACATTTCAAGCATACTTACATTTATTGCATTTACTGTCTTGCATGTACACGATCCTATCAGCACACACACTAACATTTATTAGCAAGCATGGTTTAGTTCTTTTATATATTTTAACCTGTACTTGTTTTTGCTTTAGTAGACTCAGCCTATCCTTTCACCTGCACACCATCTTTCCTATGTACACTTGAGTAGTTGTTTCATTTTCGTTTAAATCTTAGTAAAGAACTGAAAAAAAAAGAGAAAAAAAAAGAAAACATCACTTTTATTCAAAATTGATAAAGATTTGCTGAGAAAGGAAACCAGAAAACAAGAAAAAATTTAAACATCATCATATTGCAAGTTAAAAACAACGAAAGCAAGAAGATTAGGAGGTAGATCAAAGCAAAATAATTTCCAGTTTTTAAAAAAAAAGCTCAACCTGTTTCAGTCAAAGAAGCTCTGTTTTGTTTCTGGGAAAAAAACAGGTGAGCAACCTTTCAACTTTTGATTCATTTCTGTATTGATGCTTGGAAAATTCTGTGATGATGATCTGCATGCATATGTTTATATAAGTAGTGCCTGTGTATTTGAATGTATTTGAGTATGCATGTCTAGTTTACCTGTGCCTCTCTGTTTGCTTTATGATTTCAAAGGTTTTAAAACAAAAAAAAATTTCAAACTCTCCATTTAATCACTGCGAAACTATGGTGTTCAAATCAAGCTAGTTTAGTTTTAGACATCATCTAGTTTTTAAAATAAGTTCTAGTATTCTAAGTTTAGAAAAGTACTGGAAACAAGAAATACAGTTAAAACCTTAACTATGTGATAAATTCGAACATGATGAATTGCGAATTTAATTTTATGACTTGAATCTTTATTCAAAAGTAGGATTTTTAAAACAAGGATGATGATTTTTAAGTAAGTATTCAGGGTGAAATTCGAAAATGAACAAAAGTTGCATCTTTAACAATTCCTGTTGTTTTAACAAATCTTAGGTTTTGAGATTTGTTGCATAGCCAGATCGGTAATACATGAACCTAAGAAAAATGAAAAGAAATTATTCGATGTGAGGATTTTGGGGTTGATTTGAAAGTAGGGTTTTGGTTCGAGTTTTTTTTTTGGGTCTGTTTGCTCGTTGATTTCGCCACTCTGGTTCGACCAAGCTGCACGCAGTTTTGGATGAAGAACGTAGGGTGGGTAGCGAAGCCTTGGCCGGAAGTGTAGAGGTTCAGGTGGTAGGAGCTTCAAAGACGTGGCAGTTTCAGTTGGGTGCTGTTGATTTCAGTTTTCGACCTGAAGACGAAATTTCGAATCGAGATGGAATCATGATATCTTGATGGTCGTGGATGATGTCGAAGTTGTTTTCGACTTGTCGGAGATCAGAGGAATGGCCGGGGGATGGTGGCGCACCTGTGCACGTGCACGGTGTGGCGTTCGTGTCAGTGAGTTTGGGTTTGAAACAGTTTGGGGAAGAAGAGAAAATGTACTTGGTCGTACTCAATACAATTGCGTGTTTTACTTGAAAAACTGGGAAGTAGAGCTCGTGTGATTGCTCAAGTTTCTTAGTTTTGGCTTAGGAATTTTGGAGGGTCTGCCCGAGTTTTTCGTGTACATGTGTTCGAGTCGCTTAAATATAATTACCAGATTTTAAACTTGAGAAGAAGCATCGCTCAGGGTATTGGAATTTTACAACCAGGTTTAAAAAGAAAAATAAATGTACTAAGTTCCAAGTAAAGTTAATCAAGTTCAAGATAAAAGTATTTATTGATTTCAATATAAACATGAAGTCATAGGGATTGAAATTTAAATTGCTTTGGATTTGAAGAATTTATCTCTATTGTTTCAAAATTAGGGGGGTGGAATTTGGTAACGATTAAGATGAGGGTAATTTAAACCTTAATAAATAAAAGACCTTAAGTGTTATAAATAAGTTAATTATCTTCTTTCCATTTAAATGATAATTAAAGAAGTTCATTAAGAGTCAATTAATAAAAAGGATAATTACATTAATTGAGGATTAATGATTACTAGTTAATTAACTTATGATTGAAAGATAATTAATTAAAGTGAAATGATTAAGGTTAATAAATGAATGAAAGTGAGTAAGTAATTAATTTACTTGGAAATAAATTGAATTAATTTAGGATTAAATAATTAATTAATTCCATTTTAAAAGATTGTTGAATGCTTGAATTTATTGTATGAGATGCGTTGAATCGATTATCCTATCTGATTTATGATATTTTGTTCTGTGTATCGAGCTGTGTACAAGTTATTCATTTATTTACAATTGCATATTATCTGTGAATCTGTGAATGAACGATAAGCGTTATAGTTTATATCGCTTATCAACTATACTTCTATGTTTTGATCTGTGATGATTGAATGATGTCGTACTATTGTGTTAAACCCCTGGACTACACCATACACAGACAAATATGGATTTCACGAGGAAATCGATTAAGTCACAGATTTTTGAAAATAGTTTTGGATTTGAATTTTTAAATTCAAATGGTTTGAAAATGAGATTGGGTTTAAAATGAAAAGCTTTTGAAATGAAATTTCAAAGATGAAATTTATTTTTGAATAACTTGATTAAAATTTTGGAATTTAAATAATTTGATTTAAATTTGAATTCCAAAGTGTGAAACTGAATACTATGATTTAAAACTAGGGATTAAAGATGTTATACCAGTTATATATGGGTTAAACTATTTTAAAAATATTGATTTCGAAATATGAATATAATTCAGGAACTTTAACTCGTGTAAATGTAATTGGATTTTTTCACAGCGAAAACTGTTTGTTTCACATAGTAAAAGCTTTCACCTAATAAATGAACGTCTAATTTGTGTTAAAATGAATTTCAAGTTTGAAAATGAAAATAACTTCCAAGTTATCGAAACGGTTTGAAATTATAAGTTGAATCTTTAATTTAAAGATTTAACGAGTTAATACAATTGAAATGAAATTGTTTTGGAAATCTATGAATTGATCTTTGTGAAATAAATCTTTTTTTTAAAGATTTGAAATGGTAATTTGTTTAAACCATTTGAAAGAAAGGTTTGGGTTTTAAGTTGTGGCTTAATTGAAATCCCAATATCCATAAGTTTTTAAATATTGCGCTCACTATTCGGTTTAGCCGGGAGAGGACCTTTGTGTCATATCCCATTCCGAATATGTGACACGTCGTTATGGATAGCATTTGAAGACCGATGATGAAGATCGGATATTTTCGAAAACGTAAGGACAACTCGTCGAATGTCTTTGCATCGACTGGTCCCCGGTATAGAGACTCCATATGTGATGGGAAGTCCGATTGTAATTAGTAAATATCCGGATTTCAAAGGCTTCTTCGGAAGTGCCTTCGGTTCTGTTCGAACCCAGAACAGACTTGTATGGATTGTGTGTCTGACATTACAATTTGAGATATAAAGCAGATTTCTTTCAAATACATTTCTGTCGGTGGCGGAGAATTTATTCTTTTAGCTTAACACCCTTCTCTGAGACGTACGAGCTCAGAGGTTATGTAGTTGATGGTTATCAGCGATATATTCCCAATTTGGTAATGTGACATGCTGAGTGTTGCTGTGAAATGATCATTGTGTTGATCATTTGTGATAAGATCATTTGTTTGATCGTTTATCTTTGTGATCATTTCTATGATCATTTGTTGACCCAAAACACAGCTTTTGTATAAAGCGTGTTTTTGTGGACGAGACTTCGTCGAGCCTTACACCCCGAAATGGTCAAAACAGGAAAGATACAGCAAGGTTATTGGGGGTAGCACCCCTTAGGGTATGTGCATTTCCTTCTGGATAGAAGTGGTATCATGGTATGGAGCCCAAATACTTAACTTATGTTAATATCGCAGATATATATATATTACTTTGTGATTTGTTGCTGGGGCCCCGGTTAAAGGTTGTTACAACCGGGAGGTGGCATACTCGTGTCAGTAGTTACCCAGTTAGGGGTAACCCGGCCTTGTGTTGGCAGAGATCTGGTTTGGTTCTCGGGGACGTCCTTCCCGAGGCGTTCTCATGTGGCAATGGGAAGTTCCTTGGCCTGACCATTTGTTGGAAATCCAAAGAAACAATACGATCTTGTACGGTTTTAGCTGTATAACCTGCTATTGAACATGGTAGCTATAGTAGACATAAGTGCGGAATGCCTATGCTAGCTAAGATTTATATCTTTATTTTCGAAATGAATTTTTCCTACACTATGCACTAGTAATAATATCAAATGTTTCTTTTTAATGCGTATCAAGCATCTTTGACTATCATAAGGAGAAATCTCCTCCGATTCTGCGTTTGCATTGTGTGTGTGTGCGGGAGGCCTTATGGTAGTCTCATTTTAAAAAAAAAACATTGCGAATTGACTTTGAAAATCTTTTGTTGAATGTCTTAAAAGATAAACTGTTTTGTTACTCACACCAGTCCCACGACTGATCCAGAGTTTATTGTTTCTTTCCTAAACTCTGGGTGCTCATTATTTTCTACACGAGCAGTCTAGAGTTTGGGTTTTTCAGATAGTCAGATGTAGTGGATTATTTGGAGTTAGTTGAGCTATTGTTGGATTGGTTCTTGGAGATGGAGTTGCAGTTCTCGGAGTTCTCTTTTGAAGACTATCTTAGAGTTATATTGTTCCACTGCTATTTATTGTATCATATCTCTGATGTATATTGATATCTATTGGATCATCTGTTGTATCAGATATTGTATCAAAGCTGTATATCAATGTATTATTCTTTTATTCCGCTGTGTTATTTACTTAATGTTGTTATAAGCTCCGGCGAATCGGATTTGAACGGTCGAATCTATGGCATTCGAATACGATTTGAAGTATGGATGTCGATTTTCGAGCGAGCAAAATTCGAGTCGTTACATTTGGTATCAGAGCTAAGGTGAAACTTTAGCTCAGGAGTATAACACATTAAGTAGCTCATTAGAGATAGGGTGAAGTATCCCTAGAATGAGTAATCCATAAGATATCCGTTTGAATGCCTCAGTAAATTCTCTTACTATCCACTAATAGTGAGTACGAGTGCGAGAAGAGAACGAGATAGGGGACAGGTAAATACGACTACAAATGGTCAATATCCTGTAACGACAGTGGAAACAATCTTTTCTCTATCAATCTCTTTTGTTCAACGTCTCTTTTCAATTCTTTGATAGTTCTTGGTAGATCCAAGAAGGAAATCTGATATATCAGTTAGGGACATAAACTCCAATTTGGCCAGAATTGTTGTTTTGATGAATTGGTTGCTTTGATTGCTATGGTTGATAGGTATACTTTAGTTTTAAACTAAAATTTTTTTTGTATCCATATATCTGTCTATTTTTAGGTCCCTATATATTCTACGAATGGTTAGTTATCCCTTCGAACTGACCGATGCTCCTGCATGTTTCGTAGATTTGATGACCCGAGTATCCTATGTTGTATTATATGAGTTTGTTCTTATATCTATTGTTGATATTCTGATTTAGTAAGCCAAATGCAGAATAGATATCTAGTTTGACATGGATAATTGTTTCTCTACCTTTCGTCTATCTCCGTTATCTCTCTCTGGCGAATTTCGAGGACGAAATTCTTTTCAAGGGGGGAAGTCTGTAACGATCCCGGATTTTAAACAAGTTTAAATTTTTAATTAATTTAATTTTTGAATTAAAAAAAATTGTGTAATAATTAGTAACTTATATAAAATGTTAGTAAAATTTTTAATAATCGAACATTTGAAAATTTTAAAACTGTAGAAATGAAGTTGTGTTGATGTTAAACAAATATTTCAAATAAATTTATAGTTATATATAAAAAAAAGAAAGATATACATACTCAAGAGTACAATATGAAAAGAAGATGTACAAGCAAATGAAGCTAAACATGTAGGCTGAGAATCAAAAGGAAATAAATATGCATGTACACTTAAAAAAAACAAAAACAAAACTAAAGTATAAACAAGTAAAAGAAAAAGCAACAAACTTCTGTAATGCAGCCGAGACAAGAATGAGAAAAGCAAGAATAAAATATGTAGGCAATGTAAATAAAGTATACAAGACAATATGAATATATATGAAATGGTACAAACCAAATAGTGCAGCCCCCAACAACACTAAACAAAGAAAAAAATACAACATATTAGTACAACATCACTGCATAATACAAATATGCATCAGCCACCCTAGAAAAGAAAGAACAAAGCTAGCTAAATAAACAAAGGCATAAATAAGAAACAAAACAAAGTAAAATTAACAGCATATGTGCTGTAAGTGAAACAAGAAAAAAAAGTAAATAAAAAAATAATATATAAAGTAAGATTGCTGTAAGAATGCAAGGGAGCAAATAAACATTTCAAACATACTTACATTTAATGCATTTACTGTCTTGCATGTACACGATCCTATCAGCACACACACTAACATTTATTAGCAAGCATGGTTTAGTTCTTTTATATATTTTAACCTGTACTTGTTTTTGCTTTAGTAGACTCAGCCTATCCTTTCACCTGCACACCATCTTTCCTATGTACACTTGAGTAGTTGTTTCATTTTCGTTTAAATCTTAGTAAAGAACTGAAAAAAAAGAGAAAAGAAAAAGAAAACATCACTTTTATTCAAAGTTGATAAAGATTTGCTGAGAAAGGAAACCAGAAAAAAAGAAAAAATTTAAACATCATCATATTGCAAGTTAAAAACAACGAAAGCAAGAAGATTAGGAGGTAGATCAAAGCAAAATAATTTCCAGTTTTAAAAAAAAAAAGCTCAACCTGTTTCAGTCAAAGAAGCTCTATTTTGTTTCTGGGAAAAAAAACAGGTGAGCAACCTTTCAACTTTTGATTCATTTTTGTATTGATGCTTGGAAAATTCTGTGATGATGGTCTGCATGCATATGTTTATATAAGTAGTGCCTGTGTATATGAATGTATTTGAGTATGCATGTCTAGTTTAACTGTGCCTCTCTGTTTTCTTTAAGATTTCAAAGGTTTTAAAACAAATTTTTTTTTCAAACTCTCCATTTAATCACTGCGAAACTATGGTGTTCAAATCAAGCCAGTTTAGTTTTAGACATCATCTAGTTTTTAAAACAAGTTCTAGTATTCTAAGTTTAGAAAAGTACTGGAAATAAGAAATACAGTTAAAACCTTAACTATGTGATAAATTCGAACATGATGAATTGTGAATTTAATTTTATAACTTGAATCTTTATTCAAAAGTAGGATTTTTAAAACAAGGATGATGATTTTTAAGTAAGTATTCAGGGTGAAATTCAAAAATGAACAAAAGTTGCATCTTTAACAATTCCTGTTGTATTAACAAATCTTAGGTTTTGAGATTTGTTGCATAGCCAGATCGGTAATACATGAACCTAAGAAAAATGAAAAGAAATTATTCGATGTGAGGATTTTGGGGTTGATTTGAAAGTAGGGTTTTGGTTCGAGTTTTTTTTTTTTTTTGGGTCTGTTTGCTCGGTGATTTCGCCACTCTGGGTCGACCGAGCTGCACGCAGTTTTGGATGAAGAACGTAGGGTGGGTAGCGAAGCCTTGGCCAGAAGTGTAGAGGTTCAGGTGGTCGGAGCTTCGAAGACATGGCAGTTTCAGGTGGGTGCTGTTGATTTCAGTTTTCGACCTGAAGACGAAATTTCGAATCGAGATGGAATCATGATATCTTGATGGTCGTGGATGATGTCGAAGTTGTTTTCGACTTGTCGGAGATCAGAGGAATGGCCAGGGGATGGTGGCGCACCTGTGCACGTGCACGGTGTGGCGTTCGTGTCAGTGAGTTTGGGTTTGAAACAGTTTGGGGAAGAAGAGAAAATGTACTTGGTCGTACTCAATACAATTGCGTGTTTTACTTGATAAACTGGGAAGTAGAGCTCGTGTGATTGCTCAAGTTTCTTAGTTTTGGCTTAGGAATTTTGGAGGGTCTGCCCGAGTTTTTCGTGTACATGTGTTCGTGTCGCTTAAATATAATTACCAGATTTTAAACTTGAGAAGAAGCATGGCTCAGGGTATTGGAATTTTACAACCAGGTTTAAAAAGAAAAATAAATGTACTAAGTTCCAAAGTAAAGTTAATCAAGTTCAAGATAAAAGTATTTATTTATTTCAATATAAACATGAAGTCATAGGGATTGAAATTTAAATTGCTTTGGATTTGAAGAATTTATCTCTATTGTTTCAAAATTAGGGGGGTGGAATTTGGTAACGATTAAGATGAAGGTAATTTAAACCTTAATAAATAAAAGACCTTAAGTGTTATAAATAAGTTAATTATCTTCTTTCCATTTAAATAATAATTAAAGAAGTTCATTAAGAGTCAATTAATAAAAAGGATAATTACATTAATTGAGGATTAATGATTACTAGTTAATTAACTTATGATTGAAAGATAATTAATTAAAGTGAAATGATTAAGGTTAATAAATGAATGAAAGTGAGGAAGTAATTAATTTACTTGGAAATAAACTGAATTAATTTAGGATTAAATAATTAATTAATTCCATTTCAAAAGATTATTGAATGCTTGAATTTATTGTATGAGATGCCTTGAATCGATTATCCTATCTGATTTATGATACTTTGTTCTGTGTATCGAGTTGTGTACAAGTTATTCATTTATTTACAATTGCATATTATCTGTGAATCTGTGAATGAACGATAAGCGTTATAGTTTATATCGCTTATCAACTATACTTCTATGTTTTGATCTGTGATGATTGAATGATGTCGTACTATTGTGTTAAACCCCTGGACTACACTATACACACACAAATATGGATTTCACGAGGAAATCGATTAAGTCACAGATTTTTGAAAATAGTTTTGGATTTGAATTTTTAAATTCAAATGGTTTGAAAATGAGATTGGGTTTAAAATGAAAAGCTTTTGAAATGAAATTTCAGAGATGAAATTTATTTTTGAATAACTTGATTAAAATTTTGGAATTTAAATAATTTGATTTAAATTTGAATTCCAAAGTGTGAAACTGAATACTATGATTTAAAACTAGGGATTAAAGATGTTATACCAGTTATATATGGGTTAAACTATTTTAAAAATATTGATTTTGAAATATGAATATAATTCAGGAACTTTAACTCGTGTAAATGTAATTGGATTTTTTGAAACGAAAACTGTTTGTTTCACATAGTAAAAGCTTTCACCTAATAAATGAACGTCTAATTTGTGTTAGAAAGATTTTCAAGTTTGAAAATGAAAATAACTTCCAAGTTATCGAAACGGTTTGAAATTATAAGTTGAATCTTTAATTTAAAGATTTAACGAGTTAATACAACTGAAATGAAATTGTTTTGGAAATCTATGAATTGATCTTTGTGAAATAAATCTTTTTGTTTAAAGATTTGAAAAGGTAATTTGTTTAAACCATTTGAAAGAAAGGTTTGGGTTTTAAGTTGTGGCTTAATTGAAATCCCAATATCCATAAGTTTTTAAATATTGCGCTCACTATTCGGTTTAGCCGGGAGAGGACCTTTATGTCGTATAACCCCTTCCGAATATGTGACACGTCGTTATGGATAGCATTTGAAGACCGGTGATGAAGACCGGATATTTTCGAAAATGTAAGGACAACTCGTCGAATGTCTTTGCATCGACTGGTCCCCGGTATAGAGACTCCATATGTGATGGGAAGTCCGATTGTAATTTGTGAATATCCGGATTTCAAAGGCTTCTTCGGAAGTGCCTTCGGTTCTGTTCGAACCCAGAACAGACTTGTATGGATTGTGTGTCTGACATTACAATTTGAGATATAATGCAGATTTCTTTCAAATACATTTCTGTTGGTGGCGGAGAATTTATTCTTTTAGCTTAACACCCTTCTCTGAGACGTACGAGCTCAGAGGTTATGTAGTTGAAGGTTATCAGCGATATATTCCCAATTTGGTAATGTGACATGCTGAGTGTTGCTGTGAAATGATCATTGTGTTGATCATTTGTGATAAGATCATTTGTTTGATCGTTTATCTTTGTGATCATTTCTATGATCATTTGTTGACCCAAAACACAGCTTTTGTATAAAGAATGTTTTTGTGGACGAGACTTCGTCGAGCCTTACACCCCGAAATGGTCAAAACAGGAAAGATGCAGCAAGGTTATTGGGGGTAGCACCCCTTAGGGTATGTGCATTTCCTTCTGGATAGAAGTGGTATCATGGTATGGAGCCCAGATACTTAACTTATGTTGATATCGTAGATATATATATATTACTTTGTGATTTGTTGCTGGGGCCCCGGTTAAAGGTTGTTACAACCGGGAGGTGGCATACTCGTGTCAGTAGTTACCCAGTTAGGGGTAACCCGGCCATGTGTTGGCAGAGATCCGGTTTGGTTCTCGGGGACGTCCTTCCAGAGGCGTTCTCATGTGGCAATGGGAAGTTCCTTGGCCTGACCATTTGTTGGAAATCCAAAGAAACAATACGATCTTGTACGGTTTTGGTTGTATAACCTGCCATGGAATGTGGCGGTAACCTGCTATTGAACATGGTAGCTATAGTAGACATAAGTGCGGAATGCCTATGCTGGCTAAGATTTATATCTTTATTTTCGAAATGAATTTTTCCTACACTATGCACTAGTAATAATATCAAATGTTTCTTTTTAATGCGTATTAAGCATATTTGACTATCATAAGAAGAAATCTCCTCCGATTCTGTGTTTGCATTGTGTGTGTGTGCGTGAGGCCTTATGGTAGTCTCATTTTAAAAAAAACATTGCGAATTGACTTTGAAAATCTTTTGTTGAATGTTTTAAAAGATAAACTGTTTTGTTGCTCACACCAGTCCCACGACTGATCCAGAGTTTATTGTTTCTTTCCTAAACTCTGGGTGCTCATTATTTTCTACACGAGCAGTCTAGAGTTTGGGTTTTTCAGATAGTCAGATGTAGTGGATTATTTGGAGTTAGTTGAGCTATTGTTGGATTGGTTCTTGGAGATGGAGTTGCAGTTCTCGGAGTTCTCTTTTGAAGACTATCTTAGAGTTATATTGTTCCGCTGCTATTTATTGTATCATATCTCTGATGTATATTGATATCTATTGGATCATCTGTTGTATCAGATATTGTATCAAAGCTGTATATCAATGTATTATTCTTTCATCCGCTGTGTTATTTACTTAATGTTGTTATAAGCTCCGGCGAATCGGATTTGAACGGTCGAATCTATGACATTCGAATACGATTTGAAGTATGGATGTCGATTTTCGAGCGGGCAAAATTCGAGTCGTTACACTAGAACAAGTTAGCATTTTACTTGCATGTAGTTTTTCTTCTGCCTGGTTTATAATATTCTTACCACCAAAATGTTCATAAGATTACTAGCAATATTATAAATTAAGACATTAGTATATTTACCAGACATTAAAAGAATTAGATTAAATGAAAACTCTAGAAAATAGTACAAATGACAATATGAGGAATTAATACTTTATTTTTGTATTAGTCAATCTTGAGTCTCTTTAAGGTGATAATATCTATATTTAGTATTAATCAATCTTGAGACAGTGAAAAGATATGAGTGTAGAAATAAGCTATGTGACACAAGACATTTCAATTATGAAAAATATTGTGTGAATTAAAATTCTTTGCTACTTTAACCACTCTGATTTGCAAGGAAACATTTATATATCCTCACATATATAAATGATAGGAATTGACATAAACACTGATATATTTATATTAGTAAAAATCAGGATCTTGGGAGAATGAATTTAAAGAAGTGATCACTTATATATATATATATATATATATATATATATATATATATATATATGGGGGAAAAAATCACAATTTTTTTTGAGTATAATGAAGAGGGTCACTTCAGTTGGTATCAGAGCTATGTTGTTAAAACATAGCATAAATATATTATCCAATCTCCTTGTATGGATAAAAATATACATATATATAAAGTATACATACAATAATGATAGAAATCAATATCCACAATAGAAATAAATTGCAGAAAATAATTAAATAGGACTTATGACTAACTAGCTATGCAATTGAATAGTGAAACATGGTAGGAAGACCCCCAAGCACTGGAGCAGGACCCTCAAATGTTGTACCATTGGTTAATTTGCAAGATATGGTGAGAGCATTAAGGGAGGGAGCAGTGCAGAGGGAAGAAAATTCTCATGAGGAATTAGCTAAGTTATTGAAGACATTTTCAAATTTAGGAGGCAAGGATTTTGAAGGCACTGAAGGAGTAATGGGAGTGCAGACATGGTTGAGAAATTTGGAAAGAATATTTGCAGACATGTAAATTAATGATCAAAGAAAGAGGCAGATAGCTTCAAGGAGACTCAAAGGAGCAGCATTGGATTGGTGGGAGGTGATCATCACAGGGAGGCCAGAAAATGAGATAACATGGGATCAATTCAAGGAAATGCTTGAGGCAAGGTTTGTTCCAGCAACAGCTAAGGCAACAATTCTTGAGGAATTCATAAGGCTGAGGCAAGGATCAATGAGTGTGACTGAATACACTCAAAAATTTGAAAGTTTGTCTAAGTATGGAACAATGCTCATAGGAAATGAAGAATTAAAGAATTCAAGATTCATTCAAGGACTCAATGCAAGTTTGAGTAGGGCAATGTTACCATACAAAGACAGGACATTTGATCAAGTCATAGATCTTACTCTTTCCTTTGAACAACATGACAATGCCAGAGAAAAGTTTAGGAGTATGAGGGCAAATAGTCAAAAGAAAGGGAAAAATAGGACACATCCTTATGATAAAAAGAACGCAAACAGGAAAGTTGAAGGAGCAACTAGTGGGGAAGCTAAGAAGAAGATTACTTGTTATAACTGTGGCAAAGAAGGACACATGAGTAATAGGTGTCAAGAAGCTAAGAAGGCACCATTTAGCTGCTATAACTACGGGAAAGAAGGTCATATTAAAAGAAACTGCCCAGAGTTTAAAAAGGGAGCAAAGGTAGGAGCATTGGAAACAAAGGCAAAGGCAAATGCAGCAGGAAGCTCTGGACAATTGGAAGGTATACTTCTAATTAAAAGTTACCCGATCACAGTTATATATGACACTGAAGCCACACATTCTCTAATATCACAAGACATAGTGGGTAAATTAGCTCTCACATGCAACAAAGTTGAAAAACCCTTGTTTATTCAAAGTCCCTTGGGTAGCTCTTGTTTGCTAGGATTAAAATGTTTGGGAGTAGAATTAAACATAGGGGGAAATGTGTTTAAATCTGATTTGTTTGTATTGAAATACCCTGGAATAGGAATTATTTTAGGGGTAGATTGGTTGAGTAAATTCAAAGAAATATTGAATTTAGAAAACTTCACAATATCTTTAAAAACAGAAAATGGTAAAAATTATTTTAGTCATGAGTGGAATAGCTAAAACAAATTGCCTTAATCACATATGGAGTATGACTGAAAAGGAATTAATTTTGGAAGATATAGAAGTGGTAAGAGAATATCCAGACGTTTTTGGAGAAGTAGTAGGGGTACCAAACAATAGACCAGTTGAATTTCAAATAAGGTTGATTCCTGCATCGAGTCCTATCATCAAGAAGCCTACTAGAATGAGCCCAAAAGAATTAATAGAATTGAAACTACAGCTGGAAGAATTGGAACAGAAAGGCTTTATAAGGCCTAGCAGTTCAAACTGGGGTTCTCCAGTGGTGTTTGTGAAAAAAGCATGATGGTACACTAAGAATGTGTATTGATTATAGGGAACTAAATATAGTCACCATCAAGAACAAATACCCACTCCCCAGAATTGATGATTTATTTGGTCAATTAAATGGAGAAAAGGTCTTCTCAAGGCTAGATTTAGCCTCTGGGTTTCATCAGATGAAAGTAGAGGAAGAAAGCATTAAGTACACTGCCTTCAATACAAGGTATGGATTGTATGAATTTTTGGTGATGCCTTTTGGATTGAAAAACGCACCATCATATTTTGTAGATTTAATGAATAGAAAATTTAGGGATTTTCTGGATAAATTTGTGGTTGTCTTTATTGATGATATATTAGTGTACTCAAAGTCATAAGAGGAGCATGCAAGGCACTTGCATCTGATTTTATCAAGGCTAAGAGCACACAATTTAAAAGCAAAATTCAATAAGTGCATATTTTGGCAGAATGAAGTAAAGTTGTTAGGACATATTATATCTCAACAAGGCATTAGGGTAGATCCAAACAAGGTCATGGCAGTTCAATCTTGGAGCAGACACAAATCAGTGACTGAGGTAAGATCATTTTTAGGAATGGCATGCTATTATAGGAGATTTATAAAAGACTTTGCAAGAATAGCCATCCCACTGACCAAGTTAACTAGAAAAGAACAACCATATGTGTGGACAGAAAAGTGTGAACAAGCATTTGTATCACTAAAGAAAGCATTGATGGAAGCTCCAGTTTTACAAGTACCAGAGGGAAATGAAGGATTAGTAGTTTACACAGATGCTAGTGGATCTGGACTAGGGACAGTGCTCATGCAACATGGTAGAGTCATAGCATATGCATCCAGGCAACTTAAGCCAAATGAAACAAGGTATGCCACACATGATTTAGAACTTGTTGCAGTAGTATATGCATTGAACTATGGAGACATTATTTGTTAGGTGCTAAGTTTGAATTGTTCACAGACCATAAGTCACTTAAATATTTGTTTTCCCAAAAAGACTTGAACATGAGGCAACATACGTGGGTAGAATTCCTAGCTGCCTATGATCTTGATATATTGTATACCCCAGGAAAAGCTAATAAAGTGGCAGATGCATTAAGTAGACACCAAGCAAAATTGGCAAGCCTAATGATGGCTGAATTCAGGGATTTGACAATCCTTAGTGAGGTGGAAGTAAAAGAAGAAATGGGGGTATTGGATAAGGCCCACAATGAGATGATTGAGTATGGTAAATTAAGCCTCATTTCTTTAAAGTCAACACTAGTTGACAAAATAGGACAAATGCAGAATCAAGATACAAGTTTGAAGGAGAAAAAGAACATGATATTACAAGGCATGACAGTGGAAAACTATGAGGTAGATGATAAAGGATACTTAAGGAAAAAGGGGAAACTCTGCGTACCCAATGTAGAGGAACTGAAGCAAGAAGTTATGAATGAACATCACAAAACAAAATATACCATACATCCAGGTGGTACAAAATTGTACCATGATCTTAAGAGGAATTACTGGTGGCCAGGGATGAAAGGAGCAGTGGCAAAATATGTGGCAAATTGCTTGACATGCCAACAGGTAAAGGCAGATTATCAAAGACCCTCAGGCCTATTGCAACCTTTGGAAGTGCCTACTTGGAAATGGGAAAGCATATCAATGGATTTTGTGGATGGTCTGCCAAGAACAAGAAGAGGCAATGATAGTATTTGGGTAGTGGTTGATAGACTTACAAAAACAACACACTTCATTCCTATAAATTCAAACAGAAATGCCCATAAACTAGCTCAATTATTTGTGAAAGAAATTGTGAGGTTGCATGGTATCCCCAAAAACATCATTAGTGATAGAGATACTTTGTTTACATCAAGATTTTGGAGTAGCTTTCAAGAAGCTATGGGGACAGAATTAAGCCTAAGTACAGCCTACCACCCACAAACAGATGGACAAACTGAAATTGTTAATAAGGTTTTAAAAGATTTTCTTAGAGCATGCATACTTGATTTTGGAGGCAACTGGGAGGATCACATTTATTTGGCTGAATTTGCTTACAATAATAGCTATCAATCAACCATAGGAATGACTCCCTTTGAAGCTTTGTATGGGAAGCCTTGTTTATCTCCTGCATGTTGGATGGAGGCAGGAGAAAGAGTGTTGCTTGGACCAGACAATGTAAAAGAAACTTCTGCAAGAATTGAATTAGTAAGGCAAAGAATGAGAATAGCCCAAGAGAGACAGAAAGCTTATGCAGATAAAAGGAGAAGGCCAGTAGAATTTGAGGTGGGAGACTATGTGTTTCTCAAAGTTTCACCAATGAGGAAATTATTGAGATTTGGCAAAACAGGGAAACTGTCACCAAGGTATATAGGACCATATGAAATTGTTCAAAGAATAGGGACTTTAGCTTATAAATTAAGGTTACCAGAGGAACTAAGCAACATACATGATGTATTTCATGTATCACAATTAAGGAAATGGGTGCATGATAAGGAGACCATTCTTGAATATCCTACACATGTTGAAATTCAAGAGAATCTGGTTTATAAAAAGGAACCAGTGGGCATTGTGGCTAGAGAAGAAAAGAAATTGAGAAATAAAATAGTTAAACTAGTTAAAATCCAATGGAGTTTGGATGGAAATGACTGTACATGGGAGGCCGAAGATAGGATGAAGGATAAGTATCCTAATCTATTTTCTGCTTAAAGGTATGTGTAAAATTATAATAGTTTTAAATATTGCTTGGGTGTATTTGACTGATCTTGAATGAATGAATTTCTGATACCTTTGAAAGATACTAATGAATAAATACATAATTGTGGGACACAATTCCTTTTAGGAGGAGAGTATGTGAAGACCCAAAATTTTAGAGATATAAAAATTACTTTAAAAAAAAAACAGGAAATGGAAAAATAAATGCCAAGAATGAATAAAGTAAATAAATGAGTAAATGATAGTTAGGGAAAAATGAAAATGGGGGAGAACAATAGCTAAGTAAAGAGGAGCATTGTATTTACATAATTTTATGTGTAAATATGTATATGTATTATATTAATATATATATATATATAATAGCTTGAAAATGAATATCAGAAGTGAGTGAAATAATTATGCAAGGAATAATTATCTTTAGACAGAGATGAGAAGAAAATGATTAAGCATAAGATGAATTCTAAAAAAATTCACATGACTTGTATATATGTGAATATTGAGAAGCATGGGATAATAAAATAAAATCCTCTTGGTAATTAAAGTGCCTGGAAACCAGTTTAATATTAGCTGAGCATAAGTATAATTTTGAAATAAATCAAGAGTAAACAAATAGGCTAAAGTAATAGCTAGGAATAAGAAACAACTCAGGTGTAATGAAATTTATAGTGAAAATGAGCTACATAAAAAAAAAATATGCAAGTAAATCATGCAAATTGCATGCACACAGGAAAAGCAGTAGGAAACTGCTTTTACTAGAAATAGAAACCAAGAGAAAATGGCACATTTAGCCATGACAACACACACATAATTTTCTGAGTTATGCTAGGTTAAAATGGGTTTTTCCTTTAGTAAAACCCTAGTAAAATGATTTAAATCTAAAGGGAAAGCAGATGTTTTCTCTGAGGGAAAAACAGAAACACATAAAAAAAAAGGGGGAGCTCACACTGTTTCCAAGCCTAGGCATTCTCGGGGAAAAGAATAGAAAGGTGGGTGATAATCAATTATGAGGCTTAAGGCATTAAGATCCAGGCAAGGGCAGCCAACTATTTTATATGAAAATCATATTATGATTTCTGTAAATCCTTATTTCTGTGAATAAATATATGATGATCATGAATGTTATTTTGGTTGAATTTCTTTTGGTTGCTGTTTTGATTTGTTTTTGGTATTGACTATTTTTATTTTGAAATTTGTTTAATCAAACATATATTCATATTATAGAAATAGATTTTTATAATTCAGTTTTATATGAAGAATAAGCAAAAAAATTTACAAAGAAATAGGATATTAAAGGGAAATGAAGTGGGCAGTGTAACAACCCGCATATTTATCGAGTTACATTTAAATATTTTTATTTAAATATTAAATCGTTAATCGGATTTTGGTCCGAAAAACTACTTTTTGCAAACGGTCAAATTAGGACTCGAGACCACTTCCATTGAGTTCGAAATGTCGTTTACAACTTTTTAAGTATAAACATCGATAGGTTTGGAGTTAGTGAAATTTCACTAACTTTTCCCGCTTTGGACTTTGGGTTAGTTTAGCCTATTAAGCCCAAGTTCCAACCCTCTTCTCCTCACTCTTCATAAATTTCCTAACTAACTCAAGCTTTAGCATTAATGGTGAAGAGAATGGGAAATTAAAACTCCAAGCTCAAATTCAATTGCAACTCCATCATTCAACTCCAAATTCAAGTAGAAGATATTGGATTCAAGCTTTGGATTGCTTCTCCTTGCTTTCAAGCTTCATCTTCATAAATTTTAGTGCAAAGGTGAGATTTTTATCTCACAATTCTAGCCTATAACTATATTGGACTGTTGGGAATGATTCCCCATCACTTTAGCATGTGCATTTGCATTTGGTTTGGATTGGATTGGCGAAAAACTCCAATTTTTAGCGTTTTTGACAAAAAAACTGCAGTTAGGTCGCACTGCCTCGGAGTTAGGTCGTTCTGGCCTTAAGTCGTTTCTGGCCATCGCTAAGTCGTCCACGAGTTAAGCCTAAGTCGTAAGTCGCGCGCGTTGAAAAGTCACCGCCTTTGTATTTCTGTTCGCCTGTGTTGAGTCGTTCACGAGTTAGAGTGCTAAGTCGGCTGCGAGTTAAGAGTTAAGTCGTTCGTGTGTTATCTCGTAAGTCATCTCCGACCTAAGCTCCAGTAAGTCGTTCGTGTGTTATCTCGTAAGTCGTCTCCGACCTATGCTCCACTAGGTCGTAGGTCGTATCCGACCTAAGCCTCTCTAAGTCGCGAATTGTTAAGTCGGCTGTCCTTAAGTCGTTCGACCCCACTAAGTCGTAGGTCGCCTCCGACCTTACCCTTAGGTCGTATGACCTGTTTGTTAAGTCGGCTGTCCTTAAGTCGTTCGACCCCACTAAGTCGTAGGTCGCCTCCGACCTTACCCTTAGGTCGTATGACCTGTCATCCACTAGGTCGCGCCACTTAGGTCGTATCCCTTAAGCCGCGAACTCTTTAGGTCGTTAGACCTCATTTTGCTTTAGGTCGTAAGCCGCTTGTCTTCACTTAGGTCGTACCGTGACGGGGCGCTGCCCCGCACCCCGCCGGGGGCGCTGCCCCCTGGACCCCCGCGACCTGACCGGGCAGGTCGAACCCCGTATAACTCTGCGTAGGCGATCTTATCTGAAGAACATTCAACCGAACTTCCTGAGCTGATTTCCTTGGATTTTTATCACATCTTCGAATGTGATCTTTGTGATTGATTGTTTCTACAATCGCTTCTGTGATTTGTCACTTTAAAATATGAAGGTTTCAATACTAGTAGTAAATATTTTCTTAAACCGTTTTCCAATCTATTAGTATATACAAGCCTTTACCTCACTCGGATGAGAAATCTAATTAAACGACTTAGTAAAACAAGTGGTATGAAACGCTTGCGTTCACTTCGTCGGTTAATTCTTGGACTTGTTCGATTGAACCCCTTGTGACAATTTTATTAGTGAAGATTTACAGTTTGTTCGTAAATATTTAAGTTAAGCAAGTGGTTATGGGACATGAAGCTAAACTTCTATATTTACTAGCTTAGTGTAATTGACACTTCTCGTTGATCTTGATGATCGCTTTATGAATTAGACTAGCAATTACGCGATGTCTCTTTCATTGCAAGGTTAGACTAGACACCACTTGTGTGATTCCATTCACACATACCTTTCTGCTTTTTGGTTAGTCTTGACCTCATTCTGTGTGATTCCACTCACACATGTGGGGTAGCTCCCCATGGTCTTCGGACCGTCATGTGATAGGCCTCTTTCCCTTTTTATGATTTCTGGATTTCTCGTGTTGATTTCTGGAATTTGTGTCATTGACTTGTTATGAGTACAAGTTTAGGGTATGATGCCCCCTTCGAATCTTTGAGAAGATTCTTGTGATATTGATTATCTCTTATTGATTGATCTTCTGTTGATCATTATTTACATACTTATAGCGGTATGTCGTTATGGATGTTTATGTTTATGCCATATCTTTTATGTTATATCATGTCATCTGATATTTATAGCTAGACTGATCCGTTTATTATTTTCTTAAATAATACTCGGATCAGACCGAGATGTTACAGGTGCTTCTGCTTGACTTCTTCCCAGGGATTCATCACTCTGACTTTTGGCTAACTGTTTAGATTAGCAGTTTTTGCTGTATACACTTGAGATATAGACTCATAGTTGTATTCTTTTGTATAGCACGTGTTGCTATTCTTTTGTATTATCGTGGATCTTATTGACCACTACTCTGATGTACACTTTCATGTGTTAGTTATATATTCATATCTTCTTCCGCCTTTGTGATATGGATATCTGTGACTGATTTGTGATATGATTATTTCTATGTTTGTTTCCGAAGATTATTTATAGCCACCGTGTGATAAGCTATTACATGGATGGTCGCTCCTCAACAGCCTTATTCTCCGTGCTAGTTGACAGCACTTCTCCGGAGTGTTCTTGGCTAGCGTGGGTATAAAGGTGGGGCGTCACAGGCAGTGTGAATAATGAGATTCATGCTCATGCCTAGTTCATATTAAAAATGATATGAACAATGCAATGCTACAAACATATGCTGATTTGTTCAGATCATGAGTCAATATGTTTTTGTGGGTTTTTCTTAAAAAAACCCTATCCTATGTTCTCAGTAAAATAAATACAACATTTCTCATGGCCACATCAGATTTATGCAAGCAGTGGGAAAAATTTCCAGAAATAAATATACAGGCAATTTTGTAAAATAAGATTAAGACAGAATGATTTTTGGATGTGCAATTTTGCATGAATGCTTTGTATGATTGGATGTAAACCCTTGAGTGAGTTTAAGAAATTTTGGGGTATGTGTAATAAAAGGAAGAACATGAGCATGTCAGGAGTTTAAAAAAAGAAACCCCCCAGAAATTAAATGAGCATGGTCTCTAAATTACAAAGTAATTTAGGAGAAGTGCCTTGATCTACTCATCATCAGGTGGATGATGGGTATGTGCATGACTTGTTTAAGTCCTAAAGGCCTCTGTGCAAAGGTTAACAGAATTGAGTCCTTTGCAATGCACACAAGTGTTCAAAGGAAAGAGTTTAGACCATACAAAAATGTAAAATGGAACTGGAAATGAAGGCTGTGGAATTTAAGAATTTAAATCCATAGGAGTTTTGTACATATACAATTGAACAAATTGGATGAATGACTGCTTGAATGTATGCTGGATGTATAGGTTTAAATTATGCATATGTTAAAGTTTATTAGGGAACTGGAAAGCATCAAACACCATATAATCTCTGCACAGTCATAAAAGAATTTTACAAGTTATTATTAATATTGATTTCACTCATACCAGAATTTTATTCTGACCCTATTTATTGCCCTTGCAATATTTGGGGTGTCTCATTTTATTGAGGCAGCTCAAAATATTGTTGCAGGTAAAGAAGCATGAATAGCTTGCTTGCTTGGAAAATTAGAAGACCTGTTTGAGTTTCTAAAATGCAGTAGTTCATTGTAATAAAGATAGCTAGGCAAACTTTCTTAAGCATATGTAAACCTTTCAGTATTATAGTGGCTTGGTTCATTTGAAAAGAATTTGTAAATCTTAAGTATTATATTGTGTCTTGAGCTACTGATTTAAGTAATTAAGCCAATTGATTTCTGTAGACTGTGATGAAGGAAGTTATGCCATGTAATGAGATATGTGGACATACTTTCTTTAGCATATTTGATAAATTTCTGAAAGAGAGACTGCAGTGCTTTTCTTTTGATAATGCATATAGTAGAACTGTTAGGTGATGGTTGAGTCTGACCTGGGTTAGCCAGTGAAACATGGTTATGACTTATAAATTGATATAAGTCCATGAGAAGTTTGAAGTTTTAATCTACAAATCTTTCTTGCATGTCTGATTCTTTGTGTTGCAATGTATTATAAATTGATGGGAGTAAAATACTAATAGCATTCACTTCAACCATATTAAACTATACTCAGTTGCATCAAATACAGCTTTAAGCTGTTTGCATTTGGTCTTGTTTAAATTTTAAGAGTCTGCAATATTAAAGAGTTGGGTTGAATGATAAGCATGACCACTACTTCATACCAATTTGGTTTATATCAATAGCCATTATTTAATAACAATTAGAGGTCTGCATCACAGTCTCATCTGGGCTTGATTCTTTAAATAAATTTGCTTGAACCTGATTTATACATGTATGTGCAAAACCTTACTTGGTACGCTAGAACAAGTTAGCATTTTACTTGCATGTAGTTTTTTTTCTGCTTGGTTTATAATATTCTTACCACCAAAACGTTCATAAGATTACTAGCAATATTATAAATTAAGACATTAGTATATTTACCAGACATTAAAAGAATTAGATTAAATGAAAACTCTAGAAAACAGTACAAATGACAATACGAGGAATTAATACTTTATTTTTGTATTAGTCAATCTTGAGTCTCTTTAAGGTGATAATATCTATATTTAGTATTAATCAATCTTGAGACAGTGAAAAGATATGAGTGTAGAAATAAGCTATGTGACACAAGACATTTCAATTATGAAAAATATTGTGTGAATTAAATTTCTTTGCTACTTTAACCACTATGATTTGCAAGGAAACATTTATATATCCTCACATATATAAATGATAGGAATTGACTTAAACACTGATATATTTATATTAGTAAAATTCAGGATCTTGGGAGAATGAATTTAAAGAAGTGATCACTTATATATATATATATATATATATGTATATATATATATATGTGGGGAAAAAATCACAAAAAAATTTGAGTATAATGAAGAGGGTCACTTCATAGAACTACAGTTTCTCCCCTCAAATTGCAAATCAGAAAACCTAAATCTAATGTATTTGATTTCTGAAGAATTGGAGGAGAAAGAAAAGTGACAGAGCTTCCACGCCCATTCAGAAAAATATGGGTTGAAGGCTAGCACTACACGTTCATTTATAGAGAGACAAGCACTGTCGTCCATTCGTTTAAAGCGATTGAAATCTAGTGTTAGAAAAAAAGCAAAAAAAGCGTCGGTTTTGACGTGTCTAGCCTTTTTGTTTTATACATATTAATTTATCTCCTCTATTTTTAAACTCTAACTTGTAACCGTTGGCTGTTCATGCTAATTAATTTCCATCGATTGCAAATTTGGTTCTCTTTATAACACACGTTTATTTTGAAATTCAAACATTGCTGATTAATGTAAATTAATTTCCCTTAATTGATGATTTGATTAACATTGCCTACTAATGTCAATCAATTACCTCTAATTACGGATGTCAATTAATTTCCTTTATGACTCGCGTCTATTTTGAAATTCAAACGCGCGTTATTTATGGAATTTATGCATGCATATATTTGTAAGCAAATATATTTATGCACATTACAAGTATAATTATTTTTCGATATGGAACTTCGAACGTAACTAACTTTTTCATACGAAGTCCGTTCGAGGCATATTATATATGTAAATTAATCAGAAAATTGCAACGAACACAATGCTATAAGTTTCGAGGCCATATTCTGACAATTCCAAAAACACTCATTTTCATTGTTTATAATTATTTGGTTATTTAATTATCTAAAAATACGAGGTGTTACAACGTTCCAATCCGACGCCGTATGGAATAGTTATTTGTTTTATAAATAATGGAGATTAATATATAATAAATTTACTTAATTACACACTAATCACCTCATAATCCAATCCCCCTACTCTTATTTTTCTTTCGAAATGTATGTACATGTGCACGCATGCAAAAATAACCTATGGCCACCCTCATCTCTCCTCCATATCTCCCTCCATGTTCAACGGAATCACACCAAATGACTTCCATTCTCCTTCTTTTCATGCTATCTCTCCATTCTGCCCAAATCCATCCAGCTCGATCCTCAAACCTTCGTCGCAACATGGGTAAAGCTTGGCCATAGTGCAAATGTCACGTCTACCAATATAGGATAGTACCTTAGTAAAATTCAGGGAATGGTGCTCCTTTACATGAGCAATGCAACGGAACCAACGCCATAGTCTAACATCATCCAAATTGTTGCCAATCCCTAACCCTAGATCCAACACTTTTACAACATGCCAACCAAAACCGCACCCACCAAAACTTATATAGATATCTAGATCTTATCACCACGAACCCAAAAAAAAAACTTGTTTTCCAATTTTTCGTAGAGTGGAAGATTTTGATTTTCAAAGATGGTGGCTTACCTATCTTTTTACTTGAAGAGGGGAACAAAATAGAAGAGGGAAAATGAAAATGGGAATTAGATTGAGTGTTAAGGATATGTTATCTTATAATTTTTGGCATCTCGCTACACAGTGCTTTGTTTGTGTACGAACCGCGAACGACAAAACAAAAATGCGATAAAATTCCAAAACAATAATAATATCCACTGGTTATCTTTTCTAAAATTTTCAAAAATACCACCGTTTTCCAAAAAATACGTCAAACGATAATTTAAATATTTTTCAAATTAAAGATTATGGATAAATCACGTAAATTCAATTCAAAATGCTACAATAAAAATGAAGTCAATTTATAAAAAAATCATTTTCTTGTTATTTATTCAAAATATTTATTATAGCAAATAAATTTACAATAACAAGCTCATAGTTATGACTTACTAATTAATAGGAGTCAAATAAGGCTATTAAATTCATTTAGTTAATATCTAATTCACAATTCAAATATCTAAGTAATCACTATATTTGAATATAAGTTATTTAAATTTTCAAACACTAATTATTTAATACTTAAAATTAATTAATTATTCAAAATCAAAATGATACAAATCTAAGATGTTACATTCTCGCCCTTAAAAGAATTTCGTCACTGAAATTCCAATGGAAGAAAATATTTTCTCACCCTTAGGGTTTTAAGCTATTAATTAAAATAAGTTATTAAACTTTAAAGTCTTTTATGTTATGGAAAGTCTCGGTAGCACCTCCATTGCACATTAATCCGAACAAACTACAACTTGCCACAACCAACTCAAAACAACAAAGAAAAGAAAAGCCAAGTGGCCTCCCATATCTGGGGCATAAAGTCACCAATCATCACCAATTTCTAAATCTACTACATACCTCTTCTGCATTTGATTTTTATCATTGGAAGCAACTTACTATCTCGATGCAAATGCAGGTGCATAAGAAACCAAATAGTGATCCCTTTTATCCCTATACTTATCTTGTACTTACATAATCCAAAAGAGAATCATGCTGACAAAAGAGTGATATACAAGCTATTCCTATCATAAGCAATAGCAACATAAACAATATAAAAACCATATGCAACAAGGCAATATGATGCAACTTATAATAATGATGCAACTCTAGTATGGTATAAATCCCCATGCAATCAAAGGCAATATAATAACCATATGCGACAAAAGTATAGAGAATACTCTGTAATAAAATACAAATATCCAAACTTTTTAAAAGATAAATGTAGAATTAAATTCTTGGGTTTTTATATTCATAGTATATATTCAAATTCCTCTAAGGTGAAATTTATCGAAACCAAATTGACTATGACAAGGACGTGCTCCTCCTACCAAAATACGGTATAACTCTAGAATCTAAACAACATGGAGTATACAGTGGCATTCTGCTTCCTCTTAAAATAATAACTAGAGTAAACAAATATAGCTGGTGAGTCTTTTAAATCGAAAAACTCCCAATAGCCTACCTTTAGTCATAATATTGGAAAAATCACTTCGCAAAAACAAATTTCGAATATCATGGAATAATAATGCTTCACCAAAGTTTTCAAAACAATATTATTATTTCTTTCACAAATTCTTTCGAAATCGCTTTTCAAAAGCACTGGGATTTAAGTCCTAACAAGCAACAACTTTATACAACCTTTCTTTATAAATTCAGGCTTTATAAACCATAGTATATAAAATCACACTATCAATCAAATAAAATTCCATAAAGGAACAAACTAACACTTAACATAATTTAAAAGTTAAATGACTAACAAACACGATTTAGAATTTTGCTTAAGTCCACAACTTTCTCGATCGTCCAAGGATATGAACAATTTTGTAGGCATACCATTACGCTCATCAGCCTTTGATTATTGTTTAGAAGATTATCTAAGCTTCCTCAAAAAAGATTGAAAGTCACTCCCCAAACTTTCCTAAGCTACATAACAATGCCTACAAATATACTTAAGCCTGTATAACATACATAAATCATCTGTACGCAATATTTGATATGATCACTTGCTCGGGTACATAGAATTAACTTCCAAACTAGTATCACTCACTCGATCTCCCTAGTGAAGAGTTCGATCAGGTTCCTTGATTAAAACTTTCGTTCTCCTTACATATTCGTATACTATGATAGAAAATCTCAGTATCATATCAAGAATCCAAATCAAGTGTTCATGGCCAAAAATCAAGTGAGAATTCCTTTTTCGGATTGGTGCGAATTATTATGGAGTTATGTACCTGAATAGTAGATCAAGAAAAGTGCAAATAATATGATTTACATACAAATTATGTACTTAATCTTATTGGTTTCTTAACTACAACAATCTTTTTCTAAACCACTTTTATTTTCATTTATAATATTTCATTGAGTACCAAAATTATTTAGAATTAATCCATAAATTTTCACTTAAGTTACAAATATTTTATAAAGACACATCTTTATAAAATATTTAATTAAAAACCTATTCCACTTTTATTTACTTGGATAATACTCTTCTACATCATAAGAGCATATAAAATTGTCAATTTTATTTCATTTATTTATTTCTATTTTATCTGCAGTTCAAATGGAGGGCCCAAACAAAATATGTTTAGGGTTGGTCCGATAAAACCAAATAGTTTATGAGACTAATATGTTTAAACAAACATTAAGTTTTTAATAAAACAACGCTTATTAAACCATCCTACCAAAATTTACCCATTTAAAACTTGAGTTAAATTATCTCTTTTCTATTTAAGAGCTACAAATTTCATTTATCAAAACACTTTTTTCATCAAAATACCTTTTATTTTAAATCTGTTTCCTTTAAGGAAACTTAAGAACTAAATACCCAGTTTATTTTAAAACCTTTTTTGAAGTCTACTGTATATATTTCTATATATAAAATAACTTTAACAATTTTTTCAATAACACTGGTTTTGGGTTCGTTTGGGTTTAAATCATTTTGATTGCACAATGATAAAGAGAATAATTTACTAAGAGCACTATAACATTCGCCAAAGCAAAAAGTCGGTCGTCAATTAGAAGATTATTAAGATTACCACAAAACTAATAGAGATGTTTTCTCGAACTATCTAAAGAAAATGTATATTTATTAGAAAATCCCTTTGAAATATTTATACATATAAATACTTCCAAGTAATACCATTATTATTTTTCTCAGAAATCAGTTCAAGCAATACCAGGATTTAAATCTCAAAAACCCTTTTTATTTATAAAACACCTTTTATGAATCATATAAATCATTTTATATACCATACTCGTATAAAATGCACCTTTTGAAATCATCTTATATTATAATAACTTTTCTTTATTACACTAAACTTTTCACAATTATTCATCCTCTAAATGTATTATCTTCCTATTTAGATTACATAAAATAACTTTATTAAAAGATTATTTTTAAACCAACATTATTATTAAACACCATATATTCAAATTGTGAAACTGTAACGACCCAGAATTTTTATTAATTAAAATTTTAATATTTAATTTATTTTAAATATTAATAAGGGAATTTTTAAGTCAAATAAATTTTTATTTGGATTATTGGATTTAATTGGATAATTAAATCAATAATTTAATACGTTAAAATATGGAAATAATTGAAAATTGAGTTAAATATGATTGAAAATGATTTGTAAAATTTTATTTTATCATGTTGAAGTTAGAATGATATTTTAGAACTTTTAAAATCGAATTAGAAGTTAATTTGTGAAAATTGAATATTTTAATATTTAATAATCGACTGTAAAATAGTCAATTTTTGAACAGTCTCAGAATTGAACGAAACCAGTTTCATTGGATCCGTAATAGTTAGTTATTACCGGATTTCAATTTTCGTGTCAATCGGAGTTATCGTTTGAGCGTGGCAGCTCGAAACGCATCGATTTATTTTTTAATTTAAATTTGGCGAGTCAAAATAGCCATTTTTCAAAAAGTCTCGGATTTCGACGAAACCAGTTTCATCGGATCCGTAATGTGATATTATTGTAAGGTTTCAAATTTCAAGTCAATTGGATTTACCGTTTGTCCGGTACGAATTAAAACGCCTAGAAATCGATTTAAATCGGTTTAATTTAAATTGAGCGTTTGCAGCCATAACTCGCACATACTTCCGAATTAGCTTCCGAAACCTGTTCCATTGTGTCCGGAACGCGGGGTAAACCTTAGAAACGCTGGTTACGGCGCGTAAATCGGAGTTTGGAATTCCCGGGATGAATAGTGTTTACGCTTGCTTTTTCTATAAAAGGAGACACACACCCTTCATTAAAAAAAAAAAAAATAACAACTCAAAACCCTAGCCGCCACCCATGGGTTCAATGGCCAGAAAACACCCAACTCTCCTCCTCGATATCTTCCAATCCGTCGACAATTAGCAAGAATGTTCAACACGAAAGATGTAGAGGACGTCAAGCTCTACAAGATCAACGGTTGAGATCGAAAACGGAGCAACGTGGTGGCGTCAGGGGGGGCCGTTCTCTTCAGTTTTGGCACGCCTTTCTAGGCTCATGTGCAGGCCGAGTTGGCCAAGGCTGGGGCCGAACCTAGCTTGTGTCGTGCTCTTCGACGTGGCGGAGGTGTGATCGAGTATAGTTGAGTGTAGGACGAGCAAATTTAAACCCTAGATTCGATCAAATGGGTTCTTTGTTCGGCTGTAGAACGTGAGATGGTGGAAGGAGAAGGTTGCGTTCAAGGGCCAGATGCAAGCAAGAGCAAATCCTACGGTCTTGATGTTGTGTGGGTTTAAAGTTATAATTTATGTTATAATTATTGAGTTAAAATCGTGTACGAACTTTAAAAATTCATATCTTTTTCATACGAGGTCGAAAAAATGCAAACTCAGTTGCGTTGGAATCGTATGGACGAGCACTATGCGATGGAGTTGGTTTGGAGTCGTTTGGAGTTAGTGAGAATTTCGGGTAAAATTAAACGCGCGTTTAATTTTATTCGAAATAAAAGCTGAAACGAAATTAAAACCAAGGTGAGAACTTCTCACTCAATAGAATCAGTTTCGATTTTATTTTAAATAGTTAGATTTAAAATATTTGAATGCATGTTTGAATGATGACTGTAAATTATTGATTGTTAAAATAGACATTATACGCCGTTAGTAAGCGGATGTTATTTATTAAAAACATATACCGCGAATATTTCATAAACAGTGAAATTGGTATTATATATAATATCAATATATATATTGGCATATGTATATATTGCAGTTGTTGATTTCCCGCATTTTTTTGTTTAGCGGATGAGACCCTATTACGCCGTTATTAAGCGGAAAATATTTAATAAGAACATGTACCGCGATAATTTCGTACTGGAGGGAAATTGGTATTGTGCTAATGTTTTGGATGCAGGAAAATAGGTTGGAGGGATCCAACTGGATTCCTCAACAGTTTTTATTTGATTTCAGATATTTTGATATTTGATGGATTTTCATATTGATATATGATATCGTTGTAGTCGTGATTGACTATTTGGTATGTAGCATCATTGGACCCAAATTTTGGGATTTTAAAATGATCTTTAAAATGATTTTTGAAAATATACTTTATTTCTGGAATTTATCCATTATAAATAAATAAAAGTTATAATTTTATAAGTTATAAAATTATGGTTTTTGTGAAATATAGTTAAAAGCTGGTTTTTGAGAAATATGAACCAATGATTTCATAAAATAGTTTAAACTGGATTTTTGAGTTTATTATTAAAAGTTTGAATATAAGATTTATAAAATTTGATTATTTTATAAATCAAGAGAACGGTGAAATTTTAAAGGAATTTAAAGGTGTTTTAAAGAATAATATAAATTGATTTATATTAAGAGATTTATAAATAGATATTTATAAATTGAAATATTGACACTATAAAACGAGTTTTTATAAGTGTTTGAATGAAGTGAAAATGAATTTCATAAATGAATGAAATTTATAGAATTATAAACTATGAAGTTATAGATGAAATTTATAAATAGTAAGATTTATAAATTTGGTGAAATTATTTGAAGAATAGATTGGGTTAAATAAATGAATCTTATAAGTTATAAGATTTATAATTATGAAATTCTAAGGAACGATTTTGTGAAATAATCGTTTATAAGTAGTTAACTTATAATATGAACTTTTAGTCTATAATTGAGTTATAAACTGGAATAGATAAATAAAGGAATTTATAAAAAGGAAGTTTTTATAAATAAATAGAAATGGAATTTATAAACGTTGTTTTATAAATTCGCAAACGACTTATTTTGATAAGCTAATTGTTATAACTTAGAAATGGAGTTATATTCACATTTTTGAATAGTGAATAATCCTTTGAATTAAAATGAATAAAAGGATGAAATTTGTTAACGGAGTTTATTCACGTTTTTGAATAGTGAATAATACGTTAAAGAAAATGTTTGAATGTGATGTTTTAAATAGAATTAAAACGATCTAACGATGTTTTAAAATGTGTTGAGATTCGAAACCATAGATTTCAACATTTATTGTTGAAATAGACGTTTTCGAGAAATTAAAGGAAATGTGGACTATAACACTGTTGTTATAGTAAATGATTTCCGAAAGGAAATGTTTTGAATAAGTATTGGGATTTATATATCGATTTTAATTTCAAATCCCTATACTAGTGATTTTGGGTTGTCGTAACGATGTTTTACGCAACATTGTTTTGGCCCAAATAAATATGTTTAAGAGAATGATTTCCTTAAAAAAAATGAAATATATACTTAATTCGATTTAAGTATATTGAATATTTTCCAAGGTTGAAAATAAAAAGATTTGTGAATTACTTATGAATAAATAAGTATGGAAATGTTTTCCAATATAAAGGGAATATCTTAAGAATTTATCTTTTTGAGGATAAATTGAAATGAATAATTGGAATCGAATATTCCTAGATATTTTGGAATATAAATTCACTAAGGAATTTATAAAAGAAAGTGGGATTGGTTTAGAAAAATAAATATTGATTTATTTTTGAAGTGTTGAAATTATATATCTTGTAAAGATATTTTGGAAAATAAATAATTTGGAAAATTATTTGGAATCTGGTGATGTATGCATATCCATTGATAGTTCAATAGCCGACTATCAATATTTCCCTTTGAATGGGTATTTGATGTGATTTGTTTGAATTTGAATGCACACTTATTTTTGAATAAGCGCTCACTATTCGGGTTAACCGGGAAAGGACCATGGGGTCGTATAACCCATTCCGAATATGTGATACGTCGTTGTGAATTGCATTTGAAGATCGGTGTTGAAGACCGGTATTTGCGAGAGCGATAGGATGACCTATCGATTGTTTCTGCACCGAGTCGCGCCGGTATAGAAACTCCCTAAGTGATGGGAAATCCGATCAGGATTGTGAATATCCGGATTGCAAGGACTTCTTTGTAAGTGCCTTCGGTTTTGTTCGATCCCGGAACAGACTTGTATGGATTGTATGTCTGACATTACAAGTTGAGATATAAAGCCGATTTCTTTCAAATATATTTCTGTTGGTGGCGGAGAATTTATTCTTTGCTTAACACCCTTCTCTGTGACGTACGAGCTCAGAGGTTATATAGTTGAAGTTATCAGCGATATATTCCCAGTTTGGTAATGTGACATGCTGAGTGATGCTGAAATGATCATTGTGTTGATTATTTGTGATAGGATCATTTATTTGATCGTCTATCTTAGTGATCATTGTGTTGATCATTTGTTGACCCAAAGCATGGCTTTTGTTTAAAGTATGTTTTTGTGGACGTGACTTCGTCGAGCCTCACACCCCGTGAATGGTCAAAACAGGAAAGAAGCAGCAAGGTTATGAGGGGTAGCACCCTTTAGGATGTGTCCATTTCCTTCTGGAAAAGGGTGGTATCATGGTATGGAGCCCAGATACTTACTCATGTTGAAAAACACTTTGTTATGATTGTGGGAATTGATTACGAGCGCTCGGTTAATAAAGGTCCCAAAGGACCGGGGGATGGCATATTCGGTTAGTTGTTACTCAGTTAGGAGTAACCCGGCCTTGTGTTGGTAGAGATCCGGTTTGGTTCTCGGGGATGTCCATCCAGAGGCATTCTCATGTGGCAATGGGAAGTTCCTTGGCCTGACCATTTGTTGGAAATCCAAAGAAACAATACGTGACTTGTACGGTTTTAGTTGTATAACCTGCCATGGAATGTGGCGGTAACCTGCTATTGAACATGGTTAGCTATAGTAGGCATACGATAATGGTCGTATGTTGGCTAAGATTTATATCTTTATTTTTGAAATGAATTTACTACACTATGCACTAGTAATAATATCAAATGTTATTTTAAATGCGTATCAAGCATCTTTGACTATCATAAGGAGAAATCTCCTCCGATTCTGCGTTTGCATTGTGTGTGTGTGCGGGAGGCCTTATGGTAGTCTCATTTTTAAAAGCATTGCGAATTGAATTTAAAAATATTCCTCTTTTTGATTTTAAAGATAAATAAACTGTTTTGAGTTCTCACACCAGTCACATGACTGACTCGGAGTTTATTGTTTTCCTTCCTAAACTCTGGGTGCCCACCAATTTTCCACACGGGCAGTTAAGAGTTAGGTTTATCAGGATATTCTGGATATTCTGGAGTTGCTGGAGGCAAGCTGGATGGCATGGCGTATTACTTATATAGTATTTCTTTTTCCGCTGCACTATTTGTTGTTGTTGTTGTTGTACACTCTGATGATATGATGTAATGAAATGTGATGTAATGTAATAACTGATATAGTTCTTTGTTTAAAGATTATTCATTCATTATTATATGTTGTTCCGCTGCGAATTGTGAGATTCTGATGTTGTTCTGTTGTTTTCTGTCCCGTCCTATTTTCTTCTGTTTTTCTCCTTTTTCTCTATTCTCTTTTTCTCTCTATTTCTAAATTTTCTATCTTCTTTTCCCTCTATCTTCTACCTTTTTCTCTCTTCTTTCTTTTCTTAAATTCTTTTTAAAACCCATAACATTTCGTGTTTTCGGCCTTCGATTTCTCGGCAGTCGATAAAGTGAGTATCGATGTTGAATTTTCGAAAGAACGAAAATCCGTACTGTTACATTTGGTATCGGAGCTGATGGTTAAGCGACGACCATGGTTCTGTTGGGTATTACTCGTTAGAGATAGAGTCAGTAGTACTCTAGAATGAGTTTGAGTGTAATAATAGCTATGAGAGCGTATTTGTTAGTGAATATAAAATTGTTTTATATTGTGATGATTGGTTTATTGAGTGGCATATGAACTTTCGTCAGCACAGCCTCGAAACTGAGCCGAAGGGGTTTCTAAACACTTGAATAGAACAATTCGGCACAATATTGATTTTAAATTGGGTAAATGGAATAATTTTGCCTTGATTATATTTTTATATGAAGGAATAATTTTTCAGAATTATTAAAGTGTATGTAAGTTGATTGTTAGGTTGTTTGAATAATCTAAATAAAAGAATAATTGTATAAGTAAAAGAATTATAAGTTGAATTATAATTAATGTGAATTACAATTGTGAATAAACTTATATATATAAGAAGTGAAAATAATGTTAAATGGAATATGACTTAAGAGTTATATAAATGAAATTCAACTTTGGTAATTGAATTAAATAAATGAATTGAATTGTGAATCAATTGAATGGAAAATAGAATTGATATGAAATAATGAATATAAATGTTAATTCATTAAAATCTAATTTTATTAGAAGTTGAATGGTTGAATAAAAAAATCAATTTAATTAAACCAATTGGAAAAGTGATGGTGTTAAACCAAATTGAATGAATATAAGCAAAGGAATTTGGTTATAATTAATATACTTTGGTTGTTATATGATTGTAGTTGATTTTATATAAGTTCATTAAGTATTAATGAAGTGGAAAGCTAAAGTAAATTGAATTCAAATTGAAAGTAAATAAATTTGAATAGAATTGAATGTGGATTAGATTTAAATTAGTAAATGATAACTAATTGAATTGAGAATGAAAGTTGATAAAATCCAATGAAATAAATCAAATGTGATTTGAATTGAAAACCCAATTCATTGAATATTAATGAGAATATGAATGAATATATATTGGTTATGAATGCTAGTTGGTTGATGTTTGAATATGTTGCATTTGTTGTTTTGTTGCATTTGCTATGTTAGTATATATAGTTATTATGTTGCTATATGATGTATATTGATATTATTGTCTATATGCATGATTCTCATGTTGTTTGTTGAGTGATTAGTAGGTGCGGATCGCGTTTGCTTCGCATTTGGAGTTCGCTTTAGCGCTATATTAGCCGTATATGCTCGCTAATAAAATATAAGGTACATATCTCGAATTAAATATCGCACTTTTATACTTTTTTCCCTTCGGGATGCCTCATTACTTGATGAGATGTATATTTGTGATATATATACTGTCATTTTTTTTTCGGATCGAGCCGCGCAAAGGACACTATGGCGAATTTTTCCGAAAATTTAAGGCGTTAGAAAAATTTTGAGAAAAATTGAAAGTTAAATGATATAGTTTGTTTTGAAAAGAATAACTAAGTATGATTTGGAAAACTTAGTAAGTTATTGCAAGAGGTTTAATTGTGAATTTTGGAAAATTAATAAATTCTATAACCTTTCTTACTTGTAATTTCGAGGACGAAATTCTTTTAAGGGGGGAAGATTGTAACGACCCAGAATTTTTATTAATTAAAATTTTAATATTTAATTTATTTTAAATATTAATAAGGGAATTTTTAAGTCAAATAAATTTTTATTTGGATTATTGGATTTAATTGGATAATTAAATCAATAATTTAATACGTTAAAATATGGAAATAATTGAAAATTGAGTTAAATATGATTGAAAATGATTTGTAAAATTTTATTTTATCATGTTGAAGTTAGAATGATATTTTAGAACTTTTAAAATCGAATTAGAAGTTAATTTGTGAAAATTGAATATTTTAATATTTAATAATCGACTGTAAAATAGTCAATTTTTGAACAGTCTCAGAATTGAACGAAACCAGTTTCATTGGATCCGTAATAGTTAGTTATTACCGGATTTCAATTTTCGTGTCAATCGGAGTTATCGTTTGAGCGTGGCAGCTCGAAACGCATCGATTTATTTTTTAATTTAAATTTGGCGAGTCAAAATAGCCATTTTTCAAAAAGTCTCGGATTTCGACGAAACCAGTTTCATCGGATCCGTAATGTGATATAATTGTAAGGTTTCAAATTTCAAGTCAATTGGATTTACCGTTTGTCCGGTACGAATTAAAACGCCTAGAAATCGATTTAAATCGGTTTAATTTAAATTGAGCGTTTGCAGCCATAACTCGCACATACTTCCGAATTAGCTTCCGAAACCTGTTCCATTGTGTCCGGAACGCGGGGTAAACCTTAGAAACGCTGGTTACGGCGCGTAAATCGGAGTTCGGAATTCCCGGGATGAATAGTGTTTACGCTTGCTTTTTCTATAAAAGGAGACACACACCCTTCATTAAAAAAAAAAAATAACAACTCAAAACCCTAGCCGCCACCCATGGGTTCAATGGCCAGAAAACACCCAACTCTCCTCCTCGATATCTTCCAATCCGTCGACAATTAGCAAGAATGTTCAACACGAAAGATGTAGAGGACGTCAAGCTCTACAAGATCAACGGTTGAGATCGGAAACGGAGCAACGTGGTGGCGTCAAGGGGGGGCGTTCTCTTCAGTTTTGGCACGCCTTTCTAGGCTCATGTGCAGGCCGAGTTGGCCAAGGCTGGGGCCGAACCTAGCTTGTGTCGTGCTCTTCGACGTGGCGGAGGTGTGATCGAGTATAGTTGAGTGTAGGACGAGCAAATTTAAACCCTAGATTCGATCAAATGGGTTCTTTGTTCGGCTGTAGAACGTGAGATGGTGGAAGGAGAAGGTTGCGTTCAAGGGCCAGATGCAAGCAAGAGCAAATCCTACGGTCTTGATGTTGTGTGGGTTTAAAGTTATAATTTATGTTATAATTATTGAGTTAAAATCGTGTACGAACTTTAAAAATTCATATCTTTTTCATACGAGGTCGAAAAAATGCAAACTCAGTTGCGTTGGAATCGTATGGACGAGCACTACGCGATGGAGTTGGTTTGGAGTCGTTTGGAGTTAGTGAGAATTTCGGGTAAAATTAAACGCGCGTTTAATTTTATTCGAAATAAAAGCTGAAACGAAATTAAAACCAAGGTGAGAACTTCTCACTCAATAGAATCAGTTTCGATTTTATTTTAAATAGTTAGATTTAAAATATTTGAATGCATGTTTGAATGATGACTGTAAATTATTGATTGTTAAAATAGACATTATACGCCGTTAGTAAGCGGATGTTATTTATTAAAAACATATACCGCGAATATTTCATAAACAGTGAAATTGGTATTATATATAATATCAATATATATATATTGGCATATGTATATATTGCAGTTGTTGATTTCCCGCATTTTTTTGTTTAGCGGATGAGACCCTATTACGCCGTTATTAAGCGGAAAATATTTAATAAGAACATGTACCGCGATAATTTCGTACTGGAGCGAAATTGGTATTGTGCTAATGTTTTGGATGCAGGAAAATAGGTTGGAGGGATCCAACTGGATTCCTCAACAGTTTTTATTTGATTTCAGATATTTTGATATTTGATGAATTTTCATATTGATATATGATATCGTTGTAGTCGTGATTGACTATTTGGTATGTAGCATCATTGGACCCAAATTTTGGGATTTTAAAATGATCTTTAAAATGATTTTTGAAAATATACTTTATTTCTGGAATTTATCCATTATAAATAAATAAAAGTTATAATTTTATAAGTTATAAAATTATGGTTTTTGTGAAATATAGTTAAAAGCTGGTTTTTGAGAAATATGAACCAATGATTTCATAAAATAGTTTAAACTGGATTTTTGAGTTTATTATTAAAAGTTTGAATATAAGATTTATAAAATTTGATTATTTTATAAATCAAGAGAACGGTGAAATTTTAAAGGAATTTAAAGGTGTTTTAAAGAATAATATAAATTGATTTATATTAAGAGATTTATAAATAGATATTTATAAATTGAAATATTGACACTATAAAACGAGTTTTTATAAGTGTTTGAATGAAGTGAAAATGAATTTCATAAATGAATGAAATTTATAGAATTATAAACTATGAAGTTATAGATGAAATTTATAAATAGTAAGATTTATAAATTTGGTGAAATTATTTGAAGAATAGATTGGGTTAAATAAATGAATCTTATAAGTTATAAGATTTATAATTATGAAATTCTAAGGAACGATTTTGTGAAATAATCGTTTATAAGTAGTTAACTTATAATATGAACTTTTAGTCTATAATTGAGTTATAAACTGGAATAGATAAATAAAGGAATTTATAAAAAGGAAGTTTTTATAAATAAATAGAAATGGAATTTATAAACGTTGTTTTATAAATTCGCAAACGACTTATTTTGATAAGCTAATTGTTATAACTTAGAAATGGAGTTATATTCACATTTTTGAATAGTGAATAATCCTTTGAATTAAAATGAATAAAAGGATGAAATTTGTTAACGGAGTTTATTCACGTTTTTGAATAGTGAATAATACGTTAAAGAAAATGTTTGAATGTGATGTTTTAAATAGAATTAAAACGATCTAACGATGTTTTAAAATGTGTTGAGATTCGAAACCATAGATTTCAACATTTATTGTTGAAATAGACGTTTTCGAGAAATTAAAGGAAATGTGGACTATAACACTGTTGTTATAGTAAATGATTTCCGAAAGGAAATGTTTTGAATAAGTATTGGGATTTATATATCGATTTTAATTTCAAATCCCTATACTAGTGATTTTGGGTTGTCGTAACGATGTTTTACGCAACATTGTTTTGGCCCAAATAAATATGTTTAAGAGAATGATTTCCTTAAAAAAAATGAAATATATACTTAATTCGATTTAAGTATATTGAATATTTTCCAAGGTTGAAAATAAAAAGATTTGTGAATTACTTATGAATAAATAAGTATGGAAATGTTTTCCAATATAAAGGGAATATCTTAAGAATTTATCTTTTTGAGGATAAATTGAAATGAATAATTGGAATCGAATATTCCTAGATATTTTGGAATATAAATTCACTAAGGAATTTATAAAAGAAAGTGGGATTGGTTTAGAAAAATAAATATTGATTTATTTTTGAAGTGTTGAAATTATATATCTTGTAAAGATATTTTGGAAAATAAATAATTTGGAAAATTATTTGGAATCTGGTGATGTATGCATATCCATTGATAGTTCAATAGCCGACTATCAATATTTCCCTTTGAATGGGTATTTGATGTGATTTGTTTGAATTTGAATGCACACTTATTTTTGAATAAGCGCTCACTATTCGGGTTAACCGGGAAAGGACCATGGGGTCGTATAACCCATTCCGAATATGTGATACGTCGTTGTGAATTGCATTTGAAGATCGGTGTTGAAGACCGGTATTTGCGAGAGCGATAGGATGACCTATCGATTGTTTCTGCACCGAGTCGCGTCGGTATAGAAACTCCCTAAGTGATGGGAAATCCGATCAGGATTGTGAATATCCAGATTGCAAGGACTTCTTTGTAAGTGCCTTCGGTTTTGTTCGATCCCGGAACAGACTTGTATGGATTGTATGTCTGACATTACAAGTTGAGATATAAAGCCGATTTCTTTCAAATATATTTCTGTTGGTGGCGGAGAATTTATTCTTTGCTTAACACCCTTCTCTGTGACGTACGAGCTCAGAGGTTATATAGTTGAAGTTATCAGCGATATATTCCCAGTTTGGTAATGTGACATGCTGAGTGATGCTGAAATGATCATTGTGTTGATTATTTGTGATAGGATCATTTATTTGATCGTCTATCTTAGTGATCATTGTGTGGATCATTTGTTGACCCAAAGCATGGCTTTTGTTTAAAGTATGTTTTTGTGGACGTGACTTCGTCGAGCCTCACACCCCGTGAATGGTCAAAACAGGAAAGAAGCAGCAAGGTTATGAGGGGTAGCACCCTTTAGGATGTGTCCATTTCCTTCTGGAAAAGGGTGGTATCATGGTATGGAGCCCAGATACTTACTCATGTTGAAAAACACTTTGTTATGATTGTGGGAATTGATTACGAGCGCTCGGTTGATAAAGGTCCCAAAGGACCGGGGGATGGCATATTCGGTCAGTTGTTACTCAGTTAGGAGTAACCCGGCCTTGTGTTGGTAGAGATCCGGTTTGGTTCTCGGGGATGTCCATCCAGAGGCATTCTCATGTGGCAATGGGAAGTTCCTTGGCCTGACCATTTGTTGGAAATCCAAAGAAACAATACGTGACTTGTACGGTTTTAGTTGTATAACCTGCCATGGAATGTGGCGGTAACCTGCTATTGAACATGGTTAGCTATAGTAGGCATACGATAATGGTCGTATGTTGGCTAAGATTTATATCTTTATTTTTGAAATGAATTTACTACACTATGCACTAGTAATAATATCAAATGTTATTTTAAATGCGTATCAAGCATCTTTGACTATCATAAGGAGAAATCTCCTCCGATTCTGCGTTTGCATTGTGTGTGTGTGCGGGAGGCCTTATGGTAGTCTCATTTTTAAAAGCATTGCGAATTGAATTTAAAAATATTCCTCTTTTTGATTTTAAAGATAAATAAACTGTTTTGAGTTCTCACACCAGTCACATGACTGACTCGGAGTTTATTGTTTTCCTTCCTAAACTCTGGGTGCCCACCAATTTTCCACACGGGCAGTTAAGAGTTAGGTTTATCAGGATATTCTGGATATTCTGGAGTTGCTGGAGGCAAGCTGGATGGCATGGCGTATTACTTATATAGTATTTCTTTTTCCGCTGCACTATTTGTTGTTGTTGTTGTTGTACACTCTGATGATATGATGTAATGAAATGTGATGTAATGTAATAACTGATATAGTTCTTTGTTTAAAGATTATTCATTCATTATTATATGTTGTTCCGCTGCGAATTGTGAGATTCTGATGTTGTTCTGTTGTTTTCTGTCCCGTCCTATTTTCTTCTGTTTTTCTCCTTTTTCTCTATTCTCTTTTTCTCTCTATTTATAAATTTTCTATCTTCTTTTCCCTCTATCTTCTACCTTTTTCTCTCTTCTTTCTTTTCTTAAATTCTTTTTAAAACCCATAACATTCCGTGTTTTCGGCCTTCGATTTCTCGGCAGTCGATAAAGTGAGTATCGATGTTGAATTTTCGAAAGAACGAAAATCCGTACTGTTACAGAAACTTAAGTCATAGGAGTTAATTTAATTTACTCACCATTATCAAACAATAAATGCTCACAAACTGGTCGAGCATAAATCAATAATCAACAAACAATAAGTCCATGCTCATAAACTACTCCAACACGACAAACTAAACAAGAATGATAATGAAGAAATATTATCATTTTCTAATAAATAAACACACTATAAATTACTATATAAATATGGAAATTATTTCTTTATATATATAAAAGGGGGAATTAATTTGAAGGCCAAAAATTTATATATTTTTAGCCTTAAGAACACGGCCTTAATATTTTAACCACAATGACAAACAATCTTGTAAAATTATTTATAAGGACAAACATTCTTTCAAAATTATTCGTAAGGACAAATATTCTTCCAAAGTTGCTATCGAACCAAAAACTAATACCTAGAAACTGCTATCGATAACTACAAACTGATACCTAAAAACTGCTATCAATGACTAAAAAATGATACCTAAAGAAAGTTATCCTTCAGGCTAACATACTGGAGGTCTATCCTTGAGGCTAAAACACTGAGAAATTTTGTCCTTGACAATAATTCCCTGTATATAAAATACACAATCCTAAGTAAAATATCTGATTTACCAAATTTTCAAAAATTAACATCGTGTCTGTTTTCCTTGTTCAAGTGTTTAGAAATCTCTATCGAGATTGTGGCATCCCACATCTCAACCAGAATTCATAAACAACTCAATAGACCAATTAACACAATACATTTTCATATACAGTCTCGTAAATATAATACTCTCAACTCATTCTAGGGTGTCATTTGCCCTATCTTTAATGAGTCTACCTTTAAATCTAAGGTTCTCACTTAACTCATTTAACGTTTAGCTCTGATACCAAATGTAACGACTCACCTTTTTGACCATCAAAAGTTGGCACTTAACGCATGCATGGTATTCAAATGTTTAACATCCAATCGTCAGAAAGACTACTGATAAGGAAAAACAGAAAGAACAACGAGGGAAAAAGAATCTTATAGCGGAAACTACAACATATAATATAACAAAGATAGTATAAACTATCACTCCAAGATACAATGTACATCAAAGCTAAAATCAAACCTAATCAGCTGGAAAGTTATAATATCCCGACATTATAATTTCTTATAGGTATACAAATAATACAACGAAAAATAAAATGCAATGGTAGGTGAACATCTAGCTCTTCTCCAAGAGCTCCATAACACTAATACCAACATGGAAAATACTCGGTCTGACATGAGAATTATAATAAAATAACACCCATGTTAGTCTGGAAAACAAACGTGAAAAAACTCAAGAATTATGGTGAACATAAAATAATTCTATGAGACCATGCCGCTAAACACAGAATGGGTTTTTCATTGCAATAATAACTTCCATAGATGAAAGAATAGAAATAAGTCGGAACAAAATCATACTTGAAAAATGGAAACAAATAATTAAATATCGAGAAGAGCTCTTGGCACTTCTCGTTGCAATTAAAAAATGATTCAAAGATTTGAATAGGGTAAGGAAAAGGAATTTTCCAACAATGACTTGGAGGGAGCTTCCTAATTATCGAAAGTATACCCCTAGACAATATACTTGAGAACAACGATAGCTCTCGGAAACCTCCAAGCCGGACCTCGCCAAACACAAAGCAGATAGTAGAATCGCTGGTCAATAAATAAACTATCGAGAATAACAGAATGATTATATGACAATTAAATCACTTAAAACATTAGAGTCACACTTATGCTTGATTGTGACACAATAAATATTTGTAAAACACTTTAAAAACAACACTGTATAAAATATTCTTTTTAAAGAGAAAATTATATTACTTAGTGTACAAAAACGGGCCAAAAATAAATATCATTAAAACATCATTTACTATAAACCTGAAACAGTTTACACCTAAATTTATTTTTAAACATTCCTATTTAAGGTTTTTATATTCATAAAATATCATTTATAACCTTTAAAACAACATTTATTATCCTAAAAGATAACAAATCAATTTAAATTATCTTTAAACTTAAAACGATGTTAATCATCTTGAAAGATAATTTATATAACTCTTTTATAAATTTTAAATCATGCTAATTATTCCAAAAGTAAATTAAACAAATTCATAACCTTTATATAAAACAAAATCAATTATCCCGAAGGAAAATAAATCAAATTTATAAAATTTATTAATTTAAAATAACATTAATTATCCCATAAAATAATTAGTTAAATTTAAATTCTTTTATAGTTTTGAAACAACATTTATTATCAAGAAAGATAACTAATCAAATTTATAATCTTTTTATAAAAAATATTAATTATCTCGAAGGAAAATAAGCCAAATTTATAATTTCTTTTATAAATTTAAACAACATTAATTATTCTAAAAGATAACAAATCAAATTTATAATTCCTTTTATAAATTTTAAACAATGCTTATCCTCTATTTCAAAATTCTCAAAAATACTAAAAAATATGGTTCAAATAACTTTCAAATCCCAAAAACGCGACCAAACATTTATTTTGAAAAATACAAGCACAAGTTCTGCATGCACAAAGATTTTAGGAAATAATATTTCAACCAAATATTAATATAAGCAATATAAGATTATATGTAAGATGCATATAATAGAAAATTAATAATGGCGAGAAACCCCTTAGAACCTTTCTACAAAAGTCCCCTGATGGTTATTTATACAGTCTACTTTTCAAGCAGGAATTCAGATCCAAAAAAACAAACAATAATAGCAATCATACTATTATCAACAAGTAGCAACCAATAACTAATGTATCATTTATTAATTAATTCACGAACTAATTAACGTCAAAGGTAATCTTTTTTTTACTTTGCAAGCGTAGAAGGTGATTTATTCTGCTCGGTAGATGTCCAAAATAATCTATTCAATTTAATTGTAGCAGAACGGTGTTTTATTCCGCTAAATGGATATCAAAATTAATTTTATCGTTAATTTATACTTCATTAAACTATCAACTACTATCTAAGCATTTAACAATAATCTATAGCCACACAGATATCATGTAAATTATTTAGAGGTGAGTAAACTCATTGGAATTCCAGTTGACACTTTCATGTTCAGTTTTAATCAAAATTGTAACGACCCATCATTTCAAACCATTCAAATCGAAAATCATCCACACATGTCAGTCTTGAATTGCTCAAAACAACAGATTTTTAATTTATATTCGGTAGAACTTAGCATATATAGTAAACAAATCAATCACAAAATCACAGACACGGAGTAATATAACAATAAGCGAAGGAAATAGATAACTAGTCATTCATGAAGCTACTATAGAACATGAGAGTCTAAAGTATTATACAACAAAAATCCAATACATAGAAGTTTCAAATACAAAACACAATGACAAGTCTGAACATAAACAACTAGAAACAACCGAAATAGCTGAAAGCTGATTAGATAAAAGATAGATCTCCAAGCAAAGCTCTAAGTTCCAAAGGTGAGTCTCAAATGCTCCAAGTTCCAAGTTCAGTATAATACGCTACATAAATAATGTCTACATTAAAGTAAAACTATTAAAATAGCATTAAGGCATTACCCATATTCCCCTTAACACATTTTATATAAATGTCGTAGTCTATAAAGTACCGTAAACTCCACCAAACCAGTTGGCTATCAGGGAGCACTCCATAGGTATGACACAAACCAAACTTGTAGTGGGCGCGATAAGGCATATGATAAGGCATGCGAGGTAATGCCTAGGGTAGGATACTATCGTTTTTGCAGATCTGGACTTGTGGTAATGGATAGCAGCTACTACCTTATATATCGAAACACACTCCTATAATCAAATCAAAGGTGGCAACCAAATCAATCACAAAGTAACATACATGGTATCATAAAAGCATGTACGATCGAAGGAGCGACTTCACTTAGCATGTGGTTCCTGTTTTAGTCATATCAATCTAACCCGTGGAGGCCAAGGCTGCATTCATACCTCAGACAGAATCATTCGCCAAACCATCCTACTTCATTCTGGAAACTCCACCACCTGCACAGTTGTTAAAGTGGTTTTCGGTATTGGCAAAGAGTATGACAATATCCGATCGCGGTCTCTTTAACAGCCATACATTTATTTCACACCATGGTCATTTTATAAAACCAATTTACATATTCAAAACCGATTCATAATTGATATCAAAATATTATATTCACTTCAAAATCATACCACTTTCGAAATCATATTCACTTTTGAAATCATTATTCACTTTAAATCATATACATTTCCAAAATCATAACCACAAAACAGACTAAACTATCATATTAAAGTATTCGCATATAAATCCATTAGATGTAAACCATAATAGTTCTAACTTGACCAGTTTGAATATTGAAAATAGTTTATATATTGGAATAGTTATACATTAAAAATAATTTATATTTAAAATAGGTTATAGATTAAAATAGTTTATATATTAGAAACATGTTATTTACTAATATATATATATATATATATATATATATTAAAAATTGTTTATAAATTTAAAATAATATATATTAAAATAGTTTATATTTTCAAATCCAAATTGTTTCTTCTAATTTCATGAATCAATTCAAATAAACCTTATTTCCATAATTCAATTTAAATCAGTCTCAGTTCAACGATTCCAACTAAAAGGTTAAAGGTTCAATTCAAATTCTCGTTAAAACCATTTTAGTTTTATATCGATTTCAAATTCAGGTCTAAACTACAAATTTAAACCACTTCTAGTTCAATAGGTTTCAAAGTTTAACTATTCAAACACTTACAATAACTCAATTTGATAAATTTCATTTATATTTCAAAATTCAACATTAAATTTTGTTTAAATTTGAAAATGTTAACTTAACCATTTTTAATAACGTTTAAGTAAAATCTCAAATTATAAATTTAAATCAATATTAAACATTCAATTTCAATTTTATTTAAATTTGAAAATATTCATTTAATCGCCTTTAAATAAAAAATCAAGTTATTAGGTTATAAAAAGATATCTTTAAAATCTCAAAATTAATAATTTTCAAATCAATTTTTATTTAAATAAAATTCTTGTACAAAAAAATTTCGAATCAATTTCAATTCATATTTCCGACCTTAATTTATTAAAATTGTTACAAAATCTATTTTTTTAAATATTAATACAATTTCCAAATAAATGGTTTAAAACGTATTATATATATTTGTTAAATTAATTTTCATTAAATTAAATTTTATTACATCAAATTTTATTTTAAATATTTAAAAATAATAAAATTATAGGTAGAATCTTAAAATTTACATTTTCCAAACTTAACTTATAAATTTAAAATTTCCAAACATATAATTTAAAAAAATATAAACCTTTCTTATATTAAAAATTAAAAATAAAGTCTTTATATTATATTTTAAAATCAAAATACATATATTTTTCTTTTCTCAAAATTTTTGGAAATCATTTAAAAATAGACCAACGGTGTCTGTATATAGTTTTCTATTCTATGGTCAAGTGATACAAATATTTATCATTTCAATCCACAATAATTTAAATCTACAGGAATTTATCATTTCAACTTGTAATACCAAAATTTCAAAATCAATAAAATAGCTTGGGCTTATCATTTCAACCCATAACGATTTTTCCTAATCTATAAGATCGTTCAGGTGTGTATCATTTCAACCCATAGGAATTTCCTAAACTAACAGGGAACTTGCAGAGTGAGAACAATAAAATAATAGCATAAAATGACATAGCATATCAATGGCAATTATTATCATTTTAACAATTTAAGTGTTATATATATATATGTACAAAACAGGTTATTGGTGTCAGTATTGTCAATTAACATAGATAAATAATTTTAAATATTCACATATCATACTTAAAAATTAAATCTCTAATCAGTTTAAATTCAATAATATGTTTCAATCGTCATTTCATGCAAATATAAATTTACTAAACATAAGAATGTTAATCGTGAGTAATCACTCACCTTTCAAGGCTAGAGAAACATAAGAACAAGATGAAAACAGACACAGATAAGCATGGATAATTTGATAAAGCTAGAAAAATGCTGTGACACTAGCCTGGACAGCGGAGAAACAAAGCAAAGCTAGCTTAGATTCAATGGATCAAATATAATATATATATAATATACAAAGCAAAGCAAACCGAACCTAGGCGAAGAGGCTGACTGCTCGGCTAAATGAAGTGGCTGCTGCAAGGCTGTGAGTGGAGGGAGGGGACCCAAGGATTGGCTACTGGTGGACGACGAAGGGCTGTGAGAAGGAGCGGAGATGCAAGTTGGAAGGCTAGGGATTGTAGGAAGATGGCGATGAAGTGTGGGTTGATGTGGCAATGGGAAAATGGGCTTGGGTTGTCTGCCGTGTGGTCGGAGGGAATGGAATGGTTGGAGAGGGCGACTACTATGCTTGGGTCGAAAGGAAACTACTGCTCGCATTCGACTGTCATGGAGTGCTTCTCGCCGAGGAAATGGGTAGTTTCGTTGATGTGGTGGAGGTAGCGAGTTTGTGTGACGAGCTTGGTTGCGGCCGTTAGAGGCAATCGGCAAGGGCTTTTGGATGTGCTGTCGCAGTGGGTGCCAGACACGAATGAGAAGGAGGATGGTGGTGATGGGCGGAGAGTAGTGGAAAGATGATGGGTCGGATGAGCACAGTAGGGGGTTGCTGAGGTAATGGTGGTCGAGTTTGGTTGACTGTGGCTGGAGATTGGAGTTCGAAGGAGAGGGTTGAGGGTCGGGTTCCAAGAAAAAGTGGACGAGTAGCTGATTAAGAGACAAGAATGCAACTTTTATCATCTTATATATTTATTTATTTATTCTCAAAACAAAATAAAGAAGAGGAGAGGAAGAGAATGAAATGAACAGCATAATATATTTTGAACAGGTTGGAACAATAAAAGACAGGAATGAATTTCTGGAAATAATAAAATCATTTGCTATTGGTTTCCAACCAATGGACAACTGAATGGGCACAGGATAACCAAAAGCCCTAAATGTAACGACCCATAAATTTCAATAATTAAATTTGTTAAATTGATAAGTTTTAGTAATTTAATATGGAAGAAAAAAAAAACTTTGTAATTTAATAATGAAAGGAATGCTAAAATGAAATGTAACCATGAAGTCAAAAGTATGAGTTAAAGTTATAGCAACGGTGGTAAGTTGCTATTTAATCAGTCTATTAATCTAGTTGTAAATGTTACATTTGGGTATAAAATGGAATATAAGTAAACAAGGGTAAGTGTTGTATAAATAAATGAATCTGGATATAATTTATGGTAATTGAATGAATTCAACAGTATGTAAGCAATTATGATAATTAGTGGAAATAATAAACTTGAGCATAATATAAAAATAATGATAACATTTATTGCAATTTACCTTTTTATTTAGCTGCTAAATTTAAGATTGGAAATCAATTACGTTTAATTATGAGTAAATGTTCATTAATGTGAGTTAGGTAATTGTAAAGTGTGAATGTAATAAAATAAAGGGAAATGTATTTTTTGTTCATAAGATAATATAAAGGAATGAAACCCAGTTGAATAGATTAATTGAGATTTTAATTATAATACATACATACATACATACATACATACATATATATATATATATATATATATGACAAATTAATATAATTGAAAATAATGGTTAATACATAAGAAAGATATAAATTTGAATATATGAATGTAATGAAAGACAAGCAAATATTAACTAGGTTATAGAGTAATAATAGACTTAATAAAAAGATTAGAATTAGAACAAATCAGTTTATTTGGAATTTATCAATTGGAATTCAATCCATAACAAATGGATTAATGGTAAGTAAATGAAATTAAATACCACGTTAATTGAAATTTGGATAAAATGGAAATTATAAATGTAAAAAAAATAAACCAAAAGATAATTATACCCAAAGATAATAATTGGCTGAATAATAAGATTTAAAATCAAATTAATGGATTTGTTGAAATTTCAATTGATAATCAATGAATTTACTGAAATTGAAATTTGATATCGTAATTGGTTAATAAATTAACTTTAAATTGACATAGAAATTTGTTATAAAGGATTATAAATTACTACAGTAATCCAAGATGATAAAAATTATAAATTTCAAAATTTGATTGAAAAGTGATTTAATTTAATTTAATATATATTCATTTAATTGACTGAAAAATAGCCATTTTGGCCACTGACTCGGATTTCGACGAAACCGGTTTCATCGGATCCATGACGGTGAATTATTGTAGGATTTAATGTTTCGTAACAATCAGACTTATCGTTTGATCGTACAGACTCGAAACGTCTATAAATCAATTTAACTGAAATCATCTGAAATCAATTTGAAATAAACAGATTTTAACATAACTTCTTCATACGATGGAATTAGGACTTGAAACATATTCCATTAAATTTAAAATATTTAAAAACATCTATTATGTATATAGGTTGACCCATTTTCGTTCCAGAGGGAGAACGGGTTTTTCGATTCGTTTATCGTTCAATCAAATCTTGTCAGTACATTCTATTTTCAGCTTTGCCTGTAAATAACCCATTATAAACCCTAGCCATTCCTTATTTTCATTTCTCCATACGTACATCTCCTTCTTAACTCCTCATTCCAATGGCAGACAAAACCTAATTTCCAAATTCTAAAAATTAATTTCAATTTCAAAAAAAAAATTGCGGATCTGCAGCAACTTCGGGTCGTGCTTTGGGTTTCAGAAGCAAAAACCCTGCAGCAACTTCGGGTCGGGAAGAAAATGACTCGGTCGCTCCGGGTCATTTTGGAAAAAACTCAGAGCAAGCAAAGGGGATTTGAGGCGGCGAACCAAAGTTGAACCCGAAGTCGCCCAGGACTACAATTTCCTAATCTTCTAATTTTCATAACTTTTTCATATGAACTCGGATTCGCTCGCAGTTTATTTTGTTGGGATCGTATCGGAATTATGGACACTTTGACGCCGGTTTGGACAAATTTGAAGAAAGTTCAAATTTTGAATTTAAATTGAACTTAAATTGAATTTAATTTCGATTTAAATGCAAAGGTGAATGTTTTAACCCACTCATAACTTATGAAATTTCTTATGTTTGTTAAATTTAATTGATGATGTGATTATGAATTCATTTATGATTGTTTGGTATATTTTTAATCATCATCTTAGTAAATTGAATATATTTGAATTAAATTGTTATTTAATTTTTTATTGCATATAAAATGCGAGTTAAATACCTATTATTTATTATCAGTTTATATATTGATATTTATGGATTGTTTTAGATGATGATTATGATGGATGTTGATTGTTGATATTTGTTGAATGTATGTTTAGTTTATATTGTTATAAATGCAAGCTCGTAATGGATTATTAGTTCGGGATTGCGGTTTGAAATGATATACAACCGTAAAATATTAAATTACCGATTGAAATGATAAATATTCATATCACTTGATCATAGGATAGAAAATTATATACAAACATCGTGGTCTATATATAAAAATATTTTGAAATGATTTCTATGGTTTTGTAAAGAAATGTATGGTTTTATATAAATATTGATTTTAGATATGATATAAATGTTATTTTATTCTTGATTTTAAGCTATGTATAAATTTATTTTAATATCGAATAAGTTTAATAATAAAGTTTGATTTTATTGAAGATAATATGGTTAAAGTATTTAAATTATATTTTAATAAAGAGTTTATAAAGATTTAAATAAATTAAGGTTGGGAGAAAAATTGAAATTGATTTGAAATTGAATTCATTTAAGAATTATACTCAAATAAGTTTTATTTGACATTTATTAATAAAGGATATGATTTTATAACTTGATTTTGGTTCAAGTTAATTTGAATGAATATATCAAGTTTAAATAAATTGAAGGAATATTCAGTTATTTGAAGTTCAATAGTTTAATTTAAATGATATTGGATTTATTAAGTAAATATTTCAAAACTAAATAATAGTAAATTTTAATTTGATACATACGGAAGTACAAAAATTTAGTTTTTTAAATTATGGAACATTTAAAGCTTTGAAATATATGGAATGTGGAATGGTTTATTTGAGGTTCAAATCTGCAATCGAAATTGATATAAGTTGAAACGGATTATTGAAAACTGAATTGAGTTGAAAATATATGAATTTGAGATTTGATTTAAATTGAATTTTTTGAATTCAAGTTGATTTGAATCAATTTGGAAAGTTTGAGGAAATTTATTTTATTTTATAAAGAAATTTTAAATTTAAACCATTTATATTATATATACTATTTTAATATCTAAGTTGTTTAAGTAGTGGAAGTTATGTTTTCAAAGTTATGAATGTCAAAGTATTATGTTTTGAAAGAGTTATAATTTTAAGTGTTTGGTTTTGAAAATGTTATAACTTTGAAAGTGCTATGATTTTTGAAATGATATCGTATTTGGTTTTGAAATGGAAATGATATCGTGTTTGGTTTTGAATGGAAATGGTATTTTGGTTTTGAAGTATAAACTATTTTGAAATGAACGCGGTGTAATAATAACGTTTGGTTGTTAAAGAGACCGAGATCGGAATTTGTCATACTCTCTGCCAACTCCGAAAACCACTTTAACAACCGTATACGCGGTGGAGATTTCAAAATGAAGTAGGATGGTGGCGACGTCCTATTGAGGTATATACGTGGATCCGACTCCTGTGAGTTGGCATAAGGTAGCTAAAACAGGAGCAATCGTCAGGCTAATGAGGTCGCTCCTCTTATCGGACACAGTTCTTCGATACCATTCTATTACTTTGTGATTGATTGGGTGCACCTTTGATTTTGAGGAGTGTGTCTCGAGGTGGTCGATACTAGCTGCTATGCATTACCGCCGTTCCGGAAGTGCAATTGGTATATCTACCATGGCATTGCTTAGTTGTGCCATTTTTCACCCACCCTAGCGCGCCTTGTACGATTTTGGTTTTGTGCCGTAGCCTATGGAGGATCCTCTGGTGGCTTCCGGATCAGAAGGGACTATGATATTGAATAGACTACTGGGACTATTATGTGTTAATGGGGATATGGGTAACTCCTTAACGCTATTTTAAAGTAAGTTTACTTTACTTCTAGACGTTATTATAATAGTGTATATTACTACATAGTAGATAGTTTAACGGATCCTTAGAAGATGTAAATCCCGAACATCTCTTAAATTACTGCACTCACGTTAGATCATGGATAGGAGATGTCAAACCCCGTAAACATCTCTGACGCCATTCCACTCATATTTTACCGTTGATTTAACTTACATTAGATCTTTTAGTTCCGACTCGAGTGTTTTGTCTTTTCAATTCGCTCGGGTCTATCTAAGCATTTCAGGGTTTGAAGACCTTATTGCTCGAGGATAAAGATGAAGATTGTATTATTATTATTATTATTTATTATATTCCACTGCATCATGTATTACATTGTATTATTTATTATTCTCTGGAATTTGTTACTCTGATCTCTACTGTATATGTATAATCAAATGCTTTGTAAAACAGCTTCATGAACTGTTATTTGATTATTATATTTTGTCATTCCGCTGTGAGATTCTGTTTTGTTTTATTTCTTTCTCTGCTTTTCTTATTCTCCCCAATAACAATTCTCTCTTTTGTATGATTTGAGTCTGAGGTATGTTGTTTATCATCGATTTAAAGTATACAAAAAGGCAGGATGTTACAGTTGGTATATGAGCTTTGGTTTAGCGAAAACCTTAGCTTCAAGGGGTCTGACTCTTGATTAATAGGGTAGTAATACCCTATGATGAGTCGCTGAGAGTAAATATATATGAGAGAGCGTATTTGTTAGTGTAATAAAAAGGTTTTATATTGTGTTAATCTGTTCCGTTTTGTATTTATAAATTGTGGTTGGTGCATAGGATGTTATGACATCGATAGGGATTTCTAAACACTTAATCGGACAGACTGACACACTATTTGTTTTGAAATATAGGTAAATGAAATATTTTTTCTATTATATTCTGTATAGATAATAAATTTTATAAATGATATATTTGGTTGTAATATATTGGTTGTTAGGTAGTAAAATTTTATAAATATTAGTTGTAAAATAAAATTTACCAATAAAACGGAAATTTAGAACTCAAGTTCTGGGGTTTTGGTAAATTCTATCGAATGATGTTGGAATATAATAGTAATATTATCAGAAGTATTTTCTGATACAAATATTTCAATATGATTTGAAAGAATTGTTTTAAAGAAATTTTGAAAAGAAATAAGTTATGTACTCCCCTCTCTGTCATTGGAAAATAATATCGGTGATGGATGCACGCATCATCGACATTCATTTCGAGTTTCAAAGCGGGAACACCACTGTAGTAGTTTTGCTATAGATTTATTTTGATAAACAAATGTAAATTTCAAATTGTTTTAAGTATAATTGGATATATAAGTTGTAAGTGTATACATCTATTTATTATTTTAAATGATTTGAAATTAAACCCGGTATTTAATTCTTAAGTTTTTGTTAATTAATAGTTTCAATTATTGTAGTGGAATGGAATGTAAGTAATTAACAATTGGAAACTCTAAATGAAATAAGAGATCAAATGCTAGGTTAGGAATGAAATTAAAAGCAAGTTGAAATTTGTAACTAATAAAACAAAGGATATAATTATTGAACATTAAATTAATTTTAAAGAAATGAGGTAAACTTGTATAATTTTTCTATTTGCATTCTTTAACATATATAACTTACCAAAATATTAAAAGTTGTAATGTTTAGTAAGAAAATGTAATGGAAATTGTACAAGTAAACTTATGTAATGAAAGTGTTCAATGAATTATTTTTACAAATAAGAAATTTGGTGTTATAGCTGTTATAAACTTAAGTTATAATTGAAATGTTACTATAATAAAATGAGGTAGAAAATAAGTATTGTAACTGAGTAATTAGAAACTTAAGTAAATATATTGAAATGCTAAATAATTGAGTTACACATGAATACTGTAAATAAATGAAATTAAGTAATGAATAAATGAATGTAAAGCAAATAAAAGAAATTTGCATTATATGGATAAATGAAAATAAGTCTGTAAGTAGTGGATAGAAATAAATGAAAATAGAAATGAATGAATGAATGTGAAATTATTTACAAAGAAGCTTATACAGTACTTTAAGAATATGCGTACATACTTTTAAATTAAATTATATATGAGTAACATATGTAAGAAATGAAGATAACATATAAAAATAAAAGAATGGAAATGAAAACTATAAGAAATAAAATGTAAATTAAAAAGATAAGTCATTATATGAATGAAAAGGAAGTGAAGCAATAAATGCTGTGAAATGAAATTAATAAGAATGAACTTAATTTATGATTGGGGTCATTGTTTGTTTGGTTTATGGTTGTTTACGCAAGGATACTTTAAAATTAGTTGGAGGTACGAATAATCTATTTAGTTTCATCTAAGACCGTTGAATAAATGGTGCACTTAGTAGTTTATTTTTCATTCCGTACAATTTAAAGTTTTTGAACCCGAACAACTATTTGTTTCATTTGATATGAATGGATAATTGATTTGTGCTGATTTTATATGATGATTGTATATTGGTTGCAAGTGACTGCTGTTTATATTGATTTGTTTGTTAGTGGTTGAAACAAATTTAAATATTTTATTTTATATAATTATTAACTCCTTTTGGATTATATAAGTGAAATGCAGGTTATGGAAGCAATTGCTACTGCTTTTGGTTTCATAATTAAACGTTGTTTACCCGACAAATAGGTACGTTCTCGAATTGCGGTTTTCTAGCAATATTATATTATTTTCCCGTTGTTGGGATATATTATTTTTAGATGTTGTGAGATATATTGTTATATTTGATATTATATTTTCTCCCGAGGCTCTCCGTACAAAGGACACTCTGCCGAAATTTCTCATGAATTTTGGACTTAGAAAATTTTATGAAATATTTTCAAAGATTTTGTTACTTGAATATAAATGGATTTAATGGTTATAAATTGATATATTTTATTTAAATCAATAAATTTTTTAAGTTTATTTGTTTCTAAATTTAATATTCTTGAATAAGATATATATTGATTTCCTAATTCTTTCTTTACCTCCTTTTTCCTTTTCGGGGAAGAAAAGTTTTGAGTGGGGGAGTGTAACGACCCGTAAATTTCAATAATTAAATTTTTTAAATTAATAAGTTTTAGTAATTTAATATGGAAGAAAAAAAACTTTGTAATTTAATAATGAAAGGAATGCTAAAATGAAATGTAACCATGAATTCAAAAGTATGAGTTAAAGTTATAGCAACGGTGGTAAGTTGCTATTTAATTAGTCTGTTAATCTAGTTGTAAATGTTACATTTGGGTATAAAATGGAATATAAGTAAACAAGGGTAAGTGTTGTATAAATAAATGAATTTGTATATAATTTATGGTAATTGAATGAATTCAACAGTATGTAAGCAATTATGATAATTAGTGGAAATAATAAACTTGAGCTTAATATGAAAATAATGATAACATTTATCACAAGTTACCTTTTTATTTAGGCTCCTAAATTTAAGATTGGAAATCAATTACGTTTATTGTAAATGTTCATTAATGTGAGTTAGGTAATTGTAAAGTGTGAACGTAATAAAATAAAGGGAAATGTATATTTTATTCATAAGATAATATAAAGGAATGTAACCTAGTTGAATAGATTAATTGAGATTTTAATCATAATAAATATATACATTTGACAAATTTAATATAATTGAAAATAATGGTTAACACATAGGAAAGATGTGAATTTGAATATATTAATGTAATGAAAGACAAGCAAACATTAACTAGGTTATAGAGTAATAATAGACTTAATAAAAAGATTAGAATTGGATCAAATCAGTTTATCTGGAATTTATCAATTGGAATTCAATCTATAACAAATGGATTAATGGTAAGTAAATGAAATTAAATACTACGTTAATTGAAATTTGGATAGAATGGAATTATTAATTTAAAAAAAATAAACCAAAGATAATTATACCCATAAGATAATAATTGGCTGAATAATAAGATTTAAAATCAAATTAATGGATTTGTTGGAATTTCAATTGATAATTAATGAATTGACTGAAACTGAAATTTGATATTGTAATTGGTTAATAAATTAACTTTAAATTGACACAGAAATTTGTTATAAAGGATTATAAATTACTAGAGTAATCCAAGATGATAAAAATTATAAATTTCAAAATTTGATTGAAAAGTGATTTAATTTAATTTAATATATATTTATTTAATTGACTGAAAAATAGCCATTTTGGCCACTGACTCGGATTTCGACGAAAATAGTTTCATCGGATCCGTAACCGTGAATTATTGTAGGATTTCAAGTTTCGTAACGATCAGACCTATCGTTTGATCGTACGGACTCGAAACATCTATAAATCAATTTAATTGAACTCGATTTGAATCAAATTTGAAATAAGCAGCTTTTAACATAACTTCTTCATACGATGAATTAGGACTTGAAACCTATTCCATTGAATTTGAAATACGTAAAACATCTATTTTGATATATAGGTTGATCCATTTTCGTTCTGGGGGCAGGACGAGCTTTTCGAGTCATTTATCGTTCAATCAAATCTTGTCTGTTCATTCTATTTTCAGCTTTGCCTATAAATAACCGTTATAAACCCTAGCCACTCCTTATTTTCATTTGTCTATACGTATATCTCCTTCTCAACTCCTCATTCCAACGATAGACAAAATCTATTTCCCAAATTCCAAAAATTAATTTCAATTTCAAAAAAAGAATTGCAGATCTGCAGCAACTACGGGTTGCGCTTCGGCTTCCAAAGGCAAAAACCCTGCAGCAACTTCGAGTGAGAAAGAATTGCAGATCTGCAGCAACTTCGGGTTGCGCTTCGGCTTCCAAAGGCAAAAACCCTGCAGCAACTTCGAGTGAGGAAGAATATGACTCGGGTTGCTCTGGGTCGTATTGGTAAAAACTCAGAGCGAGCACCAGGGATTTGAGACGGCGGACCGAAGTTGAGCCCGTAGTCAACCCAGGACCATAATTTTCCAATATTCTAGTTTTCATAACTTTTTCGTACGAGCTCGATTCACGCGCGGTTTGTTTTGCTGGGATCGTATAGAAAGTACGGAAAATTTGACGCTATATTGGACAAATTTGAAGACGTTCAAATTTTGGATTTAAATTGAGTTTAAATTCAATTTAAATGCAAAGGTGAGTGTTTTAACCCACTAACAACTTCTAAAATTTCTTATTTTGTTAAATTTAATTCATGATATGATTAGGAATTCATTTATGATTGTTTGGTATATTTTTAATCATCGTCTTAGCGATTTGAATTTATTTGAATTAATTGTTATTTAATTTGTTATTGCATATAAACAGCGAGTTAAATACCTATTATCTATTATTAGTTCCTATATTGATGTTTATGGATTGTTTTAGATGATGATTGTGATGGATGTTGATTGTTGATATTGGTTGAATAGATGTTTGGTTTATATGGTTATAAACTACAAGCTCATTATGGATTATTAATTCGAGATTGCGGTTTGAAATGATATACAGCCGTAAAATATTAAATTGCAAATTGAAATGACAAATGTCCATATCACTTGCCCATAGAATAGAAAATTATATACAGACACCGTGGTCTATATATAAAAATATATTGAAATTATTTCTATGGTTTTGTAAAGAAATATATGGTTTCATATAAATATTGATTTTAGATATCATATAAATGTTATTTTATTCTTGATTTTAAGCTATATATAAATTTGTTTTAATATAGAATAAGTTTAATAATAAAGTTTGATTTTATTGAAGATAAAATGGTTAAGTATTTAAATTAGATTTTAATAGAGAGTTTATATTGATTTAATTAAATTAAGGTTGGGAGATAAATTTAAATTGATTTGAAATTGAATTCATTTAAGAACTATACTCAAATAAGTTTGATTTGACATTTATTAATAAAGGATATGATTTTATAACTTGATTTTGGTTCAAGTTAATTTGAATGAATATATCAAGTTTAAATAAATTGAAGGAATATTCAGTTATTTGAAGTTCAATAGTTTAATTTAAATGATATTGGATTTATTAAGTAAATATTTCAAAACTAAATAATAGTAAAATTTAATTTGATACATATGGAAGTACAAAAATTTAGTTTTTGAAATTATGGAACATTTAAAGCTTTGAAATATATGGAATATGGAATGGTTTATTTGAGGTTCAAATCTGCAATCGAAATTGATATAAGTTGAAACGGATTATTGAAAACTGAATTGAGTTGAAAATATATGAATTTGAGATTTGATTTAAATTGAATTTTTTGAATTCAAGTTGATTTGAATCAATTTGGAAAGTTTGAGGAAATTATTTTATTTTATAAAGAAATATTAAATTTAAACAATTTATATTATATATACTAATTTAATATCTAAATTGTTTAAGTAGTGGAAGTTATGTTTCAAAATTACGAATGTCAAAGTACTACGTTTTGAAATTGGTATAATTTCAAGTGTTTGGTTTTGAAAATGTTATAACTTTGATAGTGCTATGATTTTTGAAATGATATCGTATTTGGTTTTGAAACGGAAATGATATCGTGTTTGATTTTGAAACGGAAATGATATCGTGTTTGGTTTTGAAATGGTAATGGTATTTTGGTTTTGAAGTATAAACTATTTTCAAATGACCGCGGTGTAATAATAACGTTTGGTTGTTAAAGAGACCGGGATCAGAAATTGTCATACTCTCTGCTAGCTTCGAAAACCACTTTAACAACCGTGTACGCAGTGGAGATTTCAGAATGAAGTAGGATGGTGGCGACGTACTATTGAAGTATATACGTGAACTCGACTCCTGTGAGTTCACATAAGGTGGCTAAAACAGGAGAAATCGACGGGCTAATGAGGTCACTCCTCTTATCGAACACACTTCTTCAATACCATTCTATTACTTTGTGATTGATTGGGTGTACCTTTGATTTTTGACAGCGTGGCTCGAGGTGGGCGGTAGTAGCTGCTACGTGTTACCACCGGTCCGGAAGTGCAATTGGTATATCTACCCTGGCATTGCCTGATTGTGCCGTGTCACCTGCACTAGCGCGCCTTGTACGATTTTGGTTTTGTGCCATAGCCTGTGGAGTATCCTCTGGTGGCTTCCCGATCAACAGGGACTATGATACTGGATAGACTACTAGGACTATTATGTGTTAAGGGGGATATGGTAACTCCTTAATGCTATTTTAAAGTAAGTTTACTTTACTTCTAGGCACTATTATAATAGTGTATATTACTACGTAGTAGATAGTTTAACGGATCCTTAGGAGATGTAAATCCTGAACATCTCTTAAGTTACTACACTCACGTTAAACACTGGATATGAGATGTCAAACCGCATAAACATCTCTGATGTCGTTCCGCTCAATTTTACCGTTGATTTAACTTACGTAAGATCTTTTAATTCTGACTCAAGTGTTTTGTCTTTTCAATTCGCTCGGGTCAGCCTGAGCATTTCAGGGTTTGAAGACCTTATTGCTGGAGGACGAAGATGAAGATTGTATTATTATTTATTATATTCCACTGCATCATGTATTCCACTGCATTATTTATTATTCGCTGGAGTGTGTAACTTTGATCTGTGTTGTATAAGTATAATCAAATGTTTTGCAAAACAGCTTCATGAACTATTATTTGATTATTATATTCTGTCATTCCGCTGTGAGATTTTGTTTTAGTTTATTTCTTTCTCTGCTTTTCATATTCACCCCAATAACAATTTCTCTCTTTTGTATGGTTTGAGTCTAACGTGTGTGGTTTATCGTCGGTTTAAAGCGTACAAAAAGGCGGGATGTTACACTAAACGCGGAACCGATACAGCTAATCGTTTCACAGACTTCTCCGCATACCGGACGACGCAACACGTAAATGAATGTACTGCGGAGATCAGCAGGACGAGATGAATGGAATGGTACACAGATATGAGAGACACGACCATCCTATCAAAACTCGATTTTCGCTGCCGAAACTGCTGCTAAAACTCCAAAATTAATATAAATGGAGTTAGAGTAGTCAAAATTTAGCGGAACGAAATATGATGTCTCACTTAGAAAAAATGATCAACATTTTTTTATGTGAAAATATTCAAATTTCTAAAATATTTTGTTTCCATCAAATTTAGCTGATATTCAAATTGAAATTTCACAACCAAACAAACTTACATATATTCCAATGAAAATCTTACATTTGCTACATTTATATAGACGCATACCAAATATCAAATTTTCATTGCTAAATTTTATTATTTATCTTTAAGAAAATTTTAGTTAATTACGTTATTGAAATCATTAAAATTTTCAAGTTGTCACAAAAATTGGATGACGTTCGATTTTGGCTCGAAATTCCACTGGCTCCAAATTCAACGAATTCAACTCCAATGCGAAGATGACGTTGATACGAGTCCAGGGTAAAATACTGCGTTCCAATCCGACATCGTATGGAATAGTTATTGGTTTTATAAAAAATTGAGATAAATATATAATTAATTTACTTAATTACACACTAATAACCTCATAATCCAACTCCCTCCCTCCCCCTTCTAATCTTTCTTCCCAAATGCATGTACATGTGCATGCTTGCGCAAATAACGCATGGCCACCCTCATCTCTCCTCCTTATCCCCCTCCACGCTCAACAAAATCGCACCAAACAACTTCCATTCTCCTTCTCTTCGCGCTCTTGCTCCATTCTACCCAAACACATCGCGCTTGGCCCTCAAATCCTCATCGCGACCTGGGCAAAGCTCGGCTACAAATGTCGCATGTACCAATATAGGATTGGACGTCACCAAAATTCAGGGAATGGTGCTCCTTCACACAAGCAATGCAGTAGAACCAATGCCATAACCTATCATTGTTCAAATCATGGCTAACATATAACCCTGATTCCACCACTTTCACGTTAAACATGCCAACCAACACCGCACCCACCAAAATTAATTTGAATATATAGGTCTCATCACCACGAACCCAAAAATCTGGTTTTGCAATTTTTCACTGAGTGGCAAATTTGAATTCAATTTTTGAAGATGGTGGCTTACCTTTCTTTTTCTAAAAGAGGGAAAACAAAAAGGAAGAGGGAAAATGAAAAATGAGAATTAGGTTAAGTGCTAATTATATTTTATTTTTACAATTTTTGGCATCTCACTACATAGAGTTCCATTCGCGTATGAACCGCAAAAGACAAAACAAAAATACGACTGCGCATAAAAATGCAATAAGATCCCAAAATAGTAATAATAATATACACTAGTTATCTTGTTCTATAAATTTACAAAAATATCACCGCTTGCCGAAAAATACATCAAACGATAATCTAAATATTTTCTAAATTAAAAATTACGGAATAATCCTATAAATACAATTAAAATGCCGCAGTACAAATCAGGGCATTTTATTAACAATTTATTTTCTTGCTATTCATTCGAACTATTTATTATAAATAAATTTACAATGACAAACTTGCCATTGCTATTTATTAATTAAAAGAAGTCAAATAAGGCTATTAAATCCATTTAATTAGTATTTAATTGACAAATCAAATATCTAAATAATCACTATATTTGAATACAAGTTATATAGATTTTTAAACACCAATTATTTAAATATTTAATATTAATTAAATATTCAAAATCGAAACGATAAAATGCAACAACCCATGATTGTGATTGTCGAATAATAAATAAAAATGAAATTATAATTTAATTGGAGGTAATAATAACCCTAGTTTGGTTATTTATTCAAAATTTAGTTATTATGAATAAATAAGAAAATTGGGACATAAGTGTTAAATGTGTCAGTTAGTGGAAAATAAATACGGAAAATGTGAGTATTGAATATTGCAAAATTTTAGATGTTTAAAATGTTGCAAATTGTGCTTGGGAATTTAGTTTGCAATTTATTTTGCAAAAATGTGATTTTTAGAGTGTTTTTGTTAAAAAGCGGTGTTTTGGGAAATTTTGGTATTAAAGTGAAAAATGACAAATATTGGTATTATGAAATTTTATAACAAGGGCGAAATAAATTTCAGTAGCTTGTTAATTTTATGAAGTAGACAAATGATTTAAAATAGGTTGTATGCATTTGTTTTAGTTTTGTACTTGAAAAATAAAACAAACGACACATAGCAAAATTTTCTAAGTCCTAATGGATATTAACAAAAGTTAACCTAAGCCCAAAACCCATTAGCCTTGCCAAAATAGCTAGTACGACACCTCTCTTCCTTTTCACCCTCATTTTTTTTTCAAAAGACAATAGAGAGAAAAACATAGAAAATGGCTTCCTCTTTCTAAACTAGCTTCAATCTTTGTCAAAACTTAGGGAAAATTAGATCATTTGTCATTGCTATCACATCTCCATTTCCTAATTTCGTTTTTGGTTGAATTTGAGAGAAGTTTTAGTCGTAACTATGTTTTCTTGTCTGCATGTTGTTTCTATAACTTCTACAGGGTCTCTTGCTCCAATTTCTTGCTTAAAGTCACGAACTTGATTGCTATTATCATCTCTATTGCAAGAAAAATGTAAGAATGCTAGAAAACATGCAAAAACGGTGCTTACAATGAGTTGGAAATGGAAAATTTCGTTTTCTGTAAATGAGATTGTTCACATATTATCCTGTTAGTAAAATGGTCGTAGCTTTTAAACCACTGATCGGAATTTGACGATCTTGGTCATTCCGAAAAGCTTAGAAACTAAGCTACGACTTTTATTTTATTCATTTTCCCAGAATTTGAATTTTACCATGTCAAAATTATGATTTTTCGTCTCTGGCCTGTTAGTGCATAGCTACAGGCCTTGGTCTCTTTTCTCCCGTTGTTTTCAGCGCGGAACCACGACTTTACGACGCCGTCCCGGGTTCGTACGATGTCGGAATCTGCCATTCTGTGTCTCTTTGGAAAGATGAAGTGATGATCTACAATTTTGTATAGTTTCATAAAAATCTGAGTTGGTTAGCTATGCCATCCTCATTGCCGAAGTCGGACCTTTGCGCTGTTTTGAATAAACAGAAAATCCAAGTTTCGGTCCAATTTTGAGACGACGTCACTTCTTCGTTTCAAGTCGGAATCGAATAATTCTTTTATCAGATCGAATTAGAAGCATTAATCTGAGTTCCTACCAAATTTCACAAAGATATGGATTAGTTTTCCACTTCGAACTCATCGTCGAAGTTGAACCTTTGCACCGTTTTTACACAGCAGTTTATAGTGGTTTTAGTCCAATTTCGAAACGATGCAGTTTCTTCATTACAAGTCGGAATTTGGTGAATCTTCTTTCAAATTGAAGTAGGAATGTTAAAATATATTCCTACAATATTTCATATCTTTTGGACTCTATTTGCAGTTTCAAACCTGCTGTCGAACTTGGGTTCGCAGCATGTTTTCACCGGTTTTTTTAACACTTGGAATAATTTACGGTTTTTTTTAATATTTTCCGATTTCTTTGAAATTTTCTATAGATTTTGTATACGGATTTTATAAAGCATTACAAAATGTTTTTCATGCAAATTGACTTTTGAAATTATTATTTAATATTATTGTTAAGTATTAAATTAATTACTCCATAATAGGAGAATTTCAAAGGCAATTTCTAATGTGTTTTCTAAACGATTTCAAAACTCGTTCCAAATTATTTTCTAAGTAAAATGTACACCCTTGCTCTTCGAGCGAAGTGGAAAGGCGATTAAACGGTTAGGTAAAAGATGGACTATGGAATCCGCGCGTTTATCTTTCCTTTTAATTACTGACCTATTCGTTTGATCGTTTTGACCTTTGGGTCTAGCTTACCAATGACATGAGATGGACTTTTTACTGTTTTGAGTGTGGAATTTACTATTTGTTGGTTAACGGTTTAGTGAGAACATGGAGTATGGGACTCATGTTGATGCTTTACGGATTCCTCTCCAAGAGCTTATGACATATTTGCTTCGGTGGTCAGTACTGGACCTATGTGAGTCATTGATTGTCTATGTGGACAATTGCTCCTACATGGGAGTATTATTATTATTATTTTGGCTTTGTCTGTAACGACCCAGAATTTCTATTAATTAAAATTTGTATATTTAATTAATTTTAAATATTAATAAGTGAAATTTATAAGTCGAATAAATTTTATTTTGAATATCTGGATTTAATTGCATAATTAAATCGACAATTTAATATTTGAAATTCGAGAAATAATTGAAAATTGGGTTAAATATGATTGAAAATGATTTGTAAAATTTTATTATATCATATTGGAGTTAGAACGATATTTTAGAACTTTTAAAATCGAATTAAAAGTTAATTTGTGAAAATTGAATATTTTAATATTTAATTGACGAGTTAAAATAGCCATTTTTCAAAAAGTCTCGGATTTTGTCGAAACCAGTTTCATCAGATCCGTAATGTAATATTAATGTGTGGTTTCAAATTTCGTGTCAATCGGATTTACCGTTTGTCCGGGGCAAGCCAAAATGCCTAGAAAATAGTTTAAATCGGTTTAATTTAAATTTGATCGTTTATTGCCGTAACTCGCACAGATGATCGAATTGGCTCCCGAAACACATTCCATTGTGTTCGGAACGCGGGGTAAACCTTAGAAACTTCAGCTGGCACGCTTTGTTTGGAGTTCGGAAAATCCGGGACGAATAGTGTTTTGGAATATTTTCTACAAAACCCCTTTACTCTTCACTTTTGCAAAATAAACTAAACCCTAGGTTAAAAACCTTCAGCCGCCACTAACCCAATCAATGGCCGAAAATCTCCTATCTTTCTCCTCAATTATCTTCAAATCTATGCATCTATTCAAAAAAAATTCAACTAGAGAATGGTAGAGGGCATCAAGATCTATAATATGAACGGGTATGATCGTAATTGGAACAGAGATTCAACAGAAAATCTCGTGTAAACGTCACGCGTTCATTCATGATTTATGAGGCAGGGGGAGGGCCGAGTTCGAAGCCGTTCTGGCCGTGGGTGGTGCTAGGATAGGCGCACGCGTCGAGGGTCTCTGATCGTGTTTTCGTGCAATGGTGTGGTCGCGGCTAATCTAGGGTTTCATGTGGCTTTGGGTTTCGATCGTGTGTTACTAGGTTGGGGGAGATGATGTTGTGCACGGCTTGGATCTGTAGGGGGTAAGGATGGACGGCAGATGATGGCTAGGGTATTAAAAAAATAAAATAAATGTTGTAAATTATATATTTATAATTCGTGTAACTTTAAAAATGTGTATCTTTGTCATGCGAGGTCGAAAACGCACGAAACCAGTTGCGTTGGAACCGTATTGTTGAGCACTACGCTATGGAACTGGATTGGAGTTGTTTGGAGCTAGTGAAAATTTCGGGTAAAATTAAATGCACGTTTAATTTTATTCGAAATAAAACGCTGGAAATAGAAATCAAGGTGAGAACTTCTCACTCAATCGAATCGGTTTCGATATTAATTTTAAATAGTTAGATTTAAAATTCTTAAATGTATGTTTGAATGATAATTGTTATCTATTGATTGTTAAAATAGCAATATATGCCGTTAGCAAGCGGAGGTTATTTATTAAAAACATATACCGCGAATATTTCACAGTACAGTGAAATTGGTATTATTTATGTACTCGGAGTTGATTTCCCGCATTATATAGCGGATGAGACCCTATTGCGCCGCCTATTAAGCGGATAATATTTTTATAAATCCCATATACCGAGATAATTCCGTACTGGAACGGAATTGGTATTGTACTAACATCTTTGGATGCAGGGAAACAGGTTGGAGGGATCCAACTGGATTCCTCAACAGTATTTATTTGATTATAGATATTTTGATATTTGTTGATTATCATATACAGATATATGAGGTCGTTGTTGTCGTGATTGACTATTTGGTGTGTAGCATCATTGGTCCAATTTTGGAATTTTAAAAGGATTTTTAAAGTGACTTTTGAAAGTATACATTTATAAAATATTTTTTGAATTGATTCATTTTAAATAAATAAACGTTATAATTTTAATGTTATAAAAATTATGATTTTTGAGAAATATAGTTAAAAGTTGATTTTTGAAAAAATGGGGTTAATGATTTTACAAAATAGTTTAAATTGGGATTTTTGAATTTTGTAAAAAGTTTAAATATAGGATTTATAAAATTTGATTGTTTTATAAATCAAAAATGATGAAATTATAAAGGAGTTTAAAGACGTTTTAAAATAATAATATAAATTGATTTATATAAAAAAATTATAAAATTGATATTTATAAATTAAAATATTGGAATTATAAAAACGAGTTTTTATAAGTGTTAGAATGAAGTGTAAATGAATTTCATAAGTGAATGAAATTATAGAATTATAAACGATGAAGTTATAAATGGAATTTTATAAGCAGTAGATTTATAAATTTTGTAAAGTTATTAAAAGAATACATTTAGATAAATAAATGAATCTTATAAGTTATAAGATTTATAATTTGGGAAGTCTTAAAAAGAATGACTTTGTAAACAAATAAATTGTAAGTATTTAACTTATAATATGAACTTTTGGTATATAATTGAGTTATAAATTGAAATAGGTTAATAAAGGAGATTTATAAAAAGAAGTTGTTATAAAATAAATAGAAATGGAATTTATAAACGTTGTTTTATAAATCCGCAAACGACTTATTTTGATAAGCAAATTGTTATAGCTTATTAATGGAGTTATATTCACGTTTTAGACAGTGAATAATCCTTTAAAATAAAATGTATAGAAATGATGAAATTGGTTAACGAAATATATTCCCGTTTTTGGATAGTGAATAATATGTTAAAGAAATTGTTTTGGATGTGATATTTCAAATAGAATTAAACCGATTTAACGATGTTTTAAAATGCGTTAAGGTTCAAAACCATATATTTCAACATTCATTGTTGAAATAGACGTTTTCGAGAAATAGAAGGAAATGGTGGACTATAACACTACTGTTACAGTAAATGATTTCCGGAAGGAAATGTTTTATATAGAATTGGGATTTATAGATCTAGCTTAACTTTGAATCCCTATACTAATGATTTTGAGTTGTCGTAACGATGTTTTACGCAACATTCGTTTTGACTCAAATAAATGTGTTTAAAAGAACACTTTCCTTAAAGAATAAAATATATACTTAATTGTGATTTAAGTATATTGAATATTTTCCACGTGTTGAAAATAAATAGATTTGTGAACTACTTATTATTAATAAGTATGGAAATGTTTTCCAATATGAAGTGAAATGTTGAGAATTTATCTTTGTAAAGATAAATTGAAAATGAATATTTGAAATATATTCAAAACCGTATATCAGTAGATATTTTGAAATATAAATTCACTGTGGAATTTGCAACAGAAAGGGGATTTTTTTTTAAAAAATAAATATTGATTTATTTTTGAAATATTGAAATTATATATCTTGTAAAGATATTTTTGGAAAATAAATAATTTGGAAAATTATTTGGAATCTGGTGATGTTGTGCATATCCATTGATAGTTCAATAACCGACTATAAATATTTACCTTTGAATGGGTATTTGTTGTAATTTGCTTGAATTTGAATGCCACACTTATTTTTTAATAAGCGCTCACTATTCGGGTTAGCCGGGAAAGGAACTTGGGGTCATATAACCCATTCCGAATATGTGATACGTCGTTATGGTATGCATTTGAAGACCGGTGTTGAAGACCGGATATTTTTGGAAACGAAAGGATTACCGTCGAATGTCTCTGCACCGAATGGCCCCGATATAGAGATTCCATGTGTGATGGGAAGTCCGGACATGATTAGTGAATATCCGGATTGCAAGGACTTCTTTGGAAGTGCCTTTGGTTCTGTTCGATCCCGGAACAAACTTGTATGGATTATATGTCTGACATTACAAATTGTGATATAAAGCTGATTTCTTTCAAATACATATCTGTTGGTGGCGGAGAATTTATTCTCTTAGCATTAACACCCTTCTCTGAGACGTATGAGCTCAGAAGTTATGTAGTTGAAGGTTATTAGTAATATACTCCCAATTTGGTAGTGTGATATGCTAAGCGCTGTTGAGCATTTGTTGAATCAAAGCATAGCTTTTGTATAAAGCGTCGCTTTGTGGACGAGACTTCGTCGGACCTCACACCCCGGAAATGGTCAAAACAAGAAGGATGCGGCAAGGTTATTAGGGGGTAGCTCCCCTTTAGTGTATGTCATTCCTTCTGGATAGAGGTGGTATCATGGTATGGAGCCCAGATACTTAACCTATGTTGTTGCTGCAAACTTATTACTTTGTGGTTGTTGGAAATCGAGGATCCTCGGATATAGATCGGTTACGATCGGGGATGGCATATTCGTGTCAGTAGTTACCCAGTTAGGGGTAACCCGGTCTTGTGTTAGCAGAGATCCGGTTAGGTTCTCGGGACGTCATTCCAGAGGCGTTTCCATGTGGCAATGGGAAGTTCCTTGGCCTGACCATTTGTTGGAAATCCAAAAAAACAATACGAGCCTTGTACGGTTTTAGTTGTAGAACCTGCCATCTAATATGGTAGCTATAGTAGGCATAATATAATGGTACCTATGCTGGCTAAGATTTATATTCTACTTTCGAAATGTTTTCTACACTATGCACTAATAAAAATATCAAAAATGATTTGATTTTGCATAGTAAGCATCTTTGACTAACATAAGAAGAAATCTCCTCCAAGTCTGCGTTTGCATTGTGTGTGTGGTGGGAGGTCTTATGGTAGTTTCATTTTTAAAAGCATTTCGAATTGACTTAAAAAATATTTCTCTATTTTGTTTTTTAAAAAAAAAAAACTATTTTAGTTCTCATACCAGTCACATGACTGACTCGGAGTTTATTGTTTTCCTTCCTAAACTCTGGGTGCCCACCAATTTCCACACGAGCAATCTAGAGTTAGGTTTATCAGGATATTCTGGAATTCGGGTGTTGTTGGAGGCAAGCTGGATGGCATGGCGTATTACTAGTATATAGTATTTCTTTTCCGCTGTTTGTTGTTGTTTGTTGTTGTACACTCTGATGATGATGTAATGTCATGTGATGTAATGTAATAACTGATATAGTTCTTTGTTTAAAGATTATTTATTTACTTATTATATGTTGTTCCACTACGATTGGGAGATTCTGATATTATTCTGTTGTTTTCTTTCTGTTCTGTTCTATCTTTTCTCTCTTCTTCTATCTTTTTCTTCTTTTAAAACCCTAAGAATTTGTATTTCTGTTCATCTTGAGTTAATCAATGGAGATTAGTGTCTATTCAAGGAGTACGGATTTGCGGGTTCTTACATCTGGTATCAGAGCATATGGTTAAGAGACAACCATGGCTCTGTTGGGTATTACTCATCAGAGATAGAGTCAGTAGTACTCTAGAATGAGTTGAGTGTAATAATAGCTATGAGAGCGTATTTGTTAGTGAATATAAAATTGTTTTATATTGTGATGATTGGTTTGTTGAGTGGTATATGGATTCTGGTTAATACGAGTAATTAACGTTGTTGATAGGGATCTCTAAACACTTGTACAGAACAATTCGACACGATATTGTTTTAAATTGGGTAAATGAAATAATTTTACCTTGATTATGTTTTATATATAAAGGAATAATTTTTCAAGAACTATTAAAGTGTATATAAGATGATTGTTTGGTTGATTAATAATGTAAGAATATATATAAGTAAATTAAAAGTTGTTTGAATAATCTAAATAAAAACAATTGTAAAAGAATAATTGTATAAGCAAATGAATTATAAGTATGAAATTATAATTAATGTGATTTACAATTGTGAAATAAACTTAAATATATAAGAAGTGAAACTATATGAATATATTTATGAATATGAGTTGTAAATAGAAATGAGTTTGAATAAGTGATGAAATTTGACTTTTGGTAAAGGTTAAATAAAAATTTACTTTAGAATTGGAATCTGAATTGATTTATAAGTAGGAATTTAAGTTAAGTAAAATCAAGTGATGATTATAAAATGGAATATAACTTAAGTGATGTTGAATGAAGTTTATTTTGGTATCGAAGTAAATTAATAAAGTTAAGTGATAAATGTGAACTTGAGTTATGTAATGAAATTCAACTTTTGTGGTTAGATGAATTAGTAATTGAATTGAATTAATGAATTGAATGTAAATAAATCTAAATGTAAATAGTTGATATGAAATGAGAATGTAAGTGTTAATTCATTAAAATCTAATGTTATTGGAAGTAGAATAATTGAATGAAAATCAATTTAATTAAACCAATTGAAAGTAAAGGTGTTAAACCAAAATGAATATAAGCAAAGGAATTTGGTTGTGATTAATATACATTGATCGTTATATGATAGTTAGTTGATTGTATATAATTCATTAAGTATTAATGAAATGGAATTAATAAATTGAAAGCTAAAGTAATTGAAATCCAATTGGAAGTTAAGTGAATCTTAAATAGAATTTTATTTGATTTGGAAGTGAACCAACTTGAATATGAATTAGTGAATATAAACTAATTGAAAATGAATGTTAGTAAAAACATCCACCTTTAATGAATCAAATGTGATTTATATTGAAAACCCATTTCATTGAATATTAATGAGAATATGAATGAATATTTATTGGTTATGGATGTTAGTTGAATGCTAGTTGGTTGATGTTTGAATATATTGCTTTTACTGCATTTTCTATGTTGGCATGTATAGTTATTATGTTGCTATATGTTTTATATCGATACTATTGTCTATATACATGTTTCTCATGGTTTGTTGAGTGTTTAGTAGGTGCGGATCGCGTTTGCTTCGCATTTGGAGCTCGCTTTCGCGCTATATTAGCCGTATATGCTCGCTAATAAAATATAAGGTACATATCTCGGATTAAATATCGTACTTTTACACCTTTTCTCTGCGGGATGCCTCATCACTTGATGAGATGTATATTTGTGATATATATACTGTCATTTTTTTTCCGGATCGAGCCGCGCAAAGGAGACTCTGGCGAATTTTTCCGAAAATTTAAGACGTTAGAATATTTTTGAGAAAATTAGGAAAAATTTGTGAAAACTATAATTTTGATTTTGGAATTGAAAGTTAAACAATATAGTTTGGCTTGAAAAGGTAACTATGTATGATTTGGAAAACTTAGTAAAGTTATTGTAAGAAGTTTAACTATGGATTTTGGGAAAGTTAATAGATTCCGTAACTTTTCTTACTTGGTAATTTCGAGGACGAAATTCTTTTAAGGGGAGAAGTTTGTAACGATCCAGAATTTCTATTAATTAAAATTTGTATATTTAATTAATTCTAAATATTAATAAGTGAAATTTATAAGTCGAATAAATTTTATTTCGAATATCTATATTTAATTGCATAATTAAATCGACAATTTAATATTTGAAATTCCAGAAATAATTGAAAATTGGGTTAAATATGATTGAAAATGATTTGTAAAATTTTATTATATCATATTGGAGTTAAAACGATATTTTAGAACTTTTAAAATCGAATTAAAAGTTAATTTGCTAAAATTGAATATTTTAATATTTAATTGACGAGTTAAAATAACCATTTTTCAAACAGTCTCGCATTTCGACAAAACCAGTTTCATCGGATCCGTAATATAATATTATTGTATGGTTTCAAATTTCGTGTCAATCGGATTTTACCGTTTGTCCGGGGCAAGCCAAAACGCCTAGAAAATAGTTTAAATCGGTTTAATTTAAATTTGATCGTTTATTGCCGTAACTCGCACAGATGATCGAATTGCCTCCCGAAACACGTTCCATTGTGTTCGGAACGCGGGGTAAACCTTAGAAATGTTAGCCGACACGCTTCGTTTGGAGTTCGGAAAATCCAGGATGAATAGTGTTTTGGAATATTTTCTATAAAAGCCCCTTTACTCTTCACTTTTGCAAAATAAACTAAACCCTAGGTTAAAAACCTTCAGCCGCCACTAACCCAATCAATGGTCGAAAATCTCCTATCTTTCTCCTCAATTATCTTCAAATCTACGCATCTATTCAAGAATTTTTCAACTAGAGAATGGTAGAGGGCATTGAGATCTATAATGTGAACATGTATGATCGTAATTGGAGCAGAGATTCAGCGGCAAATCTCGTGTAAACGTCACGCGTTCATTCACGATTTACGAGGCAGGGGGAGGGCCGAGTTCGAAGCCGTTCTGGCCGTGGGTGGTGCTAGGATAGGCGTACGTGTCGAGGGTCTCTGATCGTGTTTTCGTGCAATGGTGTGGTCGCGGCTAATCTAGGATTTCATGTGGCTTTGGGTTTCGGTCGCGTGTTACTGGGTTGGGGGAGATGATGTTGTGCACGGCTTGGATCGGTAGGGGGTAAGGATGGACGGCAGATGATGGCTAGGGTATTAAAAAAATAAAATAAATGTTGTAAATTATATATTTATAATTCGTGTAACTTTAAAAATGTGTATCTTTATCATACGAGGTCGAAAACGCACGAAACCAGTTGCATTGGAACCGTATTGTCGAGCACTACGCTATGGAATTGGATTGGAGTCGTTTGGAGCTAGTGAAAATTTTGGGTAAAATTAAATGCACATTTAATTTTATTCGAAATAAAACGCTGGAAATAGAACTCAAGGTGAGAACTTCTCACTCAATCGAATCGGTTTCGATTTAATTTTAAATAGTTAGATTTAAAATTCTTGAATGTATGTTTGAATGATGATTGTTATCTATTGATTGTTAAAATAGACAATATACGCCGTTAGTAAGCAGAGGTTATTTATTAAAAACATATACCGCGAATATTTCACAGTACAGTGAAATTGGTATTATTTATGTACTTGGAGTTGATTTCCCGCATTATATAGCGGATGAGACCCTATTGCGCCGCCTATTAAGCGGATAATATTTTTATAAATCCCATATACCGCGATAATTCCGTACTGGAACGGAATTGGTATTGTGCTAACATCTTTGGATGCAGGGAAACAGGTTGGAGGGATCCAACTGGATTCCTCAATAGTATTTATTTGATTATAGATATTTTGATATTTGTTGATTATCATATACAGATATATGATGTCATTTTTGTCGTGATTGACTATTTGGTGTGTAGCATCATTGGTCCAATTTTGGAATTTTAAAAGGATTTTTAAAGTGATTTTTGAAAGTATACGTTTATAAAATATTTTTAGAATTGATTCATTTTAAATAAATAAACGTTACAATTTTAATGTTATAAAAATTATGATTTTTGAGAAATATAGTTAAAAGTTGATTTTTGAAAATATGGGGTTAATGATTTTATAAAATAGTTTAAATTGGGATTTTTGAATTTATTGTAAAAAGTTTAAATATAGGATTTATAAAATTTGATTATTTTATAAATCAAAACAATGAAATTATAAAGGAGTTTAAAGACGTTAAAACAATAATATAAATTGATTTATATAAAAAAATTATAAAATTGATATTTATAAATTAAAATATTGGAATTATAAAAATGAGTTTTTATAAGTGTTAGAATGAAGTGTAATGAATTTCATAAGTGAATGAAATTATAGAATTATAAACGGTGAAGTTATAAATGGAATTTTATAAGCAGTAGATTTATAAAATTTGTAAAGTTATTAAAAGAATAGATTTAGATAAATAAATGAATCTTATAAGTTATAAGATTTATAATTTGGGAAGTCTTAAAAAGAATGAATTTGTAAACAAATAAATTGTAAGTATTTAACTTATAATATGAACTTTTGGTATATAATTGAGTTATAAATTGAAATAGGTTAATAAAGGAGATTTATAAAAGGAAGTTGTTATAAAATAAATAGAAATGGAATTTATAAACGTTGTTTTATAGATCCGCAAACGACTTATTTTGATAAGCAAATTGTTATAGCTTATTAATGGAGTTATATTCACGTTTTAGACAGTGAATAATCCTTTAAAATAAAATGTATAGAAATGATGAAATTGGTTAACGAAGTATATTCACGTTTTTGGATAGTGAATAATATTTAAAGAAATTGTTTTGGATGTGATATTTTAAATAGAATTAAACCGATTTAACGATGTTTTAAAATGCGTTAAGGTTCGAAACCATAGATTTCAACATTCATTGTTGAAATAGACGTTTTCGAGAAATAGAAGGAAATGGTGGACTATAACACCGTTGTTATAGTAAATAATTTTCGGAAGGAAATGTTTTATATAGAATTGGGATTTATAGATCTATCTTAACTTCGAATCCCTATACTAATGATTTTGAGTTGTCGTAACGATGTTTTACGCAACATTCGTTTTGACTCAAATAAATGTGTTTAAAAGAACACTTTCCTTAAAGAATAAAATATATACTTAATTGTGATTTAAGTATATTGAATATTTTCCACGGGTTGAAAATAAATAGATTTGTGAACTACTTATTATTAATAAGTATGGAAATGTTTTCCAATATGAAGTGAAATGTTGAGAATTTATCTTTGTAAAGATAAATTGAAAATGAATATTTGAAATCTATTGAAAACCGTATATCAGTAGATATCTTGAAATATAAATTCACTGTGGAATTTATAAAAGAAAGGGGATTTTGTTTAAAAATAAATATTGATTTATTTTTGAAATATTGAAATTATATATCTTGTAAAGATATTTTTGGAAAATAAATAATTTGGAAAATTATTTGGAATCTGGTGATGTTGTGCATATCCATTGATAGTTCAATAACCGACTATAAATATTTAACTTTGAACGGGTATTTGTTGTAATTTGCTTGAATTTGAATGCCACACTTATTTTTGAATAAGCGCTCACTATTCGGGTTAGCCGGGATGTAACGACCCAGAATTTTTAATAATTAAAATTCGTATATTTAATTAATTTTAAATATTAATAAGTGAAATTTATAAGTCAAATAAATTTTATTTCGAATAATTGGATTTAATTGAATAATTAAATCGATAATTTAATATGTGAAAACACAGAAAAAATTGAAAATTGGGTAAAATATGATTGAAAATGATTTGTAAAATTTTACTATATCATATTGAAGTTAGAACGATATTTTAGAACTTTTTAAATTAAATTAAGAGTTAATTTGTGAAAATTTAATATTTTAATATTTAATCGACTAGTGAAATTAGTCAATTTTCAAACAGTCTCGGATTTCGACGAAACCAGTTTCATCGGATCCGTAATGTGATATTATTGTATGATTTCAAATTTCGTGTCAATCGGATTTACCGTTTGTCCAGTGCAAGCTAAAACGCCTAGAAAATCGTTCAATCTGTTTAATTTTAAATTGAACGTTTATTTCCATAACTCGCACAAATGACCGAATTAGCCCCCGAAACATGTTCCATTGTGTTCAGAACCCGGGGTAAACCTTAGAAACGCCAACCGGCACGCTTCGTTTGGAGTTCAGAAAATTCGGGGTGAATAGTGTACGTCGATTTTTCTATAAAGCCCTTAATAATTCATTTTGCAATGTAAAAACACAACCCTAGGGTTTCCATCTGCAGGCCGCCTCCAATATGAACCAATGGCCGAAATTTAATCATCTTCTCCCCCTCTTTTCTTCAAATCCGTTAACAATTAGCAGAAAGCTTCAACTACAAAGTTGAAGAACACGTTGAGATCTTGATATCCAACGGCTATGATCGCGAATGGTGTTTTGGATTGGTGGCAAAGGGAGCTCGAACGGCCGGCCGTTGCTCACGTTTTCCCAGGTGATAGGGTGGCCGAGCTCATGGATATTTGAGCCGAAGATGGAGTGGACGATGCTCGTTTGAATGGAAGTGGTTGATCGAAGTATAATCGAGCGTAGTGGTTGCGAAAATAAACCCTAATTGGAGCTTGATGGGTTCGTGGTCTCTGTAGAATGATACGTGCGTGGAAGATGAAGCAATGAACGGTCATGATGTAGGAGGCAAGGGATCAAGGGCCGTGATTAGATTTAGGTTTGAAAATTTAAATAAAGGTTGTAAATTTATAAGTATATAATTCGTGTAACTTTAAATATTCGTATCTTTTTCATACGAGATCGAAAACGCGCGAAACCAGTTGCGTTGGAATCGTATGGATGAGCACTAAGCTATGGAATCGGATTGGAGTCGTTTGGAGTTAGTGAGAATTTCGGGTAAAATTAAACGTCCATTCGAAATAAATCGCTAAAACGAAATTGAAATCAAGGTGAGAACTTCTCACTCAATAGAATCGGTTTCGATTTTAATTTTAAATAGTTAGATGCAAAATTCTTGAATGTATGTTTGAATGATGATTGTTATCTATTGATTGTTAAAATAGACATTATGCGCCGTTATTAAGCAGATGTTATTTATTAAAAACATATACCGCGAATATTTCATAAACAGTAAAATTGGTATTATTTATGTACTTGGAATTGATTTCCCGCAGTATATAGCGGATGAGACCTTGTTGTGCCGTCTATTAAGAGGATAATATTTTAAATCCCATATACCGCGATAATTTCGTACTGGAACGGAATTGGTATTGTGCTAACATCTTTGGATGCAGGAAAACAGGTTGGAGGGATCCAACTGGATTCCTCAACAGTATTTATTTGATTATAGATATTTTGATATTCGTTGATTATCATATTAATATATGATATCGTTGTTGTCGAGATTGACTATTTGCTATGTAGCATCATTGGGCCAAATTTTGGAATTTTAAAAGGATTTTTAAAGTGATTTTTGAAAAGTATACGTTTATAAAATATTTTTGGAATTGATCCATTTTAAATAAATAAACGTTATAATTTTAATATTATAAAAATTATGATTTTTGAGAAAAATAGTTAAAAGTTGATTTTTGAAAATATGGGGTTAATGATTTTATAAAATGGTTTAAATCGGATTTTTGAATTTATTGTGAAAAGTTTAAAAATAGGATTTATAAAATTTAATTATTTTATAAATCAAAATGATGAAATTATAAAGGAATTTAAAGACGTTTTGAAATAATAATATAAATTGATTTATATAAAAGATTTATAAATTGATAATTTATAAATTAAAATATTTGAATTATAAAACGAGTTTTTATAAGTATTAGAATGAATTGTGAATGAATTTCATAAATGAATGGAATTTATAGAATTATAAACGGTGAAGTTATAAATGGAATTTTATAAGCAGTAGGTTTATAAAATTTATAAAGTTATTGAAGGAATAGTTTTGGATAAATAAATGAATTTTATAAGTTATAAGATTTATAATTTGGGAAGTTAAAAAGAACGATTTTGCAAACAAATAAATTGTAAATATTTAACTAAAATTATGGACTTTTGGTTTATAATTGAATTATAAATTGAATAGGTTAATAAATGAGATTTATAAAAGGAAGTTGTTATAAAACAAATAGAAATGGAATTTATAAACATTGTTTTATAAATTTGCAAACGACTTATTTTGATAAGTAAATTGTTGTAAGAGTTATATTCACGTTTTAGACAGTGAATAATCCTTTAAAATAAAATGAATAGAAATGATGAAATTGGTTAACGAAGTATATTCACGTTTTTGAATAGTGAATAATATGTTAAAGAAAATGTTTTGGATGTGATGTTTTAAATAAAATTAAAACGATCTAATGATGTTTATAAAAATGTGTTAAGATTCGAAACCATAGATTTCAACATTCATTTTTGAAATAGACGTTTTCGAGAAATAAAAGGAAATGGTGGACTATAACACTATTGTTATAGTAAATGATTTCTGAAAGGAAATTTTTTGTATAGTATTGGGATTTATATATCTATTTTAATTTCGAATCCCTATACTAGTGATTTTGGGTTGTCGTAACGATGTTTTACGCAACATTCGTTTTGGCCCAAATAAATATGTTTAAGAGAATGATTTCCTTAAAGAATGAAATATATACTTAATCTCGATTTAAGTATATTGAATATTTTCCAAGTGTAGAGAATAAAAAGATTTGTGAATTACTTATTAAATAAGTATGGAAATGTTTTCCAATATAAAGTGAATATTTTGAGAATTTATCTTTTTGAAGATAAATTGAAAATGAATAATTGAAGTCGTATACTAGTAGACATTTTGGAATGTAAATTCACTATGGAATTTATAAAAGAAAGGGGAATTTGTTTAAAAATAAATATTGATTTATTTTTGAGGTATTGAAATTTTATATCTTGTAAAGGTATTTTTGGGAAATAAATAATTTGGAAAATTATTTGGAATCTGGTGATGTTGTGCATATCCGTTGATAGTTCAATAACCGACTATCAATATTTACCTTTGAATGGGTATTTGTTGTGATTTGTTTGAATTTGAATGCCACACTTATTTTTGAATAAGCGCTCACTATTCGGGTTAGCCGAGAAAGGACCTTGGGGTCGTATAACGCATTCCGAGTATGTGATACGTCGTTATGGATTGCATTTGATGACCGGTGTTGAAGACCGGGTATTTGCGAGAGCGATAGGATGACCTGTCGATTGACTCTGCACCGAGTTGCTCCGTTATAGAGTTCTCCATATGTGATGGGGAATCCGATCAGGATTGTGCATATCCGGATTGCAAGGACTTCTTTGTAAGTGCCTTCGGTTCGGTTCGAGCCCGGAACAGACTTGTATGGATTGTATATCTGACATTACAAATTGAGATATAAAGCTGATTTCTTTCAAATATATTTCTGTTGGTGGCGGAGAATTTATTCTCTTAGCTTAACACCCTTCTCTGAGACGCACGAGCTCAGAGGTTATGTAGTTGAAGGTTATCAGCGATATATTCCCAATTTGGTTATGTGACATGCTGAGTGTTGCTGTGAAATGATCATTGTTTGATCATTTGTGATATGATCATTTGTTTGATCGTTTATCTTTGTGATCATTTCTATGATCATTTGTTGACCCAAAGCACAGCTTTGTACCAAAGCGTGGCTTTGTGGACGAGACTTCGTCGAGCCTCACACCCCGGATGGTCAAAACAGGAAAGATGCAGCAAGGTTATGAGGGGTAGCTCCCTTTAGGGTATGTGCATTTCCTTCTGGAAAAGGGTGGTATCATGGTATGGAGCCCAGATACTTACTCATGTTGAAACACTTTATTATTTTGGTGTGATGTTGGTTATGAGCGCTCGGATAAAGGTCCCAAAGGACCGGGGGATGGCATACTCGTGTCAGTTGTTACCTAGTTTGAAAGTTTAACCCGGCCTTGTGTTGGCAGAGATCCGGTTAGGTTCTCAGGGATGTCCTCCAGAGGCGTTCTCATGTGGTAATGGGAAGTTCCTTGGCCTGACCATTTGTTGGAAATCCAAAGAAACAATACGATCTTGTACGGTTTTAGTTGTATAACCTGCCATGGAATGTGGCGGTAACCTGCTATTGAACATGGTAGCTATAGTAGGCATACGATAATGGTCGTATGTTGGCTAAGATTTATATCTTTACTTTCGAAATGAATTTTTCCTACGCTATGCACTAGTAATAATATCAAATGTTCTTTTTAATGCGTATCAAGCATCTTTGACTATCATAAGGAGAAATCTCCTCCGATTCTGCGTTTGCATTGTGTGTGTGTGCCATTTTTAAAAGCATTGCGAATTGACTTTAAAAATATTCCTATATTTTGATTTTGAAGATAAAATAAACTGTATTGAGTTCTCATACCAGTCACATGAATGACTCGGAATTTATTGTTTTCCTTCCTAAACTCTGGGTGCCCATCAATTTCCACACGGGCAGTCAAGATTTAAGGTTTATCAGGATATTCTGAAATTCAGGAGTTGCTTGAGGCAAGCTGGATGGCATGGCGTATTATTAGTATATAGTATTTCTCTTCCGCTGTTTGTTGTTGTTTGTTGTTGTACACTCTGATGATGATGTAATGAAATGTAATGTAATAACTGATATAGTTCTTTGTTTAAAGATTATTCATTTATTATTATATGTTGTTCCGCTGCGAATTGTGAGATTCTGATATTGTTCTGTTGTTTTCTTTCAGTTCTATTCTATCTTTCCTCTCTTCTTCTACCTTTTTTTCTTTTTCTTAAACAATGATAATTCGTATTTCTGTTCATCTTGAGTTAATCTATGGAGATTAGTGTATATTCAAGGAGTACGGATTTGCGAGTCTTCACATTTGGTATCAGAGCATATAGTTAAGCGACAACCATGGCTCTGTTGGGTATTACTTATTGGAGATAGAGTCAGTAGTACTCTAGAATGAGTTTGAGTGTAATAATAGCTATGAGAGCGTATTTGTTAGTGAATATAAATTGTTTGTATTGTGTTGACTTATCGGTTGATTGTTTATAGATTCCGGTCGATGTAGTCTTGCTAACTATCGTAGATAGGGGTTTCTAAACTCTTAAACAAGATAAACCGACATAGTATTGTTTTAAATTAGGTAAATGAAATAATTTTACCTTGAGTATATTTTATATATAAAGGAATAATTTTTCAGAATTATTAAAGTGTATATAAGTTGATAAGAAAATGTAAGAATACATATATAAGTTATTAAAAGATGTTTGAATAATCTAAGTAAAAACATGTTGTAAAAGAATAATTGTATAAGCAAATGAATTATAAGAATTGAATTATAATTAATGTGATTTACAATTGTGAAATAAACTTATATATATAAGAAGTGAAACTATATGAATATATTAATGGATTTAAAATTAAATGAAATTTATTTTAGAATTGGAATTTAAATTGATTTATAAGTGGGAATTTAAGTTATGTAAAACCAAGTGATGTTTGTAAAATGGAGGTATAACTTAAGTGATGTTGAATGAAGTTGATTTTGGTATCAAAGTAAATTAAATGGATATAAACTTAAGTTATGTAAATGAAATTCAACTTTTGTAATTGAATTGAATTAATGGATTAAATGTTAATCAATTGAATGTAAATTAAGTTGATATGAAATAATGAATGTAGGTGTAAATTCATTAAAATGTAATGTTATTGGAAGTTGAATAATTGAATGAAAATCAATTTAATTAAACCAATTGAAAGTAAAGGTGTTAAACCAAGATGAATATAAGCAAAGGAATTTGGTTGTAATTAATATACATTGGTTGTTATATGATTGTCAGTTGATTGTATATAATTCATTAAATATTAATGAAATTAACTTAATGAAATTGAAAGCTAAAGTAATTGAAATTCAATTGGAAGTTAAGTGAATCTTAAATAGAATTGAATTTGATTTGGAAGTGAACCAACTTGAATATGAATTAGTGAATATAAACTAATTGAAAATGAATGTTAGTAAAAACATCCACTGTTAATGAATCAAATGTGATTATATTGAAAACCCATTTCATTGAATATTAATGAGAATATGAATGAATATTTATTGGTTATGGATGATAGTTGGTTGATGGTTGAATATATTACTTTTCCTACATTTGCTATGTTGGCATATATAGTTATTATGTTTCTATATGTTGTATATCGATACTATTGTCTATATACATGTTTCTCATTTGTTTGTTGAGTGTTTAGTAGGTGCGGATCGCGTTTGCTTCGCATTTGGAGCTCACTTTCGCGCTATATTAGCCGTATATGCTCGCTAATAATATATAAGGTACATATCTCGGATTACATGTCGTACTTTTACACTTTTTTCCTTGCGGGATGCCTCATCACTTGATGAGATGTATATTTGTTATATATATACTATCATTTTTTTTCGGATCGAGCCGCGCAAAGGAGACTCTGGCGAAATTTTCCGAAAATTTAAGGCGTTAGAATATTTTTGAGAAAAATTGGAAAGTTTTGAAAACTATAACTTTGATTTGGAATTGAAAGTTAAACAAGATAGTTTGTGTTTGAAAAGATAACTAAGTATGATTTGAAAACTTAGTAAAGATTTTGTAAGAAGTTTAACTATGGATTTATGAAAAATTAATAGATTCTGTAACTTTCTTACTTGGTAATTTCGAGGACGAAATTCTTTTAAGGGGGGAAGTATGTAACGATCCAGAATTTTTATTAATTAAAATTCGTATATTTATTAATTTTAAATATTAATAAGTGAAATTTATAAGTCGAATAAATTTTATTTCGAATAATTGGATTTAATTGAATAATTAAATCGATAATTTAATATGTGAAAATACAGAAAAAATTGAAAATTGGGTAAAATATGATTGAAAATGATTTGTAAAATTTTATTATATCATATTGAAGTTAGAACGATATTTTAGAACTTTTAAAATTAAATTAAGAGTTATTTTGTGAAAATTGATTATTTTAATATTTAATCGACTAGTGAAATTAGTCAATTTTCAAACAGTCTCGGATTTCGACAAAACCAGTTTCATCGGATCCGTAATGTGATATTATTGTATGGTTTCAAATTTCGTGTCAATCGGATTTACCGTTTGTCCGGTGCAAGCTAAAACGCCTAGAAAATCGTTTAATTGGTTTAATTTTAAATTGAACGTTTATTGCCATAACTCGCACAGATGATCGAATTAGCTCCCAAAACATGTTCCATTGTGTTCGAACGCGGGGTAAACCTTAGAAACACCAACCGGCACGCTTCGTTTGGAGTTCGGAAAATTCGGGATGAATAGTGTACGTCGATTTCTATAAAAGCCCTTAATAATTCATTTTGCAATGTAAAAACACAACCCTAGGGTTTCCATCTGCAGGCCGCCTCTAATATGAACTAATGGCCGAAATTTAATCATCTTATCCCCCTCTTTTCTTCAAATCCGTTAACAATTAGCAGAAAGCTTCAACTACAAAGTTGAAGAGCACGTTGAGATCTTGATATCCGACGGCTATGATCACGAATGGTGTTTTGGATTGGTGGCAAAGGGAGCTCGAACGGCTGGCCGTTGCTCACATTATCCCAGGTGATAGGGTGGCCGAGCTCATGGATATTCGAGCCGAAGATGGAGTGGAGGATGCTCGTTTGAATGGAAGTGGCTGATCGAAGTATAATCGAGCGTAGTGGTTGCGAAAATAAACCCTAATTGGAGCTTGATGGGTTCGTGGTCTCTGTAGAATGATACGTGCGTGGGAGATGAAGATGAAGCAGTGAACGGTCATGATGCAGGAGGCAAGGGATCAAGGGCTGTGATTAGATTTAGGTTTGAAAATTTAAATAAAGGTTGTAAATTTATAAGTATATAATTCGTGTAACTTTAAATATTCGTATCTTTTTCATACGAGGTCAAAAATGCGCGAAACAAGTTGCGTTGGAATCGTATGGACGAGCACTACGCTATGGAATTGGATTGGAGTCATTTGGAGTTAGGGAGAATTTCGGGTAAAATTAAACATCCGTTTAATTTTATTCGAAATAAATCGCTAAAACGAAATTGAAATCAAGGTGAGAACTTCTCACTCAATCGAATCGGTTTCGATTTTAATTTTAAATAGTTAGATTTAAAATTCTTGAATGTATGTTTGAATGATGATTGTTATCTATTGATTGTTAAAATAGACATTATGCGCCGTTAGTAAGCGGATGTTATTTATTAAAAACATATACCGCGAATATTTCATAAACAGTGAAATTGGTATTATTTATGTACTTGGAATTGATTTCCCGCAGTATATAGCGGAAGAGACCCTATTGCGTCGTCTATTAAGCGGATAATATTTTACATCCCATATACCGCGATAATTTCGTACTGGAACGGAATTGGTATTGTGCTAACATCTTTGGACAGCAGGAAAAAGGGTTGGAGGGATCCAACTGGATTCCTCAACAGTATTTATTTGATTTTGGATATTTTGATATTCGTTGATTATCATATCGATATATGATATCGTTGTTATCGAGATTGACTATTTGGTATGTAGCATCATTGGGCCAAATTTTGGAATTTTAAAAGGATTTTTAAAGTGATTTTTGAAAAGTATACATTTATAAAATATTTTTGGAATTGATCCATCTTAAATAAATAAACATTATAATTTTAATGTTATAAAAATTATGATTTTTGAGAAAAATAGTTAAAAGTTGATTTTTGAAAATATGGGGTTAATGATTTTATAAAATGGTTTAAATCGGGATTTTTGAATTTATTGTGAAAAGTTTAAAAATAGGATTTATAAAATTTAATTATTTTATAAATCAAAATGATGAAATTATAAAGGACTTTAAAGACATTTTGAAATAATAATATAAATTGATTTATATAAAAGATTTATAAATTGATAATTTATAAATTAAAATTTTTGAATTATAAAACGAGTTTTTATAAGTATTAGAATGAATTGTGAATGAATTTCATAAATGAATGGAATTTATAGAATTATAAACGGTGAAGTTATAAATGGAATTGTATAAGCAGTAGGTTTATAAAATTTATAAAGTTATTGAAGGAATAGTTTTGGATAAATAAATGAATTTTATAAGTTATAAGATTTATAATTTGGGAAGTTAAAAAGAACGATTTTGCAAACAAATAAATAGTAAATATTTAACTAAAATTATGGACTTTTGGTTTATAATTGAATTATAAATTGAATAGGTTAATAAATGAGATTTATAAAAGGAAGTTGTTATAAAACAAATAGAAATGGAATTTATAAACATTGTTGTATAAATTTGCAAACGACTTATTTTGATAAGTAAATTGTTGTAAGAGTTATATTCACGTTTTAGACAGTGAATAATCCTTTAAAATAAAATGAATAGAAATGATGAAATTGGTTAACGAAATATATTCACGTTTTTGAATAGTGAATAATATGTTAAAGAAAATGTTTTGGATGTGATGTTTTAAATAGAATTAAAACGATCTAACGATGTTTTTAAAAATGTGTTAAGATTCGAAACCATAGATTTCAACATTCATTGTTGAAATAGACGTTTTCGAGAAATAAAAGGAAATGGTGGACTATAACACTGTTGTTATAGTAAATGATTTCCGAAAGGAAATGTTTTGTATAGTATTGAGATTTATATATCTATTTTAATTTCGAATCCCTATACTAGTGATTTTGGGTTGTCGTAACGATGTTTTACGCAACATTCATTTTGGCCCAAATAAATATGTTTAAGAGAATGATTTCCTTAAAGAATGAAATATATACTTAATCTCGATTACTAGTATATAGTATTTCTCTTCCGCGGTTTGTTGTTGTTTGTTGTTGTACACTCTGATGATGATGTAATGAAATGTAATGTAATAACTGATATAGTTCTTTGTTTAAAGATTATTCATTTATTATTATATGTTGTTCCGCTACGTATTGTGAGATTCTGATATTGTTCTGTTGTTTTCTTTCTGTTCTGTTCTATCATTCCTCTCTTCTTCTACCTTTTTTTCTTTTTCTTAAACAATGAGAATTCGTATTTCTGTTCATCTTGACTTAATCTATGGAGATTAGTGTATATTCAAGGAGTAAGGATTTGCGGGTCTTCACATGGGAAAGGACCTTGGGATCGTATAACCCATTTCGAATATGTGATACGTCGTTATGGATTGCATTTGAAGACCGGTGTTGAAGACCGGATATTTTTGAAAACGGAAGGATTACCGTGGAATGTCTCTGCACCGAATGGCCCCGGTATAGAGATTCCATTTGTGATGGGAAGTCCGGACGTGATTAGTGAATATCCAGATTGCAAGGACTTCTTTGTAAGTGCCTTCGGTTCTGTTCGATCCCGGAACAGACTTGTATGGATTGTATATCTGACATTACAAATTGAGATATAAAGCTGATTTCTTTCAAATACATATCTGTTGGTGGCGGAGAATTTATTCTCTTAGTATTAACACCCTTCTCTGAGACATATGAGCTCAGAGGTTATGTAGTTGAAGGTTATTAGTAATATACTCCCAATTTGGTAGTGTGATATGCTAAGTGTTGTTGAGCATTTGTTGTATCAAAGCACAGCTTTTGTATAAAGCGTAGCTTTGTGGACGAGACTTCGTCGGACCTCACACCCCGGAAATGGTCAAAACAAGAAGGATGCAGCAAGGTTATTAGGGGGTAGCGCCCCTTTAGTGTATGTCATTCTTTCTGGATAGAGGTGGTATCATGGTATGGAGCCCAGATACTTAACCTATGTTGTTGCCGCAAATTTATTACTTTGTGGTTGTTGGAAATCAAGGATCCTCGGATATCGGTTATGATCGGGGGATGGCATATTCGTGTCAGTAGTTACCCAGTTAGGGGTAACCCGGCCTTGTGTTGGCAGAGATCCGGTTGGGTTCTCGGGACGTCATTCCAGAGGCGTTTCCATGTGGCAATGGGAAGTTCCTTGGCCTGACCATTTTTTGAAAATCCAAAGAAACAATACGAGCCTTGTACGGTTTTAGTTGTAGAACCTGCCATCTAATATGGTAGCTATAGTAGGCATAATATAATGGTACCTATGCTGGCTAAGATTTATATTCTACTTTCGAAATGTTTTCTACACTATGCACTAATAATAATATCAAAAATGATTTGATTTTGCGTAGTAAGCATCTTTGACTAACATAAGAAGAAATCTCCTCCAAGTCTGCGTTTGCATTGTGTGTGTGGTGGGAGGTCTTATGGTAGTTTCATTCTTAAAAGCTTTTCGAATTGACTCAAAAAATATTCCTCTATTTTGTTTTTAAAGAAAATAAAAACTATTTTAGTTCTCACACCAGTCACATGACTGACTCGGAGTTTATTGTTTTCCTTCCTAAACTCTGGGTGCCCACCAATTTCCACACGGGCAGTCTAGAGTTAGGTTTATCAGGATATTCTGGAATTCGGGAGTTGCTGGAGGCAAGCTGGATGGCATGGCGTATTACTAGTATATAGTATTTCTTTTCCGCTGTTTGTTATTGTACACTCTGATGATGATGTAATGTAATGTGATGTAATGTAATAACTGATATAGTTCTTTGTTTAAAGATTATTCATTTACTTATTATATATTGTTCCGCTGTGATTGTGAGATTATGATATTGTTCTGTTGTTTTCTTTCTGTTCTGTTCTATCTTTTCTCTCTTCTTCTATCTTTTTCTTCTTTTATAACCCTAAGAATTCGTATTTCCGTTCATCTTGAGTTAATCAATGGAGATTAGTGTCTATTCAAGGAGTATGGATTTGCGAGTTCTTACATCGCCTATGAGGACAATTGTTCCTATGTGGGAGTAGAGCCTTCGCGCGTATCGCCTCTAGGCGTGTGATATCACTAAATTAACAGTACTTGGCATAAAGACTATGGCCTTAGCACGTACGACTTTCTGATGATCTATTATTATATTTCCCTTGAGTTGCGTCTTTCGGCGATGGTTCTATGGAACCTCACGATATGAATGCGACTACCCGTGGAAACTTATATTGCCTACACTGGCGCTATTCTTTGCTTTGTTGCATTGATTTTGGATATGTTTCCATTATTGCTTATGATTTCCGATATGGCGTATTTAGGAATATCTCCTAAGTAGGAGTAATATTCTACAAACCATCTTTATTTCTATTGCATTATGCCGATGAGATGAGGCTTAGTATTCAACATTATGTGATGTCGATTCCTCATTGAAGGATTTATTTGTTTGCTAAGTGACTACGTTTTCACTGTGTTAGTAATGTGGTTATTGTTGCACTTCTCTTTGAAGGAGTATTATATCATTATCTTATACCGCATTATTATTATCTAGCTTTATCTAACTGATTTGTTTAGATAGCCTAACCTGTGTATTTTATACTCGGATCAGACTGAGTTGTTTTAGGTTAGGTCGCTTATGGACTTAGCTTTTCTTTTGGCTTCCGCATTAGGCTTATTTGTTATATCTTAGATAGATTTTTTTGTGTAGTCCACTTTTGTGATACTCTGATATTATTCTATCATATGTATAATCTTTTGACTCGTATACATGTGCAGTGGTCGTCTTACCACGCCTACGTGCTATTTGGATTTGTACTTGATGTTGTATTGTATGAGACTTATGCTTATGATATCTGCTGTTTTGTGATGCTATTCATTTGAGTTATTATGCTTTGTTCTCATAGATCACTTAGCCATTATAGTTTTATATTTGTTATTTATTAGATATATCGAACCATAAGAGATAGAAAAAATGAATAGATACCACTTTTCGACGTATTCGATAGATAGCTAAGATAAGATTATACATGGTCGCTTCCTTTATACTCTATAGTTCGCATTAGCAAACAGTATTATCCTTATAATACTCTTTATTAATGAGGCTCTCAGAGTGGGGCATCATAGCTTGGTATCGGAGCCAAGGTTCAAAACTAGTATAATAAACACAGAACAGAAACACTTAGTACAATACATTTTAGTATCATGCAAATATTACAAATCCCTTCCATATGTCCTTGGATAGATAAGTACGAATATGTCTAGAAATGCATTTAAATTCCGTAGTATTCCATATTGAATTATCTATCTTATTTCTGTGCTTAACCTGTATCTTATCTTAACTTCCAGCTCATGGCTGGAAGAGGCGGCAGGACTCGTCGTGCTACGGATGTTGGGCAATCCAGCAACCCACATTCGGACGGCGTCTACATGTCTGTCGATCAGTTTATGGAGATCTTTAGGAGCGCTCAGCCTCCAGCTCCCACTTATGACACTCCCTGCAAGTCTGCTTTTGCGCATCTTTGTAGTGACTTTTCTCATCTCGGGGGCAAGCCGTTCAGTGGCTCCAAGTCTGTTTTGGAGGTCCAGGCATTGATCCGTATTTGCGAGCGTATCTTTACTCGCATGCCTCTTTGTGGTGATGATAGAGTTCTTGTAGCTTCCAGTATGCTACAGAACCGTGCTTTAAACTGGTATGAGCATCTCATTTCAGAGTTTGATGAGACCACACTCACTTAGACTCAGTTCCGCAAGCGATTCGAGCTCAAGTTCGTTTCAGAATCCAAGAAACCTTCTCTTGCTGTCTTGAAGCAAGGGAAGTCTACCGTTGCAGGGTATGTTTCTTCTTTTGAGGCCCTGTCCAAGTACGGTGTCAAGTTCAGTAGCACATCATATAAGAAGAATCTCAAGTTTGTTCAAGGCCTCAAAAAGTATCTTAAGAAGCAATTGATGCTTTAGCTTAAGCTCTCCTTCGAAGAGCTTGTGGACTCGGGACTTCATCTTGAAGCAGTTGAAAAGGAGGAGGACAGTAGTGATAAGGTCGAGGTTCCCAAGAACCCCAACCATAAGCGAGCATCATTTCAGAAGCCCAAGTCTTTTCCTTACAAGATGAAGAAAAAGATTTTTATACCTAGCTCTCAGCCTCAGTCCAGTGGAACACCTTCCATTCGGAAGTGTTTCAACTACGGATCTCCAGACCATATGATTAGGGAGTGCCCTAAGCCTCTCTTCTGCATCATTTGCAAGAAGGAAGGTCACCATATTTCTGCTTGTCCTACTGCTCCCGCTAGTGCCAAGCCTGGCAAGCTTCATGTTGCCAAGGCTTTTGGAGGTTCACCTTAGCCTAGAGGTACATCTCCTTCTGTTCTTGAAGGTTCTATATTATTTCATGATCGTTCTATTAGAGTTCTCTTTGATACGGGTGCTTCTCACTCATTCATATCCAAAGAGCTTATTGATATTGTTGCTTTGGATGTTTCTTGTATGGTTACTTCACTAAGGATTGTGAATCCTATTGGCGGATCCGCAACCCTTAGCTTGCTTTGTGAGAATGTTGATATTGTTTTATGTGGCTTTTCTTTCCGTGTGAATCTGCACATGATGTATTCCTTGGGTTTTGATATGATTTTGGGTTTGGATTGGCTCGTTCGTTATGAAGCCAAAATCATTTATTTTGAGCGGATATTATTTCTTAGTCATCCTGATTCGCCCGTTCAGTTGTCTCTTGTTCTTTGGGATGTGGATATTCCCGTAGCTTCTTTATGTTCTCTTGGTTCATGAGGAGATGATGTTGATATATCTCGTATTCCAGTTGTTCGGGATTTTCCCGATATCTTTGGGGGCAGTTTCGAGTTTACCGCCTAAGCGGGCTATTGAGTTCCACATTGATCTCATTCCCGGTTCTCATCCAGTTAGTCATCCTCCCATGAGGATGTACATAAAGGAGAATGAGGAACTCAAGTAACAACTTGTAGAACTCGAAGCAAAGCAGTTTATTCAGTGCAGTTCTTTACCGTGGGGTGCCGCGGTGGTATTCGTGAAGAAGTCTGATGGCTCTCTTAGGCATTGCATTGACTACCGCAAACTTAATGAGATGACCATCAAGAATCATTATCCGTTGCTTCGGATAGACGATATGTTTGGTCATTTGATTGGTGCTAAGATCTTTTCTCAGCTTGACCTTGCCACTGGTTTCCATCAGCCACGAGTTACAGAGGATAGCATTCCACTTACAGCTTTTGCACTCGATATCCTTCTTTTGAGTGGTTAGTCATGTCGTTTGGTTGGATGAATGCTCCTGCATTCTTTGTCGATCTCATAAATCGAGTATTCCGGGAATATCTCGATAAGTTTGTTCTTGTATTCATTGATGATATCCTTATATATTCTAAGTCCAAGACAGAGCATGCCCATCATTTGAGGATTCTCTTGGATACTCTTCGTCATCATCAGTTTAGAGCCAAATTCTCCAAGTGCCACTTTTGGGAGAATAAGGTTAAGTTCTTAGGCCACCTTATATCTTTCGAAGGCATATCTGTCGAACCCGCTAAGATCGAAGCCATCTAAAATTAGAGGAGGCCTGAGAATGTTAATGAGATTCGTAGCTTCCTTGGATTGGCGGGTTATTACCGTCGGTTCATAAATGATTTTTCCCGTGTTGTGCTTCCTTTGACCAGCCTTACCCGTTAAGGCGTTCGATATATTTGGTCTGACAAGTGTGAAGCTTCTTTTCAACGATTGAAAGAACTACTCACTAATGCTCCTATTCTTGTGGTTCCTGAAGATAATCATTGATCTTGTAGCCTACACAGATGCTTGTGGTAGTGGCCTCGTTGTCGTTCTTATGCCGAAAGGTCGGGTGGTTGCTTATGCTTCTAGTCAACTACGTCCGAATGAAGCCCGCTATCCTACTCATGATCTTGAGTTAGCCGACAGTGTCTTCGCCTTAAAGATTTGGCGCCATTATCTATTAGGCGAGCGCTTCATTCTTTACACCGATCATAAGTCCTTAAAGTATCTCTTTACTCAAAAGGATCTTAATATGAGGCAACAACAATGGCTTGAGTTCCTTGCCTCATATGACCTTGATATTCAGTATACCCTGGCAAGGGTAATCGCGTTGCAGATGCGCTTAGTCACAAACATTCGGCTGTTGTTTATATGATGCTAGACGAATGGGATGTTCTTGAGACTTTATCTTTATGTGATATTCATGATCGAGCTCCACCTTCTGATTCTCCGATTTATTATTCAGCTTGGAAGCTCGTCCTAGCTTGTTGGATCGTATAGCCCATGCTCAGCGGCAAGATCCAGATTTGTTGCATCTCATCCACCTTTGTGAGTCTGAATTCCGTGATGAGGCATCATAGGATTATAGTGTTGATTCTCATCGGTTTCTTCGTAGGAAGAACCATATCATTTTGACATCTGATTCATCACTTAGGCATGGCATCCTAAATGATTGTCATCGTACTAAGTATACTATTCATCCCGGCAGTAGTAAGATGTATGCCGACATGTGCCGCTTGTTTGCACAAAAAATGGGCAAACACCTCCAAGTCGTATGATTTAGTCCATTTTATGTTGTTCTTAGTGATTTGGGTGATTTATGCAAATATGTAAAGAGCAGAGACTAAATTGTAAAAGACACACAGATTTATAGTGGTTCGTCCAGAATGTGTCTACGTCCACTTCATATGTTATTCTCTTTCACTGTTCAGATTACAAGTACAAAGCTTTGATAACAAGTGTATGAAAGTTGTTTGAAAGTTCTGTCCGTGTTTGAGCTCTCAAACTTGTCCCCCATTGTTGTACCCCTGCCCCTCTATTTATAGAGTGAGGCTGGAGGCAGGGGTCTTGGATGTATATAGCTGCTGGTGGGCTTGGGCTGATATGATCTGGCCTGGCATTGTTGGTTCGGTAATCCCTTCTTCACTTTGGTTCGGTAGGGGTAGTATGCTTCTGGTTCGGTTGTGGTAGTATGCTCCTGGTTTGGTAGGGCCTTCTTTGTGTGGGTTCGGTAGTGAATGGCGTGTGGATTGATTCGGTGGCGAGAGGAGTGTGGTTGGTTCTGCCTTGGTTCGGTAGTGGGGGTGGTTGGTCTGGCAGTGGGTTGGTTCGTGGATTGGTTCGGTAGTGCGAGGAGTGTGGTTAGTCCGGTAGTGGGTTGGTTCGTGGATTGGTTCGACGGTGCCTTCGTTGTTTCGATTCGGCAACATTGTTCCGGTGGCCCTGGTACGGTGGAAACACGCCCAACATTTGCCCCCAAAGTGGGGCATATGCTTGCATATGTCGCGCTTTGTTTTTCTTAGTTTGGACACTTTCATTCGGCCCAAGTGCCAAACCAATTGGTCCGGTCATCCTTCGCTTGCCTATAAGTATGGGCATCACGCCTCTGTCATTCTTTACCATTTGAGAGAGCCGGACCAAACCTCTGTCTGCCGAATCAGGTGAGGTCTCCTTCTGCCGAATGAACTTTATGCTCGAATGATCTTTAGGAGGTATGAGCGCCGAATGAACTCTAAGGGCTCGGACTACCGAATGACACTTAGGGAACATGAGTGCCGAATGAACTCTAAGACTCGGACTACCGAATGAAACTTTTATGTATTGAATTATGAATGAGATTCCAGGCTGTAGGTATTTGCTTGTTTATATCCCTTGTTCTAACGATGTGTATTTTTTCGTGTTGCAGATAATGTCTCATAAAGTAGAAACTCGTTCTGAAAAGAAGAAATCCAAGGACAAAGGGGAGTCCTCCATGGTGCCCCAGTTCAGTCAGAGCCAGAATGACATGGACCATCCCCAAGATCATTAGTAGATGGGTACGGTCCTTAGGAGCTTTTGAACTCACCGCCTGACTGCTTTCCTAGATCCCTCAAAGACGAACAGCTTGACGTTATATCTAGATCCTTTGGGATTGACTGAGCGCATATGATATTGCCAGGGAAAGGAGTGATGCCGTATAACCCCCTTGGAGGATATTTTGCTTATAGTAGGTATCACTGCATGTGCGGTGCCATTCCCCCGATCAACACTTGGATCATCAGCTTCATCACATACTTGAAGGTGACCCCTTTCCAGCTTCAGTCCAACTCCTATGCCATCTTGGTGAGCTTGTTTATTATCTTCCAGAGAAAATACGGGCGTCCCCCTTCCAACCGGGAAATTCGGTACCTGTATAACTTGAGAGGCTACAAGAAGGGGTCTCCGTATATTAGCTTAGAATCGGCCATGTCTTTCAAGCCATTCCTGGACTTATATTCAAAATTTAGCATGTTCAATAAGGAATGGTTCTTTGTCAAGGATGACTCTGTTTCTTTCCACCGTTCACCTCTGTTTGCACAAAAAATGGGCAAACACCTCCAAATCGTATGATTTAGTCAATTTTATGTTGTTCTTAGTGATTTGGGTGATTTATGCAAATATGTAAAGAGCAGGGACAAAACTGTAAAAGATACACAGATTTATAGTGGTTCTGCCAGAATGTGCCTACGTCCACTTCATATGTTATTCTCCTTCACTGTTCAGATTACAAGTACAAAGCTTTGATTACAAGTGTATGAAAGTTGTTTGAAAGTTCTGTCCGTGCTTGAGCTCTCAAACTTGTCCCCCATTGTTGTACCCCTACCCCTCTATTTATTGAGTGAGGCTGGGGCAGGGGTCTTAGATGTATATAGCTGCTGGTGGGCTTGGGCTGCTATGATCTGGCCTGGCATTGTTGGTTCGGTAATCCCTTCTTCACTTTGGTTTGGTAGGGGTAGTATGCTTCTGGTTCGGTCGTTGTAGTATGCTCCTGGTTCGGTAGGGCCTTCTTCGTGTGGGTTCGGTAGTGAATGGCGTGTGGATTGGTTCGGTGGCGAGAGGAGTGTGGTTGATTCTGCCTTGGTTCGGTAGTGAGGGTGGTTGGTCCGGTAGTGGGTTGGTTCGTGGAGTGGTTCGGTAGTGCGAGGAGTGTGGTTGGTCCGCTAGTGGGTTGGTTCGTGGATTGGTTCGGCGGTGCCTTCGTTGTTTCGATTTGGCAGCATTGGTCCGGTGGCCCTGGTCCAGTGGAAACACGCCCAACATTTGCCCCCCAAAGTGGGGCATATGTTTGCATATGTCGCACTTTGTTTTTCTTAGTTTGGACACTTTCATTCGGCCCAAGTGTCGAACCAATTGGTCCGGTCATCCTCCGCTTGCCTATAAGTATGGGCTTCACGCCTCTGTCATTTTTTACCATCTGAGAGAGCCGGACCAAACCTCTGTCTGCCGAATCAGGTGAGGTCTCCTTCTGCCGAATGAACTTTATGCTCGAATGATCTTTAGGAGGTATGAGCGCTGAATGAACTCTAAGACTCGGACTACCCAATGACACTTAGGGAACATGAGTGCCGAATGAACTCTAAGACTCGGGCTACCAAATGAAACTTTTATGTTTTGAATTATGAATGAGATTCCAAGCTGTAGGTATTTTCTTATTTATATCCCTTGTTCTAACGATGTGTTTTTTCATGTTGCAGATAATGTCTCATAAAGTAGAAACTCGTTCTGACAAGAAGAAATCCAAGGACAAAGGGGAGTCCTCCATAGTGCCCCCAATTCAGTCAGAGCCAGAACGACATGGACCATCCTCGAGATCATTAGTAGATGGGTACGGTCCTCAGGAGTTTTTGAACTCACCGCCTGACTGCTTTCCCAGCTCTCTCAAAGACGAACAACTTGACGTTATATCTAGATCCTTTGGGATTGACAGAGTGCATATGATGTTACCAGGGAAAGGAGTGATGTCGTATAACCCCCCTAAAGGATATTTTGCTTATAGTGGGTATCACTGCATGTGCGGTGCCGTTCCCCCGATCAATGCTTGGATCGTCAGCTTCATCACATACTTGAACGTGGCCCTTTTCCAGTTTTAGCCCAACTCCTATGCCATCTTGGTGAGCCTGTTTATTATCTTCCAGAGAAAATACGGACGTCTCCCTTCCAACCGGGAAATTCAGTACCTGTACAACTTGAGAGGCTACAAGAAGGGGTCTCCGTATATTAGCTTAGAATCGGCCGTGTCTTTCAAGCCGGTCCTGAACTTATATTCATAATCTAGCATGTTCAAGAAGGAATGGTTCTTTGTCGAGGATGACTCTGTTTGTTTCCACCGCTTCACCTCTGGCTTTAAGTTGAATCTCATTTATAATTTCTGTTCTGGCAGCAATGCTCCTCCTTATGTGCTTTGTTTCTTGCTAGCGACAGGCGGCTTTGTGGTTGTAGAGAACGATCGTCTGGTTCAGATGGCTGCGGAAATAGAAGCCATTCCGAAAAAAGAGAGGGAAGCTTCTTATTTGATCAGGAATGCTACTCTTTTGGGGATCAACTTGATTCTGCCACGCCAATCTGTGGTCAAGCAAAGAGATACAGCTGAGGAGAGGGACGCCAAAGCTAAAGGAGGGGCTACAGCGAAGAGCGGCAAAAGGAAACCCTTTTCGAAACATCCAATTGCCGGGGGGAAGAAACTTAAGAAGTCCGATGGACCCTCCCCAACACATGTCCAGATGTCTCGGAGGAGGAAGATATGGAGGAGGAAAGAGGCGAGGATGAAGGAGGTGAGGCGGAGAGTGGAAGCGGTGGAGAAGGTGATGGCGATGGTCATAGCAATGATGGTGGCGACGGACGGAGTGGTGATGACACTGGGGCTTTGTCTTCTGAGCAAGCAGGTGTGATCCAGGAGTGGACAGATGATGCTTTCCGCCTAGCTATTGAAGGGTTGGAGGAAGGATCGACTTTAGTGGAGAAGCCTAAGAAAGCTGACAAGGCCAGGACCGGTGCCGATTCATCTTCTAAGAGCGCTTCAGCTAAGGCAATTCCTGCGATTCAAGGAGAATTTTTGACTCTGCCGACTCCATTTATGATAAGGATTGAGGAATATTTTAGGGTCAGCTCCCGTCCTGGAATGAGATCCAGGACTTATTGCAATATCCTATTCCTCCCCAGGGTTTGTATAACAAAAGCGTCTCTTTACTCTTCTTAACTTGATATATTTCTTGAATTATAGCTCAATGTATGCTTGTAACACTTGGTTTTTATCGCAGAAGCGGGTAAGGTGGCCAAGACATCAGACGTTCGGCACCGTCTTGAACAATACAAACTTCTCAAGGCTTCTACTAAACCAAAGCCTCCGACTAACCGCCCTGGAGACGTAGTCGGCTACCGCCCTCTTCTTAGAGTTATGGAGGAGGATATCCAAAGGAAGAAGAGGAGTCGTTCCTTATTTGAACCCCCACCTGGTCCTTAGTCGCCAACTCAGCCTCTTCGGGATACCATGAAGAAGAATACTGAATTTATACCTCCTCCACACCCGTCTGAAAACCCTACCATCACCCGGATAGGTCATCCCGACTTGGCTCGTAATCCGTTTGCAGGTCATCCGGATCTGGATCCGGGTTCTTGTGATATTACCTTTGATGAGTCTATCGGTGAGCACCTTCTTCCCTGTAATCCTATGGTAAGAGTATTGGATGAAGCTAAGTCCCTGGACCTTGATTTTCTTACCACTCGGGTCGTAACTTTGGGGGACGAAGCTAAGGCAAACATTGGCTGGGTTGTTGAGGAAACCAGGAAGCTGATGGGACATCATGCCCGATTGGTCAAGGCTGGAGAAGAAATCGGGAGCGCTAACATTCGACCGCGGTTAATGGTTTCCGACCAGGCCAAATAACTCGCTGATCAGCCCATTCCAATCTCTCAGCATGAGGCTGCTTCTAGGCAATTAAAGAAAACCATGGAAGAGGCCAGCAAGGCAGAGTTACGGATAATGGAGGCTGTTTGTAAGGAACGGATTGATATGGTTATTGCAACGATGGATGAGGTTCGAAAAGCGGATCTCGAGTGGGTACAAGAGTTATCCGAGAAACTTGAAGCCGTAGGGCTTGCTCAAACCAAGCTGAAGGAGGAGATGGAGGCGATGAGGAAATCCTTTCAGGCCGAGTGCTCGCGATACCAATCGGAGAGGGATGCTGCCACTGCAAAGCTGTTGGCTTCTGAGGACCGAATAAGGGAGTTCGAGGAGAATGAGGGGATAATGTATGAGATGCTTCAGGATATATACTTTCGCACTTGGAAACAGGGCAACTTATCTTGGATGGATGATTATCCCCGAGTCATGGCCAGGATTTATCTCAGTGCCCTGGAGGAGGCTAAGGCCGATGCAGATAAGGATGGTGGCGCGGCCTTTAGAATGGACGTGGTTACGGCCCAATTCACCAAGGAGGAGAAAGCGACGGTGAAGGAGGGTATGCGGCTGCTTACTGCTGAGGAGGTAGGTGTGCAGTTAGAGGATGATGATCCAGGAGAAAATGCTGGTAAGTCTTCCCTTTTAGCTTTTCGCAACTTGATTTCTTATCGTTTATTTAATGGATTCTTCTCCTGAATTGGACAGGCGAGACCTCTGAAGCACGAACTACCTCTGGTCAACATTCTGAGAGTTCCAATCCCGCTGTTAAGTTGATCTCGAAGGGCTAGTAGGATAGAGGCGGAGCTTCGATGCAGCCGACTCCTTGACTTGATCTGGATATTTTTTGGTTTACTTGACATTGCTGTCTATGGTAGTCCCAAAACATTAATGTAACTTTTAGGCTGTAATTATGTTATTCATGATGAACGACTTTATTCTTGGCATGTAATTTTGGTGTGTTACATAAGAAATATAGCTGTGCATATTCCTGTGATTCAATTGTGTTTGATGTCAAGTTCTCGCTTAAAATATAATTTCATATCTTGCAATGTTAGTGTGATGTGCGAATAAATTACAGCTACATATTCATATACAAAAGAAGAAAGTACTTATGTTTTAGTCGTAGACAGTTGCTTTGAATGTCTTGTATGACTGAGCGTAGAATGCAGCTGAGTGACCTGTCATCCAGTTGTGAGTTCCTATTCCCATTAGCGAGCGTCTCCTATTCTATGTCCTGTACTTTAGGAATCATTATAGAGGATAGGAGGAAAGTTTTTAAACAAAACAGAAATATAAGAAACAGTAAAACTTCCAATAATGGAAGGCCTGCGATGTGTTTAAATTCGTGGCAAACGGGTTTTGTAGTCACTTTCCCTAGCTGTAGGTCTTGGAGACATTTGTCACCCATCTTACGCCTCCGCGGGGAGTTTCTCTTTTTTACCACAGCCGTACTTAAGACACTCAGAGCCGAGAACGCGCACAGTAACTACCCTGGCCATTATGGCCCGTAATCGTGGGTATTATTCTATTTACCGTGACCGGCTAGCGTGGGTGCCGATCGTCAACTGTGAACTTCCCCTGGCTTGCCACACCATATGTTGGGGCTAAAAGTAGGTTAACGGTTGCCGGCGAGCCGAACGCCGTAATGAGCTGCCTCGGCTATAGTTGGCCTTCTCGGTGGCTTATAATCGGCTCGCTACAGTTGGCTTTAAGGGCCGATCACGAGCAATGAGTTAAACCGCAGCAGAGGGATGCTGGAGCAAAAGTGTCTCATTGGCGAGGGCATAGATTCGTATAGTACCTGTTAGGTCTTGTCCAGGTGAAGTCGTGCTGTGATGTGTCTTGAATGGAAATGCCATTACACAGGATTTTGTTCAACAGAAAAGGATAAAGTTAACAAGCATCCAAGATATAAAGGAACAAGTTAAAAAAGAGATAAGTTTTTAAAGTGGTTCGGCACGAAAATGCCTACGTCCACTGATTCTCTTTGTTAATTCACTTCATATGGGCAGTACAAGTTAAGAAAAGTATCGACGAAGGTGTTGGATGTTCCATGCCCTCTGGAACACCTCTTCGTCCACTGTTGACAAAATATAAGCTCCGTTGTGGAGATCTTTATGAATTACATATGGTCCATGCCAGATTGAATCTAGTGCACCGGGTCGCGGGAAGATTCGCTTGAGGACAAGATCTCCTTCTTGTAAGCTACGATGCTTGACTTTGGAATTGTATTGCGCTGCCACTTTTTGGTTGTGAGCTTCTACTTTGAGCGATGCATCGTTTCTTCTCTCTTCAATTAGATCCGAAGACGTGTGAAGGAGTTCTTCGTTCTCTTCTGGGTTATAGTGGATCCTGCGGTGGGAAGGCACTACAGTTTCGACTGGGAGCATGGCCTCCGATCCGTATGCCAAAGAGAAAGGAGTATGCCCCGTTGATGTTATGAAAGATGTGCGGTAGGCCCAATGTGCCGTAGGAAGTTCATCCACCCAAGCGCCTTTCGATTTTTCAAGCTTCTTTTTTATTAGAGTTTTGAGAATTTTGTTGACAGCTTTGACATGTCCGTTTTCCTGGGGGTAAGCCACAGATGAGAAGCTTTTGTGAATTCCGTGCTTTTGGCACCAGTCGGCAAACTCTTCGCTGTCAAACTGAAGTCCATTGTCCGATATGATTTTGAGTGGAACCCCGTACCTGCATAGAACATTTTTGATCAAGAAGTTAATAGCTTTTGCCGAGGATATTTTATTTAGAGGTTCCGCTTCCACCCATTTGGTGAAATAGTCGACCACAACTATTGCATATTTGGCTCCGCCTCAGCCCACCGGCAGTTCGCCAATCAAGTCAACTCCCCATACTGCAATGGGCCAAGGGCTGGTCATTTGAGTAATCTCATTTGTTGGTAGTCAAGGAATCATAGCAAACTTCTGACATCTGTCACATTTTTTGACGAAGTCCAAGGCGTCTTTGTTTAAGGTGGGCCAGAAATACCCATATCGGAGTATCTTCTTTGCCAGAGTCTGCCCTCCAGTGTGATCTCCGTAGCTTCCTTGATGGATGTTTGATAAGATTTCCTTGGCTTCCCTTCCAGCGACACACCTTAATAAGGGGTTAGAGAAGCCGCGCCAATAGAGGATGCCTTCTTGTATTGTGTAGCGGGAAACTCTCCTCAATATTTTCTTGACTTCGTTACGCTCGTCGGGCAGTGTGCCATCTTGTAAGAATTTTCGGATGAGACTCATCCAAGTTTCCTCTTCGGTTGCAACTATCATATTCACTTGCTCGAAATTGGGGTTAGTTGCCTTGAGATGGCCACTGTTCCGGAAATGGTGCCGTCTTTCACGCTAGCTTGCTTTGCCAATTCGTCGGCCTCTTGGTTCTCTTCTCGAGGAATGTGTTTGATTAAATAGTGATCCAATTGATCGAGTAGCAGCTTGGTCTTCTTTAGATATGCTGTGAGTCGTTCTCCTCGTGTTTGAAATTCTCCTAATATTTGGTTTACAATAAGTTGAGAATCACTATGAAGACATAAAGAACTGACTCCAATCTCTAAGGCAAGTTCTAATCCAGCTATTACTGCTTCATATTCCGCATCGTTGTTGGTAGCAGCGAATTCCAACCTTAGAGCATAATGTAGCTTCCTTCCCATGGGAGTGATTATTACAATACCTGCCCCCGAGCCTTGTTCGTTTGATGCTCCATCAACAAAGAGATTCCACTTGATGTCTTTTGCTATTTCAGATTGCTCCTTACCTTCGTTGGTAGTGAATTCGGCAACGAAATCGGCCATGGCTTGTCCCTTGATGGCGGTGCGAGGATGGTAGGTGATATCATATTGACTTAGTTCAATGCACCATTTAAGTAGTCGTCCAGAAGTGTAGGGACGATGGAGTACCTGCCTTAGCGGTTGATCGGTTAGAAGTCTGATGGAATGAGATTGGAAATAGTGTCGCAGTTTCCGTGACGTGATTAGTAAACAGTATGCTAGCTTCTCAAGTTTAGGATATCTGACTTCTGCCACCGTTAACCTCTTGCTTACAAAGTATACTGGCCGTTGCGCGTGGTTGTCTTCTCTCACCAAAGCGCGCTTAGAGCATGAGATGACACAGCAAGGTATAGGTATAGCTCTTCGCCTTCGTTTGGAGTTCAGAGTACTGGTGGTCTCTGGAGGTGTTCGATTAGGTTAAGGAAGGCTGTTAAGCATTCGTTAGTCCATTCGAACTTTCCTTTGTCTTTCTTTAGAGTCTCGAAGAAGGGGACGCACTTGCCAGTCGCTTTAGAGATGAATCTGCTTAGGGCGGCCACCTTTCCATTTAGGCTTTGCATTTCTCTTCGAGTGGAAGGTATCCTGATATCTTTCAAGGCTCGGATTTGTTCGGCGCTTGCTTCAATTCCTCTGGCATGGACGATGAATCCCAAGAACTTTCCTGATGATACTCCGAAGGAGCACTTTAGAGAATTCAGCTTCATTCCATATTGGCGAAGTACCTGAAACATCTCACCCAGGTGGCTTACGTGATCGTCGGCTTTTCTTGACTTTACTAGCATGTCGTCCACATAAACTTCCATAGTTCGTTCTATTAGTTCCGCGAACATCTTGTTGACGAGGCGTTGATAAGTAGCTCTGGAATTTTTAAGTCCAAAAGGCATTACTCTATAGCAGTACAATCCCCGGTCAGTGATGAAACTAGTGTGGTCTTGATCAGGAGCGTGCATAGGAATTTGGTTATATCCTGAGTATACGTCCATAAAAGACAAGAGTTCGTGCCCGGCTGTGCTGTCCATAAGCTGATCGATTCGAGGGAGCGGGAAGCAATCCTTCGGTCAAGCGTCATTTAAGTTGGAGAAGTCAATGCATGTTCGCCACTTCCCATTAACCTTCTTTACTAGTACCGGGTTAGCGATCCACACTGGATAGATGGCTTCTCGTATGAAGTTATTGGCAAGTAGGTTCTTTACTTCTTCATCGAGGGCTGTTGATCATTCTGCCCCCATACTTCTCTTTTTCTGCTTTACTGCCACCTTGGTAGGATCGATGTTTAGTACGTGGCATGCCACGTCTGGAGAGATTCCAGTCATGTCAGCGTGCGTCCATGCAAATACATCCAAGTTGTGGCGGAGAAAATCAATGAGTTGATCCCTCAAATCTGCTCTTAGCTGAGATCCGATTTTCAACAGTCTACTTGAGTCGTGTTTGTCTACAGATACAAACTCCATAGCCTCTGCAGGCTCGGCGGTGGCCTCCTCCTCTTTGTCCCTGGGGTCTAATTCATTGAAAGGATCATTGGTATATCGAAGAGGAGGGGCCTTCTTTAGTTGTTATGCTTCCAAGTTTTTCATGCAGAGAGTAGTCTCTGCATTTTTCCCTTTATCCTTCCTGCGGTTATTGCGAAGCTCAGTTACATAGCAATCTCAAGTGGCGTCTTGATCTCCCTCTACTTCCCCTATTCCATTATCTATTGGAAATTTCATCTCCAGGCACCACGCGGCCAGGACAATTTGGAAGTCAGACAAGGCTGGTCTTCCTAAAATGGCATTGTAGGCCGAGTGGTTATCTATTAGCACAAATGTTTGTTTCCGTACAACGGAGCAGGGGTGACTTCCTATTTCAACAAAGAGGTCCAGTTTGAAAGTGCGGTGTGTATACAATTATATGTGCTAATATAGTACACATGGATCGTGTAATATGGACTACAATATAAATGCGGAAATAGATGATAATAGCATAGTAAATAAAAAAATAGAAAAATCACACCATAGATTTTTATACTGGTTCGGAGCACCGTCCTACGTCCAGTCCCAGACTTCTATCTGGATTTTCACTATTAACTTCCTCGCTTCACCCGGAGGAACAGGTTTACAACACCCGAACAGCCGAACGGGATTTCACGCCTCTAATACACTGAGGACTTCAACACTTGCCTCTTACAACACAGAGGACTTCAACAAAAGAACAAATACAATTGTTGTTGACAACTTGTGCTCTTGAAAACACGGATTTGTCACTAGCAGTACACCCTTCCTATAATCTTATCCTCAAAGTATGCGAATGATGTTTTGAAAAGATTAAGGAAAGTATATTACTTATTGAATCAAAAGATATGAAATAGTTTCAATGATTCAATAAATAATCGAGAGCTTTTTAGAATGCAGGAGTATAAAGTAAGATCAGAGATTAGATTAAAAAGAATATGTGAAATTGTTATTTTTTAATCAACGAATTGGATGAGTTTATATAGAAAAGAATGGTTGTAACTCTTTGCCATTAAGAGATATGATCTTTGGTGAAAGGTAAGAGATGCAACCTTTGGAGAAGAGAAGTGTCTTTTGGAAAAATTGCTTTCTGTTCAAAAACGGTCGACAGGTTAAAAAGTGACCAGTAGACAGGAATTTAAAAATATATATACGTTATGTGCATGTGTGCACGTTCATTGTGCATTTTACATAGAAACGGTCGACCGTATGATTATTAACCGGTCGACCGGTCCCTGTTAATTTGCACAATGGATGTGCAATGTTAATAAAACGTATATATATCGATTATATTGAGGTGCATGATTATTTGAGGATAGATTTTAACAAGTTTATCACTATTACAATATCAAATAATCAACCTATAATCTATAGTAACATATGTAGCTCTAATGACCTTGTTTTGTCGATCGCCTTATTTATCAGAAATCAAAACTTTCATAAAACTTGTGACTCAACATTCTCCCCCTTTTTGATTGATGACAATATATATCTGCAAATCTGAATCTCCCCCTGAGTATGTGATCTCTTTCTCTTTGAATTCTTATAAATGTATGTTCCTGCAAGCAATTGTTAGCCCTTTCTCCCCCTTTGTCATCGACAAAAAGGAGTAACAGATACTAGAATAGTAGAATGAATATGATATGCATAAAAAAATAAATCATTAACACATCAAAAACATAACAGAGTTTACTACAGAACATAATGTCAAATGAAAAACAAAAATAACGACACTATTTAGTACAAGTGTCGATGAATGTTTTTAAAGAAGTAAACCATAATAGAATCTAGGATGAAGCAGATCGTATCTCCTCTTCATCATCATCATCGTCGTTATCATCATCATCTTCTTCTTCCTCATCATTATGCCCTCTAGACGATTCTCCATGTCCATGACCACTCATTCCTGTAGACTCGTCAGATGATGTCCAGGTGAAAACTGGAGCAGTAGGACGTTTTCCTGGGTCTTGTGCTTGAACAGAGTTGGATGTGGAACATGATATAGCATCCCATAGCATACCAAAGAATGACTTGACCTTATTGAAGCGCTTATCGATCTTAGAGTCCATGCGCTTGAGACGTGATTCAAGAAAAAATTGGTTACGCGCGATTGTTTCAAGTGATTCTTTTGTTGATGACTTTGATTTTAATAGTTTTACTTCATCGGAACGAGGACGAGAGGAAGTTGCTCGTTGTTTCCTTGGTCCTCTTTGTTGCCATTCTTCAAAAGGCATAATCTCAAGATAAGGTGGAGGAAGCTTCATTCGCTTGATGGTGATGGAATCAATGCATTTTGGTTTTGAGTTTGCATAATCAGGAGGATTGACCCCACAAGCTAACAAAAGTCTCATGATATATTCATTGTAGAAGAAATGAGGCCGTGTTGAGTTATTTACCTTGAGAATTTCATCAAAAAGCATGTGAACCCAATTGATTTGGATTTCACCATAAATAGCATAGAGTGCCTTGAAGTTTTCTTTGTACACTGCATCATAATTTCCAAGTCTAGGAAAAAGAGAATGCATCAAAACCCGATGAAGTAGTCTGGCTGTCGGTCGAAGTCCAATAGACTTAGTGCCATCACTATCGTCTTCTATGAAATGATGACTGGTATTATTTCGAGTGAAGACTTCGCAGAAGTTAGATGAAAACTCTTCGCCTCGATTTGGTATACCAAGTATAGAGGCAATTCTAGCATGAGTAAGAAAAATTTGCTTACCACAGACCACAGACCAGATGACGCCGTTTGGATTATCAGGTTGATATTCATCAAGATTCATGTTGGCGTAAAACAATTTGATCATCAAATGATTTATCTCCACACTATTTTCAGAAAAATCTATTAATGGAGTAATGTTGGCATTATTGGCTAACCTCCGAACTCCATAAGCCGTGAAATCATCAAATTTGATGAAAGAGCCTGGATGAAACTTGTAATTTGTCATCTGATTCCATCTTGTTACAGCAATTGGAGTTTGAAGCCATTTTTTGATGGAGATGGTAGGAGATGAAGTTTCAGAGGTTGCTCCTTTCTTGGATTTCTTTTGAGGAGGAGCCATTGTTGGAGGATTTGAGATTTGGGAATTGAAAATTGGAAATTAGGGTTTGTGATTTTGGGTAAAGGAACAGCTTGAGTAAAAAGTGAATGAGGGGAGAGGGAAGAATGACGCATAGGTTTATATAAAAAACTGAAAATACGTCAACCGGTCGACCTACTAATTTTGGTCGGTCGACCGTTTTCAACCAGAGAGCAAACGGTCGACCGGCTAAAACAGGGGCGGTCGACCGGTTTTGGTCTGCTGTGAAATTTAAGTTTATTTTTCAAGTTTTTATCATATATCAACCTATATATATTATATTTTATACGTAATACAAAATATAACCGTCATTACACAAGAGATAGATAAAGATATAATACTATATATAAATCTAATGAGAGAATTCGTCATTAGAATTATCGTTGTTTCCTTCAATACGTTTCGACCATGGACTCCATTGTTTCTGAGCTCCTTCATTCTTCTCATAGTTCCGATCCCACGAGTTAGGACTTTTAGATGTTGATGGCCTAGACGGCATTGGTTCATGCACGTCATGCTTGTTGGAACCGCAGAAAAATGTTGCCAACTTTTCTAAAACGGACAATCGTGCCGACGTCCGTTGTTGCTCGTGATAAAGTTGACTTTGCCCGTAATGGGGTTGTCTCTGAAGGTCTATCTGATGTTTCTGGTAGTGGTGTATCTCATCGATTTGAGCTTTGGTACGAGGAGAATAGAATAATGTCCTCTTCACTCGTTTTGAATTTGGAGTTTTATCAGACATACAAGAACATTGATGATGACAACTTGATTTTTGTTTTGGAGTTGTAGGAGAATAAAATTCCTCCGACTCAGAACTCGTAATTGAAATGTATGATTCTTGAGCACATTTATCACAAATGTGAGCCATAGTGTATGTTGTATAGAATATTATGGTTAGGTAAAAAGGAAAAGATGAACAAAATATAAAATTTTTGCAAGCTTATATACAAGTTTTTTGTTGTATAAACTTATGGATGTGAGTTAATGATAAATGTTAACCAAGAAAACATAAGCAGAAATTTTATTGTAAATCTGAAAATAGCTTTCTTTTTAAAACTGAATTCATAAAATGAGTAAAGAGAATTTAACCATTAAATAAAGCAGTGGCTTATATTTAATGTAAGAAAAATATAGTTTATGCAATAGTTAAAGTTAAAGGATAACTAGAAAGAATAACTAAAGGATAACTAACAAGAAGACGTTCTTTAGAAATTACTTAGTCAAGATTTTTTCTTGAAATTAAACCAAGCTCTCTTCGTAATCTAATAAAATTTGATTCGAGCAGAGGCTTAGTAAAAATGTCTGCTAATTGATTGTCAGTATGAACATATTCAAGACATATATTTCCTTTGTCAATATTATCTCGAAGGAAATGATGATGGATATCAATGTGTTTGGTTCTAGAATGATTTACTGGATTTTTAGAGAGATTTATAGTACTAGTGTTATCACAGTATATAGTAGAATTTGATAAATGAATATCAAAATCTTGAAGTGTTTGTTGCATATATAGTACTTGAGTACATGCGAGAGCTGCTGATATATATTCAGCTTCGCATGTTGATAGTGAAACACAATTCTGTTTCTTACTGAACCAAGAAACAAGTGATTTTCCAATAAAATGGCATGTACCACTTGTACTTTTTCTATCCGTTCGTGAACCACCGAAATCAGCATCACTATATGATACTAATTCAAATGGACATTCTTTTGGATAAAAAAGACCGAAATCTTTGGTATTATTAAGATAACGAATTATACGTTTCACTGCTCGTAGATGTGATTCCTTTGGATCGGCTTGAAACCGAGCACATAAACAAACACTCATTATTATATCTGGACGACTAGCTGTAAGATAAAGAAGAGAACCAATCATGCTTCGATACAATTTCTGGTCAACATTCTTACCACTTTCATCTTTGTCAAGATGTGTAGTTGTACTCATAGGAGTTGGTTTACCAGATGTATTTTCTAATCCGAAGCATTTGATAAGGTTTTCACAGTATTTTTCTTGATTAATAAAAATGCCGTTTGAAAGTTGCTTTATTTGAAGTCCAAGAAAATAAGATAGTTCTCCCATATGAGACATTTCGAATTCTTTGGTCATAATACTTGCAAATTCTTTGCAAAGTTTATCGTTTGTTGAACCAAAGATGATATCGTCTACATATATCTGGATAACTAGAATATCTTTTCGAGAATGTTTAATAAACAAAGTTTGATCGACTTTGCCTATTTGAAATCCTGAGCTAATAAGATAGCTACGTAGTCGTTCATACCAAGCACGAGGTGCTTGTTTTAAACCATACAGAGCTTTCTTAAGTTTGAACACATGGTCAGGATATTTTTCATGTACGAACAGAGGAGGTTGTTCGACATAGCCATTCTCTTTGATAAATCCATTGAGAAAAGCACTTTTGACATCCATCTGATAAAGTTTGAAATTATGGTGACAAGCAAAAGATAATAGGATTCTAATAGCTTCTAGTCGAGCAACTGGTGCAAAAGTTTCTTCATAATCGATACCTTCTTCCTGATTATATCCTTGTGCTACTAATCTTGCTTTATTTTTGGTGATATTTCCTTGTTCGTCGGCCTTATTTTTATAGACCCATTTAGTACCAATTACTGACTGATCAGTTGGTCTTGGAACAAGTTCCCAAACATTATTGCGCTCAAACTGATTTAGTTCTTCCTGCATGGCAATGATCCAGTAATCATCTGTAGCAGCTTCTTTTGGATTCTTCGGTTCGATATTTGAGAGAAAAGCGACATGACCCATTTTATTGAGTTCACTCCTTGTTCTGACATGTGATGTTATTTCACCGATTATATTTTGAGGCGGATGGTCTCTTAATATTCTTGGTGGTGATTGTAACTCACATATTTGAGGAATATTCTCAATAATTATTTCCGAGTCAGAATCAATATTTGTGATGATTTGATTGTCAGTGACTATTGATTCGTCATCATCTGATATAGTGTGAGGGTGCTGATAGATTTCATCAAAAGAGACATGAAGTGATTCTTCAATAGTTTTGGTTCGTTTATTAAATATCCAATAGGCCTTACTTCGTTCGGAATAACCGACAAATATTCCTTCATCGGCCTTTGGATCGAATTTGCCAAGCTGGTCTTTCGTATTTAAAATAAAGCACTTGGAACCAAAAACTTTGAAGTATGAGATTTTAGGCTTCCTTTTGTTAAATAATTCATAAGGAGTATTCTTGGTAAGAGGTCTTATGGATACACGATTCAAAACATAACAGGCAGTTGCCACAGCTTCTGCCCAAAAATGTTTTGATAAGGTGGTTCCATTCAATAATGTTCTTGCACATTCTTGTAAAGTTCGGTTCTTCCGTTCTACAACTCCGTTCTGTTGTGGAGTTATCGCCTTTGCCGATGATATAGCCTTTTGAATTGTCTCCAAAAGTGACGGAGCCACCATCTGAATATGTAATATTTGTTAATAAACTCTTGTCTCCCGTCATGTGCTTTGAGCAACCACTGTCCAATATCCACTTTCCTCTTTTCTTAAGTGGGACCTGCAAAAAATAGAATTAAGTCCATGGTACCCCCTTTTTATAGGGTCCTAAGAGTTAGGTCTTAGGAGTCCAAACCCATTTGGGTCCGGTATCCCCTTTATATATATAATTGTTATTAAAATGCACAATATTCATGAATTGCTGAATGTATTTGTTCCTAATCAAATAGTTATTTGTTTTAGGAACCCATATTTTGATAGTCTTGACATTTTTCTTTTGAAATTTCACAACTGGTTTTGGTTTGGAATATAATAAACTAAGAATTTTCTTAGCTTCAGTTTTTTATACTTTCTTTTTCCTTTTATTTCCAAGATGTTTCTTGGTTTCTTGTTTGTTATATCCCAATCCTTGTTTGTCTGAAATAGATTGTGAACTTTCAATGATTTTTGTCAAATTTTCTCGACCTTTGTTAAAGTTAGAAACATTTTGAGTAATGTCATCAAACTTTGTTTGTAAGCTAGCTTTTTCTAGGTCTAGAATTTTGACTTTTGCTTTAAGCTCATGATTTTCAGTAGTGAGAGCATTATTTTTCTCTTTTTGAGTTTTTATTTCTTGACTCAAAAGAGATATTTGAGAATCAACATTAGATGATGATTCTTGAATATTTTCAAGTTCCTCTTCTAATATTTTCTTCTCATCTTTTAACATATCTCGTTCAAGCTCTGCTCTACTTAAATCTGCTTTGACTACTTTTAATTGACGTTTTATGTCTTTATATTTGACTATCAATTCAGCATTAATATCAAGTAATTCATCAAATGTAGGAATTTGTACCTCATCTTCTGTTGCCATAAAACAAACATTAGCTAGTTCATTCTCTGAATCACTTTCACTTTCTGATGAAGATGATTCTGAATCATCCCATGTTACTGAGAAGGCTCGTTTCTTAGATTTGTCCTTCTTATATTTGAATTTGTCATTTTCTGACTTCTTCTTTTGATCTGGACAATCTTTATGCATGTGTCCCTTTTTGTGACAGTTGAAACATTCTATAGCAGATGAAGATGGTTTATTTGATCCAGGTTTCCTTTTATTGTAACGACTGGCTTTTCGATATTTTAAGAATTTTTTGAATCCTTTCGCAATGAATGCCAAATCTTCGTCTTCAGAATCTGATTCATTTTCATCTTTCTCAACATGAAATGCTACATTTTTCTTTTCTTCTTTCTGTTCTTTTCTAGCCTGCAGATTTGCTTCATATGACATTAAATTTCCTATCAATTCATCTGGCTTCATGACGGAAAGGTCATTAGCTTCTTCAATTGCTAATACTTTTCCTTCCCATTCACTAGTCAGAGAGTGTAGGACTGTTGAAACAACATCGAAATCAGAATACTTTTGTCCTAAGCCAATAAGTGCATGGTGAATAGTTTGAAACCGTGAATACATGTCATTGATTGTCTCGTTTGGTTTCATTTTGAAATTTTGAAATTGACTTTTCAGCATGGCTATTTTGGCTTGTTTAACCTTGTTAGTACCTTCATGAGTGATTTTTAGTGTTTGCCAAATTTGATATGCAGTAGTGCAGATACTAACACGTTTATATTCATTTTGGTCTAATGCACAGAACAACATATTTATTGCTCTTGCATTTACGGCTGCTGCCGTTTTCTCAGCTGCAGTCCATTCTGAATAATCAGTTGTTGGATTCACTATTTCTCTTTGAGTGGCATTCCAAGCATCATAGCTATTTGATTGCATAAAGAATGACATACGTGTTGCCCAATAACTATAGTTAAGACCATTGAAAAATGGAGGTCTTTGTGTCGATTGACCCTCCGTGTAAGTAGTGTTTTGAGTGCTAGTACTTACGTTATTTGCCATATTACTATAATATATCAAATAACTATGTTACGGTTATATGATGACCATGCTCTGATACCAAATGAAAGTGCGGTGTATATACAATTATATGTGCTAATATAGTACACACGGATCGTGTAATATGGACTACAATATAAATGCGGAAATAGATGATAATAGCATAGTAAATAAAAAAATAGAAAAATCACACCAGAGATTTTTATACTGGTTCGGAGCACCGTCCTACGTCCAGTCCCAGACTTCTATATGGATTTTCACTATTAACTTCCTCGCTTCACCCGGAGGAACAGGTTTACAACACCCGAACAGCCGAACGGGATTTCACGCCTCTAATACACTGAGGACTTCAACACTTGCCTCTTACAACACAGAGGACTTCAACAAAAGAACAAATACAATTGTTGTTGACAACTTGTGCTCTTGAAAACACGGATTTGTCACTAGCAGTACACCCTTCCTATAATCTTATCCTCAAAGTATGCGAATGATGTTTTGAAAAGATTAAGGAAAGTATATTACTTATTGAATCAAAAGATATGAAATAGTTTCAATGATTCAATAAATAATCGAGAGCTTTTTAGAATGCAGGAGTATAAAGTAAGATCAGAGATTAGATTAAAAAGAATATGTGAAATTGTTATTTTTTAATCAACGAATTGGATGAGTTTATATAGAAAAGAATGGTTGTAACTCTTTGCCATTAAGAGATATGATCTTTGGTGAAAGGTAAGAGACGCAACCTTTGGAGAAGAGAAGTGTCTTTTGGAAAAATTGCTTTCTGTTCAAAAACGGTCGACAGGTTAAAAAGTGACCAGTAGACAGGAATTTAAAAATATATATACGTTATGTGCATGTGTGCACGTTCATTGTGCATTTTACACAGAAACGGTCGACCGTATGATTATTAACCGGTCGACCGGTCCCTGTTAATTTGCACAATGGATGTGCAATGCTATTAAAACGTATATATATCGATTATATTGAGGTGAATGATTATTTGAGGATAGATTTTAACAAGTTTATCACTATTACAATATCAAATAATCAACCTATAATCTATAGTAACATATGTAGCTCTAATGACCTTGTTTTGTCGATCGCCTTATTTGTCAGAAATCAAAACTTTCATAAAACTTGTGACTCAACACAGTTGCCCGAGGGGCATCTTCGCATCTCCAGTGAAACCATGTAGTGGTTTGTTGCAGGGAGACACATCCTTCATTGACGGCTTCATTCTGTCGAAAGCATGCTTGAATATGATATTTACTGAGCTTCCAATGTCTACTAGAACTTGGAAAACTTCGGCTAGACCGAACCAGGCAGAGATGACCATAGGATCCATGTGAGGGTACTGTCTTCCCTCTAGGTCACGCCTATTGAATGTAATGTCATCATTCTCTTTTCTCTTCGGGTGGCATTCTTCCATAACAGAATTAACGCAACCTTCATTGTTTCTAAGTGACTTTCCGTATCTTTCCATCTGTCCAGTTCCTGTCGGCGATGTGTGGTCCTCCCGATATGGTATGGACCACTATCTTCTCTTGACTGGAGCCGCTGGTGTTGCGATTTCCCCCATCTATTTCTGGGAGGGGCAGCCTTGGGTTCTCATTGGCAGGAATTGGGGTCATGTTTTGTCCTTTTACATAGCGTTCCAGTCTCTTCCTTCTGATGTGTTCTTCAATTAAGTACCGGAGATGATGGCATTCATTGGTATCATGCCCATGCGATTCGTGGAAGCGGCGGAACTTTCCAGACTTAATTGCGTTATCTGATTCCTTCTTGTACGGGGGGCGTCTGTATTTAACTTCGTCTTGGGTGGCCAGGAAGATGTTTTCGATTGTTTTATTCAAAGGAGTGTAAGTGTCAAATCTCGGTCCTGGCCGATATAAACGTTTTTCTCCCTTCTTTCCCCCAGCATTGTCTCTAGAGTCATTTCTTCGAAAGTCTTTTGCTACAGCGGGTGTGTCGCCATGAGCTGCCTTGGTTTGTTGCCCTGCCTGTGTGTCTTTCAGTGGCAGCGTCTTCAAGTCTCATATATCTTCCGGCTTCATGGAAGAAATCAGGAAAGGTAGCTGGTTTTTCTTTCATTAATCTTCTAGCAAACTTAGTATCCAGATGCACACCACTACAGAGGGCCATTAAGATAATTTTCTCATCGGCATCTTGGACTGCGGCCGTTGCAGCATTGAATCGGGTTAGATATTGCTGCACTATCTCTCCAGGCTTCTGTTTGATATTAGATAGGGAATAAGCATCCTTGGGTTGTTCCACATGAATGCGAAACTGGCTGATGAACTTTTCTTTCAACATTTCCCATGAGCTGATGGATCCTTGGGGTAGGTGGCAAAACCAGGAGGCAGCTAGATCTGCCAAGAATAGTGAAAAGCATTTGCACAATACTCCTTCTGTGGCTCCGCTCAAGAGCATATGCTGTGTGTATCTCTGCAAGTGTACAACGGGGTCAGAGATTCCCTTGTAAGGTTCCATTGTTGGCATTTTCCATTCTCGGGGGGTGATTGCAATTTCGATATTGCGGGTGAAAGGGCTGGTTACCCTAGCGCATATACCTCGATCTCTTTGATCCCGTTGGACGCACTCTCTGAACAATCGCGCCATCCTTTCATCAGAATTTGGAGCAGATAGAAATGAGTTTAGTTCTTCACTGCGGGATTGATTCCGTCCAGATGATCTGTAGGGGTGGTATCGCCTATCACTCCTAATATTTTCCAGTGGCTGTCTCTGGTCTTCTGGGAGCATGCCAGGGTCAGCTACAGTTGGCCCTTGCCTTGATCTTCCCCTGCTGGGTTCTGTTCTGAGCACTTCCTCGGGTCCAACTTCGGGCTGGACTCTAGCTCGGCCCCGTTCATTGGTGTTTCCATGGCTAGGTAGCATGACCGACTCAGCCACAGCCGACCCTCGCCTGGTACCTCCCCCGTTGGGTTTGGTTCCAAGTTTTTCCTCGAGTCGGAGTTCGGGCTAAGTTCGGGCTCGGCTCCTATCATTGTTGTTCCTATTGCTAGTTTATTCGAAGAAGAAAGATCTTTGTCGCCTCCGAGATCCTCCCGACTGGGACTCATCCCATGATTCAGTGTTGCAGTTGGATTCTTCAACATCCTTTAAGCATGACATGAGTCAGTTCGCCAAGGCTTCTTGTTGGGATGTGAAGCGGTCAGTTACTTCAGCCACAACCCTGTCTAGATCTGCCCTAGTAATTGCTGTCGGCTATTCCGTGGCAGGGGCTGTTGGTTTTGCCTGATTTCCATTTTGTACTGCTGTTGGAACGGGACGATTCTCTTGATCTGTGATCACTGGATCTGGAACGCTGCTAGTTACGATGTTCTTTCCTTTTCTAATATCTTCCTTCTGCCTGGGAGGCATGTCTTCCAAGCAATGAGCGATGCAGTCGGGAAGAAGTTTAAGTGGGAGAAGCTGAAGCTTCTAGCTCGAGCTCTCAGCGAAAGCACCAAAAATGTTTGCACAAAAAATAGGCAAACACCTCCAAGTCGTATGATTTAGTCGATTTTATGTTGTTCTTGGTGATTTGGGTGATTTATGAAAATATGTAAAGAGCAGGGACTAAACTGTAAAAGACACACAGATTTATAGTGGTTCGGCCAGAATGTGCCTACGTCCACTTCATATGTTATTCTCTTTCACTGTTCAGATTACAAGTACAAAGCTTTGACTACAAGTGTATGAAAGTTGTTTGAAAGTTATGTCCGTGCTTGAGCTCTCAAACTTGTCCCCCATTGTTGTACCCCTGCCCCTCTATTTATAGAGTGAGGCTGGGGGCAGGGGTCTTGGATGTATATAGCTGCTGGTGGGTCTGGGTTGATATGATCTGGCCTGGCATTGTTGGTTCGGTAATCCCTTCTTCACTTTGGTTCGGTAGGGGTAGTATGCTTCTGGTTCGGTTGTGGTAGCATGCTCCTGGTTCGGTAGGGCCTTCTTTGTGTAGGTTCGGTAGTGAATGGCGTGTGGATTGATTCAGTGGCGAGAGGAGTGTGGTTGGTTCTGCCTTGGTTTGGTAGTGGGGGTGGTTGGTCCGGTAGTGGGTTGGTTCGTGGATTGGTTCGGTAGTGCGAGGAGTGTGGTTGGTCCGGTAGTGGGTGGGTTCGTGGATTGGTTCGGCGGTGCCTTCGTTGTTTCGATTCAGCAGCATTGGTCTGGTGGCCCTGGTCCGGTGGAAACACGCCCAACACCGCTTATATTATTGGGAAAGCCTGAAGCACGATGTTGCAAGTTATGTGAGCAATTGCATGACTTGTCAACTTATCAAGGACGAGCATCAGCGCCTTTCCGGTCTTCTTCAGTCTTTAGAGATTCCATTGTGGAAATAGGATCAGATTTCGATGGATTTTATTGATGGTCTACCTCGTTCGTGGTCGGGCCATACTAGTGTTTGGGTCATCGTCGATCTCTTGACGACCAAGTCTGGTCATTTCATTCCTATTAAGTCCAATCGGACTGCTTCTCATTTGGACAAGCTAAGGAAGTCATTCGACTTCATAGCATTCCTAGTTCCATTGTATGTGACCGTGATCCCTTATTCACTAGTCTTTTTTGGAAGAGTCTTCAGTCGGCTTTGGGTATGAAGCTGAATTTCTCTACTGCTTATCATCTTCAGTCTGACGGACAGAATGAAAGGGTGGATCGTATATTGGAAGACCTCCTCCGCATTTGCATTTCTGATTTTGGAGGTAGTTGGGAGGACCACTTGCCACTTGTAGAGTTCTCCTACAATAATAGTTTTCAGTCGAGTATTGGCATGGCTCCTTTCGAAGACCTATACGGAAGGTCATGTCGTTCTCCATCATGTTGGTTAGTATCTGGCGAAAAGCTTATTCTTGATCCGGATTCTGTTCGTGAATCTTCTGAGAAGATTATTCATATTAGACAGAAGATGAAAGAGGCACAAAGCCGTCAGAAATTCTACGTGGACAACCGTAGGAAGCCTCTTAAATTCTCTATCGGCGATCTTGTTTTTATTCGTATATCTTCTATGAAGGGGGTTGTGTGTTTCATCTCCACCAAGAAATTGGCTCCTCGCTATGTTGGACCATTTCCTATTACGGAACGCATCAACCCCGTAGCTTATCTTATCGATCTACCGGCTCATTTCCCCGGAATGCATGACGTGTTCCATGTTTCTCAGCTTCGCAAGTGCCTTCACGATTATGATTCTATTATAGATCCGCATATTGTGCAAGACTTAGAGATCCCACCCAATTTATCCATCGAGCAACATCTGATTCGTGTGCTTGATTCGGAGGTGAAGCGCCTTCGAAACAAAGAGGTCCCACTTGTTAAAATTCAATGGTCGTCTAATCCTAAGGATTGTACTTAGGAGACCAAAGAGTTTATCAAGCGTTCATATCCCGGTTTTCTCTCTTCTTCAGTTGCGGGTGAGCATCTAATTTCATCTTCGTTTGATTTCTTTTGAGGATATGGATGTTATGGATAACCTGTATCTTAATCTTTTAAGGAATTGCGGGGATGTAATTTCCTTAAGGGGGGGTCTGCAACAATCCGTGATTGTGATTGCCGAAGGATAAATTAAAATGGGAATTTTAATTTAATTGGAGGTAATAATAATTTTAGTTTGGTTATTTATTCAAAATTTAGTTATTTTGAATAAATAAGAAAATGGGGACTTAAGTGTAAAATGTGTTAGTTAATGGAAAATAAATATGGAAAATGTGAGTATTGAATATTGCAAAATTTTAGATGTTTAAAATGTTGCAAATTATGCTTTGGAATTTAGTTTGCAATTTATTTTGCAAAAATATGAATTTTAGAGTGTCTTTGTTAAAAAGCGGTGATTTGGGAAATTTTGGTCTTAAAGTGAAAAATGAAAAATATTGGTGTTATGAAATTTTATAACAAGGGCTAAATAAATTTTAGTAGTTTGTTTCATAATTTTATGAAGTAGAGTAAATGTTTTAAAATGGGTTGTATGCATTTGTTTTAGTTTTGTACTTGAAAAATAAAACAAAACAACACATAGCAAAATTTTCTAAGTCCCAATGGATACTAACAAAATTTAACCTAAGCTCAAAACCCATTAGCCTTGCCAAAATAGCCAGTACGACAACTCTCTTCCTCTTCATCCTCATTTCTTTTTTTTCAAAAGACAGTAGAGAGAAAAACATAGAAAATGGCTTCCTCTTTCTAAACTAGCTCCAATCTTTGTCAAAACTTAGGGAAAATTAGATCCAAATTCGTCAAAAGGTAATTGCAATCACATCTTCCTTTCCTAATTTCATTTTTGGTTGAATTTGAGAATTTTTTTTACAGTAACTATGTTTTCTGGTCTGCATGTTGTTTCTATAGCTTCTACAGGGTCTCTTGCTCCAATTTCTTGTTTAAAGTCAAGAACTTGATTGCTATTATCATCTCTATTGCAAGAAACGGGTAAGAATGTTAGCAAACAAGCAAAAACAGTGGTTACAGTAAGTTGGAAATGAAAATTTTCGTTTTCTGTAAATGAGATTGTTCGCATATTATTCTGTTAGTAAAATGGTCATAACTTTTGAACCACTGATCGGAATTCGACGATCTTGGTCATTCCGAAAAGATTAGAAACTAAGCTACGACTTTCATTTTATTCATTTTGCCAGAGTTTGAAGTTTAATATGCCAAAATTATGATTTTTCGTCTTTGGCCTGTCAGTGCACAGCTACAGGCCTTAGTCTCTTTTCTCCCGTTGTTTTCAGCGCAAAAACCCGACTTTGCGACGCCATCCTGGGCTCATTCAATGTCGGAATCTACCATTCTTGGTCTTGTTGGAAAGATGAAGTGATGATCTACATTTCTGTATAGTTTCATTAAAATCTGGGTTGGTTAGCTATGCCGTCCTCGTTGCCGAAGTCGTACCTTTGTGCTGTTTTGAATAAACAGAAAATCCTAGTTTCGGTCCAAATTTGAGACGACGCCACTTCTTCATTTCAAGTCAGAATCGAACGATTTTTTTGCAGATCAAATTAGAAGCATTATACCGTGCTCTACCAAATTTCACCAAGATCTGGGTTCATTTGCCCCTTCGTACTCATCATCGAAGTTGAACTTTTGCGCTGTTTTTACACAGCAGATTATAGTGGTTTTAGTCCAATTCGAAATGACGCAGTTTCTTCGTTTCACATCGGAATTGGGTGAATCTTTTTAAAGATTGGATTAGGAATGTTAAAATATACGCCTACAAAATTTCATGTCTTTTGGACTCTGTTTGCAGTTCCAAACCTGCTGTCGAACTTGGGTTCACATCGCGTTTTCACCGGTTGTTTTTTATACTTGAATAATTTCCAGTTTTTCTGATATTTCCCGATTTCTTTGAGATTTTTCTCTAGATTTCATACACGGGTTTATAAAGCATTACAAAGTGTTTTTCAACCAAATTAACTTTTGAAATTATTATTTAATATTATTTTAAAATACTAAATTAATTTCTTCATAATAGGAGAATTTCAAAGGCAATTTCTAAATGATTTCAAAACTCGTTCCAAAGTATTTTATAAGTAAAATATACGCTCTTTTGCACTTCGAATGAAGTGGAAAGGTGATTAAACAGTCAGGTAAAACACGGACTATGGAATCCGTGCGTTTATCTTTCCGATTAATTCCTGACCTATTCGTTTGATCGTTTTGATCTTTGGGTCTAGTTTACCAATGACATGAGATGGACTTTTTACTATTTTGAGTGTGGAATTTACTTTTGGTCGGTAAACCGTATAGTGAGAACGTGAGGTATTGGACTCATGTTGACGCTTTACAGATTCCTCTCCAAGAGGTTATGACATATTTGCTTCTTTGGCCAGTACTGGACCTATGTGGGTCATTGATTGTCTATGTAGACAATTGCTCCTATGCGGGAGTATTATTATTATTTTGGCTTTTTCTATGAGGACAATTGTTCCTATGTGGGAGTAGAGCCTTCGCGCGTATCGCCTCTGGGCGTGCGATATCACTAAATTAACAGTACTTGTCATAAAGACTATGGTCTTAGCACGTACGACTATCTGATGATCTATTATTATATTTCCCTTGAGTAGCGTCTTTCGGCGATGGTTCTATGGAACCATACGATATGAGTGCGACTACCCCATGGAAACTTATATTGCCTACACTGGCACTATTCTTTGCTATGTTGCATTGATTTGTGGATATGTTTCCATTATTTCTTATGATTGTCGATATGGCGGGTTTTGTAATATCTCATAAGCGGGAGTAATATTCTACAAACCATCTTTATAACTATTGCATTATGCCGATAAGATGAGGCTTATTATTCAACATTATGTCATGTCGATTCCTCTTTGAAGGATTTATTTATTTGCTAAGTGACTACGTTTTCTCACTATGTTAGTAATGCAGTTATTATTGCACTTCTCTTTGAAGGAGTATTATATCATTATCTTATACCGCATTATTATTACCTAGTTTTATCTAACTAATTTGTTTAGCTAGCCTGACCCGTGTATTTTATATTCGGGTTACACCGAGTTGTTTCAGCTTAGGTCGCTTATGGACTTAGCTTTGCTTTTGGCTTCCGCGTTGGACGTATCTGTATATCTTAGATCGATTTTTTTGTGTAGTCCACTTTTGTGATACTATGATATTATTCTATCATATGTATATTCTTTTGAATCATATGTATGTGTAGTGGTCGTCTTACCAGGCTATGTGCTATTTGGATTTGTACTTGATGTTGTATTGTACTAAGACTTATGCTTATGATACATGCTGTTCTGTGATGCTATTCATTTGAGTTATTATGCTTTGTTATGATAGATCACTTAGCCATTATAGTTTTGTATTAATTATTTATTGGATATATCGAACCATAAGAGATAGGAAAAAAGAATAGATACCACTTTTCGACGTATTCATAGATAGCTAAGATAAGATTATACATGGTCGCTTCCTTTATACTCTATAGCCCGCATTAACAGACGGTATTATCCTTATAATACCCTTTGTTAATGAGGCTCTCAGAGTAGGGCGTCACATAAAATTTTAGGATTTACACCTGTTACACTACCTCCCACAACAGCTTCTCCTTCATCCAATAACAAATATATACATAAGAGGTAGAGACAAGAAATATATATAATAGGAAAAATAATATGTTCGTCCCCAGATGATTACCTCAGTTATCATCATATACTCTTGTTATCCCTATAATATAGGGTAACTACTCAACACACCCAAGTGGACAAGCTCTAAGTCTCTCTATGATCTAGACTCGTGTCTCTTATATATGATGTATTGTTTTGAACCTTTCTCTGATACCATATTGTCACACCCCCACCTTTATAGTTATACTTCCCAAAAGTTTTACATAGTAACACCATCAAATAATACAAAAATGTAGCGATATGGGTACACACATGAATATTACTCTAGGCTAACATTGGTATGTATTTCAACATCGAAAAAATAACTCTATACGTACTTAGTATCGACACAAAGCAATAAACATGTATTCTTCCAGGATAGAATAATACACAATATACAGTAAATAACAGAAATCACAGAGTCAATCATAGCGATAATATATAATACAAAAATAAACAACATGTGTCCAATATACATCACATGAATATACATACAAGAGACATACAATACATTATATATACTAGCCGCCTCTAAGCCCAAAAATCAAGCTGGTCATGCTGTCATGTACCTGAAATGTCTCTGACTGACCTGACTATTATAAAGTAATAAACGGGTCAGACTATATCTAAATCCAAAGTCAATAAACATATAAAACCCCATATATACTAGGGATAAATACAGTAATGCTATCTCAAACAACTCCCATTACCATACAACGTAGAATCCAGTATAAAGTGCCACTTCCATATAAATCACATCAAATCAAAAATCATAAATAACGTCAGATGAGTGAATCATCCATATCCCAAAATCATCATTATAATCCAAAAATAATCAGTAAGTAGATATCCTTAAGTAAAGTCGGGCGTGGATTAAGAAATGTCCAAATAAATATCTCACTCTCATATTATAAAGTACCATTATCATATCAACAAAATTAATAAGAAAGATTTAAACTAGCTCGTAACAATGCCCAAATATAATGGATAAATAATAGGCTATCTTTCTGAAGAGGTTAGGCCGTCTGCCTGAGAAGGACACAAGGTGACCATAATCTGGACACTTTTGTAGCTATAATCACACCTAAACATAGTATATGTCTATCGATCACCCACATACATACACATACACCATAACAAGACGGAAGACTGACAACACGTCTACTTGCTCTAAGGGCCACACGTGGTCCATATAACAATAATCATATAGTCATCAGTTATCATAACCTCTACTCTCTCGGTATCGTGGCAATGATCGACCATAGGCTTGACAACGCATAGCCTCTTCAGCCATGACTATCGACATGTGCCCCTATCGTAACTGACTGATGTCCTATGTAACATAGGGGCATACATTCTGTAGATGCTCACAAATCAATAATGAAAGGGTGTCATGGAGTCGAGGTGTGACCACCATGATTACGCCATCATGGTAGATACTGGCTAATCTGATTCACTCCCAAAATAGAAAGGATTTGGACAAAAAGGTAGACGACCATATATATATATATATATATATATATATATATATATATATATATATATAAAATCTAAGGCAATGTATAGCATCCATATATGCTAACTGTAGCGAGCCACACACAACATACCCCCGTATGAGTGTCATTCACGAGCAAAGAATAACCAAATAATAACACAATGGCATCCCATACTATCACGTGTTACTAGTCCATTTATTCAGTGCTCACATATCACACTCGCTCCTTCAATAATCTATATAGCGAGTCCAAAGAATAACCAAAAATGTATTACCGAATGCCTTATCTCAAATGGTACAAATCCATTTATTCAGATTCCTCGCTACACAAAATTGAATATCACAAAATCAAACAAAAGAATGTCATCACCATATCATACCAAATCACTAAACGATCAACATCAACGGTGAATCACTCATATAATTCAATTTAACATACAAGAGAATAATGATCAGAAAAGTAATATAAAAAAGATTATTCAAATAAATAATTATAATGGAAAACAAATTAATATCAATGATGTATTATTCACAACAAATAATCTTTAATAACAAGAATAAATACTAGAAATGGATTAAAAATTATACAAGCGAATAATGATCAGAAAAGTAATATAAAATTGACTATTCAAATAAATCATTAAAACGACATACAAATCAATATTAATAGTGAATTATTCATGACAAATAATCTTTAAAAAAATAACTGCTATGTCAAAATAAATTTATAAGTTACAAATAAATTATATTTAATTCAACCTATAGAATATGTATTAAAATCTTCATTTTATACTTTAATGATTAGAAATAAAATATTCTCCGTTTTCAGAACAACTTTTATATCCAAACTAAGTTCCATGAAATCACTTATTCTCTCCAATTTTATTTATTTATGAACGTACTTCAATTTGATTTTAAATATCAAAATTAATTTATCAAAGTTTGCAAAAACATTTTAAAACCTAAATTAGTCGAACCCCTAAAAATATGAATTATGGAGCGAAATCCTCCAAAATCATCAAAATAAATTTTATCGTGGGCCGAGTCCAATTCCATAAAATTTCCACCATCAACACACAATATTAATAAATTTCAAACATTAAATATCCAACATGCACATAATTCTACCATCAAATCTAAATTCATATTTTACATTGCAAAAAGCAATTCAATATTACAACAACCAATTCAACCAAGCAATTCCATAAATAATCGGAATAATAATAATATATATGTAAAGTACGAATGGAATTAAATATAGTTATGAGTGGGAAATACTCATCAAGTCGATGCTCGAATTTCCAAAATAGCGACCGAACAATTTTAAAAAACTGCTGTTATAAACTCCATTAAGTTGAATGTCATTACTTCCACAACCCCATCATCACCGTTGTCGGCTCAGTGCCAATCCGTCTTCCTCCTAGTCATATCGAAGAACTCCTACATCACACAAATACAGTTGGCCTTCAACCCAGTTGCAGTCGATAGAAATAGTTGCATGCCTAGTGTAACAAACTGGGATTTTCGACCATCAAAAATCGACATCAATACGTTCACTGTATAACATGCCGAATATTCAAGTGTTGAAAATACCGATTCATTAGGGGTAGAGAAGAAAAAGGTAGAAGAAAAATATAACAACAACATAAAATCTCACAGTAGCAGCGGAAAAAAATATAGTATATTATAACAGATTTTTATACAAAAAAAATCTGTAATTAGTTTATACTTACAATCATCAAAGAACAATAATCAATACATCAATCTGGACAGTTATAATAACTTGTCCCCATGCAGCGAAAATATATGTCAAGTATGCAAATATCTCTGTCATCCAGTTCGTCACCTGAGCTCCATATCATCATATCCTAAATCTGTAATACTCGGACTGACCCGAGTATTATAATAAAATAACACCCAAGTCGGTCTAGAAAACCCGCATGAGAAAACACGCTCAATTTTAGTTATTAGAGTTATCAACATCTTTCGAGAAACAAAGGTATCTCGTAAGACCGCGTCACACATAAACATGATGGGTTTTTCCCTTACGATAACCAAAACATTTTATAGAAAATCCAGTGATATTATAATAGTGTCTAAGTACAAATACTTATTCAAATAGCCAAAAATTGTTACATTAATTAAACTCCATCATATTAGGCTCTACAGACAAAACTGTAAAGGCCCGTATTGGAGAATGGATCCCATAAAATGACAGGGCTACTGGGGTACCACCCATCATAGTACACCTTTAAAAAAAATATCGAGGACCTTGCCGGGATCCCCTGCTACACAAGGACGGCCTACCCCTAACCTGGATAGAACCGAATATGTTATCATCCCGGGTGTTCCCATCCTTAGAAATAAAGCACTCCCTTTTTCATTCACAACCATATCCATAATTTGTATATATTTTCGAGGATATCTAGAGCAGTGATAACATACCCTAATTGGGTGCGACCCACTTTGCCTAGCTGTATCACCCTTGTTTTAGTCATTCTCGGTTAATGAGGCTTGAGGCTAACGATTATTCAAGAATAATTCTACTTAGACTGCTCATTGTCCTCTAATGACGATGCTTTGATAGCACTCGTCCATACAAGTTGTCCTAAGTCTGGACAAACCGATCACCACATTCACTATCTTTATGATATCCATTCGTAACGCTCAAACCGGATCGAAGTGGTTTTTGGATAATTAAATCGGATCCCTGTCTCTTCGAAATGATTAACGAAATTGGTCAATATTGATAGTCGGTTATTTAACTATCAAGTAACATCCATAAGCAGTCGCTAGGACTCATTTATAAATTTTCCAAACTATCATTTCAAAATAACAATCTCGTAGTTAAATATTTCAAATCCTCCAAGTTAAACACTTAGAAAATATTTATAAGCACATTTTCCTAAAATTGCTTCATTTCCAAAACATAGGAAATATTCCCTTATTTCATACTTCTCAAAAAGTTTATAACGCACTTGAAATTTCCTTAACCCATTTATAAATTCGATAAGTTTTCGGAATTTATTAAGCAATCCCTTTAAAATTTCCAAAATCGATTATACTCTTTTATAATCTCAACTGCCCAATTCTAACTTCCTTTTTCTATTTTAATTCATTTATGAAGTTTATATATTAAAATACTTTAGAAATTTCCTTAAGTTACCAGAATTTCACTATAAAATTTCTCTTATAAAAATCATCTCTGTTAATAAACTCCGTTTACAAATCTGGAGAGGATTTATAAATAAATTTCGTTCAATTCAAAACTATATATATGTAATAATTATTTAAAATAATAATAATTTATTTTTAAGATGTGTTTAAATAATTATTTAAAAATATCGAAACTCTTTTCATAAACATTAATAACTCATTTTGAGATAAACAAATCAATTTTCAAGGCTGATTTTAAAAAAAATTAAGATTTATTAAAATAAATATTAAGTTTTTGAAAAATTCACTTTTCGATGTATTTCATTTCTACTATTAGTTCAAAATTTACGTAGTTTGATAAAACATCCCTTTTTTTCAAAAAAACAACTTAATTTCTTAGTAATAAAGTATATTTTTAAAAATCTTAATAACCAATTAATTTATAAATTCCTCTAGACTCATGATCCATCAATTTCATTCCAATTCTCATAACCATTTCCACTCTTCAAAAATAGTATCCAGTATTTTCCTCTACCCTATTTTCATATTCTAATATAAATTCACCCTATGAATTTATATTCCCAATTAAGCAACTGCTATCGATTTTCCTTTATTTATAAACATTGTTTACAAATTTACAAACTCCCGTAGTTTTACTTATTTATAAAAATTAATCTTATTTATAAAATTCAATTTTATAAATTGATTTCCTTATAAATTCCATTTATTTTACAAATCTATTTTTAATATCGGGTTCCTCTTCTTTCCCATAAACCCAAAATACCCCTTAAAAATTCCACCGTTAAAAATATATAGCTTATTTTTAAAAATCTATAATTAAAATATTTTACAAACAGTTAAAGTACAATTCCAAATCAAATTATTATTTCATCCAAATCCAACTCTTTTAAAACAATCCAAATTTTGATACAGATATTTTTATATTCAAAATTTCCTCTTAAATCCTTTCAAATTCCAAAAATAATATTTATGGTATAGAAAATACTAAAAGTTATGCATGTGTTACTGTAGCATCCAATAATTCGCATCACAACAATAATCTATAACACATTATTCTAACACATCATATATTATTATATATGAAAAACAATCAATATGAATTTTGAGGAATCCAGTTGGATCCCTCCAACCTGTTTTCCCTACATCCATAGATGTTAATATAACATAAAAATACTAATCCCAGTTCGAGGTGGATATCGCGGTATATAGTGTCATCCGCTATTATGCGGGGCGCATAGGGTATCATCCGCTCCAATACACGGAAAATATCAATCAAACTACTAATATATACACTACTATATATATATTATAACATCTGATAATAATAATTATCGAATCATTCAATCAACCAATAATTTAAATTTTCAACATTTTAAATTATAATGGCAAACCAAAAATGACTAAGATTTACTCACCTTGACTTATTTGCAATCCAATCCAATTTTCATTCTTATCCTACGAATTAAATGCCATAACCTCATACGAATAATTTACGATGTACATAAGTTAGTGATTTTTATGAAATTAAACTAATTACACTTTAATTAAATTAAAACTAAATAAATTTTTATATTTTACCTCTTCCACTAAAAGCTACCTTTCACGGGAAAAGGCATCATAATCTTCTTAGCTGCCAGAGACTGCCGTGCGCCAATTATGATGACCACAACCTACACGTAACCACCTCTATCTTAAATTTTCTCCACGAGCCTGACCTCTTAAGCCCCACTTCAGCTAACTCGATCGACACTTACAGCCACCATGAACTGCATCGAACTTCCTCCACGAACGGTAGACACCGCACTCAAGCTCGTCTCCAGATCGCCACCTTCTCTACGCACCACACCTAAGGTCTGTAGTCGTCGTGCTCGTGTGTGGAGGAGCCAATCGCAACCTGCTCTGGTCACCACCAAATGCCACTGTCGCATCTCCCAATATGCTAACGCAATACTGTAACGATCTGTCTTTTTGGACGTTTTAAGTAGACACACATGCCAGACTCAAACCATCCAAAAGAGCAGATTGTTATGGGGTAAATAAGAAAAAGAGAAAGAAATATAAAAAATACAGAATTTCGTAGTGGAATGACAAAATATAAAAATCAAATAACAGTTCATGAAGTTGTTTATGAAAACATTTGACTATTCTTTTACAACACAAAATCAGAGTTATAGAAAATAGGAATAAATGAATAATTAAATGCAGCGGAACAACATGATGCAGTGAAATAAATATAATAAATAATAATAGTACAAATCTTCGTCGTCGTCCGCTATAAATAAGTTTTTCAACCCTAAAATGCTCAGGCTGACCCGAGCGAATTGAAAGGATAAAACATTCGAGTCAGAACTAAAACATTTTATGCAAGGTAAATCAACGGTAAATAAATATGAGTGGAATGGCATCAGAGATGTTTACAGGGTTTTACATCTCCTATCCAGTATCTAACGTGAGGGCAATAACTTAAGAGATGTTCAGGATTTCCATCTCTTAAGGATCCGTTAAAGTATCTACTATGTAGTATAATACGCATGTATAATAGTGTCTACAATGAAGTAAAGTATTAAAATAGCGTTAAGGCATTAACCATATCCCCTTTAACACATTTTTATATATTCCCATAGTCTATACAGTACCGTAATTCCTCCGTAAACTGGAGGGCTATCAGAGGGCACTCTATAAGTATGGTACAAAAAAAACTCGTAGAAGGTGCTCTAGGGCATGTGAACATGGCACTCGAGGCAATACCAGGGTTGATTTACCAATTGCGGAACCGGACTGGTGGTAATGCTTAGCAGCTATTACCGCCCACCTCAGAACACACTCCCAAATCAAAAATCAAGGGGTGGCCACCAAATCATCACAAGCGTCATAATATGGTACCGAAGAAGCATGTCCGGTCGGACGAATTGCCTCAGTTGGCCCAAGTATAGCTCCTATTTTAGTCACATCTAATCTGACTCATGGGAGTCAGGGTCACGTCATACCTTATATAGAAATCATTCGTCAAATCATCCTACTTCATTTCTAGAATCTCCACCACGTACATAGTTGTTAAAGTGGTTTTTCGTATTGGCAGTGAGTATGACAATATTCGATCCTAGTCTCTTTAATAACCAAACGCTTATTTCACACCGGATGGTTCTTTTATATTTCAACAGTCAATTTACAATTGGTATCAAAATATCATATTCGATTTCAAATCATATCTCTTTCGAAATCATAGTCATTTTCAAGCCATATTCACCTTCAAATTATATTTACTCAATGTGTAAATTTTCAAAAGGTATAAATTACAAATTACAACTTAAGTTGTATCATCATTAAGGATTTAAATATAAATTCTACAAATTTACACAGTTTGAAATTTAAAAAAAATATTTTTGATAGTCTTAAGTAGTTTTAATAGTTTAAAAATAATTTGTATAGATTAAAATAGTTTAAACAGTACAAATAGTTTTTTTTAAAAAGATTTAAATTTGATTTAGCTAGATACAAATTGATTTAAAAAGACCACATATATTAAATAGATTTAATTAGATTTAAAATATTTAAATAGATTTATTATAAATTACGTAGAGTTAAATTATATTAAGTAGATTTTTAAACAGATTAAATAAATTTAAAATAGATTAAATAGATTTAAATTATATTAAATAGATTATATAAATTTAATTAGTTTAAAATAGGTAAATAGATTAAATTGTATTAATTAGGTTATAATAGATTAAAATAAATTATGGCAATTTAAATTGATAAAATAGACTAAATTAGTTTAAAATGGATTCCAAAGTTATGACCAAACAAATTCAATAACTCAATTACGATAAATTCATTTATTTCACACTTCAACTTTGAAATTTTAGTTTAATCCTTTGAACAATTCATTAAACAAATTCCCACTTTCAGCATTTACATTTGGATTGACAAAAATAGTTCAGTTTATGGAAATCAATTGTATTTAAAATGCCAGTTACTGAATTTAAAACTTTAAAGATTCAAATATCATTTAATTTAACCAATCCGGTGTCCGTAGATAATTTTCTACCCTAGGGTCAAGGGATACAGATATTTATCATTTCAATCCGCAATTTAAATGTTTTCAGTTATATATCACTTCAAACAACAATCACGAATTATGTAAAATCCATAAAATTGCTCGAATCTATCATTTTAACCCATAACGATTTTGCCCTAATCTATAGCTCATTCGGGTACATATCATTTCAACCCATAGTGAACTTGAAATATTATAACAATATAAAATACAACATCCAGTCATCCAATATTAGCAAATCAAACATACATCACAATCATCATCCAAATTAATCCATGAACATTAATAGACAACTGATAATCAATACATATATTAAATTGACAATTAAAAATTCACTATTAAATTAAACGGTAATTAAATGCGATAAAAGTCAAATTTAATCAGAAATGACAATTTAACAACCAAACAGCAATTAACAAATTTCTAATCACATCATAAATTTAATTTAACTAACATAAGAAATTTTAGAAGTTGTGAGTGGGTTAAAGTACTCACTTTTGGATTTCGAATCTATTTGAAATTCAAAATAGGGGCAATTCAATTAATCTTAGAATTCAACCAAACTAGCTCAAAATGTCTAGAATTTCAATACGATCCCAGCGGAACAAACCGCATAAAAATCCAAGTTCGTATGCAAAAGTTATAACAATTAGAAATTATACGATTTAAACTATAATAAAATTTAATTAAACAAAAAAGAAGAACAAGTCAGCATCGAATACCCTCACTCGAACGTCCGTTGATCGTCATCCATGATCGCAGCCACGCGCCAACAGCCGCTGACTTGCCTGAACCCCTCCACCATCGACGAACCCTTCCCCTTGCCGATCGTTACACGAAATTACAACCGCCGCCGAGTTATATAAACCCAAGACGAAATTTTGACGGCGATCCAACCATCACCTGGCCCAACAAACAACACCGATGCATTACGCTCGATGCTCTCTACAACCTAGCACCCTCCAATCGACGATCGGTCGATGTTGATCAAAGCGAGATGAAGGGCCGAGAATGATTTTCCCAATTCTAGCCATATAGCCCAAATCAACAAACAATTTGACTTTCATTCATCGAGAGCTTCGAAACGGTATATTATTTTTCAGGTTTTGGAGGAGTTTGATTTTTGGATTTGGTTTTGAAATTGAATTTGCAAATTGGGAATTAGGGTTTTTCTATTGGATTTGGTTCTACCATTGAGAAGGAGAAGCAGACAACTGAATTGTATGTACGGACAAATGAAATAAGAAGTAGCTATGGTTTATAACGGACTATTTATAGGTAGATCAGAAATAGAATGAATGGGCAAGATTTGATTGAACGATAAATGACTCGAAAATCCTGTTTTGCTTCGGGAACAAAAATGGGTAATTCTATATATCAAAATAGATGTTTTGGATATTTTTAAACTCAATGGAATAGGTTTCAAGTCCTTATTTCATCGTATGAAGAAATTATCTTAGAATCGGCTTACTTCAAATTGATTTCAATTAAATTAATTTCTATGCATTTCAAGCCCGTACGATCAAACGACAGGTCCGATCGAAACGAAACTTGAAATCCTTCAATAATTCACTATTACGGATCTGATGAAACTAGTTTCGTCAACATCCAAGTCAGTGGCCAAAATGCATATTTTCACGCTAATTAAATAAATAAATTAAGTCACTTTTCAATTCAAATTTAAAAATTCACAATCTCTAACATTTTAGATTATTTAGACATTTACCATAATTTAAAAAAATTCAAGTATCAATTCAAAGTTAATTATTTTACCAATTACAGTGTTTAAATTTCATTTTCAGCAAATTCAAAGATTATAAATTTTATTTCCAATAATTCCATTTAATTTGATTTTCATCTTGTTTTTCAATCATTTATCATCTTCTTGGTATAATTACCATTGGTTTATATATTATTACATTAAAAAATTTCAGTTTCATTTTAATTTCGATTAATGTAATATAATTTCGATTAATGTAATATAATTTCGATTAATGTAATATTTAATTTCATTTAGTTGCAATTGGTTTACAATTTAATTTAATATTACAATTTAATTTAATAGACCAAATAAAGAGGTAACATATAATAGTTTTTACCATTAACTTTTAATCACACTTATATGTTCATTATTTACAAACAAACATTACAATTTGTTACATAACACTAATTTTATTCAGTTTCCGTTAATTATATACTAGTTCCTTAATCTATACAAACATTCACATTTATTTACTTATATCCAAATTATAACCAAGTATAACATTTAAATTATTTCAATTGATTGGACTATCGGTAAAATATTTAATAATTAACTTAAATTTACATTATTACATTTCATTCTAGTTATTATCTTGACTCACATAAATGTGACATTTAATGACATTCAATTGCAATTGATTAAATGAATTGTTAACAAAATGAATTGTCACCATTTCTTTATTTAATCACATTTGTAACTTTATTTTTTACAACAAAAGTTATAGCCACTTACCATACTAATTCTATCCAATCTCTATTTATCACACATTATTTCATTAATTAATACATCCTTTAAATTATCAATTTATTCTTTAATTCAACTATCAATTAATACATACATTACTATAATTTATTTACAATATGTATCGAATTGTAACTTTTAATTATTTCAATTAATTAGAATTACATTCAAAGCAATAATGAATTACTATAAATCAATACTGTTACCTTTTAGTCCAATTACATTCTTATTAATTAATCACAAAAAATCATTTCTTCCATCATTGAATCACAAAACCTTATTAAATTTACAATTTTTAATTATCAAAAATTATGAGTCGTTACACTCAAAACTTTTCATCCTCGAAAAGGAAAAGAAGGGAAAAGAAGGAATTAAGTAATTAATACATCTTATTAAAAATATTAAATTTATTAACAAATAAATCTTCAAAATTTAATAATTTAAATAAAATATATCAATTTATAAAAATTAAATCCTTTTATACCCATACTAATAAAATGTGGAATACATTTCATAAAATTTTCTAAGTCCAAAATTCATGAAAAATTTCGGTAGTGTCTCCTTTGTACGGAGAGGTCTGAGAGAAATAATAATATCAATAAAACAATATATATCAAATAATTTTCAAAATAATATATTCCAAATACGGGAAAACAATATAATATTGCTAGAAAACAGTAATCCGAAAACATACCTATTTGTCAGGCAAATAAGCGTAATTTATGAAATCAAAAGCAATAGCAAGGGCTTCCACAACATGCATTTCACTTATATAATCCAAAGAAGTTAATAATTATATAAAAGAGAAATATTTAAGTTGTTCCAACTAATGTCAACAAAAAAATCACAACATATAATCGTCGCTTGCAAATAAATAATACAACCGTCATATCATCACATGCAATCAAAGAAATCAAACATACATCCATAGCAACCAACAAATGGTTTATTCGGGTTCAGAACTTCTAATCATATAAATGATAAATAAACCATGAAGTAAACCATACACTCAACAGTTGTAGATAAAACTTTATAGATAATTCATACATCTTTATGCAAAATAGAAGTATCCTTTCCCAACCAATCCATAAGCCAACATAAACAAAGAATCCAACGCATTTTTAAGTTTACTTTATTCTTTTTTTCCACATCATTTATTGTTCATTTTGTTTCATACACTGATTTCTTCAATTCACGTTCATTACTTACAAAATTTTAAATTTCATTCATTCATGTAAGGCTTATTTCTTTAATTTATATTCTTTACTTACATAAATTATATCCATTTCAATTATTTGAATTATAAATGGATTAATTATTGAAGTATTTTATACATTATGTTTCAGTTTACTTCACATTTACAATTTAGTTTGATTTTCCTTTTCTTTTCTCATTCATATAATGTTATTTTCATAAAATTTACATTCATTATTACTTACAACAGTTCATCTCTCCTTTATTCATACAATACCTTTTTCTTTCATTTTATTACTTTACTTTCACTTCTTAAATAAGTTATTTTACTCCAATTATTGAATTACACATTATTAGGTAAGTTTCTTTACAATTCAATTTACCATTTATAGTTTTTTTTTCTTTTTCACATTCATTCATCCGTACATTGTAACATCCGCCTTTTCGCAAGGTTTGAATCGACGATAAACCACACACGTCAGACTTAAACCACACAAAATGGCGGATTGTTATGTGGTAAATAATAAAAAGCAGGGAAAGAAAAACAAAATAGAATCTTGCAGCGGAACGATAAAATACAATAATCAAATATGCAGTTCATGAAGCTGCTTATAAACATTTGATTATATTTATACAATACATATCAGAGTTGCACATACCAGTGAATAATAATCAAGGCAGCGGAATACAGTGTGTAGTGGAACAATATAATATAATATTAATAATAATAATGAAATCTTCGTCTTCATCCTCCAGAAATAAAGTCCTCGATTCCTGAAATGCTCGGACTGACCCGAGCGAATTGAAAAACAAAACATTCGAGTCAGAACTAAAAGATCTAATGTAAGTTAAATCAACAGCAATAAATATGTGTGCAGTAACTTAAGAGATGCTCGGGATTCACATCTCCTAAGGATCTGTTAAACTATTTACTATGTAGTAATATTTCGCTATTATAATAATGTCTATAGTAAAATAAACATAATTTTAAATAGCGTTAAGGAGTGACCCAATATTCCCCTTAACACGTAATAGTCCCAGTAGTCCATCCAATATCAAAGTCCCTCCTGATCGGGAAGCCACTAGAGAATACCACACGGGATATGGGAGAAAACCAAACTCGTACAAGGCACGATATGGTAGGTGACATGACACAACTAGGCAATGCCAGGGTAGATATACCAATTACGCTTTCGGGTCGGTGGTAAAGCGTAGCGTGCAGCTACCGCGCACCTCGAGCCACACCATCAAATAAAAAAAAATCAAAAGTGGCCACCGAATCAATCCAAAAGTCAAAGTATAATATCGAAGGGATGTGTCCGATCAAAGGTGTTACCTCATTAACCCGTACATCCTACTTCATTCTGGAATCTCCACAGCGTACATGGTTGTTAAAGTGGTTTTCAGAGTTGGCAGAGAGTATGACAACTTCCGATCCCGGTCTCTTCAACAACCAAACGTTATTATAACACCGCGGTCTTTTCAAAATAATTTATACTTTTAAAACTAGAATAAAATATCCCTTTCAAAACCATATAAATAGGATATCATTTCTATTTTAAAACCAAATCAAAATGATATCATTTTAAAGAAATCCCAAACCGGTATAATATCATTTTTATTTCAAAATATATTCTTTTTCCCAAAATCATAGCGCTTTCAAATCTATATAACTTGAAACCCTTAGCTTTGAAACATAACTTTTAATAATTAAATGGTTTAAATATTAAATTACTTCATATAATAAAATAGGTTCTTAACTTTTACAACAAATTCCAAATACCGGTTTGAACCTCAAATTAAACCATTTCAAGTTCCATATATTTCAAAGCTTAAAATATTCCACCATTTCAAAAGTAATTCTTTAATAATTCCATATATATCAAATTCAATTGCTATTATTAAGATTTGAAATGTTTACTTAATAAATGCAATATAATTAAAGTAAAACTTTTAACTTCAAACAACTGGATAATCTTTCAATTTATTATATTGATATATTCATTTTCTCAACTTTATATTTATTTAAATCACTTTAAACCAAATCAAGTTTGAGAATCATACCCTTAAAATCTCCATTTTTTATTTAAATTTCAAATCAAATTTACTCAAGTACACTTCTTAAATAATTCAATTTAAAAAAAATTATATTTATCTTCCAATTTAAATTTCATTTAAGTCATTTAAAACTCTATATATACAATATCTTACATAGGTACTTTACTAGATAATGTAAAACAATCAACTCCTTTATTAAACTCATCTTTATTAAACAATTTTATAGATAGCTTAAATCCAAAAATTTAACTATATATATAATAATATTTACATAACACCAAAATTAATATTTATTAAACCATATATTCCTTTCCAAAACCATAGAAAATCATTTCAAATAATTTTATCTATATACCACGGTGCCTGTATATAATTTTCTATCTTATGGTCAAGTGATACAGATATTTATCATTTCAATCCGCAATTTAAAATAAAAATGCGGTTGTATATCATTTCAAACCGCAATCTCGAATCAAAATGAATGCATAACCACTTGCAGATTACGATGATATAAATAAAACATCCATTCATCCATCATAAAATCATACATCCATCATGACGCAGCTTAGAGTAGGCTCGATTAGTTTAGGTACCAAACTATCGCAACCTATCCAGGATCTTCCTCACGAAATGATGATTTCATGTCAAATAAACCGATAGAATGATAATGCTTAATTCCGTTGATCGTGGTGATACCGGATTCTAGCTATCTCCAACCCGTTGATCTCGCAAGATACCATGTTGAAAGATCTATAATTCGATCGTTGATCACTTGCAAGTGTACCGAGAATTGGCGTCAACTTCGTTGATTCACGCACGAATAACCTGAAGATGGAATGTAGAAGGAGATCACACTCAACTTCCAACAATGGTGGCAAAAGCTCACACACAAATTTTATTCAAAATCAACTCTCTTTACAAATGACAACACACCCCTATTTATAGGAATTACAACACACACAACTCAAACTTGTGACTCAACATCACATGCGACTCAGTACAACACAACACACGACACACGACTTAATCATCATTACAACATCAAACGGCTTACAATACAATATACGACCTACGACATACAAGATAACATTACACGACTCAACAACATACAACACATTTGCGACTTAACAATACAACATGCATGACATAACAACATACGACTCACGACCTAGCGACTTAACAACATAAGAAGAAAACACGGCTTCAGGAACAGCTTAAGATACTTAAGAGACATAAGGAATCAGCCTTCATGCGACATAAGAACAAAGCGACATAACAACATAGCACAGCTTCAGGCACGGCTTAAGCGACTTAAGAAATCAGCCACTTAAGCTTCAGGAACGACCTACGCGACATAAGCTTCATGCGACATGAGGAATCATGCGACATGAGGAGTCATGCGACATAGCGACATAAGAGAAAACACGGCTTCAGGAACGACTTAAGAGATGCGGCTTGTTATATTGAGTCGCGAACGACTTAATAGTAGCGACATAAGGAAATGGCATACGATTGACATAACTTGCAGATGACTTAACCTTGATCGACTTAAGGCCGACGAGCGACATAAGATGGTTGAGTGAATTATCATGGTGCGCTGCATCATCCTCCCCTGGTTGAAAAGAATTCGACCCCGAATTTACACTTTACTCTCCTTCGACATACTTATTTTCATGATATGGGATTAAGTGTTTGACGTTGAAAACGTCGGCAGTATGGATATGATCCGGCAATCTTAACTGATAAGCATTCTCATTTATCTTTTTCACGATTTTCAAAGGACCAATCTTTCTAGCAGCTAGTTTGTTGTAAGTACCAATAGGAAATCGATCCTTAGTTAGTACTGCATACATAAAATCTCCTTCTTTGAATTCAACATTTCAACGTTTAATATCTACAGATTGCTTATATTTCTCGTTCGCCTTAAGCAATCGTTCCTGCACAACCTTGTGGCACTCTTGCAATTCATTCACAAAATCACTAGCTCGTTTGATCGCTCCTTTCTGCTGTGGTACTATAGATAAATCCAATGGCCCCTTAGGAATTGTTGAGTAAACGACCTGGAATGGACTGAACCCAGTGCTACGATTAACAGCATGGTTATGTGCAAACTCAGCTTGACACGGCTTGGAATCCCAACTCTTCAAATTGTCATTCACAAGGCATCTCAATAGATTACCTAGGGATCTATTCACAACTTCTGTCTATCCATCCGTCTGTGCATGATAAGCACTACTAAATTTCAGCTTTGTCCCGACCATTCTCCATAGACTCATCCAAAAATGACTCAGAAAATGAGTGTCTCTATCCGATACAATAGATTCAGGCAACCCGTGAAGTCGATAGATCTCTTTGAAGTATAACTGTGCGACATTAACTGCATCTGCCATCTTCTTGCATGCGATAAAATGTACCATTTTTGAAAAATGATCAACCACTACGTAGATAGAATCGTTGCCACGTTGCGTCCTCGGCAAACCCAATATAAAGTCTATACTAACATCCACCCATGGTTTAGTAGGTATAGGCAATGGCATATATAAACCTGCAATTGTTGCGGTTCCCTTTGAAACTTGACAAATATGGAACATCTGAACAAACTTTTCAACTTCCTTCCTCATTGATGGCCAAAAATAAGACTTTGAGATCAACTACATAGTACAGTCGCGGCCCACATGTCCTTCTTCATGTAATTCTTTGATGATTTTCATTCGTAGACTGCAATCTGGAATACACAACCGATTTCCGTTGAATAGAAAACCTTCAACCAGCATATATCCATCCATGCTTCCCTGCTTGACTTTGTCTAGGATTTTGGAAAAATATGAATCTGAAGTAAGAAGATCTGGAAGTAAGTCAAAACCCATCACCTCTACTCGCATGGTTGTTAGTAAATTCTCCCTCTGACTCAATGCATCGGCGACGCGATTAGTTACTCCAGACTTGTGCTTTACGAATAATGTAAATTGTTGCAAATAAGCTATCCACAATGCATGCCTAGCTGCAATTTTATTCTGCCCTTGTAAATGTTTCAACGCTTCATGGTCCGTATACAAAACAAATTCTTTGTGGAACAAGTAATGTCTCCAATGCTTCACAGCCTGCACAATAGCATAAAACTCCACATCATAAGTATTGTATCTCATCTTTGCTCCAGAAAGTTTTTCACTGAAATAAGCAATTGGACGACCCTTCTGACTCAACACTCCTCCAATTCTAACTTTAGATGCATCTGTATATAACTCAAATAGTAACTGAAAATCTGGAAACACTAGAATCGGTGCTGAGGTTAAAAGTTCCTTGATTTGCTCAAAAGCAGATCCTGCCTCTTTCGTCCATGAAAACTGCCTTCCTTTTATACAATCAGTAACAGGAGCCGTTACGCTACTAAAGTGCGGTATAAATCTTCGATAAAATGAAGCTAACCCATGGAAAATTCCGACTTCCATTATAGTTTTGGGTTGTGGCCAATTTCTGATTGCGGCTATTTTACTCTGGTCCACCTGTATCCCGTCCTTAGACACGACATAACCCAGAAATAAAACACTTGGCGTCATGAACACGCGTTTCTTCGTTGCTGCATAGAACTGTTCTTGACGACAATAGTTAACACCTTTCGCAAGTGTTGAATATGCTTCTCTGTGCTAGCACTATATATAACAAACTTCCCGATGTAAGGTCTGAAAATTTGATTCATCATCCTCATAAATGTACTTGGTGCATTAGACAGACCAAATGGCATGACCAGCCATTCATATAATCCTTCCCGAGTCTTGAATGCTGTCTTCCCTTCATCACTTGGTCTTATGCGAATCTGATGATAACCACTCTTAAGATCGACCTTAGAAAATATTACAGACCCATTGAGTTGATCCAATAGATCATTAAGTCTTGGCATAGGAAATCTGTATCTAACTATTATTTTGTTGAGTGCCCTGCTGTCGGTACACATTCTCCATGAACCATCTTTCTTCGGTACCAATAGAGCTGGTACAGCACAAGGACTGAGACTCTCTCGTACACGCCCTTGCTCAAGCAACTCCTCAACCTATCTCCTCAACTCTTCATGCTCTTTTGGACTCATATGATAATGTGGCCTATGCGGTAAAATAGCACTTGGCAATAGATCAATTTGATGTTGTATATCCCTTAGTGGCGGTAATTCCTTGGGTAATTCCGCAGGAAGACATCTTCAAATTCATTTAACACCGGACTAACCTCGTGGGAATTTCAACATATTCACTTGTTTCATACCCAATCAACATAAACAATTCTGCATTATCCTTCACTTCTTCAACAAATTCTCTCGTAGATAATAGACTAGTTGATTCCACTTTCTTCTTTGACTTTCTTTCACTTTGTTCACGCCTCTTAGGAACTAAGGTAATTTGAGTACCTTCGAACATGAAACTGTAGCTGTTGGTGCGACCATTATGTTGTACAGCTCTATCATATTGCCATGGTCTTACCAATAGTAGATGACACACATCCATATCGACAACATCACACCATATATCATCTTTGTATTTCTTTCCAATAGAAAATGTAATAAATGCTCGTCTTCCCACTGTCACTTCTCCACCTTTATTTAGCCATGCCAATTTATAAGGTCTATGGTGTTTTTCAGTCTTCAACCCTAACTTCATGATGGCTTCTTCCGAAATAATGTTATCACAGCTTCCCACATCAATAACAAATCGACAAACCTTTCCCAAGATAGTACATGTAGACTGAAAGATATTGCTTCTCATCCAACTAGAATCATTCTCATGCTTAGGCACTAAACAAGACCTCCTTATCATCAAGTTACACCCTTCGTCTCCTGACACAACTTCTTCATCTTCATCAAACTTCGATGGTTGAGAATAATCAACTTCAGCTTCCACATCCTCATACTCACATTCCTCTACAACTAATGCTCTCTTCTTTGGCTTTGTACATTCATTACTTTTATGGCCAAACTCCTGACAATTATAGCACTTGATACTGTTATTGCCCTTTGCTTTAGCGGCTTCATTGACAATTGGTTTATTGACTGCCTTGGAAACATTATCACTGCTACTAGCACCCTTATTCTGGTTGTTAGAACCCGTAAACACACCACTTCCTCGTCTCTCTTGTTTCTCCCAAGCTAGAGCTTTCTGATGTGCTTCAGCAACAGACATTGGATTGAACATATTAACCATGTCTTGAATTTGCATTCGTAACCCTCTAATATATCTAGCCATTAGCTGTTCTTCGGTTTCCATAATATCATTCCTTGCAATCAATTGATAGAATTCATCTACATAGTCATTCACTGTCTTCGTCCTTTGTCTCAAATTCTGCAAACGTTGATACATAAGAGATTGATAATTGTACGGCAAGAAAGTTGCTTTCATCATCTTTCTCATCTTCTCCCAAGTGACAACTTTTGATTTTCCCATTCTCTCCCGAGTTAGTTTAGTTTGTTGCCACCAAGCCATAGCTCTTCCCCTTAGTCTTGTAGCAACTAATTGGACTCTGCGATTCTCAGGCACCTCCTTGAATTTCAAAATTTCTTCAACACTCGACAACCAATCAAGAAATTCTTCTGTTTGCATACCACCTTTGAATTCTGGAATTTCCATCCTCATACCTGACTCCCATTTACGATCATTTTCTGAGTCCAGATATTGATTTCGCACTTGGCCTCGATTTCGATAATGAATACTACCTCCATCACCAACTTCCTCAAAATCATATGTATATCGATATCGATCCTGACCATCTACATCTGTACGACTATGCATATCCCTTCTATTATGTCTTTCAGCATCCCGATATGATTCATTTTCAAACCCACGTTAAGTTCTTCCCTCTTCATTTCGATACCCATGGTGGCCTCGCATCTTTGAAACTGATGATTCTCTCCTATCTCGATAAGACTGGGGTGACATCCTCCTTTCTCTCGAAACTGATGGTGAAACCCTGTTCCCACTTTGGTTCGAATCTGGTGACGTTCACCTTTGATTTTGATTCATGTCGTTCATCAATTTCTCCAACTTTTCAACACCCTCATTGAACTTTTCATTGATACGCTGCTCCATCTGCTCAGCTTCTTGTCTTTTATACAAATCTTCAACATTATGATAGCGATTAGCACGTCTCGGAGGCATGATCATTAAACAATCTCGTTTCTGTCTCTGATTCAGCTCTGACTTAGCTCTGATACCAATTGACGCAGCTTAGAGTAGGCTCGATCAGTTTAGATACCAAACTATCACAACCTATCCAGGATCTTCCTCATGAAATGATGATTTCGTGTCAAATAAACCGATAGAACGATAAATGCTTAATTCCGTTGATCGTGATGATACCGGATTCTAGCTATCTCCAACTCATTGATCTCGCAAGATACCGTGTTGAAAGATCTACAATTCGATCGTTGATCACTCGCAAGTGATACCGAGGATTGGTTTCAACTTTGTTGATTCACGCACGAATAACACGAAGATTGAAAGTAGAAGGAGATCACACTCAACTTCCAACAATGGTGGCAAAAGCTCAGACACAAATTTTATTTAAAACCAACTCTCTTTACAAATAACAACACACCCCTATTTATAGGAATTACAACACACATGACTCAAACTTGCGACTCAACATCACACGCGACTCAGTACAACACAAGACACGACATACGACCTAATCATCATTACAACATCAAACGGCTTACAATACAATACACAACCTACGACATATGAGATAACATTACACGACATAACAACATACAATACATTTGCGACTTAACAATACAACATACATGACATAAAAACATACGACTCACGACCTAGCGACTTAACAACTTAAGAAGAAAACACGGCTTTAGGAACGGCTTAAGAGACCTAAGCGACATAAGGAATCAGCCTTCATGCGACATAAGAACAAAGCGACATAACAACATAGTACAGCTTCAGGCACGGCTTAAGCGACTTAAAGAATCAGCGACTTAAGCTTCAGGAACGACCTACGCGACATAAGCTTCATGTGACATAAGGAATCATGCGACCTAGCAACATAGCGACATAAGAGAAAACACGGCTTCAGGAACGATTTTAAGAGATGCAGCTTGTTATATTGAGTCGCGAACGACTTAATAGATGCGACATAAGGAAATGGCAAACGATTGACATAACTCTAGATGACTTAACCTTGAGCGACTTAAGGCGGACGAGCTACATAAGATTGTTGAGCGAATTATCATGGTGCGGTGCATCACATCACAATCATCATACAAAACAATCAATCAATATCAATATATAACTGATAATATATAATAGGTAATTAACTGGCAGTTATATTCAAAAATAAATAAATTAAATAACGATTTAATTTAAATAAATGCAATAACAGAGATGATGATTAAAATATACGAAACATAAAAATAAATGCATAATCATAACAAAATTTAATTTAACAAACATAAGAAATTTTAGAAGTCGTGAGTGGGTTAAAATACTCACCTTTTGAATTTAAATTGAATTTAAATCCAATTTAAACCCAAAAATTGAACAGTCCCCAAATCCGTCCAAACCAGTGCCAAAATGTCCAGAATTCCAATACGAACCTAGCGGAGAAAATCACGCGTAAAACCGAGTTCGTATGTAAAAGATACGATAGTAAAAACAAATGAAATAATGAAATAGAAATTAAAATAAAATAAAATAAGAACAAAACACTCACTCGCCACGTCATCGTTCCATCATCTCTCCCACGCGCGCAAGCTTTAGGTCTCCTCCCTCTACAGTAAAACGCATGCTACCAAAATTTCCTACCACACGCCCCACACTGAATCACGTCGCCGCACCCTGAAACGCACCACCGTGCGCCTCTCCTCTCCAGAGCCACGCATCCCTCCCCATGCCATCGCCGCCGCCGCCGTTAATACCTAGGGTTTTGAACCTAAGTCGCAAAATTCGAGAGCCACAGACCGTGCTAGGCCACGAGACCACCACATGTCGACTCCCCTTGCCGAGCTCTCCAATACCTATCTCTCAATTTCATCGATTGATGTCGAAATTAAAAACGCCCAAATTGACTTTGATCGCGATTTCTGATCGATTTAGTCACTGTCTCGAAAAACGAACGGCAGATCTAGGTTCGTATCATTGAGATCTTCGATATATATTTTTCTCAAATTTTTCTGAGGAGTTTGAATTTTCATTAGATTTTTGAATTTGCAATTGGATCTAGAGTTTGTAGCAATTGAGAAAGAGGAGCATAGAAGTTTCTGTACATATAAAAATGAAGAATAGAGGCTGCTAGGGTTTATAATAGGGTATTTATAGACGATGTTAAAAAAGAATGGACTGGATCAAATGGATGTACGCTGCACGATATATGGCCCGAAAAGCCCGTTTCGCCTCCGGAACGAAATTGGGTCAACCCATATATCAAAATAGATGTTTTAAAATATTTTAAACGCAATGGAAAAGGTTACAAGTTCAAATTGCATCATATGAAGAAGTTATGCTAAAATCAATATTTTCTGAATTGATTTCAATTTCATTTAATTCAAGGCGTTTCGAGTCCGTACGATCAAACTACAAGTCCGATCGCTACGAAACTTGAAATCCTACAATAATTCACTGTTACGGATCCGATGAAACTGATTTCGACGAAATCCGAGTCAGTGGCAAAAAGGGCTATTTTACACTAATTAAATAAATAAATTAATTAATTAATTAAATCAAATTTCCAATTTAAATTCTAAAATTGACAATTCTTCTCATTTTTATATTTTCAAATCATTTACACTAATTTAACAAATTTATGATGTCAATTTAAAGTTAATTAACTTATCAATTTCAATGTTAAATTTTAAATTTCGTTATATTCACAAATTATAATTCTTATCTTCAAAATTTCCATTTAATTACATAAATAAAAAATTATTCCATTCATATTTGTCAAATAGATGGACTTATCATTGGGTTCAAAACTATTGCATTAGTATTTTCTTATTCCATCTTCGATTCAAATAACGAAAAATTTAATGTTCAATTCTACCTATTTGCAATAGACTCAATTATTTAACTTAAATTTCAAATAAATAAATAAATCCTAGTTCCCATTCTTTAAATTCACTATTTATCATATTATCATCTTAGGTACCATTTATTTTGGTATATATCCAGATACATTAACATTTTTCCAATTTCTTTATCTCAATTGCATAACATTAAATTTCAAATGCCCCAATAATTACACTTATTATGAATTGGATTTCAATGGATTGATTTATTTCAAATAAAATCTTTTTATTAAATTCATTACCACTCTATAAACTTAGTTATCCTGTTTTCCCCATTCATTACCTTAATACACCCTATTTAATACTCCTAAACATTGTGCTACATTTCCCATTAATGTAAGATTTATTTACATTTATTACAAACCTATTTCTCATTTCAACTAACAATCTAAATAAATAAATAGGCAACCTACCATAACATTACCGTTACCTTTTTGTCACATGAATAAGCTTCTATTACTTAAAATCAATTTTGGCATTTATTTCCATCCTACTAATTTCATTAGTTAATACACTATTCACATTAATGTGACATTTATTAAAATTAGTTTCCAATAAACGTACTACTAAATTTCCCTTAATTGAAATTTGATTTCCAAATTTTATTTATCATACTAAATAAAATAAATAACATATATAGATTGTTACTTATTTTCCTTTACTTGCATTTGTGCGTTTATTACTTAACAACCACAGGTTATAATTCCATATATAGCACTAATTAATTACCATTAACACTGCATTATTACGTTTATAGACAGATTATAATATTTCCACTCAATTACCTTATATTGAATTCATAACCAAGTTGTAACATATAAAATTTCCAATAAATCTTGGGAATCCATTCAAATTTTTACCAATTTACTTACATTAACACTATTTCACTTATTTTGGTCATTATTCCAAACATAGGTCGCAAGTTTTCATTTCTTTATATTATCTTATGGAAACAACATACATTCCAAATACTTTATTACATTTACTGAAATTTATTTTCCAAATTTACTGAATACGACAAATTATGACCTTACAGTTATTTCAATTAATTAGGGTTGCGCTAAATTAATTACTTATTAGCTTACATCCAATTACAATTAATAGTCTCAATGAATTTACCTATTTGGTCTCATGCTTTCTATTACATCAATTAATACCTTATAATAAATCTACGTTTCTATTTTAAATTTACATTCACACATAAATACAATAATTCCATTATAACTTTACCAATTTAAATAAATTCATTAATTGTCATGTCATTCAACTATTAATTATTAACCATAATTAGCATTGTTACGTTTTAATTCACTTATTATTTCATTAATAAGTTACCCAAATTTTATTTCTCCAAATATTAAATCACAAAGTCTTAAGTGATTTACCATTTACATTACTTTTTTTTAACGTTTGCTTCATTATAAATTACAAAAATTTTGTTTCCTTCAAAATTTAATTACTCAATTTTAATTAAAATACCAACTTAATTATTAAGAATTTACGGGTCGTTACACTTTCCCCCACTCAAAACTTTTCATCCCCGATAAGGAAAATAAGGTAAAAGAGTAACTTATAAATCAATATATTTTATTCAAAACATTATATTCATAACAATAAGTTTACAGAATAGGATAATTTAAGTAAAATATATAGATTTATAAATGATTAAGTCTTTTATATTCAAATTAACAAGGTTTGGAAACATTTTCAAAATATTTTCTATGTCCAATATTTACGGAAAATTTCGGCAGAGTCTCCTTTGCACGGAGAGGCTCGGGAGAAAATATAATATAAAATATAACAATATACAACACAATATATCAAAATAATATATCCCAACCTGGGAAATAATATAATAGCGCTATAAAACCGTAATCCGAGAACGTACCTATTTGTCGGGCAATTTATGCTTAATTATGAAACCAAAAGCAGTAGCAATTACTTCCATAACCTGTATTTCACTTATATAACCTAAAAGAGTTAATAATTATATAAAATGAAATATTTGAAGTTGTTTCAACCATAAACAACCAAAAATCAACATACCAACCATCACTTGCAGCAAGCAAACAACCATCATATAAATCAACACACATCAAATATCCATTCATATCAACAAAACAAATAGTTGTTCGGGTTCAAAACTTTAAATTGTACGGAATGAAAAATAGGCTACTAAGCACACCATTTACTCAACAGTCTTTGATGAAACTAAATAGATTATCCATCCATCCACATAATTTTAAAGTATCCTTGCCCCAAACAACCTTAAGCCAAACAAACAAAAATTTCAAATAATAAATCATGCAAATTTTTTTTCAACTCTATTTCTTAAGATTTGTTGTTTTATTTCCTTTTTATTCATATAATGATTTATCTTTTAATTTACATTTATTCCTTATAAATTTATTTAGAAATACCTTCGACTTATTTACTTAAGTTTAAAATTCCTTACTTACAATACCTGCCTTCTATTATATTTAATTAGTTGTATTTCAATTAAGCTTAAGTTTTATAACAACTGCAACACCAAATTCCTATTTATTTTAAGAGTTTCATTAATTACTTCATTACCTAAAGTTTATTACTTATATAATATTCTATTACCATTTCTTATTAAACATTGTAACTTTTATTGTTGGGTAAGTTATATATATATATATATATATGCTTTCAAGAATGTAATTGAAAATCATACAAGTTTATCCCATTTCTTTTAATTATTTAGAGGTTTAATAATTATATCCTTTGCTTTTACTGATTATAAGTTTCAACTTCCTTCTTATTTCACTTATAACCTAGCATTTAATCTCTTATTTTAATTAGAGGTTTCAATTATTAATCAGTTACAACGCATTTTACTACAATAATTGAAACTATTAATTATCAGAAACTTAAGAACAAAATACCGGGATTTTTTCAAATCACTTTAAAATAATGGATAAATGTATATACTGGCAACATATATATCTAATTGTATTTTAAACAATTTAAAATTTATATTTTTTTATCAAAATAAATCTGCAGTAAAACTACTACAGTGGCCTTCCCACTTCGAAACTCGAAAATGAATGTCGATGATGCGTGCACTCGTCACCGAAATTATTTTCCAGCGACAGGGAGGGGAGTACAGACTTATTTCTTCCAAAATTTATTTAAAATAGTTCTTTAAAATTATAATAAAATATTAATATCAGAAAATACTTCTAAATAATATCATTATTATATTCCAAATCATTTGAAAGAGATTTTCAAAACCCCGAAACTTAAGTTCTAAATTTCCTAAATTTTTATCTATTTATTTCAATCTCATTTCAACTACGATTTATAAATTTCATTACCTAACTACCAATATATTGCAACCAAATATAAGCTTTTATAAAAAAAATATTTTATGTATATAGAAAATATAGCAGGCAAAATTATTTCATTCACCTATATTAAAAAAAAATATTATGTCGGTCTGTCTTATTAAGTGTTTAGAAATCCCTATTGTGTCATAGCGTCCCACGCACCAACCAGAATTTATAAATACAAAACGGAATAGATTAACACAATATTAAGACGTTTTTATAACACTAACAAATACGGTCTCTCATATATATACACTCAACGACTCACCATAGGGTATTGCTACCCAATTAGCAAAGAGTCAGACCCCACAAAGCTAAGGTTTATCGCTAAACCTCGCTCTGATACCAGAGGTAACATCCGCCTTTTCGCATGGTTAGAATCGACGATAAACCACACATGTCAGACTTAAACCATACAAAAGGGCGGATTGTTATGGGGTAAATAAGAAAAAGCAGGGAAAGCAAAACAAAATAGAATCTTGCAGCGGAACGATAAAATATAATAATAAAATATACAGTTCATGAAGCTTTTTATAAACATTTGATTATATTTATACAATACATATCAGAGTTGCACATACCAGTGAATAATAATCAAGGAAGCGGAAAACAGTGTGTAGTGGAACAATATAATATATGATGATAATTATGATTAAATCTTCGTCTTCGTCCTCCAGAAATAATTTCCTCAATTCCTAAAATGCTCGGACTGACCCGAGCGAATTGAAAAACAAAACACTTGAGTCAAAACTAAAAGATCTAATGTAAGTTAAATCAACAGGAATAAATATGTATGCAGTAACTTAAGAGATGCTCGGGATTCACATCTCCTAAAGATCCGTTAAACTATTTACTATGTAGTAATATTTCGTTGTTATAATAATGTCTGTAGTAAAATAAACATACTTTTAAATAGCGTTAAGGAGTGACCCAATATTCCCCTTAACACGTAATAGTCCCAGTAGTCCATCCAATATCATAGTCCCTCCTGATCAGGAAGCCACCAGAGGATACCACACGGGCTACGGGAGAAAACCAAACTCGTACAAGGCGCGATAGGGTAGGTGACACGGCACAACTAGGCAATGCCAGGGTAGATATACCAATTACGCTTCTGGGTCGGTGGTAACGCGCAGCGCGCAGCTATCACCCACCTCGAGCCATACCCCCAAATAAAAAAAAATCAAAAGTGGCCACCGAATCAACCCAAAAGTCAAAGTATAATATCGAAGGGATGTGTCCGATCAAAGGTGCTACCTCATTAACCCGTCAATCTCTCCTGTTTTGGCCACCTTATGCCAACTCATGGGAGTTGGGTCCACGTATTTACCTTAAAGAAAACGCCGCCACCATCCTACTTCATTCTGGAATCTCCACCAGGTACATGGTTGTTAAAGTGGTTTTCGGAGTTGGCAGAGAGTATGACAACTTTCGATCCCGGTCTCTTCAACAACCAAACGTTATTATAACACCGCGATCATTTCAAAATAATTTATACTTTTAAAACCAGAATAAAATATCCCTTTCAAAGCCATATAAATACGATATCATTTCTATTATAAAACCAAATCAATATGATATCATTTTAAAGAAATCCCAAATCGATATAATATCATTTTTATTTCAAAATATATTCTTTTTCCTAAAATCATAGCCCTTTCAAATCTATATAACTTGAAACCCTTAGCTTTGAAACATAACTTCTAATAATTAAATGGTTTAAATATTAAATTACTTCATATAATAGAATAGCTTCTTAACTGTTATAACAAATTCCAAATACTGGTTTGAACCTCAAATTAAACCATTTCAATTTCCGTATATTTCAAAGCTTAAAATATACCACCATTTCAAAACTAACTCTTTAATAAATCCATATATGTCAAATTCAATTGCTATTATTTAGATTTGAAATGTTTACTTAATAAATCCAATATAATTGAAGTAAAACTTTTAACTTCAAACAACTGGATATTCTTTCAATTTATTTAGCTTGATATATTCATTTATCTCAACTTCATATTTATTTAAATCACTTTAAACCAAATCAAGTTATGAGAATCATACCCTTAAAATCTCCATTTTTTATTTAAATTTTAATTCAAATTTATTCAATTACACTTCTTAAATAATTCAATTTAAACCAATTTCATATTTATCTTCCAACTTAAATTTCATTTAAGTCATTTAAAACTCTATATATACAATATCTTACATAGGTACTTAACCAGATAATATAAAACAATCAACTCCATTATTAAACTCATCTTTATTAAGCAATTTTATACATAGCTTAAATCCAAAAATTTAACTATATATATAATAATATTTATATAACACCAAAATTAATATTTAGTAAACCGTATATTCCTTTCCAAAACCATAGAAAATCATTTCAAAATAATTTTATCTATATACCGCGGTGCCTGTATATAATTTTCTATCCTATGGTCAAGTAATACAGATATTTATCATTTCAATCCACGATTTAAAATAAAAATGCAGTTGTATATCATTTCAAACCGTAATCCCGAATTAAAATGAATGCATAACAACTTGCAGATTATGATGATATAAATAAAACATCCATTCATCCATCATAAAATCATAAGTCCATCATAATCATTATACAAAACAATCAATCAATATCAATATATAACTGATAATATATAACAGGTAATTAACTGGCAGTTATATTCAAAAATAAATAAATTAAATAACGATTTAATTTAAATAAATGCTATAACTGAGATGATGATTAAAATATACGAAACGTCATAAATAAATGCATAATCACAACAAAATTTAATTTAACAAACATAAGAAATTTTAGAAGTTGTGAGTGGGTTAAAACACTCACCTTTTGAATTTAAATTGAATTTAAATCCAATTTAAAATTGAACAGTCTCCAAATCCGTCCAAACCAGCGCCAAAATGTTCAAAATTCCAATATGAACCTAGCGGAGAAAACTGCGCGTAAAACAGTTCGTATGTAAAAAGATACGATAGTAAAAATAAATGAAATAGAAACTAAAATAAAATAAAATAAGAACAAAACACTCACTCTCCATGTCATCGTTCCATCATCTCTCCCACGCATGCAAGCTATAGATCTCCTCTCTCTACAGTGAAACGCACGCTACCAAAATTTCCTACCGCGCGCCCCACGTTGAATCACGTCGCCGCACCCTGAAACGCGCCACCATGCGCCTCTCCTCTCCAGAGCCACGCGTCCGTCCCCACGCCATCGCCGCCGTCGCCGTTAGTGCCTAGGGTTTCGAACCATAAGTCGCAAAATTCGAGAGCCACAGGGCGTGCTAGGCCACGAGACCACCGCCTATCGACTCCCCTTGCCGAGCTCTCCAATACCCATCTCTCAATTTCATCGATTGATGTCGAAATTAAAAATGCCCAAATTGACTTTGACCGCGATTTCTGATCGATCCGGTCACTGTCTCGAAAAACGAACAGCATACGTAGGTCCGTATCATTAAGATCTTCGATATATATTTTTCTCGAATTTTTCTGAGGAGTTTGAATTTTCATTAGATTTTTGAATTTGCAAATGGATCTAGGGTTTGCAGCCATTGAGGAAGGGGAGCACAGAAGTTTCTATACATATAGAAATGAAGAATAGAGGCTGCTAAGGTTTATAACAGGGTATTTATAGACGAGGTTGAAAAAGAATGGACCGGATCAAATGGATGTACGCTGGACGATATATGGCCCGAAAAACCCGTTTCGCCTCCAGAACGAAACTGGGTCAACCCATATAACAAAATAGATGTTTTAAAAATATTTTAAACACAATGGAAAAGGTTTCAAGTTCAAATTGCATCGTACGAAGAAGTTATGCTAAAATCAATATTTTCCAAATTGATTTCAATTGATTTCAATTTCATTTAATTCAAGGCTTTTCGAGTCCGTACGATCAAACTACAAGTCCGATCGCTACGAAACTGGAAATCCTACAATAATTCATTGTTACGGATCCGATGAAACTAGTTTCGTCGAAATCCGAGTCAGTGGCAAAAATGGCTATTTTACACTAATTAAATAAATTAATAAATTAATTAATTAAATCAAATCTCCAATTTAAATTCTAAAATTGATGATTCTTCTCATTTTTATATTTCCAAATCATTCACAATAATTTAACAAATTTATGATGTCAATTTGAAGTTAATTAACTTATTAATTTCAATGTTAAATTTTAATTTTCATTATATTCACAAATTATAATTCTTATCTTCAAAATTTCCATTTAATTACATAAATAAAAATTATTCCATTCATATTTGTCAAATAGATGGATTGATCATTGGGTTCAAAACTATTGCATTAATATTTTCTTATTCCATCTTCATTGCAAATAACGAAAAATTTAATGTTCAATTCTGCCTATTTAGAATAGACTCAGTTATTTAACTTAAATTTCAAACAAATAAATAAATCATGATTCCCATTTTTTAAATTCACAATTTATCATATTATCATCTAGGTACCATTTAGTTTGGTATATATCCAGATACATTAACATTTTTCCAATTTCTTTATCTCCATTACATAACATTAAACTTCAAATGCCCCAATAATTACACTTGTTATAAATTGGATTTGGATTGATTTATTTCAAATCAAATCTTTTTATTAAATTCATTACCACTCTATAAACTTAGTTACCCTGTTCTCCCCATTCATTACCTTAATATACCCAATTTAATACTCCTAAACATTGTGTTACATTTCCCATTAATGTAACATTTATTTACAGTTATTACAAACCTATTTCTGTAACAACCAGGTATTTTCAACCATTCGCATCCATTATAAGTGTATAGGTAGACACTCATGCCAGAATTGAATTGCTCAAAATACCACGTTGTAAATAAAAATTTGGCAAATCTCAGAATATACAATAAATAAAAATCACAGATCACAGACACAGAGTAATAATAGTGCAACGGAAGTAAAAGAGATAGTAGTTCATGAAGCTACTATATTAATATATCAGAGTTACATAAGATACAATAGAAGAAATAAAGTACAACAGAAGTTTAAATATGATAACCAAATACAAGCTGAATAGGACAACCGAACTGAAAAGATGAAACTTGACAAGTAGATAATCTCCAGCGATTCCAATCACCAGAAAGTGGAAATCCAAATCTGTGAATAACTCAGGCTGACCCGAGCGTAAATAAAAATACAAACACTCGAGTCAGGACATACATACTTATACAATGTAAACCAACTCAAGTGAACTGTAGCAAAGGTACAAGTAACTTAGAAGATGCTTGGGACCGCCCATCCTCTAAGGACCCTATAAACTATTTACTATGTAGTAATATACGCTATATACAGTAGTGTCTAATCAGTAAAGTATAATCATATAGAAAATAGCGTTAAGGGGATGGTGAACCTTAACGCGGCCGGATCTTTAAAACCAAAATCGTAGTGGGCTCGATATAAGGAGATGACACGGCACGCGAGGCAATGCCAGGGTGGATACACCGTTTGCACTCCCAGACCGGTGGTGACGGCAAGCCAGCAGCTTCCGCCCACCTTGAACAATACCCCCGAATCAAAGTGGCGCCACATATCGAATCACAAAAGTAATAGAATGTTTTCCGAAGAAGCATGCTCGATGAAAGGGTGTGACCCTTTGTGTAGCCCGGTATAGCTCCTATTTTAGTCATTTATGCCAACTCACGGGAGTTGGGTCCACGTAATATACCTCGAGAACGTCGCCACCATCCTACTTCATTCTAGAATCTCCACCGCGTACACAATTGTTAAAGTGGTTTTCGGTATTGGCCGACTATAAGACAATATCCGATCCCGGTCTCTTTAACAACCAATCGTTATTATAACCCGTAGTTATAACTTTAAAACAATATTTTATACTTCAAAATAAAATACTCTTTTCAATCCAAATCTTTATAAAAATAGAGATTAAATCATTTCCAAAACCATTTTAATATATCAACATACCATATCTTTCAAATTCAAATATTTGTCAAAATAAATATCAAGTCATTTCTAACCATTTCAATATATTAAATTATCATATCCTTTCAAAACTCCTTTCAAATCATTTTAATATATTAAAATATCATATCCTTTCAAAACTTCCTTCCAAATCATTTTATTATCAAAATATCAATATCTTTCAAAACTTCATTTTTAAATCATTTTATTATCATATAACATATCTTTCTAAAGCTTCATTTCAAAATATTTAATATATCTCAAAATATCATATCTTTCTAAAGCTTCATTTTAAAACATTTAATATGTATCAAAATATCATATCTTTCCAAAGCTTCATTTCAAAACATTTAATATGTATCAAAATATCATATCTTTACAAAGCTTCATTTCAAAAAAATTAATATATATCAAAATATCATATCTTTCCAAAGCTTCATTTCAAAACATTTAATGTATATCAAAATATCATATCTTCCCAAAGCTTCATTTCAAAACATTTAATATATATCAAAATATTGTATCTTTCCAAAGCTTTATTTCAAAACATTTAATATCAAAATATCATATCTTTTAAAACTTCGTTTCAATCATTTTAATATATCAAATAGTTATATTTCAAAATAAATTACTTCATTTTAAATCATAAAAATGAAGTTATTACATTTAATAATTAAATTATTAAATTCGAAAAATTTAAACTTTTCAATTTTCATTTATGCACTTAAATTTATTAAAACAATGAAAATTCAAGTTTCGCAGCATTTGGAAAATGCTACAGAAAGTTACATTCAAAACAATCCAATTTAACAAAAGACAGCATTTAAAAATGTTGTTAATTAACTTAAAATATTCAATAGAATTTCAAAAACACTTATTTTTTTAATCTTTTTTAACTTATAAAATCATACATTTTCACATTTATAAGCATCATTTAATTTTCCTTAAATTCATGATTTTATAAAGTTAAGTTTCCTTTCAAAAATCAATATTTATTAATAATTCACTTATTAAATTTCAACTTTCAAATTTAAATTCATTACATTAAATTTCAACTTAACACTTAAGTTTAAAATTCCAAATATAACTTAGTTTATTTTTATTTACTTAACTAAAAATTCACTTTTAAGTCAATTTCATAAATTTCAAATTTAGTTATATTTCAAATTTCAACTTAAATATTCATTCATTTCACATTTCAACTTTATTAAAAATCATAAATATGATATAAAATCACTTTATATTCATTTAAATTCAAATTATCATAAATTTATCATAATTTCATATTCAATTTAATTTCCAATTATAATTAAATCAAATTTCCCAAAATAACTTATATTCATATTTTCTAACCTTTCCATAATTTATTTAACTTATAGATTTCTTGAAAATAAATAATACCTTACAAAAGTTATATTTTTATTAAATTTCAAATCAAATATTATAATAATTAAATTTCTAAAATATTTTAAAATTTTTAGAAAAACATATTTTAACTACGGGCCTGTATATAATTTTCCACGCTAGGTAAAGTGATACGGGTAATATATCATTTCAACCCGTAATTTACAAAGAAAATCCGGGTTTTATCATTTCAAACCCGCAATCCCAAGTTAAAATAAAACAAATAAAAACCATTTAGGCCTATCATTTCAGCCCATAACGGCTTTTCCCTATTCTAAAGTCCGTTCGGGTATGTATCATTTCAACCCATAGTGATTTCTAATCTACAGGGAACTTGCAGTGTGATAAACAGATATAAATGAACATTTAACAAAATATATAAATAACAGATGATATGACATGAAATTTAATAGGTTTAACATCATATAAAAAAAATCACATGGTAGTTATAACATCATATTTAATTCTACACATTCAGTTGTTGTTGTTGTTTCACAACTGCATAAGTATAAATGTCGTGTTAGCTTTACTCACCTTTTTGTGCTGGAGATTGCAATACAAATGACACAACGGATTCCAGAAGGCATGATGACACAACAATAGGCTCAAGTAGGAAGAGATCTAAGCTTAGAACTTGTGTTACAACCCAAAACAAAACAAAATAAAATTACAATTCAATACAACATTGAATATGAATAACTTTGAAATAAAAAGAGATACGAATACACAGTCTTTTGCCTTGCCTTCTACACTTGCTAGCACGGATTAAGGAATGTTTTGGATCAGGTTTGGACATAATTTGGTTCAGGTTTGGGTCCTATAAGGCATGGCTACAAGGTATTGAAGTGGTGGAGGAGTTACTATGCATGAATATGAAGAGGCTTATGCAAATAGTGGGTTTTTGGTTCATTTTGGGCTAGGCTACATGGATCTATGGCTCGGCTATGGCATGTTTCAGATCTGGATAGAGGATGAAGGTGATGGTTAGGGGTGTGTCAAGGTGGTGGTGGAGCAATAGTAGGTGGCCAAGGTCATCTAAGGTGATGGTGATGAAGACTAGTTGGCTAGACATGCTTTTTAAGGAGTTTTAACATAGTTTTTGTGGATTTTGCATCATGGGATGGTCATGGCACTTGCTGGTCAGTGGAGGAAGGGTTTTGGTCGTGTATGATGTGGGGAAGGAAGTGGTGGTGGTCGGTGGAGGAGATGGTGGAGGTGTTAGGCCAAACAAAGCAAGGGAAGCAAGGCAAAAATCAAGCAAATCAAAGAAGAAGTAGAAAAATGAGAGGAGGAAGAGAGGCCATTGCTTATTTTTCTTTGCTCAGATCTGAAATGGATGTGTATTATTGATGGAATGATAAAATTTCACGTGAATACGCAAAAGAAAAGGAACGGCTATAATAAATTGATGCATTGATTGAAAAAGAAACGGTAAAAGAAACTGTGAAACAACTTTACGTTTCTTAGCTTTTAAAACCTTCCATACTTCCTTTTTTTAAAATCAAGTAAAACAAAATAAACTTCAGCAAGTATATCTAAAACCGAAACAAAGTGAAATAAAACAAAAATATATAATTAAATTTAAAGAAAATATAAAAAGAATTAAGGAAATTGCTTAAAAATTGAAAACAGGGTTCAAAAATTACAATTAAAACATCAATGGCTCTGGAAAAATATCTACTTCATTTTAAAAATATTATAAAGCAAAATTTTTAAATAAAATAATTTATTTATCATTTCTAAAATAAAATAAATAATTAAATTTTAATTAAATAGAATTTAAATTAAGAAAATGGCTTAAAATTGCGAAGTAGACTTTAAAATTAGAAATAAATTCAATGCTCTTTGGAAAAAATTTATATACTTGAAAAATATTAATAAATAAAGATAAGTACACAAAATAAAAATGAATTCACAAAATAAATATATAAAATAAAATTTAAATAAAATTTTAATGAAGAAATAGCAGAAAATAAGAAAACAGCCAAAAAAAAGAAATCAACACGGTAAACTTTGGAAAAATTATAGCATCACAAAAAATGTTTTAAAAAAAATATATATATCTAATATGTTATATAACACATATTAGAACATGATTTGACAATTAAAAATATAATTTATAAAATTTAACATAAAGAAAATTGTTAAATAATTCAATGTACACACAATATTGAAAACAGTATAACTTTTACAAATTAAATCCGTTTTCAACGAAACAAAAAGCAATGTTCTTAAAGTTTTATGTACTTTCATAATAAAAGATAAATTTTAAATTTTCAAAATTTTAAAAATTTAAATTAAAAGTCAAAGTTTGATTATTTTGACCAAAAATTCACTTTTTGGAAAATATTCTTTTTAGTCATGCTTTGGAATGATAATTCATGTCAAAACTAAAATTTATATTTAAAATAACAAAATTAATCAATCAAAATAAACAAAATAAGTTTTTAGATCAAAATTCAATTAAAATAATTAAAATAAAAAAATATACAATAAAAAAAACACAAAATACAGGGTTGTTATAATTTCCCATTTCAACTAACAATCTAAATAAATAAATAAGCAACCCACCATAACATTACCATTACCTTTTTGTCACATGAATATGCTTTTATTACTTAAAATCAATTTTGGCATTTATTTCCATACTACTAATTTCATTAGTTAAGACACTATTCGCAATAATGTGACATTTATTAAAATTAATTTTCAATAAACGTACTACTAAATTTCCCTTAATTGAAATTTGATTTTCAAATTTTATTTAACATACTAAATAAAATAAATAACATATATAGATTGTTACCTATTTTCCCTTACTTGCATTTATACGTTTATTACTTAACAATCACATGTTATAATTCCATATATAACACTAATTAATTACCATTAACATTGCATTATTACGTTTATAGATAGATTATAATATTTCCACCCACCTACCTTATATTGAATTCATAACCAATTGTAACATATAAAATTTCTAATAAATCATGGGAATCCATTCGATTTGTTACCAATTTACTTACATCAACACTATTTCACTTATTTTGGTCATTATTCCAAACATAGGTCGCAAGTTTTCATTTCTTTATATTATCCTATCGAAACAATATGCATTCCAAATACTTTATTACATTTAATGAAATTTATTTTCCAAATTTACTGAATACACCAAATTATGACCTTACAGTTATTTCAATTAATTAGGGTTGCGGTAAATTAATTATTTATTATCTTACATCCAATTACAATTAATATCCTCAATGAATTTACCTATTTGGTCTCATGCTTTCTATTACTTAATTAATACCTTATAATAAATCTATGTTTCTATTTTAAATTTACATTCACACATAAATACAATAATTCCATTATAACTTTACCAATTTAAATAAATTCATTAATTTTCATGTCATTCAACTATTAATTATTAACCATAATTAGCATTGTTATGTTTTAATTCACTTATTATTTCATTAATAAGTTACCCGAATTTTATTTCTCCAAATATTAAATCACAAAGTCTTAAGTGATTTACCATTTACATTACCTTTTTTTAATGGTTGCTTCATTATAAATTACAAAAATTTTGTTTCCTTCAAAATTTAACTACTCAATTTTAATTAAAATAACCAACTTAATTATTAAAAATTTATGGGTCGTTACACTCTCCGCCACTCAAAACTTTTCGTCCCCGATAAGAAGAAGAAGGTAAAAGAGTAACTTATAAATCAATATATTTTATTCAAAACATTATATACATAACGATAAGTTTACAGAATAGGATAATTTAAATAAAATATATAGATTTATATTCAAATTAATAAGGTTTGGAAACATTTTCAAAATATTTTCTATGTCCAATATTTACGGAAAAAGTTCGGCAGAGTCTCCTTTGTACGGAGAGGCTCGAGAGACAATATAATATAAAATATAACAATATACAACACAATATCTCAAAATAATATATCCTAGCCGGAAAAATAATATAATAGCGCTATAAAACCGTAATCTGCGAACGTACCTATTTGTCGGGCAATTTAAGCTTAATTATGAAACCAAAAGCAGTAGCAATTGTTTCCATAACCTGTATTTCACTTATATAATCTAAAAGAGTTAATAATTATATAAAATGAAATATTTGAAGTTGTTTCAACCATAAACAACCAAAAATCAACATACCAACCATCACTTGCAGTAAGCAAACAACCATCACATAAATCAACACACATCAAATATCCATTCATATCAACAAAACAAATAGTTGTTTGGGTTCTAAACTTTAAATTGTACGGAATGAAAAATAGGCTACTAAGCGCTCCATTTACTCAATAGTCTCTGATGAAACTAAATAGATTATCCATCCATACACACAATTTTAAAGTATCCTTGCCCCAAACAACCTTAAGCCAAACAACAATTTCGAATAATAAATCAAGCAATTTTTTTTCAACTCTATTTCTTAACATTTTTTGTTTGATTTCCTTTTTATTCATATAATGATTTATCTTTTAATTTACATTTGTTCCTTATAAATTTATTTAGAAATAACTTCGACTTATTTACTTAAGTTTAAAATTGCTTACTTACAATACCTGCCTTCTATTTATTTAACTAGTAGTATTTCAATTAAACTTAATTTTTATAACAACTGCAACACCAAATTCCTATTTATTTTAAGAATTTCATTAATTACTTCATTACCTAAAGTTTATTGCTTGTATAATATTCTATTACCATTTCTTATTAAACATTGTAACTTTTATTGTTGGGTAAGTTATATATTAATGCTTTTAAGAATGTAATTGAAAATCATACAAGTTTATCCCATTTCTTTTAATTATTTAGAGGTTCAATAATTACATCCTTTGCTTTTATTGATTATAAGTTTCAACTTCCTTGTCATTTCATTTATAACCTAGCATTTAATCTCTTATTTTAATTAGAGGTTTCAATTATTAATCAGTTACAACCCATTTTACTACAATAATTGAAACTATTAATTATCAGAAACTTAAGAAAAAAATACCGGGTTTTTTTAAATCATTTTAAAATAATAGATAAATGTATATCCCGGCAACATAAATATCTAATTGTATTTAAAACAATTTAAATTTTATATTTGTTTATGAAAATAAATCTGTAGTAAAACTACTACAGTGGCATTCCCACTTCGAAACTCGAAAATGAATGTCGATGACGCGTGCATTCGTCCCCGAAATTATTTTCCAGCAACAGAGAGGGGAGTACAGACTTATTTCTTCCAAAATTTATTTAAAACAATTCTTTAAAATTATATTAAAATATTTATATCAGAAAATACTTCTAAATAATATCATTATTATATTCCAAATCATTTGAAAGAGATTTTCAAAACCCCGGAACTTAAGTTCTAAATTTCCCACATTTTTATTTATTTATTTCAATCTCATTTCAACTATGATTTATAAATTTCATTACCTAACAACCAATATATTGCAACCAAATATAACCTTTTATAAAAGAATTATTTTATATATATAGAAAATATAATAGGCAAAATTATTTCATTCACCTATATTAAAAACAAATATTATGTCGGTCTGTCCTATTAAGTGTTTAGAAATCCCTATTGATGTCATAGCGTCTCATGCACCAACCAGAATTTATAAATACAAAACGGAACAGATTAACACAATATTAAAACCTTTTTATAACACTAACAAATACGCTCTCTCATATATATACACTCAGCGACTCACCATAGGGTATTGCTACCCAATTAGTAATGAGTCAGACCCCACAAAACTAGGGTTTATCGCTAAACCTCGCTCTGATACCAGATGTAACATCCCCCTTTTCGCACGGTTTGAATCGACGATAAACCACACACGTCAGACATAAACCATACAAAAGGGCGGATTGTTATGGGGTAAATAAAAAAAGCAGGGAAAGAAAAACAAAATAGAATCTTCCGGCGGAATGATAAAATATATCAAATATACGATTCATGAAGATGTTTATAAACATTTGATTATATTTATACAATACATATCAGAGTCGCACATACTAGTGAATAATAATCAAGGCAGCGGAATACAATGTGTAGTGGAACAATATAATATAATAATAATAATAATAATAATAATAATGAAATCTTCGTCTTCGCCCTCCAGAAATAAAGTCCTCGATTCCTGAAATGCTCGAACTGACCCGAGCGAATTGAAAAACAAAATACTCGAGTCAGAACTAAAAGATCTTATGTAAGTTAAATCAACATGAATAAATATGTATGCAGTAACTTAAGAGATGCTTGGAAATCACATCTCCTAAGGATCCGTTAAACTATTTACTATATAGTAATATTTCGCTATTATAACAATGTCTATAGTAAAATAAACATACTTTTAAATAGCATTAAAGAGTGACCCAATATTCCCCTTAATACGTAATAGTGCCAGTAGTCCATCCAATATCATAGTCTCTCCTGATCGGGAAGCCACCAGAGGATACCACACGGGCTACGGGATAAAACCAAACTCGTACAAGGCGCGATAGGGTAGGTGACATGACACAACTAGGAAATGCAAGGGTAGACATACCAATTATGCTTTCGGGTCGGTGGTAACGCGTAGCGCGCAGCTACCGCCCACCTCGAGCCACACCCCCAAATAAAAAAATCAAAAGTGGCCACTGAATCAATCCAAAAGTCAAAGTATAATATCGAAGGGATGTGTCCGATAAAATGTGCTACCCCATTAACCCGTCAATCGCTCCTGTTTTGGCCACCTTATGCCAACTCACGGGAGTTGGGTCCACGTATTTACCTCAAAGGAAACGCCGCCGCCATCCTACTTCATTCTGGAATCTCCACCGCGTACACGGTTGTTAAAGTGGTTTTCGGAGTTGGCAGAGAGTATGACAACTTTCGATCCCGGTCTCTTCAACAACCAAACGTTACTATAACACCGCGGTCTTTTCAAAATAATTTATACTTTTAAAACCAGAATAAAATATCCCTTTCAAAGCCATATAAATCCAATATCATTTCTATTTTAAAACCAAGTCTATATGCTATCATTTTAAAGAAATCCCAAATCGATATAATATCATTTTTATTTCAAAATATATTCTTCCCAAAATCATAGCCCTTTCATATCTATATAACTTGAAACCCTTAGCTTTGAAATATAACTTCTAATAATTAAATGGTTTAAATATTAAATTACTTCATATAATAGAATAGCTTCTTAACTTTTACAACAAATTCCAAATACCGGTTTGAACCTCAAATTAAACCATTTCAATTTCCATATATTTCAAAGCTTAAAATATTCCACCATTTCAAAACTAATTCTTTAATTATTCCATAAATATCAAATTCAATTGCTATTATTTAGGTTTGAAATGTTTTGTGACTCCCCACCTCTATACCCACGCTAGCCAAGAACATTACGGTGAATGCTGTCAACTAGCACGGAGAATAAGGCTGTTGAGGAGCGACCAGCCATGTAATTGCTTTGCGCGAGCATCGACATGTCAGATAGTATAACATGCATTTCTTTATCAAGAGGGAAATCCGACATACCGACCCAAACTCAAAGCTACTACACAGTGGCTATATAAATCCTTCGGAAACAAATATAGAAATAAACATAACATAAATCAGTCACAGACAATTCATATTACAAAGGCGGAAATAGATATGAATATAACACATGAAAGTGTACATCAGAGTAGTGGTCAAACAAGATCCACAATATCAAAAAGAATAAATACAAGTGCTAGACAAAAGAATAAGTATACATCATAGAGTCTGTATCTCAAATGTATACAATAAAAACTACTAAACTAAAGTAGTTAGCCTAAAGTCAGATGATGATCCGATAAGGAGTCAAGCAGAAGCACCTGTAAAATCTCAGTCTGACCCAAGTATTATTTAAGAAGAAAATAATAAACGGATCAGTCTAGCTATAAATATCAGATAACATGATATAGAACAAGAGATATGACATAAACATATAATAATCACAATGCCAAGCTGTGATAAATAAGTAACTGAAAAATCATCAAGAGATTAATCAATACCACAAAGATCTTCTCAAAGATAAAAAGGAATGTCATACTCCTAATTTTATTCACCAAGCCACAATAAATGACATATATATCAATGCCAATCGTAAAAGTTGGTGAAACATAAATTCCAGAAATCAACACAAGAAATCCAGAAATCACAATAAAAGGATGGCCAATCCCACAAACTGGACATCGACGCACCTAGAAAGACACGCCCCATGCACAGTCGAACATCGACGCACCTAGAAAGATACGCCCCATGCTCTAGCATCGACGCACCTAGAAAGATACGCCCCATGCATAAATAAACATTGATGCACCTAGAAAGATACATCCCATTGCATAAATAAACATCGATGCATCTAGAAAGATACATCCCATGTAATGTCTAACATCGATGCACCTAGAAAGATACACCCCATGCTAAGTCGAACAATCGACGCACCTAGAAAGACACGCCCCATGCATAGACGAACATCGACGTACCTAGAAAGATACGCCCCATGTCCCGACTTATTGAGCCGATTGCTCCACGAAGTAAATAAACATCGATGCACCTAGAAAGGTACACCCCATGCATAAATAAACATTGACGCACCTAAAAAGGTACGACCCATGTATAAACAAACATCGATGCACCTAGAAAGGTACACCCCATGCATAATAAAACATTGACGCACCTAAAAAGGTACGACCCATGTGAGAAATGAGACGAAGCTCAATAAAATGAGGAACAATCCCCCACATAAACAAAGAGACATCGCACATTGCTAGTCTAAACCACAAAGATGATCGTCATGATCAATGAGAAGTGTCAATTACAATAAGCATCATGTCCCATAACCACTAGATTAACTTAAATATTTACGAACAAATTGTAGATCTCCACTAGAAAATTGTCACAAGAGTTTCAATCGAACAAGTCCAAGAATTAACCGACGAAGTAAACCCAAGCGTTTCATACCACTCGTTTTACTAAGTCATTTAATTAGATTTCTCATACGAGTGAGGTAAAGGTTTGTATATACTAATAGATTGGAAATCGGTTTGAGAAAATGAGCTTTCTTATAAAATAGTGTTGAAATCATTTGAAGAAAGAGTTTTGATATTTACTACTAGTATAGAAAACCTTTATATTTTAAAGTGACAAATCATAGAAGTGATTGTAGAAACAATCGGGCATAAAAATTCACATTCGAAGACGTGAATAAAATCCAAAGAAATTGATATCAAATCCATCAAAGTGGATATATCTAAAATTCCCAAAGAAAAGGTCATCAAAGTCGATAATAAATGACAACAACAAAAGGGAGACAACACGAATCGATTAAAGTTGGAAATTCAAACGAATTAGCAATATAGGCTAATATGGCAAATAGTAGCAGGTCGGTCGACCGGACTCCCTGAGTCGGTCGACTGAACCAGAGGTTGAAAGTGCTCGGGGAACCAGGTCGGTCGACCGGCCCAGGGGGCTCGGTCGGCCGAAGCCTGTAACCAGCACTTCCAAACAGAGGCAGGAAGTGCCTGGACTACAGGTCGGTCGACCGGCCCAGTGGCTCGGTCGGCCGAACCTGTATGCTTGCACTTCCTACCCTATTTCAAAAGAGGTGCAACTCTCGATCAAATTGCAATCACACGAGCAACGACGCTAAGGGTTTATGCCAATCGACTACCCGGCCCTATATGCTCCTCGATGCATCACCAAAAACATGTTCAAACATCAAAGTTAGGATTTTTAACGAATTGAACTCAAAACACTAAAAATTGGAATATTCACAAAAGTAATCCAAATCAAAATCAAATGCACATGAATAAGTGTTAGGAATTCATACCTAACAATCGAAGGTAATTCATAGACTTAGATGTGAGATTAAAAATCTCACCTTTGAACCCAAAAACAATGAATGAGAAGCTTGAAGACAAGGGGAGATCAACCACACTTCAATCTCAACACTAGAAGCTTGATTGTAAGCTTAAAAGAAGAACATTCCCTAAGTTAGGTTTAGGAAATTTCTGAAATCAAAGAGAGAATGAGTTGGATAAGAATAAGGAGATGCTTACTAATGGGTTCTCTTTGATTTTGGAGCAAGAACTTGATCTTGCAAGAGGAACTAGGGCTTGGAGTTTCTAATTCCCATTCTCTTCCACCATTTTTGCTTGAGCTTGAGTGTTAGGAATTAGAAATGAAGTAATGAAGAGTTGGAGAGGGGTTGGGACTGAATACAAAAGTGGGGTTATTGGGCTCAGCCCAAACCAAAGCCCTACGTAAAAAGTGGCAAAAATCAACTTTCTCCAAACATATCGAAGCTTATACTCAAAAAGGTCGCAAACGTCATTTTGAACTCAATGGGGGTGGTCTCGAGCCTCAATTCGACTGTTTGCAAAAAGTAGATTTTCGGACTAAAATCCGACTAACGATAAAATATTTAAATAAAATATTTAAATATAAAATCGATAAATATGCGGGTTGTTACAGACTCCCCTCCTTAAAGAAATTGCGTCCTCGCAATACTCAAGAGAAAAATAAGAAGTAACAACCATGGAAGCATATCAACACAAAAGAAAATTGAAATAAGAAGTTCACCATAAAGAGCACGAAAGAGTTAGCAAGAATGGGATCGCTCAATGAATTCTCTGGATTCTCTAGAGCAATCCTTAGGATCTAAGAACCATTGAACTCTCATAAGAAGAACATCTTTATTTCGAAGTCGTTTGAGCTCCGAAGCAATAATTCGAATAGGATGTTGCTCAAAAAATCAAATCTGGTGAAACTTCAATTTCCACAATATCACCGGGCTCAAGAATGAAAATCGGAATCCCTAAGGCATTTCCGTAGATAAAAGACGTAGGGAACGTCAAGAATAGTAGAAAATTGAGCCAGTGCAACGGCGTAGTACAAAAAAAGTACGCCCGAGAAACTAGAAACTCAAATAATTTGGGACATCAGCATAGTACAAAAACGGTACGCCCAATGAACCAAAGCAAAGACATTGATGTAGTACACACGGTACATCCAATGAATCAAATAGCAAAAACATTGATGTAGTATAAACGGTACATCCAATGAATCCAAAAGCAAAGACATTGATATAGTACAAACGGTACATCCAATGAATCGAAAAGCAAAGACATTGATGTAGTACAAACGGTACATCCAATGAATCGAAAAGCAAAGACATTGATGTAGTACAAACGGTACATCCAATGAATCAAATGAGACGGAACATCGATGTAGTATAATAACAGTACATCCGATGAATCAAATGAGACGGAACATCGATGTAGTATAATAACAGTACATCCGATGAACCGAACACCATAAAAGAACACCGGACACTAGTCCATAAAAGGAATGAGATAAAGCTCAATAAAACGAAGTATACCAAAACGTCCGATGAACTTGATAGAGAGATAATTCCATTCAGCCAACATCAAAGAATCAACCACTTGTTGCTTACGACAAAGCGCATTGGCAACACGATTTCCCTTCTCGGGAATAAAAGAATATCAAGATCATAAGATGCTAGGAACTCGATTCAACATGAAGTTCCTTATGAGAAAATAAATATTCCAAGGATTTATGATCGAGATGGAGAACAAATTTCTCATCCAAATATGATGATGCCAAATTCCAAAAGTAAAAACAATAGCCGCGAGCACTAGATCATGAGTGGCATATCTAGTCTCGACAAGCTATAATGATTTAGAAGCACAAGTGATAGCACGTTCTCCTTTGCAAGAGAATGGCATCCAAACCAATACGACTAGTATCGGTACAAATAGCAAAGTCTTGGTTCCCCTTCAGGAATCACAAGAATAAGAGTATCGAAAGGAAGAGTTCTTTTAAATAATCCTCTTTTCCTGAAAAGTTAAAACTTTCAAAATTACATTTTTACAAGTCAATATATCGTGTATGACTGTCTCATCAAAGCGTTTAGGAAATTCCTATCGATAACGTTGATCAAGCGTATCGACCAAAATTCTTAAAACACTAAATGGGCAATACAATCACAAAATCGTATTCTATAGGATAAGTAATTTCCTCAAAAACTTCTAAGAATATTCTTTGTTCGTTTTAAGAACAAAAATCCGGTTATGCTTCTAAATAAATCTTATGAAAAAGATTTTGCAAAATTTTAAATTGCTATTTTCATCCAAAAATCAATAAATAAAAGAATGGTCTCATCGAAATATTCATAGAATATTTGATATATAAAATGGATGAAATAAGCTGGACAAATTGAATGACAAAATAAGTCATTCATTAGAATCATAACGAGTGCGGAGTGCGTAAGTGGTGCTAACTCACGCGACTCGTAGCCAAATGAAAATCGGTGGCAAGGTCAAACTGAAAAGACCTTAGCACCACACAAAAGATTACTTAGGTGATAATCCTAAGACAAGCTCAAAAATACCGGAAAATTTCTCTAACTACATGAATGAGAGAAATAACACTTTCCTTATAAGTGGGCATAAGGAATAAAATGATGCCATCAAGTTGGAATCAAAATCATAAAGGAAAAATAGAAATCTGCTTAACAGATTGAAAATGTCGAAGCGGAATAGTCCACACGAGAAAATAGGATATGGGCTTCACAACGATTAAGCCAATCCTTACAAAAATCAATTCCAAAGCCTAAGTAAAAATATCGGCTCGGAAAGATAAATCACATAAAATAATTTCGACATCAATAGAAAGCAAATTGAGTGTTGCAGATCTACCATCCGGATTCGCAATCCTCAAAGAAGTCATCAAGCCCAAAATATTCAAAGAAAAAGAATCGACAAGTTCTTTTGATATAAAATAGTGAGATGAAACCCATATCAAAAAGAACTCGAATAAGAAGATCACAAAATAAATGTAATCAAGGATTAAATGAGAAATACCTTGACCACGAGAAGTGCCACTAGGGGCTTGCACTGCATTGAGCTCTCCCTCCTTCTTACTTTGAAGTACGGGACATGCAGTAATATGGTGACCCGAATTCTTGCAATAGCGACAAAAGAGGGGTTTCGGACACTCCCTTGCATAGTGGTTCGTGGAACCACAATTGTAGCATTGTCCATGACTAGAGGTAGGTGCTTTTGCTACCGGAATTTGTTGCTTCCCTTTCTTATTAGAATTGGGGCCCTTGAATTTGATAGGCCTCTTCAAGTTATTGTCGAAGTTCTGTTGGGCACGCACAACTTCAACATCACCTTCATTATCGGCCTCTTCAAGACGAAGAGCGATATCAATAAGCTGATCAAATGAAACCTCAAGTTTCAGAAGTAATGGCTTCTTAAGATTCTTATTCAAGCCATAGACAAATCTCTGATTTTTCTTCAATGGGGTATTAATGTACTCAACCCCGTATTTGGACAGAGATTCGAAAGATGCGACATAGTCTGTCACAGAAGATTCACCTTGAACAAGGTCTATGAAACGCCGGGCCAAAGTCACTTTTTCAGCCTCCGGCACAAATTTCAATTCGAATCTTTCCCGGAATTGCTCCCAAGTAAGATCCGCTTCGATAATTTTCGAAGTCAAGAGCTCTTACCAATCTAACGCTCTTTCTTGGAGCATGCTAGAAGCCACTTGGACTCGATGTAGATCAATAAGGTTCATGCGAGAAAAGATGCGATCGCATGATTTGAGCCAAGCTTGAATTTCAATAACACTCTCGGATCCCATAAATGGCCTTCCACTCAAATCGGTGTAGTCTCTGCACAAGCGTGCAAAACCAGATCTAGATTGAGTAGGCTCTGGAATGGGTCTGGCTGCTTGAGCGTTCTTTACTAGATCTAAGAGCTGCTGGGCAGACATATATACTCCATCCTGGGGAGTAGCACTAGATTGACCGGAGCTGGGACGGCCAGGTCTAACCATTTCTCTTCTTTAAGAAAGAAAGAAAGAAGAGGAAAGAGTTATTCTCAAAATAAATTTCAATCAAACTTGATTGATAAAACAAGGAATCATAAAGAAAATAGGATGAATCAGTACGAAAACTCGAATAAAATCCTAAAGCATGACTCCTAAGATGGACTTAGGACGATGATCCTTGTTAAATTATTCTACATTGTTCCGAAGTTTGGCTCTGATACCAAGCTGTGACTCCCCACCTCTGTACCCACGCTAGCCAAGAACATTACGGTGAATGCTGTCAACTAGCACGGAGAATAAGGCTGTTGAGGAGCGACCATCCGTGTAATTGCTTTGCGCGAGCATCGACATGTCAGATAGTATAACATGCATTTCTTTATCAAGAGGGAAATCCGACATACCGACCCAAACTCAAAGCTACTATACAGTGGCTATATAAATCCTTCGGAAACAAATATAGAAATAAACATAACATAAATCAGTCACAGACAATTCATATCACAAAGGCGGAAATAGATATGAATATAACACATGAAAGTGTACATCAGAGTAGTGGTCAAACAAGATCCACAATATCAAAAAGAATAGATACAAGTGCTAGACAAAAGAATAAGTATACATCATAGAGTCTGTATCTCAAATGTATACAACAAAAACTACTAAACTAAAGTAGTTAGCCTAAAGTCAGATGATGATCCGATAAGGAGTCAAGCAGAAGCACCTGTAAAATCTCAGTCTGACCCGAGTATTATTTAAGAAGAAAATAATAAACGGATCAGTCTAGCTATAAATATCAGATAACATGATATAGAATAAGAGATATGACATAAACATATAATAATCACAATGCCAAGCTGTGATAAATAAGTAACTGAAAAATCATCAAGAGATTAATCAATACCACAAAGATCTTCTCAAAGATAAAAAGGAATGTCATACTCCTAATTTTATTCACCAAGCCACAATAAATGACATATATATCAATGCCAATCGTAAAAGTTGGTGAAACATAAATTCCAGAAATCAACACAAGAAATCCAGAAATCACAATAAAAGGATGGCCAATCCCACAAACTGGACATTGACGCACCTAGAAAGACACGCCCCATGCACAGTCGAACATCGACGCACCTAGAAAGATACGCCCCATGCTCTAGCATCGACGCACCTAAAAAGATACGCCCTATGCATAAATAAACATCGATGCACCTAGAAAGATACATCCCATGCATAAATAAACATCGATGCATCTAGAAAGATACATCCCATGTAATGTCTAACATCGATGCACCTAGAAAGATACACACCATGCTAAGTCGAACATCGACGCACCTAGAAAGACACGCCCCATGCATAGACGAACACCGACGCACCTAGAAAGATACGCCCCATGTCCCGACTTATTGAGCCGATTGCTCCACGAAGTAAATAAACATCGATATACCTAGAAAGGTACACCCCATACATAAATAAACATTGACGCACCTAAAAAGGTACGACCCATGTATAAACAAACATCGATGCACCTAGAAAGGTACACCCCATGCATAATAAAACATTGACGCACCTAAAAAGGTACGACCCATGTGAGAAATGAGACGAAGCTCAATAAAATGAGAAACAGTCCTCCACATAAACAAAGAGACATCGCACATTGCTAGTCTAAACCACAAAGATGATCGTCATGATCAACGAGAAGTGTCAATTAAAATAAGCTAGTAAATATATGAGCTTAGCTTCATGTCCCATAACCACTAGCTTAACTTAAATATTTACGAACAAATTGTAGATCTCCACTAGAAAATTGTCACAAGAGTTTCAATCGAACAAGTCCAAGAATTAACCGACGAAGTAAACGCAAGCGTTTCATACCACTCGTTTTACTAAGTCGTTTAATTAGATTTCCCATACGAGTGAGGTAAAGGTTTGTATATACTAATAGATTGGAAATCGGTTTGAGAAAACGAGCATTCTTATAAAATAGTGTTGAAATCATTTGAAGAAAGAGTTTTGATATTTACTACTAGTATAGAAAACCTTTATATTTTAAAGTGACAAATCATAAAAGTGATTGTAGAAACAATCGGGCATAAAATTTCACATTCGAAGACGTGAATAAAATCCAAAGAAATCGATATCAAATCCATCAAAGTGGATATATCTAAAATTCCCAAAGAAAAGGTCATCAAAGTCAATAATAAATGACAACAACAAAAGGGAGACAACACGAATCGATTAAAGTTGGAAATTCAAACGAATTAGCAATATAGGATAATCTAGCAAATAATAGCAGGTCGGTCGACCGGACTCCCTGAGTCGGTCGACCGAACCAGAGGTTGGAAGTGCTTGGGGCACCAGGTCGGTCGACCGGCCCAGGGTGCTCGGTCGGCCGAAGCCTGTAACCAGCACTTCCAAACAGAGGCAGGAAGTGCCTGGACTACAGGTCGGTCGACCGACCCAGTGGCTCAGTCGGCCGAACCTGTATGCTTGCACTTCCTACCCTATTTCAAAAGAGGTGCAACTCTCAAACAAATTGCAATCGCACGAGCAACGACGCTAAGGGTTTATGCTAATCGCCCGGCCCTATATGCTCCTCGATGCATCACCAAAAACATGTTCAAACATCAAAGTTAGGATTTTTAACGAATTGAACTCAAAACACTAAAAATTGGAATATTCACAAAAGTACTCCAAATCAAAATCAAATGCACATGAATAAGTGTTAGGAATTCATACCTAACAATCGAAGGTAATTCATAGACTTAGATGTGAGATTAAAAATCTCACCTTTGAACCCAAAAACAATGAATGAGAAGCTTGAAGACAAGGGGAGATCAACCACACTTCAATCTCAACACTATAAGCTTGAATGTAAGCTTAAAAGAAGAACATTCCCTAAGTTAGGTTTAGGAAATTTCTAAAATCAAAGAGAGAATGAGTTGGAGATGAAGAAGGAGATGCTTACTAATGGGTTCTCTTTGATTTTGGAGCAAGAACTTGAGCTAGCAAGAGGAACTAGGGCTTGGAGTTTCTAATTCCCATTCTCTTCCACCATTTTTGCTTGAGCTTGAGTGTTAGGAATTAGAAATGAAGTAATGAAAAGTTGGAGAGGGGTTGGGACTGAATACATAAGTGGGGTTATTGGGCTTAGCCAAAACCAAAGCCCTAAGTAAAAAGTGGCAAAAATCAACTTTCTCCAAACATATCGAAGCTTATACTCAAAAAGGTCGCAAACGTCATTTTGAACTCAATGGGGGTGGTCTCGAGTCTCAATTCGACTGTTTGCCAAAAGTAGCTTTTCGGACTAAAATCCGACTAACGATAAAATATTAAAATATAAAATCGATATATATGCGGGTTGTTACATGTTTACTTAATAAATAAAATATAATTGAAGTAAAACTTTAACTTCAAACAATTGGATATTCTTTCAGTTTATTTAACTTGATATATTCATTTATCTCAACTTTATATTTATTTAAATCACTTTAAACCAAATCAAGTTATGAGAATCATACCCTTAAAATCTACATTTTTTATTTAAATTTCAGTTCAAATTTATTCAAGTACACTTCTTAAATAATTCAATTTAAACCAATTTCATATTTATCTTCCAACTTAAATTTCATTTAAGTCATTTAAAACTCTATATATACAATATCTTACATAGGTACTTAACCAGATAATATAAAACAATCAACTCCATTATTAAACTCATCTTTATTAAGCAATTTTATACATAGCTTAAATCCAAAAATTTAACTATATATATATATACATATATATACATATATATATATATATAAAATAATATTTATATAACACCAAAATTAATATTTATTAAACGGTATATTCCTTTCCAAAACCATAGAAAATCATTTGAAAATAATTTTATATATGTACCCCGGTGCCTGTATATAATTTTCTATCCTATGGTCAAGTAATACAGATATTTATCATTTCAATCCACGATTTAAAATAAAAATGCGGTTGTATATCATTTCAAACCGCAATCCCGAATCAAAACGAATGCATAACAACTTGCACATTATGATGATATAAATAAAACATCCATTCATCCATCATAAAATTATACATCCATCACAATCATCATACAAAACAATCAATCAATATCAATATATAACTGATAATATATAACAGGTAATTAACTGGCAGTTATATTCAAAAATAAATAAATTAAAAAACGATTTAATTTAAATAAATGCAATAACTGAGATGATGATTAAAATATACGAAACATCATAAATAAATGCATAATCACAACAAAATTTAATTTAACAAACATATGAAATTTTAAAAGTTGTGAGTGGGTTAAAACACTCACCTTTTGAATTTAAATTGAATTTAAATCCAATTTAAACCCAAAAATTGAACAGTCTCCAAATCCGTCCAAACCGGCGCCAAAATGTCCAAAATTCCAATATGAACCTAGCGGAGAAAATCGTGTGTAAAACCGAGTTCGTACGTAAAAGATACGATAGTAAAAATAAATGAAATAGAAATTAAATTAAAATAAAATAAGAACAAAACACTCACTCGCCACATCATCGTTCCATCATCTCTCCCACCACGCAAGCTACAGGTCTCCTCTCTCTACAGTAAAACGCACGCTACCAAAATTTCCTACCGCGCGCCCCACGCCGAATCACGTCGCCGCACCCTGAAACGCGCCACCGTGCGCCTCACCTCTCCAAAGCCACGCGTCCCTCCCAATGCATCGCCGCTGCCACCATTAATACCTAGGGTTTCGAACCCTAAGTCGCAAAATTCGAGAGCCACAGACCATGCTAGACCACGTGACCACCGCCTATCGACTCCCCTTGCCGAGCTCTCCAATACCCATCTCTCAATTTCATCGATTGATGTCGAAATTGAAAATGCCCAAATTTAATTTGACTGTGATTTATGATCGATCCGGTCATTGTCTCGAAAAACGAACAGTAGATGTAGATTCGTATCATTGAGATCTTCGATATATATTTTTCTCGAATTTTTCTGAGGAGTTTGAATTTTCATTTGATTTTTGAATTTTCAAATGGATCTAGGGCTTGCAGCCAATGAGGAAGAGGAGCACAGAAGTTTCTACACGTATAGAAATGAGGAATAGAGGCTGCTAAGCTTTATAACAGGGTATTTATAGACGAGGTTGAAAAAGAATGGACCAGATCAAATGGATGTACGTTAGACGATAAATGGCCCGAAAAGCCCGTTTCGCCTCCGGAATGAAATTGGGTCAACCCATATATCAAAATAGATGTTTTTTAAAAAATTAAACGCAATGGAAAAGGTTTCATGTTCAACTTGCATCGTATGAAGAAGTTATGCTAAAATCAATATTTTCCAAATTGATTTCAATTTCATTTAATTCAAGGCATTTCGAGTCTATACGATCAAACTACAAGTCCGATCACTACGAAACTTGAAATCCTCCAATAATTCACTGTTACCGATCCGATGAAACTGGTTTCGTCGAAATTCGAGTCAGTGGAAAAATGGCTATTTTACACTAATTAAACAAATTAATAAATAAATAAATTAAATCAAATTTCCAATTTAAATTCTAAAATTGAAAATTCTTCTCATTTTTATATTTCCAAATCATTCACACTAATTTAATAAAATTTATGATGTCAATTTAAAGTTAATTAACTTATCAATTTCAATGTTAAATTTTAGATTTCATTATATTCACAAATTATAATTCTTATCTTCAAAATTTCCATTTAATTACATAAATCAAAAATTATTCCATTCATATTTGTCAAATAGATGGATTTATCATTGGGTTCAAAAATATTGCATTAATATTTTCTTATTCCATCTTTATTACAAATAACGAAAAATTTAATGTTCAATTCTACCTATTTGCAATAGACTCGGTTATTTAACTTAAATTTCAAATAAATAAATAAATCCTGATTCCCATTCTTTAAATTCACTATTTATCATATTATCATCTTAGGTACCATTTATTTTGATATATATCCAGATACATTAACATTTTTCTAATTTCTTTATCTCAATTGCATAACATTAAATTTCAATTGCCCCAATAATTACACTTATTATAAATTGGATTTCAATGGATCGATTTGTTTCAAATCAAATCTTTTTATTAAATTCATTACCACTCTATAAACTTAGTTACCCTGTTTTCCCATTCATTACCTTAATATACCCAAATTAATACTCCTAAACATTGTGTTACATTTCCCATTAATGTAACATTTATTTACATTTATTACAAACCTATTTCCCATTTCAACTAACAATCTAAATAAATAAATAGGCAACCTACCATAACATTGCCGTTACCTTTTTGTGACATAAATGAGCTTTTATTACTTAAAATCAATTTTAGCATTTATTTCAATACTACTAATTTCATTAGTTAATACACTATTCACATTAATGTGACATTTATTAAAATTAATTTCCAACAAACATACTGCTAAATTTCCCTTAATTGAAATTTGATTTCCAAATTTTATTTAACATACTAAATAAAATAAATAACATATATAGATTGTTACCTATTTTCCTTTACTTGCATTTATACGTTTATTACTTAACAATCACAGGTTATAATTCCATATATAGCACTAATTAATTACCATTAACACTGCATTATTACGTTTATAGAGAGATTATAATATTTCCACTCACTTACCTTATATTGAATTCATAACCAAGTTGTAACATATAAAATTTCCAATAAATCATGGGAATCCATTCAATTTGTTACCAATTTACTTACATTAACACTATATCACTTATTTTGGTCATTATTATAAACATAGGTCGCAAATTTTCATTTCTTTATATTATCCTAACATTTACTGAAATTTATTTTTCAAATTTACTGAATACACCAAAATATGACCTTACAGTTATTTCAATTAATTAGGGTTGCGCTAAATTAATTATTTATTAGCTTACATCCAATTACAATTAATATCATCAATGAATTTACCTATTTGGTCTCATGCTTTCTATTACATCAATTAATACCTTATAATAAATCTACATTTATATTTTAAATTTACATTCACACATAAATACACTAATTCCATTATAACCTTACCAATTTAAATAAATTCATTAATTGTCATGTCATTCAACTATTAATTATTAACCATAATTAGCATTGTTTTTAATTCACTTATTATTTCATTAATAAGTTACCCAAATTTTATTTTCCCAAATATTAAATCATAAATACTTAAGTGATTTACCATTTACATTACTTTTTTTTCAACGTTTGCTTCATTATAAATTACAAAAAATTTGTTTCCTTCAAAATTTAATTACTCAATTTTAATTAAAATAACCAACTTAATTATTAAAAATTTACGGGTCGTTACATATATAGTATCACTGAATATTAAATTCATTTCTAAATCCTTTCAATGTTTCTAAAATTATAATCATTCAATTTATATAGCACTCATTTTAGTTATAAATGGCTTCGATATTAATTCAAGTTTATGATTATTTACTTACAGTATTCACCTCTATCATTAAATCAGAATATAAATAACCTAAAGTGTTATCTTAAGTTTACTATCATCTTTCTTACACAACTCATTTCTATTACATTTAGTTAGTAGCATTTCAAATTATTAACTTAAGTTCATAACAATTTATAATAATAGAATTCTTATTTATAGAAATAATTCCATTTAACACTTTCATTTTCTAAAGTTTACTTTTATAATATTATATTACATACCTTATTTAACCTTACAACTTTTAATAATTTGGTAGGTTATATATATATGTGTGTGTGTGTGTCTTTTAGAATGCAATAAAAGGTTACACAAGTTTTCATATTTATTTTAAATCAAAATTTTCAATAGTTACATTTCCTTATTTTCATATCCATTTTATTTACAGTTTACAAAGTTTCAATTTCCTATTTATTTCAATTATCATTTTAACATCAAATTTCTTATTTTCATTTTTGAAGTTTCTATTATTAATATAGTCAAGGTTTCATCCATCACAATAATTTCAATTTCTAATTTATAGAAACTGAAGAACTAAACAACCGGGTTTTATTTCAATTAATTCAAAATAATATATACAATCATATCTTTTGTATATATGAAATCATGTTTGGAGTTTAAAAATCTAGATTTATTTATCAAACAGTTGTGCAGTAAAAATTACTACACGGTCTACCCATTTTGAAACTTGAAAATGAACGTCGATGATGCGTGCACTCCTTACCGAAATTATTTTCTAGCGACAGAGAGGGGAGTATAATTCCTTTCAAAATTCCTTTAAAACATTTCTTCCAAATCATCTTGAAATATTTATATCATAAAATATTTCCAAATAATATTATTATTATATTCCAAAATCTTTTAAAATAAATTTTCAGAAGCATGGAACTTAAGTCCCAAAAATTCCAACTTATATCCATTTTATTCGTAAATCTTATTTTCCCATCAACATTTATAACATTTCACCACCTAATAAGAAAATATATAACATCCAATTATATTACTTTTAAAATTTATTATTTTATATACAAAATATATAATAGAAAAAATTATTTCATTTACCTATTTTTCAAAACAAATATTGTATCGGTATGCCCTATTAAGTGTTTGGAAATCCTTATCGATGTCATAGCGTCCCATGCACCGACCAGGATTTGTAAATACAAAGGAACAAATTAATACAATACAAAGACCTTTTTAACACTAGCAAATATGCCCTCTCATATATATACACTCAGCGACTCATTTTAGGGTACTGGTACCCTATTTAATATGAGTCAAACCCCACAAAGCTAAGGTTATCGCTAAACTAAACCTCTGATACCAACTGTAACGACCTGCCATTTTGGACGTTTTAAGAAAACACACATGCCAGACTCAAACCATTCAAAAGGGCAGATTGTTATGGGTAAATAAGAAAAGAGAAAGAAATAAAACAAATATAGAATCTCGGAGCTGAATGCCAAATATAATAATCAAATAACAGTTCATGAAGTTATTTTATAAATACATTTGACTATTCTTTTACAACACAAAAATCGGAGTTACAGAAAACATGAATAAATGAATAAATAAATGCAGTGGAACAACATGATGCAGTGGAACAAATATAATAAATTATAATAGTACAAGTCTCCGTCTTTGTCCACCAGAATTAAGATCTTCAACCCTGAAATGCTCAAGCCGACCCTAGCGAATTGAAAGGACAAAACACTCGAGTCAGTCTAAAAGATCTTATGCAAGTTAAATCAATGGTAAATAAATATGAGTGGAATGACGTCAGAGATGTTTACAGGGTTTGACATCTCATATCCAGTGTTTAACATGAATGCAATAACTTGAGAAATGTTCGAAATTTCCATCTCTTAAGCATCTGTAAAACTATCTACTATGTAGTACAATACATAATTATAATAGTGTCTACAATAAAGTAAAATATAAAAATTGCATTAAGGCGTTACCCATGTCCCTCTTAATACATTTTTATTTATTCTCATAGTCTATACAATACCGTAATTCCTCCGTAAACTGGAGGGCTATCAAAGGGCACTGCATAGGTATGGTATAAAACAAACTCGTAGAAGGCGCTCTAGGGTATGTGAACACGGTGCTTGAGGCAATGCAAGGGTAGATTTACCAATTGCAGAAACGGGCTGGTGGTAACACATAGCAGCTACTACCGCCCACCTCGAAACACATTCCCAAATCAAAAATCAAGGGGTGGCCACCAAATCATCACAGATGTCATAATATGGTATCGAAGAAGCATGTCCGATCGGAGGAATGAGCTCACTTTGCCTAGGTATAGCTCCTATTTTAGTCACATGTAAGCTGATTCACGGGAGTCAGGGTCGCGTCATACCTTATACAGAAATCGTTCGCCAAACCATCCTACTTTATTTCTAGAATCTCCACCACACACACAGTTGTTAAAGTGGTTTTCGGTATTGGTAGAGAGTATGACAATATCCGATCCTGGACTCTTTAACAACCAAACGCTTATTTCGCACTGGATGGTTTTTTTATATTTCAAAAGTCAATTTACAATTGGTATCAAAATATCATGTTCCATTTCAAATCATATCTCTTTCAAAATAATATTCATTTTCAAACCATATTCACTTTCAAAATCATATTAAATTTCAAATCATATTCACTTTCAAATCATATTTACTCAATGTATAAATTTTCAAAAGGTGCCAATTCTAAATAACAACTTAAGTTGTATCATCATTAAGGATTTAAATATGAATACTACAACTTTACACAGTCTGAAGTTTTAGAAAAAATAGTTTTGATAGTTTTAACTAGTTTTAATAGTTTAAAAACAATTTATATGGATTGAAATAGTTTAAATAGAAAAATAGTTTTTAAATAGATTTAAATTTTATTTAGCTAGATATATATTGATTTAAATAGTTAAATAGAAATAATTAGATTTAAAATGTTTAAATAGATTTATTATAGATTAAATAGAGTTAAATTATATTGAGTGGATTTTAAAAAAAAAATAGATAAATTTAAAACAGATTAAATAGATTTAAATTATATTAAATAGATTTAAAATAGATTAAATAAATTTAATTAGTTTAAATAAGTAAAATGGATTAAATTGTATTAAATAGGTGATAATAGACTAAAATAAATTAAGGTAGTTTAAATTTATAAAATAGATTAAATTAGTTTAAAATGGATTCCAAAGTTATAACCAAACAAACTCAATAACTCAATTACGATAAATTCATTATTTGATACTTCAAGTTTGAAAACTTAATTTAATTCTTTGAACAATTCATTTAATAAATTTCCACTTTTAGCATTTACACTTGGATTAACTAAAATAATTTAGTTTATGGAAATCAATTCTATTTCAAAATGCCTGTTACTGAATTCAAAATTTCCAAGATTCAAAAATCATTTAATTTAACCAATCCGGTGTCTGTATATAATTATCTACCCTAGGGTCAAGTGATACGGGTATTTATCATTTCATTCCGCAATTTAAATTTTTAACGTTATATATCATTTCAAGCCACAATCTTAAATTATATAAAATCCACAAAATCGCTCGATTATATCATTTCAACCTATAACGTTTTTTCCTTAATCTATAGCTCATTCGAGTATATATCATTTGAACCCATTGTGAACTTACAATATTATAACAATATGAAATACAACATCTAGTCATCAATATTAGCAAATCAAACATACATCACAATCATCATCCAAATTAATCCATGAACATCAATAAATAACTGATAATCAATACAGGTATTAAATTGACAATTAATAATTCATTATTAAACTAAACGGTAACTAAATGAGATAAAAGTCAAATTTAACCAAAAATGACAATTTAATAACCAACAGCAATCAATAAATTTCTAACCACGTCATAAATTTAATTTAACTAACATAGGAAATTTTAAAAGTTGTGAGTGGGTTAAAGCACTCACCTTTGAATTTCGAATCGATTTGAAATTCAAAATAGCGCCCAAATTCAAACAGTCTCAGACTTCTTCCAAACTAGTATCAAAATGTCCGAAACTCCAATATGATCCCAGTTGGAACAAACCTTGTTAAAATCCGAGTTCGTATGCAAAAGTTATAACGATTAGAAGTTATACGATTTAAACAATAAAAAAATTAAATTAAAAAAAAGAACATGTCAACAACGAATACCTCATCAGGCCTAACCAAAACGCTGAAACCCTAACTCGAACGTTGTCGCTTCACCGTTGATCACCATCCATGATCACAGCCACGCGCCAACAGCCGTCGACTCGCCTTGTAACGATCGGCATTTTTAAACATTTAAAAGTATTAAACTAAATAAGATTTTTAAATAAAATTATTAGGAATAAAAAAATAAGATTTTATTGATACAAATTAGATTATATTACAAATTGTGAGCTTAATTAAAATTTCTATTAATGACATATGTTTGCAATAATATAAGGATGATAGCAAATGTTAGTGTGTCTTTTAATAATATTGGTTTGAATGATATTAACAATTGTCTGAATGTAAATTTCCAAATGATTGGAATAATAAATGTTAATAAAGAATGATAAATGTTTCTTTATTAAAAAAGAATCATATGTTTGTTTATTTAAAATGTTTGGTAGCTAAAAGATTGATTTCAGAGATGATAAACTATTATTTGGTAAGAAATGTATAATACCTATTTGTATCCAATAGTGCATAAATATGTTTAAATCACTCTTTGATAGGAAATAATTTTTCTATTTCTCATTACATTTATTTAGTCCATTTTGATGTTCACCTTTGTAATTAATTGAAATTAATGTAATTGAAAATTTTCAATTAATAAGAGAGAGAACATGTAACGACACGTAAATTTTCGATAATTAGATTTTGTTAATTTAATAAGTTTTGGTAATTTAATTCGGAAAGAAAATTGAAAAAATATAACTAGAATGAATTGCAACAGTATGAATGTAAGTAAATGGCTAATAACTTGAATGGGATTCAAGTTAATTGAAATAGTGAAATGGCTAATAACTTGAATGGGATTCAAGTTAATTGAAATAGTGGAAATATTATAATTTGTTTATAAATGAAATTTAAGAAAACAGATGTAAGTATTGAAATAATTAATGAAATAATATAGTGTTAATGGTAATTAAATAAAATTAGTGTTTTATATGAAATTATAACATGTGTTGGTAAGTAATAAACTTATAAATGTAAGTAAAAGTAAGTAGGTGACAATTAATATATGTTATTTATTTATTTAGGGTGTTGAATAAAATTGAAAATCAAATTTCAATTAAAGGTAATTAAATAGTATGTCAATTGAAATTAAGTTAAAATGGGAGAATATTAAGAACCAAGAGGAAAAAAAACAATGTTAGTTAATAAAGACTCGTAAAACAAAGTTTGAAAATTTAATAAATGGATTTTTGGAGTTTAAATTTATAATTTCTGAATTTAATGAAATTGAGTTAAACACTGAAATTGTTAAATTAATCAACTCTAAATTGGCATCTAAATTTAGTTAAATTATTATAAATGATAAAGAAATTTAAAAATGATGAAATTTGTTAGTTATAAAGTTAAAATTGAAAACTTGATTTAATTAATCAATTTTTAATTTATTTAATTAACTAGAAAATAGCCATTTTGGACACTAACTCGGATTTTGACGAAACTAGTTTCATCGGATCCGTAACGATGAATTATTGTAGGATTTCAATTTTCGTAGCGATCGGACTTGTCGTTTGGTCGTACGTGCTCGAAACGCCTATAAATCAATTTAATTGAAATCAATTGAAATCAAATTGAAATAACTTGATTTTAGCATAACTTCTCCATATGATGGAATTTGGACTTAAAACATGTTCCATTGATTTTAAAATATTTAAAAACATCTAGTTTGATATATGGGTTGACCCAATTTCGTTCCAGAGTCAGAACAGGCTTTTCGAGCCATTGATCGTTAACGGTCCAAACCAATCGTGTCTGTTCATCTCTATTTCTGACCTACCTATATATACCTTGTTATAAACCCTAGCCTATTTCTCATTCCTCATTTCTGTACGTACAATTCTATTTGCTTCTCCTCTTTCAATGGAAGACAGAATGCTAAATTCCAAGTGTAATTTCAAATAAAATTCAAAGCCAAAATTTCAAATTCCACAAAATATATCAAATTTTATACGGATTCGAAGCTCTCGATTGACGCATCACATAACTGTAATTCGTTTTTGGTTTTGAATCATCGTTTGTCCTGAAATCGCAAATCATTCTCGACCGTTCCTATTGAATTTTGGTCGATCCAATGGTCGATCTGCTTCCGATCAACGATCGGGAAGCGCCGTCGCATAGAGGAAGGAGAGCAGGCTTCGTAGTGATCGTGGTTCGTCGTAGCATGCTCAGGATTCGCCATGATTTGACGAAAGACGTAAGCGGCGGCGTTCGGCAGTAGGGCGATCGAAATTCGCCACTTGGAGCGTATGGAGGTGGCTCGAGGTGTAGGCGCCGATGGTGTTGGCCGATCGCGAAGGATTTCGTCTGGGTGGCGATGAAATTTCATTGATTGTGGCGGCAGCGGCTTCGTGCGTGCACGATCAGGGTTTGCTGGAACGATGGTAGCGCGGTGACGTGGCAGGTTATATGTTTTATTTTCTTTTATTTTACAATCGTTGAACTTCTAATGATAATAACTTCCACACGCGAGGTCCGTTTCACATGGGGTTTTCTCCGCTAGGTTCGTATTGGAACTCCAAACAATTTGACGTTGGTTTAGAGAAATTCTGAAACCGTTCAAATTTTGGATTTAAATTGGATCTAAATTCAATTTAAATTCAAAAGGTGAGTGTTTAAACCCACTCACAACTTTTAAAATTTCTTATGTGTGTTAAATTAATTTCTGACATGATTAGAAATTTATTTACGGCTATTTGGTATATTTTTATCATTATTCCAATTAAATTGAATTTACTGAATTAAATTTTTATTTAATTTATTATTGTATATAAACTGCCAGTTAAATTGTTATTTAATTCATTATTGAATATAAACTGCCAGTAAATACCTGTTATTTATTATCTGTTCAATATTAATTTTATTGCTTGTATTGGATGATGATTGTGATAAATGGTTGATTATTGATATTGGATGAATGGATGTTGTATTTTATATTGTTATAAACTGCAAGTTGGTATGCATTTTTACTTCATTCGGGATTGCGGTTTGAAATGAACCGTATTTTTTATTTTAAATTACGGATTAAAATGATAAATACCCGTATCACTTGACCATAGGGTACAAAATTTTATACAGACACTGTGGTCTATATCTAAAATATTTGAAAATGATTTCTATGGTTTTGGAAAGAAATATATGGTTTAATGAATATTGATTTTTGATATTATATAAATATTATTTTTTATATATAGTTAAATGCTTGAATTTAAGCTATGTATAAGTTTGTTAAATGAAAATTAAGTTTAATAATAGAGTTTGATTTTTATTAAAATAAAGGTGGGTAAGTATTTAAATTTTATTTCAGCATAGAGTGTACAATGATTTAAATAAATTAAGGTTGGGAGATAAACTGGAGATTTATTTGAAATTAAATTTATTTAAGAAATGTGAAATTTATTAAATTGAAAATTTTAAAAGGCATAATTATTATAACTTGATTTTAGGGTCAAGGTGAATTAAATGAGTATTTGAAGTATAAATGAATTGAAGGAAATATTAATTTATTTGTAATTTAAGTTTATTTAAATGATAATGGATTTATTATGTAAATATTTCAAAACTAAATTATAGAAAATTTATTTGTTGAACCGAAATTATCAAATTTAGTTTTGAAATTTTGGAATATTTAAAGCCTTGAAATATATCGAAATTGAAATGTTCAAAGTTATGAATTTCAAAGTATTATGTTTTAAAAGTGTTATAATTTCAAATGTTTGGTTTCCAAGTGTATAAATTTGAAAGTGCTATGATTTTGAAAAAGGGATGTATTTGAAAAAAATTATATTATATTGTTTGGGTCTTTATAAAAATGATATCATATTGATTTGGGTTTTAAACGGAAATGATATCGTATTTGTATGGTTTGAAATGGATATTATATTCTGGTTTTGAAGTATAATTATTTTGAAATGACCGCGGTGTTATAATAATGTTTGGTTGTTAAAGAGACCGGGATCGGAAGTTGTCGTACTCTCTGCCAAATACGAAAACCACTTTAACAACCGTGTATGCGGTGGAGATTTCAGAATGAAGTAGGATGGTGGCAGCATTTCCTTTGAGGTATACACATAGACCCGACTCCAATGAGTTTGCATAAGGTGGCTAAAACAGGAGCAATCGACGGGCTAAGAAGGTAGCATCTTTTATCGGACACACTCCTTCGATACCATTCTATTACTTTGTGATATATTTGGGCCCTTTTGATTTTTTGGGTGTGGCTTGAGGTGGGCGGTAATAGCTGCTACGCGTTACCACCGATTCGGAAGCGTAATTGGTATATCTACCCTGGCATTGCCTTGTTGTGCCGTGTCACCTATCCTAGCGTGTCTTGTATGAGTTTGGTTTTCTCCCGTATCCCATATGGTATCCTCTGGCGGCTTCCCTATCAGGAGGGACCATGATACTGGATGGACTACTAGGACTATTACGTATTAAGGGGAATATTGGGTCACTCCTCAATGCTATTTAAAAGTAAGTTTATTTTACTATTGACATTATTATAATACGTATATTACTACATAGTAGATAGTTTAACGGATCCTTAGGAGATGTGAATCTTGAGCATCTCTTAAGTTACCGCACACACGTTAGACACTGGATAGGAGATGTCAAATCCCGTAAACATCTCTGACGCCGTTCCACTCATATTTATTTACAATTGATTTAACTTACATAAGATCTTTTAGTTCTGACTTGAGTGTTTTGTCTTTTCAATTTGCTCGGATCAGTCTGAGCATTTCAGGATTCGAAGACTTTATCTCTGGAGGACGAAGACGAAGATTTGTATTACTATTATTTATTATATTCCACTGCATCACATTGTTCTGCTGCATTGTTATTGATTATTCTCTGGTATGTGTAACTCTGATATGTATTGTATTAGTATAATCAAATGTTTTTGTAAAACAGCTTCGTGAACTGTTTATTTGATTATTATATTTTATTGTTCCCTGCAAGATTCTATGTTATTTTATTTCTTTCCATGCTCTTTCATATTTACCCCATAACAATCCGCCCTTCTGTATGGTTTACGTCTGACGTGTGTTATTTATCGTCGATTTAAAGCATACAAAAAGGCGGGATGTTACAAAACATTAAATTGTAAGTTTATAAGTGTTATTAAACGTAGCTTATGTTTTATGAAAATATAAGAAAAATTTGATTTAATGAAAAGAAGAACGTTTATATCAAATAAAATGAATGTTTCATTTGTGAATGTAGAATTAATTTCATTAGAGTAAAGAATAGAATGATTTGTTAAAAAAAGAAATATATATTTATTTGAACGATGTTTTAGCATACAGATTGATTACAAGAATAGGAATATAATTTAAGTTATTTATTACCGTAGTGCAAAAAAACAAATTTATAAACATGTTTAAATGACTTAAGGAAACAATTGTCCTATTTCTTAACCATTTTGATTTATCTATTTTAAATTTAACTTTGTTATTAATTGCAATTAATGTAATGGAAATATTTCGATTAAAAGGAAAGAAAACGTTGATTGCAATTAATAGATTTAATATAAAAATGCAAGTTCTGTGTTAAACAGAAACGGTGCATTAATGGAAATAAAAGAATTGAACGTTTTCATTTTTAAGGTAAGTATAATTTTATTAATTGTGCATAGGTAAAAATTTATATGTGTACAAATTGAGTATTATTTGAGTGAATGAAATTAATTTGGTAACGTTTCAAAAAAAATTGAATTTCAAAATGTGTTTGTGGTCCCTTCATTTATTTTTTATTTATTTATTACATGTACGTTTTAAAATAGTTACCTCATTATTAAAACTTGGTCCATTCATTTCTCCTTCGTTTAATACCTAAACCTGATGTAACAACTCGTATATTTGTATCATTTAAATTGACGATATTCCATACATATCAACTTAGATAATAAAAAACACGAATTATAAATGGAGTATATATGTATAAATGAGAATCATCACAGAATCACAGAAATATAACATCACAGAATAGTGCAGCGGAAATACAACATAGTCATAAGAGTAGTTCATGAAGCTACCCATAAATACAACAATGTCTCAAATAAAAAGAAGTAGAAAAACGTAGAAGTCTAATAGTCCAAATAGAAAGAGAAATACTGATAAGATAAAGATAATGATAGTCTTCGGTCTTCAGCTCCAAGTAGAACAGCAACAGCAATCCTCAGTCTGATCCGAGCATAAGCATAAACAAACACTCGAATCAGGACATATATTCTTATACAGGTAATATGGTTCAAATTCAAATAATAATAACTCAAAGATGAATGAAATAACATCTCAGGATCCGTTAAACTATTTGTACGTAGTAATGTACGGTAAATAGATAATGTCTAATAGTAAAGTAAATATCAAAATAGTGTTAAGGCGTTACCATTGTCCCCCTTAACACATTTCATATAGCATTATAGACTATACAGCACTGTAAACTCCACCGTAAACTAGTGGGATACCAGGGAGTACTCCATAGGTATAATACAATACAAATTCGTAGTGGTCGCGTATATGGGAATACAAGTATGACAAGGCACATGAGGCAATACCCAAGGTAGTGAAACTACCATTTGCCTGATCCGGACTAGTGAGAACGCATCGCCGCAACGATCGCAACATCGCAAAACGACGCTCCAAATTCAAGGGTGCGCACTATTCAATAACAAGTAATGAGTAGTTTACGAAGAAGTGTGTTCGCTCGAGGTAGCTAACCCCATTTGGCCCGGCACGGCTCCTGTTTTAGTCATTTCCAATTTGACACAAGTGTCAAGGCTATCCATTATCGTTCTCTTTCTTCAGTCATTGTGTACATCATTCCAACCACTTTATTCTGGATCGCACTCCGCGCATAGTTATAAAAGTGGTTTTCGGTTTAAACAGTGAGTATGTCCCTAACCGATTCCGGTCTCTTTAATAACCTTCGAAATTATTTTACCGATTGGTCGATTAAATAATTTCAAAATCCAATCAAAATCAATTTCAATTAGAATTTGAAATTCAAGATTTCATTTGTCTTTCAAAACAATTTCCAGAATTTACGTTTCATAACTTCCAAATTTCATTTTAAATTTCTATAATTTCATTTCAAAATTGATTTTTAACAATTCAAATATACATTTAATTTCATATATAAGTTTCATTCCATAATTATATAAGATAAACTTAAATTAACGTTCAAATCGATTTAAGCTCATTTATCGATTTCATTCAATACTCGTTAAACTAATTTATCATTGAAACTACTTCAATTAAATTTCCAATTCATTAAATTAATTATTTAAGTTCAACTTCATTATATCAAAGCTTATAAATTTAATTTCAATTAAAATTTTCAAATTCAATTCTTTAAATTTCAAGTCTTTCATTTGTTTCGATAAATGCATTTTTATTTCTTGTTAAAGAAATTCAATTTCATTTATTATTTAATCACTTAGTTACAATTTCAAAACTCAATTAATAAAGAAACTTAGTTTCACTTATTCCAGAGGTTCAATTTCACTTAATAAAGAATTCAATTTACATTAATTTTCTTTCTTTAAACAATTCAATCCCATTGAATTATCAATAATTTCAATTTCTTAATTTTTACTAATTTCAAAACTTAATTATTAATAATTTCAAAACTTAATTATTAATGATTTCAAAACTTAATTATTAATAATTTCAAACTTAATTATTAATAATTTCAAATTAATTAATAATATTCCAAATTAATTGTTACTAATTTCAAAACTTAATTATTAATAATTTCAAAAATTAATTATTAATAATTCAAAACTTAATTGTTAATAATTTCAAAACTTAATTATTAATCAATTAAATTTTAAACAATGTTCTTTTGTTAATTACTACGTAAATATTTGGTTAAAATTTCACATATTCACATTTCCTTTCATTCAAATTTAAATTCAAATTTTATTTCAAAACCTTATTATTCTTCAAATAAAAAATTTATTTTATTTAAATCAATTTATTGACTAATTGGGTTTAATTTAATTTTCTATCCTAGGTCAAGTTACTTGGGTATTTATCATTTCGACCCGATTCCATTTCTATTTAAAAATCAAAACATAACAAAGGGAACTTGCAGTGTGATAACTGGGATGGTGTCAAAGTAAATAAAAAAGCAATAGCAACCATACATAACAATTCAATAATCCCGAAATAATCGTATTAATTTACATTTGTTATTTATACCAATTAATATAATTATTTCTAGAATCTACACTATCAATTCAAGCAGATTAAAGATTATTCCACTAATTATTTATACGGTTTTTCACTTGTCATTCAATTCGATTTTACACTACAACCATTTATCCAATATACATCCAATGGTTCAAAGTATAATTATCACTATCCTATATGTCAATTAATTTAACAATTTAAGGGGTCATATTTAACTAATTAAATTCAACATATAAATCAGTTTTAAAATTGTTAACTATCCTATATCAATTTCAATTATTACTTTAACAATAACAAATAGCATACAATTTGAACATCACATAGCAAATATTCCTCAACCAAACTTGTATAAGAATATAAGTCGTGAAAATTTATTTCACCTTTCGTGGATAAAGAAATTGACAGCGAAGCAAAGAAGCACGAATGGAGTCGGTATGACACGAACAAACGGACACTGTAAATATCGACAAAAAAGAGACGATATTAATTCAATGAACGTCATATATAATTTATAAATTATATAGATGTGCTTACCGATGATGGAGAAAAAAACAAAAGCTGAAGATCGATGCTGCTGCAAAAAGCTTAGCCGGTTGCTTCTGCACACAACGAGAAAAGAAAAGTTGGTTACTATTTTGGCAACCAAAATAGATATTTGCGTAAATACTTTTCTGCAATATCTAAAAGCTATTTGCTAATCTCCATTTCTTTTTTTTATATAGCCAAGACTTCGCACTGCATTTCCCACGTGTATACCCGTTTGTATAAACGCATGCACCCATACGCACTTAACACTTCACACCATACATTCACGCAACATTCTCCCTACAGAACAATGCAACACCTCAGAGCCATTTACTCCTTTCCCTTCTCCTTCAACATGTTGCCCCACAAACACGTAACTTACTTCATTTTGTTTTTTTATTATATCAACCGAGACTCAACACAAAAAAACTTACTGCAGATGCACGCAAAATTCTTCAAACCACTCACCGAGACTCGAAAAAAACACTCTTCACCACACATGCGCGTATATACTCACGGCACGTACCTACCCACCAACTAACACGCACACGACACTCACGGCACACAACACCATACGTACACGATTTTAACCCACACTACATACACACGATACATGCATGCACACGGAACTGGAGGATGTTTTGGCCAGAAAGACATGTCGCGCCTCTGTGCATGGTGGAGGAAGGTTGGTTTGGCAGTGGGTCGAGTACTTGGCCGAAAGACGTCAGAGGTAGGCGAAGTGGAGTAGAATTCGGTGTGCAAATTCTTTAGTTTCGGCCGGTGGTGGCGGCAATGGATGGTCCGGCGTGAGGTGAAGAGAGTTGGGTTGTTTTCGGCCTTGGTGGATGAAGAGGGAGAATAAGTGAGGGGTGCTGAGTTTATTTCGGCCAAGCTTTGTTTTTTTTCCTTTTGTTTTCGGCCATATTTAATTTACTTACAAAAAGAAATAAGAAGAAGAAGAAGAAGAAAGGAGGAGAGGCTGAGGAGAGAGTTTTTTTTACCTGAAGAGATGCGGATTTGTGAATAGTGAAATGAACAAAGTGAAGTGTCTTATTTTACCTTTAAACTTTGGTACAGTAAATTATTTTTGAACTCCCCAAACGTCACACACGTTCCCAAATTTCTCACCGAATTTCCAAACGTCCATAACTATTCCCAAGCCAACCACTAGCTCCCAACTACCACCATAAATGCATCGGCTTAATTTTTATTTTTTCAAATTTTAAATGTATACAAGCTAAAGAATTTGGGGCTAAAATTAGTTTAACTGGTCCGTCCGGAACGGTTAAATTAATGCGACTGTTTTTACGTCGGACACCGATTAGCACGAATAAATATACCATTTTGATCAGTGCAACGGTGCGCTTCCAACGGTATACAGATAATTGTGATATGACAGTTTTATAAAATTTCGATTTTACGCCGCTTAAATTGTTCATTTTGCAAAACAATTTAAACGGAATAGGCGATGATAGTTTTTGTCGAAACGAAATACATCATCTTGATCAGAATAATTTTTACAACATAACTGTGTAAAAATATTTGGATTTGAAAGACAAATTTTACGCAGCTTTTTATGAACTGATATACAGTAAAACGCGAACGAAATTTACTGTAATATTTTGCGACGAAACTTTTTTCTATATTCATATCTAACTGGACGCATCTTATAAATAAAATTTGGACGTTAAATTAGATCATTTATAAATTTCAAAATTTATACTAAAACGATGGATTTTAAAATTTTAAATTGAGTCAGAAATTCAGGGTCGTTACACCTGAGCTTTTAGGCTATATTTAATTCTTTCCATCTCATTTTTGGTTCTAAATTTTTTTATTTTCCAATGGTTTGCAAATTTTCTCATTCGTACATACATTTCCTTATGCATTATCAATGCCTAAAGCATTTAAAACTAAACGTGCATTTTGTCCCACCACCTTTATTTTTTTTGTTATTAAATAATCTATAATTTTATTTCTTCATTTGCATTTTAATTCTCCTAGCACCTCATATTCACTTAGTTCGCATCTTTCAATGCTACATTTTAGTGCTGTTCATATTTTACTTTATTTCAATTCCTAGTTTGTTAAAATATACCTTATTAGCTTTTCATTTGTTTTCATCTTCGTTCATTTAGTCATATTTCATTTTCTAATCTCATCTTCTGTAGCTTCAATTTCCAAATAAAAATTCCATCTCATTTTTTTTCTCTCTTCACCTTCCTCCTTCCTTTTTCATTTTTTCTTCCTTAAATCTCAATCTTCTCTTTTTTTCCTTTATTTTTAATATTTTTTGTTTCTTCTTCTTCAAATTTTCTTCTTCTTCTTTTTGAAAGCTTCCTTTTCTTTTTCAATTCTTCATCTTCTTTAAATTTTCTCCTTCTTTTCCAAACATTCTTCTTTTTTCTAAATCTTTTTATTTAGAGCAGATCTATAACAACTTCTCTATCTCTTCCAAAACATTCGAAAAAAGATTAAGATAGAAGGAAACAAATCAAAAGGAGGAAGTAGTAGCGGATCCAAATCCGACTAGAAAAGGGAAATCCAGAAGGTGAGTGTTTAAACTCACACATGAAATACTAAAATTTTATTGCAAGTTAAACCAGGTCATATAGTGATAAATTTTTGATTGTTGGTTTGGAATTTTTATTGATATATAATTTGAATAGCTAAATTCCAATATGTGATGACTATTAACTACTGTGACATGTTATTGGATTGGTTGATTTGTTGAATTTATTGATTTGAATGTTGATTGTATGTTGTGACGGATGCTATTGTGATTGAATGTGTATTTGTTCATTTATTTGACATATCCTTGTTATCACCCTATAGTTTATTGTAATTATATAAATTTTCATATTGATTATTTGAACAATGAATAAAGATATAAAACCCATGAATTTCAAGTATTTACATCATAGGAAAAATAGTATGTTTAGATTTACTATTTGAACCATAAAAATGATTTTGAGAAGTAAACCGTCGTTACCTTATCTGAAAGTTTACAAAATTAAATTTTGAAACATTGGGAAGTTTCCATAAAATAGAATATTGAAACTTTGGAACATTTTTATAAATCAAATCTCTTGAACTATGAAATTTAACTGAAAATTGTTCTGTAAATTTGTAATTTACTAGAACGGAACTATTGTGAAATCCATTTTATTTTGAATATGGAAACAATAACATTTCAAGAAATTTGAACCTTCAAAAATGTAGTTATCTGCATTCCTTATTACATCTACTTTTGATTTAATTTGCATAAGAATTTTAGTTCAGACTCGTGTAACGACCCAAATTTTTCGACGCCCGAAAGTCGACATCCAAACGTCCACTGTATCGAATGCCGCACATTCGAATGCTGGAAAACCAAATTGTTAGGGTTTAAGAAAAAGAAGATAGAAGAAGAAAATAAAACAATAAAAGAATCTCACATATCGCAGCGGAACAAATATAATAGATAAATGAATATCTTTAAAACAAAGAACTATATCAGTTATTACATTACATCACATTACATTATCAGAATGTTACAACAACAACACAGCGAAAAAGAATATAACTTTTACTAATGATACGCTTCACCATCCAGCTTGCTCCTGATCTCCACAACATCTCTTTTCTGACTACGCTCCAAAATAATGATAATCTGACTCTAGGCTGTCCGTGTGGAAAATTATGGGCACCCAGAGTTTAGAAAGGGAACAATAAACTCTAGGTCAATCATGGGAGTGGTGTGAGATCTTAAAAACAGTAATTTCCACAAAGAAAGGAAAAGAAATCAGCTATGCTTTTTGGAAAATGAAACTACCATAAGGCCTCCCGGCACACACACAATGCAATCACAGACTTGGGAGAGATTTCTCCTTATGATAGTCAAACATGCTTGATACGCAAAATCCTTATTAATATTATCATTAGTGCATAGTGTAGAAAACATTTCGAAAGTATAATATTAATCTTAGCCAGCATAGGTACCAATATATTATGCCTGCTATAGCTACCTCCTGAGGAGGCAGGTTATACAATTGCAATCGTAAAGGGCTCGTATTATTTCTTTGGATTTCCAAGAAATAGTCTGGCTAAGGAACTTCCTATTGCCATATGGGCACGCCTCTGGAGGGCCGCCCCAAGAACCTAACCGGATCTCTGCCAACACAAGGCCGGGTTACCTTTGCAACTAGGTAACTGCTGCACGAGTATGCCATCTCTCGGTCGTTTGTGACCTTCATCCGAGGATCCTCAACCACAAAGCAACAACCATAAAGTATAATAAATTTGCAGCATCAACATAGGTAAAATACCTGGGCTCCATACCATGATACTACCCTTTTCCAGAAGGAAATGACATACCCTCAAGAGGCGCTACCCCCAAATAACCTTGCCGCATCCTTCCTGTTTTGACCATATCCGGGTTGTAAGGTTCGACGAGGTCTCATCCACAAAGCAACACTTTTCACAAAGTCATGCTTCGAACAACAAATGATCAACAGCACTCCGTATGACACGTTACCAAATTGGGAATGTATCACTAGTAACCATCAACTACATAACCTCTGAGCTCGTACGTCTCAGAGAAGGGTGTTAAGCTAAGACAATAAATTCTCCGCCACCAACAGAAATGTATTTAATAGAAACCAGCTTTACATCTCAAAGTGTAACGTCAGACACACATCCATACCAGTCCGTTCCGGGATCGAACGGAACCGAAGGCACTTCTAAAGAAGCCATTGCAAATCCGGGTAGTCACTAATCATGGCGTAATACCCATCACAAAGTGTAATAAAATCTCTATACCGGAGCAATCCGGTGCAGTGACATTCGACGGGTAATCCTTTCGTTTTCGAAAATACCCGGTCTTCAACAACATCTTCAAATGCAAACCTATTTCGTCGTATGATTATTCAGAATGGTTTTATAACACAAAGTCCTCTCTTGGCTAATCCGAATAATGAGCTGTGTTCAATCAGATTTCAAACAAATCACAACAAATTTCCACTTTGATCTTTTAAATAAAAGATCTGTCACTATCACAAAGGTTCGATGTGGTTTTCGAATATCCATTTGGAATTCGACCCACAATCGCGTTGAAATTTAAATGACATTAAAAAGGCTAATATTGATAGTCGGTTATTTAACTATCAATCTTCATTCACTACCATCACTGGATTTCAAATAATTTTCCCAAATCATTTATTTCCAAAATATCTTCGCAAGATATACTTTTATCACTTTAATATTTTGAAAACAAATTTCAAATCACTATTCACATTTCAATCCTTTGGAAACAAATTTTCAAACATTTTCCTTACGCGGAATATATTTTCAAATATTTATTCATTTCTACTGAAAATCTGTCGAATTCAAATAGTTTAAAATAATATAAAATACTTATCCAAAATATACTTGGAAACATTTAAAATAAAACTATTTTAAAATACTTGCTTAAATATTAGTTATGAAAAAAATATTATACTAGTATCGCATATAAAAATTCAAGTACCAAACAAATTTTAAAATAAAATTAGTAGATAGGATATAACTATTTAAATATTCAATTTCTAAAACAAATATCAATTTAAAACTTTAAATAATCACTTCTATAATAGTTTAAATTATATTTTTACTTTAAATATTTCCAAAATAACCTAAGTAAATAATTTTTTTCCAAACATTCTATCCTTAAAACCATCTTTACAACTTCAATCTATATTTATAAGCTATATTGAAAACATTCTCGACTTTCAGGGAAAGTACACATTCTATTCTAAAATGGTTCGTTCAAATCAATTTATAAATCTTTCTGGATTTATTTTAAATTTACGTCCCAAATCTATAAATTCCTTTCCACACTTTTAAAAATAAACAATATTTATTTAAAACAAATTTCCCTTTCTTTTATAAAATTCCCATTTGGATTTAAATTTTTAAATATCCACTAATTTACGATTTTCAAATCGATTCCCAAGTATTTACTTTCAATACCGAATCAATTTTTCAAATTTATTTCCAAATTTATTTCAATTACCAAATCCAATTCCAAATTGGTTTCTAAATTTATTTCAATCGACAAATCAAATTTTATATCAATTTGCCAAAGGTTTATTTTTAAACAACAAATTAATTTTCAAATTGATTCCTAAAATCTTTTCAAACACTAAATTGAACTCCAAATTTAATTTCTAAAATTTATTCCCTTTATCTTTACCAAACTATTTAAAATCCATATTTTAAATAAATTCCCTAACCTTTGAATAATATTACCCGAAATCCAGTTATTAAGCTTTTTTCCCATGTTTTGGAATTTTTATTTAGTAGGATTCAAAAATACTTTATCCTTCTAAAATTCCTTCTTTTAAATTTGTCCAATTCTCAAAATTAAATTTTACTATAAATTTTTGAACTTGAATTTTAAAAATCCAATATCATCTTTTTCTGGTATCCTACGATAGCAAAAATATATTCGGCTAAATTTTAGCCTTCAATGATTTCAATCACAATATAATTACACAAAGATTATCAACACACAACATATGAAACAAATTCAATGTTTGAGAAATCCAGTTGGATCCCTCCAACCTGTTTCCCTGCATTCATAGACATTAGCACAACAATTAAGTACCAATTCCGCTTCGAGGTGGAATATGGCGGTATATGGGATTTATAAAATATCATCCGCTATTATGCGGCGCATAGGTCTCATCCGCAATATAATGTGGGAAATCAACAACTCCAAATACATATATAATACCAATTCCACTTCGAGGTGGAATATCACAGTATATGAGTGTAATATAATATCATCCGCTATTATGCGTCGCATAGGGTCTAAACTAATATAACTGATTATTAATCAATCATCCAAGCACAATCAATTTTAAATCCAACTATTCAAAATTTAAATCAGAAAAATATTTGACTGCGTGAGAAGATCTCACCTTTTGCTTACGCGTGCAACCATTTTCCAATCCAGACTTGTTTTCTCCATTTTAGACCTTACCATAAAAGGCGAACCGAGGCCATTGCTTCACGTCTTGCCACGCTCGAACTTGAGCGTCCCCAAATCAAGCGCGTGCCCCTGCCACCATCGCTTGCCTCGCCAAAAACTGCGACCAGATCCCACTGCGCGCGACATCATCATGAACCCAAGAATTGTGTTAACGAATACTGCCATCGATTCGAGCTCAAATCCCCTCACAACCATCCACGCGAACCTGAAAACCATAACCCCAATGCAGCACAGCCTCGCTTCTTCCCCTTCGACGCCGCACTCGAGTACAGCGCCTCTTCGATGTCGTCGACTTTGCTACCTCACAGTCGATTTCGACGAGCATCCCGAACCTACCTCACTCGATTACATCGTGCGAATGATCGCGAATAATTTTTCGTGCTCGGACATGGATTTGATTTTAGATCGAACGAATTTAGCTGGATTTGATTGTCGCGGCCATTATTTTGATTTCGAACGAAAGAAGATTTTTTGTTCGATCGGCCCTTTAATTTTGAACCGTAGTTTTCTGTTGATTTGAATTTTAGAGGAAAGATGCTCAGCCATTAAAGGAAGATAGGCTCGAGATATATTTTTTCTTGATTTCGTTTGACTTCATTATGAATGGTAAGGAACAGACGTGATGTTTGAAAAGGAGGTGGCGTGCAAAAGAAGGCTACAGTGATTTGAGGTGAAACGAAAAAGCTCTTATGTGGAATAATTTCAACTGCATTTGACTAATATAAATATTCAATTTAAATTCAAATTCGAGCCGTTCCGATAAATGCAACTTAAAAATATGACCTCCCGTCGAGGTGTGCCGCTAGGCGTTTATATTGTTAAACCTCTATTTCGAATGCAATGGGAAAGGTTTCGAGTCCTAATTCGATCGTATGGAGAAGATAGCTTTTTGAACCCAGCTATAAAATTAAATTTTTGATTTAATTTTCAACGCATTTTCTTATCGTACGGCCAACCGGCAACTCCAAACGTTACGAAAATTGAAATCCGATAATAATACAATATTACGGATCTCATGGAACTGGTTTCGTCGAAATCCGAGATTGTGCCTCGAAATGCTATTTTTAAATATCGATTTAAACAACATAAATTCAAAACTAAACAAAACATTTCCAAATTAAATTCTAAAGCTTCCATTATCTTCAGTATTATCAATATAAATTTTATAAGCCATCAAATTATTTTTAACAAGCTAAAAATTGAAAATTCAAATATTTGCCCATCGTTAATAAATCAAATTCAATAATTTAATTGCCAAATTCATATTTATATTCGAAATTCAAGTTAAACTAACCTCCAAATATTTAAAATCAATTAAATATTCCATTTCAAATGTTAAAAATTTCTGGGTCGTCACATCCTTCCCCCCTTAAAAGAATTTCGTCCCGAAATTTCTAGTTAAGAAGATCGATCCTTAGCCCATTTGCTATCTTTCCAAAATTAAACAGTTTTATCAACTTGCCCAAAACAAATCTTTTTATTGGAGACCCGTTATCATTTCATCTAACTTTCCAAAATCAATAATAGATTCCAAACAACATTGTTTTCTCAATAATTCAAATTTAATTTAAATTCAAATTTCAAATTTTCAAAATTTTATAAAAAAATTCTAACTCCCTAAATTTTCGAAAAATTTCACCAGCGTCTCCTTTGCGGCTAGCTCGGTACAACTACAAAATGGCACAACGGGCCTCCAGATTCAAAAAGAAAACAAAAAGCCAAGTGGCTAGACCAGAAAATCATCAAATTTCATGTAGAAATTTAAATACATACCTTTTATCGAGCAATTCAAATTTATCTTCGAAAATCAAATCCCAATTCCATATGCATTTAAATCATCTGTATGCTACTAAGCAATAATATCAAATTACCATATCCAAAATCGTTTAATCCATTTCCTTACAGAATTTTCAATCATACTCCTTGTACCATTTTTACTTCACTATTGAAGTTATATATCCATTTTCACTCAATTTTGCATTTTTAGTTTCATTTGATTTCAATTTACACTTTCAATTTAATTTGGATTCAATTTACCTTCTGAATATTGAATTATATCAACAATCTTTCATTCACAACTGATTTATATCACTATTTTAATTTAGTTTCATTTACTAGTTCATTACAAATTCCAATTCAATTTATCTCAAACCATTTTTTTTAATTTCCGCCCTTATTACCTTTAGTTCACTTCGAACTAATTTTACAACTCCATTTATTTCACACAATTCAAATTGGTTTCAATATTCAGTTTCATTTCCAGTTTTATTCTTTTGTTCATTCCCAAACACAATCCAATTTCAGTTTACCATTTTGGTTTACAACCACTCATATTTAAACTGGACTTCAAATTCCATATGAATTTAATTTATCTTTTATTTATAAATATTGAATTCAATTCATTTCAAACCATATCAAATTTGTCATTCCTTCAATTAGCTTCACTCACTAATTTTATTTCAATACTTCGCTTTGCTTACAACAAATCAAATTCAATTCCAATTCAATTCTATTTGCTTACAAATTCGAAATGAATTTTAACATTCAATTTCACTTTCATTTACTTGCAATTGGAAATTTATTTATTCATTTACAATTTTAATTTCCACCTTTATAGATTTTATTCCAATTATTTAGTCTATAAGACTTCTCAAATTCACCTTCATACAAATTAACCCAAATTTTCAATCTCAATTCATTTATTCAATTTTCATTTTTTTAATTCCACTTGAATTAAATTTTCCTTCCAACTTATTTTGTTTCCACATTTACTTTTATCTAATTTCTCTTTAAGTTAGATTTTATTTTAACAACTTTAAGCTTTACAATTTATCAACTTAATGATATTCCATAAATATTTTACATAACATTCCAGAGTCTTTTCAACCTTTCAAAATCATTTTTGAAACTAATTCAAATTATTCTTTTTTTTAATTACCAAAATCAAACCCAGTTTGCAAACAACTTTTATTTAAAATCATTTAGCAGCAATTCCTCTTTTGAAAACCCGAAAATGAACATCGATAAAGCTACAGTCATCACTAAGTTATTTCCCAACGACCGAAAAGAGTTTAGAGCTTTTATCCCTTCAAAACATTTTCCAAACCTTTGAAAATCATTTCCAAACTTACAAGGAATTTAATCTTTCCCAAATCTCAAAATTTATATCCTTTCAAATTCTTTTAAACATTCCTTTGGAATTTTATTATAAATCACATTTACATTTACAATTCCCATTTGTATACAAATTTTATTTCTAAGCTTTAAGTTATGATTTCAATATCTTAATCACTTTCTAATCAAACAATCAACCATATACTATAATAATTTATGAAAAATCATTCCTTTTATATAAGAAAATAATTTAGGTAACATTATTTCATCTACCATATTTTAAAACAATATCGTGGTGAATTGTTCTGTATAAGTGTTTAGAGATTCCTATCGATAGAGTTGTACGGACTATACCGACCAGAATCCATATACCACTCAGCAAACCAATCATCACAATATAAAATAATTTTAAATTCACTAACAAATATGCACTCATATCTATTATTACACTCAAACTCATTCTAGAGTACTCCGACTCTATCTCTAATGAGTGATCTCCAATAGAGCCAAGGTTGTCGCTTAACCAAATGCTTTGATACCACATTGTAAGGACCTAAATTTTTCGATGCCCGAAAGTCGACATCGATATGTCCACTGTATCCAATGCCGCACAGTCGAATGCCAGAAAACCAAATCGTTAGGGTTTAAGAAGAAGAATAGAAGAAGAAAATAAAACAATAACAGAATCTCACATATCGCAGCGGAACAAATATAATAGATAAATGAATATCTTTAAAACAAAGAATTATATCGGTTATTACATTACATCACATTACATTATTAGAGTGTTACAACAACAACACAGCGGAAAAGAATATAACATATACTAGTGATACGCTTGGCCATCCAGCTTGCTCCTGATCTCCACAGCATCTCTTTTCTGACTTCGCTCCAGAATAATGATAACCTAACTCTAGGCTGCCCATGTGGAAAATAATGGGCACCCAGAGCTTAGAAAGGAAACAATAAACTCCAGGTCAGTCATGGGACTGGTGTGAGATCTTAAAAATAGTAATTTCCACAAAGAAAGGAAAAGAAATCCGCTACGCTTTTTGGAAAATGAAACTACCATAAGGCCTCCCGACACACACAATGCAATCACAGACTTGGTGAAGATTTCTCCTTATGATAGTCAAACATGCTTGATACGCAAAATCCTTTTTAATATTATCATTAGTGCATAGTGCGGAAAACATTTCGAAAGTATAATATTAATCTTAGCCATCATAGGTACCAATATATTATGCCTGCTATAGCTACCTCCTGAGGAGGCAGGTTATACAATTAGAATCGTAAAGGGCTCGTATTGTTTCTTTGGATTCTAACAAATGGTCAGGCTAAGGAACTTCCTATTGCCACATGGGTACGCCTCTGGAGGGACATCCCGAGAACCTAACCGGATCTCTGCCAACACAAGGCCGGGTTACCACTGTAACTAGGTAACTACTACACGAGTATGCCATCCCCGGTCATTTGCGACCTATATCCGAGGATCCTCAACCACAAAGCAACAATCACAAAGTATAATAAATTTGCAGCATCAACATAGGTAAAATATCTGGGCTCCATACCATGATACTACCCTTTTCCATAAGGAAATGACATACCCTCAAGGGGCGCTACCCTCAAATAACCTTGCTTCATCCTTCCTGTTTTGACCATTTTCGGGTTGTGAGGTCCGACGAGGTATCGTCCACAAAGCAACACTTTTCACAAAGTCATGCTTCGACCAACAAATGAAAAGCAGCAATTCGTATGCCACGTTACCAAAATGGGAATGTGTCACTATTTACCATCAACTACATAACGTCTGAGCTCGTATGTCTCAAAGAAGGGTGTTAAGTTCTCCGCCACCAACAGAAATGTATTTGATAGAAACCAGCTTTATATCTCAAAGTGTAACATCAGACACACATCCATACCAGTCCATTCCGGGATCGAAAGGAACCGAAGGCTATTCTAAAGAAGCCCTTGCAAATCCGGATATTCACTAATCACGTCCGGAATCCCCATCAAAAAGTGTGTTAAAATATCTATACTGGAGCAACCCGGTGCAGAGACATTCGACAGGTAATCCTTTCGTTTTCGAAAATACCCGGTCTTCAACACCATCTTCAAATGCAATCCCATTTCGTCATATCATTATTCGGAATGGGTTTATGACACAAAGTCCTCTCCCGTCTAATCTGAATAATGAGCGCTTATTTTTTTTAAAATAAGTGTTCAATCAGATTTCAAACAAATCACAATAAAGTTCCACTTTGATCATTTAAATAAAAGATCCATCACTATCATAAAGGTCCGATGTGGTTTTCGAATATCCATTTGGAATCCGACCGATGGTCGCATCGAAATTCAAATGACAATAAAAAGGCCAATATTGATAGTCGTTTATTTAACTATCAATCATCATTCACACCCATCACTGGATTTCAAATAATTTTCCCAAATCATTTATTTCCAAAATATCTTCGCAAGATATAATTTTATCGTTTTAATATTTTGAAAACAAATTTCAAATCACTATTCACATTTCAATCCTTTGGAAACAAATTTTCAAAGCATTTTCCCTACGCGGAATATATTTCCAAATATTTATTCATTTCTACTAAAAATTTACCGAATTCAAATATTTTAAAATAATATAAATACTTATCCAAAATATACTTGGAAACATTTAAAATAAAACTATTTTAAAATACTTGTTTAAATATTAGTTATGAAAAAAATATTATACTAATATCGCATATGAAAACTCAAGTCCAAAACAAATTTTAAAATAAAATTAGTAGATAGGATATAACTATTTAAATATTCAATTTCTAAAACAAATATCAATTTAAAACTTTAAATAATCACTTCTATAATAGTTTAAATTATATTTTTACTTTAAATATTTTCAAAATAACCTAAGTAAATAAAAAAAATTCAAACATCTGCCTTTAAAACCATCTTTACAACTTCAATCTATATTTTTAAACTATATTGAAAACATTATCGACTTTCAGGGAAAGTACACATTCCATTCTAAAATGGTTCATTCAAATCAATTTATAAATCTTTCTGGATTTTTTTCAAATTTACGACCCAAATCTGTAAATTCCTTTCAACGCTTTTAAAATTAAACAATATTTATTTAAAACAAATTTCCCTTTCTTTTATAAAATTCCCATTTTGGATGTAAATTTTTGAAAATCCACTAATTTACGATTTTCAAATCGATTCCCAAGTATTTACTTTCAATACCAAATCAATTTTTTAAATTGATTTCCAAATTTATTTCAATTACCAAATCCAATTCCAATTACAAATTGGTTTCTAAATTTATTTCAATCGACAAATCAATTTTCATATCAATTTGCCAAAGATTTATTTTTAAACACCAAATTATTTTTCAAATTGATTCCTAAAATCTTTTCAAACACTAAATTGAATTCCAGATATAATTTCTTAAATTTATTCCCATTATCTTTACCAAACTATTTAAAATCCATATTTTAAATAAATTCCCCAACCTTTGAATCATATTACCCGAAATCCATTTATTAAGCCTTTCTTCCATGTATTGGAATTTTTATTCAGTAGGATTCAAAAATAAAACTTTATCCTTTTAAAATTCTTTCTTTTAAATTTGTCCAATTCTGAAAATAAATTTTACTATAAATTTTTCAACTTGAATTTTAAAAATCCTATTTTATCTTTTTCTGGCATCCTACGACACCAAATATATATTCGGCTAAATTTTAGCCTTCAATGATTTCAATCACAATATAATTACACAAAGATTATCAACACACAACATATGAAACAAATTCAATATTTGAGGAATCCAGTTGGATCTCTCCAACCTGTTTCCGTGCATCCACCGACATTAGCACAACAATTAAATACCAATTCCACTTCGAGGTGGAATATCGCGGTATATGGGATTTATAAAATATCATCCACTATATATTGCGGGAAATCAATAACTCCAAATACATAAATAATACCAATTCCACTTCAAGGTGGAATATCGCGGTATATGGGTTTAATATAATATCATTCGCTATTATGCGACGCATAGGGTACAAACTAATATAACTGATTATAAATCAATCATCCAAGCACAATCAATTTTACCAACTATTCAAAATTTAAATCAGAAAAATACTTGATTGAGTTAGAAGATCTCACCTTTTGCTTACGCATGCAACCATTTTCCAATCCGAACTTGTTTTCTCCATTTTAGACCTTACTGTAAAAGGCGAACCCAGTCCATTGCTTCACGTCTTGCCATGATCGAACTTGAGCGTCCCAAATCGAGCGCGCACCCTTGCCACCATCGCTTGCCCCGCCAAAAACTGTGACCAGATCCTACTGCGCGCGCGACATCATAGTGAACCCAAGAACTGTGTTCACTAATACTGCCATTGATTCGTGCTCAAATCACCTCACAACCATCCATGCGAGCCTGAAAACCCTAACCCCAATGCAGAACAGCCTCGCTTCTTACCCCTCGACGCCGCGCTCGAGTACAGCGCCTCTTTGATATCGTCGACTTTGCTACCTCTTAGTCGATTTCGACGAGCATCCCGAACCTACCTCACTCGATTACATCGCGCGAATGATCGCGAATAATTTTTGGTGTTCAGCCATGGATTTGATTTTAAATCGAACGACTTTAGCTGGATGTGAATGCCGCGGCCATTATTTTGATTTTGAACGAAAGAAGATTTTTTGTTCGATCGGCCCTTTAATTTTGAACTGTAGTTTTCTATTGATTTGAATTTTAGAGGAAAGATGCTCGGCCATTAAAGGAAGATAGGCTCGAGATATATTTTTTCTTGATTTCGTTCGACTTCATTCTAAATGGTAAGGAACAGACGTGATGTTTGAAAAGGAGGTGGCGTGCAAAAGAAGGTTGCTGTGATTTGAGGTGAAATGAAAAAGCTCTGATGTGAAATAATTTCAACTACAGTTGACTAATATAAATATTCAATTTAAATTCCAATTCGAGCCATTCTGATAAATGCAACTTAAAAATTTGACCTCCTATTGAGGTGTGCCACTAGGCATTTATAATGTTAAACCTCTATTCCGAACGCAATGAGAAAGGTTTCGAGTCCTAATTCGATCGTATGGAGAAGATAGCATTTTGAACCCAACTATTAAATTAAATTTTCGATTTAATTTTCATTGCGTTTGCTTACCGTACGGCCAAACAGCAACACCAAACATTATGAAAATTGAAATTGGATAATAATACAATATTGCAGATCCCATGGAAATGGTTTCGTCGAAATCCGAGGCCGTGCCTCGAAATGCTATTTTTAAATATTGATTTTAACGATATGAATTCAAAATATTTTCAAATTAAATTCTGAAGCTTCCATTATCTTTAGTATTATCAACATAAATTTTCTAAGCCATCAAATTATTTTTAACAAGCTAAAAATTGAAAATTCAAATTTTTACCCATCATTAATAAATCAAATTCAATAATTTAATTGCCAAATTCATATTTATATTCGAAATTCAAGTTAAAATAGCCTCCAAATATTTAAAATTAATTAAATATTCCATTTCAAATGTTAAAAAATTTCCGGGCCATCATAACTCGAGTGTATTATTTTCCTTTACGCTCGGGTCAGCCACAGTTTTTCAGCATTGAAGACTATTTTCTAGTGGACGAAGAGGAAGAGTCAATATATTATTACTATTTATTATTCCACTGCATTATGTGTTCCGTTGCATTATTTATTTATTTATGATATATGTATAACTCTGATTTGAATTTGTAAATATGTAATCAAATGTTATTTGTAAAACAGCTTCATGAACTATTTATTTGATTATTATATTTTGTCGTTCCGTTGCGAGATTCTGTATTTTGTTTTTATTTCCTTTTTCTTTTTTTTTGTTTTTTCTTTTCTTTTCCTTTTTTTACTTATTTACCCAATTTACAATCCTTCCTTTTGAATGGTTTGATTCTGATATGTGCGGTTTATTGTCAATTTGAATCATCCAAAGGGTGGGTCGTTACAGTCGGTATCAGAGCTTTGGTTTAGACATACCTTAGCCTGTTGGGGTTAACTCATTGGGGATAGGGTAGTAATACCCTAGAATGAGTTGTCTAAGTGTATATACGAGTGCGCATATTGGTTAGTGTTATAAAAATGTTTTGTATAAATTTTGAAATGAAATTATTTTTCCTAATATATGATATATACAAAGGAATAATATTTTATGAATAATATAGTTATTTGTAATATGTTTGATTTATGAAATGGTAATATTTAATTATTATCATTTTTGTTGAGTTGTTGTATTTTATCAAGTTATAAACATTGGTTAATTATTGTTGATTGAATTAATGGACTAAACACTAGTTTAATAATGTTGTATTAAAGAGAATAAAATGAATAATTTGGATATTTTTTATGAAATTGAAATATTGTTGTGAAGTTTGTTGTTTGTTGACATGTAGTTTCGATTATTGAAAAAATGGAATATTTGGATATTATGGATAATCGAAACCTTTTGAATTAATACATGAGTGAAACTTGATAATTGGGTTGAATTATATAGTTGAAATGATAACCATAATTTTAAAGCAAGTAAAACAAGGTTTAATTTGTTATATCTATGTTTAGTAAACGAATAGAATAGGGGTATACATTCTTAGCATGTAATGTAATAAAATACGTGTGTGAACTTTAAGCCTTGGGATCTTTAAATTGAAATTGTGATTAAGGAAATGTTGTAAATGAGATTAAATTGGAAATATATGTTTATAAACTTAATTAACATTTATGAAACATGTCATAATTAAATTGAAAGGTAAAGGTGAAACTAAATGGAATAAGCAAATATGAATTAAAAGTGAAATGATTTCAAATAAAGCCATGACTTGTAAATTGTTCTGAAATAAGCGGATTTTGCAATAAATGGTTATAAATAAAGTTGTGATAACTTTAAACTCGAACAATGTCTTATAAAAAGGAGTCAAGTTTATTAAATTGGTTATAAACGTAAGAAAATTCCTTATGAAATGATTTCCAAATAAATGTAGTATTAAATGAAAAAAATTACATGTGAAATGAATGTAATATAAATTAAAGGGAAATATAAGCAATATTATGAGAATGGATATATTAATGTTTATATCAAAAGGAGAAATTCTATGAAACAAATATTAAGTATGAAGTTGGTTTGAAAAACTATTGATTTGGAAAGGTACTCAATTTGAAAGCAAAATCATATGTAATCAAAGTCTATATAAGTGTGATTTGATGCTATTGATTTTGGAAAGTATTTGATTTGAAAATGGAATCTTATATATAATGGACTTTATATAAGTATGATATTTGAAATTGATTTGAAAAGATACTATATGATGCGTATTTTCGAAGTAAAGATATGGAAAGCGCCTTCTGCTTGATACCCGCTTTGTGGCTACATTGTGGATTCATTCTATCGATATTATTCTCCCTGATTTTGGTTTTTCAGATGTGATACTCGAGTGTCCTACCATGGCATAACCCATGGTCGTTTTTTGCGTAGCGTAATCTGCAAGGCAGAGATTGCTTAAATGGTGCGGATGTTTCTTGGGAGATCCAGGCGTAACCATTGTTATGTATCCTGCGGTCTACTGGTTTTGTTGTCGTGGCGTAATCCACATGGCAGAGATTGCTTAAAGGGTATGGATGTTTCCTGGGGGATCCAGGCGTAACCATTGTTATGTATCCTGCGGTCCACTGTTTTGGTAATCATGGCGTATTTCGCAAGGCAGTGATTGCTTAAAGGTACGAATGTTTCCTGGGGGATCCAGGCGTAACCATTGTGTATCTATGATCCAAGTGATTTGTTTGGATTGTACTTCCCATATCGATTTTTGAAAGTTTTCAAATATTTTCATTGGGTGTCAAAATTGGTCAACTAAGTACTTGAAGAATTCTAGTTTTGCACCTGATCAACGCATGGCCAAATTCTGCAAGAACGAGGATAAACTTGTTAAGACATCGAGTTGTAAAATTATTTTGATAAAGTATTATACAAAAGATATTTTGGTCATTTTTTTCTCTTTTTTGAATACTTTTAAAATGTTTTAAAATATTATTTATTTCTGTATAGCATGGTTTATTAGTCTTGTAAATATCGTGAGAAATTATTAATTCAATAAAACATATTTAAAGCAAATGATTATTGACTTATTAATAATGTTTGAAAAGTATCTTGAGTTAAAACTAATGAATTTATAAATAATGGATTTAATGGTTTAAATAGCTTCTTTGTAAATATAAGTAATGATGTAAATAATTGTTTTCAAATAGTTTACATATATTTATAAAGATATTATTTGAAATATTTAAATGGTATTTAAAAATGAAGCAAGAAATTTTACAAATGAATTTTTGAAAAATATTAAAGTATTAAAGATGATTTATTTGCAAATGAAGCTTTTAAATGAATATTGCAAGTAAAATTTATTATAAGTTTCTTTGAATGTAGAATTTAAAGATATTATATAAATGGAAAAAAATTGATTTGCAAAGTTTATTTATAGTAATATACTTAGAAAATAAATTTGAATCTCTATTTTGCAAGTATATTTTGGAATATTTAATTGATTTTAAAGTACAAATAGTAAATTTATTGGTTCATTTACTATTTGAATTTTTGTATTAAACAATAATAAATGTTTTTCCTTGATTTGAATATTTATTTTAAACAAGTGTGTAAAATTAATTATAAAGATATGAAATTTTAAAATTTGATTTAGAAAATTAATGTAAGATTTGAGTATTCTATTAGTTTTAGTTTTATAATCTTGAGTTTATACTTATTTTAAAAATAATGAGTCTAATAAATTATCGAATTTAAGGAACTTTATTTAAAAGTTTATTATAATGTTTTGATATAAATTTCTAACATTGTTTTAGGCTTTTGAAAAATCTTTGCATAATGCTATGAGGATGTTTTAAATATATCTTATATTTTACTAAGTGAATGAGGTTAAATTTTTTAACTTAATTTTGGGATATGTTGAAATATTTCTTTTCTCTTCAAAGGAAAATACCAAAAACTTAAAATTTTATTCAATAACTAAATGGAGTTATAAAAATAAGTAGGACAGTAGAAGCCTAAGTAATATATTTTTTGAAATGATTCATTAATGACTTAAATATTTAATGGAAACCAAATTATATGGGTGATTGATCTTTATATAAATAAATGAATGAAAGGTAAATGATGAAAAAAAACCAATCGAATAAACTTAAATAAATTTAAAATTCTTGTTGTTTGGCTGGTAAAGTTGGGAAAGAATACTTCAAGTTGTTGAGGTTGTTTGACTAATATATTAAGTAATTATCTAAGGCTGTTGAGCATAGAGTACACTTGACAGTTTATTCATCACCTTGCATGATTTAAGGTTCCTGAACTAAACAAACAATTGGTTTGGTTACTATGGATGTGTGATGGATTCTTTGGTTGCATAAATGGTTGTATTGTTTGTTTGTATATGTTTTATTTTTAAAATATGACACATATATTGTAATTATTAATATTACTATTGTTTTTCGGACCTCTTTGTACAAAGGAGACTCTGCCGAAATTTTTCAAAAATTTAAGACTTCGAATTTTTTTGTAGAATTTGGTTATTTTTTTATTTTTATTAAACTTAAATATGTAGGTTTAATTGTTTATAAATTGACTGTTTAAATAAAATATAATAAATTTTTGGATTCCTTCTAGTTTCTTTTCGGAGACGAAAAGTTTTGAGTGGGGGAGATTGTAACGACCGACATTTTTAAACATTTAAAAGCAATAAATTGAATAAGATTTTTAAATAAAATTGTTAGGAATAAAAAAATTAAGATTTTATTGATACAAATTAGATTATATTACAAATTATGAGCTTAGTTAGAATTTCTAATAATGGCATATGTTTGCAATAATAGAAGGATTATAGCAAATGTTAGTGTGTATTTTAATAATATTGGTTTGAATGATATTAACAATTGATTGAATGTAAATTTCCAATTGATTGGAATAATAAATGTTAATAAGGAATAATAAATGTTTCTTTATTAAAAAAGAATCATATGTTTATTTATTTAAAATGTTTGGTAGCTAAAAGATTGATTTTAGAGATGATAAACTATTATTTGGTAAGAAATGTATAATACCTATTTGTATCCAATAGTGCATAAATTGTTTAAATCGCTGTTTGATAGGAAATAATTTTTCTTTTTCTCATTACATTTATTTAGTCCATTTTGATATTCACCTTTTTAATCAATTGAAATTAATGTAATTGAATAATTTCAATTAATAAGAGAAAGAACATTAAATTGTAAGTTTATAAGTGTAATTAAACGTAGCTTATGTTTTGTGAAAATATAAGAAAAGTTTGATTTAATGAAAAGTAAAACGTTTATATCAAATAAAATGAATGTTTCATTTGTGAATGTAGATTTAATTTCATTCGAGTAAAGAATAGAATGATTTGCTAAAAAAAAAAATATTTATTTGAACGTTGTTTTAGCATACAGATTGATTACAAGAATAGGAATATAATTTAAGTAAGTTATTTATTACTGTGGTGTAAAACAACAAATTTATAAACTAGTTTAAATGACTTAAGGAAACAATTGGCATATTTCTCATCCATTTTGGTTTATCTATTTTGAAATTTCACTTTGTTATTAATTGCAATTAATATAATGGAAATATTTCGATTAAAAGGAAAGAAAACGTTGATTGCAATTAATAGATTTAATAAAAGAAACACACGTTTTGTGTTAAACCGAAATGGTGCTTTAATGGAAATAAAAGAATTAAACGTTTTCATTTTTAAGGTAAGTATAATTTTATTAATTGTGCGTAGATAAAAATTTATATGTGTATAAATTGAGTATTATTTGAGTGAACGAAACTAATTTGGTTACGCTTCGAAAAAAATTGAATTTCAAAATACGTATGTGGTCCCTTCACTTCTTTTTTATTTATTTATTGCATGTACGTTTTAAAATAGTTACCTCAATATTAAAACTTGGTCCGTTCATTTCTCCTTCGGTTTAATACCAAAGCCTAAGCTTTTAGCCTATATTTAATTCTTTCCATCTCATTTTTTGTTATAAATTTTTTTATTTTCCTATGGTTTGCAAATTTTCTCATTCCTACATACATTTCCTCATGCCTAAAGCACTTAAAACTAAACGTGCATTTTGTCCCTTCACCTTTATTTTCTTATTATTAAATAATCTATAATTTTATTTCTTCGTTTGCATTTTAATTCTCCTAACACCTCATATTCATTTAGTTCGCATCTTTCAATACTACGTTTTAGGGCTGTTCATATTTTACTTTATTTCAATTCCTAGTTTGTTTATCTATACCTTATTAGCTTTTCGTTTGTTTCCATCTTCATTCCTTTAGTCATATTTCATTTTCTAATCTCATCTTCTGTAGCTTCAATTTCGAAATAAAATATCCATTTCGTTTTTTTCCTCTCTTTACCTTCCTCCTTCCTTTTTCATTTTTTCCTTCTTTAAATCTCCTTCTTCTCATTTTTTTGCTTCACTTTTAATCTTTTTTGTTTCTTCTTCTTCAAATATTCATCTTCTTCTTTTTGAAAGCTTCTTTTTTTTCAATTCTTCATATTCTTTAAATTTTCTTCTTCTTTTCCAAACATTCTTCTTTTTTCCAAATCTTTTTCTTCAAATCCAGATCGATAACAACTTCTCTATCTCTTCCAAAACATTATAAAAAAAAGAGTAAGATAGAAGGAAACAAATCAAAAGGAGGAAGTAGTAGCGGATCCAAATCCGACTAGAAAAGGGAAATCCAGAAGATGAGTGTTTAAACTCACTCACGAAATACTAAAATTTAATTGCAAGTTAAACCAGGTCATATAATGATAAATTTTTGATTGTTGGTTTGGAATTTTTATTGATATTTAATTTAAGTAGCTAAATTCTAATATATGATGACTAATAATTACTTTGACATGTTATTCAATTGGTTGATTTGTTGAATTGATTGATCTGAATATTGATTGTATGTTGTGATGAATGCTATTGTGATTGAATGTGTATTTGTTCATTTATTTGATATATCCTTGTTATCATCCTATAGTTTATTGTAATTATATAAATTTTCATACTGATTATTTGCACATAGAATAAAAATATAAAACCCATGAATTTTAAGTATTTACATCAGAGGAAAAATAGTATGTTTATATTTACTATTTGTACCATAAAAATGATTTTTAGAAGTAAACCATCGTTACCTTATTTGAAAGTTTTAAAAAATTAAATTTTGAAACATTGGGAAGTTTCCATAAAATTTAATATTGAAACTTTGGAACATTTTTATAAATCAAATATCTTGAACTATGAAATTTAACTGGGAATTGTTCTGTAAATTGGTAATTTACTAGAATTTATCTATTGTGAAATCCATTTTTTGAATATGGAAACAATAACATTTCCAAAAATTTGAACCTTCAAAAGTGTTGTTATCTGCATTTTTTATTACATCTACTTTTGATTTAATTTGCATAAGAATGATAGTTCTGACTTGAGTGTATTATTTTCCTTTACGTTCAGGTCAGCCTGAGCTTTTCAACATTGAAGACTATTTTCTGGTGGACGAAGATGAAGATTCAGTATATTATTTCTATTTATTATTCCACTACATTTTTTGTTCCACCGCATTATTTGTTTATTTATGATATATGTATAACTCTGATTTGAATTTGTATAAGTGTAATAAAATGTTATTTGTAAAATAGCTTCATGAACTATTTATTTGATTATTATATTTTGTCGTTCCACTGCGAGATTCTGTATTTTTTTCTTTCCTTTTTTTTTGTTTTTTCTTTCCTTTTCCTTTTTTTATTTACCCCATTAACAACCTTCCTTTTGAAGTGTTTGATTCTGACAGTGTGGTTTATTGTCAATTTGAACCATCCAAAAGGGTAGGTTGTTACACACCTGAACCCCTCCACCATTGCCGACCCCTTACCCTTGCCGATAGGTATGCGGAACTCCAACTACCGCGAGTTATATAAACCCTACGTGAACTTTTGACGACGATCCAACCATCACCCAACACAACGAACAACACTGATGCATTACGCTCGATGCTCTCTACAACCCAGCACCCTTCGATATACGATCGGTCGATGTTGAGCAAAGCAAGACGAACGGTCGAGAATGATTCGCCCAATTCTGTCCACATAGAAATCCAAATCGACAAACAAGCTACAGAATTGTCTTACGCTCATCGAGAGCTTTGAAATGGTATATAATTTGTTAGGGTTTGGAGGACTTTGATTTTTGGATTAGGTTTTGAAATTAAATTTGCGATTTAAAAATTAAGGTTTTGCTATTGGATTTGGTTATGCCATTCAGAAGAAGAAGCAGACAACTGAAATGTATGTACAGAAAAATGGAAATAAGAAGTAGCTAGGGTTAAAGGACTATTTATAGGTAGATCAGAAATAGAATGAATGGACAAGATTTGATTGAACGATAAACGACCCGAAAAGCTCGTTTTGCTTCCGGCACGAAAATGGGTAATTCTATATATCAAAACAGATGTTTTGGATAATTTTAAACTCAGTGGAACATGTTTCAAGTCCTAATTCCATTGTATGAAGAAGTTAACTTAAAATCAGCTTATTCCAAATTGATTTCAATTAAATTTATTTCTATGCGTTTCAAGCCCGTACGATCAAACAACAGGTCCGATCGATACGAAACTTGAAATCCTTCAATAATTCACTATTACGGATCTGATGAAACTGGTTTCGTTGAAATCCGAGTTAGTGGCCAAAATGCCTATTTTCATGATAATTAAATAAATTGTTATTAAAATTAATTACGTCACTTTTCAATTCAAATTTAAAAATCTACAATTTCTATCATTTTAGACTATTTAAACATTTACCATAATTTAAAAAAAATTTAGATATTAATTCAAAGTTAATTATTTTACCAATTACAGTGTTTAAATTTCAATTCCACTAAATTCAAAGATTATAAATTTAATTTCAAATAATTCTGTTTAATTTTATTTTCATCTTATTATTCAATCAATTATCATTTTTGGGTATAATTACCATTGGTTTATATTTTATTACACTAAAATTTTCCAATTTCATTTTAATTTCTATTAACGTAATATTTAATTTCATTTAATTGCAACTGGTTTCCAATTTAATTTAATAGACCAAATAAATAGGTAACATATAATAATTGTTTCCACTAACTTTTAATCACACTGATAACTTCATTATTTACAAACAAATATTACAATTTCTTACATAACACTAATTTTATTCAATTTCCATTAATTATATACTAGTTCCTTAATTTATACAGCATCCACATTTATTTACTTATATCCCAATTACAACCAAGTATAACATTTAAATTATTTCAATTGATTAGACTATCGTTAAAATATTTAATAATTAACTTAAATTTACATTATTTCATTTCACTCCAGTTATTATCTTGACTAACACAAATGTAACATTTAATGACATTCAATTGCAATTGATTAAATGAATTGTTAACAAATAACAATTGCCACCATTTCTATGTTTAATCACATTTGTAAGTTTATTATTTACAACAAAAGTTATAGTAACTTGCCATACTAATTCTATCCAATTTCTATTTATTACACATTATTTCATTAATTAATACATTTATTTAAATTATCATTTTCTTCTTTAATTCAACTATTAATTAATACATACATTACTATAATTTATTTACAATCTGTATCCAATTGTAACTTTTAATTATTTCAATTAATTAGAATTGCATTCAAAGCAATTATGAATTACCTTAGACTAATACTATTACCTTTTATTCATTTCATCCAGCATTGTATCACAAAACCTTATTAAATTTACAACTTTTAATTATCGAAAATTACGGGTCATTACAAAGACCTAAACTCTCGGCTACACATGCGGCTCGACCTTTTCACCACATCGTACACCACCCCTTAGAAAATCGACAAACCTAGAAACCACTACTGCATCCACGTGCCCATCGCGCTTTCGAACGCGACCTCTTTTTTGAGCTATTAAATCTGATTCGAACACTAGAGGTAGGAAAAGGAATAGTCGTGATTTCGTCTTCCCTTTTTCTTCTTCTTCTTTTCGGTTAATTTAAATTGAAATGAAGAGGATGGCTCGATTTGATTTCGAACCGAGGAGAGAAAGACGTAATTTAAGGTTGAGGAGGCGGCGTGTTGTAGAAGGCAGGGTCTTGTCTTTGACAGATTATAATATTATTTAATTATAAATATCTCACTTAATGTAACTTAAAATTTTGATATCCTATCGAGGCGTGCCGCTTAGCATTTATAATGTTATCCCTTATTCCAAACGTAATGGAACAAGTCTCGGGTCCAAATTCGGTCATATGGAGAAGATAACTTTTTAAATTGACTATTTAAACTAAAGTCAATTAAATTACTTCTAAGCGTTTGTAGATCGTACAACCAAACGGTAAACCCAAACGTTACGAAATTTGAAATCCGATAATAATACAATATTATGAATCCAATAGAACTGGTTTCATCAAATTTCAAGACTGTGTCCCGGTTCGCTATTTTAACGCGTCGATTAAATCATAGATTTGAAAATTTTACGAAATCCCTTAAAGTTTAGTTTTAAAACTAACTCAATTCTGATTGAAGTAGAATTTATATCAACACTGGAAATCGTTTCGTTTTCATATTCAATTTCAATTCAATTATTCAAAATATTTTAAATATTAACTCAACAATAAATTTGTTAATTAAATCGCTATATTTAGAGCTTAAGTTTTATTACACTATTTTTGATCAATAAACTTCCTATTAAAATTTCATTCATGTTTCAAAAATCAATATTTAAAATAAATTAAATGTTCAAATCAATAACCAAAAATCGGGGTCGTTATATTTCTCCCCTCTTAAAAAAATTTCGCCCTCGAAATTGCTAAGGTTGAAAAATGTTCCAAACCCATTGACTTATTCAAAACCCACTTAGTGAAAACTCGATATTTAACTTTTCTATTCATTTAGTTCCAATGAAACAATTAGTTTTTAATTCTAATTCCAAAACCCTTTATTCCAATTACAATTTGAAACCAAACTATCATTAACAAAAATATTTCGAAAAATTTCTAACACTCTAAATTTCCGAATTTTTTTGGCAGAGTCGCCTTTGTACCTAGAACCTTTTGTAATATGACAAGAGTGATAAAAATATATACATTGACCCACACGATCGGAATACAAAATATATCTCAACATTTATATTTTTGTGGTATTTAATCTGAAACGTACCTTATTTTAGCATTTTTAAGCGAGCGGCTTATTTTATTTGCAGTTTGCACGATCAAAATCAAGCAAAAACAACTCCATATACTTGTACTTACTCAATTTAAACACGTAAGTACCCAAAAACATGAAATCCACTAACATTTAATTCATTTAACTGGTTAACCTCATAAATTCAAAAATCACATGCCTAACATATATTTATAAGCAATTATAGGGTCTCCATACTAATCTAACCACTTTACCCTTATACCATTTCATTCAATTCGACATGATTTACAACCCAATTATTTACATTTAATCCATATTTATGCCAACAAATTCATATCCATTCCAAATTGACAACAAAATCAATTTATCTACTTTCCATTTATTCACATAATTTTATTTACTTCCGTTTTCGTTAAACGACAATTTTTCTATGCAAATTCGATGATATTCATTTAATAAAATAACCTTTTCAGTTGATAGCTATTTTAAATTGATTGCAAATTGATTTATATTTAATCCTATTCCACTTCAAATTTATTCACAATCAATTTATTTACATTCCTTTCACATCCACATTCATTATATTCAAATCTATTTTATTTGGCTCGGAATCATTCCATGCTAATTTATTAAATAGCCATTTCAAAATTTATTTAAGCCAGGCTTCCATATTAACTTAAGTTAATTCATTTTAGTATACTTAAGCTCATTTCTATTGCAATCAAATCCCATTCCAATTTTAGGTTGATTCTTATTCAATCAAATTCCTTTCCATTTACTAATTAATTTAATTAGTTAATTCACCCAATCCACTTGAAATTTTAATTTCAAGATCGAATTTATTTAAACAATATCCAAGGTTATATTCCATTTATTTTTACTTTCACTGAATTTATTTATAACTTAAATTATCACCATTTCAAACCCTTTCCATTTTATTCGACGACATTTCAAAATATATTTAATTTGCTTACTTTTAAGTTGAATTCTCTTTATAACTCAAGTTTCAATTCCAATATTCAATTTACTAACTAATCCATCTAATTAATTAATTCCATTTCCATTTCACAATTAGATTTTTATTCTAAAAATCACTCCATTTAATTTACTTGAGTTCAATTCCATTTTATAATTCAAGATTGGATTTTATTTCTCCACTTTAAAATATCACACCATTTTTATTTTGGTCGTTCTATTCCACTTTTAAACTTTCTTTTCCCCAGTTTAATGTGTTACATAACCTACTTTTCACATTTCCATCAATGCTATATTCGGTATATTCGCATTTTGTTTTTAACTCAAGATTATACATCTAATTATAGCCTAAGTATAATTTCGTTCCATTATTTTCAATTTTTATAAGATATATAAACTTGTTTATTTACCATTCCATAATTTTTCCTTTAAATTTTATTCCATTCAAAATATTTATAGCTTGTAGTTATCCCATCATTTTCTAATTCAAACTCTATACTCAACTCAAGTCAATAACATTTCTAGTCCCAATTCAATTTTTATTCAACTTATGTTAAATTAAATTCCAATTCATACCATTTATTCCCACATTTTATAAATTCTTTACTTGAGCTGATTCCATTTCCAATTTTATAATTTATACTTATATATCCATTTCACAACTCAACTTTATATTCGATATCTTCCATTACATTCAATTCATAATATTTCATCCTATTTATTATAATCACTTCATTTAATTTATTTTCTTTAACTTATGCTTAAGTTAAATACCAATTCCTACAAATTTTCTTTTACGCATCCAATATATTTAACTTAGATGAGTTAAATTTTAATTTCATCTTGAAATTCACTTTTCCCAAGTTTTATTTCAAAAACTTATGCTCTTTTGACTTCACTTCTCAATTAATTAGAAATTTCAGAATTCAAATACCCGGGTCTTATTTCAAATCATTTGAAATCAAATATATGGCACTTTCTTTGTTTTAACAAACCATTCTTAGGAATTTTCAAAGCCAATTTGTTTTATCCAACACAAATATCCTTTCCAAAACAATACTTTTTTTCAAACAAATTCCTCATATCAATTTCTACGGTAGCAATCCATCACTTAGAAACCCGAAAATGAACACCGATGATGTCGCGATCATCATCGGAATTATTTTCCAGCAAATGAAGTGAATTTAGTGTCTTATCAGCTCAAAAATCGATTTATAAGACATTTTCTCTTCAAATCTCAAACTTAACTCCCTTACTCTTCCGACCACTTTAGAAACACTTTAAAACTTCCACGATTTCAAAATTTCCAAATTCTTAGTTCAACCTCATTTAAAACATTTCTCAAAGCCTTCGGGATTTTTAGTTTCCAAATTCTAGTTTGAATCCATTTCTAGTTTTTAGTTCATTTGTATAATACATACTTATACGATCTCCATTTGTTTATATAAACCATTTTCAATTTTATAATCTTATATTTGATTATATAATAACAACCAAGCACATCCTTATAATAATTTTCATAAAATTATTCTTTTTATGTCAAAATATAGTTTGGGTAAAATTATTTCACTTACCCGCTTCAAAATAATGCTATGTCTGTTTATCGTGTTTAAGTGTTTAGAAACTCCTATCGATTTAGTGGCGTCTCACTACTCGACTGGAATTTTTATTCCACTCAACAGACAAATTAATACAATATAAAATAATTTATATTCACTAACTAATACGTGCTCATATCTATAAATACGCTCTGGCACACTCTAGAGTACTACTGACCCTAACTCTAATGAGAAATTCCCATCAAGCCAAGGTTCTCACTTAGCCTTCAGCTCTGATACCAACTGTAACAAACCGAGATTTCGACCCTCGAAAATCGACATCAATACCACTATATAACATGTCGTATATTCAAGTATCGGAAATACCGAATCATTAGGGGTGGAGATGAAAAAGGTAGAAGAAAATTTATAACAATAACACAGAATCTCACAGTCGCGGTGGAAAAAATATATAATAACAGCTTTTGATATAAAAGAATTTGTAACTGTGTTATACTTACAATCATCAGAGTACAATAATCAATACATCAGTCTGGACAGTTATAATAACATGTCCCCATGTAGCGAAAATATAAGTCAAATACGGAAATAAGTCTTTGTCATCTAGCTCGTCTCCAGAGCTACATAGCATCCTATCCTGAATCTGTAATACATGGTCAGACCCGAGCATTATAATAAAATGACACACGAGTCAGTCTGGAAAACCAACATGAGAAACACAGTCAATTTGAATTATTAGAGTTATCATAATCTTTTGAAGAACAATGGTTTCTCGTAAGACCGCGTCACACATAAACTCGATGGGTTTTTTCCTTACGATAACCAATTTTTTTATGGAAAATCAGTGATATTATAATAGTGTACAAGTATAAATACTTATTCAAATAGCTGAATTGTTAGATTAATTAAATTCCACATACAATGCTCTACAAATAAAACCGTAAAGGCTCGTATTGGAGAGTGGATCCCATACAATGACTGGGCTACTGGGGTACCGCCCATCACAGTACACCTCTAGAAAAATGTATCGAGGACCTCGTTGGGATCCCCTACTACACAAGACCGCCCTACCCCTAACTTAGATAAAATCGTATGTGATCACACACCGAGTGTCCCCACCCTTAGAAATCGAGCGCTTCCTTTTTCATGCACAACCATATCCATAATTTATATATATTTCCGAGGATATCTAGAAAAGTAATAACATACCTTAATTGGGTGAGACCCACTTAGCCTTGCTGCATCTCCCCTGTTTTAGTAATTCCTGATTGATGAGGCTTGAGGCTAACGATTACCTTTCAAGAATAATTCTACTTAGAATGCTCATCATCCTTAAATGACGATGTTCTGATAGCATTCGTCCATACAAGTTGTCCCGGGTTAAAACAAACTGAATCACCATCTTCACTTTCTTCACAATATCCATTCCTAGTGCTCAAACCAGATCGAAGTGGTTTTTGGATAATGAAATCTGAACCTGGTCTATTCGAAACGATTAACAAAATTGATCAATATTGATAATCAGTCATTTAACTATCAAATAACATCCATAAGCAGTCACTAAGCCTCATTTTATAAATTTTTCAAACATTCATTTCAAAATTGCAATCCCAAAGTTAAATATTTCAAATCCTCCCAGTTAAACACTTAGAAAATATTTATAAGTATATTTTCCTAAAATAGCTTTATTTCCAAAACATAGAAAATATTTCCTTTATTTCACACTTCTCAATATTCTTGTAACCAACTTGAAATTTCCTTAACCCATTTATAATGGATTGGATAAGTTTTAGGAATTTATTAATTATTCCCCTTTAAAATTTCCAAAATCGATTGTACTCGTCTATAATCTCAACTACACATTTCTAACTTCCTTTTTATGAATTTCAATTCATTTTCGAAGTTTCTATATTTAAATACTTTGAAAATTTCCTTAAGTTACCGGAATTTCACTATAAGATTATCTTATAAAAATCATCTCGTTAATAAACTCCATTTATAAATCTCGAGAGGATTTATAAATAAATTTCAATCAATTCGAAACTATATATATATATATATATATATATATATATAAAATAAGTATTTAAAATAATAATTATTTATTTTTAAGATATGTTAAAGTAATTATTTAAATACATTGAAACTCTTTTTATAAACATCAATACCTCATGTTCGGATAAACAAATAAATTTTTTCAAAGCTGATTTAAAAAAGTTAAGATTTATTAAAAAAATATTAAGGATTTGAAAAATTCAATTTTCGATATATTTCAATTCTACTAGTTCAAAGTTTACATAGTTTGATAAATGACCTCCCTTTTTTATAAAACAACTTAATTCCTTAGCAATAAAATATATTTTTAAAATCTCAATAACCAATTAATTTATAGATTCCTCTAGCTTCATGACCCATCGATTTCATTCCGATTCTCCTAACCATTTCCACTTTTCAAAAATAGTATCCACTATTTTCTTCAACCCTATTTCCATATTTTAATATAAATTCACCGTATGAATTTTATATTCCCAATTTAGCAACTGCTATCGTTTTTTCCTTATTTATAAACTTCGTTTATAAATTTACAAACTCCCATATTTTTACTTGTTTATAAAAATTAATCTTATTTATAAAATTCCGTCTTATAAATCCATTTCCTTATAAATTCCATTTATTTTACAAATCTAATTTTAATGTCAATTTCTACTTCCTTCCCGTATACCCAGAATACCCGTTAAAAATTCCACTATTAAAAATCCTTTACACAGCTTACTTTTAAAAAATCTCTAATTAAAATATTTTACGAATAGTTAAGTACAATTCCAAATCAAATTATTATTTCATCCAAATCCATCTCTTCTAAAATATGCAAATTTCGATATAAATATTTTTATATTCAAAATTTCCTTTTAAATCCTTTCAAATTCCAAACATAATATTTATGGAATTTAAAATACCAAAAGTTAGGCCAGTGCTACTATAGCATCTAATAATTCACATCAAAAGAATAATCTATAACAAGTTATTCTAACATTTCATATATTATTATATATGAAAAACAATCAATATGAATTTTAAGGAATCCAGTTGGATCCTTCCAACCAATTTTCCCTGCACCCACAGATGTTAATACAACATAAAAATACCAAGCCCACTTTGAGGGGGATATAGCGGTATATAGGGTCATCCACTATTATACGGGGAGCATAGGGTCTCACCCGCTCCAATAGGCGGGAAATATTAATCTAACTACTACTATATATATTATAGTATCCAACTAATAATAATTATTTAAGCATTCAATTTACCAATAATTTAAATTTTCAACATTTTAAATTAAACCGGCAATCCAAAAATGAGTGTGAATTACTCGCCTTGATTTATTAGCAATCCATTCCAATTTTCTTTCATATCCTATGAATTAAATGCCACAACCACGTACGAATAATTTATGTCGTATATAAGTTAGCGATTTTTCAAAAATTAAACGAATTACACCTAAATTAAATTAAAAATAAATAAACTTTATATTTTACCTCTTCTAAAAAGAAGCTACTTTTCACTGGAAAAGGCATCATAATCTTCTTAGCTACCAGAGATTTCCGTCCACCAAGTATGATGACCACGACCTGCACATAACCACCTCTATCCTAAATTTTCTTCGCAAGCCTAACCTCGTAGTCCCCACTTCAGCCAACACGATCAAAACTTACACCCACCGCGAACCACATCAAACTTCCTCCACGAACTACAGGCAACCGCACTAGAGCTCGTCTCCAGATCACCATCTTCTCTACGCACCACACCCAAGGCAACTGCATTGCACTCACATCTCAAGGAGCCAATTGTGACCTACTATGGTCAGCACCAAACGCCACTGTCGCATCTCCCAATACGCCAACACAACACCTAGAATCTCGGCTACACCTGCGGATCGGCCTTCTCACCACGTTGAACACCACCCCTCACAAAATCAATAAACCTAGAAAACACTGTCGCCTCCTCATGCCTATCGTGCCTTCGAACGTGTCCCCTTTTTTGACCTATTAAATCTTATTCGAATACCAGAGGAAGGGTAAGGGATAGTTGCAATTTCGTCTGCCATCTTCTTTTCGATGAATTTCAATTGAAATGAAGAGGATGGCTCGATTTGATTTCGAACTGAGGGGAGAAAGACATGATTCAAGGTTGAGGGAAGTGGCAATCTTTAGAAGGCAGGGTCTTGTCTTTGACAGATTATAATATTATTTAATTATAAATATCTCACTTAATATAACTTAAAATTTCGATATCCTATCGAGGTGTGCCACTTGACGTTTATAATGTTATACCCCTATTCTGAATGTAATGGAACAAGTCTCGAGTTCTAATTCGATCGTATGGAGAAGATTGCTTTTTAAATCGACTATTTAAATTAAAATAAATTATTTCTAGGCGTTTGCAGATCATACAACCAAACGGTAAACCCAAATATTACAAAATTTAAAATCCGATAATAATAGAATATTACGGATCCAATGGAACTAGTTTCGTCGAATTTCGAGACTGTGCCCCGAATCGCTATTTTTACATGTCGATTAAATCGACGATTTCAAAATTTTACGAAATCGCTTGAAATTTTCAGTTTTAAAACTAACTCAATTCTGATTCAAATAGAATTTATATCAACATTGGAAATTGTTTCATTTTCATATTCAACTCCAATTCAATTATTTGAATGATTTTTAATTATTAACTCAACAATTAAATTTATTAATTAAATCACTGTATTTAGAGCTTAAGTTTTATTACACTATTTTTGATCGATAAACTTCATATTAAAATTTCATTCACATTTAAAAACTCAACATTTAAAATAAATTAAATGTTCAAAATAAAGGACCAAAAATTCAGGTCGTTACACCTAGCCATGGACATAAAAAGTTGTTATTCTTGGTATGTAATAGCATCAGCCACTGTTACTATCAGTACCAAGACTGATCACGCGAGCAACTCCATCACATTGTCACCTTCATTTCAACATTACAATCTTCCATCGCGACATCCAATTAGTTATCGAGCACCCAAGGTCATTCACTCATCTCCAACATCGATCGTAATCGCCCTCTGCCTCGTGTGAACGCGTGCTCCAGTGACTAGGTCATGACCTCAAGTCACACGCCTCCCTTCTCTCACAATAATTGATGCTGACCCCAAGCATGAAAACGTCTATGCTCATGCATTTCATATTTTTCTAATATTGATGTTCCCTTTTTGTAAATAGAATTAGGGTTGGAACAAAACTAAGGGAATGTGGGTTTTGGATTATATGGAGAGACGGGCTGAAATTTCAAGAAGCACAAGGATAATAAAAGTGGTTTTGGGCTTATTGAGCTTTGTTTCACTCATTTAAAACTTTTATTCCATTTCTTTTCTTTTCACAATCCCAAAAAATAAATTCCAAGCCAATATAAATTGATTTATACTTCATCATTAAGAATATTTATTGACAACCGCACAAATTTCTTCATCTTAATATTTGTTTATTTTATTTAACCATTCATTGTATAAAGTAAATTTATTTAAAACTATTTCGATCGTTATTAAAATATTTACTGTACAAAATATTTTATACTTATTAAAACATTTTATTCGATTCCTGTATATTCTCCAAAAATGGATTTATTGATTTGATTTAATTTACTAAAACAAAATCTTTTATTAAATAGAATTTAATTAACTAAAAAATTATTTCCAAAATATAAATTATCAAGTAGTGAATTCGAATGATTTTATTTTATTTAAATTTACTTATTTATACAACGTACAAAACAGGGTTGTTACTGATATGATCCATATTTTTCTCTCTTTCATCCACTATAATAAAAAATTCTAACTCAAATTTTTAAGTGACTTTTTTGGCTGCCACTATCTCTTCTATTGCTGGCCAATCACATCCCTTAGGAGGTTAAGGAAATCTAACTCAAATTAATTCAAAACAATTACTATCGGATAGTCAAAGGTGTATGGTTCATGAATTAGCAATCTGCCGAATCAAAATGCTTTCAAAGGAGAGAGTGTTCATCATTACTAGGTGTGCATTAAGGCATTAGTTTTAGATATATCTTTAATGTACAATATTGCTTATAATCTCATAATATTGTTTTATTATACATACATATATTATTATATTGTTAATTATTCTTATATGTTTTGATGTTGTCACATACTAGATTCGTTATATGTATACCGCTAAAAAAACAATTTTTTTCACATATAAATCAGATATGCACATCAAATATCTTAATACAAATTTTTTAGTTACTATATATATATATGTCATTATTTATAATCATATGATTTGTATTTATTTATATCAACATACTAAGCTAATAATTGAACATATATTTTATACATGTATATTTACAATAATTAAATTTTCACTAATAATAAAGTATTTTTAAAATTTTATTTATTATTATTTAAAATTATATAAATCAAAATATTAATTAAATAATTTTAGTAAAATAAAATGTCATGTGAAAATTAATTTTTAAACTTTTAAAAATTATTTTGTCGTAAACAAGCTCTCGGCCAAAAATAGAGAATTCAATAATCAATTTTTATATTTTTTAAAATCATTATAATATAAAATCAAAATTAGTTAATTATTAAAAAATAAATTTAGATCGAGAAAAATGATAGAAATTTATTTTAAGCTTTAAAATATCAGCGTAGATTTTTTAAAACTTAAAAACTTAAAAAATTTCAAAAATACTTTTATTAATATTTTATTATATTTTTACTAATCAACAAATGTATATATGTATATTAATACAATTAAATTTGGTTATGTCGTGTATATGATTTGGAAGTAAAAAAATAAAAACTAATTTTTTTTCAATTTTATTATTTAATACACATATATGTATAATATGTATATATATTATAAATATGTTTACATGTATATATATTAAGAAAAACTTTTTGTGGTGCATTAATAAATATTATTCTAATATTTTTTAAATAGTACATAATTATGAAAACACACACACACACACACACATATATATAATTACTAATATTTTACATATACATATCAGTTATATATATAAGTGTTTAAATATTGTCATCCTCGTAAATTATTTATACATAATTTACTTATATATATGTATATTTATACTATTAATGTAAATATCAAACTTATATATACATATATTTGAAAAACATACAATATATATCAGATGAGCTATTATAGCTGTTGCGATGTAAATCCCAACATCTATATACATGCATGATATTCCTTGCATGGGTTATCTTGTAAGCATACACGTACATACATGTATATAATACTAATGTGTATATTTATCTGTATACAACATAAATTAAATAAAATTGTATATAATCTAAATTTTAATAAAATATATAAGAAATTTTTTTAAATAAATTTTAGAAATGTTCTAAATAAATTTGACTTCATAAGCCCATTATAGGTATAATATGGAATTTTTTTGAAATTCACCCATAACTTCCGCTACAAGTTGGTTTAGTTCCAACATTGGTATCAGAGTCCAATAGTCTATATGGTCTAAATTAGCCATTTTAGGGTTAACAATTAACCTCATAATCCAAGGTTATCCCTAATAGAAAAGGCACAAATTTGAATTGGGCTTTTGGGCCAATTTTCAAAATTATTTGAAACATATATTAAAGTTATGATATAATAGAATTTTCAAGATTTTTGAAAATAATTAATATTAATTTTGAAATTTAAAATTTATTATAAGATTAATAAAATAAATAAATAAATTACATGACTTAATTAGTCATAAGTATATACATAAATTATATATTTTTATATATGTTATGATATTTTAAAATGTTTAATATATCATAAGTGTATATATATGTATATAATATGATTTGCAAAATTAGTATAATTTAACTAAAATTGTTTAATTGAATAAACTAACTAAAGGTTTATTAATTAAATTAATTAATTAAAGGTTAATTAATTTTTAATCAAATAGAAAACAGATCTATGAGATATATTTGTTATGCTATAAAGGTTACAGTATATAATAATAATTAAATATAAATGTTGTATTGAATAACCCCAGATAAGCCAATCCCTTCCTCTATTCTGGTTCAGCCTGCAATTGGGCATGTTGAGGAAGTTCGTGTTCGTTGCGGATGGGTGCCTTCCATTTGTTCTACCTGTCATTCCTTTGATCACCTTGTCGTCTCTTGCAAGCATTTTGTCGTCTCTGCAGCAGCTCCCAAACTCCATCTGCCTCGGCCCCCTCTTAGGAAATGGGTTCCTAAGGCTCCTACCTCGGCCTTTTTGTCAGACTTTCCTCGTATGGTTCTGCCTCCTCGTGCTGGTGCTAGGCCTGCCTCCCTTTCAAACCTTGAATGCATGGTTCCATCTATTGTTGCAGATATTCCTTTAGTTATTCCCGAACCTATGCCACATCGGTTGTTTATTGTTTGGGTTGAGTCTGAAAGGTGTTGGATTGATCTCAAATCAGATATGAGATATATCCCCATGGAGGATTCTTTTTTTAGATTTGTTTCCGATGATCAGTTGGACCATAGATGCCTACGTTACAACATATCTGATGATTCTCTAGTGCTCTCTTTGGATGGTCAACATGCGACGTGGAATGCTGGCATGTTAGATGATGCTTCTTGGGACCGATCTTTCATATACTCTACTAATACCGCGGATTATGACCCTTGTCTTGCTTTTTTTTCGCCCTTATACATGTATAGTTGGAAATGTTCTTGTGACTTCTGCCCAAGAGATAAAGGACGATGGTGCTTGTAACAACCCGCATATTTATCGATTTAATATTTAAATATTTTAATTAAATATTTTATCGTTAGTCGGATTTTAGTCCGAAAAGCTACTTTTTGCAAACGGTCTTAGGACTCGAGACCACTTCCAATGAGTTCAAAATGACGTTTGCAATCTTTCTAAGTATAAACTTTGGCATGTTTGGAGTTGGTGGAATTTCACTACTTTTTCGCTTTGGACTTTGGTTTGGATTTAGCCTATTAGACCCAACCTCCACTCCCTCTTCTCTTTATTTGCTTCATAAAATTCCTAACACTAAAGCTTCATCAAAAATGGTGAGTGGAATGCGAAATTAAAATTCCAAGCTCAAGTTCTCTTGCAAATCCAACATCCAACTCCAAATCTAGAGAGAAGCCATTGATTCGAGCATCTTGTGTTGAGATTGAAGTGGGATTGCTTCTTCCTTTTCTTTCAAGCTTCATTTTCATTGGTTTTTGTGCAAAGGTGAGATTTTTATCTCACATTCTTATCTATAACTATCTTGGATTGATGGGAATGAATCCCTATCACTTTAGCATGTACATTTGCATTTGGTTTGGATTGAATTGGCGGAAAACTCCAATTTTTAGTGTTCTTGGTGAATTACTGGGCTTAGGTCATTCGGGCGGGGGGGAAAAGTCACCCATGTATGTTTAGCCCATTCCCCATTAGGTCGTTAGACCTTAAGTCGTTCGACCTTAGCTGTTAACATTAGGTTGTTCGGTCTTGAAGGTTCACGTTCGGAATTAGGTCGCTAGGCCGTAGGTCGTTAGGCCTTAGGTTGCTCAACCAAGTCTCCTTTAGTATAGGTCGTTCCCCATTAGGTCGTTAGACCTTAGGTCATTCGACCTATTTAACTCTCACCTGCATTTTAGGTCGTTCAGCAGTTAGGTCACTCGGACATTATAGGTCACGCCACATGCTTAGGTCGCTCACCTAGGTCGCTTTGCCTGTTATCCTTAGGTCGCTCGACCTATTTTACGTTAAGTCGCTACCTCTGTAGGTCGTTCCATTGCATATTGCTCGGTAAAATTAAGTCGGCCATGTTGGGCCGTAGCCTTAAGCCGTTAACTCCTTAGTTCGACCTCATTAGGTCGCTCCCCCTGTTATGTCGCACCAATGCTTAGCTCGACCTGTCTTACCTTAGGTCGTTGGACCTGTAGGTCGTTCCATTGCATCTTTAGCTCGGCCGTGTTAGGTCGCGCCATCTTGATCGCGCCTAATTCCTGTTTTGAATTTTGTTATGGCGCAAGGGGAACTTGTACTTTGGTACATTTTGAGCTGATTTCCTTGGATTTCATTCACGTCTTCGCATGTGAATTTTTGTGACTGATTGTTTCTATAATTATTTTTGTGATTTGCCCCTTTAAAAATATAAAGGTTTCAATACTAGTAGTAAATATCAAAACTCTTTCATTAAATCGATTTCAACACTATTTTAATTACAAAACTTTTTTCTCAAACCGTTTTCCAATCTAATGGTGTACATAAACCTCTACCTCACTTGGATGAGAAATCTAATTAAACGGCTTAGTAAAACAAGTGGTATGAAATGCTTGCGTTTGCTTCGTCGGTTAATTCTTGGACTTGTTCGATTGAACCTCTTGTGACAATTTCTAGTTGAAATCTACAGTTTGTTCGTAAATATTTAAGTTAAGCAAGTGGTTATGGGACATGAAGCTAAACTCATATATTTACTAGCTTAGTGTAATTGACACTTCTTGATGATCCTTGACGATCATTTTTGTGTTTTAGACTAGCAATTGTGCGATGTCTCTTTGTGTACGAGGGTGACTAAACCCCATTTGTGTGATGTTTCGACTCACATATGTGGGCTAGCGCCCCACGGTCTTCGGCCATTCTTGTGGAGCTTCGGCTCAAAATTGATGGTTAGCTACCATGAGATAGCGTCTCGTTTTGTGACGTGTTGGTGATTTTTCATGCTCCCGTTCTTGTGATAGGCCTCCCCTTTTTTGTGATTTCTGGATTTCTTGTGTAGATTTCTATAGTTTGTGCTTCACCAATTTTCGTGATTTTCATTGATAAGTTTTATCAATTTTTGTGCATTGGTGAATTCATGTGTCATTTCCTTTGTATGGATTTGGATCTTTGAGAAGATTCTTGTGATATTGATTAATCTCTTGTTGATTATCATTTACATACTTATAGTAGAATGCCATTATGGTTATTATACGTTTATGCCATATCTCTTATTCTATATCATGTCATCTGATATTTATAGCTAGACTGATCTGTTTATTATTTTCTTATGAAATAATACTCAGGTCAGACCGCGATGTTACAGGTGCTTCTGCTTGACTTCTCTCCAAGGATCTATTACTTTGACTTTTGGCTAACTACTTAGATTAGTAGTTTTTGTTGTATACATTTGAGATATCGAATCATAGATGTATTCTTTTGTATAGCACATGTTGCTATTCTTTTGTGTTATATATTCATATCTTTTTCCGCCTTCGTGATATGGATGTTTGTGACTGATTTGTGTTATGTTTATTTCTATATTTGTTTCCGAAGTTATATATAGCCACTGTGTAGTAGCTTTGAGTTCTATTGGTATGTCGGATTTCCTCCTTAAACTGACATATCGGTGCTCGCACAAAGTAATTACACGGATGGTCGCTCCTCAACAGTCTTATTCTTCGTGCTAGTTGACAACATTACTCCGTAGTGTTCTTGGCTAGCGTGGGTATAAAGGTGGGGTGTCATAGCTTGGTATCAAAGCCAAACTTCGGAATAATATAGAATAACTTAACAAGGATCATCGTCCTAAGTCCATCTTAGGAGTCGTGCTATAGGATTTAGTTCTATTGGTGGGGTGTCTAGCAAGATGCTTGATATTTATTTGGAGAATAATTTTTCTTCTTCTCTCTTTCTTAAAGAAGAGAATTTCTAGACCAGGACGTCCCAGAGCCGGACCATCTAGTGCTGCTCCCCAGGATGGAGTTTTTATGACTGCCCAGCAGCTTCTCGACTTTGTGAAGAATGCTCAAGAAGCCGGTCCTAATCCGAAGTCTACTCATCCTAGGTCTGGATTTGCACGTTTGTGCTATGATTTTACCAATTTGGGTGGGAAGCCATTTAAAGGTTCTGAAACTATTATCGAAGTCCAGGCTTGGCTGAGATCGTGCGATCGAATCTTTTCTCGCATGAATCTTATTGATCTTCACGGTGTTCAGGTGGCTTCTAGTATGCTCCAAGAAAGAGCATTAGACTGGTACGAACTTCTAATTTCTTAGATTAACGAAGCGGATCTTACTTGGAAGAAATTCCAGGAACGCTTTGAATTAAAATTTGTACCAGAAGCTGAGAAAGTGACATTGGCTCGTCGTTTCATAGACCTTGTTCAAGGTGAATCCTCCACGATTGATTATGTCGCATCTTTCGAGTCGCTTTCCAAATATGGGGTTGAATATATCAACACCCCATTGAAGAAGAACCAAAGATTTGTTTATGGCTTGAACAAAAATCTTAAGAGGCCATTACTTCTAAAATTAGAAGTTTCTTTCGACCAACTCATTGATATCGCTCTTCGCCTTGAAGAGGCGGATAGGGAAAGTGATGTTGAAGTGGTGGGTTCCAAACCAAACTTCAACAACAAGAAGAGGCCAAACAAATTTAAAGGTCCCTATCCCAACAAAAAGGGCAAGCAGGCAACTCCTGCTGCAAAGACTTCTTCCCCTAGTAGTGGGCAATGTTACAATTGTGGTTCTAAAGACCATTTTGCGAACAAGTGTTCAAAGCCCAAATCTTGTCGCTATCGTAAAAGCCCGGATCATTATATACATGTTTGCCCCAGACTTCAGGGCAAGAAAGAGGGAAAGTTAAATGTTGCTCAAGCCCCTGGCAACACATCTCGTGGTCAAGGTATGTATCATTCTGTACTTCATGGCATTATTATATTTCATGATCAACCTATTCGAGTTCTTTTTGATACAGGTGCATCCCATTATTTTATTTCAAAAGAACTCGTTGATACTTTTTGTTTAAGTGTTGTTGCTTTAATGACTTTTTTGAGAATTGCAAATCCGGTTGGTGGATCCGCAACTCTTAGTTTGCTTTGTAAAGATGTGGAGATTATTTTGTGCGATTTTTCTTTCCTAGCCGATTTGCATGTCATGCGTTATTTAGGCTTTGGAATGATTTTGTGTATGGATTGGCTTAACCGTTATGAAGCTCATATCCTATGTCCTGAGCGGACTATTTATCTCCGACATCCGCAATCTGTAGAGCAAATTTCGATTATTCTTAAAGATTCGGATTCCACCTTGGCTGTGTCCTTATATTCTTTAAATCCTTGTGATGATGATGATGATGAGGAAGATGTCATTTCTCGTATTCACGTCATTCGTGAATTTTTCGACATATTTGAGCCCGTTTTAGGATTACCACCAAAGCGAGCAATTGAGTTCAAAATTAATCTCATCCCTGGAGCTCAACCTATTACTCGTCCTCCTTATCGCATGTCCAATAAGGAAAATGAGGAGATGCGCAAACAATTATCCAAATTGGAGACGAAGCAATTTATTCGCTCTAGCTCCTCGCCTTGGGGAGCTTCGACTATTTTTGTGAAGAAATCTGATGGTACACTTAGGCTTTGCGTTGACTACCGCAAGCTTAATGATCTTACTATCAAGAACAAATATCCTTTACCTCGAATTGATGATCTATTCGATAAACTTAGTGGTGCTAGAGCCTTTTCACAATTAGACTTAGCTACCAATTTTCATCAGCTTCGAATTGCAAAGGAAAGCATTCCTTTGACATCGTTCCATACTCGTTATGGATCTTATGAGTGGCTTGTTATGCCATTTGGTTTAACGAATGCTCCGGCTTATTTCGTTGACCTTATGAATAGAGTTTTCAAAGACTTCCTCGATCGGTTTGTTCTCATCTTCAATGATGATATTCTTGTGTATTCTAAAACCGAGGAGGAATATGAAAAGCATCTTTGGATTGTGTTGAAAACTCTTAGGAGCAATAAATTAAAAGCAAAATTTTCTAAATGCCACTTTTGGCAATCAGTGTGAAGTTTCTCGGTCATATTATTTCCAAAACCGGAATTTCCGTGGATCCTTCAAAGATTGAAGCGATTCAAAATTGAAAGAGACCGGAGAGTGTGACGGAAATCCATAGCTTCCTTGGTTTGGCGGGCTATTACCGCCGTTTTATAAAGGATTTTTCCAAAATTTCCGTGCCTCTTACTAGTTTGACCAATAAAGGTGTTAAATATATTTGGTGGGACAAAAGTGAAGCTTCTTTCCAGAAATTAAAAGAACTCCTTTCCGATGCTCCTATTCTTGTTATTCCCGATGGGAATCAAGATTTTGTTGTTTATACCAATGCTAGTCGCATTGGTTTTGGTGTCGTTCTTATGCAAAGGGAACGTGTTATTGCTTATGCTTCTAGGCAATTGAAGCCAGCTGAGACTAGGTATGTCAATCATGATTTAGAGCTCGCGGCTATTGTTTTCGCCCATCGTATTTGGCGTCGTTATCTTTTGGGAGAAAAATTTATTCTTTACACCGATCATAAATCTTTGAAGTATATGTTTTCCCGAAAGGAACTAAATTTGCGTCAACAACGTTGGCTCGAATTTCTTGCAGCTTATGATCTCGATATTCTTTATACTCCCGGAAAGGGTAATCGTGTTGCCGATGCACTTAGTCGTAAGCAACAAGCGGTTGTTTCTATGATGATATCCGAACGGAATGATCTCGAAATTCTATCCACTTGTGAGATTCGAGATCGTGTTTTCGATTTATGTTCATCTCTTGCTTTATGTTGCCTTGAGGCTCATCCTTCTCTTTTAGACCGCATTCTTGAAGCTCAAAGGCTAAATCCCGAATGGGCTCTTCTTGGCCAAAATATTAGGGATAAAATTGATATTGAGGGTTTGAAAGATTTTGATATTGATTCTTGTGGCGGTATTCGAAAATTTGGTAGAATTATCCTGCCAAGTATTAGTGATCTTCGTAAAGATATTTTCGAAGATTCACATCGTTCTAAATTTACCATTCATCCCGGTAGTAGTAAAATGTACATGGATATGAAGCGACTTTATTACTGAGAGGGAATGAAATCTAATATTGCTAACTTTGTTAAGTGTTGCATGACTTGCCAACTCATTAAGGCCGAACATCAAAGGCCCGGTGGGTTATTGCAACCTTTAGAAATTCCAATTTGGAAGTGGGATCAAATTTCCATGGATTTTATAGACTACCTACCCCGTTCTCGTTTGGGTCATGATAGCTTATGGGTGATAGTTGATAGGCTCACCAAATCCGCCCATTTTATTCTCGTTCGGTCCAATCGAACTCTGTAGGTCTACAAGAAGATGAGAAAATACAGAATTGTATAAAGAACTATGTACAAAAAAATAAAAAAAATATCCTCAGGTTTCGAAGGAATTGGAATTGTGCGTATAGAAATTAAAAAAAGAATTGATTTAATCCAGGTTATAATTCATATTGGATTCCCAAATTTATTAATAGAGGCCAAACACGAGGAATCGAAGAATTACAGATGAATGTACAAAAAGAATTTCTTCCTCTCTTGGCCAAACTCTTTATCAAAGAAATTGTTAAACTGCATGGAGTTACTACTTCTATTGTTAGTGATTATGATCCATTGTTTACTAGTGGATTTTGGAAGAGTCTTCAAAAGGCTTTGGGAACGAAGCTTAATTTTAGCACTGCTTATCATCCTCAGTCTGATGGACAACTGAGCGTGTGAATCAAACTCTTGAAGATCTTCTTCGTGCATGTGTTCTTGATTTTGGTGGAAGTTGGGAAGATCATATTTCTCTCGTTGAATTTTTCTATAATAATAGCTTCCAATCTAGTATTGGTATGGCTCCTTTCGAGGCACTCTATGGAAGGCCATGCCGATCTCAAATTCTTGTTGGCTTGAGGCCGGTGAGAGACTGGTTTTAGGTCCAGATTTTATTCGTGATTCCACAGAGAAGATTGACCTTATTCGTCATAGGATGAAAGAAGCTCAGAGTAGACAAAAGTCCTATGCCGATAACCGGAGAAGGAAATTAGAGTTTTCTATGGGAGATCTTGTGTTTGTTCGTGTTTCACCTATGAAGGGTGTTGTACGTTTCAGTCGATCGGGAAAATTAGCGCCTCGATATATTGGGCCATTTCCTATCACCGAACGTATTGGTTCCAGGGCTTATCGCTTTATAATACCGGCTCAGTTTTCTGCTAGTCATGACTTGTTTCACGTTTCTCAATTACGGAAGTGCCTTCGAGATTCCGATTCTATTGTTGAGCCCGGTGTTGTGGAAGAAATTAAAGTTTCACCTAATCTAACTTATGAGCAACATCCTATTCGTATTATTGCTTCGGAGGTCAAGCGCCTTCGAAATAAAGCTGTTCCGCTTGTTAAAGTTCAATGGTCCTCAAATCCTAAAGATTGTTCTTGGGAATCTAGAGAATTCATCGAGTGGACACATCCAGACTTACTTTCTCATGCTCTCTGAGGTGAACTTCTTATTTCAAATTTCTTTTGGTGTTAATATGCTTTTATGGTTGTTACTATTTATTTCCATCTTATATATTGCGAAGACGCAATTTCTTTAAGGAGGGGAGTCTGTAACAACCCGCATATTTATCGATTTAATATTTTAATATTTTAATTAAATATTTTATCGTTAGTCGGATTTTAGTCCGAAAAGGTACTTTTGCAAACGGTCAAATTAGCACTCGAGAGCACTTCCAATGAGTTCAAAATGACGTTTGCAATCTTTTTAAGTATAAACTTTGACATGTTTGGAGTTGGTGGAATTTCACTACTTTTTTGCTTTGGACTTTGGTTTGGACTTAGCCTATTAGACCCAACCTCCACTCCCTCTTCTCTTTATTTCCTTCATAAAATTCCTAACACTAAAGCTTCATCACAAATGGTGAGTGGAATAGGAAATTAAAATTCCAAGCTCAAGTTCTCTTGCAAATCCAACATCCAACTCCAAATCTAGAAAGAAGCCATTGATTCGAGCATCTTGTGTTGAGATTGAAGTGGGATTGCTTCTTCCTTTTCTTTCAAGCTTCATTTTCATTGGTTTTTGTGAGATTTTTATCTCACATTCTTGTCTATAACTGTCTTGGATTGATGGGAATGGACCCCTATCACTTTAGCATATACATTTGCATTTGGTTTGGATTGAATTAGAGGAAAACTCCAATTTTTAGTGTTCTTGGAGAATTACTGGGCTTAGGTCGTTCGGGCAGGGGGGAACAGTCGCCCCGGTATTTTTAGCCTGTTCCCCTTTAGGTCGTTAGACCTTAAGTCGTTCGGCCTTAGCTGTTAACATTAGGTCGTTCGATCTTGAAGGTTCACGTCCGAAATTAGGTTGCTAGGCCGTAGGTCGCTAGGCCTTAGGTTGCTCGGCCTAGTCTCCTTTAGTATAGGTCATTCCCCATTAGGTTGTTAGACCTTTGGTCGTTCGACTTATTTAACTCTCACCTGCATTTTAGGTCGTTCGGCAGTTAGGTCGTTCGGACATCATAGGTCGTGCCACATGCTTAGGTCGCTCACCTAGGTCGCTCGGCCTATTATCCTTAGGTCGCTCGACCTATTTTACTTTAAGTCGCTACCTCTGTAGGTCGTTCCATTGCATATTGCTCGGCCACATTAGGTCGACCATGTTGGGCCTTAGCCTTAAGCCGTTAACTCCTTAGTTCGACCTCGTTAGGTCGCTCCCCCCTTATGTCGCACCAATGCTTAGCTCGACCTGTCTTACCTTAGGTCGTTGGACCTGTAGGTCGTTCCATTGCATCTTTAGCTCGGCCGTGTTTGGTCGAGCCATCTTGGTCGCACCTAATTCTGTTTTGAATTTTGTTATGGCGCAAGGGGTGAAAGTTCGGTGTGTATACAATTATATGTGCTAATATAGTACACACGGATCGTGTAATATGGACTACAATATAAATGCGGAAATAGATGATAATAGCATAGTAAATAAAAAATAGAAAAATCACACCAGAGATTTTTATACTGGTTCGGAGCACCGTCCTACGTCCAGTCCCAGACTTCTATCTGGATTTTCACTATTAACTACCTCGCTTCACCCGGAGGAACAGGTTTACAACACCCGAGCAACCGAACGGGATTTCACGCCTCTAATACACTGAGGACTTCAACACTTGCCTCTTACAACACAGAGGACTTCAACAAAAGAACAAATACAATTGTTGTTGACAACTTGTGCTCTTGAAAACACGGATTTGTCACTAGTAGTACACCCTTCCTATAATCTTATCCTCAAAGTATGCGAATGATGTTTTGAAAAGATTAAGGAAAGTATATTACTTATTGAATCAAAAGATATGAAATAGTTTCAATGATTCAATAAATAATTGAGAGCTTTTAGAATGCAGGAGTATGTAGAAAGTAAGATCAGAGATTAGAGTAAAAAGCATATATAATCATGTTTTCATATATCTTGAATCAATGATTTAGATGAGTATATATAGAGAAAAATAGTTGTAACTCTTTGTGAACAGTTGCCATTAATAGATATGATTATTTGATGAAAGGTAAGAGATGCAACCATTGGAGAAAGAAGTGTCTTTTGGAAAAGGTTGCTCTCTGTTTAAAAACGGTCGACAGGTCAAAAAATGACCGGTAGACAGGAATTTGAATATATATATACGTTATGTTCACTTGTGCACATTATCTGTGCATTCTGGGCAAAAACGGTCGACCACCTGGTTTTTGACCGGTCGACCGGTTTCGTCCAGACTGCACAGTTAATGTGCACTCATATATATTTATATATATATTCGAAGATTAAAGGCATAAGATTATTTGAGGATAGATTTTAACATAAATAATCATTACTAACATACCAAATAATCAACCTCTAATCATATGGAGCTCTTTGTGTCTAAATAACTTCTTTTTGTCGATCACGGCTTATCCCTTTGTCAGAAATCAAAACTCTATAAAAATCTTGACTCAACATTCTCCCCCTTTTTGATTGATGACAACATATATCTGAAGTTCTGAATCTCCCCCTGAAAATGTGATCTCCCCCTGAGATTTTGTTTGTATTATATATATATATATATATATATATATATATATATTCCATATATATATATATTCCTGCAAATAATTGTTAGCACTTTCTCCCCCTTTGTCATCGACAAAAAGGAGTTGTTAAATGGAAGATGTAAAACAGATTATAGGTAACATAAAACCACTATCACAGATCAAGAGTAACATTCACACAAGTGCCAGATAATGTCTTTAAAGCTCCACCTAAGTATAACATCTCCTCCTAAGTATAATATCTCCCTCTATTTATATGCATATGAATTTCTCCCCCTTTGTCATTATCAAAAAGAATGAGGAAATATATATAAAATTATAAAATATCTTGTATATAACGAGATAAACTCATTATTAATTATGAAGGAAAAGTAAAATAAATTTGACCATATTTACCGAAGTCCATATTTTATTGTAAGCACGTAATTCTATTAAACATATGGAACATTCTTTGAAATTCCAAAATCTATCCTTTTCCTTTTGTTTCTCTGAGTACCTGCAAAAAATAATAATAATTTTCGGTACCCACTTACTATGTTAGGGTCCGGGGGTTAGGTCTTTGGAAACCATACCCATTTGGGTGTGGTTGTACCTTTATAAATATAATTTTCATTACAAATTACATTCTCATAATAGTTGCTAATATAAAGTTGTTTATCATGATCAATCATATTAGCTGGAATCCATATCTTAATACTATTAGTCATTAGCTTAGTACTTGAAGAATAATTTCTATCATTTCTAAACAAAGTACTATTATGACTATAACTGGTTTTAAAACTATCTTGATTACTAGTACTAGCACTAAAGTTAGTATACATGAATGCATATCTAGTACTATTTTTAATTTTAGCTTGTTTATAGCCTACACCACTTCTATCATTGTGAGCTTTTGAATTCTTAACATAACCTAATCCCTTCTTATTTGAAGCAGGTTGAGAATTTTCAATAATTCTGCATAAATTTTCTCTCCCTTTATTAAAATTGGAAATATTTTTAGTAATGTCATCAAGCTTAGTTTTGAGACTAGTGTTATCTAACTCAACAATTTTAATTTTTGTTTTTAACTCATGATTTTCAGAAGCTAGAGCATTATTCTTTTCTTTTTGAGCTTCTATTTCTTGACTTAATAGAGCGAGTTGAGAATTGTCTGAATCTTGAATTTTCTCAAGTTCTTCTTCTAATATTCTCTTCTCGTCTTTAAGCATATTTCTTTCGAATTCTGCTTTCTTCTGATTTTCCATAGCTTCCTTATATTTTCTTTTGAGACTTTTTAAAGTGTCTAGAAGTTCTGAATTTATTTCTATCATATCATCAAAAGTTAGATCACTAACCTCGTTATCTTTTGCCATGAAGCATTTGTTTGTTTGCTCCTTTGATTGTTCTTTATTGCTCTTCCTTTTCTTATTGCCTTGACTAGATCTCTTTGTAGCCATTTATTCTAGGATGTTGTTACGATCTCTAGAAAACCAGGCTCCGATACCAAATGAAAGTTCGGTGTGTATACAATTATATGTGCTAATATAGTACACACGGATCGTGTAATATGGACTACAATATAAATACGGAAATAGATGATAATAGCATAGTAAATAAAAAATAGAAAAATCACACCAGAGATTTTTATACTGGTTCGGAGCACCGTCCTACGTCCAGTCCCAGACTTCTATCTGGATTTTCACTATTAACTACCTCGCTTCACCCGGAGGAACAGGTTTACAACACCCGAGCAACCGAACGGGATTTCACGCCTCTAATACACTGAGGACTTCAACACTTGCCTCTTACAACACAGAGGACTTCAACAAAAGAACAAATACAATTGTTGTCGACAACTTGTGCTCTTGAAAACACGGATTTGTCACTAGTAGTACACCCTTCCTATAATCTTATCCTCAAAGTATGCGAATGATGTTTTGAAAAGATTAAGGAAAGTATATTACTTGTTGAATCAAAAGATATGAAATAGTTTCAATGATTCAATAAATAATTGAGAGCTTTTAGAATGCAGGAGTATGTAGAAAGTAAGATCAGAGATTAGAGTAAAAAGCATATATAATCATGTTTTCATATATCTTGAATCAATGATTTAGATGAGTATATATAGAGAAAAATAATTGTAACTCTTTGTGAACAGTTGCCATTAATAGATATGATTATTTGATGAAAGGTAAGAGATGCAACCATTGGAGAAAGAAGTGTCTTTTGGAAAAGGTTGCTCTCTGTTTAAAAACGGTCGACAGGTCAAAAAATGACCGGTAGACAGGAATTTGAATATATATATATACGTTATGTTCACTTGTGCACATTATCTGTGCATTCTGGGCAAAAACGGTCGACCACCTGGTTTTTGACCGGTCGACCGGTTTTGTCCAGACTGCACAGTTAATGTGCACTCATATATATTTATATATATATTCGAAGATTAAAGGCATAAGATTATTTGAGGAAAGATTTTAACATAAATAATCATTACTAACATACCAAATAATCAACCTCTAATCATATGGAGCTCTTTGTGTCTAAATAACTTCTTTTTGTCGATCACGGCTTATCCCTTTGTCAGAAATCAAAACTCTATAAAAATCTTGACTCAACAAGGGGAACTTGCACTTTGGTACATTTTGAGCTGATTTCCTTGGATTTCATTCACGTCTTCGCATGTGAATTTTTGTGACTGATTGTTTCTACAATTTTTTTTGTGATTTGCCCCTTTAAAAATATAAAGGTTTCGATACTAGTAGTAAATTTCAAAACTCTTTCATTAAAGCGATTTCAACACTATTTTAATAACAAAACTTTTTTCTCAAACCGTTTTTCAATCTAATGGTATATACAAACCTCTACCTCACTCGGATGAGAAAACTAATTAAACGGCTTAGTAAAACAAGTGGTATGAAACGCTTGCGTTTGCTTCGTCGGTTAATTCTAGGACTTGTTAGATTGAACCTCTTGTGACAATTTCTAGTGAAGATCTACAGTTTGTTCGTAAATATTTAAGTTAAGCAAGTGGTTATGGGACATGAAGCTAAACTCATATATTTACCAGCTTAGTGTAATTGACACTTCTTGATGATCGTTGACGATCATTTTTGTGTTTTAGACTAGCAATTGTGCGATGTCTCTTTGTCTACGAGGGAGACTAAACCCCGTTTGTGTGATGTTTCAACTCACATATGTGGGCTAGCGCCCCACGGTCTTCGGACCATTCTTGTGGAGCTTCGGCTCAAAATTAATGGTTAGCTACCATGAGATAGTGTCTCGTTTTGTGATACACGTGTTGGTGAGTTTTCATGCTCCCATTCTTGTGATAGGCCTCCCTTTTTTTTGTGATTTCTGGATTTCTTGAGTTTGTGCTTCACCAATTTTCGTGATTTTCATTGATAAGTTTTATCAATTTTTGTGCATTGGTGAATTCGTGTGTCATTTCCTTTTTGTGGATTTGGATCTTTGAGAAGATTCTTGTGATATTGATTAATCTCTTGTTGATTATCATTTACATACTTATAGTAGAATGCCATTATGGTTATTATACGTTTATGCCATATCTCTTATTCTACATCATGTCATCTGATATTTATAGCTAGACTGGTCCGTTTATTATTTTCTTATGAAATAATACTCGGGTCAGACCGAGATGTAATAGGTGCTTCTGCTTGACTTCTCTCCAGGGATCTATTACTCTGACTTTTGGCTAACTACTTAGATTGGTAGTTTTTGTTGTATACATTTGAGATATCGACTCATAGATGTATTCTTTTGTATAGCACATGTTGCTATTCTTTTGTGTTATATATTCATATATTTTTCCGCCTTTGTAATATGGATGTCTGTGATTGATTTGTGTTATGTTTATTTCTATATTTGTTTCCGAAGATTATATATAGCCATTGTGTAGTAGCTTTGAGTTGTATCGGTATGTCGGATTTCCTCCTTAAACTGACATATCGGTGCTCGCACAAAGTAATTACACGGATGGTCGCTCCTCAACAGCCTTATTCTTCATGCTAGTTGACAGCATTACTCCGTAATGTTCTTGGCTAGCGTGGGTATAAAGGCGGGGCATCAAAGTGCTTCTTCCTCTTTTGAGGAGACCTAGTCGTTGGGTAATATGTAGTAGCTGTGGCATCTCTATCACAAATATGTGCTTTATTTTCCTTTTTATTAATAGTTAAGGCGCTCTACCTTGCTCGTGTATTAAATATTTTATTATCTTCGTAATAAAAAGTGGACGGTCCACTATAAAACTGACTGGCCTTGCCACTATATATATATATATAATTAAAATGTACGTATATCATGATTTTCGATGTTTTCGACACTTGAATCACAATGGTATTTCATAATAAATACATTATTCCATAAGTCGATATCACTCAATATAATATATTGAAGATTATGAATCTTTAAGGTAAAGATGTCCTCTATTATTATATATTAATAGATTGCTTGCATAGTCTTTAGTTGCTGAGCTTTCCTCAAGCTAGGGATTTTATTTGTAGTACTATTAACATATTGAATAGACGAGGTAAGATAACTAAACGTATTTGTTGAGCTTTCCTTAAGGTACATGCATTATTTTATCCCGCTTTTTGGCAAAGCCGTGATACCAAAAGATCGATTGAAAACAGAGGACAGTTCGTCTCAAAGATTGGTCATACTATGCTTCACTATGGATATCGCTGGATTTTGTCCGAGTCCAGATTGAACTACAGTTGATAGGACATGACAAGAAAGATCATAAAAGTCAGCATCTCAAATTTCAAGTCAATCCCAGTTCATACGCTCAAGTTATGATCGATTCAAGTTGGAGGAAATAACCCTAAGTTCGAATCCATCAGAAGAGCCTTCGTTCGAACCCATCGAACGTCCTCTGCTTCGAATCCCTCAAGGCAAGATGCTTCGAATCCATGGGACTACTTCACTTCGTATCCTTCAGGATGAAGACCTTCGAATCCAGTAGAGCAGAGCACTTCGAATCCATCATGTAACCTCACTTCGACTCCATCCTGTAACCTCAATTCGAATCCATCCTGTAACCTCGCTTCGACTCCATCCCATGACTTGCTTCGAAACCATTCGGTTGAAAAGCCTTCGTATCGATCAACTATGGTATACCCTGATCGATACGAAGGAACATCCATTCGATCGATTCGAAGGAACATACCTCCGAATCCACTACCTCGAATTCACTAAGTCGAGGCGGCTAAAACCATGGATTCAACCCAGTAAACTCGGAGAAAAAGATGGATCGACCCGAGAAGTGTGCGCGCCACGTCATCCTTCACATGCGCCAACCATCGATTCGACCTTATTGATTCGATCAGGATCGATTCGAACCAAGCATGACAACCGGGAATGCAACCTTGAATCGATCATAACTCAGGATCTACAAGTCCAAATACTATGAAATTTTCACAGGAGCTTACGTACACACTGAAAAATGTCCACACCAAATTTCACCTCGATTGGAAGCTTTCTTAATCTATTCGAACCCTAGTTCGAATCGATCCCGAAGTGGGCCCGGATTTCCAGAATCCGAGCGTGTGGGCCCCCTCACGTGCCAGAAGCGGTCTCCCCCGATTTTAGGCGAAATATCAGCCTCCTACACCTATAAATAGAGCCCCTGGTCATTCAGAAAGGGGATCGGAGAATTTTAGAGATAAAAGCACGCCCGGACGCTGCCAGAATCACTCCATACCATTATCACTGCTGCTGATTTCGAATTTAAGCTTATTATCTGTTGTACTTCGCTTTAGAAAACTTGTAATCTTCAAGTATTAATCAATAAAGTGATAAAACTTCATAGTGGACGTAGGCAAATCGCCGAGCCACTCTAAATTATTGTCTTCCGTGCAATTTACTTTTCTATGACTTGGAGTTTTTGTTAGATAATCCTCATTTTCAATTTGATTTCTTCATTTATAATCTCTTCAAAAACTTCCGAAGGGTGTTGCCCAATTTTGGTGCAAACACTTTGGTGCTTTCACTTAGAGAACCCATATTTTCTCTTGCTCTTTGGATCTGTCATCGATACCGGATTGAATAAATCTAAGAGAGAGATCCAGATCATCAAATCCAACTTCCTTCCCTTCTATTCAGATTTGCATAAAATCTTGGAAAAAAATCTAACTTTCTAGATGGTTAGCACAAGAACCACCTCAAACGCTGTCAATCAAGAAGAACAGGATAGACAGAATCCTGCTCCACTACCTCCATCTAATCAAGATGCCACTGGACACTCGGAACCGTCAGGTCCGGTTACCCGACAAGAGTTACAGTTGCTACTCCAAGAGCTGGCCCAGAGTCGGCAACAACTAGCAGAACAGCTACGTGCTAACGCCGAGCTGATCAACAAGCTGGATCGCCAGAAGCGAAGGAGATCCACGAGAGACCATGCTTCTCGCTCCTCAAGCGAAAGTTCTTCATCTTCTGATCATCATAATCGATCTCCATGACCCCGACTAGATGGGAGTCGCATGCTAGCTGCTGGAGATCAACCAACACTGACCGTTGGACAACTGAGAGTTGGTCCATCAGCCAGTTTCCAAACCGGACCCTCCTCCCAAGGAGGCGTCGTTCCTCACCACACCGTAGAATACCGCACCACTAACATTGCGGCTAAACCAGGAGTTAACGCCCAAGATCAGTCAGACCTGGACCGTCGTCATAGCGGACGTACTCCTGAACCGTACGTCCCAGAGGACTATGAGCCAAGAAAGCAAGACTTGGACCGTCGACGACATCCGGTTCAACCCCAAAGTATGGAACGTAATCATACTCCGGTGCAAGCCGCACAAAACGCGCAAATGCTGGATCTTTCAACTATGATACGTCAGATGATCCGTGAGAGCCATGGGTCCACAAATGACGATTGGGGAGTTTCCCGAAGTCATACTCCTTTTATGGACGATATCCTTACTGCTGAACCCCCACGACGATTCAGAATGCCAACTCTACCCATGTACGAAGGAAACTCCGACCCCAACCAACATATTCTGAAATATGAATGGTCGATGACCGCTGCCAGAGCCGACAATGCAGTGAAGTGTCGTAGTTTCCCCATATCCTTGGGGGCCATCGCTACCATGTGGTTCACTCAACTGCCACCTCGATCCATCTCTTCATTCGACCGGTTGGCCACAAAATTCGTTGAGCAATTCTGCATGCACGTCGCAAGGCCAAAAGATGTCAACACTCTGTCCAGCATCACCCAGGCTCCTGGAGAGACGCTCAGACATTACTTAGAGAGATTCCATACTACATGTGCGGAGATCAGCAATCCGAACGATAACTCCATCCTTGTGGCGTTAACCAAGGGGATCGACCCTGATTCCGAGTTTGGCAACTGGTTAGCTGGAAAACCACCTGCATCATTGGACCGTTTCCACGCCAAGGCGGCTCAATTCCAGAGAAGAGAAGACGCGAAATAGTCTAGGAAGCAAACTGATGCAGGACCAAGTACGGAAGGAATCCAAAGCAGTTTGCAATCAAACAGTTCGGTGAGAGCTCCGGAAAAGTCCAGTTGAACGTTAAAAACAAACAAGCTCGGCGAAGAGAGAGCGTGAATCAAATTAAAAAACGAGATCAAAATCGTGGCCCGTGGCGCAAGAATCCAATGTTTGATAGTTACACTCCTATGAATACATCACTAGAGGACTTATATTTACAAACCCGTGATACAATTCAGTATCAAAAACCTGCACCAAAACCATCGTCAGAGAGAAAAATTCAAACGTGAAAGTTTTGCAGGATCCATGAAAGCTACGGGCACAATACGAATGAGTGTCTACACTTACAAGATCTCGTTGAGAAATTGATCAGAGCAAAGAAGCTGGAACAGTTTGTTCGGACGCCGCATCCAGGAGAAGCGGGCCCATCAAATCAAAGTAATGAATCCAATCAACTGATGCAGGAAGACTCCACCCCCACCGGCTGGAGGTTAGTAGTAAATGCTGTTGGAGGTATCCCTCATCCAACAAAGCAAAGCTGGGATGAGATGAAGTCATATGCCAGTCCTACTAGGCATACGGATGCTGAATGATGTAGAAATTTGATAGATAGAGTTCCGATCAAACGACAGAAAGCAATGACTGACGACATCGTATTTCAGTGTAGTAGTGATGACAGAATCATAGTCCCGACTACCGATCCACTAGTCATATCAGCTCAGGTAGGCCATGTATGGATGAAAAGGATTCTGGTTGACAGCGGAAGTTCCGTGAATATAATATTTAAGCGAGCCTACGACCAAATGAATCTGAATGCCAAAGACTTGAAACCATGCTGATCCAGTATTTGCGGCTTCGACGGGAGCGCGGCCATACCCGTTGGAGAACTAGAAATACCGATGGAGTTGGGAACTGGACAGTGTTGCAGAGTCCGGACATTGCGATTCGTGGTGATGGACATAGATTCACCGTACCATGCTTTCTTAGGCCGACCAGCCCTTGCTGAATTCAGGGCTGTTATCGCCCATGGTGCCTAACCTTAAAATTCCCCACTGACAAAGGAGTTGGTGTTGTTATGGGAGACCAGGCCGACATAAGAACTGTCATACTCCGAAAGCGAGTTTCCCGGTCGCACGATGTCAATGTTCAACCCCAAACCTTCAAAATTGGTGATTTCGTCTACGGAAGAGTACACTCAACACCATCGCACGTGAAACCAACGTGTGAAGGGCCACGTGTGATTGAACAAAAACTCGGGAATGACCTGTTCTTGCTGTCAACATTGGGCGGTCCTATTTTGCCAAGAGCCTGGAGAAGCGAGAACCTTCGCCATTGCTATGCATGACAGGCTCTATTCAATCTATGAATACTTTACAATTTCCTTTGCATTCTGAAGTCTGAACTTGTAATAAGGCACTGACTTTGCCATATTTTCTTATTTCAGCAATAAATTACTATCTCTTCAAGCTAGAACTGTGATTCACCAAATGCAACATTCAACAATCACGACACACGAAAAGCTATGTTCCATCAAACAATGGAATTTATTCAAATAGCGAGTGACTGTGATACGACCGGCCACTCACTAAGTGAAACCCCAGCTTAGGGGCAAGCCATCACATTAAAGGCTGAACTGGACCAACACACGACAGTCCTACAACTAACTCCAAATTCCCAGAGTGCGAATTGGAGTATAAACATTCAATAACTCGTTCCCAAAGCACGAATGGACTCCAACTTCCCAGAGTGTGAATTGGAGTATAAACATTCGATAACTCATTCCCAGAGCGCAAACGGACTCCAAATTCCCAGAGTGCGAATTGGAGTATAAACATTTGGTAACTCGTTCCCAGAGCGCGATCGGACTTCAACTTCCCAGAGTGCGAATTGGAGTATAAACATTCAATAACTCGTTCCCAGAGCGCGAACGGACTCCAAATTCCCAGAGTGTGAATTGGAGTATAAACATTCAATAACTCGTTCCTAGAGCGCGAACGGACTCCAACTTCCCAGAGTGTGAATTAGAGTATAAACATCCAATAACTCGTTCCCAAAGCGCGAACGGACTCCAAATTCCCAGAGTGCGAATTGGAGTATAAAAATTCGATAACTCGTTCCCAGAGCGCGAACGGACTCCAACTTCCCAGAGTGTGAATTGGAGTATAAACATCCAATAACTCGTTCCCAGAGTGCGAATGGACTCCAAATTCCCAAAGTGCGAATTGGAGTATAATCATCAAATCCATCATTCCCAAAGTGTGAACGAATTCCTAAAAAGCCCAAACAGGTGTGACTGACCATCTATTGGCCAACTCCAACTTCCCAAAGCATGAATTGGAGTATAAATATAGATTACAGGTTCCCGGAGCGCGAACCGATGCATCCGTGCTAACTCCAAGTTCTCAGAGCATGGATGGAGTATAAACATAAATTACATGTTCCCGGAGCGCGAACCCAAACGTACATGCTATCACCAAGTTCCCAGAGCGTGAATTGGAGCACAAATACCAAGTCAAAGTTCACAGAGTGCGAACCGAAGTATTAATACTAACTCTAAGTTCCCAGAGCGTGAAGTGGAGTATAAACATCAATTCCAGGTTCCTGGAGCACGAACTGTGTTACAAACATCGATTACTCTCAAATTCCTGGAGTGCGAACCAGATTATCAATCTCAAATTATCCTAAGTCCCCAGAATATGGACATGTGCTTAAGATTTGCAATAAGTGCGATCAACCACCAAAATACAAATGTTGTTCCCCGAAACTAGGGGGCAAAAAAGCTAAGTGTTAATCACTAACCAAAGTGATACAATGTCTGGAGTTCAACTTATTCATCGATCACAACTTGTGACCAAGATCTTCAGACTTGGCAAATAAAATGAACTCACTTGACAATAAAAACACCACAAGTACACCGGACTGAAAACTAAACACTACAATGAGAATTGAAACAAAGAAATTGAATTTTATTTCAACTAACTGTATGTGAAGATTCATGTGAAAGTTCTTTCAAAAAATTCCTACCAGCAGGGGGCCAAGCCTGCATCTATACATAGCCTATGAAAGGAAAATAAAAGTGACTTCCTAAGCTGCCAAAAAATGCACTAGAAGGAATCATCTACTTCTTCTTCTTTGGTTTCCTCTTCAACGCGGAACCACGGGAGCCGCTAGCAGTCTTCCGCTTCAACCCCGTACCCTTAGGCGGATCTTCCTTTGACGAGGGCATGATATCAATATACTCCTCCGAACTTGAACTTAAAGGAATATTCCCTTCTCGAGGAGTCGGAGGGGTCGGGTCTACCACCGGAGGAGGAACGGGCGCGCTGGTTCCGACTAGCGTGTCCCCAGAAGATGTCACCGCAAGAGGAGTGGGATCAACCGCCGTCGTAGCACATTCATAAGTACCGCCGTGTGCTGTCGCTTCCTTCTCCGCTTCTATTTGGGCGAGTATCTCAGCCTCTCGAGCAGCACGAGACTCACAATAGGTGGCGGTAGACTGTGACGATGCAATGGAAGCAGGTGGGAACGTGCCGAGAACAAATGGCATGTCAACAAAGGGGTCATTGTGCTAGCTCAAGAGTTCATTCATCATCTGTTCATCGAAAGTAATTGAACCCCCCTGTGTCACCTCAGTCGGCGCGGCTATCGTCGTGGCAATTGCTTCAGTAATGATGGCCTCCTGTTCTTGATGTGGCTCTTGGACTGCAGGAGGCACCGTCGTTGTTACTTTATTCACTGAGCAAGAAAGAAAAGAAGTGTCAGAACATGCTTCTATACAAGTACTCAAGTTCGAACACATAGTAGATTTGCGCAGGATACCTTCCTCAACTTCACTCGTAGCTGACTGAGCAGCTTCAGAAGAGTGCTCCCTGATGGGAGATAAGCGTGGCTGCTCAGGGTCGTAGCGTGGGACTAACTATGGCTCAGTCACTGGTGTAGGCCCCGTTCCAGATGAAGTGATCATCTCTGAACTTGTAGATGGATGCGCAACACCAGACCCTTCGCCAACTTCCAAGTGTTGGGTACGCAGCTTCTCTCTAGCATGAGAGACCGTGAAATCGTGGAGAACCTTCTTCTCTTCATCAGTCAATATGCGGTTCTCCAACTTAAATTCATCAAAAACTTTGCCTGGATGTGATGCTTTCTCTTCTTCAACTAGTAAATTCCAGGCGTTGAACAAATGCGTCGGATAATCATCAAGCCATGTCAGATTTCTGTGCCTCAGCACGTTAGCATTATAAGTGATGAGAAGTTCTTCTATCTCCGTCTCCAGCTTAGTATCTGCTTGACGAACTCTCTCATCGACTTCGGGTTCTGTCTCACGGACCTTCTCCAAGGCCGCGTCTCTCTCTTTCCGAAATTCCACCGCTTGGTCACACGCTTCCTGTGCGGAAACATTAGCGGTGTCTCTTTCCTTCACAATCTCTGCAACTTTGGCCTTGAGCTCGTTTAGCTCTTTCAAGGCCGCATCCCGCTCAGCAGTCACGATAGTATTTCGGTGGCCCATGTCCTCCACTGTAGCGTAATGTTCACGCTTCATCCTATCCATCGCTGCGTGAGCCTCATCAGCTCTTCTAAGAGCTTCAATCTCTGAATTTCGAGAAGATTCGGCCTCACTGCCGAGCGCCTGAATGATGCGGTCCATTTGACCAAGTTCTTTCTCCAACTTCTCGATCGTGGCCGCTCGATCAAAGGCCACTTTTGATGCTTTCTTAGAGGTCTTCGACCACTCTTGATACTGGAAGAATACGTCCGAGAGGTAATCGTGCATCATAGGAGCAACCGTCGATGATATCCTCTTCAGATGCAGGGGAAAAAAAACCCGTCAAAACAAATTTCAGGAACTTCTTTCCTCAGTTGATCAAGCCTAACTGCTCCTTCCCTCGAAGGCTCCGTCAATGTCTGTTCTGTTGACGGGGACGCCGCGATTTCTGTTCTGCGGTGAGTATCAGACCTCGATGGTTGGGAAGGCGGCTTAGGCCGTGAAATTTCTAGAGGCGGTACGTGAGCTCTACGATGTGGCGTGCGAGATCGAGATCGCCGCCTATATTCTTTTTCTCTGACAGAGCGCTCATGACTCGAGCGCCCATAGTCATAATCTCTGTCTCCTTCCCTCCTATAGGGCTCGTAATGCGAAGAAGACTGGCGTTTCTTACGGAGACTGCCAAGCATTGGACCTCTACCAGACATGGTACCTGAGAAACATAAAGCGAAATTAGTAATCTCTCACAGTGAACGTATTACACTTAGAAATTATGTAGTGCCGTGAAGTGTGAATGTGGATGCAACCCCCCGACCAACCAGATGTGTCAACCGCGCTAGTGGGCAGAGACTCGCTCAGAACTAAAGCTTCTGAAAATTCTTCCAATCCGACATCATGTTGCAAGGACACATCATCCTGAATTGGAATATCGTCGAGCCCTTCATAAAGATTTTCAGTTCTGAAAGGAGACATCTCTGAAATTCTAACTCGGGGAGCGGGTCGAGCCGTGACAACCGATTTCCATCTTCCCTTCTTGTGTGGCTTAACGACAGCTGCCTTGCCTTTTCTTTGTTCTTCGGTATCTTGAGCCACATCCGCGGATTCACCCAATGGCTCGTCATCTGTATGAGTTCTCTCCGAGTCAGCCTCCTCAATTATGACAACCTTAGGTTTTCTTCGTTTGACTCGTTCTTTCGAGACGATTCTTAAGACGCCATCAAGCATTATGCTTTGCCTCTGCTCAATCAACCCAAGGATTCTGAGATTACTATCTGTCAGTAGCAACTCAATATTTCTCTCTTCACTTGGAATTTCTTGAAATACCCGAACTACTTCTCTGAAACGCTCACCTTCAGGTCGCTGAATTACGGCTGAAAAAAGAAAAGAGATGTGAGTTCGACTTCGAATACATCGGTTACATTGACTACCCGAAAAGATAGCAATACTTACGTCTAAATAGCCATCGTCGAGCGAACCCTAGGGGCCATCTGACATAAAACCACTCCGTCCTGAAGTAGCTCAATCTAGTCCAAGCCTGCATGATCACTTGGCAATTTCTTACAGCCTCCAAGAATGTGAAAGATGGACTATCGGCCCGGCTCTTGAAGTTAAACAAGTATCTGATCTCGATCGAAAGTGGCGGTCGATGGAGATATTCCATAAATGCAATAAACAAGTTATTGAGCGACGCGTATCCGTTCGGGTGCATTTGAGAGGGGGCGATCCTCAAAAACGACAATACTTCTCTTATATACTGGTTAAACGGAGGGAGTGTCCCAGTTGCGCACGCGTGGCGATTGTATGCGGTATATGCCTCCGGTGGATTGTGCGGTTTATCATTTGGCCCCGGTAGTAGCACGTCATCCAGCGACGAACCATGCCTTAAGCATATTCTTCCTAGCATGTCTTCCGAAATGTTAGACAGAACAGAATCTGATGGGTTACTAATGAAGGATGCGTCAGGTAACTCATCTGGAGTTGGATCAATAACTTCAATTTCAATCTCCGGTACTTCAAGCACGGGAAGGACTGAACTCTGAGTTTCTTGCGGTTGCGAATTTGAAGTTTCCATAACTAGCTAACTCACGAGAAATCATCATTAGATGATAAAAAGCTCGTGCATTCCCTGGTGTAAAAAGTGCATGTGTCGTGCAGTGCAGTGCATTACTTGAATAAATTCTATGGAATAAAACTATAACGTATGAACGACAAAACTCTGAAAATCAAACCGGGAATGAATGTCATCGCTGACAGTCACAACTGTGCCATCCACTTGCAAACAATCGACCCAAGTTGAAGTTAGTTACATTTTTGTTAAGTTACAGTGCCATCGGCGAGCTTCGAAAGGTAGTCCAATATGCAGTTCTACGGTCAAGTTCAATCATGCAAAGCAGAAGCTCGTTGGAGTCAAGTATTTTTATGTGCAAAAAATTCTTTAAAAGTTCATTTAGTTTCAACTTGGAATCGGTCGCTGCAGTTCAAATTCGTATCGAATCGAAGAAAAATCATCAACCACGTCCGTATCGATACGCTTCGTATCGATAAATTTCGAATCGATACACTTCGTGTCGATCGCATTCGACTCGATACATTTCGTATCGATCAGTTCAAAACGATGAGCTTCGTATCGATCCAGGGCACGCCATGCCGTATCGATTCGAGGACACCGGCTCCACATCGATCGTTGTTCCCATATTCGTATCGATACGAAGTCGCATGTCCTTCGATTCGAAAGCGCCACAACTCTTTCTTCTCCAAGACAGGGCCTCGACTCCATGGCAACGCATCCATCCCCAAACTTGCTCTTGTTTGACCAGATCTTAAAGTTACCAATACCGATCGTGAAAGCAAGGAGGATGGATTAAGATCTTCGAGTTTCATCGTTCTAAACACGATACTACCCATTAAATTACCTGATTTTAATGTTTAACTTAAGAGAATCAAAGAACTAGATCGATTCGAAGATGTGACAAACTGCTCTTGGAAGCTTCGAGTCGATGCAAGGGCACAGAGAGTAAGAGATAAACAGTAAAAGTGAAAAAGTGAAAAAATGGTCAAGTGAGAAGTATTTACACGAGGCCACAGAAGAACGGAGACGATTCGCCTCCCAATAAAACTTGACCGGTCGCAACCAGTCAAAACACCATCGGTTCGAAAGCTCTGTTCGAATCCATTTGCCTAAGGCCTTATCGACGCGAAGTTACCCTCACACTTCATCGATACGAAGTATACAACTAACGCTGTATAGAAGACATTGAGCGCCATCGATGCGAAGCGCACATTGGGCACATCGACTCGAAGCCCCTGTTCATATCAACAAATTCACAACTCCATCCACAACCTACCGATACGAACGACGATTTCGTATCCATCAATACCTATCGATATGAACGACGATTTCGTATCCATCCTTTCTCATCGGTACGAATGGGTGATTCGTACTCATCCAACGCCACCGATACGAATGTCGATTTCGTACCTGTTATAGCATAAGCATACTTCATCAATGCAAATGTTAATTCGAATCCATCGATGCTCATACCCATCGATTCGAAATATTACGTTCGCACAACACAAAGTCGATTCCTTCAACCTTCTATATCGATTCAGGAGACGATCGATACAAAGGGACTTTTCAAAACAACCATCAAGCGTTGTCTCAACTCAAATTTCCAAATCGATTCAGGAGAGAATCAATACGAAATTCAACAACAAACGAAACTGACAACGACTCGTGGGCGCACGACGTTAACAAGGGTCGATCTAACATATATGCATATATGTCAGACTAACATTCGATTTTAAACATTCATAGGGATCGAATACTCATCTGGTCACGATTACAACAACCAGCAACCAGGCACTATTCTGCAGCAATCAATCATATCAAAGCAAGGTTACAACCTTCGACAAAAGAGCAATGATTGTTAAGAGAGAAATCGCAGCTTTTCAAAGCACGTCAAGTTTCACAAGACGTACTTTGGGGGGCAAATGTTATCCCGCTTTTTGGCAAAGCCGTGATACCAAAAGATCGATTGAAAACATAGGACAGTTCGTCTCAAAGATTGGTCATATTATACTTCACTATGGATATCGTTGGATTTTGTCCGAGTCCAGATTGGCCTACAATTGATATGACATGACAAGAAAGATCATAAAAGTCAGCATCTCAAATTTCAAGTCAATCCGAGTTCATACGCTCAAGTTATGATCGATTCAAGTTGGAGGAAATAACCCTAAGTTCGAATCCATTAGAAGAGCCTTGGTTTGAACCCATCGAACGTCCCCTACTTCGAATCCCTCAAGGCAAGATGCTTCGAATCCATGGGACTGCTTCACTTCGTATCCTTCAGGATGAAGACCTTCGAATCCAGTAGAGAAAAGCACTTCGAATCCATCCTGTAACCTCACTTCGACTCCATCCTGTAACCTCGCTTCGACTCCATCCCATGACTTGCTTCAAAACCATTCGGTTGGAAAGCCTTCATATCGATCAACTATGGTATACCCTGATCGATATGAAGGAACATCCATTCGATCGATTCGAAGGAACATACTCTGAATCCACTACCTCGAATTCACTAAGTCGAGGCGGCTAAAACCATGGATTCGACCAAGTAAACTCGGAGAAAAGATGGATCGACCCGAGAAGTGTGTGCGCCACGTCATCCTTCACATATGCCAACCATCGACTCGACCCTATCGATTCGATCAGGATCGATTCGAACCAAGCATGACAACCGGGAATGCAATCTTGAATCGATCATAACTCATGATCTACAAGTCCAAATACAATGAAATTTTCACAGGAGCTTACGTACACACTGAAGAATGTCCACATCAAATTTCACCTCGATTGGAAGCTTTCTTGATCGATTCGAACCCTAGTTCGAATCGATCCCAAAGTGGGCTCGGATTTCCAGAATCCGAGCGTATGGGCCCCCTACCGTGCCAGAAGCGGTCTCCCCGGATTTTAGGCGAAATATCAACCTCCTACACCTATAAATAGAGCCGCTGGTCATTCAGAAAGGGGATCGGAGAATTTTAGAGATAAAAGCACGCCCGGACGCTGCCAGAATCACTCCATACCGTTATCACTGCTGCTGATTTCGAATTTAAGCTTATTATCTGCTGTACTTCGCTTTAGAACACTTGTAATCTTCAAGTATCAATCAATAAAGTGATAAAACTTCATAATGGACGTAGGAAAATCGTCGAACCACTCTAAATTATTGTCTTCCGTGCAATTTACTTTTCTGTGACTTGGAGTTTTTGTTAGATAATCCTCATTTTCAATTTGATTTCTTCATTTATTATCTCTTCAAAAACTTCCGAAGGGTGTTGCCCAATTTTGGTGCAAACACATTATACGTAAGTAGTCATGAAATGATAGGTCTGAGTGAATAGTCCCACTTTACTTGTTGAGCTTTCCTCAAGGTAAAGGTGAGACTAGGATATGGTACCACGGGTTAGGAATTGTATGTGATACAACTATTAAGGAAATATCCATTGTATATAGGCCTTTGATTTTTGAGCTTTCCTTATGTAATATCCCGCCATTTTATACGCTTTAAATCGACGATAAATAACACATGCCAGACTCAAACCATACAAAAGGGCGAATTGTTATTGGGGTGAATAAGAAAAAGGAAGAAAGAAAGAAAATAAAACAGAATCTTGCAGCGGAATGACAAAATATAATAATCAAATAACAGTTCATGAAGCTGTTTTATAAAATATTTGATTATACTTTTACAACACATATCAGAGTTACACATACCAGAGAATAATAAATAATGCAGCGGAACAGTATGAATGCAGTGGAATAATATAATAAATAATAGTAATATAGTCTTCGTCTTCGTCCTCAAGAAATAAGATCTTCAAACCCTGAAATGCTCAGACTGACCCGAGCGAATTGAAAAGACAAAGCACTTGATTCAGAACTAAAAGATCTTATGTAAGTTAAATTAACGGTCAATAATATGAGTGGAACGGCATCAGAGATGTTTACGAGATTTGACTTCTCCTATCCAATGTCAAACGTGAGTGCAGTAACTTAAGAGATGCTCGGGATTTACACCACCTAAGGATCCGTTAAACTATTTACTATGTAGTAATATTTTGCTATTATAATAATGTCTATTTGTAAAATAAACTTACTTTTTAATAGCATTAAGGGGTTACCCATATAGCACTTACCACGTAATAGTCCCAGTAGTCCATCTAGTATCATGGTCCCTCCTGGTCGGGAAGCCACCGGAGGATATCATACGGGCTACGGGAGAAAACCAAACTCGTACAAGGCGAGATAGGGTAGGTGACATAGCACACAAGGCAATGTCAGGGTAGATATACCAATTACGCATCCGGGCTGGTGGTAATGCGTAGCAGCTACTACCGCCCACCTCGAGCCATACCCCTAAAATCAAAAATCAAAAGTGGCCACCGAATCAATCCAAAAGTCAGAGTATAATGTCGAAGGATTGTGTCCGATAAGAGGGGCTACCTCCTTAGCCCGAGAATCGCTCCTATTTTAGCCACCATATGCCAACTCACTAGAGGCGTGTCCACGTATATAACACCGCAGTCATTTCAAAATAATTTACACTTCAAAAATTAGAATATAATATCCATTTCAAAACCATATAAATATGATATCGTTTCCATTTCATAAACTAAATCAATATGATATCATTTTTATAAAAACCCAAATCATTGTAATATCATTTTTATTTCAAATATATCCCTTTTCCAAAATCATAGCCCTTTCAAAGTTATAACACTTCGAAATCAAACACTTAAAGTATAACACTTTCAAATCATAACGCTTTGAAACTCAGAACTTTGAAACACAACTACACCAACTAAATGGCTTAAATATTAAATTACTTTATATAATAAAATAACTTCTTAAATTTCATAAATCAATTCCAAATACATATTTGAACCTCCAAATATCCATTTCAATTTCCATATATTTCAAAGCTTTACATATTCCACCATTTCAAAACTAATTCTTTGATAATTACATATATATCAAATTCAATTACTATTATATAGATTTGAAATGCTTACTTAATAAATCAAATATCATTTAAGTAAAACCTTTAAACTTCAAATATTCGTTAATCACCTTAAACCATCATCAAGTTATAAAATCATGCCTTTTAAATCTCAAATTCAATACGTTCAGATTGCTTTAATTAAATAACATTCTTAATTAAAAACAATTTTAAACCGATTTCAAATCCATCTTCTCAACCTTAATTTATCAATATCATTATAAAATCTATATATATATAGTAAAATATAATTTAAATAAATACTTACCCACATTATATTTTAATAAAATCAAACTTTATTTTTACTCTCATTATATAATGGACAAAATTATACATAGCTTAAATTTAAGAATTTAACAATATATAAGAAAAATATTTATATAATATCAAAATCACTATTTATATAAACCCATATATTTTTTCCAAAACCATAGCAATCACTTCTAAATATTTTTATATATAGACCACGGTGTCTGTATATAATTTTCTATCCTATGGCCAAGTGATACGGATATTTTTTATTTCAATCCGTAATTTAAAACATAAATACGATTATATATCATTTCAAACCGCAATCCCAAATAAAAAAAAATCCATAACAACTTGCAGTTCATAACAATATAAAATACAACATCCATTCATCCAATATCAATCATCAAACATTTATCACAATCATCATCTAGTTTAATGAATAATATCAATATAGAACAGATAATAAATAACAGGTATTTACTGGTAGTTTATATTCAATAATAAATTAAATAGAAATTTAACCGGCAGTCTATATGCAATAATAAATTAAATAACAATTTAACCGGCAGTTTATATGCAATAATAAATTAAATAACAATTTAACCGGTAGTTTGTATGCAATAATAAATTAAATAACAATTTAATCCAATAAATTTAATTTAACTGAGTTGATGATTAAAAATATGCCACACGGTCATTAATAAATTTCTAATCACGTCAAAAATTAATTTAACACACATAAGAAATTTTAGAAGTTGTGAGTAGGTTAAAACACTCACCTTTTGAATTTAAATTGAATTTAAATCCAATTTAAACTCAAAATTTGAACAGTCTCCGAATCCGTCCAAATTAGTGCTAAAATGTCAGAAATTTTGATTCGATCTTAGCGCAAGAAACCGTGTGTGAATTGGACCTCGTACGTAAAAGTTATCAACGTTATAACATATTGGAATTAAAAAATAAAATGAATTAAATAATAAAAAAGAGTGTCTCTCACCTCGACACTCACCCGCAAAACAACGTAGCCGAACCCAACACTTGCATACAGCCCAACCCGTTGACCAACCACCACCGTCCTTACCTGCTGCAGCACGCCTCAACACCATCGCCTATCACCTTGTCGTGCCGCCGTCTTCCAAATCCCCATGGTCCCATCACCTACAACGTCTCCTGCCTCCATCGATTCCCAGTGTTTTCGAATCCTAAAAGGAAAATTCCGACCACCCCTCTTATTTAGGTCAAGCAACAACCACCTTCTAACACCACACAGCGAATTCCACGAAACCCACAAATTAATTCCAACGTTTTGCGCCGAAATTGAAACGCCTAAAATGGCTATTAGGGTTTAGCGATTCCACTATTTGACCACGATTTGCCGACGATCGAAGCACTATTACGACAAATGAACACCAAACGTAGATTCGAATCATTGAGATCTTCGACCTTATATTTTTCAATTTTTTTTGAAGAGTTTGAATTTTGAAGTTGTATTTTGAATTGAAGTTGTATTGGAAAAATCAGGGTTTTCAGCCATTGAGGAAGGGGAGCAATGTTCTGTACGTACAGAGATGAGAAATAGAGAGGATGTTAGGGTTTATAACGTGGTATATATATGTAGCTCGGAAATAGAGATGGATGGACACGATTTGATTTAGCGATGGCGCCCCGAAAAGCCCATTCTACCTCCGGAACGAAAATGGGTCAAACCATATATCAAAATAGACGTTTTTAAATATTTTAAACTCAATGGAATAGGTTTCAAGTCCAAATTCCATCGTATGATGAAGTTATGCTAGAATCTAGTTATTTCAAATTGATTTCAATTTTCATTGATTTCTAGGCGTTTGTGCCCGTACGATCAAACGACAAGTCCGATTGCTATGAAACTTGAAATCCTACAATAATTCACTGTTACGGATCTGATGAAACTGGTTTCGTTGAAATCCAAGTCAGTGGCAAAAATGGTATTTCTCATTAAATAAATAAATTAATAATTAATTAATTAAATCAAATTTTAAATTTCAATTCTATACTTGAGAATTTTTATCATTTTAAATTTCTTAATCATTTATACTAATTTAAACAAATTTAGATGTCAATTTAGAGTTGATAAACTTTTCAATTTCAGTGTTAACCTCAATTTCGTTAAATTCAGAAATTATAAATTTAATTTCCAATAATTCCATTTAATTTACTTTTCATTCTATTATTCAATTCATTGTTGTCAAATCGATGAAATTAACATTGGGTTCCTGATCTATTACATTAATATTCTCCAAATTCCATCTTAGTTTCAATTAACGTAATATTCAGATATTTAATTTCATTTAATTGCAATTAATCCAATTATTAGTTCAAATCCCAATGAATTAATAAATCCTTATTTCCATTCTTTCAATTCAACAATTGTTTCAATTAATTAGGATTGTACTAATTTAGTTATTTATTAACCTGCATTAATAATAACATTATTACCTTAATTTACATTCAGTTACTATTAACCAAAGGTACCTTTCAATCCTCTTAATAAATTTGAATTCCAATAATTTGCTTAAGTTACTTTGTTACACTTCATTTTAGTTATAATTTCATTCTCAAATTACAAATTTTAATATCTTCTAGATTTGATTACCAAAATCTTAATAAATTAACAGATTTTAAACATCGAAAATTACGAGTCGTTATACTCTCCCCCACTCAAAATTTTTCATCCCCGAAAAGGAAAAGAAGGAAAAAGAAGGGATTAAATAAACAATACATCTCATTCATAAATATTAACTTTATAAACAAATAAATTTACAAAATTAATTAATTTAAATAAAATATACCAATTTATAACCATTGAATCTTTTTATACTCAAATTAATAAAGCTTGGAAAACATTTTTCAAAAAAAAAATTCTAAGTCCAAAATTTTCGAAAAATTTCGGTAGTGTCTCCTTTGTACGGGGAGGCTCGGGAGAAAATATAATATCAAATATAACAATAGATATCATAATATCTCAAAATAATGTATCCTAGTAACGAGAAAAATATATATAATAGCGTTTATAAAACCGTGATCCGAAAACATACCTATTTGTCGGGCAATTTGCGCTTATATTATGAAACCAAATGCAGTAGCAATTGCTTCCATAACCTTCATTTCACTTATATAATCCAAAAAGAGTTAATAATTATATAAAATGAAATGTTTAACTTATTTCAACCACTAACAACCAAATCAATATAAACAACCATCATTTGCAACCAACATACAGTCATCATATGAAATCAAAACAAATCAATCGTTCAACCCTATCAACCAAAACAAATAGTTAATTTGGGCTTAGACACCTTTAAATTGTATAGAATGACAAAATAAACTATTAAGTATACCATTTACTCAACAGTCTTAGATAAACTGAAAGGATTATTCATACATCCGAACGATTTTCAAAGTATCCTTGCCCAATCAAACATAAACCAAAACAGACAGCAAATTCTAACATTATTTAAGTTTATTATTATAAATTTTCTTCATTGATTTCTTTCTTTAATTTTACATTTACTTCTTATTAATTTTTATTTCCATTCATTCATTCAGTGTTAATTTCATTTATTACATACAATATTCATTTTCATTAATTAATGTCATGTAAGTTTCTTCTTTGTTGCATTATTCATTACGTAATTTCATTTATTTACAGTATTCATGTGTAATTCAATTATTTAGCATTTCAATATAGTTACTTCAGTTTCTAATTACTCATTTAGAATACTTACTTTTTATCTCGTAATTATAGTAACATTTCAATTATAACTTAAGTTTATAACCACTATAACATCAAATTCTTATTTATAAAAGTAATTCATTGAATCTTTCTATTACATAAGTTTTGCTTGTAAATTTTTCCATTACATTTTCTTATTAGACATTTCAACTTCTAATATTTGGTAAGTTATATATATGCTTTTAAGGATGTAATTGAAAGTTACCTAAGTTTATTTTATTTCTTTTTAAATAAGCTTAATGTTCAACAATAATATCCTTTGTTTTATTGGTTACGATTTCAAGTTTCTTTTAATTCCATTTATAACTGAGCATAAAATCTCTTATTTCATTTAGAGGTTTCAATTAATAGTTTGATTCCATTTCACCACACAAATTGAAACTATTAATTAATGGAAACTTAAGAATTAAATATCGGGTTCTGTTTCAAATCATTTAATATAATAGATAGATATATATACTTAAAACTTATATATCCAATTATATTTAAAACAAATTAAAATTTATATTTGTTTATCAAAATAAATCTGCAGTAAAACTGCTACAATGGTCTTCCCACTTAGAAACTCGAAAATGAATGTCGATGATGCATGCACTTGTAATATCCCGGAATTTCCAGGAGTTTAAAATATTGATAATCTCTTAATTTTATTATTTGAAATTGATAAAATTGTTATTTTCAAAGATAATTAACCAAGTAATAATAATATAATGTTTTAATTATGGTTATAAATTGATTTTAAAATAGGAATAATTATTTTATTTGTGTAAATAAAATTCTAAATAGATTTATTATGTTCAAAATTTACAAGTGTGTTTTAATATATCTATATCTGTGTATTTTAAATTGATTTTTAAGATAGAATAAATTATTTGTAAATAAAAATGAGCTTATTTAAATTTTGATATTTTATTTATTTAAATTGATTTAAGAGTTGGATGATTTTTAAATTTGACTTTGAAAATGAATATAAATTTGAAATTCAAAGAAATACATACATCTTAAAATAGAATAATAATATAGTTTGGTTTTAAATTACATAGATAATGTTTTTAATTCAAAATAAGATTATTATTTTCTTTTATAGAAATTTGATTTGTATTTATTTAATAAAATAAATGCAAGGATTTTGAAATAACATTTAAAATAAGGTTGAAATGTTGTATAATTTTATTTAAATTATATTTGGTTCATTCTTTTTAAGGATTGTATTTTGTATAAATTTAGAAAACTTTTATAAATGTATAAATATATTTGTTTATTTGATATTGATTAGAAAAGCAATTTTTCAAATTAAGAAAAACATTTTGTCAATTAGGAAAATAATTTTAAAAGCTATTAAATTTCTTTTAGAATAAAATTTAATAAGAATTGACAAATGTTTTGTTTTAAAACACATTGTTAACAAGTGTTAACACATTCATGAAACTAGAGACAAGTGTCCATTTTTGTTTCTGTTTTCTTTTTAATTTATAAAATCTGAAAATTATCCTATATAAACACTCTTTCTCATTTTCTTTAATTCTTTGTTCATTTCTAAAAAGAAAACTAAAATCATCATGTTACTTTCACTCATCTAAAACCAGAAAAAACCTTAAAAACAATTCCTCAAAACAAAAACGTGATGAATCTTCAAAAACGAATTCTGCAAATTTGTTAACCTGAAACATTTCTGTGATTCAAAAATCTGAAAATTCATGCACCTTTACTCATACCACTTCTGTGATCAATGCCCGAAACAATCTCCTCAAATTCAAACACTCTTCAAACTCAAACACTACTCCCTGTTACCAAAACCTGAAAGCATCACAGTTTAAACTTAAATCTGCATCATGTTTTCAAATATTTTTGCAAGCTATCAACCCAGTTCTGCATATTTGAATGCCTGCGTAAAATCTTTCTTATGCATGCAAACCTGGAGCTAATTTGTTGAAGAAAACCTGAAGTTTTCTGTTTCAAGGGATTTTATCATCAAGTTCAAAGCATTTTTGCAAGTTCAAGTCCATAGTCTTTTGCAACTTCCAGTTTATCATCAAATCTTTGCACTGTCTTCTTTTAGATAAGGTGAGTAAACAATTTTACTAAAATATAGAGCAGTAAATATCTGATTTTATATAAGTTTATGATGATGTTCGTAGTGAATATGAATTTATACCTGTGTAGATGAATCTGCAAATTTGTTGTAAGGTTTGAATCTGTGCATGTTATATTCATGTTTCACCTTACTGAAAATTAAGATGTAATCAAAAATTTCAAGCCATTATATTTAAACAATTGTTAAGCCTTAGGATTTAAACAAGATAAATTAGTTTAAGTATGAATTAAGATTTAAAGATGAACAGAGTCTTGGTATTTGAAGTTTTCTGATAAACCAACAAAGCAATGATACTTAATCACCAATGTGTGAAATCAAATGTTAAAATCTGATAAAATAATTTTAAAATCTGGAATATTATTGGAGAGTATGATTTTTGGAAAGAAATTTACAATTTTTAAAATTGTAGTGAGGAAGGAATTGGGGGATTCCTGCAATTTGGGATTTTGCAAATTTTGTTGATTCTGTGCATTCGGGTGACTCGTGATTGTTGATGGAGCTAGAATCATGTTTGTGGATTGCGGAAAAAATAGTTGAAGAATTTATAAATCATTGTGGAGTTTGATTTTTTCCAGAGATTTATTTTAAACCTAGTTTTGGGTTCTACTGTAAAACGAACTACAGCATCTTCTTCTCTGAATCGAGTGGGGTGAAATCATGGATGAAGGAAGCATGGTGGATCAGTGACCTATGGCCGGAGCTGTGGTGCTTAACGTTGATCGGAGGCGAGGTTTCAGGGGGAGTTTCCTGATGATGTTTGGGTTCAGTTTCACCTGAAGAGTTCGATTTTGAATCGAGGCAAGAGGTGATATTCTGTTGGTCGTAGAGGTTTGCGGGTTGCTTGGGTGACGTGTAGGTGGGTTCGCCGATGACCAGAGATGGTTCTGGCACCGGTGCAGGTGCACGAGTGGGTTGGAGTTAGTGAGGTGTGTTCGTTTGGGTTTGGTGATTTTCTCGAAGTAGGACACGGGATTTAGGGTAGATGGCTCGGGAGGGAACTCGTATGGGTTCTGGGATTGTGTGCAGAGTTAACTGTTATGTTTTAACAGTTTTAGTTTTAAAACTTAACATTTTTTAAAATTTTAAAATCAAATTTGTTTTAAAAAAAAGAGAAGATATACTTTGTTCTTGGATTTATGTATATAAGGGTTGAACCCAAATTAATGTTCGACCTGATTTTTAGTTTAAAATATAAAATAAGTTTTAAACTTTAAAAAGTTTAAGTTAAATTAAAATTATTGTTTTTGAAATTGAATTGTTTTTATAAATAAATTTGTATGATGTTTCAAATGTATTAAGTTAAAATCTTAATATTATTTCAAACTTATTTTGAAATATAAAAGAGAATTTCAAGTAAATGTTTTATTTAAATTAACTAGTGTAAAATGATTTAAAATTAACAATTAAAGTTAAGATAATTTATTAACTTGAAATTAGGATTGTTAATTAATAATTAAAGAAAGTAATTAATGATTTCTTATAATTTAATTTAATTTGTGAATTAAGTTAAGTAAAGATTTCAAGATTTATTTAAGATAATGTTTTATCTTAAATAATAATTAGGTATTAATAATTTGTAATTAGTTAGTTAATTAAGTAATTTTAAGTTAATTAATTTATTTAATTATTATTTTAAAGGGAGTTAATTAAGTAATTAATTAAGTATAATTATTTATTTAATTAACTATTAGTTAAGATGATAATGTAATTAATGACTAATGATTAATTAAATTATAATTGCTTATTAACTAAGTAATTAGGGGTTAATTAAAATAGTAATTAATTAATACTTAATAAAGGTTTTATTAGGTAATAATTGGGTTTACTTAATTAATAATTAAAAATGTTATTAATTTTAATGAAAGTTAATTAAGAATTAATTAACTATTTTTATTTAGGTTAATTAATTGTAATTAGTAATTAATTAATTATATTTACGGATTAATTAATTTGTAATTAAGGTTGTCAAATAATAACTAATTTTATTAATTAATGATTAAGAGACAATTAATTGGTTAATTAAGGTTAATTAATTAATTATAAAAGTAATTAGTGATTAATTACTTTGTATTAAATAACTGATTAATAATTAAGGTTTATTAATTAATAGTTGAAGATAATTAATCTGTTAATTGAAGATTAATTTGGTTAATGAGTAATTAAGGGATGAATCACTCAATTATAATTAATGAGATAAGTATGATCAAGTAAGTTAATTAATTTGTTAATTAATTAATTATAGCCACTTGATTAAGGATTAAGTATGTTTACTTAATAAGTTTTGATAAGGCTAATTAATTAAGATAAGTAACTGATAAATTATAGAGGTAATAGAGTTAAGGTAAAACTACTGAATGGGAAGTAATTTTTAATGGATAATTACTTGTTAAAGTAATTAAAGGTTTATTACTTGGTGTAATAAATCAAAGAATTTATAAGTAATTAAAAGTAATCAAGAATAATTAATTTTTGTTTATATTTATTAAAGTTGATTAATTTAACCATGATTAATTAATGTAATTAATTAAGAAATAATGTAATTAATTATAGTTAATTAATTTATGGAAGCAATTAATTAAGGTTCATTAATTTATATGATTAATGAGAATTATTAAGGATTAATTACTTTATTAAGAGTTAATTAATCAAGGTTGATTAATTAGGATAATGATTGATTAATTAATTTGTTTAATTGAAGAATAGGTAAGCAAGATTTATTGTGATGAAGGTAATTAATTTGATAAGTTTTAAATTAATTAAGAGATTAAGTAATTAATTTAATTCACTTTCAATTAATTAGAGATAGAGATAGTTAATTTAAACCATTTTAAATTAATTATATGGTGGTATGAGTAAATCATTGCTCATGAATGAATGGATGACATTGATTGTCTTGAATACTTTGTGATCTCAGTAATAAGATACGTATGGTTGTGTGATATGAATGCTTAGTTGCATTGTGATGATTACATAGATTGTCAATTGGGATGTTGATATATGGATTATCTATTATGATATTGATAATGTGGATTAACTGTTATTTGATAATGCTGATTATCAATTATTGATATGTAAGTTATCTATCTATGTGTATATAGGTACTGTATTGAATTGTTTTAAAAACTTTAAAACAACTTGGACCTAAAAGACATGCTTTGGATTTCGATGAGACTGGGATCGGGTTTCCATGTTTGGATATCCGAAAACCACATCGATTCCAATTAAACGTTAGGTCGTGAATCAAAATAGAGCTTTGTGAAGACTCGAGGTGTAAGGACTGTACGTCAGTATAACTCTGTGGGTGATTCCGTAATGAGTTTGACGGAATTAGTTCTTATAGGTTCGAGATGGTGGTTTAGAGTGCAAGGGTTATTGTCGTTAACTCTGAGGGTGATTCCAAAATGAGTGTAACGAGATAATGCCTTCGGTTTCGTTCGAACCCGGAACGAACTTTTATGGATTGAATGCTTTCAGAACATCGTCAGGTGGACGATGAGCATTCTAAGTGATGTGTTCACTAAAGGTAATCGTACCCTCAAGCCTCATCAACCGGGAATGGCTAAAACAGGGGAGGTGCAGCAAAGCTTCGTGGGTAGCCCCCACTTGAGAGTAAGATTTTACCCCTGTCTAGAGGTTCCTTTTATTTCGGCTGTGTAGGCAGTTGAATAGCTACATCTGCCGGGGTTGTCTTATTTGGAACTGTTCAGTAAGGAATGGGTCCGGCTTTGTGTTGCAGGGGAGTTAGGGTGGCTCCTCAATACGGTGATCTAGGCCACGTACTGTGACGGGCGGTACCCCGGTAGCCCTGCCATTGTATGGAATCCAAAATCCAATAAGTGCCAACAGTTTTGATTGTATTACCCACTTTTGTTGCTAGTGGCTGGAATTTAATCATGTAACAATTTTGGCTATTTCATATTTATTTGAAAACCCTAGACACTATTATAATATCACTGAATTTCCTATCAAATGTTTTGGTTAGCGTAAGGTAAAACCTTTTCCATATTTATGTGTGGGAAGTATTACGTGATACCTTTTCTTTCAAAAGATTTTTAAAAGTTAAGCAACTTTAACCGTTTACTCACACCAGACCCATGTCTAACCCGGAGTTTATTCTGTTTTTCTTAAACTTTTGGGTACTCAAATTTTTACGAGTAGCTAGGGGATTTAGGTTGGCTTTGACGAATTCTGGGAAAGCAATGGAGTAGGAGGCTTCTGCGTATAGCTATAGAGTATTCCGCTGTGTGTTCTCTGAGTTGTTGTTTTTTAGCTGTATTGAGTTGTATAACTAGACAGGTGTTTATAACTGTCTAGTATGTGTTATTTTAACTGTGTATCTCTGATGTATATGATATTATGTAATGTATTATGTGATTAATATAATTTATTCGTTCCGCTGTTTAGATTTTGATGTTGTTTCTTTCTTCTTCTCTGTCTTTTCTCTTTTTTATCCTTTTCTTTCTTAAAGATGATGCGATTTTCTGTGGTAAGGAAGTCGAGTCGTCTCAGTTGGTATCAGAGCATTAGGTTGAGTGAATACCTAGGCTCTGTAGTGGTGTCTTTCTTGAGAGAGCGTACTTGTAATATATATATATATATATATATATATATATATATATATATTTCTACCTATCTGTTGGGTTACCTGTTTGGGTTTCCAATATAAGTTATAATGGTAGATGAGGTAGTGGTGTGTGTAACACGACTACCAATGGTTGGAGTTTGAATGTTGGAGGTTGGAAGTGTATTTGTCGAGACTGTAGACCTAATACCGTCTCGAGTAATCTTTGCAGTTTGGTGTAAGGATTTCAATTTTGATCTCTGAAGGAAATCTGTTAAGGTTCGGAGTTCATCTTTGAAGTGTAAGTTTGGTTGTGCTTGTGAGAGCGGGTTTTCGAGAATTTGGATCTGTCGGTTGGGCAGAAGTAAGTGATGATATCTTGGCAACCTCAGGGAGTAGTAGCTGCGTGATGAGATGCAGTGACTATGGATGTCTCCGAAGATGTTTTCTTTCGGAGCAAGTTTAAAGAAATGTGTCTGCTTCAGCGTTGTAGCTGAGTTCAGCAGGATATTTGTGTTTAGTTGGAGATCCGAGTTTCTTAAAGAACTCTGGATAAGGAGTCTTTGGCATCTGCGTTAGCGGTGCAGCTCGGGAGTGTTCTGTGTTTCTGCAGGAAGATCTTTTTGGCTTAGCATTTCCTAGAGGTGGAATTCAGAAGCAGCAGTGAGGACCTGTTCCTTCGATGGATTAGTTAGTCAAGGATAAAATGTTCTGATTAGTGGAGAGAGAACAGTATCTTGGATATTGGATTGGTTGATCGCAAAAGTGACTTGCGATGGATTGGGAGATTATCTTAGATAGTCTTTTGTTTGGATTTGTGGCATCTCTAGAGGATGTGAAAGTTTTGTAACTGTCGAAAAAATTTCTGGATATATCTTCAGGAAAGTTTTAGATTTGCCCGCATTGGAGATTGAGTTCTGAATCGACTTGATGTCAAGAGTGATACCGGTGATTCAGCTGGGTAGAAGGTTGTCTCCTAGGTTGATTGTTTGGTGAAGCAGCTCTGTATTTCTTGGAATTTCTGTTGAACCATATTCCCGAGATGTGATGTTTAGTCTGTGCCTGTGTTCATTCTACAGCATTTTCATCTGCTCCAGATCAGAGTTGTGCAACGGAAGCAAGGTGGCTGTTGTTCTTAAGTAGAAGCAACTGGGAGTTGCAGTATTTTGGATTAGAGAGTTTCTACTGAATTTATTTTTTAGAATCTGAGGCAAGTTTGCGTGTGGTTCTGTTTTATCTTTCCGAATGGGAGAAGTTGTTTTCAGCTGTTGATAGTAAAGTTTGGTTTTGATTTTTGGATTGATCTTGAGAGGATCAGTTTGTTGAGTTGATCCAGTTTGTTTGTAAAAGCATCGGCGAAGGTTGAGCTGATCGGGAAGTTTTGAGGTTAAGTAACGGAGAATTTGGAATTCGAAGTTGGAGACTTCAATGTTATTGAGATTTTATCTGGCAAAGGAAGCAATAAGTTTTGGTAAGCTTCGAGGCATATTGGATTCTTCTGAATTTTTGTAGAGATCAGTGTTTTGGTTTGAAGAGTTGAATTGCCAGTTTGGAAGACTGGAATTCAAATTATTTCACGTGTCTCTAAGGGAGTACGTGTTTTGGTTCATCACTGGTTTTGAGACCAGTAGTTCTATGAAGGTTTTAGTAGTCGATCAGACTTGTCTGTGGTCTGGTATCTTGTGTAGATTATAGATCTAGCTGAGTGGGAACTCAGTAGTAGCAGTATAGCTAGTTTGGCTTTATTAGAGCGAGTATCCCTATGTATGTACTGGGGAAACTCGAGATAATTTTAGGAAGTTTATCCGGATCTGTGTCCGGATAGCTGGTGTTATTTATTTGAATTAGTTGGTTGGATGGAATTGTTTGTTTGATTTATAGTGTATGGCTGTTATGTATGTTTGAATTGGTTGAAAATAAAATAAAACTTTGGATTATCTTTGTTTTAAATTTCGAGGAAGAAATTCTGTTAAGGGTGGAGGATTGTAATATCCCAGAATTTCCACATGTTTAAAATGTTGATAATCTCCTAATTTTATTATTTGAAATTGATAAAATTGTTATTTTCAAAGATAATTAACCAAGTAATAATAATATAATCTTTTAATTATAGTTATAAATTGATTTTAAAATAGGAATAATTATTTTATTTGTGTAAATAAAATTCTGAATAGATTTATTATGTTCAAAATTTATAAGTGAGTTTTAATATATCTATATCTGTGTATTTTAAATTGATTTTTAAGATAGAATAAATTATTTGTAAATAAAAATGAGCTTATTTAAAATTTGATATTTTATTTATTTAAATTAATTTTATAGTTGGATGATTTTTAAATTTGACTTTGAAAATGAATATAAATTTGAAATTCAAAGAAATACATACATCTTAAAATAGAATAATAATATGGTTTGGTTTTAAATTACATAGATAATTTTTTTAATCAAAAATAAGATTTGTTTTATTTCTTTTATAGAAATTTGATTTGTATTTATTTAATAAAATAAATGCAAGGCTTTTGAAATAACATTTTAAAATAAGGTTGAAATGTTGTATAATTTTATTTAAATTATATTTGGTTCATTCTTTTTAAGGATTGTATTTTGTATAAATTTAGAAAACTTTTATAAATGTATAAATATATTTGTTTATTTGATATTGATTAGAAAAGTAATTTTTCAAATTAAGAAAAACATGTTGTTAATTAGGAAAATAATTTTAAAAGCTATTAAATTTCTTTTAGAATAAAATTTTATAAGAATTGATAAATGTTTTATTTTAAAACACATTGTTAACGAGTGTTAACACATTCATGAAATTAGAGACAAGTGTCCATCTTTGTTTCTATTTTCTTTTTAATTTATAAAATCTGAAAATTATCCTATATAAACACTCTTTCTCATTTTCTTTAATTCTTTGTTCATTTCTAAAAAGAAAACTAAAATCATCATGCTACTTTCACTCATCTAAAACCAGAAAAAACCTTCAAAACAATTCCTTAAAACAAAAACCTGATCAATCGTCAAAAACAAATTCTGCAAATTTGTTAACCTGAAACATTTCTGTGATTCAAAAATCTGAAAATTCATGCACCTTTACTCAAACCATTTCTATGATCAATGCCTGAAATAATCTCCTCAAATTCAAACACTCTTCAAACTCAAACACTACTCCCTGTTACCAAAACCTGAAAGCATCACAGTTTAAACCCAAATCTGCATCATGTTTTCAAATATTTTTGCAAGTTATCAACCCAGTTCTGCATATTTGAATGCCTGCATCAAATCTTTCTTATGCATGCAAACCTGGCGCTAATTTGTTGAAGAAAACCTAAAGTTTTTCGTTTCAAGTGGTTTTATCATCAAGTTCAAAGCATTTTTGCAAGTTCAAGTCCATAGTCTTTTGCAACTTCCAATTTATCATCAAATCTCTGCACTATCTTCTTTTAGATGAGGTTAGTAAACAATTTTACTAAAATATAGAGCCGTAAATATCTTATTTTATATAAGTTTATGATGATGTTTGTAGTGAATATGAATTTATACCTGTGTAGATGAATCTGCAAATTTGTTGTAAGGTTTGAATCTGTGCATGTTATATTCATGTTTCACCTTACTGAAAATTAAGATGTAATCAGAAATTTCAAGCCATTATATTTAAACAATTGTTAAGCCTTAGGATTTAAACAAGTTAAATTAGTTTAAGTTTGAATTAAGATTTAAAGATGAACAGAGTCTTGGTATTTGAAGTTTTCTGGTAAACCAACAAAGCAATGATACTTAATCACCAATGTGTGAAATCAAATGTTAAAATCTGATGAAATAACTATAAAATCTGGATTATTAAAATTGTAGTGAGGGAGGAATTGGGGATTTCCTGCAATTTGGGATTTTGCAAATTTTGTTGATTCTGTGCATTCGGGCGACTCGTGATTGTTGGTGGAGCTAGAATCATGTTTGTGGATTGCGGCAAAAATAGTTGAAGAATTTATAAATCATTGTGGAGTTTGATTTTTGCCAGAGATTTATTTTAAACCTAGTTTTGGGTTCTACTGTAAAATGAACTACGACATCTTCTTCTCTGAATCTAGTGGGGTGAAATCATGGATGAAGGAAGCATGGTGGATCAGTGACCTATGGCTGGAGCTGTGGTGCTTAACGTTGATCAGAGGCGAAGTTTTAGGGGGAGTTTCCTGATGATGTTTGGGTTCAGTTTCACCTGAAGAGCTCGATTTTGAATCGAGGCAAGAGGTGATATTCTGTTGGTCGCAGAGGTTTGCGGGGTGCTTGGGTGACGTGTGGGTGGGTTCGTCGATGACTAGAGATGGTTCTGGCACCGGTGCAGGTGCACAAGTGGGTTGGAGTTAGTGAGATGTGTTCGTTTGGGTTTGGTGGTTTTCTCGAAGTAGGACACGGGATTTAGGGTAGATGTCTCGGGAGGGAACTCGTGTGGGTTCTGGGATTGTGTGTATGGTTAACTGTTATGTTTTTAACAGTATTAGTTTTAAAACTTAACAGTTTTTAAAATTTTAAAATCAAATTCGTTTTTTTTTAAAAAAAAAGAGAAGATGTACTTTGTTCTTGGATTTATGTATATAAGGGTTGAACCCAAATTAATGTTCAACCTGATTTTTAGTTTAAAATATAAAATAAGTTTTAAACTTTAAAAAGTTTAAGTTAAATTAAAATTCTTGTTTTTGAAATTGAATTGTTTTTATTAATAAACTTGTATGATGTTTCAAATGTCTTAAGTTAAAATCTTAATATTATTTCAAACTTATTTTGAAATGTAAAAGAGAATTTTTAGTAAATGTTTTATTTAAATTAATTAGTGTAAAATGATTTAAAATTAACAATTAAAGTTAAGATAATTTATTAACTTGAAATTAGTATGGTTAATTAATAATTAAAGAAAGCAATTAATGATTTCTTATAATTTAATTTAATTTGTGAATTAAGCTAAGTAAAGATTTCAAGATTAATTTAAGATAATGTTTTACCTTAAATAATAATTAGTTATTAATAATTTGTAATTGGTTAGTTAATTAAGGAATTTTAAGTTAATTAATTTATTTAATTATTATTTTAAAGGGAGTTAACTAAGTAATTAATCAAGTATAATTATTTATTTAATTAACTATTAGTTAAGACGATAATGTAATTAATGACTAATGATTAATTAAATTGTAATTACTTATTAACTAAGTAATTAGGGGTTAATTAAAATAGTAATTAATTAATACTTAATAAAGGTTTTATTAAGTGATAATTGGGTTTACTTAATTAATAATTAAAAGGGTTATTAATTTATAATGAAAGTTAATTAAGAATTAATTAACTATTTTTATTTAGGTTAATTAATTGTAATGAAGAATTAATTCATTATATTTATGGATTAATTAATTTGTAATTAAGGCTGTTAACTAATAATTAATTTTATTAATTAATGATTAAGAGATAATTAATTGGTTAATTAAGGTTAATTAATTAATTAATTATAAAAGTAATTAGTGATTACTTACTTTGTATTAAATAACTGATTAATAATTAAGGTTTATTAATTAATAGTTGAAGATAATTAATCTGTTAATTGAAGATTAATTTGGTTAATGAGTAATTAAGGGATGAATCACTCAATTATAATTAATGAGATGAGTATGATCAAGTAAGTTAATTAATTTGTTAATTAATTAATTATAGCCACTTGATTAAGGATTAAGTATGTTTACTTAATAAGTTTTGATAAGGCTAATTACTTAAGATAAGTAATTGATAAATTACAGAGGTAATAGAGTTAAGGTAAAATTACTGAATGGGAAGTAATTTTTAATGGGTAATTACTTGTTAAAGTAATTAAAGATTTATTACTTGGTGTAATAAATCAAAGAATTTATAAGTAATTAAAAGTAATTAAGAATAATTAATTTCTGTTTATATTTATTTAAGTTGATTAATTAAAGTTGATTAATTTAAGCATGATTAATAAATGTAATTAATTAAGAAATAATGTAATTAATTATAGTTAATTAATTTATGGAAGCAATTAATTAAGGTTCATTAATTGAAATGATTAATGAGAATTATTAAGGATTAATTACTTTATTAAGAGTTAATTAATCAAGGTTGATTAATTAGGATAATGATTGATTAATTTATTTATTTAATTGAAGAATAGGTAATCAAGATTTATTGTGATGAAGGTAATTAATTTAATTAATTTTAAATTAATTAAGAGATTACGTAATTAATTTAATTCACTTTAAATTAATTAGAGATAGAGATAGTTAATTTAATCCATTTTAAATTAATTATATGGTGGTATAAGTAAATCATTGCTCATGAATGAATGGATGACATTGGTTGTCTTGAATGCTTTGTGATCTCAATAATAAGATAAGTATGGTTGTGTGATATAAATGCTTGGTTGCATTGTGATGATTACATAGATTATCAATTGGGATGTTGATATATGGATTATCTATTATGATATTGATAATGTGGATTACCTGTTATTTGATAATGCTGATTCTCAATTATTGATAATGCTGATTCTCAATTATTGATAATGCTGATTCTCAATTATACTATGTAATGTATTATGTGATTAATATAATTTATACGTTCCGTTGTTTAGATTTTGATGTTGTTTCTTTCTTCTTCTCTGTCTTTTCTCTTTTCTATCCCTTTCTTTCTTGAAGATGATGCGATTTTCTGTGGTAAGGAAGTCGGGTCGTCTCAGCACTCATCACCGAAATTATTTCCCAACGACATAGAAGGGAGTACAGGACTTATTTCTTTCCAAAATTTTCTTTAAATTGATCCTTTTAAATTATATTGAATATTTATATCAGAAAATACTTATAAACAAACTTTTTATATTCCAAAATCCTTTGAAAGCAAATTTCAAAAATCTCGGGACTTATGTTCTAAAATTTCCAGTTTATTCTCATTTATTTTACTTTCAATTTTTTTCAACCAATATTTATAAGTTACTCTACCTAACAACCAATATATTACAACCAAATATAATCTTTATAAAAAAAATTAATTTATATACAGAAAATATAATAGGCAAAATTATGTTATTTACCTATATTTCAAACAAATATAATGTCGGTCTGTCCTATTAAGTGTTTACAAATCCCTATTGATGTCATAGCGTCCTATGCACCAACCAAAATCTATAAATACAAAATGGAACAAATTAAAACAATACAAAAATTTTTATAACATTAACAAATACGCACTCTCATATATATGCTCTCAATGACCCATCATAGAGTATTACTACCCAATTAGTAAAGAGTTAGACCCCACAAAGCTAAGGTTTATCGCTAAACCAAAGCTCTAATACCAGGTTGCAACATTCCGCCTTTTTGTACGCTTTAAATCGACGATAAACCATACATGTCAGACTCAAACCATACAAAAGGGCGAATTGTTATTGGGGTGAATAAGAAAAGGGAAGAAAGAAAGAAAAAAAACAGAATATTGCAGCGGAATGATAAAATATAATAATCAAATAACAGCTTATGAAGCTGTTTTAAAAAACATTTGATTATACTTTTACAACACATATAGAGTTACACATACCAGAGAATAATAAATAATGCAGCGGAACAGTATGAATGCAGTGGAATGATATAATAAATAATAGTAATACAATCTTTGTCTTCGTCCTAAAGAAATAAGATCTTCAAACCCTGAAATGCTCAGACTGACCCGAGTGAATTGAAAAGACAAAACACTCGAGTCAGAACTAAAAGATCTTATGTAAGTTAAATCAATGGTAAATAATACGAGTGGAACGGCGTCAAAGATGTTTACGGAATTTGACATCTCCTATCCAGTGTCAAACGTGAGTGCGGTAACTTAAGAGATGCTCAGGATTTACACCTCCTAAGGATCCGTTAAACTATTTACTACGTAGTAATATTTCGCTATTATAATAATGTCTATTAGTAAAATAAACTTACTTTTTAATAGCGTTAAGGGGTTACCCATATAGCCTTTACCACGTAATAGTCCAGTAGTCCATCATTATCATGGTCCCTCCTGATCGGGAAGCCACTGGAGGATACTCCACTGGCTACGGGAGAAAACCAAACTTGTACAAGGCGCGATAGGGTAGGTGACACGGCACACAAGGCAATGCCAGGGTAGATATACCAATTATGCATCCGGGCTGGTGGTAACGCGTAGCAGCCACTACCGCCCACCTCGAGCGACACCCCCAAAATCAAAAATCAAAAGTGGTCACCGAATCAATCCAAAAGTCAGAGTATAATATCGAAGGAGTGTGTCCAATAAGAGGGGCTACCCCCTTGGCCCGGGAATCGCTCCTGTTTTAGCCACCTTATGCCAACTCACGGGAGTCGGGTCCACGTATATACCATAATAGAATGTCGCCACCATCCTACTTCATTCTGGAATCTCCACCACGTACACAATTGTTAAAGTGTTTTTCGAAGTTGGCAGAGAGTATGACAACATCCGATCCTGGTCTCTTTAACAACCAAACATTATTACAACACCACGGTCATTTCAAAATAATTTACACTTCAAAAATCAGGATATAATATCCATTTCAAAACCATATAAATGCGATATCATTTCCATTTCAAAAACTAAATCGATATGATTTCATTTTTATAAAAACCCAAATCAATGTAATATCATTTTTATTTCAAATATATCCCTTTTCCAAAATCATAGCACTTCCAAAGTTATAACATTTCGAAATCAAACACTTAAAGTATAACACTTTCAAATCATAATACTTTGAAACTCATTACTTTGAAACATAACTAAAACACCTAAATGTCTTAAATATTAAATTACTTTATATAATAAAATAACTTCTTCAATTTCACAAATCAATTCCAAATACAGATTTGAACCCCCAAATATCCATTTCAATTTCCATATATTTCAAAGCTTTCAATATTCCACCGTTTCAAAACTAATTATTTGATAATTCTATATGTATCAAATTCAATTACTATTATTTAGATTTGAAATGTTTACTTAATAAATCAAAAATCATTTAAGTAAAACCTTTAAACTTCAAATATTCGTTAATCACCTTTAACCATCATCAAGTTATAAAATCATGCCCTTTTAAATCTCAAATTCAATAAGTTCCAGATTGCTTTAATTAAATAACATTCTTAATTAAAAACAATTTTAAACCGATTTCAAATCCATCTTCTCAACCTTAATTTATCAATATCATTATAAACTCTATATATATAATCTAATATAATTTAAATAAATACTTAACCATATTATATTTTAATAAAATCAAAATTTATTATTACTCTCATTATATAATGAACAAAATTATACATAGCTTAAATTTAAGAATTTAACTATATATAAAAAATATTTATATAATATAAAAATCAATATTTATATAAACCCATATATTTTTTCCAAAACCATAGAAATCACTTCCAAATATTTTTATATATAGACCACAGTGTCTGTATATAATTTTCTATCCTATGGTCAAGTGATACGGATATTTATCATTTCAATCCGTAATTTAAACGTAAATACGGTTATATATCATTTCAGACCGCAATCCCGAATGAAAAAATCCATAACAACTTGCAGTTTGTAACAATATAAAATACAACATCCATTCATCTAATATCAATCATCAAACATTTATCACTCATCATCCAATTTAATCAACAACATCAATATAGAACAGATAATAAATAACAGGTATTTACTGGCAGTTTATATCCAATAATAAATTAAATAAAAATTTAACTGGTAATCTATATGCAATAGTAAATTAAATAACCATTTCGCTGGCAGTTTATATGCAATAATAAATTAAAAAACAATTCAACTGGCAGTTTATATGCAATAATAAAATAAATAATAATTTAATCCAATAAATTCAATTTAACTGAGATGATGATTAAAATTATGCCAAACAGTCATAAATAAATTTCTAATCAAATCAAAAATTAATTTAACACACATAATAAATTTTAGAAGTTGTGAGTGGGTTAAAACACTCACCTTTTGAATTTAAATTGAATTTAAATCCAATTTAAACTCAAAATTTTAACAGTCTCTGAATTCGTCCGACTTTGCCAAAATGTTAGAAATTTTGATACGATCCTAGCGCAAGAAACCGTTTGTGATTTGGATCTCGTACGTAAAAGTTATCAACGTTATAACATATTGGAATCAAAAAGTAAAATGAATTAAATAATAATAAAGAGAATGTCTCTCACCTCGACACTCACCCACGAAACAATGTAGACGGACCCAACACTTGCCTACAGCCCAACCCATTGACCAACCACCACCGTCCTTACCCGCTACCGCATGCCTCAGCACCATCGCTTATCACCTTGTCGTGTCGCCGTCTTCCAAAGCCCCGTGGTCCCATCACCTACAACGCCTCTGGCCGCCACCGATTCTCAGGGTTTTCAAACCCTAAAACGAAAATTCCGACCACCCACTCTGATTTAGGTCAAGCAACAACCACCTTCCAACACCACGCAGCGAATTCCATGAAACCCACAAATTAATTCCAGTGATTTTCACCGAAATCGAAACGCCTAAAATGGCTATTAGGGTTTCGCAATTCCACTATTTGATCGCGATTTGCCGACGATCGAAGCACTATTACGACAAAGAACACCAGATACAGATTTGAATCATTGAGTTGTTCGACCTTATATTTTTTTTGAATTTTTTTGAAGAGTTTGAATTTTGAAGTTGTATTGGAAAAATTATGGTTTTCAGCCATTGAGGAAGGGGAGCAACATAAATTTCTGTATGTACAGAAATGAGATATAGAAAGGCTGTTAGGCTTTATAATGAGGTATATATAGGTAGGTCAGAAATAGAGATGGATGGACATGATTTGATTTAGCGGTAGCGACCCGAAAAGCCCGTTCTGCCTCCGGAACGAAAATGGGTCAAACCATATATCAAAATAGATGTTTTAGATATTTTAAATGCAATGGAATAGGTTTCAAGTCCAAATTCCATTATATGAAGAAGTTATGCTAGAATCCAGTTATTTCAAATTGATTTCAATTGATTTCAATTTTCATTGATTTCTAGGCGCTTCGAGCCCGTACTATCAAACGACAAGTCCATCGCTAAAAAACTTGAAATTCTACGATAATTCACTGTTACGAATCCGATGAAACTAGTTTCGTCGAAATCCGAGTCAATGGAAAAAATGGCTATTTTTCATTAATTAAATTAATAATTAATTTACTAAATCAAATTTTAAATTTCAAATCTATAGTTGACAATTTTTATCATTTTCAATTTCTTAATCATTTATACTAATTTAAACAAATTTAGATGTCAATTTAAAGTTTATAAATATTTCAATTTCAGTGTTAATCTCAATTTCATTAAATTCAGAAATTATAAATTTAATTTCCAATAATTCCATTTAATTTACTTTTCATTCTATTATTCAATTCATTGTTGTCAAATGGATTAAATTAACATTGGATTCCTGATCTATTACATTAATATTCTTCAAATTCCATCTAAGTTTCAATAACGTAATATTTAGATATTTAATTTCATTTAATTGCAATTGATCCAATTATTAGTCCAAATCCCAATGAATTGATAAATCTTTATTTCCATTCTTTCAATTCAACAATTGTTTTAATTAATTAGGATTGCACTAATTTAGTTATTTATTAACCTGCGTTAACATTATTACCTTAATTTACATTTAATTACTATTAACCAAAGGGAGCCTTTCAATCCTCTTAATAAATTTCAATTCTAATAATTCGCTTAAGTTACTTTGTTGCACTTCATTTTAGTTATCATTTCATTCTCAAATTAAAAAATTTAATCTCTTCCTGATTTAATTACAAAAAATTTAATAAATTAACAAATTTTAAACATCGAAAATTACGGATCGTTACACCTTAAGTCATAATCTTAAGGAATACAAGTCCTAACACCCACTAATGATGTCAAAAGATTCCTATGTTCCACTTAGGGTTTGGTGAAACATAAAAGACTGATGGAAGCCTTATTAGAAAAATGAAATGATAACATTTAACCTTTCTAATATTGTAAGAGCATATGTTATATAATGTTATAGTAATCTACATCAATAAATTTGTGCATTTCGTATGATTGATAAAACGTTTATCAATCAAGATATATAAATGAACTGAATTGAAGATTGAGAAATGGAAATATAATATATATACTTACTAGTGCTTCTTACATGTTAATGTTTCAATACCCATGCATGTTCTTGATTTTGCAACTACTAAATACATTCGTAATTAGGTCGCTAACACGTTATTTGGTTGAGACCATCTATTGTATGGGTTCGAACTCTAAAGCAATACAAGACTATGGATATTTGATCCATATATTATCACATATAAATGTTTTCTGGTGAACGTTCATAGTTTACAATGTACGATACTTCGATGAAATCAGTTCATTTGAAATAAGCAGATATTGCGAGATCGAGTATTCAATTTGATTGATTATGATAAAGATCACACTGTGTTAAAAGTAAGACAAGACCAAGACTACAATCTAAATCTAAGGACATGATCACTGATATGTCAGTTTGACCAATTTATGCAAAGCATAACTTATTTGATGCCTTTAAATGTTAAGGAAGATCGACTACACTTTTGTAAAGAGTTTGGTATGATGTTTTAGTAAGAACATTTTTGAATGGTTCGACCATTTAGAAAATAAAAATGAATCTACAAGAGTAGATGTGATTTAAGGTATAGTTGGAATGAAGAGAGTGAATAGTTACTTCTACTTCATAAAGAAGCATAAAAAATGAGAACTTTAATAATAATAATTGATACCTAATATTGGACTGAGAAATATTATTTCTATTCCAAAATGTATTTTCATACAGAACATTGTCTTCTACGAGATTTATTCCTCTGAGTTCAAGATATTTGATCAAAGAACTCACCATTGTAAATTATTTACAACATATGAAATAATAGTTTATATCAAGTGAATGATGGACCTTCAAATTCAATACGATATTATAGTAATAGTAGAAATAGTAGGAGCATGCCATATAGCACTTATTGATCGCATCAAATATTGAAAATTACTTTCGTAAAACATACCGAACATTATTTATGAAATAATAACTATTTTTCAATGTCGACTGAAAATAGATTTAGTTATATTTCATTGTGAATATTCACTATGAAAAAATTTATAATGCAAAAAAAGTGATGCATTGAAAATATTGAAGTTTTTTAAATTATTTAAAATTATTTTGGAATTATAAACAAAGCCTTAATTTTGAAAATAAATTTCATTATATGATTGTGAATCATGTGATACTAGTTGATTATATAGCAAAAAAATTAAAAGTTATGCACCCATTTAGTACGAGTGTTAGAAGAGTTGATGAACCCTTCGGATTGATACATAGTTCAATTGTAAGTCTATTAATCCCAAAAGGTTTCACATACTTTGTTATATTCACCGGCGAGTTATCACAGACATGGACCTATGTATTTGATACACTGGAATGAGTCTATGATAAGCTTATAAAATATAAAACAGAAGTAAATAATATAACATGCAATAGAAATGATTCGATTTGATTGAATGAGTGATTTATTTGAAAGAGTTCTGAATATAACTAAAATTAGTAAAGATCAATATCAAAAGTCACTCCTCGCTATAATACATAATGATATAATGGTAAGGAGTAATCGAACTTTGCTGAAAGAGGTACAATTAATTGTGAGTGAAGTTGAGTTAATTTCTTTACATAAGGTTGTGTATTTAAGAATAACACACAACGTTAGAATTAATTTAATCTATACAAAATCATACAAGATAAGGGTTTATAAGAAACCCAAACGTATCCTAGGCCAAGGGATTGCAGACTATGCAAGTCGAAAGATTGTAGTTAATAATCGTACGTGAGGAATCCTGTATGAATCTTCCCAAATGGAGTTTGGGAAGGACTATCATTGGATGACATATCTATGTTTTGAATATAAATTTTGTAAACTCAAAACCAAATTGGTTTTATATATAAGGAAATTTAAAAAATGTTTATGAATATCTATTCTGTTGCACTGAGAAAAAATTGTTGTTTCAAGAAATACCAACTTCATAGTGAAGGAATTTCTTTGAGAAATTATTGGTAATAAAATGGGACTGGATACGATCTGAAAATAAAACCGATTACATGAGGTGAACTAAAATTAACTAACCGAAATGAACACAATGCACTAGAATGTCTAATAAGTATTCTCGCATATTGAAGAGAAACTATGACTTTCTTATCAATGTCAATAATCCTCGGTTGTTTAACTAAACCATGAAGAGTGTTGACTCTGTGATATGGTATGATGCGTAAATCCGAAATAGATTCCAAATACATTATCAAAATATGATTTTAATGGTTGTACCCAAAGGAATATGATCCATTGGCCGCAAAAGTGTCTTTATGAGAAAGACAAATGCAATTGAAATATACTGAGCCATATTGATAAGAATATTATCTAGAATTTCAATTGTTGAAATTAATGTAGTAGGTTTGTTATTCGATGTGCTCAAGTTGGTTTAGATTTTACTCACAAAATTATCACCTAGTATGACATTATATTTCGATATATATGTGTTGGAACAAAAAGGTCTGAATATAGATTTAGACTAGTCTATTTGCAGATAATAGCTAATGCGCCTTGAAGTCAGTGGGAGCAATTTTGAGTTTGTGGGTTTATGGATACGATCTAAGAAAAAATAAAAAAGTATCAATATAAAAACCATCAAAATTGAACAAGTGTTTGATAGATGTATCAAATATTTTGATTATTAGTCAAAATGCAGAGGAAGCATGTGTTCATAAGAAAGAACATTAAAAATGCATAGATATTTCTAAAACATAAGTAAACAACACACTACTGATTGTTAATAATGTACTTGTATTAAAATCAGTTTTAGTTGTTTTTAATGCTCAATTTTGGATTTTTAAATAATATCTTTTATAGTAAGTATAAAATATATTGGGAATGACCCAAAACAATATGCAAAGACACCTTATTAAAATGTTTAATATGGAACATGTAAAATGGATTCCTTATGAATTGAAAATAGAAATAATAATACATGTTATGTTGTCTATGATATCATGATTTATTTATGTATTTAATACATGAAGAAAATAGCAAATCCAAATTGATATCACTAAATGATAGTTTGAAGTATTCTAATGTATTTATGAAATATTAAATAATTATTCATAGAAACAACAAACTCCATATGAAGGAGTGTTTGGACTTAGAACTTCATAAGTGATATTGAGTATAATATATCAATAATAAATTTAAGTTAAGCATCTTTTAGTTGGAAACGTTCCAAATGAAAGACTATGGCTGATTTAATGAAAAAGGCTAAGCACATCACCTAGTATAACATTGCAATAAAAAGCAATGTATACATATATAAATGCACAAATTTATAAATGAGATAAGAGTGATTCTAAAATTGAGAATCCCATAACATTGTTGTATGATAACAATGTCATGTTATATTTCTAACAGAACTTAAAGCTCACTAGAAGTCAAGAAACATGCTTCGAATTGTTGCACATGATAAAGGTAGTTTATCAAGCAACGGACAGAGTTAATTGGCAGAGTAGACAATTAAGCATAATAATATACCCATTCACTAGGGGATTGACCTGATTGGTTTTGAGAAAACCAATTGGAAAATTTGGAATAAGATTCCACAATTGACCCCAAGTGCAAGTAAGAGATTGATTGAGTTATGAGTATGTCATATAGGGAATCATGTAATTTTTTACGTATATCTAACTCATTGACCAATCTTGTTCGAAATAAAGGTGTTTCCTATCTATTATATACTTAATAAAATATGTTGTACTAATTAATTAATTAAATTAAAAGTATATTTGATAGAAAACCATAAATGGTATGTTTTGTTATAGTGGTTATAAAGTGTTGTAACCGTATGTAATTTATCATGATAAAAACTGAATATACCATTTTAAATGTTCCTAGTCAAGATGCATCGAAATTGGATATCGATGTATCCGTTGAGACTATAGTATGCAACTATGACGCCCCACCCCAAGACCCACACTAACAAAGGGTATTACTGAGTACTACTGTCTTTTGGTGCAGAGAATAGGGGTGGTTAGGAGTAACCATCCATGAATTTTACTTTAAGAGAACGTTGATACGTCGGTTTAGGTGTTGTACAATTATTATTTTTTCTTCTCAAGTGGAATCAACGTATGCAATCCAGGCTTAAAAAATACGTGGCTACAATAATAATCCATATTAATATACGATAAATACAAGTCATAGAATCATAGATCACAAAATATATATGGAGGAATACAAATAGATACAACCTTATCAAATTGAATGAGTACATAAAGTCGACTACAAAACGATGGTCACTACTAACCATAGAATATACAAATAGTATCTCCCATATATACAAATATGTACATTTAAATGAGTCTAAACCCGATATAAGATACGACGCTACAAGAATATGGACCTGTATACAAAAGGAAAGTAAAATGCATGATAACTAAATAACTGGAGTGTCACTCTTTCCAGACCTATCAAACTGGAGTACCTAAAATATCTCGGTCTGACCTGAGTATTATAAATGATAAACGGGTCTAGACTATAATGAATAAGTTAAGCAAGATAAACAATGGGTGTAATGATATAGATCTGAAATATGAACAGAAAACCAAGAATCGACTAACAACAAGAATGCTTCAATAAACTCCATGTGTGAAATCACCAAATATCAAAACCCAAAAATAGTTTTAAAAGAAAAACCGCCAAAATCATTTGGTGATAAAACAAATAGCATAGAAACTAGAAATCATAATAGAAATCCAAAAAATCCCGTAAAAGGGGAAAGGCACCAAAACTCCAAGATAGGTGAATAAATTCACCTACATGCATGTAACTCCAAGAGACTTATATGTCAATAAACATCAAAATAGGTACGAGACTTATAAACATCAAGATAGGAACAAGCCCTATAATCTCCAAAATAGTTACGAGATCTATAAACATCATGATAGATATGCGACCTATAAATATCAAGATAGGAACAAGTCTTATAAACGTCACGATAGGTGCGAGACCTATAAACTTCAAGATAGGACAAGTCCTATAAATATTAAGATAGGTATAAGATCTCTAAACATCAAGATAGGAACAAGTCCTATAAACTCCGAAGACGAGTCATAAACTCATCAACCAAAATGTTAAATACTTTCATATAGAAATTGAATAGATATTGACCATATGTCTCATACCATACAGTTCACCCAAACGTTTGCTATACAATAGTAAACTCCATTCATGCGCATAAATCGCTCAATGAAGAAAATTCGAGAATCAAACAACAACAAAAACGTGAGCGTTCCATGCCACTTGTTTTATTAAACTACATAAATCACCTTCTCATTCAATTGGTAATTCAATTTCATAAAATATCATACTTTAAAATCTTTCTTGTAGAATATAGTTTATAAGCTAGAATATGTATGTGTATATGTCTATATATATATTGGAAAGCCCTTGGTTATATATATATATATATATATATATATATATATATATATATATATAAGTGCAATTTTTAAACTATTGTTCCAAATCAAATTTAGAACCATTGATATTGTAATTAAATACTATATGTATAAATATACTCCAAATATCTTTTATAGAATATATATTTATACTTGCAAAGATTTGGGAAAACGGTTGGGTTTAGAGGTCGTTCTTTTGAAAACTCTAGTTGAAATTATGCAATAAAACTCATGTGTGTTATCAAGGATCAATAAAGTATTTCCATGCCATAATAAACCCAATATGAATTCACAAATTCATAATCAAAAGTCCAAAATTTACATTGAAATCTACATGAATTGGAGAATCCAAAATCAATCAAACAACGAAAAGGAGCCAGCCGGATGAAGAAAGGGGCGAATGGATGCCAATGGGAGGCCTGTAACAACCTGCATATTTATCAATTTTATATTTAAATAATTTATTTAAATATTTTATCGTTAGTCGAATTTTAGTCCGAAAAGCTACTTTTTGCATACGGTCGAATTAGGACTCGGGACCACTCCCATTGAGTTTAAAATGTCGTTTGCGACCTTTTTGAGTATAAGCTTCGATATGTTTGGAGAAAGTTGATTTTTGCTACTTTTCACTTTGGGTTTGGTTTTTGGGCTCAGCCCTATGTTTTACTTATGCTCAAATCTGAGCCACTCTTCCCCATTCACCATCATTCTCTTCTCTTTTCAGTTTTCTTAGCATTAATGGTGGGAGTGATTGGAAATTAAAACTCCAAAACCCTAGTTTCTCTTGCAAATCAAATTCCTTGCTCCAGACTCAAGAAGAACCCATTGGTAAGCTTCTCTTCTTCTTCTCCAACTTATCCTCTTACCAATTTCAGAAATTCCTAAACCTAATTTTGGGAATGTTCTTGTTTTGAGCATAGATTCAAGCTCATTTGGGTTGTGTTGAAGAGAGGTTGATTCTCCATTTGCTTTCAAGCTTCTTCTCGTTTGATTTTGTGAAAAGGTGAGATTTTTAATCTCACATCTATGCCTATGAATTATCTTCGAATGTTAGGTATGAATTCCTAACACTTATTTGTGTGCATTTGCTTTTGGTTAGGATTGAATTGGTGTATATTCCAATTTTTTGTGTTTTGAGTTCAATTCGTTAAAAATCCTAACTTCTATGTTTGAACTTGTTTTTGGTGATGCATCGAGGAGCATATAGGGTCGGGTAGTCGATTGGCATAAACCCTTAGCGCCGTTGCTCGAGAGAATGAAATTTGGACGAGGTTGGAGCTCATTACTATGGGCTGGGAAGAGACTGGCAACAGGTCCAGTCTACCGAGCTCCCTGAGTCGGCCGACCGACCTGCTGCCGAGTGCATAAGCACTCCTCTGTTTAAGGCTCGGTCGACCGACTCAGGGAGTCCGGTCGACCGACCTGCTGTTAATTGCCAGATTAGCCTATTTTGCTAATCCGTTTGAATATCCAACTCTAATCGATTTGTGTTGTTTCCCTAATTGTTGTTATCAGTTGTTGTTGACTTTGATGACTTATTTTCTTTGGGAATTCTGTGAATATCCGTTTCGATGGATTCGGTATCGATTTCTTTGGATTTTTATTCACATCTTCGTATGTGAATTTTAGTGATCGATTGTTCCTACAATCTTCTCTGTGTTTTGTCACTTTAAAAATATAAAGGTTTTCTATACTAGTAGTAAATATCAAAACTCTTTCCTCAAACGATTTCAATACTATTTTATTACCAAATTCGTTTATAAAACCGTATTCCAATCTACTAGTATATATATAAACCTTTACCTCACTCGTATGAGAAATCTAATTAAACGACTTAGTAAAACAAGTGGTATGAAACGCTTGCGTTCACTTTGTCGGTTAATTCTTGGACTTGTTCGATTGAATCTCTTGTGACAATTTTATAGTGGAGATCTACAGTTTGTTCGTAAATATTTAAGTTAAGCAAGTGGTTATGGGACATGAAGCTAAACTCATATATTTACTAGCTTAGTGTAATTGACACTTCTCGATGATCATGACGATCATTTTTGTGATTTAGACTAGCAATGTGCGATGTCTCTTTGACTGCGCGGGAGATTAAACCCCGTTTGTGGAGTTTCGACTCAAATTGGTGGGGTAGCAACCCACGGTCTTTGGACCATTCGTGTGTCAGGTCTTCGGACCATTCGTGTGTCAAATTAATGGTTAGCTACCATGAGATAGCTTCTCGTTCATGTGTTACAGCTGTTGGTGAGTTTTCATGCTCCCGTTCGTGTGATAGGCCTCCCCCCTTTATTTTGTGTGATTTCTGGATTTCGTGTGTCGAATTCTGGAATTTTCTTCTTCACCTATTTTTGTGATTTCTATTGATATGATTTATCAATTCTTGTGCATAGGTGAATTTGTGTGTCATTTACTGGATTTCTTGTGATGATTTCTAGAATTTGTATTTTACCAATTTTCGTGATTTCCATCGATAAGCTTTATCGATATTTGTGTATTGGTGAATTTGTGTGTCATTGACTTTTGTGATTGACATTGTTAAAATCGTCAATATTTGTGGTTTGACGAACGAAATAAGGAGTATGGCATTTCTTTGATTCTTGTGTAGATTTGGTGATATTGATTAATCTCTCGTAGATTTTCAATTACCTATGTATATCACAGCTTGAAATTGTGATTATTATGTGTTTAGTCATATCTCTTATTCTATATCGTTTAATCTGATATTTATAGTTAGACTGATCCGTTTATTATTTTCTTATTAAATAATACTCGGGTTAGACCGAGATGTTACAGGTGCTTCTGCTTGACTTCTCTCTTGGGATTGATTTCTCTGACTTTTGGTTAACTACTTAGATTAGTAGTTTTTGTTGTATACATTTGAGATATAGACTCCTTAATGTATACTTATTCTTTTGTGTAGTTCGTGTAACTATTCTTTTGTGATGTTGTGGATCTTTTCAGACCACTACTCTGATGTACACTTTTATGTGTAGTATTCATATCTTATTCCGCCTTTGTGATATGAATTTTCTGTGACTGATTTATGTTATGTTTATTCCTATATTTGTTTTCCCGAAGATATTTATAGCCACTGTGTAGTAGCTCTGAGTTTGTGTCGGTGTGTCGGATTTCCTCCGGATAAAGCATTGCATGTTATACTATCTAACATATCGGTGCTCGTGCAAAGAAATTACACGGATGGTCGCTCCTCAACAGCCTTATTCTCCGTGCTAGTTGGCAGCATTCACCGTAATGTTCTTGGCTAGCGTGGGTATAGAGGTGGGGCGTCACAGCATGGTATCAGAGCCAAACTTCGGAACAATATGGAATATTATAACAAGGATCATCGTCCTAAGTCCATCTTAGGAGTCGTGCTTTAGGATTTAATTCGAGTCTTCGTACCAATTCATCCTATTTTCCTTATGTTGTTTATCTATCAAGATTGCTTGATATTCGATTTGGTGAATAACCTTTTTCTTCTTCTTCTTTCTTTCTAAAGGAAGAGGAATGTCTAGACCAGGCCGCCCCAGAGCTGTGCCATCTAGCACTCCACCCCAGGATGGAGTTTTTATGACTGCTCAACAGCTTCTTGATTTTGTGACAAATGCTCAAGCAGCTGGAGCTAACCCGGAACCTACTCACCCAAAGTCGGGATTTGCACGCTTGTGTAGCGATTACACTAATTTGGGTGAGGAGCCATTCAGGGGTTCCGAAACTGTTATTGAAGTACAGGCTTGGCTAAGGTCGTGCGATCGAATCTTTTCTCGCATGAATCTTATTGACCTTCACCGAGTTCAAGTGGCCTCAAGTATGCTCCGAGAAAGAGCATTGGACTGGTACGAGCTTCTTATTTCTGAAATTAATGAAGCGGATCTCACTTGGGAGAAATTTCGAGAACGCTTCGAGTTGAAATTCGTACCGGAAGCAGAGAAAGTGACATTGGCTCGACGATTTATAGACCTTGTTCAAGGTGAGTCCTCCGTGACTGATTAGGTCGCCTCCTTCGAGTCGCTTTCCAAATATGGGGTTGAATACATCAACACCCCTTTAAAGAAGAACCAGAGATTCGTCTATGGCTTAAACAAAAATCTCAAGAAGCCATTACTTCTAAAATTAGAAGTTTCTTTCGACCAACTCGTTGATATCGCTCTTCGTCTTGAAGAGGCGGATAAGGAGAATGATGTTGAAGTGGTGGGTTCCAAACCAAACTTCAACAACAAGAAGAGGTCAAACAAATTCAAAGGCCATTATCCCAATAAGAAAGGGAGGCAAAACTCCTGCTGAAAAGACCTTTTCCTCTACTCAAGGGAAATGCTATAATTGTGGTTCGAAAGACCATTTTGCGAACAAGTGTTCAAAGCCTCGTACTTGTCGCTATTGTAAAAGCCCGGACCATTTTATGCATGTGTGTCCCAAACTTCAAAATAGGAAGGAGGGAAAGCTTAATGTTGCTCAAGCCCCTGGCAACACAACTCGTGGCCAAGGTATTTCTCATTCTATTCTGGATGGAATTATTTTATTTCGTGATCATCCTATTCGAGTTCTTTTTGATACGGGTGCGTCCCATTCTTTTATATCAAAAGAGCTTTTTGATACTTTTTCCTTGGATGTTTTGTGTTTAATGACTTCTTTGAGAATTGCGAATCCGGTTGGTGGATCCGCAACAATCAGTTTATTGTGTAAAGATTTCGAGATTATTTTGTGTGATTTTTCTTTCCTTGCCGACTTGCATGTCATGCGTTATTTAGGCTTTGGAATGATTTTGGGAATGGATTGGCTCAACCGTTATGAAGCCCATATCCTATGTCCTGAGCGGACTATTCATCTTCGACATTCTCAATCTGTTAAGCAGATTTCTATTAATCTTAAAGATTCAGATTCCAGCTTGGTTGCATCTTTGTTTTCTTTAAATCCTCGTGATGACGATGATGATGATGAGGGTGATATTATTTCTCTTATTCACGTCGTTCGTGAATTTTCCGACTTATTCGAGCCCGTTTTAGGATTACCACCTAAGCGAGCAATTGAGTTCAGAATTAATCTTATTCCTGGAGCTCAACCTATCACTCGTCCTCTGTATCGTATGTCCAATAAAGAAAATGAGGAGATGCGTAAACAATTATCTGAATTGGAGACGAAGCAATTTATTCGCTCTAGTTCCTCGCCTTGGGGAGCTTCGGCTATTTTTGTGAAGAAATCCGATGGTACACTTAGGCTTTGCGTTTACTACCGCAAGCTTAATGATCTTACTATCAAAAATAAATATCCTCTACCTCGGATTGATGATCTATTTGATCAACTTAGTGGTGCTAGAGTCTTTTCGCAATTAGACTTAGCTACTGGATTTCATCAGCTTCGCATTGCAGAGGATAGTATTCCTTTGACATCGTTCCGTACTCGTTATGGATCTTATGAATGGCTTGTCATGCCATTTGGTTTGACGAATGCTCCGGCGTATTTCGTTGACCTTATGAATAGAGTTTTCAAAGACTTCCTCGACCGGTTTGTTCTCATCTTTATCGATGATATTCTTGTGTATTCTAAAACCGAGGAGGAGCATGAAAAACATCTTCGGATTGTGTTGAAAACTCTTAGGAGTAATCAATTAAAGGCAAAATTTTCTAAATGCCACTTTTGGCAATCTCGTGTGAAGTTTCTCGGTCACATTATTTCCGAATCCGGAATTTCGGTGGATCCTTCGAAGATTGAAGCGATTCAAGATTGGAAGAGACCGGAGAGTGTGACGGAGATTCGTAGTTTTCTTGGATTGGCAGGTTATTACCGCCATTTTATCAAAGACTTTTCTAAGATTGTCGTACCTCTCACTAGCTTGACGAAGAAAGGTGTTAAATACATTTGGTCGGACAAATGTGAAGCTTCTTTTCAAAGATTAAAAGAACTTCTATCTAATGCTCCTATTCTTGTTATTCCCGAGGGGAATCAAGATTTCGTTGTATATACCAATGCTAGTCGCGTTGGTTTGGGTGGCGTTCTTATGCAAAGAGAACGTGTTATTGCTTATGCTTCTAGGCAATTAAAGCCTGCCGAGACTAGATATGCCACTCATGATTTAGAACTCGTGGCTATTGTTTTCGCTCTTCGGATTTGGCGTCATTATCTCTTAGGAGAGAAATTTGTTCTTTATACCGATCATAAGTCATTGAAATATTTGTTTTCTCAAAAGGAACTTAATTTGCGTCAACAACGTTGGCTCGACTTCCTTGCTCCTTATGATCATGATATTCTTTATACTCCCGGTAAGGGTAATCGTGTCGCCGATGCTCTTAGCCGTAAACAACAAGCTGTTGTTTCTATGATGATATCCGAATGGAACGATCTCGAGATTTTATCCACTTGCGAAATTCGAGACCGTGTTTCCGATTTATGCTCAACATTTGTTTTATGTAGCCTTGAGGCTCATCCTTCTCTTTTAGACCGCATTCTTGAAGCTCAAGGGCTAGAACCTGAATTGGCTCTTCTTGGCCAAAATATTAAGGATAAGATTGATATTGAAGGTTTGAAGGACTTTGATATCGATTCTCGTGGCGGCCTTTGAAAATTTGGTAGACTTATCGTGCCAAATGTTAGGGATCTTCGTAAAGACATTTTAGAAGATTCTCATCACTCTAAATTTACCATTCATCCCGGTAGTAGTAAAATGTACGCGGATATGAAGCGACTTTATTATTGGGAGGGAATGAAATTCGATATTGCTAACTTTGTTAAGTGTTGCATGACTTGCCAACTCGTTAAAGTCGAACATCAAAGGCCCGGTGGGTTATTGCAACCTTTAGAAATTCCTATTTGGAAGTGGGATCAGATTTCAATGGATTTTATAGATGGCCTTCCCCGTTCTCGTTCGGGTCATGATAGCTTATGGGTGATCGTTGATAGACTTACTAAATCCGCCCATTTTATTCCCGTTTGATCTAATCGAACCTTCATCTTTTGGCCAAAACCTTTATCAAAGAAATTGTTAAATTGCATGGAGTTCCTACTTGTATTGTTAGCGATCGTGATCCATTGTTTACTAGTGGATTTTGGAAGAGTCTTCAAAAAGCTTTAGGAATGAAGCTTAATTTTAGCACCGCTTATCACCCCTAGTCCGATGGACAAACCGAGCGTGTGAATCAAACTCTTGAAGATCTTCTTCGTGCTTGTGTTCTTGATTTTGGTGGAAGTTGGGAAGATCATATTTCACTTGTTGAATTTTCCTATAATAATAGCTTCCAATCTAGTATTGGTATGGCACCTTTTGAGGCACTCTATGGAAGGCCATGCCGATCTCCTTCTTGTTGGCTTGAGGACGGTGAGAAGCTGGTTTTAGGTCCAGATTTTATTCGTGATTCTACAGAAAAGATTGATCTTATTCGTCATAGGATGAAAGAAGCCCAGAGTAGACAAAAATCCTATGCCGATAACCGGAGAAGGAAGTTAGAATTTTCTGTGGGAGATCTTGTGTTTATTCGTGTTTCACCAATGAAAGGTGTTGTACGTTTCAGTCGATCGGGAAAGTTAGCGCCTCGATATATTGGGCCATTTCCTATCACTGAACGTATTGGTTCCATGGCTTATCGCCTTTTATTACCGACTCAATTTTCTGCTATTCATGACGTGTTTCACGTTTCTCAATGACGGAAATGCCTTCGAGATTCCGATTCTATTCTTGAGCCCGGTGTTGTGGAAGAGATTGAAGTTTCGCCAAATTTAACTTATGAGCAACATCTTATTCGTATTATTGCTTCGAAGGTCAAGCGACTTCGAAATAAAGATATTCCGCTTGTTAAAGTTCAATGGTCTTCAAATCCTAAGGATTGTTCTTGGGAATGTAGAGAGTACATCGAGCGAACACATCCGGACTTACTTTCTCGTGCTCTTTGAGGTGAACTTCTTATTTCAAATTTCTTTTGCGTTGAATATGCTTTTATGGTTGTTACTTTATGTTCTATTCTTAAATATTGCGAGGACGCAATTTCTTTAAGGAGGGGAGTCTGTAACAACCCGCATATTTATCGATTTTATATTTAAATATTTTATTTAAATATTTTATCGTTAGTCGATTTTAGTCCGAAAAGCTACTTTTTGCATACGGTCGAATTAGGACTCGGGACCACTCCCATTGAGTTTAAAATGTCGTTTGCGACCTTTTTGAGTATAAGCTTCGATATGTTTGGAGAAAGTTGATTTTTGCTACTTTTCACTTTGGGTTTGGTTTTTGGCTCAGCCCTATGTTTTACTTATGCTCAAATCTGAGCCACTCTTCCCCATTCACCCTCATTCTCTTCTCTTTTCAGTTTTCTTAGCATTAATGGTGGGAGAGATTGGAAATTAAAACTCCAAAACCCTAGTTTCTCTTGCAAATCAAATTCCTTGCTCCAAACTCAAGAAGAACCCATTGGTAAGCTTCTCTTCTTCTTCTCCAACTTATCCTCTTACCAATTTCAAAAATTCCTAAACCTAATTTTGGGAATGTTCTTGTTTTGAGCATAGATTCAAGCTCATTTGTGTTGTGTTGAAGAGAGGTTGATTCTCCATTTGCTTTCAAGCTTCTTCTCGTTTGATTTTGTGAAAAGGTGATATTTTTAATCTCACATCTAAGTCTATGAATTATCTTCGAATGTTAGGTATGAATTCCTAACACTTATTCGTGTGCATTTACTTTTGGTTTGGATTGAATTGGTGCATATTCCAATTTTTGGTGTTTTGAGTTCAATTCGTTAAAAATCCTAACTTCTATGTTTAAACATGTTTTTGGTGATGCATCGAGGAGCATATAGGGCCAGGTAGTCGATTGGCATAAACCCTTAGCGCCGTTGCTCGAGAGAATGAAATTTGGACGAGGTTGGAGCTCATTACTATGGGCTGGGAAGAGGCTGGCAACAGGTCCGGTCGACCGAGCTCCCTGAGTCGGCCGACCGACCTGCTGCCGAGTGCATAAGCACTCCTCTGTTTAAGGCTCGGTCGACCGACTCAGGGAGTCCGGTCGACCGACCTGCTGTTAATTGCCAGATTAGCCTATTTTGCTAATCTGTTTGAATATCCAACTCTAATCGATTTGTGTTGTTTCCCTAATTGTTGTTATCAGTTGTTGTTGACTTTGATGACTTATTTTCTTTGGGAATTCTGTGAATATCCGTTTCGATGGATTCGGTATCGATTTCTTTGGATTTTTATTCACATCTTCGTATGTGAATTTTAGTGATTGATTGTTCCTACAATCTACTTTGTGTTTTGTCACTTTAAAAATATAAAGGTTTTCTATACTAGTAGTAAATATCAAAACTCTTTCCTCAAACGATTTCAATACTATTTTATTACCAAATTCGTTTATAAAACCGTTTTCCAATCTATTAGTATATATATAAACCTTTACCTCACTCGTATGAGAAATCTAATAAAACGACTTAGTAAAACAAGTGGTATGAAACGCTTGCGTTCACTTTGTCGGTTAATTCTTGGACTTGTTCGATTGAATCTCTTGTGACAATTTTATAGTGGAGATCTACAGTTTGTTCGTAAATATTTAAGTTAAGAAAGTGGTTATGGGACATGAAGCTAAACTCATATATTTACTAGCTTAGTATAATTGACGCTTCTCGATGATCATGACTATCATTTTTGTGATTTAGACAAGCAATGTGCGATGTCTCTTTGACTGCGCGGGAGATTAAACCCCGTTTTGTGGAGTTTCGACTCAAATTGGTGGGGTAGCAACCCACGGTCTTTGGACCATTCGTGTGTCAGGTCTTCGGACCATTCGTGTGTCAAATTAATGGTTAGCTACCATGAGATAGCTTCTTGTTCATGTGTTACAGCTGTTGGTGAGTTTTCATGCTCCCGTTCGTGTGATAGGCCTCCCCCCCTTTATTTTGTGTGATTTATGGATTTCGTGTGTCGAATTCTGGAATTTTCTTCTTCACCTATTTTTGTGATTTCTATTGATATGATTTATCAATTCTTATGCATAGGTGAATTTGTGTGTCATTTACTGGATTTCTTGTGATGATTTCTAGAATTTGTATTTCACCAATTTTCGTGATTTCCATCGATAAGCTTTATCCATATTTGTGTATTGGTGAATTTGTGTGTCATTGACTTTTGTGATTGACATTGTTAAAATCGTCAATATTTGTGGTTTGACGAACGAAATAAGGAGTATGGCATTTCTTTGATTCTTGTGTAGATTTGGTGATATTGATTAATCTCTCGTAGATTTTCAATTACCTATGTATATCACAGCTTGAAATTGTGATTATTATGTGTTTAGTCATATCTCTTATTCTATATCGTTTCATCTGATATTTATAGTTAGACTGATCCGTTTATTATTTTCTTATTAAATAATACTCGGGTCAGACCGAGATGTTACAGGTGCTTCTGCTTGACTTCTCTCTTGGGATTGATTTCTCTGACTTTTGGTTAACTACTTAGATTAGTAGTTTTTGTTGTATACATTTGAGATATAGACTCCTTAATGTATACTTAATCTTTTGTGTAGTTCGTGTAACTATTCTTTTGTGATGTTGTGGATCTTTTCAGACCACTACTCTGATGTACACTTTTATGTGTAGTATTCATAACTTATTCCGCCTTTGTGATATGAATTTTCTGTGACTGATTTATGTTATGTTTATTCCTATATTTGTTTTCCCGAAGATATTTATAGCCACTGTGTAGTAGCTCTGAGTTTGTGTCGGTGTGTCAGATTTCCTCTGGATAAAGCATTGCATGTTATACAATCTGACATATCGGTGCTCGCGCAAGGAAATTACACGGATGGTCGCTCCTCAACGGCCTTATTCTCCGTGCTAGTTGACAGCATTCACCGTAATGTTCTTGGCTAGCGTGGGTATAGAGGTGGGGCGTCACAAGGCCGCACGGCATAACCTAAGGCTTAGCCCAAGTCACGACCTATGCACTAATCTGGTGGGACTGGTCCACTGGTGGCAGCGCTTGCGCTGAACCCAGGCGATGCCGATGGCTCCCCGTTCGACCATTAGCGCTCATTTCTTTAGCATTGTCCTCCTTGACTTCTGAAACAACGATTTAGCTAATGTGAAAGCATATAAACATCAAAAATTGAATGCAATTCATGATCATACGAAGAGGGTGCCAACAAACTGAAAGTGGTATAACAATTGATAAGAATATCACAAGGGGTCAAAAGCGATTCAATCACAAATTCAACCAATTTTACCAAACAGCAACATGCATTCATTACTGGCTAAAAGTGTGAGATAAACTAACCTATAAGAACTTGAATTGATTCAGGCGACTCGAATTCCCCTAGGAAATTAACTTTCAGCTACAACATAGGGAAAATTTCAGAGATTGCAAAAGAAAGATCACAACCCAAAGCAAAATCTGTAATTAACCAATTGAAAAGACACAATAGAAGATGAAAGGGATTACCTTGCTTCTATTTCTTTAATTATTATCCAATTACCCTCTAATTTGATTTAGATTTGGAGAAGATTTCAATTCTAGAGATTAGGTGAGGAAGGATATATTTTTTCAATTTTTAGAGATGAACTAAAATGAGAGAAAATGAACGTATTTTCTTTTCCCCTCCACATAAACAAGATTACTACATGGGCCTTGTTTTGTATGGACCTAATAAGAAGATGTGTTACTAATTCGTTTTATTTTCTCATTTATAAAAAACCATTTACATATAAACAATGATTTATAAAATTATGAATTGATTTCTCAAATTTCAAACAGACCTAATATACCAAATTAAATCGAATCAAATATGGAATTCTAGTCTAAAGACTTAGCCAAATCGCTCCCTGAATACCCCCAAAAGAACCCCAGACCAAAACGCCTTTGATCTGACTATGAATGATCGGAAATCTTGATTAAAATATGTCCAACTGATGTACCAGTTGCGTCGAGCGGTGCATTTGTTGTAGCTGGCTAAAAATGGCAGCATAATATATGTTTTTTATTTTTGTTTTGCCTGTAGCTCACTCATTTTTAATTGGATTCTTAATCCGTTTTCTCCTAAATTTAGATATGATTCTCTGGTAACTTTCTACTTTCGTTTCATTAAATTTTTTGAATAGAACTCATTTCAAAGTTGTTGTACGAATCAGTGTTTTCAAGATAGTTTCTAAAAAATAAAAATATAGCATTTTCACATATATATCTTCAAACTACCTTTAAAAATCATTATAAATTTGAAATAAAATCATAATAAGACCTGATATATTAAATTGAAATTTAAAAATATTATATATATATATATATATATATCTATGTATGTATTTCAATATAATTCAATTCATAACTCAAAACATTGTTTGTTTTACATTTCTCGGTAAGTAAATCATATCTCTTAGAATATATATCTATAAATTATAATTAAATTTATAAATTTACATATATATATATATATATATATATGTACCTTAACTTTAAAAATCATTTTTATACCATTTTGATGTGATTTTATATCCCAAATCATTTTTACATAAAACAAGGCTGATTTTCATATATTTTGAAATCGCATCAATATAAATTCATATAAATAAAATAAAATTCCACAAAAATATATTTTGAGACCTGATACGACCATATCAAACTTTAGAAAATGATTTGTATCAATTTTCAAATAGTTAAAAATACAATTTCATGCCTATTTTAACATATTATGAAATATGTGTATATAAATTCGTATAAATTATATAAAAATGGAAAATGAAATTATACAGGTCTGTCAATTTGATATTTCATCTAGGAAATTTATTCACAATTTCTAACCATTATACTATAAATTTCCCATTTATATTTATCTCATTTGGAAAACCCATTTAATAAATTTCTTATTTATTTAATTCTAAATTTTATTTCAAATTGGAAACAAAACCAAATAAAATTCCGCAATTTCATCTTGAAATTAATTAAGATAAATTAAATCATATTTTATGTTTAATTCCAAGAAATCTCGAGCAGGATAGTTACATACTCCTCCATATAAAAATTGCATCTGTGCAATTTTCCTTAAGGGAAGAGTTAACAACCAACTAAAGATGATGCATTTATACAAAAGAAATAAGTTATGATAGAGAGATAACTTAAACAAGAATCTAAAGTGCAATAAGGATTCTATGCCCAATAATAGAATTAGAATATCCAAAGTGTTTTCAAATCTGAAACACATAAAGGACACCACGAATGCCAAAGTACTGGACAGGAAAAGAAGCTCGGTAAGAAACATGGCCACTATACTCAATGGTTGGGTAAGGTCATATATATATCAATGAGTCATCATTTCGAAGGACTGAAATACCAGACACCCAATCAAGGAAGAAATATGAATAGAGATTTGATCTCTAATTCCAAAATCATTCTAAAAGATTCGCAAATAGAATTGGGACTTAATATTAACATATTTTCTCCGACTTAAGCTAATCAAGAGAGTGATCGATATGGTCTCTTAAATAAAATCTCGAAAGGAGCCATATCGATGCTGGATTAGAACAATAAGAAAATTCAATCAAGGTATGCCCAGTTCTCGTAGTGCTATCAAAGACAAGAATATTGTTTGCGCCAAAATTGGTCAGAAACACCTAATTGCCGATTAAAGCACCAAATCACAGTTACAGATCAAAGATAGAATATGTGAAGTGTGGCGACCCAGAAATTTTGAACGTTTGAAATTGAAATATTTAATTAATTTTAAAAATTTGAAAAGTTTAACTTGAATTTCAAAAATATCTGTTTATTTGGCAATTAAATTGTTGAATTTAATAATATGAAATTGGATAAAATATTGTATCTTCAGTTTTGAGCTTATTTAAAATAATTTGAAGGCTTTTAAATCTATATTGATAATACTGGAGATAATAAAACTTTTAAAAATTGCATTTAAAACTGTTTTCTTCAGTTTAAAATTATATTGTTTAAAACAATATTTAAAATAGCCTTCCGAGGCACAGTCTCGAGGTTCGACGAAACCAGTTCCATTGGATCCGTATAGTGCATTATTATCATATTTCGATTTCTGTAGCATTCTGAGTTGTCGTGTGATCGTACGGATTGTAAACGCGCTGAAATTTAAATCGAAAATTTAATTTAATAACTGGTCCAAAAAGTTGTTTTCTCCATACGATCGAATTAGGACTCGGAACCTTTTCCACTGCGTTCGAAATAGGGGTTTAACCTTATAAACGCCTAGCGGCATGCCTCGATTGGAGATCGAGATTTTACTCTTCGTTTTAAGGACGATTTAAATTCGAATTTAAATTTAAACATAAGTAATGTAATTTCATTTAAAACACTATTGCAAGCTTTTACAAAACGTGTTGAGACTTAAAGCATGTGTCATTCATAATGCAACACGTGTCCTCTAAAAAGAAAATTCAATTATCTCGTCCTAAATAAAATCATAGCCGATAACAAAAAATGGAAAACCCAAAATCAAAATCGAAGATAAAAATGGCCGCTACTGTTCTTCACTCAAAAACGAAAAAAATCGCCGTTCCCTTAAGCCGGTTCGCATTCGAATCACAAAAATATATAGAACGGCCGCTCCTTCAGATTTTAAATTGAATCAAGGGCGACGAGTAGAAATTGCGCAGCAATGTTGTCGCAAGGCTGAGGGGAGGGTCGTGATTAGTTCATCGATGTCGTAGGCACGAATAGCATTCGCAAAGGAGGTCGGCATGCGAATAGTAGCGCTCAAAGATGAGGTCGATTTCAACGATCTGGATGAAGTCGCGATGCTGCTGCTTGGTTCTGGGAGGCGGTATGGTTCATCGACGTGAGACTAAGGTGAGTAGTTTCTCGTTCTCCCTTTATTTGTTTTAAAATTTTAAATGTTATAAATGCATATACAGAAAAATATATACAGAAAAATAAAAATAAAAAGATAGATAAATATATGTATAAATGCACGTACTCCTTTTAATTTATATATGTATATAGATATAAGGTTTTGAAAAATATAAAAGAAAAATAAATATAAAAATATCCATTTTAAATTACTAGTTTATTTTTAAAATAATGGATTAGGTAATAAAATTGTTCAATTCACCTATTTATTTAATTTAGCTACTAAAGATTTTTTTTAAAGGCAAATTATTAGTTTAAAATTAAATTATTAGTTAAATTAAAATTATTGGTTAATTAAACTTATCAAATCAGAAAAATTCATTTGTTCGACTAATTCGAATATTAATAAAACATTATGATGTTGGTTACAAGGTTCAAAAATTGTGAAAATAAGTTGGAATGAAATGGATTGCAAAATAAAAGCAAAGGTGAGATTTTTGAAATCCTATAGAATAAATTTTTAAGTATAGGGAAAAGATTTTAATAAACGAAAATAAATGAATTTTGAGAGATTAAGTAATATTACTTAAAAGTTGAGGAATTTATTTTAAAATTCGGATTTTTAAAATCTAAATGAAGGTATAAATATTGGATTAAGGGTTTTTGAAATAAATTTGGATAAGTAAAGGAGTAATTTTTAAATGGTAAATTTTGAAAATCAATTTGGAAATTGATTTGATGTTTGAAAATAAAATTTTGAAAATCAATTTGGAAATTGATTTGGTGTTTGAAAATTAAATTTTTAAAATCAATTTGGAAATTTATTTGGTGTTTGAAAATAAAATTTTGGAAATCGATTAAAAATTGATTTGGAGTTTGAAAGTAAATTTTTGGAAATCGATTTGAAAATTGTATATCAGTGGATATTTGAAAATTTAAATTCACGATGGAATTTATAATAAAATGGGTGATTTGTTTTAAAAATAAATATTAGTTTATTTTTAGAAGTGTAAAAGGATAGTGTATTTTCCCTAGAAACCTGAGTATGTTTTCAAAGTAGCTTTCAACTATAAATTAAAAAATCTAAAGTTGATTTTAAAAAGAATGTTTTTAGAGAGATTATTTTCTTAAATTGTTTTTGAAATTTTAAAAGTAAATAATTATTAAGTTAATTATAGAGGTAATTATTTTAAAGATTTAACTTGTAATTGATTTAGAAGATGGTTAGTTAAATAATTATACTCTATCTAATAATTCTATTTTTCAAAATTAGTTGGCTAAAGTTTTATATGAAATATAAGTAAAAAATAATAACTAATATTTAAAATAAAGCATTTAAAATAATTTGTATATTAAGTGTTTCCCAGTATGTTTTTGGATAAGTAATTTAAATTATTTTAAAGTATTTAGACTTCGCAAATTTTCAGTGGAATAAATAATATTGGAAATTTATTCCGAAAAAGGAAAGTGATTTGAAAATTGTTTTCAAAGGGTTGAAGTGTGGAAATTTATCTTGCGAAGATATTTTGAAAATAAATAATTTTGGAAAATTATTTAAATTTGATGGTTGTTGTGAATATTGTTTGATAGTTAAATAACCGTCTGTTAGTATAAACAATTTGGGAAATTATTGAGGCTTGTTGGTTGTTGTGAATGTTGTTTGATAGTTAAATAACCGACTATCAAAATTGGCCTTTGAAACGGCACTTGAATTTGTTTTCAAAATAAGCGCTCATTATTGGTTAAGCCGGGAGAGGATTTTATGTTATAAAACTCATTCCGAATAAATGATGCGACGAAATGGGATTACATTTGAAGATGGTGTTGAAGACCGGGTATTTTCGAAAACGAAAGGATTACCTTTCGAATTTCTCTACACTGAGTTGCTCTGCAATAGAGATTTATATCACCCTATGTGATTGGGAGTCCGGACGTGATTAGAGGATATTCGGATTTGCAAGGGCTTCTATCCTTAATAGGAAGAAGTGCCTTCGATTCATTTCGAACCCGGAATGGACTCGTATGGATGTATGTCTGACGTTACACTTTGAAATGTAAAGCTGGTTTCTATCAAATACATATATGTTGGTGGCGGAGAATTTATTCTCTTAGCTTAACACCCTTCTCTGAGACGTACGAGCTCAGAGGTTATGTAGTTGATATTTACTAGTGATATATTCCCAATTTGGTAATGTGGCATGCTAAGTGTTGATCATTTGTTGATCGAAGCATGACTCTTGTGAAAAGCGTAGCTTTTTGGACGAGACTTCGTCGAACCTCACACCCCAGAAATGGTTGAAACGGAAAAAGATGCAGCAAGGTTATAGGGGCCGCACCCTTCAGGGTATGTGCATTTCTTCTGGTTAAAAAGTGGTATCTGGTATGAAGCCTAAATATTTAACTTGTGTGGATAAAAAAGTGGTATTCTAGTATGGATCCCTGATTATTTACTTATGTGGTTGTTGGTTGTTGAGGCGCATCAGTAAAGGTCGGCCTAGACTGGAGGATGGCATACTCATGACAGTTGGTTACCTAGTTACAGAAGTAACCCGGCCTTTTGTTGGTGGAGAGCTAGTTAAGTTCTCGGGACGCCCCTCCAGAGGCGCACCCTTTCGGAAAGGAAGTTCCTTAGCCTTGACCAATTGTTGGAAATCTAATCACCAAATAAGAGCCCTGTACGGTTTTAGTTGTAGAACCTGCCATTTAACATGGTAGCTATAGTAGACATACTATAATGGTATGTATGCTGGCTAAGATTTATATTATACTTTCGAAAAAATTTCTACACTATGCACTAATAATAATATCAAAAGGATTTTTGCGTATCAAGCATGTTTGACCATCATAAGAAGAAATCTTCCCCAAGTGTGTGATTGCATTATGTGTGTGTGGGAGGCCTTATGGTAGTTTCATTTTCCAAAAGCATAACGGATTTCTTTTCCTTTCTTTTGTGCAAATAATTATTTGAAGATCTCACACAAGTCCCATGAATGACCTGGAGTTTATTGTTCCCTTTCTAAACTCTGGGTTCCCACAATTTTCCACGTGGCCAGCCTAGAGTCAGGTTATCAGTTGTTCTGGAACGAAGTTAGAAAAGTATGCTGTGGAGATCAGGAGACAAGCTGGGTAGCGAGACGTATCACTTATATTATATGGTATCTGCTGTGTATGGTTTGCTGCAAGTTCAGTTTCCATTTAGTCAAGTTATCAAAAATGCCTAGTGTCATGTTTTGTTGTTCTAATACTCTGATGTTGTAATGTATAAACTGATATAGTTCTTTTATTTTAAAGATTATACTTTTATTTTTTATATATTGTTCCGTTGCGAATGTGAGATTTTGATATTATTTCTGTTTCTTCTTCTATCTTCTTCTTCATTAACCTTAACGGTTCGGTTTTCCGGCATTCGATTGTTCGGCATTGGATATATGGACGCATTGATGTCGATTTTTTAGCGTTGAAAAATCGGATTGTTACATTGTGGTATCAAAGCAATTGGTTAAGTGATAACCTTGGCTCTGGTGGGGAAAATTATGCATTAGAAATAGAGTCAATAGTACTCTAGAATGATTTTGAGTGTATTGATATACATGAGCGTGTATTTGTTAGTGAATAAAAAAAAATTAATATTGTGTTGATTGGTTTGTTGAGTGGTATATGGATTCTGGTCAATACGAGTAATTAATGTTATTGATAGGGATCTCCAACACTTGTACAGAACAATTCGACATGATAATGTTTTATAGGGTAAATGAAATAATTTTACCCAAATTATTTTTGTATATAAAAGAAATAATTTTCCATAAATTATTATAGTCATATATGGTTGCTTGATTGTTAGGAAGTGATAATATTAAATTATTATCATTGTTGTTGAATAAGAAATTGAAATCATAAATTCATATACAAATGGGATTTGTAAATGTAAATTGTAAATGCAATTTATAAAATGAAATAGAATTCCAGAGAAATATTTGAAAAGAATTGAAAGGATTTGGGGTTTGAGATTTGGGAAATTTAAATCCCTTTTGATTTGAAAATGGTTTTCAAAAGTTTTGAAGAAATAATAGCGATATTTTTAAATTGGATTTGAAATCTGGTAAGGTTTGGAATTTAAAAATATTTGGAAAATATTTTAAAGGGATAAAAGCACTAAACTCTTTTCGTTCGTTGGAAAAAGATTCCGATGATGATCGCGACATCATCGGTGTTCATTTTCGAGTTTCCAGAAGAGGAATTGCTGCTAAAGTGTTTTAAATTGGAGTTGTTTGAAAAAAACTAGGTTTGGTTTTGGAAATAATTTGAATTGATTTCGTAAATGATTTTGAAATGTTGGGAAGACTCCAGAATCTTATTAAAAATGGTTATGGAATAATGGATTTATAATTGCGAGTAAATAAAATTGAAAACTAAATGTTGAAATTTATCTTGAATTTGTAAGTAAATGGAAAATTTGTCAAGTTGGATCAAATGAAGTGAATTATTGAAATAAAATTAGTAAGTGAAACTAATTAAAGAAATAACAAAGTAAATATGGTTTTAAATGAATTGAATTCAATATTTATAAATGAAAGGTAAATTGAATTCATATATTGAGAAAATATTCTAAGTTAATAAGTGAATGAAGATTAAACTGGAAGTTGTAAAATGGTGATTGTGAATAAGTGGATAGAAATCAAAATAAATGTGAATAAACGAAAAGGGAATTGATATAGCTAAAAAAATCAATTGAAATAAATAAGTAGGATGTACGTAAATTATTTTATTCGCATAACGATTCGATCCAGAATTCGAGCACAGAATTTCATGATAATTATATCGATCCGAGTTGGGATTTTTCACTCGATTTTCGACGGCGAACCTGGATATGGATTTTTGGTCGATTCTAAAAATTCTCTATCATGGTTTACGGCTATGTAAGGAGAATGACGGTTTTTGATCAAGAAACCAGATCTGAGTCCGCACTAAGAAGTCAGGTGGACGATACTAGTTCGAAAATGAAATTGTGTGATCGAATGAGCGATCGAATTTGATATTGCGTACGAATGATATAAGTACATCGTATGGATTTGAATGAAATAAATATTCAAACTTTTGTAAAGAAATGTGCAAAATGATTTTGAATGTTGTAATTGGACATTATTGCTGAGTAGGATGTTCGAGTGTTATAAAGGAAATGGGAATTGGATTTTTGATTTCGAAAATAAATGAAATTTGTGACGCCCCACCTCTATACCCATGCTAGCCAAGGACACTACTAGGTAATGCCGTCAACTAACACGAAGAATAAGGCTGGTTAGGAGCGACCATCTATAGCCTTGCTCTAACTATCTGTTGAATACATCGACAATAAACATACCAACCAGGTCGACATACCCAATGAATACTTAAAACAAAACCATAGGTGGTTGGATCTATCAGAACAGAATATAATAACTCAAATGTAATATACATCACAGAACAGTAAATCATCATATACACATATACAGATACATAACAGAGTTATAAAATAATACATATCAAGTGGTAAAGCAAAACACCATATGCAGACGAGTCAAAAGAATACATATCAGAGTTACTACAAAATAGGACTACACAAAAACTATGAGTAAAAGAAGCTAGCGGAGTAGTCCATGCGGAAGCAAAATAGGCTAAGTCCAAAGTACCTAACCTGAAACATCTCGGCCTGACCCGAGTATAAAATACACGGGTCAGTCTAGCTAAATAAATCAGTTAGATAAACTGAACAACAATAAACCTGTAAGGTTACAAGGTATAACATATATCTCTAAGGGAGATAACACAATCATCTAACAAAAGATGAATCATATAGAACAAGCCTCATATCATCGGCAACATATAGAAACAAAGGATAAGAATATCCCAAAACAAGCCAAAAGGCAATAACAAATACCAATAAGGTATACAAGTTCCACAAGGTAACCGCTACGCATCATGCGGCTCATAATGACCAACACCGAAGGGCGATACCAAGGGAATATACATATGAATGAAACATCAGAAGATTGCTCGAGCTCAGTACTGTATAAACAAGGATCCATGAGCCCGAAGACTCCAAACCCAATATCACCCATGCGGCTCATAACGACCAACATCGGAAGCGATACTAAAGGGAAACCCAATATCACCCATGCGGCTCATAACGACCAACATCGGAAGCGATACTAAAGGGAAACAAACCCGAAGGCACAAACCCGAAGGCACATACCCGAAGGCAACAAACCGTAGTGGTGAAGGTCAGAGACCCAGTACTGGACACCACTAACTGGCGGAATGTGTCACAGTTCTCGAAAAGGAATCCGAGAAGTGTTAACGTATGTCCCATAACCACTCGTTCGCACTAAACGGTTTACTATCCGTCAGCCACTTTCACACTCAAAGCAGTACAAAGTTCACCTCATATCATCGGTAAACCAAACCCGAAGGTTAAAACGATCAATTGAATAGGTCGGAGATTAATCGGAAAGATAAACGCACAGATTCATGGTCCGTGTTTTACCCAACCATTTAATCACCCTTCCACTTTGCTCGAAGTGCGAAATTGTACGTGTGGTTTAAATAGAATTTATAAATCGGAGAAGTGAACTTTTAATACGATTTGAAGAAATCATTTATAAAACCCGTGAATGAAGTCAAAAAGGAATCATCAAGGTCAAATATGCATAAACAACTAATTGGAATCAATATGCATTGATCAAATTTGGAAAATTAAACGAACAAGGCAAATTGGCCAAAAAACAGCAGGTTCAGACGTCTGAAAGAAGGGATTCAGACGTCTGAATCTGGAGACCAATTTCTTTTTCAAAAGAGGATTCAGACGTCTGAACCCAAATTTTCAGACGTCTGAAAGAGGCAATATTTTGCCTATTTCCTTTCTGGTTGAAATTTTGGCAATTCAGACGTCTGGAAATATAATTTCAGACGTCTGAATCTGGGGATGAAAATTTCCCTTGAACAATATTCAGATGTCTGAAATAGGCATTTCAGACGTCTGAAACCTGATGGTCAGGCAATTCCTGAACCTAGACCAACTATGGCCAAGCAAATTAAAAGCAATTGGGTGCGTGTTGATTATGGGCTTACGTCAAACGACTACCCAACCTTAACAACACCTCCAAACACTCCGAACAACATAAGCATCAACCATATAGGGTTTTACATAGATTTGGCTTCAAAAATCATAATTTGGCAATTTCACCAAAACAATCCAAATCGAAAGCAAAAGCATATGAACAAGTGTTAGGAATCCATACCCAACATCAATGATATCAAAGAAGTAGATGTGAGTTCAAAACTCACCTTTAACCCAAAACAAAGAAGAAGGAGTTCAATTTGCAAGGAGAAGACCAACCAAACACTACTTCAACTCAACAAGCTTCAATCTAAGAATAAATCACGTATTTCCAAATTTAGGTTTAGGAAATTTTCTGAAATTGAAGAAGAGAAGAGTTGGAGAAGATGAAGAAGAACTTACCAATGGCTTCTCTTTGATTTTTGGAGCAAGAATTTGTAGTTTGCAAATGGATTTAGGGCTAGGAGTTTCTAATTTCCTTTCTCTTCCCCCATTTCAGTTTTTGCTTAAGCTTTTATGAAATGAATAAGTGAATGGAAGGAGAGAAGGGCTGAGTTGAGGTTAATAGAACAGTTTGGGTGAAATCCAAACCCAAAGCCCACTTAGCTAATAGAAAAATTCGACTTACTCCAAACATATCAAATATTATACTCAAAATGATCGCAAACGCCATTTTGGAACCAATAGAGGTAGTTTCGAGTTCCAATTCGGCCATTTGCAGAAAGTAACATTTTGGACCTAAATCCGACCAACGACACTATATTTAAATAAAACATTTAAATATAAATCGTTAAATATGCGGGTTGTTACAGATCTCCCCTCCTTACAAAATTGCGTCCCCGCAATTCCTAGAGACGATATTTGTAACAATTACATACATAAAACATTCCAAAGAAAAGGAAATAAGCTCGAGATTAAAAGACATACTCACGTTTCAAAGTGAAGAAAGAAAACCCGGATAAGATCGCTCGATATACTCTCTGGTTTCCCAAGTACAGTCTTTGGGATTAGCGGACCATTGAACTTTAACGAGTGGCACGTCCTTGTTTCGAAGGTGTCGCACCTCCGTGATCAAGCACGCGAATAGGTTGTTGTACAATAGATAAGTCCGGTGAGATCTCAAGCTCTTGCAAATCAGGAGAAGTAATAACAGAATCCGACTCCCGAAGACACTTCCGAAGTTGCGAGACGTGAAACACGTCATGAATGCCAGATAAATGAGCTGGAAGTGAAACTCTATAAGCCACAGGGCCAATACGTTCAGTAATAGAAAATGGTCCTACAAAGCGAGGAGCCAATTTCCCAGTCGTACTGAAAAGCATAACCCCCTTCAAAGGAGAAACACGAATAAAAACAAGGTCACCGATCGAGAACTCGAGAGGCTTCCTACGGTTGTCTGCGTAGGATTTCTGACGACTCTGTGCCTCTTTCATTCTCAATCAAATAAGATCAATCTTCTTAGAAGAATGACGAACAAAGTCCGGGCCAAGAATAAGCTTCTCCCCAGATTCCAACCAACATGAAGGTGATCGACATGGCCTTCCGTATAAGGCTTCGAAAGGAGCCATACCGATACTAGACTGAAAACTATTGTTGTTGGAGAACTCTACAAGAGGTAGATGATCCTCACAACTTCCACCAAAATCAAAAATACAAATACGGAGAAGATCTTCCAAGATATGATTCACCCGTTCTGTCTGTCCGTCAGACTGCGGATGATAAGCTGTAGAAAAATTAAGCTTTGTTCCCAAAGCTTGCTGAAGACTCTTCCAAAAATGACTCGTGAATAAAGGATCACGGTCACTCACAATAGAACTAGGAACACCGTGAGGTCTCAAGATTTCCTTGACATATAACTTAGCCAAAAGCGAAGCAATCCTATTAGACTTAATAGGGACAAAATGAGCAGACTTGGTGAGGCGATCAACAATAACCTAAATGCTAGAATGGCCAGATCTCGAACGAGGTAGGCCGTCAATGAAATCCATAGAAATCTGATCCCATTTCCACAATGGAATCTCAAGAGGCTGAACAACACCCGAAGGACGCTGATGCTCGGCTTTAAAACGCTGACAAGTTATGCAATTGCTCACATAACTTGCCACACCGCGCTTCATGCCTTCCCAATAATAAAGACGACGCATATCGGCATGCATCTTACTACTACCGGGATGAATGGTATACTTAGAACGGTGACAGTCATCAAGAATGTCATGCCTAAGTACAAGATCAGAAGGCACAAAAAGACGGTTCTTCTTGCGAAGACACCCATAAGAATCAATGCTGAAATCTTGCAACGCCTCATCGCAAGATCCAGACTCACAAAGCTGAATAAGATGCAACAACTCAGGATCACGCCATTGACCATCGGCAATACGATCCAATAAAATAGGTCGACCTCCCAAACTAAATAATAGAATAGGAGAATCAGAAGATGAACCTCGATCACGAACTTCACAAAAAGATAGAGTCTCAAGAACATCCCATTCGGCAAACATCATAGAAATAACAGCCGAATGTTTGCGACTAAGCGCATCAGCAACACGATTACCCTTACCAGGGGTATACTGGATATCAAAGTCATAAGAAGCAAGAAACTCGAGCCAACGCTGTTGTCTCATATTGAGTTCCTTCTGAGTGAACAAATACTTCAAAGATTTATGATCGGTATAGAGAATGAAGCGCTCGCCCAACAAATAGTGTCGCCAAATCTTCAAAGCAAAGACAATGGCGGCAAGCTCAAGATCATGAGTGGCATAACGAACTTCATTCAGACGTAGTTGCCTAGAAGCATAAGCAACTACCCGATCCTTCTGCATAAGAACAGCACCGAGACCACTACCACAAGCATCGGTGTAGACAACAAGATCATGATTCCCTTCGGGAACCACAAGAATAGGAGCACTAGTGAGAAGTTCCTTTAATGTCAAAAAGGAAGCTTCACACTTGTCGGACCAAATAAAATGAATGCCTTTACGAGTAAGGCAGGTAAGAGGAAGCACAACACGGGAAAAGTTCTTAATGAACCGACGGTAATAACCCGCCAATCCAAGGAAACTACGAATCTCATGAACATTTTCAGGCCTCTTCCAATTCTGGATGGCTTCGATCTTTGAGGGATCGACAGAAATGCCATCGGAAGATACAACATGGCCTAAGAACTTAACCTTATTCTCCCAAAAGTGGCATTTGAAGAATTTGGCTCTAAGCTGATGACGACGGAGGGTACTCAAGACAATTCTCAAGTGATTAGCATGCTCAGCTTCAGACTTAGAATAAATAAGGATATCATCAATGAACACAAGGATGAACTTATCGAGATGTTCCCGGAATACTCGATTCATGAGATCGACAAAGAAAGCAGGAGCGTTCGTCAAACCGAACGGCATAACGAGCCACTCAAAAGAACCATATCGAGTGTGGAAAGCTGTAAGAGGTATGCTATCCTCCGCGACTCGTAACTGATGAAAACCCGTGGCAAGGTCGAGCTGAGAAAAGACCTTAGCACCACTCAAGGGATCGAACATGTCATCGATCCTAGGCAATGGATACCTATTTCTGATGGTTAACTCGTTAAGCTTGCGATAATCAATGCAAAGCCTAAGAGTTCCATCAGACTTCTTCACGAAAACGACCGCGGATCCCCACGGAGAAAAACCGGACTGAATCAACTGCTTGGATTCAAGCTCCAAAAGCTGCTTCTTGAGTTCCTCATTTTCCTTTGTAGACATCCTCGTGGGAGGATGACTAACTGGCTGCACGCCTGGAATGAGATCAATGCGGAACTCAATTGCCCGTTTGGGTGGCAAACCCGATACAGGATCAAAAACATCAGAAAAGTCACAAGCAACCGGAATACGAGATATATCATCATCATCTCGCGAGTCAAGAGAATATAAAGCCATCTTGGAATTGTCCACATTCCGAAGAACAAGAGATAGTTGAGTAGGCGAATCCGAATGTCGAAGATATATAGTTCTCTCCGAACAAATAGTCCTGGCATCATATCTCACTAGCCAGTCCATACCCAAAATCATATCGAATCGCAGACAAGAAATAACATGCAGATTCGCACGGAAAGAAAAGTCACATAAAACAATCTCAACATCATCACAAAGAAAACTAAGGGTCGCGGATCCCCCAATTGGATTCGCAATCCTTAAAGAAGTAATCAAACAAGAAACATCCAAAGATAAATCATCAACGAGCTTTTTCGATACGAAAGAATGTGATGCACCTGTATCGAAAAGAACTTGAATACTATGGTCATGAAATAAAATAGAACCTTCCAAAATAGATAAAGATGTACCTTTAGACAGAGAAGGACCTTCAGAAGCCTTAGCAGCATAAAGCCTGCTAGACTTGGCACTAGCCGGAACAGTAGGGCAAGCTGAAACATGATGACCTTCCTTCTTGCAATAACGACAGAAGAGAGGCTTAGGACAAGCTCGAATAATATGATCAGGAGAACCACAATTGAAACACTTTCGAACGGAAGGTGTTCCGGAAGACTGAGGCTGAGAGCTAGGACCACCGGTCTTCTTTTTCTTAGAAGGAAAAGGTTTCTTCTGAATTGAAAACGGCCTCTTGTTGGGGTTCTTGGAAACCTCAACATCAACATCACTATCACACTCCTTCTCGACGGTCTCAAGATGAAGTGCCAAATCAACCAACTCCTCGAAAGAAAGTTTAAGCTGGAGCAACAAAGACTTCTTAAGTTGGATAATACTATCGTTAGTGCAAAGAATAGGGCTAGCTAGGATTGACCATCCATATATTTTTCTTTAAGCAGACATTGATACGTCGATTTAGGTGTTGTATTATTATTATTTTCTTCTCAAGTGGAATCAACTATGCAATCAGGATTAAAACAAAACTATGTGGCTATAATAATAATATAGAACAATATATGATAAATACAAGTCACAGAATATATTCAGTAGAATACAAATAGATATAACCTTATCAAATCGAATAAGTACATAAAGTCGACTACAAAATGATGGTTACTTCAAACCACAAAATATACAAGTGCTACCTCCCATATACAAATAAGTACATTTAAATGAGTCTAAACCCAATATAAAATACAACATTACAAGAATATATACCCATATACAAGAGGAAAGTAAAATGCATGATAACTAGATAATTTGAGTGTCACCTTCTCTAGAACTATTGAATCGGGGTACCGAAAATATCTCTGTCTGACCCGAGTATTACAAAATAATAAACGGTCAGTCTAAACTATAATGAATAAGTTAAGCAATATAAACAATGGATGTAATGATTTAGATCTCAAATATGAACACAAAGCCAAAGAATCTACTAACAACAAGAATGCTTCAATAAACTCCAAGTGTGAAATTGCCAAATGTTAAAACCCCAAAATAGCTTTTAAAAGCAAAAACCCCAAAATCATTTGGTGATAACACAAATAACATCGAATCTAGAAATCATAACAGAAATCCAGAAAATCACATAAAAAGGGAAGGCGCCAAAACTTTAAGATTGGTAAATAAATTCACCTACATGCGTGTAACTCTAAGATATACGTATATGTCTATAAAAATCAAGATAGGTATGAGAACTATAAACATCAAGAAAGGAAAAAGTCCTATAATCATTGAAATATGTAGTAGGCCTATAAACATCAACATAAGTACGAGACATGTAACATCAAGATAGGAACAATTCCTATAAACAGGTATGAGACCTATAAACTCTAAGATAAGAACAAGTCCTATAAACATCCAGATAATTACGAGACCTATAAACATCAAAATAGGAATAAGTCCTATAAACTTCGAAGTCGAGTTCAAAACTCATCGATCAAAGTGCTAAATGCTTTCATATAGCAACCGAATAGATAACGACCATGTGTCCCATGCCACACATGTTTACCCAAGCATTTACTATATAGTAGTAAACTCCACTCATGTGTATAAATAGCTCAATTGAATGGGTTCGTGAATTATTTGGTAAGATAAACGTGAGCATTCCATACCACTCGTTTTATTAAACTATTTAAATCACATTCTCATTCAATTGATAACGTGCAATTTCATAAAATATTTTACTTTAAAATCATTCTTATAAAACATAGTTTATAAGCTAGAATATATACATATATTGGAAAGCCTTTGGTGTTATATATATGTGTACAAATTTTAACCACCATTCCAAATCAACTTTAAAACCATTGATATTATAATTAAATATATTATATATGTACACTCCAAATATCGTTTATAGAAAATATATCTATACTTGAATAGATTTGGGAAAACGGTTTGGTTTAGAAATCATTCCTTTGAAAACTCTAGTTAAAATTATGCAATAAAACTTGTGTGTAATATCATGGATCCATAGATTATTTCCATGGCATAATAAACCCAATATGAATTCACAAATTCATAATCAAAACTCCAAATTTTGCATTGAACTCAATATGAATTGGAGGATCAAAATCAATTAAACAATGAAAGGAGCCAAACGGACGAATGACCGGGCGAACGGATGTGAACGGGAGGCCACATGACATAACCTAGGGCTCAACCTAGGTTAGAACTGATGCACCAGTATGTGGGGCCTGGTCCACCCACGGAAGTGCCTGTGCTGAACCCTAAGCGATGCCGGTGGGTCCACATTCGTCCGTTAGAGCTCATTTCTCTGGCTTTGTCCTCCTTGACTTCTGAAGCAATGATTTAGCCAATATACAAGCATATAAACATAAACAATTTAATGCAATCCATGATCATATAAAGAGGGTTCCAACAAACTAAAAGTGGTATAGAAATTGATAAGAATAACACAAGGGGTCGAAATCAATTTACTCACAAATTCAACCAATTTTACCAAACAGCAACATGCATTCATTACTAGCTAGAAGTGTGAGATAAACTCACATATAAAAACTTGAATCGATGCAAGGAACTTGGATTTTCATAAGCCACTAACTTTCAGCTACAACCATGGAAGGATTCAGATATTGCAAAAGAAAGATCACAACCTAAAGCAAAAGGTGAGATTAACCAATTGAAAAAGACTCACTAGATGATGGAGGAGATTACAATGCCTCTATTTCTTTAATTATTATCCAATTATCCTATAATTTTATTTAGATCAGGGAAGGTTTCAATTCTAGGGTTTAGGTGAGGAAGGAGATATGTTTTCAAATTTTAGAGCTGAAGTAAAAAAGAGAGAAAATGAACATATTTTCTCCTTTCCTCCATACTAAATAGATTTCTACATGTGCCTTTTTTGGATGGACCCAATAAGGAAAGTTGTCACTGATTCTTTTTATTTTCTTATTTATGAAACACCATTTACATGTAAATAACGATTTATAAAACTATGAATAGATTTCTAAAATTTCAGACAAAACTAATATGCCAAATTAAATTGAATGAAACATGGAATTCTAGTTCAAAGACTTAGCCTAATCGCTGTCCGAATATCCTAGAAGAACCTCGGACCAAACCCATATCGATTTGGCTTCGATTGATCAAATAACCTAATTAAAATATGTCCAATTGTAAACCAGTTATTCTCATGGGTGCACCTGTTGTGGCCGGCTGAAATAAGCAACCTATTATATGTGTTTTATGACCCACTTGTTTCTAATCTAATTCTCCATCCATTTTCTTCTAAATTTAGATATCATTCACTACTACCTTTCTACTTTCATTTCAAAAAAATGTTCGAATAGAAATCATTTTAAAATTGTTGCACACATCGGTGCTTTCAAGCTAGTTTCTAGAAAATAGAAATACAACATTTCTCATATATATCTTCAAAATACCTTTAAAAAATCATTATAAATTCAAAATAAAATCATAGTAAGACCAAATATATCAAATTGAAATTTATAAATATTTTTTTACATAAATTATATATAAATATATGTATAACATATATGTATATATATATAATTGTTTAGCGATGGAATTTCTATCGGTTTAGAAAATCATCGATAAATTTTGAATTAAATTTATACCGCAAGTGCACGGCGTGCTGGCGAGTATGGGACAATCCTCAGGGAATTGTTGATTTTAAATTTCTATTAAATCAATTAACCAAAATTGAATATGTGATTAGCTAAAAATGTAGAAAACTAACAAAAGAAAATTGATAAAAATATGAAAGTTAAATGGCAATTTAGAGGTAATTTCACTCTCTAGATCATATATCTCAACAAAACATGAAATTATGATCTCTCTTTTTTGTCATTATTTAGTTTAATTGAAGTGTTTACCATAAGTATGGCATATTTGTGCTATTAATTTGCTCAACATAAGCCATCAAACTATAGCACACCCCTTAAACCATTACTTACTCTCATGAAAAATGACAACAAGTTGAAAATGAAATCTATTTTAAGCATGGCCTTAACTATTGTTTAGAAATATAGGCCATCAAATTTTAATTTCAAAATCGCTTCACTACCATAATCATATGTAAATGAAGAGGTAATTTTTGTTTGTGATTGTTTAAGCATAGCATATTTGTTATGAACAACATATACTACCAAATTCAACATAAAATAATAAGTCACATCAACATTCATTCCTCCATTAAGCACAAAAAGAGAGCAATAATTATCGAAATGTTGAAGCTATACAATTAGAGAGCTTCATTACCCCTAATTGAAGGGGTTTAGCCTCTCATATTTGTTATCAAATCAACAAATATAGCTTGCGACATGAAAGAAAAGAAAAGGAAAAAGAGAGAAAAGTAAAGAGATAAAAAACTATTCTACTTGCATGAAAAATAAATCTACACTACTAACATGAAAGTAAATAAACAAAAGAAGCATGTAAAAGAAAACGAGTACTAATTAACATTGCATAAAAAAGTACATACAATAAAAAATGGCTAAGTAGCCATGGAAAAAGAAAAGAAAAGATAAGCTTTCTGTTTTTATTTTGAGCCTAAAACTAAACTAAGAGGAAGAAGGCCTAAGAGAAACTTACATGAAACATAAGGGGTACTTATACAAGTTAGAAACCTTAATGCATATTTTTGGGGAATGCCTAAAATATCCTTGTAGGAAGTGTGGTGGCCACGTTATCATTATCTTCAAAAAATCATCATTTAGATGTGCATGAAGCTTTAAACTCTATATGCATGTGCATTAGCGTCTAATTTGTACATGACGGTATGTGGGTAGGTGGGATCCTCCATTATCTTGCCTTTGAATTATTTTCATCTTCATTTCTTTATCTTCGCTCTTGTGCATGCATTTATCTTCATGAAATCATTTGTATATGAAACCAAATTCCTACAAAATAACATAGAAATTTTCAATTAAATTTTCTCAAATTAATATGTGCACAAAAATGACCATTTTACCCCTATACGAAGATGAATATGTGAGAATTTGAAAATAAGTTGAATTTTGGTTTAAACAAGTTAAAGTACCCGATATGATCATTTATTTAATTTAAATAGATTAAATATGATGGTAAAAATATGCACATTTACGTGCACATCAAATATCCCCACACTTATCTTTTTATTCATTCTCGAATAAAAAAAAACTAAGATAAATCTGTTTTCGTTGGGAGCACGATTGTATTGAGGTATGCAACAAGTCGTTAAACCTCTGGGTGTCACCAGTACGATGAGTATTGTCTCGTGAGGGTTTTCAGCGGATACTACCCATAAAATCCAAATGCAAAGTGAAAATATTTCAAAATGCAAGATTATTTATAAAGAGATGAATGCGAGTTTTTGAAAATATTTAAAAATGAAAGATTTACTTTTAAATTGTCACAAATAAGTTAAATATAGGTTTTGGTCATTATCTTGAGATTTTAGTCATTTACTCGTCAAAGTTTCCAATAAAAACAAAGTTATCATAACAAATAGACCGTAGTTTAACTCGTTGTTTCGGTTGATAACAAAGTGTAACTATGAAATGGATCCTTAGTTGATTTCAAAGTTTATCAAGGTGGTATATTCATTTTTTTTATTAACAAGTCAATTCAAAAAAGTTAAAATAGTGCTTGGATTTCATTTGCTTACGCTCTCTTATTTTTTTGAAAATTTTATTGATATTTCAATATTTACATTGCCTAACTCGGATAAACTGAGGCCGGCAATATTACCTGTGCACTGCCTTGCAGACTTATGTGAGGGAAATACAGAGCGTGGTGAGTGAGAGTATGAACACCTATTGACTGTAGGAATTATTAAAAATAATTTTTATATATACACCTAGCTCAGATAAAATGAGGCCAGATATACCGATCCTGCACTACCTTTTAGGCTTACGTGAGAAGAGTATAGAGCATGGCGAGTGTACACACAAGTGTGCATACCTATCGACCGTAGGTGTTAATAGAAAATATTTACGTATAAACAAATGTTTTGATTTTTTTTCCTCAACAATTTCAATTTTTGAAAGATAGAGTTTTGCAAAACAATCTTAGCACCACTTAACTTAGAAGAAAAATATCCTTTAATTTAAATCAACCACTTTTTAAAAAAAAAATCATTTAGGATATATTTCATAATTATCATGTATGAACCTTCCTATATATTAGTTAAACTATCGTTATTTGTAATCAAACTTCATTTTTATTTTTGTTAAGACAAATAAATTTTCAACAATTTCAATTTAATAACCAAAATAATATATTTATCTTATAGTGTTCCTTTTTAAAAATCAATCAAATTGCTTAAGAAACCTTTCTTTTTTTATTTATTTGTTTTTTTAGATTTTTTTAATTTTGAAAAGAAAATGTAAAAATATACATGAAACATTAAAAATGAAGATGAGACTCCCCCCACACTTGATTTTGACTGTGTCCTACAGTCAACCCAAGTGGAAGGTGAAAAACAAAACGAAAATAAAAAGATGACCTATATTTACATGAAGGTGGACTGTATTTATACGAGATTAGAAAGAATATCATCAAAAAGTAAATGAAACGGTCTTCCAAAGATCGATTCATTTGTCTCGTCAAGTATGTGAGACACAACTCAAGCGCAAAAAATCAATCCGTAAAAGATTTAGAAGTTGAATGTTGATTTGAAAAAGAGAATGTCATTTTATTAAAAATTGTACGGGTCGTTTTATATTCGATGATTTTTGGGGTTGATAAAACAATTGGATGAAGTTCAAGTTTATTTTCACCAAAGTGAAATTCAAGCTTTCATTGAAAAATTCTTCAGAATTATTGGTTTCAAAAGCAAAATGGTGATTTAAATCTTCCCCTTTAGAACTCAACAACTTGTTTTCAAAAAGTCCAAAGAAATCGTGTTCGTTAAATTCGTCTTCCTTTGTTGGATTATCAACTACTTCATTGCATGTGTCAAGTTCAAAATCCAACGTTGTTGTATTTAAAATTTTGAAATCGAGAAAAGGAAGATCAAATTTCAAAACGAGTTTTTCACTCTCAAAAGAATTGAAATCCAACTCAATTACCGTGTTTTCAACAACTTCATTAAGATCATCATTTTCAGTTTCAAAAGTTGTTGTTTGAAAATCATCGATTTTGGTAAAAGATGGATTATTACTTAACTCGTCACACGTCGTAATTTGGTTTTGTTGTTCTCATTGTTTCATGTAAGTTTCAAACAATGAATCCGTATGATCAACGTAAATTTCGTCATTTGTTCAACAAAATCCAATTTGTAGTTATTAATTTGAGAATTTTCGATTTGGATTTGTTGAAAACAAAAAAATTTAATCGCATCGTAGTCGAGATTATTACCCTTGCCAAAATTATTGGAAAAGTGGATCACATTTTCGTTTTGATTTTGAAAGTCATTATGGATTTCAAAATTGAATTGGCATGGGTTATACTCGAAATAGTTTGAATTTTGAAATGAATTCAAATTTTGATTATTTTGAAAACTTTGATTCAAATTATCGCACAAATATGAATTACACAACTCATTTATCATTTGATTTTGTTGTGTAAAGATTTCAAGTAAAGACAAAATGTTATTTTCAAGATTTAAAGGTTTGTCATCATTTTGAAAATTTTGTGGTTCAAAACTCGAATCGTTTAAACAATAGTTGTTGTTGAAATATCCATAAGAATTCGGTGTGAAATTATGTGGATTATATTGATTTTCACAACTATCATAGAATTCATGTTGGAAATTCAGACATTTTCAAAAATGTTTTTAGGGTTTTATTATATAAAGGAAAAATATTTGCAAATAAAAAAAAAATTCAAAAGGAAAATTGATTTTTGTTTTTGTTCTTTTTTTAAAAAAATTATTTTCTTTTGAAAGGGTTTTATAATAATTTCTTTTTTGGTTTTTCTATATTTTTTTGGATTTTTAAAATTTCAAAGAAAAAGGATTTAAAATTTTCAAAGGAAATGGAAAATGAATATATACAGTTTTTTTAGTTTTCGATGTTGTAATTTTCTTTTCAAATATGCATGAACTAATGCAACTATATGAATGCAAGGGTCTAATTACAAATTGTTTATCCTAAGTTAACCCAAAATTTTATAATTACACTTTATCTTAAATCAACAAGATAGTTCTCAGTCAGGTAACGGCCAGGAGTTATCGGTGCACCATGAATCACCGTAGCAATGCAGCCGAAGGTTTAAGTATCCTCAGAGAAACAATTCAGTATAATGTTTACGAATCACCGTAATATTTATAAATGATTATTGCTCTTCCGTAGCTTAGACACCAAGAAAGTAGATTGTTTAAAGAAGTCAATTTGTCAATATACAATTAAATGTTATCGATGTCTAACCGTTATTATTAATCAAATTCTAGATGAAACGTAAAATTGAAATTAAATGTGAATTAACAATGCAAGTACGAATGATTTTTGTTTTTGAATTTTTTTTTATGCAAATGCAAACAATCAACAATGCAAAACAATAGATATGGGCTATATAAAAGTAGCAAAATTGTTTATAGCAAGCATGCTAAGTAATTTAATTTTTTGGCAAGCGAGCTGTCTCATTCATTTCAATGTACTAATGTGATTGTAGATGTGATTGTTTGTTGTTGAAGGGTATATATGCAGTGCTAATTTTGTGAGGGTAATTGACTGTGCACAGGGGGTTGGGTGTTGTAGATGCAAAGGAGGTGTTGAAGTATGGGTATTGAAGGAGGTATTAAATGTGTTGGTAAATGTTCTGATGCTCAGTGTATTTGGGTGAGCAGAAGTATGATATGGTTAGTTTTGAAGTGGATTGATCGGTAGCAGTAGTGTGACAGGGGAAGATAGAATTATTTATAATGGCATTAGCAAAGTAACAGTGAGTTAATATGGAGGAGTATTTGAATGTTAGCATATGGTAGATGAAATGAAAGCTAGAGAAGGATGGTGAGAAGTGCATAGTGTTTGCACAAAAATGGGCAAACACCTCCAAGTCGTATTATTTAGTCGATTTTATATGTTTTTCAATGATTTGGGTGACTTATGCAAATATGTAAAAAGCAGGGACTAAACTGTAAAAGACACACAGATTTATAGTGGTTCGGCCAGAACGTGCCTACATCCACTTTATATGTTATTATCCTTTTTCTTTTCGATTGAAAGTACAAAGCTTTGCATACAAGTATATGAAAGTTGTTTGAAAGTTCCTTCCATGCTTGAGCTCTCAAACTTGTCTCCATTGTTGTACCCCCGCCCCTCTATTTATAGAGTGAGGCTGGGGGCAGGGGTCTTGGATGTATATAGCTGTTGGTGGGTCTGGGCTGATGCAATCTGGTCTGACACATCTGGTTGGTTTGGTCGTAGCTGAGTGGAGTTTGATTCGGTTGTAAGTGAAGTGGCATTGGTTCGGTGATGCGTGGAGGGGGTTGGTTCGGCATGGGTTGGTGTGGCCTTGGACCGGTGAAGCTTGGTCCAGTGGTATGCTGAGAGGCTTCGGTTCGGTGTTGTCTTGGTGGAGGTTGGTTCGGCGTGGGTTGGCTCGATGGTGAGTGTTGGTTCGGCAGGAGGTTGGCTCGGTGGTGAGTGTTGGTTCGGCAGGAGGTTGATTCGGTGGTGGGTGTTGGTTCGGCAGGAGGTGAGTGGTTCGCCAGGAGGTTGATTCGGTGGTGGCTGTTTCGAGTTGGTTCGGCATGCTACTTCTGGATGGTTCGGCATGTTATTTCGAGTTGGTTCACTTTGATTCGGTGGGTGGTAGATACGTAGCCAACATTGATATTCCAGTTTTGACCAAAAATGGGATAACACTTTGCCCCCCAAAACATGCCTTGCGGTAGGAAGGCGTGTTTTGTAATGCCATGAGCTGGATGTTCATATCCTGTTGATGTCCTCATGCCTTGCGGTAGGAAGGCGTGTTTTGTAATGCCATGAGCTGGATGTTCATGTCCTGTTGATGTCCTGCAAAGGAATTTATAGTTTTATGTGATCTCAAATGACGACCGTTCGGGATCGAGATATTTGAGATGAAGTGCGACCGTTCATGGTCAAGCGCCTAACTTCAAATGACGATCATTGGGGATCGAGCCATTCGAGGTGAAGTGCGACCGTGCGCGGTCAAGTGGCGGACTTCAAATGACGACCGTTCGTGATCGAGCCATTTGAGGTGAAATGTGACCGCTCACGGCCGGTGCCGTTCGCGGCAAAAGATGGAATAGGTCCGTTCGCGGTCAAGCGCCTTACTTCGAATGACGATCGTTCGAGATCAAGCCATTCGTGGTAAGGTGCGACTGTTGGCGGTCAGGGGGTGGACCTCAAATGGCGACCTTTCACGATCGAGCCATTTATGGCGAGATGAGTTGTGCCGTTCGAGGCGAGTTTGTGATTGTTCGAAGTCGGGTGCCGTTCGAGGCGAATTGTGACCGTTCGAGGTCGGGTGCCGTTCGAGGCGAGTTGTGATCGTTCGCGATCGGGTGCCGTTCGAGGCGACTTGTGACTGTTCGAAGTCGGGTGCCGTTCGAGGCGAATTGTGACTGTTCGAAGTCGGGTGCCGTTCGAGGCAAGAAAGTGTGCCCGGGAGGGCTTGGTATTATCGATGCCAGGGTCACGTTCGAGTGGGTCCCCGGATCGTTTGTCAGGGTGGTTTATCGCCATCTCAGAGCATGCCTAAGGACCATTCGTGACCCCGTACATGTGTAAGTAGCTTAGCTATCAAAACCAAATATTCATTCCACTGAAGAGTTTCAAAGCAAAAGTGTCCGACAAAATCAAATTCAGCATACAAAAGGCAAAAAAATGAAACAGTGACGTCCGAGTGCAAACATCCACATCGATGTGGTTTATAGTTGCGTCAGAGCATGCCTGAGGATCGTTCGCGGTCCCGTACATGTGTGAACAACTTATTCGTGTCGGTGTGGAGTTTTTCCACTCATTCGTTATTTTCTTAATCAATTGATAATCAAATGGTGTCCCTGTGCAGGGCCACCCCTGGCTGATGTAGACGGTGGTCGCTCCGGCTCCACCGTTGGAGCTCGCCTCCTCACATACTGAAGAAGCATACCGTTCCTGATATGTCCCTCCACCTCATCTCTCAGATGCCTGCAATCGTTGGTATGATGACCATTCAGGTCGTGGAACAAACAATATCTGTCTGATTTCCTTTCATCAATAGTTGGATCCCTTCGCATTGGTCTACGGTATGGAACTTGCTCTCGTGTATCTTGGTAGATTCGCTCCAAACTCTCATTCAGCTCTGAATAGGTGGTGAATCGTGGCTCTCTTCGTAGCCGCTTTGTCCTGTCATCATTATCCTCAGCCTTTCTCTTTCCTTTGCTAGTCTCCGCACCCTTTCCATGTGGGTTTCCGCTCTTGATTGCGTAAACGTCATCTTCTTCCTCTCTTTCTGCACTAGCGTCTTCCAAACGTAGAAACTTTTCAACCTCATGATAGAACTCTCCCAGATTCATAGGCGGGTCCATAGTTAACGAATTCTTGAACTCTGTACTATCAGCTATTCCAGATACAGCCGCCATTATGACCATAGATGGATCTGGTCGATCCACTGATGCTGCCACCGCATTAAATCGTGTTAGAAAGCTCCTCAAAGTCTCTCCAGTTTTCTGCTTCAAGGTTGCCAAAGTCATCACATTCTTGGGTCTCGCAATATGAACCCTGAATTGCCTCATGAATCTCTTAGTTAAATCTGCCCACGTTTCTATGGAGCCGCTTTCCAGTTGCCTAAACCATAACGCTGCAATGTCCATCAAATACAGTGGAAAGCACCGGGCCATGACCTCCTGTGATGCCCCCAGCACTTCCATGTGCCTCATATACTTAGTAAGATGGACCGCAGGGTCTGTCCTCCCATCGTACATCTCTACTGATGGTAGCTTAAATTCTGGTGGGTTCCTAGCCATCCTAATCGCAGAAGAAAAAGGACTCCTGTTTACATCTTCCAAGTCTCTGTTTACTAAACCGCCTCTCATAGCTCTTCTAACCATCTTTGCTAATCTGTCATTGTCTCCAAGCTGTAGTCCTCGTTCACTGCCTTCGACCTGCCCACCGAGTCCGCGGGAGTTTTCATGTGTATGCCTCCCCGACTGAACGTTCATTCCTCTATTGCTACCAGGTGGTTCGGATGCCCCCATCTCTCTTCCCGGGGTCGGATCAACATGCTCTGCGTGAGTGCCCCCTAGCTCTGGTGCTACACCAGATGGTCCTGCTCCATTCTGAACTCTAGTTGCTCCTTGGTTTTGTGCTTCAAGTTGCCCAATTTGCTGAAGCAAGTTCTGGATCATCTCTTCTTATCTTCTCATCATAGCCTCCATCTCATCCCTGGTGATGAAGGCTGAAGCTTGGTTTGCCCCTGAGGAAGCCTCTTGACTCCCTTCCTGTTGACTCTGCTCTGGCCTTGGCCTTCTGCTTGATTGTCTCGCCATGACTCTTCCAATCTGAATCTCTAAACTCTCAAATTCAACTTCCAAGCGGTAGGTCCTTGAGTTCAATTCTCAGTGAAAGCACCAAAAATGTTTGCACAAAAAATGGGCAAACACCTCCAAGTCGTATTATTTAGTCGATTTTATATGTTTTTCAATGATTTGGGTGACTTATGCAAATATGTAAAAAGAAGGGACTAAACTGTAAAAGACACACAGATTTATAGTGGTTCGGCCAGAACATGCCTACATCCACTTTATATGTTATTATCCTTTTTCTTTTCGATTACAAGTACAAAGCTTTGCATACAAGTATATGAAAGTTGTTTGAAAGTTCCTTCCATGCTTGAGCTCTCAAACTTGTCTCCATTGCTGTACCCCCGCCCCTCTATTTATAGAGTGAGGCTGGGGGCAGGGGTCTTGGATGTATATAGCTGCTGGTGGGTCTGGGCTGATGAAATCTGGTCTGGCACATCTGGTTGGTTTGGTCATAGCTGAGTGGAGTTTGGTTCGGTTGTGAGTGAAGTGGCATTGGTTCGGTGATGCGTGGAGGGTGTTGGTTCGGCATGGGTTGGTGTGGCCTTGGACCGGTGAAGCTTGGTCCAGTGGTATGCTGAGAGGCTTCGGTTCGGTGTTGTCTTGGTGGAGGTTGGTTCGGCGTGGGTTGGCTCGGTGGTGAGTGTTGGTTCGGCAGGAGGTTGAATCGGTGGTGGGTGTTGGTTCGGCAGGAGGTGAGTGGTTCGGCAGGAGGTTGAGTCGGTGGTGGCTGCTTCGAGTTGGTTCGGCATGCTACTTCTGGATGGTTCGGCATGTTATTTCGAGTTGGTTCACTTTGATTCGATGGGTGGTAGATACGTACCCAACATTGATATTCCAGTTTTGACCGAAAATGGGATAACACTTTGCCCCCCAAAACATGCCTTGCGGTAGGAAGGCGTGTTTTGTAATGCCATGAGCTTGATGTTCATATCCTGTTGATGTCCTCATGCCTTGCGGTAGGAAGGCGTGTTTTGTAATGCCATGAGCTGGATGTTCATATCCTGTTGATGTCCTGCAAAGGAATTTATAGTTTTATGTGATCTCAACTGACGACCGTTCGGGATCGAGATATTTGAGATGAAGTGCGACCGTTCATGGTCAAGCGCCTAACTTCAAATGACGATCGTTGGGGATCGAGCCATTCGAGGTGAAGTGCGACCGTGCGCGGTCAAGTGGCGGACCTCAAATGACGACTGTTCGTGATCGAGCCATTTGAGGTGAAATGTGACCGTTCACGGCCGGTGCCGTTCGCGGCAAAAGATGGAATAGGGTCGTTCGCGGTCAAGCGCCTTACTTCGAATGACGATCGTTCGAGATTGAGCCATTCGTGGTAAGGTGCGACTGTTGGCGGTCAGGGGGTGGACCTCAAATGGCGACCTTTCACGATCGAGCCATTTATGGCGAGATGAGTTGTGCCGTTCGAGGCGAGTTTGTGACTATTCGAAGTCGGGTGCCATTCGAGGCAAATTGTGACCGTTCGAGGTCGGGTGTCGTTCGAGGCGAGTTGTGATCGTTCATGATCGGGTTCCGTTCGAGGCGAATTGTGACTGTTCGAAGTCGGGTGCCGTTCGAGGCGAATTGTGACTGTTCGAAGTCGGGTGTCGTTCGAGGCGAATTGTGACTGTTCCAAGTCGGGTGCCGTTCGAGGCAAGAAAGTCTGCCCGGGAGGGTTGGTATTATCGATGCCAGGGTCACGTTCGAGTGGGTCCCCGGATCGTTTGTCAGGGTGATTTATCGCCATCTCAGAGCATGCCTAAGGACCGTTCGTGACCCCGTACATGTGTAAGTAGCTTAGCTATCAAAACCAAATATTCATTCCACTGAAGAGTTTCAAAGCAACAGTGTCCGACAAAATCAAATTCAGCATACAAAAGGCAAAAAAATGAAACAGTGACGTCCGATGCAAACATCCACATCGACGTGGTTTATAGTTGCGTCAGAGCATGCCTGAGGATCGTTCGCGGTCCCGTACATGTGTGAACAACTTATTCGTGTCGGTGTGGAGTTTTGCCACTCATTCATTATTTTCTTAATCAATTGATAATCAAATGGTGTCCCTGTGCAGGGCCACCCCTGGCTGATGTAGACGGTGGTCGCTCTGGCTCCACCGCTGGAGCTCGCCTCCTCACATACTGAAGAAGCATACCGTTCCTGATATGTCCCTCCACCTCATCTCTCAGATGCCTTCAATCGTTGGTATGATGACCGTTCAGGTCGTGGAACAAACAATATCTGTCTGATTTCCTTTTGTCAATAGTTGGATCCCTTCGCATTGGTCTACGGTATGGAACTTGCTCTCGTGTATCTTGGTAGATTCGCTCCAAACTCTCATTCAGCTCTGAATAGGTGGTGAATCGTGGCTCTCTTCGTAGCATCTTTGTTCAGTCATCATTATCCTCAGCCTTTCTCTTTCCTTTGCTAGTCTCCACACCCTTTCCATGTGGGTTTCCGCTCTTGATTGCGTAAACGTCATCTTCTTCCTCTCTTTCTGCACTAGCGTCTTCCAAACGCAGAAACTTTTCGGCCTCATGATAGAACTCTCCCAGATTCATAGGCGGGTCCTTAGTTAACGAATTCTTGAACTCTGTACTATCAGCTATTCCAGATACAGCCGCCATCATGACCATAGATGGATCTGGTCGATCCACTGATGATGCCGCCGCATTAAATCGTGTTAGAAAGCTCCTCAAAGTCTCTCCAGTTTTCTGCTTCAAGGTTGCCAAAGTCATCACAATCTTGGGTCTCGCAATATGAACCCTGAATTGCCTCATTAATCTCTCAGTTAAATCTACCCACGTTCCTATGGAGCCGCTTTCCAGTTGCCTAAACCATAGCGCTGCAATGTCCGTCAAATACAGTGGAAAGCACCGGGCCATGACCTCCTGTGATACCCCCAGCACTTCCATGTGCCTCATATACTTAGTAAGATGGACCGCAGGGTCTGTTCTCCTAGCGTACATCTCTACTGATGGTAGCTTAAATTCCGGTGGGTTCGTAGCCATCCTAATCGCAGAAGAAAAAGGACTCCTGTTTACATCTTCCAAGTCTCTGTTTACTAAACCGCCTCTCATAGCTCTTCTAACCATCTCTGCTAATCTGTCATTGTCTCCAAGCTGTAGTCCTCGTTCACTGCCTTCGACCTGCCCACCGAGTCCGCGGGAGTTTTCATGTGTATGCCTCCCCGACTGAACGTTCATTCCTCTATTGCTACCAGGTGGCTCGGATGCCCCCATCTCTCTTCCCGGGGTCGGATCAACATGCTCTGCGTGATTGCCCCCTAGCTCTGGTGCTACGCCAGATGGTCCTGCTCCGTTCTGAACTCCAGTTGCTCCTTGGTTTTGTGCTCCAAGTTGCGCAATTTGCTGAAGCAAGTTCTGGATCATCTCTTCTTGTCTTCTCATCATAGCCTCCATCTCATCCCTGGTGATGAAGGCTGAAGCTTGGTTTGCCCCTGAGGAAGCCTCTTGACTCCCTTCCTGTTGACTCTGCATTGGCCTTGGCCTTCTGCTTGATTGTCTCGCCATGACTCTTCCAATCTGAATCTCTAAACTCTTAAATTCAACTTCCAAGCGGTAGGTCCTTGAGTTCAATTCTCAGTGAAAGCACCAAAAATGTTTGCACAAAAAATGGGCAAACACCTCCAAGTCGTATTATTTAGTCGATTTTATATGTTTTTCAATGATTTGGGTGACTTATGCAAATATGTAAAAAGCAGGGACTAAACTGTAAAAGACACACAGATTTATAGTGGTTCGGCCAGAACGTGCCTACATCCACTTTATATGTTATTATCCTTTTTCTTTTCGATTACAAGTACAAAGCTTTGCATACAAGTATATGAAAGTTGTTCGAAAGTTCCTTCCATGCTTGAGCTCTCAAACTTGTCTCCATTGTTGTACCCCCGCCCCTCTATTTATAGAGTGAGGCTGGGGGCAGGGGTCTTGGATGTATATAGCTGCTGGTGGGTCTGGGCTGATGCAATCTGGTCTGGCACATCTGGTTGGTTTGGTCGTAGCTGAGTGGAGTTTGATTCGGTTGTGAGTGAAGTGGCATTGGTTCGGTGATGCGTGGAGTGGGTTGGTTCGGCATGGGTTGGTGTGGCCTTGGACCGGTGAAGCTTGGTCCAGTGGTATGCTGAGAGGCTTCGGTTTGGTGTTGTCTTGGTGGAGGTTGGTTCGGCGTGGGTTGGCTCGGTGGTGAGTGTTGGTTCGGCAGGAGGTTGGCTCGGTGGTGAGCGTTGGTTCGGCAGGAGGTTGATTCGGTGGTGGGTGTTGGTTCGGCAGGAGGTGAGTGGTTCGGCAGGAGGTTGATTCGGTGGTGGCTTTTTCGAGTTGGTTCGGCATGCTACTTCTGGATGGTTCGGCATGTTATTTCGAGTTGGTTCGCTTTGATTCGGTGGGTGGTAGATACGTATCCAACATTGATATTCCAGTTTTGACCAAAAATGGGATAACACATAGTGATGTGCATGTGGGGATGAAATGGAGGTTGTGCAGTTTTGAAACATAGTGCAAAGTGGATGGAAGCAGAAGTTTTGATGGGTTGTGAAGGCAAGTGATTGAAGGCAGAGAAACTATTGATGTAAGCTTGCTTCAGTGGGTGTAGATGGTCAGTTTTTTCTTTGTTATTGTTGAGGAGCAGTGGGAATTTGTGATGATGTTATAGCCTGGTGTAGTTGTGGTTGACTGAGAACAGTGTGGTAGTTTGGCAGTGAAGAGGTAGTGCGCAGGGTGATTATGATACATAAATATGCACAGTATGGAAGATTTGAAAAATGAAAGTTGTAAATGCAAAATGTAATCAAAACAGAAATTGTAATTGAAAAGAATTTTTTTTAATTGTGTATGTTTTTTTTAAACAATGTAAATAAAAATGAAAAATGTAAATGAAAAATGCAAATGAAAAAAAAAATTGAATTTTTGTATGTGTTTTTGGTAGAAATGCAAATGCAAAGGGAAAACTAGATCAATGTGCACAAGCAAATTGAAAACAGAAATAAAACAACAAACACACACACAAATATTTTTTTTAAATTGCAAACATACACAAAATAAAATCACACAAAAATTAAACAGAAATAATTCAAAAAATAGAAAATCAAAATCAAAACAAATTTTTCGGTAACGGCGCCAAAAACTTGTTTAACGATAGAATTTCTATCGGTTTAGAAAATAGCCAATAAATTTTGAATTAAATTTTTACCGCAAGCGCACGGCATACCATCGTAGTACGTGACGAGTACGTGTCGATCCGCAGGGAATTGTTGATTTTAAATTTCTATTCAATCAAATTAACCAAAGTTGAATATATGATTAGCTAAAAATGTAGAAAACTAACAAAAGAAAATTGATAAAAATATGAAAGTTGAATAACAATTTAGAGATAATTCCACTCTCCAGATCATATAGCTCAACAAAACATTAAATTATGATCTCTCTGTTTTGTCATTATTTAGTTTAATTGATGTGTTTATCATAAGTAGGGTCTATTTGTGCTATTAATTAGCTCAACATAAGCCATCAAACTATAATACATCCCTTAAACCACTATTTACTCTAATGAAAAATGACAACAAGTTGAAAATGAAATTTATTTTAAGCATGGCCTTAACTATTTTTTAGAAATATAGGCCATCAGATTTTAATTTCAAAATCACTTCATTACCATAATCATATGTAAATAAAGAGTTAATTTTTGTTTGTGATTATTTAAGCATAGCCTATTTGTTATGAACAACATAGACTATCAAATTCAACATAAAATAATAAATTACATCAACATTAATTCTTCAATTAAGCACAAAAAAAGAGCAATAATTATCAAAATGTTGAAGCTATATAATTAGAGAGTTTCATTACCCCTAAATTGAAGGGGTTTAGCCTCTCATATTTGTTATCAAATCAACAAATATAGCTTCCAACATGAAAGAAAAGAAAAGGAAAAAGAGAGCAAAGTAAAGAAAAAAACTATTCTACTTGCATAAAAAAATCTATACCACTAACATGAAAGTAAATAAACAAAAGAAGCATGTAAAAGAAAGAGAGCACTAATTAACATTGCATAAAAAAAGATACATGAAATAAAAAATGGCTAAGTAGCCATGGAAAAAGAAAAGAGAAGCTTTCTTTTTATTTTGAGCCTAAAACTAAACTAAGAGGAAGAAGGCCTAAGAGAGACTTACATGAAACATGATAGGTGCTTATACAAGTTTGAAACCCTAATGCGTATTTTTGGAGAATGCCCAAGATTTCCTTGTTGGAAGTGTGGTAGCCAAGTTATCATTAGCTTTAAATAATCATCATTTAGATATGCATGAAGCTTTGAACTCTATTAGCATGTGCATTAGCCTCTAATTTGCACATGACAGTATGTAGGTAGGTGGGGTCGTCCATTATTATATCTTTGAATTATTTCCATCTTCATTCCTTTATCTTCACTCTTGTGCATGCATGTATCTTTACGAAACTACTTTTATATGAAGCCAAACTCCTACAAAATAATATAGAAATTTTCAATTAAATTTTCTCAGATTAATATATGCACAAAAATGACTATTTTTTCCTATATGAAGATGAATATGTGACAATTTGAAAATAATTGAATTTTGGTTTAAACAGGTTAAAATACCCGATATGATCATTTATTTAATTTAAATAGATTAAATATGGTGGTAAAAATACGCACATTTACGTGCACATTAATAACCCATTTCATAATTCAAAACATTGTTTATTTTCCATTTCTCACTAAATAAATCATATACCTTAGAATATATGTTTATAAATTCATAATTAAATTTATCAATTTACATATATAAGTATCTTAACTTTAGAAATCATTTTTATACAATTTGATGTGATTTTATATCCCAAATCATTTTTACATAAAATGGGCTTATTTTCTTATATTACGAAATCGCTTCCATATAAATTCATAAAAGTTAAATAAAATTATACAAAAATACTTTTTAGACCTGATACCACTATATCAAACTTTAGAAAATGATTTTGTATCAACTTGACATGATTAAATGTCTCAGACGGTTAAAACTACAATTTCATGCCTGTATTCACATATTACGAAATATAGGTATATAGATTCATATAAATTATATAAAAATGCAAAAAAATTGTATTTACGTCTGTCAATTTGATATTTTATCCTAGAAATTCATTCATATCAATTTCTAACCATTATACTATAAATTTCACATTTATATTTATCTCATTATTGAAATCCATTTAATAAATTTCATATTTATTTAATTCCAAATTTTATTTCAAATTAGAAAAGAAACCAAATAAAATTAAATCCTACTTTATGTTTAATTTCAAGAAACTCAACTAGGCTTGTTACAGTAATGCTCTTCAAATGTTGGGCAATGTAGTACTTATGTCTACTGCGGCACCTAGGGGTTACGGACTAATAGTTATTGGATAACTATGGAATGACTCACTAGATAGTTTTCTTTTGGTTAATATAATTGAAGTCAAATAGAAAATATCAATATGACTAATTTACAAAGTTCTCTCAACTTGAGAATATTGTGGATCTTCAATATGAAAGCTCCGCTTTGATTTAGTCAAAACATTGCATGACATTCATCGAGTGGCTATACTTTGGTTAAGTGGAAGTATTGGAAGTGAAGCACCATTCAAGAGAGGACCCATCTTCATAGTTATGTAGGGTTAATGTTGTGTAGTTAAAGTGCTTAGCGGTTTTATAGTAGTGAAGGTGCAAAAAGTTATCGAGTAGATAAAGTGGGAATATAGCAGAAAATAGAAGAGGTGCAAAAATATTTATTGGAAATAAAATTTAATTTCCAAAGTTAATTTATTCTCGTTCTTACATCATTTGTATAGGAAAAGGAAATATTTTTTAATCTTATATAACAAAAATGAAGAATATCATGATTTACGCAGTCCTGACTTAGTTACTAAAATACATTTCAAACCAACGTTGAGCACTTAGGCCTTAAACATGGATCTTTACCATAACTTAGTTGATTTAGTTTAAAAGAGAACTAATTAAATTAACCTTTTCGTATTATTTTTGCTAAAGCGGATGCTAAATACCATTTATTTAACAGGTATAGCGGATATAGCAGGGCTTCAAGTGGATCTACTGTTCAACAGCGCTAAATTAAAAAGGCATGGCGATCGAAGAGTGTTTTGTGCTTTAGCGGGGATTTAGCGAGGCCTTAGCGGGGCTTTAACTACAAGCATAGCAGATATAGCAGGGCTTTGAGTAGTTCCACTGTTCAATAGCCTAAATTAAAAAAGCATAGTGGCCAAAGAGTGTTGTGCGCTTTAACAGGGATTTATCAAGGCTTTAGCGGGGCTTTAACTACATAGGGTTAATATCACAATTAACTCAAGTCAACTTAAAGTCAAAGTATCTAATCAGAGTAGTTCAGTTAATAATAATTACTATTATTGAACCAAGGACTTTGTGTTTGGATTATAGAGTTCAATATGGACGATGTTGGAATTTTAACCATTACCCAATTCCATAAGTCTAAAGTGATATAGTTTCGATGAAGAGAATTGGTGTAAATGAATGTTAAAACCGCCTAGCGCTTAATAAAGTAAAATTGGATTTTACCAAAACTAAGTAAGCAACAAATTTGGCCAAAATGTCACACCACCTGCTAAGTGATGTGTGAACTTTAACGTTCAAATAGTTCCATGTTAATTGCTGACCAAATTTACCCCTGACAAGTCACACGATCGAAATGATGAATTCGCTTTAGACCAAACGATTTAATTAGTTTATAATCTTTAATAATAGTTGTAATAGCTTTAGTGTCACACTTTTTTGGTATCAACGTGAACTACCAAAAAACGGCCCTCTATATATTATCAAATTTTAATCACTTAAAAATAAGATCTAATACTAAACTTCTTTTACAAATTCAAACGCTCGTAAAAGTGGAATCTAACAGTTAAACATGCTTTACAAATTCAAAACACTTCTAAAAATAGAATCTAAAATTAAATTTCATTTACAAATTCAAAATATTTGTTTACAAATATATAAATCTTAATATCACTTGAAAATAAAAAATTAAATTTTTGCCTGATTCAAACATATACAATTTTATAAGGAAAACAATTTACGCGCAAAGCACGTGCCAAAACACTCGTTGTTATAAATTAACTAAATTAATTAATATCTAAGACATATTAATTATAAAATTTTGAATATGATTTAAGGAATAAAAATTATTAAATATTATTATAATAGTTATGAATATATTGATTGATATGTGAAGCCGACAAGTAATTAAATTAGATGTAATTAAAAATATTTATTCAGACCTAAATGGGATCTTAGCCCATGATAATATGGTGATAATCCGGCTATTAAGAAAGCTATAAGGGCGATAAAAAATTGTCTAGAGGGATTATAAATGGATGTCGTAGATTTAGTGAGAATTGGCGTAAGATATGATCCATATCTTTCTCTCTTTCATCCATTGTAAAAAAAAATCTCTAACCTTAATTATTTAGTGACTTTTTTGGTCGCGTTACCTCTTGTATAGTTAGCCGATTATATCATGTAGGATTTTAAGCAAATCCAACTAAAATCAATTCGAAAGAAGCACTATCTCCTAGTCAAATGTCAACGGTTCAAGGATTAGCAGTCTGGCAAGTCGAAAAGCTTTCTAAGGAGAGAGATTTCATCATTACTAGATGTGCTTTAAGACATTAGTTTCAGGTATGCCTTTACTATATTATATTGCTTATAATCTTAGAATATTAATTTACCGCACACACATATATATTATTATTATATTGTTAATTATGTGACTATTCTTATATGTAATGATTTGTCAGGAAATTATTGTGAAAGACAAAATAATTCAGCATTTTAGCCTCAAGGACAGACCTTCAATATTTTAGCCTAAAGGACAACTTTCTTTCGGTATCAGTTTTTAGTTATTGATAGCATTTTTTAGGTATCCGTTTGTAGTTATCGGTAGCAGTTTTTAGGTATCAGTTTTTAGTTCGGTGGTAGTTTTGAAAGAATGTTTGTCCTTCTGAATAATTTTGAAAGAATGTTTGTCCTTTTGAATAATGTTTAGGATAATGTTTGTCCTTATGGTTAAAATATTGAGATCGAGTCCTTGAGGCTAAAAATATACGAATTTTTGTCCTTTAAATTAATTCTCCCTTGTCACATACTACATTGGTTATTTATATATAACAATAAAACAACTTTATTAACATATAGATCAGATATGCAAAGCCAAATATTTGTATACAGAATTATTATTTTATTAATATATATTTATATGCATGCCATTTAATTATAATTATATGATTTGTATTTATTTATGTCACTGTATCATGTTAATAATTGCAGTTATATTTTATACATATATATTTATTATATATTTAATTTTGGTAATAGTAAAGCACTTTTAAATAATTATTTACCATTATTTAATATTAGTTAAATAAGTATGTTATTCAAATAATATATGTAAAATAAAATACAGTTTAAAAATTAATTTTTATATTTTAAAAAATTATTTTATCATGCAATAAGCTATTGGCCAAAAAACTTTATCCTTTTTTTTTAAAATATTATTATATATGATCGAAATTAATTAATTATTAAAAAATAAATTTTAATTGATAAAATTTATGGAAATTTTTTTCAAACCCCAAAATATCATGTAGATTTTCATAAAATTTAAAATTTAATGAAATATGTTTCAAAAATATTTTTATTAATATTTTATTGTATTTTGGCTAATTAATTAATATATATAAAGCTGAATTTATAATAAAATTTTATTATTCTATATATGTGATCTAGAAATAAAAAATTAAATTTTATCAATTAATACATATTATATATATATCCAAATATTATAAATATGTGTGTATGTGTGTATATATTATGTATACGAGTATTTTGGCACGTGCGATGCACGTGCATAGGAGATATTGGGTATTAAAAAGCACTGTATGCAAAGTTTTTTTAATCTTACAAATGACTATTAAGTATATGTAATGTTGCATTTTTTTTTTGTGTATGTACAACGTACATGCACAAATTGATCATTTGTCGAAACATAAATTAGACTTTGTTATTTTAGGAAATATTAAAATAAAGCAAAGAAAGTAATCAACTATTATCAATATCCATAGGATTGTAAATAATATTAAAATTAGGGATTCCTATATTTGAATTGCTCTTGCTCTCGTTGTACTTATAGCTTCCCCTAAAACGATAAAATTTGAAATACAATATTTATAGCTTTCCTTGAAAATTAGAAAGCAATATATGAAATTATATTCTACTGTTTATGTATAATAGGCACACTATTTTTTAAATCAATTTCCTTTTGTTTTTTTCCTTTGTAAAATATAAATTTCCTATGATGTCGCTATAGTTACAATCCATAATGGGTATAGTATTGTTGAATAACCCACTTTTGTTGAAATAAAAACTTATAAATCGCTGACGAAATCATATGATCTCTCGGTGAATATAGAAATTACTATTCCACCTTCTATGGCATATATTCTATCAATTTACATGTATCAGTCCATAATTTTGATTGTAAATGGCACATATTTTTGCAAGTAAACAGTAATATGTACAACTGAGAAAATACACGGTACCAAAAATTTACAAAATTATATTGTGAGGACCCGCAAATCCGTACTCCTTGAATATACACTAATTTCCGTAGATTAAGTCAAGATGAACAGAAATACGAATTCCCAATGTTTAAGAAAAAGAAAAAGTAGAAGAAGAGAGAAGAAGATAGAAAATAGAGAGAAAAGAAAACAGAACGGAACAGAACAGAAAACAACAGAACAATATCAGAATCTCACAATTCGCAGCGGAACAACATATAATAATAAATGAATAATCTTTAAACAAAGAACTATATCAGTTATTACATTTTATACATTACATTATATCATTAGAGTGTACAACAACAAACAACATCAAACAGCGGAAAAGAAATACTATATACTAATGATACGCCATGCCATCCAGCTTGCTCCAGCAACTCCAGAATATCCTGATAAACCTAACTCTTGACTGCCCGTGTGGAAATTGGTGGGCACCCAGAGTTTAGGAAGGAAAACAATAAACTCCGAGTCAGTCATGTGACTGGTGTGAGAACTCAAAACAGTTTATTTATCTTTGAAAACAAAATAGAGGAATATTTTTAAAGTCAATTCGCAATGCTTTTAAAAATGGGACTACCATAAGGCCTCCCGCACACACACACAATACAAACACAGAATCGGAGGAGATTTCTCCTTATGATAGTCAAAGATGCTTGATACGCATTTAAAAGAACATTTGATATTATTACTAGTGCATAGTGTAGAGGAAATCATTTCGAAAGTAAAGATATAAATCTTAGCCAGCATAGACATTCCGCACTTATGCCTACTATAGCTACCATGTTCAATAGCAGGTTACCGCCACATTCCATGGAAGGTTATACAACTAAAACCGTACAAGATCGTATTGTTTCTTTGGATTTCCAACGAATGGTCAGGCCAAGGAACTTCCCATTGCCACATGAGAACGCCTCTGGAAGGACGTCCCCGAGAACCAAACCGGATCTCTGCCAACACAAGGCCAGGTTACCCCTAACTGGGTAACTACTGACACGAGTATGCCATCCCCTGATCCATTGGGACCTTTAACCGAGCGCTCGTCATCAACATCACACAATCATAAATAAAGTGTTTCAACATGAGTAAGTATCTGGGCTCCATACCATGATACCACCCTTTTCCAGAAGGAAATGCACATACCCTAAAGGGAGCTACCCCTCATAACCTTGCCGCATCTTTCCTGTTTTGACCATTCCGGGGTGTGAGGCTCGACGAAGTCACGTCCACAAAAACATACTTTATACAAAAGCCATGCATTGGGTCAACAAATGATCATAGAAATGATCACCAAGATAAACGATCAAATAAATGATCCTATCACAAATGATCAACACAATGATCATTTCACAGCAACGCTCAGCATGTCACATTACCAAATTGGGAATATATCGCTGATAACCTTCAACTACATAACCTCTGAGCTCGTACGTCTCAGAGAAGGGTGTTAAGCTAAGAGAATAAATTCTCCGCCACCAACAGAAATATATTTGAAAGGAATCAGCTTGATATCTCAATTTGTAATGTTAGACATACTATCCATACAAGTCTGTTCCGGGCTCGAACAGAACCAAAGGCACTTACAAAGAAGTCCTTGCAATCCGGATAATCTCTAATCACGTCCGGACTTCCCATCACATAGGGAGTCTCTATACCGTAGCTACTCGGTACAAAGACAATCGACGAGTTGTCCTTTCGCTTTCAAAATTATCCGGTCTTCAACACCGGTCATCAATGCTATCCATTACGTCGTATCACTATTCGGAATGGGTAATCCGAATAACGAGCGCAATAATTTAAAAATAAGTGTAGCATTCAAATTCAGCAAATCACAACAAATACCTTTCAAAGGTAAATATTGATAGTCGGTTATTGAACTATCAATGGATATGCACAACATCACCAGATTCCAAATAATTTTCCAAATTATTTATTTCCCAAAAACTCATATCTTTACAAGATATATAATTTCAGTACTTCAAAATAAATCAATATTTATTTTTAAACAGATTCCCCTTTCTTTTATTAATTCCATAGTGAATTTTCATTCCAAAATATCTATGCATATACGATTTCGATTATTCATTTCAATTTATCTTCAAAAAAGATAAATTCTCTAAACGTTTCATTTCACATTGGAAAAACATTTCCATACTTATTTATTCATAAGTAATTCACAAATTTTATTTATTTTCAACACTTGGAAAATATTCAATATACTTAAATCGAAATTTAGTATATATTTCATTCTTTAAGGAAATCATTCTCTTAAACATATTTATTTAGGTCAAAACGAATGTTGCGTAAAACATCGTTACGACAACCCAAAATCACTAGTATAGGGATTCGAAATTAAAATAGATATATAAATCCCAATACTATACAAAACATTTCCTTTCGGAAATCATTTACTATAACAACAGTGTTATAGTCCACCATTTCCTTCTGTTTCTCGAAAACGTCTATTTCAACAATGAATGTTGAAATCTATGGTTTCGAATCTCAACACATTTAAAACATCGTTAAATCGTTTTAATTCTATTTAAAACATCATATCCAAAACATTTTCTTTAACATATTATTCACTATTCAAAAATGTGAATATACATGTTAACCAATTTTAACATTTCTATTCATTTTGTTTTACAGGATTATTCACTGTCTAAAACGTGAATATAACTCCATAAATAAGTTATAACAATTTACTTATCAAAATAAGTCGTTTGCGGATTTATAAAACAATGTTTATAAATTCCATTTCTATTTATTTTATAACAACTTCCTTTATAAATCTCCTTTATTAACCTATTCGATTTATAACTCAATTATAAACCAAAAGTTCACATTATAAGTTAAATGCTTATAAACCGATTATTTTACAAAATCGTACTTTTTAGGAATTTCCAAATTATAAATCTTATAACTTATAAGATTCATTTATTTAGCCAAATCTATTCTTCAAATAACTTTACAAATTTTATAAACCTACTGCTTATAAAATTCCATTTATAACTTCACCGTTTATAATTCTATAAATTTCATTCATTTACGAAATTCATTCACAATTCATTCTAACACTTATAAAAACTCATTTTATAATTCAAATATTTTAATTTATAAATATCAATTTATAAATCCTTTACATAAATCAATTTATAATATTATTCTTTTAAAACGTCTTTAAACTCCTTTATAATTTCATCATTTTCTTTGATTTATAAAATAATCAAATTTTATAAATCCTATATTTCAACTTTTCATAGTAAATTCAATTAATCGCAATTTAAACTATTTATAAAATCATTAACCTCATATTTTCAAAAATACAACTTTTAACTATATTTCTCAAAAACCATAATTTTTATAACATAAAAATTATAACGTTTATTTATTTATAATGGATCAATTCCAAAGATATTTTATAAACATATACTTTTCAAAAATCACTTTGAAAACCTTTTAAAATTCCAAAATTTGGCCCAATGATGCTACACACCAAATAGTCAATCACGACAACAACGACATCATATATCGATATGATAATCCATCAAATATCAAAATATCTGAAATCAAATAAATACTATTGAGGAATCCAGTTGGATCCCTCCAACCTGTTTTCCTGCATCCACAAACATTAGCACAATACCAATTCCGCTCCAGTACGGAATTATCGCGGTATATGGGATTTAAAATATTATCCGCTTAATAGACGGCGCAATAGGGTCTCATCCGCTATACAATGCGGGAAATCAATAACTGCAATATATACATATGCCAATATATATATATATATATACATATATATTGCTATCATATATAATACCAATTTCACTGTTTATGAAATATTCGCGGTATATGTTTTAAATAAATAACATCCGCTTACTAACGGCGCATAATGTCTATTTTAACAATCAATAGATAACAATCATCATTCAAACATGCATTCAAGTATTTTAAATATAACTATTTAAAATTAAAATTGAAACTGATTCAATTGAGTAAGAAGTTCTCACTTTGATTTCAATTTCGTTTTAGCGATTTATTTCGAATAAAATTAAACGGACGTTTAATTTTACCCGAAATTCTCACTAACTCCAAACGACTCCAATCCAATTCCATAGCGTAGTGCTCGTCCATATGATTCCAACGCAACTGGTTTCGTGCGTTTTCGATCTAGTATGAAAAAGATATGATTTTTACAAGTTTCACGAATCTTATATAATAATTTACAACATTTATTTTTATATTTTTAACCTACAACAATTCTCAGCCCTTGGATCCACTGCATCTTCACATCAGGCCGTTCGCACCCCCCCTTCTCCCTCTCGTTCTCTTCTACAGGCAACTTATACGCACATGAACCCATTGCTTCAAAATTAGGTTTTGATTTTGCAACTTCCTCGCTCGATAAAAATTTGATCAGGCACCTCCATCTTGACCCCCTTCGCGAGCTCCACCTTCGGCTCCAGTACCATAGAGCTCGGTCAACCCCTACTCCTTGAATTGCGTGCGCAACCGGCCCCAAACGAGGCCAATTATCTCACAATATTTAGCTCCATTTCACATCTTAACCGTTGAATACGTAGAGCTCGAGACACTCTACAAGTTTCATGTTGAATGTTTCTTGAATTGGTTGATGGATTTGGAGGAATTTGAGGAGATAGAACTGTAAATTTTGGCCATACATTCATAACTGGCGGCTAGGGTAAAGGATTAGGGTTTTAGTTTTTTTTTTTTTGTGAAGAGGATGGTCTATTTATAGAAGTTTGAACGACACTATTCATCCTGGATTTTCCAAACTCCGATTTACGCGCCGTAACCAGCGTTTCTAGGATTTACCCCGCGTTCCGGACACAGTGGAACAGGTTTCGGAAGCTAATTCGGTCATCTGTGCGAGTTATGGCAATAAACGTTCAATTTAAATTTAAACCGATTAAACGATTTTCTAGGCGTTTTAGCTTGTACCGGACAAACGGTAAATCCGATTGACACGAAATTTGAAACCATACAATAATATCACATTACGGATCCGATGAAACTGGTTTCTTCAAAATCTGAGACTTTTTGAAAAATGGCTATTTTAGCTCGCCAAATTAATATAAAAACAATTTCGATGCGTTTCGAGCTGCCACGATCAAAGGATAACTCCGATTGCTACGAAAATGAAATCCGGTAATAAAAAACTATTACGGATCCAATGGAACTGGTTTCGTCCAATTCTGAGACTGTTCAAAAATTGACTAATTTCACTAGTCGATTAAATATTAAAATATTCAATTTTCAGAGATAAACTTTTAATTCAATTTTAAAAGTTCTAAAATATCGTTCTAACTCCAATATGATATAATAAAATTTTACAAATCATTTTCAACCGTATTTTACCCAATTTTCAATTATTTCCATAATTTAACATATTAAATTATCGATTTAATTATTCAATTAAATCCAATTATTCGAAATAAAATTTATTCGACTTATAAATTTCACTTATTAGTATTTAAAATAAATTAAATATTCAAATTTTAATTACTAAAAATCCTGGGTCGTTACAATTCACAGAATCAATTTGGATTAATTTGAGACAAAATAGTTCACATTTTCACTTTGTACACTTAAGTTTACATGACATTGATAAAAAGTAGAAAACTACTCCTCTAAGTCCCTTGATAATTATCTTGCTAACACCTACTTGGAGCGTCGCATTGTGCTTTCATTTGCATGTCTTCTGCTTGGACAGTTGCAATGTCTTCAGCTCGGATGGTTGCAAATTGCTTTCATTTGCATGTGCTTAGTTGTGTATTCTTCCTTATGTGCAACATTTTTCCCCTATGTTGCTATGCTGACATCAAAAGCATTTATTATGCATCATTCAGGTTCTAATTGTTGTTTTTGATTTCAAGATTTGAATAATGAGTTAACATCTGCTTCCATTCCACCGAAAGTAGCTGAAGCCTTACTGTATCTGTTGACTTCCAAGGGAATGAAACACACTGTTGATGCCAAGCTTGAAGCTTCTAGTTTTGACTTCTCCACAATCTAGCTGTTGCTCAAGTTGTTACTTATTGTGTCTTTTGTCTGAAGCATGAGTGGAGTTCTAGATTTGATTTCCTTACCAAGGTACTTGTAAATGCAGCCGATTAGCATGCATGAAAGTTCTCCATGCATAATTGCAATAATTTCCAATATGTTCCAACGTTTACCTCCTTTCCTTTGCTATATCAATTCTGCTTTGGCTTGATTTGGATATTGGTTATAGTTGCTGGCAGGAGTAGTGATAGGTATTGTTGATGGATGATGTGTTAACTTGCTTTTACTGAGTTTCTTATGCCAAGTTTATCATATAAAAAATCAGTAACTACTAATAATTTGCTAACAATGTTTAAATTTGACTAAAAGACACATTTCTCTTTAAAGACCAATAAAGTTTATATAATAAGGCATTAAAATCATTTATTATTATACGCTTCTCGATTTATTTGATTCACTTTCCCATTTAAGAACAATAAAATGAATTAACAATCAGATCCAATCAATATATTCAAGATTAATATATTTCTAAACCAACTAATTATTAGTTTTGTATTTGTTTAATGCACTTTCCTAACCAGTGACCTAAAAATGCTATGTATAATAGAAAAATAAAAGTACATAAAATGCTTGGAAGTAGACCTTAAAAAATATGTACTGATTCATTTTGCCAATTGTAATATACACTTCATTAAGAAACAACTAAGAAATTAATAGCTGAATAATGTCAAGTGAAATTGTAAAAGCATCAAGGGACTAAAATTAAGAAAATTACTTACAAATGGATACATTATAGGTACAAACTGGTAGTCAATTGAGCATATTCCAAATTTCAGTACCCATCACGACTATTTTTTATTTGAGTCTACCTTCGAAATTGTTATATCCCTGAAATCAAATCGATACTGTATCATATTATACCATAATTTCCTAAAGATGTGACCATGCAATAATATAAACTATTTAACTACTCCTACACTATATACTGTATACATATTAATATGCTGAATTTTGTACATATTGACATGTTGAACTCCTAAGTTAGTTATATTATAAAACATTCAGTGGTAAAAAAATAATGTACTAATACTTGCTTCAATTCACCATTGAAAATTAATGTCCCATTCGATTTAGAGAACAAATGTTTCATATTTACAACACTTCCATCATTGAAACAAAGTTAAGATTCTAAAGAAAGAACAAAGTAAATTTAACATATTGATCACTCCTTATATATTTTATATGTCATAAAGGGCTTTCCAATCATGTCCATATATTGTATGAATACTAATTAAATAAAAACTAAAAGGGCCCTAAAAATGGAAATTCAACAAACAAATTAGAATTTCCAATTTTTGGCAAAAAATTAAAACTATAAATCTGAATATTACCTTGTGAAAGCAATGACATTCCGCCAAGAACAATATAGACGTCGACCAAATTATTACTTGTTATGTAACCAAATCTCTCACTTGTCTAGCAGTTTTTGATAGTTGAATATATCACCTGATTTAGTGCGAAAAGACCTGGATTTCCTAATTGTTCATATATCAGCTCTTGTATAATTTATTCGTCTATCTTGTATTCATTGGAACAGTTATAGTGGCATGACTGCTACCCTATTGGCATTGTTTCTTTGAATTTTCTTCTTGCAACGGGTCGTAATTTCGATTTTCCCTAACACTTATGCAGACGTTGTACAGACTTAAGTAGATTGATGTACTGTGAATCTGGTGTAGCTGGCTAGATTTGCACAACATTACAGAAATAAAAACACTATTAGTTGTAGATCTAACAATGATTTAATAAAACATTGAAAATCATGGCTGTGGAATCTTGACAAACCATATGTAAATACATGTCAAAAGTTAAGGAGTAAAACATCCATGACTGACCATTTGAAATGACCACTTTCAAAAATAGAACTACATACCTTTAGCAGATCATGTCTAAATACATTTTAGGCCAAACAAACTCTTACTGCTAAATTTTAAGATTTATCCACCGTTATCAAAGTTAGAAAACATGGTTCCTTGGAGCTTTGACTGTGGTTTGAGAGAACATAGAAATTCATAACAGTGAAACCTTCAAAAAGCGTAAGCAAATACACGTTGAAAGTTAAGGGGTAAAACAACTATGATTGACCATTTGAAACAACCACCTTCAAAATGAGAACCACATACCGTTACCAGATTATGTACCCAATATAAATCAGGCCAACCAAACCCTTATTGCTAAATTTTAAGATTTACCCACCGTTGTCAAATTTTTCTAAAAAACAGGGTATGGAGCAAAATAAAAATTAAATAAATGGAAAGGAGGTACGTACCATAGAGTTGGAACAACATATCATCAAAACATGTTTTATGATGCAACCAACCGACTGTCTAGTCGATTGTATGCATACTACCCAATTGGAGTAAAAAGGGTCAACACATTAGTGGCTTAAAAGCCTTTTATTAAAAATAAAGAAATAGGATGTAGCATAGAGTTGGAACAACAAATAATCTAATCAAGTTTTACCGCACATCCAGCCAACTGTGTGTTCAAATGTACACGGAATCCCCAATTCGAGTAACCATAATTAACAAAATACTGACCTAATTCAAGTTAATCCCCAATTCGACTTCGTGATTTTACCAACCATTTAACCTCTCAGATGTGGACAGTTTTGGGGTAAGATTAGTTGGTAGAAAAAGAACTTAAGAGGAGAGTAGGGTTTGTTGAGCCTAGAGAATGAAGTAGGAGAACTGATGGTAGAAAAAAATCGAGAACTATTGAATAATATTATTACCACGGTTCGATCAAGTTAGAGAATTTTTGTATGACTCAATGGAAAAAAATTCCTAATCCATATGAATTAAGTAAAAAAAATCAAGCTGAAAAAAGTTTACCTTTAAGAAGTAGGAGTTGCAATTTTATGTCGTTGGTTGAGAAGGTACCAAGCCATCATTGGATAAGAAGGAGAATCTCCATTGAAACAACAGCCACCACTGGATAAGATGCTGGAATGGGAACCGCGCTGGACTAACTATCGGTAGTTCGTGGGAGAAGGCGTTGGAAAAGTGAGGAAGGTTGAATCGACTTCGATGTGCAATCAGATCTTGGTTTTTTTGGATTTCAGGGGAGAATTTATTTTAGGGGAGAATAATGCCCAGAAAAACGATGGATATGAACAGAAATGCAAAAAGAACAACACAGAAGGGTAATTTGGGCATTTCAAAAAGACACGTTTGAACCCAATTCATGGAATTCTCATTATTAGTAGTAAAGATATGAATATCAATTTAATATTTATTATATAACACATAATTGTGTGTGTGTACAAATTACTAATAGTTTACATATATGTGTTTAAATATTTTCATCCGCATAAAATTATTTAAATAAAATTTACAAATACATTTACATATGTATGTGTGTGTCTATCCATTTATCTATCTGTAATATTCATATAAATAACAAACTTATGTTTATACATATATTTGGACAGCATACAATACTTATCGAATAAGCTAACATGCCTGTTGCGATGTATATCCCAACATCTATATGCGGGCATGTTATTCCTTGCACCGGTTATCATGTTACACATGCACGCACATACATATATGTATATGATACATATGTGTACATTTATATGTATAGAAATAAATTAAATAAAATTGTATATAATCCATAAATAAAATAAAATAATTGATTTTAAATAAAATTTAGAAATGTTTTAAATAAATTAGACATCATAGGCCCAATATAGATCCAATAAGGAAATTTTTCTGAAATTCACACATAACATCCACTACGAGCTTCCCAGTTCCAACATTAGCATGATCAGATAATGGATATTAAGCACGTTTAATGTGCTATTGATTTTTCAAGTGATTATGTATGAGGAATGTATGTTGCAAGGAATAGCTGTCCCGAGGAAATGGTTGTTCCCTTGGTATTAGTAGTACTGATTCAAGAAATTATTTTTCTTTGCAATTTCACATTAGTCGTTTGGGAAATGAGTGTTCCTTTGGTAAGGTGGATTTAGTAGACTCAACTAGTAATGTGTGTGTGTGTGTGTGTATTTGTGTATAGCAGAAGATGTAATGGAATATGACCTTAATCGAGTAGTCAACGTTGGTACAGTGGTTATATTACTTCTCGGGTGCAAGCAGATTGGTTAAGGTAAGTGTATATGGGTTAGGAAATGCTAAAGATGTTTTACTAGTCTTTTTGTAGAATATATGAGGTAGATTTCTTTCACTCGCTCAGACGTATGTCTGACCTACCATTATTTGTAAAATTTTGTCACATATGTATATATGTACGTAACACTAAAAACAAAGGTGCTTCCAACATTCCTGGCAGGAAACATAATACAAAAAACAAAGAAAATGACTCAGGTACAACTAAAATGAGCTCTGACAAGACCACCACCCATTACACCTCAATATCGAGCTTTGGCAAGGCCACCGCCTGGTAATGAAGTGTTAGAAGTACCCATAAAATCGATGAAGCAACTCAGTGTGGATGAAATCGATAGACAGCTCCATCTGAGAAAGAAACGCCTCAATGGAAACTTGAAAAATCAAGAAAGAATGCCTCACTGCAAATGCGGATGATCTAGAATGAAGTACGCCACTCTACAGGCGTAGAAGAACTGAAAAGAACGCCTCACTGCAAATGCGAATAATCCAGAATGAGGAACACCACACTACGGATGTGGAAAAGCTGGAAAGAACCCCTCTCTGCGAATGCGGAAGGTCCAGAATGAACGTCACACTATAATCTATCAACAGTAATCCTGTGAACCTGCAATTTGTAATCTAGCACCATTTCTGGCCTAAACATGTATCTGTAAATGGAACTAAACAAAATTATAATAATAATACACACCCACACACACACACACACACATATATATATGAAATTTATATGCATATATATGTATTAAAGAAGTAGAAGTAAAAATACTAAAGCTAAAATTATAAGACGGAAAAGCAAAAAATATAAGAAACAGACTAAAAAAGAAACCAAGTTCATTATGCAACATCTTAACCAACATTAAAGACGTAAAAAGGAGATATCGAAATCAAAAGGCAAAAATTAACAAAATAAGAAGTCAAAAACCTATAAACTAAAACATTATAAAAATTATCCTTATGCTCCTTTAATCAAAAGAACATTATGATAATCTGTAATTCATCATTCAAATTTGAAAAAAGGTTAATGCTATACTTATTAATGTTAAAAATATTGTTTTTATGTTTGAATAACTTAATATTATTACCAACCTTATCAAGGTATTTTTTAAAATGAATATTTTTAGCTAACTATATTTAGAATTTGAGATAAAAATTAAAACAAAATGATGATATTATAGAAATCAATTTATTAAAATGTCTATTATTATTATTATTCCAAAGTCTTCGGTTTCTCTCAAACAAAATATAAGAACAAATTATAATGAATAAAGTATCAGTAAAAATCTATTTTTCTTTTCAAACTTAAATCTTAAATTATTCCAATAATAATCATAATCAGTAACTTTAGTTGTAAGATTAAGGTTAAAGATTTTGAGAATATTATTAAGAATGTAGTAAGTACCCATGCAATTATAAAACACATTTTTAACATTTATTATCAATTTACATATTCTTTCTTTTTAAAAATTCAATAGTATTTAGTTTTCCATGCATGATTAACCACATATGAATTTTAGATTTAGGAAGAGCATTTTATCCAAATAAGTTTAAAAAGAGTTATTAATTACGTCCGAGAAATTAATAAATGTATAAAAAGAATTTGAAGTAAATTTCGTACTCTTATCCCATTTGTGACGACCCGAGTTTTTGGTGTCGGATAATCGGGTGATTAACCGATTTAAATTTATCGTAATATCAATTTTAATGGGTCTAACCACGGAATTTCTGATAATTAAAAATAAAACTCTACCTTTTGAACACTAAATATAAGAGTGTGTGTGTGTGTGTGTGTGTGTGTGTGTGTGTGTGTGTGTGTGTGTGTATAAGAATATAATCTAAGTGATGATACTTAAGCTTAAAATGAAACTAAAAATAAAAATATATGATTAAGAAATAAGAGTAAAAGAATATAAGTGGTTATACATTGTTGTATGAAAAATGTAGTAAAGTATAGGAGAGTTTGTAAAAGTATGAATGTGAATGTATATATAATAAAGCAATGTATAGATAAGCATGAAAAAAAAATACATAACTATATACATATATATAGGCATACATCCAAACAAAGAATATATACATATATCAACTCATATGAAAACATTTGTAGATAAGAAGGGGACGGGCATTTAATGCAAGCACACAAAACATGTAATCAAGGTCAAAAAGAAAAATCAAGTCAAGAACGAAATAAGGAAATCACATCAAGTCAGGATTATAAAGTAAAAAAAAAAAAGCCTGTAAACAAAATGGCAGCCACATTGTTTGCTTACTTGATACACTTCCACTTCCTATAAATGTACCTTCATATCACTGCATTTCATTCATTCGTAGCTAAGTAAAAACATAGAAAATATATTCCCATGTCGCAACTTGAAAAAAATAAAAAAAATCAACTAAATAGAGCAAACATAAAAAGCCTGGAAGCTAGAGAAGGCCGGCAGCATTTTTCTTCAAAGGCAGTGCTCTGTTCAAGAAAGAAACGATGAGTAAACATTTTAAAAATAGTTTAATCTGGTTTTAACTAAAATGCATGTGATGTTATTGATTTGAATTAAAGTTCTTCAGATTGAATTTATCTGAATTGATATATATGTTGTTGAGCAGGTTTGTGTATATAGGTATATATTGAACATTTGTTCTCTGTTGATACTTGGTGTTGGTTTTGCTATAAAAATTCAAAATCTCCCAATCTAAACCCTATTTGACTTTGATATTTGAATGAAAGTGGTGTGTTAAGGTATGATGAAAATTTTAAAAACGGTCAGGGTTCAAAATTCAATAAATTATTTTTAAGGTTTAAATAATAGTGTAAGTTCATATTCATGATAAAAATCAATAATCTTATTTTCGAAATTGTGGCAGAAAATCTTGATTTTTAATGTAAGTGTCATGATTTTTAGTTTGATATTCATTTCTAATTTTTGAATTGAACATTCTCGGTATTTTGGTGAATAACCATTGATCGACATGGTGGATGGAGGCGAGGTCGTAGTCGATGATGGTCAGAGGGATAAGGATCTTGGGAAAAATGCTGGTGGAATTCTTTGTTGGCCGAGGCGGTCAGAATTTGGTGTTGTAGGGTTTTAGGCCGGTTGAGGTTGTCAATGGGGTTTGGGTTCGTACGGTGGTTAGAGGGGATCGGAGTGGCGCGCGATAGGGGGAATGCGAGCTGGATGAGGAGAAGTAGCTTGGGTGAGGTGCGCCGGTGATCTCGAGGTCGGAGGCGACGGGGAGAAGCAGTTTTCCGGTGATGGTGGTTTTTCAAGTTTGGCTGAGATACCTTGTTTTAGATTTGTTTGGGCTTCGCTCGATCTGGGTACAGATGTGGGTTCGCATGGGTCCATGTGACTGTTGAGTGACGCTGCGATGACCACCGGAGGTCGGAGCCGTTGGTGAACGTGCATCGTGTGCACGTCGTTATTGGGTCGATAGGTTTTAGTGTTGGCTCGGGTGGGTGCTCGTGCATGTGAGGAGATGACTCGAAGCTTTTGAGGTAGATAGATGACTCGAGGCAGGCTCGGGTTGGATGTGGGTTCGACTCAAGTTTTCTTCCGATATGTTAATCTGGGTTAAGTAAAACAAGTTTTGAAAGGAAATCAAATTTTGAAAGAAATCAAGTTTGAATTATAAAGGTAAGCTTTTATAAAAGAAAAACGAGTTCATATTTTACAAAAACAAATGCAAAGTTGTGAAAAAAGAAAATCTAGTAAATTTCAAAAGCAAGTTTCTTTTCAAAATAATGAAAAATCAAGATTTTGAGAATGTTTAAATTTAATATGTTTCAAGATTTGTAATTTTAAATTACCTTAACTATTATTCTAAATAGTAATTGTTTAAAATTGGGTAATTTATTTTAACTTTAGTTAATAAAGTTAATTCTTAAGTTGTTTTTAAAACTTAATTAATAATGTAATTAAGAAGTAATTAAGGAAATAAAATGTTTTATCTTTAATTAAATTTAAGATCTTGAGTAATTAAAGTTAATTAACCAAAGAAGTAAGGATAAAATTAATAAGTTATTAAAGAGGAATTAATTAATTAATGATCGAGAATTAATTAATTAAAGGAATATAAATTAATTAATTAAAGGATAATTGCTGGGTAATTAGGGATTAGTTAATTACTTAAATGATAAATTACTTAATGGAAGTAATTGAGAATTACTTACTTTGTGTAATTAATTAAAGTATGGATTAAATAAGATAATTTATTAAGGGTTAATAAATTATAAGTATGATTAATTGAAGGATAATTAATAAATGGAAGTGATTAAAGGATAATTAATTTGAGTAATTAATGAGAATGGGTGAAGGTTAATTAATTTTTGTAATTAATTGAGGATAATTACTTTATGTAATTAAAGATAATTAATCAAGGATGATTAATTAAGAGGGATAGTTAAAAGTTGATTAATTAATTGTAATTAATTCATGATTAAGTAAAGGTAATCTAAGTGATTCGAAGATTAGTAATTGATTTAATTAGAGATAAATTAAATTAATTTTAGATGATCCATCTAGCTTATGAATGATTAAATGATGATTAAATGTCGTAAATTGATTGATACCTCTAATATGAAATGTTTTGTGATATGATATGTTTGGATGGACAATGCTAGCGTGGTTATCTATAAATGATGAATTGTTGGTGTAAAAAGTGCCATCTTGTATTTAAAGTTGAATTGTATTTCACTTGAATAACTTGGGTTAGGATGGTATTGAATTTGAAGAGACCGGAGTCGGGTATTAGTAAATACCCAAAATCCCTTCGATTCTTTATAAATTGATATGTGGAATCAATAGGTTGAAATGGAATGATTTATGTGAATTGGACTATTTTATCTAAGTTTTTGGTACTTAGAAATTGATGTGTGAAATAAGTGATGTTTATAACAACTTGTGAAGTTGTAAATTGATGCAAATTACCCCGGGTTTATATAAGTTGTATGCTTTTGTCTTCCATGTTAGTGGGTTTACTCACGCTGGTTTCCAGCCTGACCCTGGTGTTACTTTGATGTAATGCTCGGGTCAGACCGAGTATTATAGATTTCAGGAAAGGACGTTCTAGAGCTCAGGAGGCGAGCTGGATGGCAGGAACGTATGGAGTGTTTCCGCTGTGATATATTTCTGTTTATCTGAGACATGTTGATTTGTATATGTCCAATGTTTGAGTATGTGTGTAACTCTGATGTATTAAAATATAATTGACAAATATAGTATTCTTTTGTAAACTGTTATTATTTGATATTATATTTTGATCCGCTGCGTATGTGAGAATTTGTATTGTGTTTTCTGTTTTCTTCTTCTATCTCTTTCTTCTTCTTCTAACTATCTGGAATTTTCGAGTTCGAAATTTCCAGGTCGTTACATTTGGTATTAGAGCCAGGTTCAGCGAGAACCTTGGCTCTAATGGGTGTACTCATTTAGGAAAGGGTCAATGGTACCCTAGAATGTGTTGAGTGTATATTTATATGAGAGCGTACTTGTTATTTTATTATATAAAGATTTTAAATGATTTTATATAAGATTTTATTTTGATATATAAAGCAATATATCTTTATAATAAATATTAAGGTAATTGATTGTTAAATTATTGGAATTAAATTAAGTGGTAATAGAAATACAACCACATTGATATTAGATAAAGATATGTTTGTAATGGATTCAAACTGAAATTAAAATCTTGAGATTGGGGAAGAATTTCAGAAAAAGATGATAATGGATTGGTTTCCTTGGTTACTATCATTGTTGTGTTTAATAATAAAATGTGTGTTAATGAGTAAGAAAAAAGAATTGTTTTACGAAAGTAAAACATTTGGGTAAGTATGACTTATAAATTGGAATTGAAGATGATCTGAATTGTGAAGTTTTAAATCTAGGTCCAGAAATTTGAAAATTGTTTCAAAGTGATAAGGAAATAATAAATAATATTATTTAATGAAAGGGTTCTGTTTCAAACAAGGATTGTTTGGAAATTTAAAAAAAATTGTTTAGAATTAAAACCAAAGGTGGTTTAAAATTTAAGGATAACTTGGTGTGTGAAGGAAATGAATATGTATAGATGAGGGATATACATAATATCTAAAATGGTTTGAAATAAACCCTAAATGTTGAGTTTTAAATTTGGAATGAGATGTGATACCCAAGGCGATAAGTTTTGAACTTACATGATTATTAATGTGAAGTTTAAAATTTGAAATGGGAATTCAAATTGGGTAAGGTTGGTTGGATTAAGCAAATGGAATTTGACTTTGGGAAAGTTAACAAGCAACCTAAATTGGAAATTTCAAGATGAAATTTGGATTTAACATGGGAAGTTAAATGGTTAATTTGAATTGGGAGTTTGTGTGATCTCAAAATGGGTTTGAGATCTGGAAATTGAAAATGAAATTTTGAGAATTGGACTCAAAATTAAATTGTTTAAAGATTTAGATTGCTAATTTAAAAATAAAGGTTAATTTGATTTAAGAGTTTAAATCAACTTTGAAAATTTAACTCGAATTTATATAATTCGAGATGTATAAAGTTGAGATTTAGATTTCGTTAGTTCAAATTGAATTTAGTTTGAATTAATTAGAATTGAAGATGGATAAGTATAAAATTCAAATGAAAATATTGAATTGGATTAATTCGAAATAAAATTGAAGATTGAATGAGTTCAAATTCAAACGGGAATTGGGATTAATTCATATAGAAATTGGAATGATTTGAAATTGAAGTGGATTCAATTTGAAATTAGTGTAAATTAATTTGAATAATTTGGAATTGTAGTTAAAGTGAATATGTTTAAAATCAAATGGAATTTGATTTGAATTTGGAAAGAAATTGAGGTTAATTTAACTTGAATTAGGGATAAATCAAGTTCAGGGGAAATTGAAGTTATTCAAATTAGAATTGAGTCAATTTAAATGGAGGTGGAAATTTAAATTGAATTGATGGGGAATTGAACAGTTTGGCTCAGGGCCATTTTTAAATAAATCAATTTGAAATAAACTATTTTAAATCTATTTTCCTGACTATTTACTACAAAACTTTTCTTTTTTTAAATTCCAAAACTATCTTATATTTATTTAACAACTACTTTCGAAACTATTTAACTATTTTACAACTATTTTATAAACTAATTACTATTTTTCCAACTACTTTATAACTAGTTACTACTTTACAACTATTTCACAATTATTTTACTATTTTTCAACTATTTTACGGCTATTTTACAATTAATAATTATTTTTAACTACTTACCTATTTAAAAAATTTCAAGCTATTTTCTAAATTTAAACTGATTAGAGTATAAACTGTTTATGATTAAATACCTAATTGAGATAAGAATTGAGGCGATAATCAGAAGGGAATTGAAGCAATTGTGAGTAAGTGAATGAAAATAAAAGTGAATGTGAATACAAAGGGAATTGATTTGGCCAATAACCAATAAAGATAAATACATAGGATGTACGTATCTTATTCTATTCGCATAGTAATTTGATCCAGATTCGAGCACAGAAGTTCGAGATAGTATATCGATCCGAGTTGGGATTTTTCACTCGATTTTCGACGGCGAACCTGGATATGGATTGTTGATTGGTTCTGGATATTCTCTATCATAGTTATGGCTATGCAAGGAGAATGATGGTTTCTGATCAAGAAACCGGATCTGAGTCCGCACTAGGAAGTCGGATGGACGATACTAATTCGGAAGTGAAATTGTGTGATCGAATGAGAGATCAGATTAATATAGCGTACGGATGATATATGGACATCGTACGGGTTTAAATGAAATTGGTATTGGAAATTCCTATGATTAAAAGTGACTTTATAGAGTAATCAAATTTGAATATTTGATTTGGAATAAACAAAGTTATCTTTTTTATATAAGATAAATCTCCCCTTGTTGAATCTTTTGCCGAGAGAAAAAGTATTTTTGGAAATATTTGAAGTATAAAAGGGGTTTTATGCAAGTTTGAAATGATTTAAAGATTTTTTTTAAGTTATATATACATATATGTGTGTGTGTAAAGGATCTTATGAGAATGATTTTGAGGAAAGGTTTTTGGAACCTATGGACTTTGGAAAGGTGTAACGACCCATGAATTTCAATGATTAAAATTTGTTAATTTGATAAAGTTTTGGTAATTTAATATTGAAAGAATGAAAAAAAAATTAATTAGTAAGGAATAACTTAAATGAAAGTAATAAGGTTAACCAAAATTAATTATTAACTATTTGAATGAAATAGCAATAAATGAAATAATGTAAAATAGTATAACTTGGTTATAAGTTGAATGTAAGTAACAAATGTAAGTGTTGATTTATTGATATAAATTTGCGTAATAAATGGGAATTAAATAGTATTAGTGTGAAAGTGATAAATTGGTACTAGAATGGAATTCAAATTAATTGAAATAGTGGGAACAATACAATTTGTTATAAATGAAACATAGGTAAACAAATGTAAGTATTGAATTAATATATGTTAGTTATTTAGGGTGTTGAATAAAATTGGTATTCAATTTGTAATTAAAGGTAATAATGTTGATGTAAGCTAATAATTAATTAATTAATTGCAATCCTAATTAATTGATTGCGTTAAATAAATTGGAAAATAAATTTCATTAAAGGCAATTAGATATTATCTTAATGTAAATTAAGATAATATTTGAAATTAATGTCAATTCCATTCATAAAATGACAATTGGTTGAAGTATGAGAAACTTACGTGTAACATTGGCTTGTAGACAAATATTATAACTTACTCGTTTAATTAGTTGATGGAATTAAAATTGGAAATAAATGTTAATAAAATAAATAAATGTTACATCAATGGGAAATGTAATAAGAGGTTTAGGAGTTGTCAAATTAGAGGATAGTAAAGTAATAAAAGGGTTAACTAGGTTATAGAGTAGCAATGAACTTGATAAAAGGATTGGAATAGAAACAAACCAATTTATTGCAATTTAATTTATAATAAATGGAATTTTCGTAGCAAATGGAATTTAATACTATGATGATTAGAACTAAGAGGAAATTGTGAAACATAAAGGTAATTAAATACTACATTAATGATAATTAATATAATAATGGAAAGGGTGAATGTAAATTGAATAGAAACATAGATTTATTTATAAGGTAGTAATTGATGAAAAAAAGTATGTAATGCAAGGGTATCATAAATATAAGGGAATAAAATTAGTGTTATATGGAATAATAACCTGGGTTGATAAGTAACAAACTTATAAAAGCAATGGAAAGCAAATAGGTGACAATTAATATGGGTTGTTTATTTATTTAATGTGTTAAATAAACTTTGGCAATCAATTACAATAAATCCAAATTTAATGTTTTTTTATGTAAATTAAAGAAATTGTCGAAAGTAATGTTAATTTTATTCATAATATGAATTGGTTGATTTAAAGAATGGAAATCAACATTTTATTTATTTAATTGAAATGTAAAATTCAATAATTGGATTAATTGCAATTAAATGAAATTGAAATAGCTAAGTAATACGTTATTGGAAATGAAGATGGAATATGAGAAAATTTATGTAATAGTTTTGAAACCAATGTTAAATCCATCTATTTAACAATAATGAATGGAATAATTATTGGTTAATTTAATTAAATGGAAATTTTGGGAATTTTATTTATAAATTCTGAATTAAATAAATTGTGGTTAACACTGAAATGTGATAAATTAATTAACTTTAAATTGACAACTAAATTTGTCAAATTAGTGTGAATGATGTGGAAATATAAAAATGATAAGAATTATCAATTGTAGAATTGAAATTGAAAAAGTGATTTAATTTATTAATTATTAATTTATTTAATTAACTGGAAAAATAGCCATTTTGGCCACTGACTCGGATTTCAACGAAACCAGTTTCATCGGATCCGTAATGGTGAATTATTGTAGGATTTCAAGTTTCGTAATGATCGGACTTGCCGTTTGATCGTACGGACTCGAAACGCCTTGAAATCAATGAAATTGAAATAAATTGATTTTAGCATAACTTCTTCATACGATGGGATTTGACTTGAAACCTTTTCCATTGCACTTAAACTGTCTTAGAACATCTATTTTGATATATGGGTTGACCCAATTTCGCTAAGGACACGAAACGGGCTTTTCGGGCCATATATTGTTCAGCGCGTTTATCAATCCGGTCCATCTATTCTATTTTCAGCTTGCCTATTTATATCTTGTTATAAACCCTAGCATACCTCTATTTCTCATTTGTATGTGCGTACAATCCCTTCTCACCTCCTCATCTCAATGGCAGATAATTTCAGATCTAACTGCAATTTAAAAATCAAAGCCAAAATTCGAACTCCACAAACAATATAGAATTATATATGGATTTGAAGCTCTCGACGAGCGCAAGTCAAATATATGGTTTGTTTTGCAATTTGAGTTTCGATATGACCGGAATTAAGCGAAATAACCTCGGCCATTCAATCGATCGTTGATCAACTTCGTCCAATCGATGGATCATGGGTATGGTAGTATGGAGGGGATCGAGAGCTACAGATCCATGAGTTTACTTTGCTGCGATGGTGCGCGGATTTGCCGCGTATGGTGAATCAACGGAGAGTTATCGCGGTGAACATAAGGCAATCAGAGGCACCCCTGGTGATGGGACCACCGACGTTGGGTCGGTCTTGGCCGCGGAGTTTGTCGACATGAGGGCGGCTAGGTCCGGTTGCTTTCCGGTGAGGCGATACGTGGTCAACGGCTAGTGAAGGGGGCGGCTAGGGCTTCTTCCTGGAACGAAATTTTGAGGCACGTGGAGAGTAAAGTGACGTGGTATTCAAGCACATTATTTATTTATTTATTTATTTATTTCAAAATTCAAACTCGTTCTAACAACAATAACTTTTACTTATGAGATCAGTTTTGGGCGTAGTTTTCATTGTTGAAATCATGTCTGAATTCCAGACATTTTAACACTGGTTTGGACGAATTCTGAAGATGTTCAAATTTTGGCTTTAAATTGGATTTAAATTCAAAAGGTGAGTGTTTTAACCCACCTACAACTTTAATTTTTGATGTGATTTAAAATTTATCTATGATTGTTTGGCATATTTTAATCATCATCTTAGTTGAATATAATTTACTAGATTAAATCTTTATTTAATTTATTATTGCATATAAACTGCCAGTTAGATGGATTGTTTATTTTATTATTGAATATAAACTGTCAGTAATTACCTGTTATTTATCATATGCTTTATATTGATGTTATTGTTTAAATTGGATGATGATTGTAATAAATGGTTGATGATTGATATTGGATGAATGGTGTTGTATTTTATATTGTTTTAAACTGCAAATTGTTATGCACTTTATTTCATTCGAGGTTGCGGTTTGAAATGATATAACCGTAATTTTTGTTTTAAATTACGGGTTGAAATGATAAATATTTGTATCACTTGACCATAGGATAGAAAATTTTATACAGACACCGTGGCCTATATATAAATATATTTTGAAAGGATTTCTATGGTTTGTAAAGAAATATACGATTTTTGAGATATTGATTTGGATATTTTACAAATGTTCTTTTATATATGGTTAATTCTTGGTTTAAGCTGTGAATAAAATTTGTTTAAAGTATAAAATAAGTTAATAATAAAGTTTGATTTTATTAAAATATAATATGGATAAGTATTTACTTAAATTATATTTTAATATGGAGTTTATATTGATTTTTATAAATCAAGGTTGAGAAGATAGTTTGAAATTGATTGAGATTTTATCTAATTAAGAATTATAGTTAATAAGAATCCATTTGGAACTTATTGAAATTGAGATTTTAAAGGAATATGGTTTTATATCTTAATTCGGGTTTAAGATGATTTAAGTGAAATATATGAAATCTAAATAAATTTAGGAATATTCATTTATTGAATATGAATTTATATTTAAAGAATATTGGATTTATTAAGGAAATATTTCAAAACTAAATGATAGTAAAGAGAATTTGGGGTGTGCGTGTGTGTGTGTGAATTATAAAATTTAGTTTTGAAATATTGAATAATTAAAGCTTTGAATTATATGGAAATTTAAATGGTTTATTTGGTATTCAAATCTGTATTTGGAATTGATTTATGAAATTAAAGAAGCTAATTTATTATATAAAGTTATTTAATATTAAACCATTTAAGTATTGGAAGTTATGTTTCAAAGTTATGGGTTTCAAGGTATTATGATTTGAAAATGCTATGATTTTGGGAAAATGATATATTTGAAATAAAAATTATATCTTACTGATTTGGGTTTTAATAAAAATGATATCTTATTGACTTGGTTTTTAAATGAAGATGATATCGTATTTATATGGTTTTGAAATGAATATTATATCCTGGTTTTGAAGTATAATTATTTTGAAATGACCGCGGTGTTGTAATAACGTTTGATTGTTGAAGAGACCGGGATCGGAAGTTGTTATACTCTCTACCAACTCCGAAAACCACTTTAATAACCGTGTACGCGGGGGAGATTCCAGAATGAAGTAGGATGGTGGCGGCATTTCCTTTGAGGTAAATACATGGACCCGACTCCCGTGAGTTGGCATAAGGTGGTTAAAACGGGAGCGATTCTCGGACCAAGGAGGTAGCCCCTCTTATCGGACACATCCCTTCGATATTATACTCTGACTTTTGGATTTATTCGGTGGCCACTTTTGATTTTTGATTTTGGGGGTGTTGTTCGGGGTGGACGGTAGTAGCTGCTACGTGTTACCATCAGTCTGGATAGCAATTGGTATATCTACCTTGGCATTGCCTAGTTGTGCCATGTCACCCACCATACCGAGCATTTACTACGAGTTTCTATTTGTGTCGTACCTATGGAGTATCCTCTGGTAGCCTCCCGATCAGGAGGTATTACGGTACTGTATGGACTATTGGCATTATCTGTGTTAAGGGCTATATGGGTAACCCCTTAAGGCTATTTAAAAGTAAGTTTATTTTACTAGTAGACATTATTATAATAGCGAAATATTACTACATATTAATAGCTTAACAGATCCTTAGGAGATGTGAATCCCGAGCATCTCTAAGTTACTGCACTCATATTTATTACTGATGATTTAACATACATAAGATCTTTTAGTTCTGACTCGAGTGTTTTGCCTTTTCAATTCGCTCGGGTCAGCCTGAGCATTTCAGGATTCGAAGACTTTAGCTCTTGAGGACGAAGACGAAGATTTGTATTATTATTATTTATTATAGTATTCCACCACATTCATACTGTTTCCGTTGCATTATTAATATTCTCTGGTATGTGTAACTCTAATATTTATTGTATAAGTATAATCGAATATTTTATAAAACGACTTCATGAACTATATATTTGATTATTATATTTTATCGTTCCGCTCCAAGATTATGTTTTGTTCTTTTCATTCTATGCTTCTTCTTATTTACCCCATAACAATCCGCCCTTTTGTATGATTTAAGTCTGACGTGTGTGGTTTATTGTCGATTTAAAGCGTACAAAAAGGCGGGACGTTGCATCTGGTATCAGAGCTTTGGTTTAGTGGAAACCTTAGCTTTGTGGGGTCTGACTCTTATTACTAGGGTAGTAATACCCTATGATGAGTCGTTGAGCGTATATATGAGAGAGCGTATTTATTAGTGTTACAAAAGGTTTTAATATTGTGTTAATTTATTCCGTTTTGTATTTATAAATTCTGGTTGGTACGTGGGACGCTATGACATCAATAGGGATTTCTAAACACTTAATAGGATAGACCGACACAATATTTGTTTTGAATATAGGTGAATGAAATAATTTTGCCTATAATATTTTCTATATATAAAAAAAATTGTAAACATTATATTTGGTTGTAATATATTGGTTGTTAGGTAATGAAATTTTAAATAATAGTTGAAATAAGATTGAAAATAAAATAAATGAAAATTGGAAATTTAGAACTTAAGTTTCGGGCTTTTGAAATTTTCTTTTGAATGATTTTGAAAAATAATAATAATATTTTAGAAGTATTTTCTGATATAAATATTTCAATATATTTGAAAGAATTACTTTAAAGAAACTCTAGAAAGAAATAAGTTTGTACTTCCCTCTCTGTCGTTGGAAAATAATTTCGGTGACGAGTGCACGCATCATCGACATTCATTTTCGAGTTTCGAAGTAGGAAGGCCACTATAGTAGTTTTACTACAAGTTTATTTTGATAAACAAATATAAATTTTAAATTTTTTTTAAAATATAATTGGATATATAAATACATTTATCTATTATTTTAAAATGATTTGAGGTTTAACCCGGTATTTAGTTCTTAAGTTTCCAGTAATTAATAGTTTCAATTATTGTAGTGAATTGGAACATAGATATTTAATAATTGAAACCTCTAAAGGAAATAAGAGATTTAATGCTAAGTTATAAATTAAATAAAAAGAAATTTAAATTTGTAACATATAAAACAAAGGATATTATTATTGAACATTTAATTAATTAAAAGAATTGAGAAAAACTTGTGTAACTTTCAATTACATTCTTAAAGGCATATATATAACTTACCAAAAGATATTAAAAGTTGAAATGTTAATAAGAAAATGTAATAGATATTATACAAGTAATAAACTTGAGGTAATGAAGTAATTAATGAAATACTTTAATAAATAAGAATTTGGTGTTGCAGTTGTTATAAACTTAAGTATTATTGAAATACTACTAATTAAATAAAATAGAAGGCAGGTATTGTAAGTAAGAAATTTAAAACTTAAGTAAATAAGTTGAAGTTATTTCTAAATAAATTTATAAGAAGCAAATGTAAATTAAAAAGATAAACCATTATATGAATGAAAAAGAGAAATCAAACAACAAATGTATAAATGGAATTAATAAGGATAAACTAAATCTGTTGTTTGAAATTGTTGTTGTTTGTTTTGGTTTATGGTTGTTTGGGTAAGGATACTTTAAGATTGTTTGGATGTATGAATAATCTATATAGCTTCATCAGAGACTGTTGAGTAAATGGTGCGCTGAGTAGTTTATTTTTCATCCTGTATAATTTGAAGTTTTGAACCCGAACAACTATTTGTTTTGTTGATATGAATGAATGATTGATTTGTGATGATTCTATGTGATGGTTGGATGCCTGGATGCAAGTGATTATTGTTTGTTGTAACGTCCCGCCTTTTCGCACGCTTTAAATCGACGATAAACCACACATCAGACTTAAAACATACAAAAGGGCAGATTGTTATGGGGTAAATAATAAAAATAGAGAAGAAAAAAACAAAACAGAATCTCACAGCGGAAGTATAAAATATAATAATCAATATACAGTTCATAAAACATTTGATTCGTCTTTATACAATAAATATCAGTGCAGCGGAATACAGTGTGTAGTGGAACCATATAATAGATCATATTAATAATAATGAAATCTTCGTCTTCGTCCTCCAGAAATAAAGTCTTCGATCCTGAAATGCTCAGACTGACCCGAGCGAATTGAAAAAACAAAACACTCGAGTCAGAACTAAAAGATTTTATGTGAGTTAAATCAACAGAAATAAATATGAGTGCAGTAACTTAAAAGATGCTTGGGATTCACATTTCTTAAGGATCCGTTAAACTATTTACTATGTAGTAATATTTCACTATTATAATAATGTCTATTAGTAAAATAAACTTACTTTTAAATAGCGTTAAGGGGTTACCCATATAGCCCTTAACACACAATATATTCTTATAGTCTATACAGTACTGTAATCTCCCCCGTACTAGGCGTCGTCAGAGGGCACTCCATAGGTATGGTATAAAAAAATCGTATAAGGCGCGATAGGGTATGTGACACGGCACAACTTGGCAATGCCAGGGTAGATATACCAATTGCTATCCGGGCTGGTGGTAACGCATAGCCGCAGCTACCGCTCACCTCGAGCCACACCCCCAAAAAAAATCAAAAGTGGCCACCGAATCAATCCAAAAGTCAAAGTATAATATCGAAGGGATGTGTCCGATCAAAGGTGCAACCTCAATTGGCCCGAGAATCGCTCTTGTTTTAGCCACCTTATGCCAACTCACGGGAGTTGGGTCCACGTATTTACTTCAAAGGAAACTCCGCCACCATCCTACTTCATTCTGGAATCTCCACCACGTACATGGCTGTTAAAGTGGTTTTCGGAGTTGGCAGAGAGTATGACAACTTCCGATCCCGGTCTCTTTAACAACCAAACGTTATTATAACACCGCAGTCATTTCAAAATAGTTTATACTTTAAAACCATAATAAATATCCATTTCAAAACCATATAATACGATATCATTTCTATTTTAAAACCCAAATCAAAATGATATCATTTTTATTTCAAATATATCTTTTTCAAAAATCATAGTACTTTCAAATATATATACCATAAACCCATAGCTTCGAACATAAATTTCAATACTTAAATGGTTTAATAATAAATTTCTTTATAAAATAAATTAACTTTTTACTTGCTCAAATCAATTCCAAATACAGATTTGAATTCCCAAATAAACCATTTAAATTTCCATATATTTCAAAGTTTTAAATATTCCACCATTTCAAAACTAAATTTTTAATTCATATATATGCCAAATTTACTCTACTATTATTTAGTTTTGAAATACTTACTTAATAAATCCAGTATCCGTTATATAAACTTTCAAATTCAATGATTGAATATTCCTCAATTTATTTGGACTAGATTTATTCACTTAAATCATCGTAAACCCGAATTTAGTTATAACACCGTATTCTTTTTAAATCTAAATTTCAATAAGATCTTAATTAAATAAAATCTCAAATTAATTTCCAAACTATCTTCTCAAATTTGATTTATAAAATTAATATAAACTCTATATTAGGATATAATTTAAGTAAATACCTATCCATAAATATTTTTAATAAAATCAACTTTATTATTAAGCTTACTTCATACTTTAAACAATTTTATACATAGCTTAAAACCCAGAATTTAACTATATATAAAATAACCTTTATCAAATATCTGAAATCAATATCTCATAAAACCATATATATATTTCTTTACAAGATCATAAAAGAATTATTTCAAAAATAATTTCATATATATATCGCGGTGCCTGTATATAATTTTCTATCCTATGGTGAAGTGATACGGATATTTATCATTTCAATCCGTAATTTAAAAATAACAATGCGGTTGTATATCATTTCAAACACAATCCCGACTGAGATGAAAATGCATGATAACTTGCAGTTTATAACCATATACAATATAGCATCCATTCATCCAATATCAACCATCAACCATTTATCGCACTCATTATCAAATTCAAAAAATATCATCAATATAGAACGGATAAGAAACAACAGGTATTAAATAGCAGTTTATATTCAAAAGTAAATTAAATAACTGTTCAATTGGAAGTTTATATGCAATGAAAAATAAATTAACAATTTAACTGGCAGTTTAAATGCAATGAATAAATTAAATAGCAATTTAATTTAGATAAATGAAATTAACTGAGATGATGATTAAAAATATGCCAAACAACCATAAATAATTTTTAAATCATATCATATATCAATTTAACAAACACAAGAAATTTTAGAAGTTGTGAGTGGGTTAAAACACTCACCTTTTGAATTTAAATTGAATCTAAATTCAATTTAAACCCAAAAATTTGACAGTCTCAGAATTCGTCCAAACTAGCGCCAAAATATTTGGAATTTCAATACGATCCTAACAAAAAAAACCGCGCGTGAATTGGATATCGTACGTAAAAGTTATTCGACTTTAACGAGTTGAAATCAAAAAATTAAATAAAACAAAAGTTAAAACTCACCTATTCTTAACCAATGCCACGTCATCATCGTGAAGACAGTCAGTTAACCCCTCACTCTCGTACAGAACGAACAACACGCAAATTCTACAGCCACATCTACAAATCGCGCCACCTCTATGGTGTCCTGCCGCGCCGAGCCCCAACGCGACCACGACACGGCCTCCAAGAGGCGCCTCTGCCCTGCGACCCTCCTCGTCGCTGATTGCGGCTCCACAATTTGCCACGGTCGCCATTTATATTAAACCCTAATTGAATTACTTTGCTCGATCCGACCATTAACTCGCCACGAAACCCACATCGATGCAATCCCCTCGGTCCTCTCCACACTGCTGCACCAACGATTTGTCGATCCGTCACAATCCATCGACGATCAACGAACGGTCGTGAATGTTTGCTCGATTTATGGCCACATCGAACCACAAATTGAAAAACGAATTTCACCAAAAGATTACGTACTTCGAGAGCTTTAACATATATTTTTTCCAGATTTTTCTTAGGTCTTTGAAATTTATTGTGACGCCCCACCTCTATACCCACACTAGCCAAGAACACTACAGTGTAGAGTTGTCAACTAGCATGGAGAATAAGGCTGTTGAGGAGCGACCATCCTCGTGATTTCTTATCACGCGGTGGCTATAATAATCTTCGGAAACAAACATAGAAATATGCATAACACAAATCAGTCACAGACATCCATATCACAAAGGCGGAAGAAGATATGAATATATAACTAACACATGAAAGTGTACATCAGAGTAGTGGTCAAAAAGATCCACAATAATACAAAAGAATAGCAACACGTGTATGCAAAAGAATACATCTATGAGTCTATATCTCAAGTGTAAACGACAAAAACTGCTAATCTAAAAGGTCAGCCAAAAGTCAGAGTAGTAAATCCCTGGGGGAGAAGTCAAGCAGAAGCACCTGTAACATCTCGGTCTGACCCGAGTATTATTTATAAGAAAATAATAAACGGATCAGTCTAGCTATAAATATCAGATAACATGATATAAACAATAGATATGGAAAGAACATATAGTAACCATAAAGACATACTATGATAAGCACGTAAATGAAGATCATCAAGAGATCAAACAATATCAAAAGAATCTTCTAAAAGATCCAAATTCACCTAAACATAAAAGTTGGAAAATCATAACAATGAAAGTCATGAAAATAGGTGAAGCACAAATTCCAGAAGACTACACAAGAAATCCAGAAATTACAATATAGGAGCATGAAAACTCACAAAATGGGAGCATGAAAACTCACCTACACGTGTAACACAAAGTGAGAAGCTATCTCATGGTTGCAAGCCATTAATTTTGACACACGAATGGCCCGAAGACCGTGGGGCGCTACCCCACATATGTGATGGCCAAACACCACACAAATGAGATGGCGAAACATCACAAGAGCGAGGTCTAGTCTCCCTCGCAGACAAAGAGACATCGCACAGTTGCTAGTCTAAAACACAAAAATGATCGTCATGATCATCAAGAAGTGTCAATTACACTAAGTTAGTAAATATAAAAGTTTAACTTCATGTCCCATAACCACTTGCTTAACTCAAATATTTACAAACAAACTGTAGATCTCCACTAGAAAATTGTCACAAGAGATTCAATCGAACAAGTCCAAGAATTAACCGACGAAGTAAACGCAAGCGTTTCATACCACTCGTTTTACTAAGTCGTTTAATTAGATTTCTCATACGAGTGAGGTAAAGGTTTGTATATACTAATAGATTGGAAAACGGTTTAAGGAAAAAGCTTTGTTATTAAAAATAGAGTTGAAATCGTTTTGCTGAAAGAGTTTTGATATTTACTACTAGTATTGAAACCTTTATTTTATTAAAGTGACAAATCACAAAAACTTCGCGTTCAAAGACGTGAATGAAATCCAAGGAAATCAACTCAAAATGCATCTTTCATCAAAGAGCCCCTACGGAGGGGGGGTCCAGGGGGGTGGCAACCCCCCAAGGTGGGGGTGCGGGGGCAACGCCACCGCTTACGGGGTTCGACCTGCCCGGTCAGGTCGCGGGGGTGCGGGAGGCAGCGCCCCGTCCAAAACGGTACGACCTAGTGAAGACAAAATGAGGTCTAACGACCTAAGGGGAATTGGGTCAAGCGACCTAATGGTTGCGACCTAAGGGTCTTCGCGACCTAACGACCTAAACAAGGTCGAGCGAGTTAAGGTGATGCGCGACCTAATGTGTCACGCGACTTAACGAAGGCAAGGCCGAATGAGTTAGGGGGATGCACGACCTAACGGAGGCGAGCGACTTAAGGGACTCGCGACCTAACAGAGGTGAGCGACTTACGGGTTATAAGGTGGAACGACCTAACTGATACGTGGCTTAAAACCCATGCGACCTAACGACCTAACAGGTCATACGATCTAGTGGTCGAGCGACCTATCGATTTTAACTCGCGAGCGACCTATCAGTTCTACGACTCAAGGGGTCAACGACCTACGGGATATAGATCACGCGACCTAACGTTTTAACACGCGAGCGACCTAATGTTACAAAGACCAAACGACCTAAAGCTTAACTCGCGAACGACCTACGGCTTAAGACTCAACTCGCGAGCGACCTAACACTGCAGAGGGGGTTTAAGGCCAGAAACGACCTAAGTGTTAGCGACCTAACGACCTATGGGCCAAACGACCTACGACTTAAAGCCCAACGACCTAATTCCGAGATGACAATACTTGCAGTGCGACCTAGCGCGTTAACACGCGAGCGACCTAAGGGTTATGTCGCGAACGACCTAACTCCGAACACACGAAAATGGCCAGAACGACCTAAATGCAGAAAATTCACCAAAACGCTAAAAATTGGAGTTTTTCGCCAATCCAATCCAAACCAAATGCAAATGTGCATGCAAAAGTGATAGGGAATCATTCCCAATGGTCCAATATAGTTATAGGCTAGAATTGTGAGATAAAAATCTCACCTTTGCACTAAAATTTATGAAGATGAAGCTTGAAAGCAAGGAGAAGCAATCCAAAGCTTGAATCCAATATCTTCTACTTGAATTGGAGTTGAATGTTGGATTTGCAATTGAATTTGTGCTTGGAGTTTTAATTTCCCATTCTCTTCACCATTAATGCCAAAGCTTGAGTTAGTTAGGAAATTTATGAAGAGTGAGGAGAAGGGGGTTGGAACTTGGGCTTAATAGGCTAAACTAACACAAAGTCCAAGGCGGGAAAAGTTAGTGAAATTTCACTAACTCCAAACCTATCAATGTTTATACTTAAAAAAGTTGTAAACGGCATTTCGAACTCAATGGAAGTGGTCTCGAGTCCTAATTTAACCATTTGCAAAAAGTAGCTTTTCGGACCAATATCCGATTAACGACAAAATATTTAAATAAAATATTTAAATATAAAATCGATAAATATGCGGGTTGTTATAGACTCCCCTCCTTAAAGAAATTGCGTCCTCGTAATATATAAGATGGAAATAACAAGTAACAACCATAAAAGCATATTAACACAAAAGAAATTTGAAATAGGAAGTTCACCTCAAAGAGCAGGAGTAAGCAAGTCCGGATGTGTTCGCTCGATGAATTCTCTGGATTCCCAAGAGCAATCCTTAGGATTTGAGGACCATTGAACTTTCACAAGCGGAACATCTTTATTTCGAAGTCGTTTAACCTCCGAAGCTATAATTCGAATAGGATGCTGCTTATAAGTTAAATTCGGCGAAACTTCAATTTCTTCCACAATAGCAGGCTCAAGAATAGAATCGGAATCCCGAAGGCATTTCCGTAATTGAGAAACGTGAAATACGTCATGCATAGCAGAAAACTGAGCCGGCAATGCAAGGCGATAAGCCATGGAACCAATACGTTCAGTGATAGGAAATGGCCCAATATATCGAGGCGCTAACTTCCCCGATCGACTGAAACGTACAACACCCTTCATAGGTGAAACACGAATAAAAACAGGATCCCCAACAGAAAATTCTAATTTCCTTCTTTGATTATCGGCATAGGATTTTTGTCTACTCTGGGCTTCTTTCATCCTATGCCGAATAAGTTCAATCTTTTCCGTGGAATCTCGAATAAAGTCTGGACCTAAAACCAGCTTCTCACCGGCCTCAAGCCAACAAGAAGGAGATCGGCATGGCCTTCCGTAGAGTGCCTCGAAAGGTGCCATACCAATACTAGAATGGAAGTTATTATTATAGGAAAATTCAACAAGTGAAATATGATCTTCCCAACTTCCACCAAAATCAAGCACACAAGCACGAAGAAGATCTTCAAGAGTTTGATTCACACGCTCGGTTTGTCCATCGGACTGAGGGTGATACGCAGTGATAAAATTAAGCTTCGTTCCTAAAGCTTTTTGAAGACTCTTCCAAAATCCACTAGTAAACAATGGATCACGATCGCTAACAATAGAAGTAGGAACTCCATGCAATTTTACAATTTCCTTGACAAATAGTTTGGCCAAAAGAGGAACGGTTCGGTTAGACTGAACCGGAATAAAATGGGCGGATTTAGTAAGTCTATCAACAATCACCCATAAGCTATCATGACCTGAACGAGAACGGGGAAGGCCATCTATAAAGTCCATGGAAATTTGATCCCACTTCCAAATTGGAACTTCTAACGGTTGCAATAACCCACCAGGCCTTTGACGTTCGGCCTTGACAAGTTGGCAAGTCATGCAACACTTAACAAAGTTAGCAATATCAGATTTCATTCCCTCCCAATAACAAAGTCGCTTCATATCAGCGTACATTTTACTACTACCGGGATGAATGGTGAATTTAGAACGATGGGAATCTTCTAAAATATCTTTACGAAGATCTCCAATATTTGGTACGATAAGTCTACCAAATTTTCGAATGCCGCCACGAGAATCAATATCAAAGTCTTTCAAACCTTCAATATCAATTTTATCCTTAACATTTTGGCCAAGAAGAGGCAATTTAGGATCTAGCCCTTGAGCTTCAAGAATGTGGTCTAAAAGAGAAGGATGAGCCTCAAGGCTACATAAAACAAGTGATGAGCATAAATCGGATACGCGCTCTCGAATCTCACAAGTGGATAAAACCTCAAGATCGTTCCATTCGGATATCATCATAGAAACAACTGCTTGTTGTTTACAGCTAAGAGCATCGGCGACACGATTACCCTTACTGGGGGTATAAAGAATATCAAGATCATAAGGTGCAAGGAACTTGAGCCAACGCTGTTGACGCAAATTAAGTTCCTTTTGAGAAAATAAATATTTCAAAAACTTATGATCCGTGTAAAGAATAAATTTCTCTCCCAATAGATAATGACGCCAAATCCGAAGGGCGAAAACAATAGCCGCGAGTTCTAAATCATGTGTGGCATATCTAGTCTCGGCCGGCTTTAATTGCCTAGAAGCATAAGCAATAACACGTTCTTTTTGCATAAGAACGGCACCCAAACCAACGTGACTAGCATCAGCATAAACAACAAAATCTTGATTCCCCACGGGAATAACAAGAATAGGAGCATCGGAAAGGAGTTCTTTCAATTTCTGAAAAGAGGCTTCACATTTGTCTGACCAAATGTATTTAACTCCCTTCTTAGTCAAGCCAGTAAGAGGCACGGCAATCTTAGAAAAGTCTTTAATGAAACGACGGTAATAGCCCGCCAATCCGAGAAAACTACGAATTTCAGTCACACTCTCAGGTCTTTTCCAATCTTGAATCGCTTCAATCTTTGAAGGATCCATGGAAATTCCGGATTCAGAAATAATATGACCGAGAAACTTCACACGAGATTGCCAAAAGTGGCATTTAGAAAATTTCGCCTTTAATTGATTACTCCTAAGAGTTTCCAATACAATCCGAAGATGTTTCTCATGTTCCTCCTCGGTTTTTGAATACACAAGAATATCATCAATGAATATGAGAACAAACCGATCGAGGAAATCTTTGAAAACTCGATTCATGATATCAACGAAATAAGCTGGAGCATTCGTTAACCCAAATGGCATAACAAGCCATTCATAAGATCCATATCGAGTACGGAATGATGTCAAAGGAATGCTATCCTCGGCGATGCGAAGCTGATGGAAACCGGTAGCCAAGTCCAATTGTGAAAAGACCTTAGCACCACTAAGCTGATCGAATAGATCATCAATCCGAGGCAAAGGATATTTATTTTTAATAGTCAGATCGTTAAGCTTGCGATAGTCAACGCAAAGCCCAAGTGTACCGTCGGATTTCTTCACGAAAATAGCCGAAGCTCCCCAAGGTGAGGAACTAGAGCGAATAAATTGCTTCGTCTCCAATTCGGATAATTGTTTACGCATCTCCTCATTTTCCTTATTGGACATGCGATAAGGAGGATGAGTAATAGGTTGAGCTCCAGAAACAAGATTAATTCTGAACTCAATTGCTCGTTTAGGTGGTAAACCTAAAACGGGCTCGAATATGTCGGAAAATTCACGAACAACGTGAATACGAGAAATAATATCATCTTCATCATCATCATCGTCATCACGAGGATTTAAAGAATATAAAGATGCCAACAAACAGGATTCTGAATATTTAAGATTAACAGAAATCTGTTTAACAGATAGTGGATGTTGGAGATGAATAGCCCACTCAGGACATAGGATATGGGCTTGATAACGGTTAAGCCAATCCATTCCCAAAATTATTCCAAAGCTTAAGTAACGCATGACATGCAAAGCGGCTAGGAAAGAAAAATCACATAGAATAATCTCCACATCTTTACAAAGCAAACTAAGAGTTGCGAACCCACCAACCGGATTCGCGATTCTTAAAGAAGTCATTAAAGCAACAACATTTAAAGAAAAAGTATCAACAAGTTCTTTTGATATAAAAGAATGGGATGCACCCGTATCAAAGAGAACTCTAATAGGTTGATCATGAAATAAAATAATACCATCAAGAATGGAATGAGAAATACCTTGGCCACGAGATGTGTTGCCAGGGGCTTGAGCCACATTTAACTTTCCCCCCTTCTTGGCTTCAAGTTTGAGCCATTGATGCATGAAATGATCTGGGCTCTTACAATAGCGACAACCTTTGGGCTTCGAACACTTGTTCGCGAAATAGTCCTTAGAACCACAATTATAGCATTGCCCGCTACTAGAGGAAGGTGTCTTTGCAGCCGAAGTTGCCTGCTTACCCTTTTTATTGGGATAAGAACCTTTAAATTTGTTAGGCCTCTTTTTGTTGTTGAAGTTTGGTTTAGCGCCAACCACTTCAGCATCACTCTCTCTATCGGCCTCTTCAAGACGAAGAGCGATATCGACGAGTTGATCAAATGCAACTTCTAGTTTCAGGAGTAGTGGCTTCTTAAGATTCTTATTTAAGCCATAAACGAACCTTTGGTTCTTCTTCAATGGGGTGTTGATGTATTCAACCCATATTTGGATAGCGACTCGAAGGCTGCAACGTAATCAGTCACAGAGGATTGACCTTGAACAAGGTCTATAAAACGTCGAGCCAAGGTTATTTTCCCAGCTTCTGGTACAAACTTTAACTCGAAGCATCCCTGAAATTGCTCCCAGGTGAGATCCGCTTCATTAATTTCTGAAATAAGGAGTTCGTACCAGTCCAATGCTCTCTCCTGGAGCATGCTAGAAGCCACCTGAACGCGGTGGAGATCGATAAGGTTCATGCGAGAAAAGATTCGATCACATGATTTTAACCAAGCCTGGACCTCGATGATCGTTTTCGAACCTTTGAAGGGCTTCCCACCCAAGTTAGTGTAATCGCTGCACAAGCGTGCAAATCCCGACTTTGGGTGAGTAGGTTCCGGGTTAGCTCCAGCTGCTTGAGCATTTGTTACTAAATCAAGAAGCTGTTGAGCAGTCATAAAAACTCCATCCTGGGGAGCAGCACTAGATGATCCAGTTCTGAGACGGCCTGGTCTAGACATGCTCTTCCTTTAAGAAAGAAAGAAGAGAAGGAAGAAGGTTATTCACCAATGAATATCAAGCAATCTTGATAGATAAAACAAGGAATCATAAAGGAAATAGGATGAATCGGTACGAAGACTCGAATTAATCCTATGGTATAACTCCTAAAATAGACTTAGGACGATGATCCTTGTTAAGTTATTCTACGTTGTTCTGAAGTTTCGCTCTGATACCAAGCTGTGACGCCCCACCTCTATACCCACACTAGCCAAGAACACTACGGTGTAGAGTTGTCAACTAGCACGGAGAATAAGGCTGTTGAGGAGCGACCATCCTCGTGATTTCTTATCATGCGGTGGCTATAATAATCTTCGGAAACAAACATAGAAATATGCATAACACAAATCAGTCACAGACATCCATATCACAAAGGCGGAAGAAGATATGAATATATAACTAACACATGAAAGTGTACATCAGAGTAGTGGTCAAAAAGATCCACAATAATACAAAAGAATAGCAACACGTGTATGCAAAAGAATACATCTATGAGTCTATATCTCAAGTGTAAACGACAAAAACTGCTAATCTAAAAGGTCACCAAAAGTCAGAGTAGTAAATCCCTGGGGGAGAAGTCAAGCAGAAGCACCTGTAACATCTCGGTCTGACCCGAGTATTATTTATAAGAAAATAATAAACGGATCAGTCTAGCTATAAATATCAGATAACATGATATAAACAATAGATATGGCAAGAACATATAGTAACCATAAAGACATACTATGATAAGCATGTAAATGAAGATCATCAAGAGATCAAACAATATCAAAAGAATCTTCTAAAAGATCCAAATTCACCTAAACATAAAAGTTGGAAAATCATAACAATGAAAGTCATGAAAATAGGTGAAGCACAAATTCCAGAAGACTACACAAGAAATCCAGAAATTACAATATAGGAGCATGAAAACTCACAAAATGGGAGCATGAAAACTCACCTACACGTGTAACACAAAGCGAGAAGCTATCGCATGGTTGCAAGCCATTAATTTTGACACACGAATGGCCCGAAGACCGTGGAGCGCTACCCCACATATGTGATGGCGAAACACCACACAAATGAGATGGCGAAACATCACAAGAGCGGGGTCTAGTCTCCCTCGCAGACAAAGAGACATCGCACAGTTGCTAGTCTAAAACACAAAAATGATCGTCATGATCATCAAGAAGTGTCAATTACACTAAGTTAGTAAATATAAAAGTTTAACTTCATGTCCCATAACCACTTGCTTAACTCAAATATTTACTAACAAACTGTAGATCTCCACTAGAAAATTGTCACAAGAGATTCAATCGAACAAGTCCAAGAATTAACCGACGAAGTAAACGCAAGCGTTTCATACCACTCGTTTTACTAAGTCGTTTAATTAGATTTCTCATACGAGTGAGGTAAAGGTTTGTAGATACTAATAGATTGGAAAACGGTTTAAGAAAAAAGCTTTGTTATTAAAAATAGAGTTGAAATCGTTTTGCTGAAAGAGTTTTGATATTTACTACTAGTATTGAAACCTTTATTTTATTAAAGTGACAAATCACAAAAACTTCGCGTTCAAAGACGTGAATGAAATCCAAGGAAATCAACTCAAAATGCATCTTTCATCAAAGAGCCCCTACGGAGGGGGGGTCCAGAGGGGTGGCAACCCCCCAAGGTGGGGGTGCGGGGGCAATGCCACCGCTTACGGGGTTCGACCTGCCCGGTCAGGTCGCGGGGGTCCAGGGGGCAGCGCCCCCGGCGGGGTGTGGGGTGCGGGGCAGCGCCCCGTCCAAAACGGTACGACCTAGTGAAGACAAAATGAGGTCTAACGACCTAAGGGGAATTGGGTCGAGCGACCTAATGGTTGCGACCTAAGGGTCTTCGCGACCTAACGACCTAAACAAGGTCGAGCGAGTTAAGGTGATGCGCGACCTAATGTGTCACGCGACTTAACGAAGGCAAGGTCGAACGAGTTAGGGGGATGCACGACCTAACGGAGGCGAGCGACTTAAGGGACTCGCGACCTAACAGAGGTGAGCAACTTAAGGGACTCGCGACCTAACAGAGATAAGCGACTTAAGGGTTATAAGGTGGAACGACCTAACTGATACGCGGCTTAAAACCCACGCGACCTAACGACCTAACAGGTCATACGATCTAGTGGTCGAGCGGCCTATCGATTTTAACTCGTGAGCGACCTATCAGTTCTACGACTCAAGGGGTCAACGACCTACGGGATATAGATCACGCGACCTAACGTTTTAACATGCGAGCGACCTAACGTTACAAAGGCCAAACGACCTAAAGCTTAACTCGCGAACGACCTACGGCTTAAGACTCAACTCGCGAGCGACCTAACACTGCAGAGGGGGTTTAAGGCCAGAATCGACCTAAGTGTTAGCGACCTAACGACCTATGGGCCAAACGACCTACGACTTAAAGCCCAACGACCTAATTCCGAGATGACAATACTTGCAGTGCGACCTAGCGCGTTAACACGCGAGCGACCTAAGGGTTATGTCGCGAACGACCTAACTCTGAACACACGAAAATGGCCAGAACGACCTAAATGCAGAAAATTCACCAAAACGCTAAAAATTGGAGTTTTTCGCCAATCCAATCCAAACCAAATGCAAATGTGCATGCAAAAGTGATAGGGAATCATTCCCAACGGTCCAATATAGTTATAGGCTAGAATTGTGAGATAAAAATCTCACCTTTGCACTAAAATTTATGAAGATGAAGCTTGAAAGCAAGGAGAAGCAATCCAAAGCTTGAATCCAATATCTTCTACTTGAATTTGGAGTTGAATGTTGGATTTGCAATTGAATTTGTGCTTGGAGTTTTAATTTCCCATTCTCTTCACCATTAATGCCAAAGCTTGAGTTAGTTAGGAAATTTATGAAGAGTGAGGAGAAGGGGGTTGGAACTTGGGCTTAATAGGCTAAACTAACCCAAAGTCCAAGGCGGGAAAAGTTAGTGAAATTTCACTAACTCCAAACCTATCAATGTTTATACTTAAAAAAGTTGTAAACGGCATTTCGAACTCAATGGAAGTGGTCTCGAGTCCTAATTTGACCGTTTGCAAAAAGTAGCTTTTCGGACCAATATCCGATTAACGACAAAATATTTAAATAAAATATTTAAATATAAAATCGATAAATATGCGGGTTGTTACATTTATGCTTTGGATTTGATTTGCAATTGGATCTGGAAATATAGAATATTGTCTGCCATTGAGGAAGAGGAGGAATAGAATGAATTTACGTACAGACAAATGATAATTAGGGAGGCTAGGGTTTATAGAAGGATATTTATAGAGAAAGTTGAAATAGAATAAACGGATCGGGTTGAATACGCGCTTACGACAAAATGGCCCAAAAAGCCCGTTCTGACCCCGGACCAAAATTTGGTAAACCCATATATCAAAATAGGTGTTTTAAAATATTTTAAACGCAATGGAAAAGGTTTTAGGTTCAAATTACATCGTATGAAGAAGTTATGCTAAAATCAATATTTTTCAAATTGATTTCAATTGATTTCAATTTCATAAATTTCAAGGCTTTTCGAGTCCGTACGATCAAACGACAAGTATGATCGCTACGAAACATGAAACCCTATAATAATTCACCGTTACGGATCTGATGAAACTGGTTTCGTTGAAATCTGAGTCAGTGACCAAAATGGCTATTTTTCCATAAATTAATTAAATTAATAATTAATTAATTAAATCCAGTTTTAAATTTCAATCTTAAAATTGACAAATTTTATCACTTTTATATTTATTAATCAATTTCAATGTTTTAAACAAATCAAAAGTCAATTTAAAGTTGATTATCTTATCGATTTCAGTATTTTCCTCAGTTCCATTCAAATTCAGAAATTATAAATTTAATTTCCAAAATTTCTATTAAATTAAATTAAAAAATCATTTTTTCCATTCATTGTCATCCAATAGATGGAATTAATATTGGATTCAAAACTATTTATATTAATATCCTCACATTTCATCTAAATTCCCATTTTAAATAATAAATCCGTTTAATTGCAATTAAATCCTTTTATTAAATTTTAATTTCCAATAAATAAATAAAGCTTTATTCCCGATCCTTATAACTCACAAATTTTCAAATATGAATAACCTTACCATTACTTACAAATATTACCTTAATTAACATTAACGTAATATTAAATTATAATTGCTGTAACAAATTTCAAAGTTTTAAATTTATAAGCTACATACATAGGTAACATACAATAATCATTACTGTTAACCTTTAGTCACATTAATAGGCTTTTATTGCTTACAAAACAATGTTAACATTTATTTTCATAATGCTAATTTCATTCACTCTATCCGTTACTACATTTATATCCATTAAAGTAACTATTTAATTACCTTTATTTGAAATAACCGTTTATCACCAAAATACTCTTTATAATACTTGTATGGTTATTATCCACAAACAATTACCATCCATCCTATTATGTCACCCATTATTTAATTAAAGTCTCAATTAAATGTATTTATCTAGATTTCACTCTTTTATTACATCATTTATTACTTTACAAAATAAACAAACATTTAAACTTATAAAAGTAATATCAAATTTCATTTTAAATCCAATAGATTTTCAAATCAAAGTTTATACGTATTTTAAACAACTATTATAATTACTCCTAGAACATTGGTTTTATTAAATGACCATTTATTAATATTTAATTTCCTTAATTTAATCCAATGCTTACATTTTGTTTTCCTATATTCAATGTGCAGCTACGTAACCGTCTTCATTAATTCCATTGATTTGCATTAACTCCATTACAAATTATAACAATTATATTTCTTTATAAATTTAATCCCAAAATCTTATTAATATGACAAATTTTAATTATGAAATTCACGGGTCGTTACACTCTCCCCCACTCAAAACTTTTCGTCCCCGAAAAGGAAAAAGAATAGGAAAGAAGAATTAAGAAATCAATGTATCTTATTTAAAATATTAAATTTGTAAACAAATAAATTTACAAAATTAATTAATTTAAATAAAATATACCGATTTATTACCCTTAAATCTTTTTTATACTCAATTTAATAAAGTTTAGAAAGCATTTTCAAGATATTTCTAAGTCCAAATTTATGGAAAATTTTGGCAGAGTCTCCTTTGTATGGAGAGGCTCGGGAGAAAATATAATATCAATATAACAATATACAACAAATATTTTCCAAAATAATATATATCCCAACCCAGGAAAAATAATATAATAAGGCTATAAACCGTAATCCGAGAAACGTACCTATTTGTCGGGCAATTAACGCTTAATGATGAAACCAAAAGCAGTAGCAATTGCTTCCATAACCTGTATTTCACTTATATAATCCAAAAAGGTTAACAATTATATAAAATGAAATATTTAAGGTTGTTTCAACCCTAAACAAATAAATCAATACAACAAACAACCACTTGCAACAAGTCATACAACTATCATATAAAAATTAACACAAATCAACCATTCATTCATATCAAACAAAACAAATAGTTGTTCGAGCTCAAAACTTTAAATTGTACGGAAAGAAAAATAAACTACAAAGTGTACCCTTCAGTCAACAGTCTTAGGTGAAACTAAATAGATTATTCATTCATCCAAACAATTTTAAAGTATCCTTACCCAAACAACCATAAACCAAACAAACAACAAATCCAAACAATAAACTAAGTTTATTCTTGTCAATTTCATTTCATACTATTGTTGTTTGACTTCTTTTTTTATACATATAATGGTTTATCTTTTTTTTCATTTATTTGCAGTATTCATCTTTCTGCTTATTTTATTAATAAATAGCTTCAATCATTTACTTACGTTTATTATCTTTCATTTATACTACTTAATTTCATTTATTTACTTTCATTTATTCTAAATTTCATTTATAATACTTACCTTTTTATTTCAATTAGTAGTCTTTTCAATTACACTTAAGATTATAAGATTACAACATCAAATTCTTATTTATTAAGGAATTTCATTAATTTCTTTCATTACCTCATGTAACGATCCTGAATTTTTATTTAATTTAAATTAATAATTAAATGAAATTTTGAATAAAAATTTATAAAATTAATTATAAATAGTGATGTGAGTTTCCCCGAGTTCAAATATATTCTATATAAATCATTTAAATTTTTAAATATTATGTATATATATATATATATGTGAATATATATATATATATGTGTATATTTGGGTATATATGAGTCAATTTGAAATTTTAAAATATATGTGTATATATAGAGAGATGTAAAACAATAATTTTTAAAGAAAAATTTATGATAAATATTAAACTAGTAAACTAAAAACAAAAATGAAAGCAAATTAGACAAAATAAAGAATGTTGCCTGAAGGATAGTTATGCAAAGTAAGATAGTAAAACCAGGCAAGACACAATAAAAAAAAATAATAATAATAAACATATGCATAAATAAGTAATCAGTACAAGACAAATAAATGCAAGATCATAAGGTACACTTAAACAAATAAGTAATATACAAGTTGTAAACTAACACACATAGGCAAGCAACTTAGTATTCAAGTTCGAATAGCATGGCTAACAAAACCAAAGTGTGCAGGCTGAAAGTTTTAAAGGGGAATTAAAATTTACAAATAGTGTACAAACAATATTTGATAAATATGAATGTGTAAATCTAGGCAAACATTTAATGCTAGCCATATCATCTTTCAGTCGAAGTTAACAAAGTAAAAGAAGAAAATATATATACATTCAAGTACAAACAAGATATCTTTAAGTATGGTATAGGTATAGATTTGTACAAAGGCATTAAATACTAGCACAATATATTTTCTGTCAGCCGAACCAAGAAGTAAAATAAATAAATAAAGAAAGAAAACATCTTCAGCCTACAAACCTATTTAATACCCTGCAGCCATGCCTATGGTACAAACAACCACCCTGTTTACTTTCTTCTTATACATCAATTCCCTTATTCTATTTTGTTCATCAAAGCTTGCATTCCAGTTTCAAAGGTCTGCATTTTTTTCATAAGCTAAATAAAACTAAAACAAAACAACAATACAAATCAACTCAGCAAGCCTACAGTTTTTCAACAGAGGAGCTCTGTGTCATCTTCTTGAACAAGTGAGTAAACATACTATTTTCAAATTTTAAACTGGTATATTTAACTTACAATGGTATGTGCTTTGTTGTCTGTTATTTCTGAGTTCACTTTGTTGCTCTGGAAATTTATATGCCATGATCTTCAGTATTTCAATTTCTGAACAAAGTAAGGGAGAGGAAACTTTAAATACTATTTTATATAAATATGTAAACTTAGGAATTCAAGTCATGTGTAATCTTGTTTAAACTGGAAATCACGGCCTGGTAAGATTGTTTTGAAGTGACAGTGTACTCAAACACTGCATCTTTAAGTTGCAGTAAGAAATCAATATGTGGAAAAGAAAAAGAAAAAAAAAACAATACTCCTTTCTCTGATCCATTATAGGCTTCAAGATTTAAACAAACTTTGTTAAAAAAATCAGAATCTAACTTTTAAAAATTGTTTTAAGTTAATTTTGAAAATAACTTTTACTGGAAGAAGAGATATGCAGTAAAACTCAAATTAATGTCAAAATTAAGGTATCATAAATTTTTGATTTACTTATATGGCATGATTTACTTTAAGAAATCATGATTTTTAAAAGAGAAACCACGATTTTTAAATTAGTAAATTATGAAAACTTGTTGGTTGAACTTAAATTTGGTTTTAGCGAAATTATGATGCTCAGAGGATTTTTAGATCTCGATATTGAAGTTGAAGCTCGTTGGAAGATTGAAGACCATCAGAAAAATATTCGATAATTTTATAATGGGTTGTGGATGGCGAACGAGGTTGATTTTGGATTTAACCCTAGTTTGGCAAGGCTGGAGGAATGAGATCACCCCGTGGTCTCTGGTGCATCGAGTTCAACAAGGGCTCGGGAATTTGAAGCTTTGACATGGTCGAAGTGATTGACGGAGCCGCTGTTTCTCTGATGGACGGAGGAGCGAAGGGGAGGCGATGCCAGGTTTGTGGATTTGGGTTTAATTCAATCGAACTGCTCGATTTTGATTTGATGAATTTCTCACTTGTTTGGGTGGTCGTGAAGCTTGAAGGGGTTGCCGTCGACTTGGCAACGTGATCGTGGTTGATCGGAAGAGCTCCGATGGGCCGTGCATGTAAACGTGTATCACTGTGTATCAGTGTGGTTAATGTTTTGGAAATGGAGGAGAAGAGGTTGTATTGGGTTTGGCTCGGGGAGATGCTCGAACAGCTGAAGGGATTCGCGGGGTTGTACTCGAGTTCGAGGAGTGGGTATAAAACTAACAGTTTATACTTGAACAAAAAAAAAAAAAAAGAAGAAGAAGAAGAAGGCTCGGGTTCGTCTCAAGGAAATTGTGAAAATACTCGGGGGAGATGGTGCTTGGCTTCGGGAAGAAACTCGTATTCGCGAATGTGCTTCCTGTTGCCTGGTTTGAACAATTTAAGTTAAACAAATGAAGAAGAAAAAAAGGGGAGTTTTAAAATAGGCTCGGGTTCGTTCAACTCGTTACCAGATTTCAAATTTTAAGCAAGCTTTAAAATAAGATTTTAAGAAATATCAATTATGTTTTCAAAAGTAAAATAGGCAAGTTTTATGGATTTAGATTTTAAAAGTTTAATTGTTTTTAAAACTTGTTTGGTTCATATAATTTGGTATTAAGTTAATTATCCTATTAAATTTTGATTGTTTTCAAATTCAATTAAATGAAATTACTTGATGTATTAAAGAATGGATAATTAAGATAAATTGTCAAGGGATTAATACTTGATTACGTAAAGACTTATTTAATGTGATCAATTAAGTGATCAATTATGGGATAAATTAAAGATTACTTGAGGTGATTAATTTATAGTAATTAATGGTTAAAATTTATCGAGTGGTTAGGGATGATCACTTATTGGAATTTTATTAAAGTAAATGGTAATTAATCAAGTGATCAATATATAATTACATTTAATGTAATAAAAAGTTGATTTATTTATAAAGGTAATAAATTACTTAAAGATAGTTATTTAACGAAATTAATTAAGGTTGAATGATTTGGTAATTAACTTAAGGTTAATTTAATTAATTTATTAATTAAGAATAATTTAATTAATTTAAGAGTTTGATTAATTAATTATATCAAATGATTTGTAATTAATAAATCAAGATTGGGTAATTAATTCGTAAGCAATTAATTTACTTGGAAATAAATTAGGATTAAATGATTTATGAATCCTACTTATAAATGATTATTGAGTGTTTGCCTTACTTATGAATAATTGTATTGTATGAGTTGCCTTGAATTGTTTTTCCTATCTGATCTGTGATATTTTGTTCTGTAGATTGTGGTATGTATAATTTGTTCATTTATGGATGATACATTTGTATATTATCTGTGAATCTGTGAATATATGATAAGCGTTATTGTTTATATCGCTTATCAACTATATTCTGTGTTTTGATCTATAATGATTGAATGATGTTGCACTATTGAGTTAAACCCCTGGACCACACCATACACACACAAATATGGATTTCACGAGGAAATCGATTAAGTCACAGATTTTTGAAATAGTTAAATTTAAATTTTTTTTTTTTATTTATTCAAATGTTTTGGAAATGGAATTGGAATAAATGTGAAAAGCTTTTGGAATGGAATTTCAAAATAGAATTTATTATTTTTGAATTACTTGATTAAGTTTTGGAATTTAAATAAGTTAATTTAAATTCAAATTCAATACTTGAAATTGAATTCTGAAATTTGAAATTAGGGATTAATGATATTATACTAGTCATGAGTTAAACCATTTTTAAAGTATTATTTTTGGAAATTTGAATTTAACCCAAGGATTTCAACTAGTATAAATGAATCAGATTTCCAAAATGAAAACTGTTGTTTTCGAATGATAAACACTTTTAGATAAGAATGGAGATTCCAGTTAATTAGGGGAATTTCAAGATTGAATAAAGAAATGATTTTCCTAAGTTATGAATGAATTCTTTTTGAAAGCTATGAATTAAATCTGTTTATTTTTAACAGATTTAAATTGATGATTTGTTTAAATCAAATTGAAATGAAATTGTTTTGAAGGCTATAAGTTAAATCTTTGATTTAAAGATTTAACGAGTTAAATCAAATTGAAATGAAAATTGATTTGGAAAATATGTGAATGAATCTTTTGTTTAAAAGATTTAAATGTGAAAATTGTTTGAACTGTTAAAGGTTGTGAAAATAAATCTTTTTGTTTAAAGATTGAAAATGGTAATTTGTTAAACCATTTGAAAGAACGTTTGAATTATTAAGTTGTGACTTAATTGAAATTCCAATATCCATATGTTTTTGAACTATTTCGCTCACTATTCGGTTTAACCGGGAAAGGACCTTTGTGTCGTATAACCCATTTCGAATATGTGATACGTAGTTATGGATAGCATTTGAAGACCGGTGATGAAGACCGGGTATTTGTGAAAGCGATAGGATGACCTATCGATTGTTTCTGCACCGAGTCGCGCCGGTATAGAAACTCCCTAAGTGATGGGAAAATCCGATCGGGATTGTGAATATCCGGGTTGCAAGAACTTCTTTGTAAATGCCTTCAGTTCTGTTCGAGCCCGGAACAGACTTGTATGGATTGTGTGTCTGACATTACAAGTTGAGAATGTAAAGCCGATTTCTTTCAAATATATTTCTGTGGTGGCGGAGAATTTATTCTTTTAGCTTAACACCCTTCTCTGAGACGTACGAGCTCAGAGGTTATATAGTTGAAGTTATCAGCGATATATTCCCAATTTGGTAATGTGACATGCTGAGTGTTGCTGAAATGATCATTGTGTTGATTATTGTGATAGGATCGTTTATTTGATCGTCTATCTTGGTGATCATTGTGTTGATCATTTGTTGACCCAAAGCATGGCTTTTGTATAAAGTATGTTTTTGTGGACGTGACTTCGTCGAGCCTCACACCCCGGAAATGGTCAAAATAGGAAAGATGCAGCAAGGTTATGAGGGGTAGCACCCTTTAGGGTATGTACATTTCCTTCTGGATAGAGGTGGTATCATGGTATGGAGCCCAGATATTTAACCTATGTGGTTACTACGAATTTATTACTTTGTGGTTGTTGGTTTTCGGGATCCCGTGAGATAGGTCGTTTACGATCGGGGAATGGCGTGCTCGTGTCAGTAGTTACCCAGTTAGGGGTAACCCGTCCTTGTGTTGGCAGAGTTCCGGTTTGGTTCTCGGGAATGTCTTTCCAGAGGCATTCTCATGTGGCAATGGGAAGTTCCTTGGCCTGACCATTTGTTGGAAATCCAAAGAAACAATACGTGACTTGTACGGTTTTAGTTGTATAACCTGCTATGGAATGTGGCGGTAACCTGCTATTGAACATCGTTAGCTATAGTAGGCATACGATAATGGTCGTATGTTGGCTAAGATTTATATTCTACTTTCGAAATGAATTTTTCCTACACTATGCACTAATAATAATATCAAGTGTTTCTTTTTAATGCGTATCAAGCATCTTTGACTATCATAAGGAGAAATCTCCTCCGATTCTGCGTTTGCATTGTGTGTGTGTGCGGGAGGCCTTATGGTAGTCTCATTTTTCAAAAGCATTGCGAATTGACTTTGAAAATCTTTTATTGAATGTTTTAAAAGATAAACTGTTTTTGTTTCTCACACCAGTCCCATGACTGATCCGGAGTTTATTGTTTTCTTTCCTAAACTCTGGGTGCTCATTATTTTCTACACGAGTAGTCTAGAGTTGGGGTTTTCAGATAGTTAGATATAGTGGATTATCTGGAGTTAGTTCAGTCCTTGGATCACACCAGTCTTGCTAAGCTTGGTGCAATGTTTATGGGGAGTTCGAGCTATTGCTGGATTGATTCTTGGAAATGGAGTTGCAGTTCTCGGAGTTCTTCCTTGAAGACTATTTTAGAGTTATATTGTTCCGTTGTTAGATGTCATCTATTTTCTTTTCCGCTGCTATTTTATTGTATCATGTCTCTGATGTATATTGATATCTATTGGATTATCTGTTATATCAGATATTGTATCAAAGCTGTATATCAATGTATTGTTCTTTTATTCCGCTGTGTTGTTTACTTAATGGTTGTTATAAGCTCCGGCGAATCGGACTTGAACGGTCGAATCTACGGCATTCAAGTACGATTTGAAGTATGGATGTCGATTTTTGAGCGGGCAAAATCCGAGCCATCACACGTGGTATCAGAGCTAAGGGTTGAACTTTAGCTCAGGAGTGTAACACGTTAAGTAACTCATTAGAGATAGGATGAAGTAAATCCTAGAATGAGTAATCCTTAAGATATCCGTTTGAATGCTTCAGTAAATTCTCTTACTATCCACTGATAGTAAGTATGAGTGCAAGAAAAGAACGAGATAGAGGACAGGGAAATACGACTATAAATGGTCGATACTCTGTAACAACAGTGGAAATAACTTTCTCTATAAATTTTGATTCGTTTCCAAATTCTTTTGATTTCTTCGTACCAGCTACAAGAAGAAGTTTTTGGTGTGATGGTGGCCTTACGAATCGTTGCAGAAAATTATTACTTCGTACTTCATCGATTTCTTATCGGCTTTTCGATTTAAACTCTAATAAATGAATATGAATTGGAAATTTGGAATTGAAAATTTTAAATAAATTGAAATTTTAATTTGAGTTAAATTGATTAGTAGAATATGAAGAATAAATTGAATTGTATCGATAAAACGATTTTGTTTAAAACCAAATTTGAAATTTTATTATAATTTCTCGTATCTGTTGTTGATATTCTGATTTGGTGAGCAAATGCAGAATTGATATCCAGTTTGATTTGAAAAGATATTTCTTCTATCTTTCGTCTATCTCTATATTGTTTTCGTGCCCGCGAATTTCGAGGACGAAATTCTTTTAAGGGGGGAAGTCTGTAACGATCCTGAATTTTTATTTAATTTAAATTAATAATTAAATGAAATTTTGAATAAAAATTTATAAAATTAATTATAAATAGTGATGTGAGTTTCCCCGAGTTCAAATATATTCTATATAAATCATTTAAATTTTTAAATATTATGTATATATATATATGTGAATATATATATATATATGTGTGTGTGTGTGTGTGTGTGTGTATTTGGGTATATATGAGTCAATTTGAAATTTTAAAATATATGTGTATATATAGAGAGATGTAAAACAATAATTTTTAAAGAAAAATTTATGATAAATATTAAACTAGTAAACTAAAAACAAAAATGAAAGCAAATTAGACAAAATAAAGAATGTTGCCTGAAGGATAGTTAAGCAAAGTAAGATAGTAAAACCAGGCAAGACACAATAAAAAAAATAATAATAATAAACATATGCATAAATAAGTAATCAGTACAAGACAAATAAATGCAAGATCATAAGGTACACTTAAACAAATAAGTAATATACAAGTTGTAAACTAACACACATAGGCAAGCAACTTAGTATTCAAGTTCGAATAGCATGGCTAACAAAACCAAAGTGTGCAGGCTGAAAGTTTTAAAGGGGAATTAAAATTTACAAATAGTGTACAAACAATATTTGATAAATATGAATGTGTAAATCTAGGCAAACATTTAATGCTAGCCATATCATCTTTCAGTCGAAGTTAACAAAGTAAAAGAAGAAAATATATATACATTCAAGTACAAACAAGATATCTTTAAGTATGGTATAGGTATAGATTTGTACAAAGGCATTAAATACTAGCACAATATATTTTCTGTCAGCCGAACCAAGAAGTAAAATAAATAAATAAAGAAAGAAAACATCTTCAGCCTACAAACCTATTTAATACCCTGCAGCCATGCCTATGGTACAAACAACCACCCTGTTTACTTTCTTCTTATACATCAATTCCCTTATTCTATTTTGTTCATCAAAGCTTGCATTCCAGTTTCAAAGGTCTGCATTTTTTTCATTAGCTAAATAAAACTAAAACAAAACAACAATACAAATCAACTCAGCAAGCCTACAGTTTTTCAACAGAGGAGCTCTGTGTCATCTTCTTGAACAAGTGAGTAAACATACTATTTTCAAATTTTAAACTGGTATATTTAACTTACAATGGTATGTGCTTTGTTGTCTGTTATTTCTGAGTTCACTTTGTTGCTCTAGAAATTTATATGCCATGATCTTCAGTATTTCAATTTCTGAACAAAGTAAGGGAGAGGAAACTTTAAATACTATTTTATATAAATATGTAAACTTAGGAATTCAAGTCATGTGTAATCTTGTTTAAACTGGAAATCACGGCCTGGTAAGATTGTTTTGAAGTGACAGTGTACTCAAACACTGCATCTTTAAGTTGCAGTAAGAAATCAATATGTGGAAAAGAAAAAGAAAAAAAAAACAATACACCTTTCTCTGATCCATTATAGGCTTCAAGATTTAAACAAACTTTGTTAAAAAAATCAGAATCTAACTTTTAAAAATTGTTTTAAGTTAATTTTGAAAATAACTTTTACTGGAAGAAGAGATATGCAGTAAAACTCAAATTAATGTCAAAATTAAGGTATCATAAATTTTTGATTTACTTATATGGCATGATTTACTTTAAGAAATCATGATTTTTAAAAGAGAAACCACGATTTTTAAATTAGTAAATTATGAAAACTTGCTGGTTGAACTTAAATTTGGTTTTAACGAAATTATGATGCTCAGAGGATTTTTAGATCTCGATATTGAAGTTGAAGCTCGTTGGAAGATTGAAGACCATCAGAAAAATATTCGATAATTTTATAATGGGTTGTGGATGGCGAACGAGGTTGATTTTGGATTTAACCCTAGTTTGGCAAGGCTGGAGGAATGAGATCACCCCGTGGTCTCTGGTGCATCGAGTTCAACAAGGGCTCGGGAATTTGAAGCTTTGACATGGTCGAAGTGATTGACGGAGCCGCTGTTTCTCTGATGGACGGAGGAGCGAAGGGGAGGCGATGCCAGGTTTGTGGATTTGGGTTTAATTCAATCGAACTGCTCGATTTTGATTTGATGAATTTCTCACTTGTTTGGGTGGTCGTGAAGCTTGAAGGGGTTGCCGTCGACTTGGCAACGTGATCGTGGTTGATCGGAAGAGCTCCGATGGGCCGTGCACGTAAACGTGTATCACTGTGTATCAGTGTGGTTAATGTTTTGGAAATGGAGGAGAAGAGGTTGTATTGGGTTTGGCTCGGGGAGATGCTCGAACAGCTGAAGGGATTCGCGGGGTTGTACTCGAGTTCGAGGAGTGGGTATAAAACTAACAGTTTATACTTGAACAAAAAAAAAAAAAAAGAAGAAGAAGAAGAAGAAGGCTCGGGTTCGTCTCAAGGAAATTGTGAAAATACTCGGGGGAGATGGTGCTTGGCTTCGGGAAGAAACTCGTATTCGCGAATGTGCTTCCTGTTGCCTGGTTTGAACAATTTAAGTTAAACAAATGAAGAAGAAAAAAAAGGGAGTTTTAAAATAGGCTCGGGTTCGTTCAACTCGTTACCAGATTTCAAATTTTAAGCAAGCTTTAAAATAAGATTTTAAGAAATATCAATTATGTTTTCAAAAGTAAAATAGGCAAGTTTTATGGATTTAGATTTTAAAAGTTTAATTGTTTTTAAAACTTGTTTGGTTCATATAATTTGGTATTAAGTTAATTATCCTATTAAATTTTGATTGTTTTCAAATTCAATTAAATGAAATTACTTGATGTATTAAAGAATGGATAATTAAGATAAATTGTCAAGGGATTAATACTTGATTACGTAAAGACTTATTTAATGTGATCAATTAAGTGATCAATTATGGGATAAATTAAAGATTACTTGAGGTGATTAATTTATAGTAATTAATGGTTAAAATTTATCGAGTGGTTAGGGATGATCACTTATTGGAATTTTATTAAAGTAAATGGTAATTAATCAAGTGATCAATATATAATTACATTTAATGTAATAAAAAGTTGATTTATTTATAAAGGTAATAAATTACTTAAAGATAGTTATTTAACGAAATTAATTAAGGTTGAATGATTTGGTAATTAACTTAAGGTTAATTTAATTAATTTATTAATTAAGAATAATTTAATTAATTTAAGAGTTTGATTAATTAATTATATCAAATGATTTGTAATTAATAAATCAAGATTGGGTAATTAATTCGTAAGCAATTAATTTACTTGGAAATAAATTAGGATTAAATGATTTATGAATCCTACTTATAAATGATTATTGAGTGTTTGCCTTACTTATGAATAATTGTATTGTATGAGTTGCCTTGAATTGTTTTTCCTATCTGATCTGTGATATTTTGTTCTGTAGATTGTGGTATGTATAATTTGTTCATTTATGGATGATACATTTGTATATTATCTGTGAATCTGTGAATATATGATAAGCGTTATTGTTTATATCGCTTATCAACTATATTCTGTGTTTTGATCTATAATGATTGAATGATGTTGCACTATTGAGTTAAACCCCTGGACCACACCATACACACACAAATATGGATTTCACGAGGAAATCGATTAAGTCACAGATTTTTGAAATAGTTAAATTTAAATTTTTTTTTATTATTTATTCAAATGTTTTGGAAATGGAATTGGAATAAATGTGAAAAGCTTTTGGAATGGAATTTCAAAATAGAATTTATTATTTTTGAATTACTTGATTAAGTTTTGGAATTTAAATAAGTTAATTTAAATTCAAATTCAATCCTTGAAATTGAATTCTGAAATTTGAAATTAGGGATTAATGATATTATACTAGTCATGAGTTAAACCATTTTTAAAGTATTATTTTTGGAAATTTGAATTTAACCCAAGGATTTCAATTAGTATAAATGAATCAGATTTCCAAAATGAAAACTGTTGTTTTCGAATGATAAACACTTTTAGATAAGAATGGAGATTCCAGTTAATTAGGGGAATTTCAAGATTGAATAAAGAAATGATTTTCCTAAGTTATGAATGAATTCTTTTTGAAAGCTATGAATTAAATCTGTTTATTTTTAACAGATTTAAATTGATGATTTGTTTAAATCAAATTGAAATGAAATTGTTTTAAAGGCTATAAGTTAAATCTTTGATTTAAAGATTTAACGAGTTAAATCAAATTGAAATGAAAATTGATTTGGAAAATATGTGAATGAATCTTTTGTTTAAAAGATTTAAATGTGAAAATTGTTTGAACTGTTAAAGGTTGTGAAAATAAATCTTTTTGTTTAAAGATTGAAAATGGTAATTTGTTAAACCATTTGAAAGAAAGTTTGAATTATTAAGTTGTGACTTAATTGAAATTCCAATATCCATATGTTTTTGAACTATTTCGCTCACTATTCGGTTTAACCGGGAAAGGACCTTTGTGTCGTATAACCCATTCCGAATATGTGATACGTCGTTATGGATAGCATTTGAAGACCGGTGATGAAGACCGGGTATTTGTGAAAGCGATAGGATGACCTATCGATTGTTTCTGCACCGAGTCGCGCCGGTATAGAAACTCCCTAAGTGATGGGAAAATCCGATCGGGATTGTGAATATCCGGGTTGCAAGGACTTCTTTGTAAGTGCCTTCGGTTCTGTTCGAGCCCGGAACAGACTTGTATGGATTGTGTGTCTGACATTACAAGTTGAGAATGTAAAGCCGATTTCTTTCAAATATATTTCTGTGGTGGCGGAGAATTTATTCTTTTAGCTTAACACCCTTCTCTGAGACGTACGAGCTCAGAGGTTATATAGTTGAAGTTATCAGCGATATATTCCCAATTTGGTAATGTGACATGCTGAGTGTTGCTGAAATGATCATTGTGTTGATTATTGTGATAGGATCGTTTATTTGATCGTCTATCTTGGTGATCATTGTGTTGATCATTTGTTGACCCAAAGCATGGCTTTTGTATAAAGTATGTTTTTGTGGACGTGACTTCGTCGAGCCTCACACCCCGGAAATGGTCAAAACAGGAAAGATGCAGCAAGGTTATGAGGGGTAGCACCCTTTAGGGTATGTACATTTCCTTCTGGATAGAGGTGGTATCATGGTATGGAGCCCAGATATTTAACCTATGTGGTTACTACGAATTTATTACTTTGTGGTTGTTGGTTTTCGGGATCCCGTGAGAAAGGTCGTTTACGATCGGGGAATGGCGTGCTCGTGTCAGTAGTTACCCAGTTAGGGGTAACCCGGCCTTGTGTTGGCAGAGTTCCGGTTTGGTTCTCGGGAATGTCTTTCCAGAGGCATTCTCATGTGGCAATGGGAAGTTCCTTGGCCTGACCATTTGTTGGAAATCCAAAGAAACAATACGTGACTTGTACGGTTTTAGTTGTATAACCTGCTATGGAATGTGGCGGTAACCTGCTATTGAACATAGTTAGCTATAGTAGGCATACGATAATGGTCGTATGTTGGCTAAGATTTATATTCTACTTTCGAAATGAATTTTTCCTACACTATGCACTAATAATAATATCAAGTGTTTCTTTTTAATGCGTATCAAGCATCTTTGACTATCATAAGGAGAAATCTCCTCCAATTCTGCGTTTGCATTGTGTGTGTGTGCGGGAGGCCTTATGGTAGTCTCATTTTTCAAAAGCATTGCGAATTGACTTTGAAAATCTTTTATTGAATGTTTTAAAAGATAAACTGTTTTTGTTGCTCACACCAGTCCCATGACTGATCCGGAGTTTATTGTTTTCTTTCCTAAACTCTGGGTGCTCATTATTTTCTACACGAGTAGTCTAGAGTTGGGGTTTTCAGATAGTTAGATATAGTGGATTATCTGGAGTTAGTTCAGTCCTTGGATCACACCAGTCTTGCTAAGCTTGGTGCAATGTTTATGGGGAGTTCGAGCTATTGCTGGATTGATTCTTAGAAATGGAGTTGCAGTTCTCGGAGTTCTTCCTTGAAGACTATTTTAGAGTTATATTGTTCCGTTGTTAGATGTCATCTATTTTCTTTTCCGCTGCTATTTTATTGTATCATGTCTCTGATGTATATTGATATCTATTGGATTATCTGTTATATCAGATATTGTATCAAAGCTGTATATCAATGTATTGTTCTTTTATTCCGTTGTGTTGTTTACTTAATGGTTGTTCTAAGCTCCGGCGAATCGGACTTGAACGGTCGAATCTACGGCATTCAAGTACGATTTGAAGTATGGATGTCGATTTTTGAGCGGGCAAAATCCGAGCCGTCACACCTCAAATTTATTACTTGTATAATATCTATTACATTTTGTTATTAACATTTCAACTTTTAATATTTGGTAAGTTATAAATATGCTTTTTAAGAATGTAATTGAAAGTTATACAAGTTTCCTCAATTCTTTTAGTTAATTAATGTTTAGTAATTATATCTTCTGTTAATTTCATTTATTTACAGTGTAATTTCTTTTTATTTATAACTTAGCATTAAATCTCTTATTTCCTTTAGAGGTTTCAATTATTAATTACTTATGTTCAAATTCACTACAATAACTGAAATTATTAATTAATGGAAACTTAAGAATTTAAATACCGGGTTAATTTCAGATCATTTTAAAATAATAGATAAATGTATACATACAATTTATATCCAAGATTTACATTTGTTTATCAAAAGTGAATATGCAGTAAAACTACTACAATGGTCTTCCCACTTCAAAACTCGAAAACGAATGTCGATGATGCGTGCACTCATCACCGAAATTATTTTCCAGCGACAAAGAGGGTAGTACAGAAATTTTCTTTTCGAATTTCCTTTTTAATTTTTTCAATTTATGTTAAATATTTATATCAAAAAATACTTATAAACAATACTATTATATTCCAAAATTATTCGTAAGAAGTTTTCAAAAATTCCGGAACTAAAGCTTTAAGTTTCCAATTTCATTTATCTTATTTTCAATCTTATTTCGACTATTAATTATAAATTAATTACCTAACAACCAATATATTGCAACCAAATACATATATATCATTTAAAAATTTATTTTATATATAGAAAATATAATAGGAAAAATTATTCATTTGCCTATATTAAAAACAAATATTATGTCGGTCTGTCCTATTAAGTGTTTAGATATCCATATTGATGTCACAGCGTCCCATGCACCAACCAGAATTTATAAAAACAAAACGGAACAGATTAACACGATATTAAAACCTTTTTATAATACTAACAAGTACGCTCTCTCATATATACGCTCAGCGACTCCCATAGGGTATTATTACCCTATTAATAAAGAGTCAGACCCCACAAAGCTAAGGTTTATCGCTAAACCAAAGCTCTGATACCAGATGTAACGTCCTGCCTTTTCGTCGGCTTTAAATCGACGATAAACCACACATGTCAGACTTAAAACATACAAAAGGGCGGATTGTTATGGGGTAAATAAGAAAAACAGAGAAGAAAAAAACAAAACAGAATCTCACAGCAGAAGGATAAAATATATTTATCAATATACAGTTCATAAAACATTTGATTCTTCTTTATACAATAAATATCAGTGCAGCGGAATACAGTGTGTAGTGGAACCATATAATATATAATATTAATAATAATGAAATCTTCGTCTTCGTCCTCCAGAAATAAAGTCTTCGATCCTGAAGTGCTCGGAATGACCCGAGCGAATTGAAAAAAACAAAACAATTGAGTCAGAACTAAAAGATCATATGTGAGTTAAATCAACAGAAATAAATATGAGTGTAGTAACTTAAAAGATGCTCGGGATTCACATCTCTTAAGGATCTGTTAAACTATTTACTATGTAGTAATATTTCGCTATTATAATAATGTCTATTAGTAAAATAAACTTACTTTTAAATAGCGTTAAGGGGTTACCCATATAGCCCTTAACACATAATATATTACCATAGTCTATACAGTACCATAATCTCCCCCCCTACTGGGCATCGTCAGAGGGCACTCCATAGGTATGGTACAAAACAAAATCGTATAAGGCGCGCTAGGGTAGGTGACACGGCACAACTAGACAATGCCAGGGTAGATATACCAATTCCTATCCGGGCTGGTGGTAACGCACAGCCGCAGCTACCGCCCACCTCGAGCCACACCCCCAAAAAAAGGTCAAAAGTGGCCACCGAATCAATCCAAAAGTCAAAGTATAATATCGAAGGGATGTGTCCGATCAAAGGAGCTACCTTAATTGGCCCGAGAATCGCTCCTGTTTTAGCCACCTTATGCCAATTCACGGGAGTTGGGTCCACGTATTTACCTCAAAGGAAACGTCGCCACCATCCTACTTCATTCTGGAATCTCCACCGCGTACACGGCTGTTAAAGTGGTTTTCGAAGTTGGCAGAGAGTATGACAACTTTCGATCCCGGTCTCTTTAACAACCAAACGATATTATAACACCGCGGTCATTACAAAATAGTTTATACTTTAAAACCAGAATAAATATCCGTTTCAAAACCATATAATATGATATCATTTCTATTTTAAAACCCAAATCAATATGATATCATTTTTATTTCAAATATATCTTTTTCAAAAATCATAGTACTTTCAAATATATATACCTTAAACCCATAGCTTCGAACATAAATTTCAATACTTAAATGGTTTAATAATAAATTTCTTTATAAAGTAAATTAGCTTTTCACTTTCTCAAATCAATTCCAAATACAGATTTGAATTCCCAAATAAACCATTTAAATTTCCATATATTTCAAAGTTTTAAATATTCCACCATTTCAAAACTAAATTTTTAATTCATATATATATATATATGCCAAATTTACTTTACTATTATTTAGTTTTGAAATACTTACTTAATAAATCCAGTATCCTTTATATAAACTTTCAAATTCAATGATTGAATATTCCTCAATTTATTTATACTAGATTTATTCACTTAAATCATCGTAAACCCGAATTTGGTTATAACACCGTATTCTTTTTAAATCTAAAATTCAATAAGATCTTAATTAAATAAAATCTCAAATTAATTTCCAAGCTATCTTCTCAACTTTGATTTATAAAATCAATATAAACTCTATATTAGGATATAATTTAAGTAAATACCTATCTATAAATATTTTTAATAAAATCAACTTTATTATTAAACTTACTTCATACTTTAAACAATTTTATACATATCTTAAAACACAGAATTTAACTATATATAAAATAACCTTTATCAAATATCCGAAATCAATATCTCATAAAACCTTATATATATATTTCTTTACAAGATCATAGAAGAATTATTTCAAAAATAATTTATATATATACACCACGGTGCCTGTATATAATTTTCTATCATATGGTCAAGTGATATGGATATTTATCGTTTTAATCCGCAATTTAAAAATAAAAATGCGGTTGTATATCATTTCAAACCACAATCCCGAATGAGATGAAAATGCATGATAACTTGCAGTTTATAACCATATAAAATATAGCATCCATTCATCCAATATCAACCATCAACCATTTGTCGCACTCATTATCAAATTCAAACAATATCATCAATATAGAATGGATAATAAACAACAGTTGTTAAATAGCAGTTTATATTCAAAAATAAATTAAATAACTGTTCAACTAGCAGTTTATATGCAATGAAAAATAAATTAACAATTTAACTGGTAGTTTAAGTGCAATGAATAAATTAAATAGCAATTTAATTTAGATAAATGAAATTAACTGAGATGATGATTAAAACTATACCAAACAACCATAAATAAATTTTAAATCATATCACATATCAATTTAACAAACATAAGAAATTTTAGAAGTTGTGAGTGGGTTAAAACACTCACATTTTGAATTTAAATTGAATTTAAATTCAATTTAAACGCAAAAATTTGACAGTCTCGGAATTCATCCAAACCAGCGCCAAAACGTTCGGAATTTCAATACGATCCTAACAAAAAAAACCACGCGTGAATTAGATATCGTACGTAAAAGTTATTCGACTTTAACGAGTTGAAATCAAAAAAATAAATAAAACAAACTTACGTGAAGACAGTCAGTCAACCCCTCCCTCTCGTACAGAACAAACAGCACGCAAATTCTACAGCCGCACCTACAACTCGCACCACCTCTGTGATGTCCTGCCGCGCCGAGCCCCACTACGACCACGACACGACCTCCAAGAGGCCGCCTCGGCCATGCGACCCTCCTCGTCGCTGATTGCGGCTCCACAATTCGCCGCAGCCGCCATTTATTTTAAACCCTAATCGAATTATTTTACTCGATCCGACCGTTAACTCGCCACGAAACCCACATGGATGCAATCCCCTCGGTCCTCTCCATACTATTGTACCAACGATTTGTCGATCCGTCACAATCCATCGACGATCAACGAACGGTCGTGAATTTTTGCTCGATTTCTGGCCACATCGAACCTAGAATTGAAAAACGAATTTCACCAGAAGATTACACACATTGAGAGCTTCAACGTGTATTTTTTTCAGATTTTTCTGAGGACTTTGAAATTTATGCTTTGGATTTGATTTGCAATTGGATCTGGAAATATAGAATTTTGTCTGCCATTGAGGAAGAGGAGGAATAGAATGAACTTATGTATAGACAAATGAGAATTAGGGAGGCTAGGGTTTATAGCAGGATATTTATAGAGAAAGTTGAAATAGAATAAATGGATCGGGTTGAATACGCGCTAACGACAAAGTGGCCTAAAAAGCCCGTTCTGACCCCCGACCGAAATTTGGTAAACCCATATATCAAAATAGGTGTTTTAAAATATTTTAAATGCAATGGAAAAGGTTTCAGGTTCAAATTGCATCGTATGAAGAAGTTATGCTAAAATCAATATTTTTAAAATTGATTTCAATTTCATAAATTTCAAGGCGTTTCGAGTCCATACAATCAAACGACAAGTCCGATCGCTATGAAACTTGAAACCCCATAATAATTCATCGTTACGGATCCGATGAAACTGGTTTCGTCGAAATCTGTGTCAGTGGCCAAAATGGCGATTTTTCCATAAATTAATTAAATTAATAATTAACTAATTAAATCCAATTTTAAATTTCAATCTTAAAATTGACAAATTTTATCACTTTTATATTTCTCAATCAATTTCAATGTTTTAAACAAATCAAAAGTCAATTTAAAGTTGATTACCTTATCGATTTTAGTATTTTCCTCAGTTCCATTCAAATTCAGAAATTATAAATTTAATGTCCAAAATTTCTGTTAAATTAAATTAACAAATCATTTTTTCCATTCATTGTCGTCTAATAGATGGAATGAATATTGGATTCAAAACTATTTATATTAATATCCTCAAATTTCATCTAAAGTCCCATTTTAAATATTAAATCCATTTAATTGCAATTAAATCCTTTTATTAAATTTTAATTTCCAATAAATAAATAAAGCTTCCTGATCCTTATAACTCACAAATTGTCAAATATGAATAACCCTACCATTGCTTACAAATATTACCTTAATTAACATTAGTGTAATATTAAATTATAATTGATGTAACAAATTTCAAAGTTTTAAATTTACAAGTTACATACATAGGTAACATATAATGATCGTTACCGTTAACCTTTAGTCACATTAATAGGCTTTTATTTCTTACAAAACAATGTTAACATTTATTTTCATAATGCTAATTTCATTCACTCTATCGTTACTGCATTCGTATCCATTAAAGTAATTATTTAATTACCTTTATTTGAAATAACTGTTTATCACCAAAATACTCTTTATAATACTTGTATGGTTATTATCCACAAACAATTACCATCCATCCTATTATTTCACCCATTATTTAATTAAAGTCTCAATTAAAATTATTTATCTAGATTTCACTCTTTTATTACATCATTTATTACTTTACAAAATAAACAAACATTTAAACTTATAAAAGTAATATCAAATTTCATTTTAAATCCAATAGATTTCCAAATCAAAGTTTATACGTATTTCAAACAACTATTATAATTACTCCTAGAACATTGGTTTTATTAAATGACCATTTATTAATATTTAATTTCCTTAATTTAATCCAATGCTTACATTTTGTTTTCATATATTCAATGGGTAGCTACGTAACCGTCTTCATTAATTCCATTGATTTGCATTAACTCCATTACAAATTATAACAATTATGTTTCTTTATAAATTTAATCCTAAAATATTATGCATATGACAAAATTTAATTACGAAATTCACGGGTCGTTACATTTGTATTGATTTGTTTGTAATTGATTGAAACAAGTTAAACATTTCATTTTATATAATTATTGACTCTTTTGGATTATACAAGTGAAATACAGGTTAGGAAGCAATTGATACTGCTTTTGGTTTCATAATTTAAGCATTGTTTACCCGACAAATAGGTACGTTTTCAGATTACGGTTTTATAGCGCTACTATATTATTTTTCCCGTGTTAGGATATATAATATTTTGGAAATTATATGTTGTATATTTTTATATTTGATATTATATTTTCTTCCGAGCCTCTCCGTACAAAGGAGACTCTGCCGAAATTTTCCGTAAATTTTGGACTAAGAAAATATTTTGAAAATGTTTCCAAACTTTATAAATTTAAGTATACAAAGATTTAATGGTTATAAATTGGTATATTTTATTTAAGTTAATTAATTTTGTAAAATTTATTTGTTTATAAATTTAATGTTTTAAGTAAGATATATTGATTTCCTAATTCTTCTTTTCCCTTATTTTCCTTTTCGAGGACGAAAAATTTTGAGTAGGGGAGAGTGTAACGACCCGTAAATTTCAATGATTTAAATTTGTTAATTTGATAAAGTTTTGGTAATTTAATATTGAAAGAATGAAAATTTTGTTAATTAATAAGGAGATAATAACTTAAATGAAAGTAACAAGGTTAACCAAAGTTAATTATTAACTATTTGAATGAAATTGCAATAAATGAAAAAATGTAAAATAGTATAACTTGGTTATAAGTTGAATGTAAGATAAATGTGCGTAATAAATGGGAATTGAATAGGATTAGTGTGAAAGTGATAAATTGGTACTAGAATGGAATTCGAATTAATTGAAATAGTGGGAATAATATACTTTGCTATAAATGAAACATAGGTAAAAAAATGTAAGTATTGAATTAATATATGTTAGTTATTTAGGGTGTTGAATAAAATTGGTAATCAATTTGTAATTAAAGGTAATAATGTTGATGTAAGCTAATAAATAATTAATTTATTGCAATCCCAATTAATTGATTGCATTAAATAAATTAGGAAATAAATTTCATTAAAGGCAATTAGATATTATCTTAATGTAAATTAAGATAATATTTTAAATTAATGTTAATTCCATTTATAAAATGACAATTGGTTGAAGTATGAGAAACTTACGTGTAACATTGGCTTGTAAACAAATAATATAAGTTACCCGTTTAATTAGTTGATGGAATTAGAATTGGAAATAAATGTTAATAAAATAAATAAAAGTTACATTAATGGGACATGTAATAAGAGTTTTAGGAGTTGTCAAATTAGAGTATAGTAAAGTAATAAAAGGGTTAACTAGGTTATAGAGTAGCAGTGAACTTGATAAAAGGATTGGAATGGAAACAAACCAATTTATTGCAATTTAATTTAAAATAAATGGAATTTTTATAGCAAATGGAATTTAATACTACGATGATTAGAACTAAGAGGAAATTGTGAAACATAGTAATCAAATACTACATTAATGATAATTAATATAATAACGGAAAAGTTGAATGTAAATTGAATAGAAACATAGATTTATTTATAAGGTAGTAATTGATGGAAAAAAAATATGTAATGCATGGGTATCATAAGTAGAAGGGAATAAAATTAGTGTTATATGGAATAATAACCTGAGTTGATAAGTAACAAACTTATAAAAGCAATGGAAAGCAAATAGGTGACAATTAATATGGGCTGTTTATTTATTTAATGTGTTAAATAAACTTTGGTAATCAATTACAATAAATCTAAATTTAACGATTTGTTAATGTAAATTAAAGTAATTGTCGGAAGTAATGTTAATTTTATTCATAATATGAATTGGTTGATTTAAAGAATGGAAATCAAGATTTTATATATTTAATTGAAATGTAAAATTCAATAATCTGATTAATTGCGATTAAATGAAATTGAAATAGCTAAGTAATACGTTATTTAAAATGAAGATGGAATATGAGAAAATTTATGTAATAGTTTTGAATCCAATGTTAAATCCATCTATTTAACAATAATGAATGAAATGATTATTGGTTAATTTAATTAATTGGAAATTTTGGGAATTTTATTTATAAATTCTGAATTCAATAAATTGAGGTTAACACTGAAATGTGATAGATTAATTAACTTTAAATTGACATCTAAATTTGTCAAATTAGTGTGAATGATATGGAAATATAAAAATGATAATAATTATCAATTTTAGAATTGAAATTGAAAAAGTGATTTAATTAATTAATTATTAATTTATTTAATTAACTGGAAAAATAGCCATTTTGGCACTGACTCGGATTTCAATGAAACTAGTTACATTGGATCTGTAATGGTGAATTACTGTAGGATTTCAAGTTTTGTAACGATCGGACTTGTCGTTTGATCGTACGGACTCGAAACGCCTTTAAATCAATGAAATTGAAATCAATTGAAATCAATTTGAAATAAATTGATTTTAGCATAACTTCTTCATACGATGGGATTTGGACTTGAAACATTTTCCATTGCGTTTAAAATATCTTAAAATATCTATTTTGATATATGGGTTGACCCAATTTCGTTCCGGAGTCGAAATGGGCTTTTCGGGCTATATATTGTTCAGCGCGTTTATCAATCTGATCCATCTATTCTATTTTCAGCTTGCCTATTTATATCTTGTTGTAAACCCTAGCCTACCTCTATTTCTCATTTTTATGTGCGTACAATCCTCCTCACCTCCTCATCTCAATGGAAGACAATTTCAGATCTTACTGCAATTTAAAAATCAAAGCCAAAATTCGAATTCCACAAACAATATCGAATTATATATGGATATGAAGCTCTCGACGAGCGCAAGTCAAATATATCGTTCTTTTTTCAATTCGAGTTCTGATGTGACCGGAATTAAGCGAAATAACCTCGGATGTTCAATCGAGCGTTGATCAACTTCGTCCAATCGATGAATCATGGGCATGGTAGTGTGGAGGGATCGAGAGCTGCAGATCCATGAGTTTACTTTGTTGCGATGTTCCGTGGATTTTCCGCGTTTGGTGGATGAATGGATAATTATCGCGGTGAACATAAGGCGATCGGAGGCACCACTGGTGATGGGACCACCGGCGTAGGGTCAGTCTTGGCCATGCAGTTCGTCGACATGAGGGTAGCTAGGTCCGGTTGCTTTCCAGTGAGGCGATTCATGATCAACGGCCAGTGAAGAGGGCGGCTAGGGCTTCTTCCTGGAATGAAGTTCTGAGGCACATGGAGAGTTCAGTGACGTGGTGTTCGAGCATATTATTTTATTTATTTATTTTTTCAAAATTCAAACTCGTTCTAACAACAATAATTTTTACTTACGAGATCGGTTTTGGGCACGGTTTTCTCCGTTGAAATCGTATCTGAATTCCAGACATTTTGACGTGGGTTTTGATGGATTCTGAAGCTGTTCAAATTTTGGGTTTAAATTGGATTTAAATTCAATTTAAATTCAAAAGTTGAGTGTTTTAACCCACTCACAACTTCTAAGATTTCTTATGTTGGTTAATAACTTCTGATGTGATTTGAAAGTTATCTATGATTGTTTGGCATATTTTAATCATCATCTCTGTAACGCTTCGATTTTTCGTTGCCGAAAAAACCGAATAGTTATGGGTTTTTTTAAAAAGATTTTAAGAAAAGAAAAGGTAGGAGAAGAAGGTAGATAGATAATAGAGAGAAAAGAAAATAGAAAAGAGGACAGAAAATTTTAAAATAGAAGAAAAGAATTTTAAAAATAGAACGGGACAGAAAGGAAGAAACAACAGAACAACAACAGAATCTCACAATTCGCAGCGGAACAACATATAATAATAAATGAATAACCTTTAAATAAAGAACTATATCAGTTATTACATCACATTATATTTCATTACATCATATCATATCATCAGAGTGTACAACAACATACAACAATAAACAGTGCAGCGGAAAAGAAATACTATATAAACTAGTAATACGCCATGCCATCCAGCTTGCCTCCAGCAACTCCAGAATATCCAGAATATCCTGATAAACCTAACTCTTGACTGCCCGTGTGGAAATTGGTGGGCACCCAGAGTTTAGGAAGGAAAACAATAAACTCCGAGTCAGTCATGTGACTGGTGTGAGAACTCAAAACAGTTTATTTATCTTTAAAATCAAAATAGAGGAATATTTTTAAATTCAATTCGCAATGCTTTTAAAAATGAGACTACCATAAGGCCTCCCGCACACACACACATGCAAACGCAGAATCGGAGGAGATTTCTCCTTATGATAGTCAAAGATGCTTGATACGCATTTAAAATGACATTTGATATTATTACTAGTGCATAATGTATGACAAATCATTTCGAAAATAAAGATATAAATCTTAGCCAACATACGACCATTATCGTATGCCTACTATAGCTAACCATGTTCAATAGCAGGTTACCGCCACATTCCATGGCAGGTTATACAACTAAAACCGTACAAGTCACGTATTGTTTCTTTGGATTTCCAACAAATGGTCAGGCCAAGGAACTTCCCATTGCCACATGAGAATGCCTCTGGAAAGACACCCCCGAGAACCAAACCGGAACTCTGCCAACACAAGGCCGGGTTACCCCTTAACTGGGTAACTACTGACACGAGCACGCCATTCCCCGGTCCTTTAGGACCTTTTCAACCGAGCGCTCGATATCCAACATCACACCATAATAAATAGAGTGTTTTCAACATGAGTAAGTATCTGGGCTCCATACCATGATACCACCCCTTTCCAGAAGGAAATGCACATACCCTAAGGGGAGCTACAGCAACCCCTAATAACCTTGCCGCATCTTTCCTGTTTTGACCATTTCCGGGATGTGAGGCTCGACGAAGTCACGTCCACAAAAACACACTTTGTACAAAAAGCCGTGCTTTGGGTCAACAAATGATCAACACAATGATCACTAAGATAGACGATCAAATAAATGATCCTATCACAATAATCAACACAATGATCATTTCAGCATCACTCAGCATGTCACATTACCAAAATGGGATATATCGCTGATAACTTCAACTATATAACCTTTGAGCTCGTACGTCTCAAAGAAGGGTGTTAAGCAAAGAATAAATTCTTCGCCACCAACAGAAATATATTTGAAAGAAATCGGCTTTATATCTCAACTTGTAATGTCAGACATACAATCCATACAAGTCTGTTCCGGGATCGAACAGAACCGAAGGCACTTACAAAGAAGTCCTTGCAATCCGGATATTCACAATCCTGATCGAATTTCCCATCACTTATGGAATCTCTATACCAGGTGCGACCCAGTGCAGAGACAATCGATAGGTCATCCTATCGCTCTCGCAAATACCGGTCTTCAACACCGATCTTCAAATGCAATTCACAACGACGTATCACATATTCGGAATGGGTTATACGACCCCATGGTCCTTTCTCGGTTAACCCGAATAGTGAGCGCTTATTCAAAAATAAGTGTGCATTCAAATTCAAACAATCGTATCAAATACCCAATCAAAGGGAAATATTGATAGTCGGCTATTGAACTATCAATTGATATGCATACATCACCAGATTCCAAATAATTTTCCAAATTATTTATTTTCCAAAATATCTTTATAAGATATATAATTCCAACACTTCAAAAATAAATCAATATTTATTTTCAAACAAATTCCACTTTTCACATATAAATTCCATAATGAATTTATATTTCAAAATATCCATGCATATTCGATTTCAATAATTCATTTCAATTTATCTTCAAAAAGATAAATTCTAATTATTCACTTCATATTGTAAAACATTTCCATACTTATCAAAAATAAGTAATCGACAAATCTTTTTATTTTCAACCTTTGAAAATATTCAATATACTTAAATCGAATTAAGTATATTATTCATTCTTTAAGGGAAATCATTCTCTTAAACATTTTTATTTGGGCCAAAACGAATGTTGCGTAAAACATCGTTACAACGTCCCAAAATCACTAGTATAGGGATTCGAAATTAAATAGATATATAAATCCCAATACTATACAACCCATTTCCTTTCGGAAATCATTTACTATAACAACAGTGTTATAGTCCACCATTTCCTTTTATTTCTCGAAAACGTCTATTTCAACAATAAATGTTGAAATCTATGATTTCGAATCTCAACACAATTAAAACATCGTTAAATCGTTTTAATTCTATTTAAAACATTCACATTCAATACATTTTCTTTAACGTATTATTCACTATTCAAAAACGTGAATATACTACATTAACAAATTTCATCCTTTCTATTCATTTTATTTTAAAGGATTATTCACTGTCTAAAAACGTGAATATAACTCCATTTATAAGTTATAACAATTAACTTATCAAAATAAGTCGTTTGCGAATTTATAAAACAACGTTTATAAATTCCATTTCCATTTATTTCATAACAACTTCCTTTATAAATCTTCTTTATTTACCTATTCGATTTATAATCTTAATTATAAACCAAAGGTCCAAATTATAAGCCAAACACTTATAATTTATTTATTTGCAAAAATCGTTCCTTTGAACTTTACAAATTTTATAAACCTATTGTTTATAAAATTCCATTTATAACTTCACCGTTACATAATTCTATAAATTTCATTCATTAATGAATTTCATTTTCACTTCATTCAAACACTTATAAAGACTCGTTTTATAATGTCAATATTTCGATTTATAAATATCCGTTTATAAATCTCTTAATATAAATCAATTAATATTATTCTTTAAAACATCTTTTAATTTCCTTTATAATTTCATCATTTCGATTTATAAAATAATCAAATTTTATAAATCCTATATTTAAACTTTTATCATATATTCAAAAATCCAATCTAAATTATTTTATAAAATCATTAGTTCATATTTCTCAAAAATCGACTTTTAATCGTATTTCTAAAAAATCAGCTTTTTAACTATATTTCACAAAAACCATAATTTTTATAACTTAAAAAATTATAACGTTTATTTATTTATAATGGATCAATTCCAAAAATATAGTATATTTTCAAAATCACTTTAAAAATCATTTTAAAATCCCAAAATCTGGGTCCAATGATGCTACACACCAAATAGTCAATCACGACTAACAACGATATCATATATCGATATGATAATCCATCAAATATCAAAATATCTGAAATAAAATAAATACTGTTGAGGAATCCAGTTGGATCCCTCCAACCTGTTTCCTGCATCCAAAAACATTAGCACAATACCAATTTCGCTCCAGTACGAAATTATCGCGGTACATGTTCTTATTAAATATTATCCGCTTAATAACGGCGTAATAGGGTCTCATCCGCTAAACAAATAAATGCGGGAAATCAATAACTGCAATATATACATATGCCAATATATATATATTGATATTATATATAATACCAATTTCACTGTTTATGAAATATTCGCGGTATATGTTTATATTAAATAACATCCGCTTACTAACGGCGTATAATGTCTATTTTAACAATCAATAATTTACAGTCATCATTCAAACATGCATTCAAATATTTTAAATCTAACTATTTAAAATAAAATCGAAACCTATTCGATTGAGTGAGAAGTTCTCACCTGGGTTTTAATTTCCGTTTTAGCTTTTATTTCGAATAAAATTAAACGCGCGTTTAATTTTACCCGAAATTCTCACTAACTCCAAACGACTCCAAACCAACTCCATCGCGTAGTGCTCGTCCATACGATTCCAACGCAACTGGGTTTGCATTTTTTCGACCTCGTATGAAAAAGTTATGATATTATGAAGTTTATACACGATTTTATAACTTAAATTTACAACAAATATTTAATTCCAAACCCACATCTCATCATCACCCTTGGATCCACATTCCCCCCATCTTAGCCGTGCATAGCATCACCTTCCCCCCTTCGTTCTATCTCCAGGCAACAATACGCAAGAAAACCCATAGGCTAATGAACTAGGGTTTGATAATTCGATCTCATCTCTCAACGAAAACACGATCAGGGCGCGCCGTTGCGAAGCCCCCACCCACACACATGTTCGGCCTGAAGCTCTCCATGCTCGGCCCCCTAGATTTGCGTGCGCACGCACGAGAACAGCCACGAACGGCCATGCTTTGCTCCCTCATCGTTGCTCCATTCCCGATCATATCCGTATGGATTTCAAGATCTCTTCGTGCTCTATAACTTTCGTGTTGAGAGTTTCTTCTAATCCTTTGTAGATTGGAAGAGATTGAGAGTTTAAATTGGGCAATTTCTGGCCTTAGAATGATAAAGTGGCGGCTAGGTCAAATTAGGGTTTAGTTTTAGTGTTGAAATTTATGAAGGGTGAAGGGTTCTTTTATAGGAAAAGCAAGCGTAAACACTATTCATCCCGGGAATTCCGAACTCCGATTTAGACGCCGTAACCAGCGTACCTAGGGTTTATCCCGTGTTCCGGACACAATGGAACAGGTTTCGGAAGCTAATTCGGAAGTATGTGCGAGTTATGGCTGAAAACGTTCAATTTAAATTAAACCGATTTAAGTCGATTTCTAGGCGTTTTAATTTGTACCGGACAAACGGTAAATCCAAACGACTTGAAATTTGAAACCTTACAATAATATCACATTACGGATCCGATGAAACTGGTTTCGTCGAATTCCGAGACTTTTTGAAAAATGGCTATTTTGACTCGCCAAATTTAAATTAAAAATAATTCGATGCGTTTCGAGCTGCCACGATCAAACGATAGCTCCGATTGACACGAAAATTGAAATCCGATAATAACTAACTATTACGGATCCAATGGAACTGGTTTCGTTCAATTCTGAGACTGTTCAAAAATTGACTATTTTACAGTCGATTATTAAATATTAAAATATTCAATTTTCACAAATTAACTTTTAATTCGATTTTAAAAGTTCTAAAATATTTCTATAACTCCAGTATGATTAAATAAAATTTTACAAATTATTTACAATCATTTTTTAACTCAATTTTCAATTATTTTCATAATTTCACATATTAAATTATCGATTTAATTATTCAATTAAATCCAAAAATTCAAATAAAAATTTATTTGACTTAAAAATTCACTTATAAATATTTAAAATTAATTAAATATTCAAATTTTAATTTAATAAAATTCTGGGTCGTTACAATCTTTCCCTCTTAAAAGAATTTCGTCCTCGAAATTACAAGTAAGAAAATTACAGAATTTATTAACTTTTCAAAATTTATAATTAAACTTATTACCATACTTTACTAAGTTTTCAAATCATACTTAGTTATCTTTCAAAAACAACTACTATTGTTTAACTTTCATTTCCAAAATCAAAGTTAAAGTTTTCAAAATTTTCCCATTTTCTCAAAATTTTTCTAACGCCTTAAATTTTCGGAAAAATTCGCCATAGTCTCCTTTGCGCGGCTCGATCCGAAAAAAAAATGACAGTATATATATCACAAATATACATCTCATCAAGTAATGAGGCATCCCGAAGGGAAAAAAGTGTAAAAGTACGATATTTAATCCGAGATATGTACCTTATATTTTATTAGCAAGCATATACGGCTAATATAGCGCTAAAGCGAGCTCCAAATGCGAAGCAACGCGATCCGCACCTACTAAACACTTAACAAACAACATGAGAACATGCACATATGCAAATAATCTCAATATACAACATATATCTCATAATAACTATATAAGTCACATAGCAAATGCAACAATAGCAATATATATTCAACCAATTAACATTCATAATCAATAAATATTCATTTATATTCTCATTAATATTAATGAATTGGTTTTCAATTCAAATCACATTTGATTCATTAACATTGGATTTTGTAAACATTCCTTCTCAATTCAATTAGTTATCATTTACTAATTTAAATCCAATTCACCTTCAATTCTATTCAAATTTATTTACTTTCCATTTGAATTCAATTACATAGTTTTCAATTTCATTAAATCTTAATGAATTATAAACAATCAACTAACAACCATATAACAACCAATGTATATTAGTTACAACCAAATTCCTTTGCTTATATTCATTCTCATTCAATTTATTCAACTTCTAATAACATTTGATTTCAATGAATTTATACTTTCATTCATTATTTCATATCAATTTTAATTACATTCAATTGATTAACATTCAATCCATTCATTCAATTCAATTACAAAGTTGAATTTCATTTACATAACTTAAGTTCATATTCCTTTTAATCTACTTGATTTATTTACTTCGATACCAAAATCAATTCCATACAACAACTCTTAAGTTATATTTACATTTAAACATCACTTAGTTTTACTTAACTTAAATTCCCATTTATAAATAAATTCAGATTCTAATTCTAAAGTAAATTTCATTTAACTTTGAATTCATTTTTACTTACAACTCATATTCATAAATATATTCATAAAGTTTCACTTCTTATATATATAAGTTTTATTTCACAATTGTAAATCACTTTAATTATAATTTAATTCTTATAATTCCTTTGGTTATACAATTATTCTTTAATTTAGATTATTCAAACAATCTAACAATCAATTTATATACATTTAATAATTCTGAAAAATTATTTCTTATATATAAAATATAATCAAGGTGAAATTATTTCATTCACCCCATTTAAAACAATATTGTGCCGAATTGTTCTATTCAAGTGTTTAGAAACCCCTTCGGCATAGTCTTGCGGACCACGCTGACGAAAGTTCATATGCCACTCAATAAACCAATCATCACAATATAAAACAATTTTATATACACTAACAAATACGCTCTCATAGCTATTATTACACTCAAACTCATTCTAGAGTACTGCTGACTCTATCTCTAATGAATTAATACCCAACAGAACCATGGTTGTCGCTTAACCATCAGAGCTCTGATGCCAAATGTAACGCTTCGATTTTTCGTTGCCGAAAAAACCGAATAGTTATGGGTTTTTTTAAAAAGATTTTAAGAAAAGAAAAGGTAGGAGAAGAAGGTAGATAGATAATAGAGAGAAAAGAAAATAGAAAAGAGGACAGAAAATTTTAAAATAGAAGAAAAGAATTTTAAAAATAGAACGGGACAGAAAGGAAGAAACAACAGAACAACAACAGAATCTCACAATTCGCAGCGGAACAACATATAATAATAAATGAATAACCTTTAAATAAAGAACTATATCAGTTATTACATCACATTATATTTCATTACATCATATCATATCATCAGAGTGTACAACAACATACAACAATAAACAGTGCAGCGGAAAAGAAATACTATATAAACTAGTAATACGCCATGCCATCCAGCTTGCCTCCAGCAACTCCAGAATATCCAGAATATCCTGATAAACCTAACTCTTGACTGCCCGTGTGGAAATTGGTGGGCACCCAGAGTTTAGGAAGGAAAACAATAAACTCCGAGTCAGTCATGTGACTGGTGTGAGAACTCAAAACAGTTTATTTATCTTTAAAATCAAAATAGAGGAATATTTTTAAATTCAATTCGCAATGCTTTTAAAAATGAGACTACCATAAGGCCTCCCGCACACACACACATGCAAACGCAGAATCGGAGGAGATTTCTCCTTATGATAGTCAAAGATGCTTGATACGCATTTAAAATGACATTTGATATTATTACTAGTGCATAATGTATGACAAATCATTTCGAAAATAAAGATATAAATCTTAGCCAACATACGACCATTATCGTATGCCTACTATAGCTAACCATGTTCAATAGCAGGTTACCGCCACATTCCATGGCAGGTTATACAACTAAAACCGTACAAGTCACGTATTGTTTCTTTGGATTTCCAACAAATGGTCAGGCCAAGGAACTTCCCATTGCCACATGAGAATGCCTCTGGAAAGACACCCCCGAGAACCAAACCGGAACTCTGCCAACACAAGGCCGGGTTACCCCTTAACTGGGTAACTACTGACACGAGCACGCCATTCCCCGGTCCTTTAGGACCTTTTCAACCGAGCGCTCGATATCCAACATCACACCATAATAAATAGAGTGTTTTCAACATGAGTAAGTATCTGGGCTCCATACCATGATACCACCCCTTTCCAGAAGGAAATGCACATACCCTAAGGGGAGCTACAGCAACCCCTAATAACCTTGCCGCATCTTTCCTGTTTTGACCATTTCCGGGATGTGAGGCTCGACGAAGTCACGTCCACAAAAACACACTTTGTACAAAAAGCCGTGCTTTGGGTCAACAAATGATCAACACAATGATCACTAAGATAGACGATCAAATAAATGATCCTATCACAATAATCAACACAATGATCATTTCAGCATCACTCAGCATGTCACATTACCAAAATGGGATATATCGCTGATAACTTCAACTATATAACCTTTGAGCTCGTACGTCTCAAAGAAGGGTGTTAAGCAAAGAATAAATTCTTCGCCACCAACAGAAATATATTTGAAAGAAATCGGCTTTATATCTCAACTTGTAATGTCAGACATACAATCCATACAAGTCTGTTCCGGGATCGAACAGAACCGAAGGCACTTACAAAGAAGTCCTTGCAATCCGGATATTCACAATCCTGATCGAATTTCCCATCACTTATGGAATCTCTATACCAGGTGCGACCCAGTGCAGAGACAATCGATAGGTCATCCTATCGCTCTCGCAAATACCGGTCTTCAACACCGATCTTCAAATGCAATTCACAACGACGTATCACATATTCGGAATGGGTTATACGACCCCATGGTCCTTTCCCGGTTAACCCGAATAGTGAGCGCTTATTCAAAAATAAGTGTGCATTCAAATTCAAACAATCATATCAAATACCCAATCAAAGGGAAATATTGATAGTCGGCTATTGAACTATCAATTGATATGCATACATCACCAGATTCCAAATAATTTTCCAAATTATTTATTTTCCAAAATATCTTTATAAGATATATAATTCCAACACTTCAAAAATAAATCAATATTTATTTTCAAACAAATTCCACTTTTCACATATAAATTCCATAATGAATTTATATTTCAAAATATCCATGCATATTCGATTTCAATAATTCATTTCAATTTATCTTCAAAAAGATAAATTCTAATTATTCACTTCATATTGTAAAACATTTCCATACTTATCAAAAATAAGTAATCGACAAATCTTTTTATTTTCAACCTTTGAAAATATTCAATATACTTAAATCGAATTAAGTATATTATTCATTCTTTAAGGGAAATCATTCTCTTAAACATTTTTATTTGGGCCAAAACGAATGTTGCGTAAAACATCGTTACAACGTCCCAAAATCACTAGTATAGGGATTCGAAATTAAATAGATATATAAATCCCAATACTATACAACCCATTTCCTTTCGGAAATCATTTACTATAACAACAGTGTTATAGTCCACCATTTCCTTTTATTTCTCGAAAACGTCTATTTCAACAATAAATGTTGAAATCTATGATTTCGAATCTCAACACAATTAAAACATCGTTAAATCGTTTTAATTCTATTTAAAACATTCACATTCAATACATTTTCTTTAACGTATTATTCACTATTCAAAAACGTGAATATACTACATTAACAAATTTCATCCTTTCTATTCATTTTATTTTAAAGGATTATTCACTGTCTAAAAACGTGAATATAACTCCATTTATAAGTTATAACAATTAACTTATCAAAATAAGTCGTTTGCGAATTTATAAAACAACGTTTATAAATTCCATTTCCATTTATTTCATAACAACTTCCTTTATAAATCTTCTTTATTTACCTATTCGATTTATAATCTTAATTATAAACCAAAGGTCCAAATTATAAGCCAAACACTTATAATTTATTTATTTGCAAAAATCGTTCCTTTGAACTTTACAAATTTTATAAACCTATTGTTTATAAAATTCCATTTATAACTTCACCGTTACATAATTCTATAAATTTCATTCATTAATGAATTTCATTTTCACTTCATTCAAACACTTATAAAGACTCGTTTTATAATGTCAATATTTCGATTTATAAATATCCGTTTATAAATCTCTTAATATAAATCAATTAATATTATTCTTTAAAACATCTTTTAATTTCCTTTATAATTTCATCATTTCGATTTATAAAATAATCAAATTTTATAAATCCTATATTTAAACTTTTATCATATATTCAAAAATCCAATCTAAATTATTTTATAAAATCATTAGTTCATATTTCTCAAAAATCGACTTTTAATCGTATTTCTAAAAAATCAGCTTTTTAACTATATTTCACAAAAACCATAATTTTTATAACTTAAAAAATTATAACGTTTATTTATTTATAATGGATCAATTCCAAAAATATAGTATATTTTCAAAATCACTTTAAAAATCATTTTAAAATCCCAAAATCTGGGTCCAATGATGCTACACACCAAATAGTCAATCACGACTAACAACGATATCATATATCGATATGATAATCCATCAAATATCAAAATATCTGAAATAAAATAAATACTGTTGAGGAATCCAGTTGGATCCCTCCAACCTGTTTCCTGCATCCAAAAACATTAGCACAATACCAATTTCGCTCCAGTACGAAATTATCGCGGTACATGTTCTTATTAAATATTATCCGCTTAATAACGGCGTAATAGGGTCTCATCCGCTAAACAAATAAATGCGGGAAATCAATAACTGCAATATATACATATGCCAATATATATATATTGATATTATATATAATACCAATTTCACTGTTTATGAAATATTCGCGGTATATGTTTATATTAAATAACATCCGCTTACTAACGGCGTATAATGTCTATTTTAACAATCAATAATTTACAGTCATCATTCAAACATGCATTCAAATATTTTAAATCTAACTATTTAAAATAAAATCGAAACCTATTCGATTGAGTGAGAAGTTCTCACCTGGGTTTTAATTTCCGTTTTAGCTTTTATTTCGAATAAAATTAAACGCGCGTTTAATTTTACCCGAAATTCTCACTAACTCCAAACGACTCCAAACCAACTCCATCGCGTAGTGCTCGTCCATACGATTCCAACGCAACTGGGTTTGCATTTTTTCGACCTCGTATGAAAAAGTTATGATATTATGAAGTTTATACACGATTTTATAACTTAAATTTACAACAAATATTTAATTCCAAACCCACATCTCATCATCACCCTTGGATCCACATTCCCCCCATCTTAGCCGTGCATAGCATCACCTTCCCCCCTTCGTTCTATCTCCAGGCAACAATACGCAAGAAAACCCATAGGCTAATGAACTAGGGTTTGATAATTCGATCTCATCTCTCAACGAAAACACGATCAGGACGCGCCGTTGCGAAGCCCCCACCCACACACATGTTCGGCCTGAAGCTCTCCATGCTCGGCCCCCTAGATTTGCGTGCGCACGCACGAGAACAGCCACGAACGGCCATGCTTTGCTCCCTCATCGTTGCTCCATTCCCGATCATATCCGTATGGATTTCAAGATCTCTTCGTGCTCTATAACTTTCGTGTTGAGAGTTTCTTCTAATCCTTTGTAGATTGGAAGAGATTGAGAGTTTAAATTGGGCAATTTCTGGCCTTAGAATGATAAAGTGGCGGCTAGGTCAAATTAGGGTTTAGTTTTAGTGTTGAAATTTATGAAGGGTGAAGGGTTCTTTTATAGGAAAAGCAAGCGTAAACACTATTCATCCCGGGAATTCCGAACTCCGATTTAGACGCCGTAACCAGCGTACCTAGGGTTTATCCCGCGTTCCGGACACAATGGAACAGGTTTCGGAAGCTAATTCGGAAGTATGTGCGAGTTATGGCTGAAAACGTTCAATTTAAATTAAACCGATTTAAGTCGATTTCTAGGCGTTTTAATTTGTACCGGACAAACGGTAAATCCAAACGACTTGAAATTTGAAACCTTACAATAATATCACATTACGGATCCGATGAAACTGGTTTCGTCGAATTCCGAGACTTTTTGAAAAATGGCTATTTTGACTCGCCAAATTTAAATTAAAAATAATTCGATGCGTTTCGAGCTGCCACGATCAAACGATAGCTCCGATTGACACGAAAATTGAAATCCGATAATAACTAACTATTACGGATCCAATGGAACTGGTTTCGTTCAATTCTGAGACTGTTCAAAAATTGACTATTTTACAGTCGATTATTAAATATTAAAATATTCAATTTTCACAAATTAACTTTTAATTCGATTTTAAAAGTTCTAAAATATTTCTATAACTCCAGTATGATTAAATAAAATTTTACAAATTATTTACAATCATTTTTTAACTCAATTTTCAATTATTTTCATAATTTCACATATTAAATTATCGATTTAATTATTCAATTAAATCCAAAAATTCAAATAAAAATTTATTTGACTTAAAAATTCACTTATAAATATTTAAAATTAATTAAATATTCAAATTTTAATTTAATAAAATTCTGGGTCGTTACAATCTTTCCCTCTTAAAAGAATTTCGTCCTCGAAATTACAAGTAAGAAAATTACAGAATTTATTAACTTTTCAAAATTTATAATTAAACTTATTACCATACTTTACTAAGTTTTCAAATCATACTTAGTTATCTTTCAAAAACAACTACTATTGTTTAACTTTCATTTCCAAAATCAAAGTTAAAGTTTTCAAAATTTTCCCATTTTCTCAAAATTTTTCTAACGCCTTAAATTTTCGGAAAAATTCGCCATAGTCTCCTTTGCGCGGCTCGATCCGAAAAAAAAAATGACAGTATATATATCACAAATATACATCTCATCAAGTAATGAGGCATCCCGAAGGGAAAAAAGTGTAAAAGTACGATATTTAATCCGAGATATGTACCTTATATTTTATTAGCAAGCATATACGGCTAATATAGCGCTAAAGCGAGCTCCAAATGCGAAGCAACGCGATCCGCACCTACTAAACACTTAACAAACAACATGAGAACATGCACATATGCAAATAATCTCAATATACAACATATATCTCATAATAACTATATAAGTCACATAGCAAATGCAACAATAGCAATATATATTCAACCAATTAACATTCATAATCAATAAATATTCATTTATATTCTCATTAATATTAATGAATTGGTTTTCAATTCAAATCACATTTGATTCATTAACATTGGATTTTGTAAACATTCCTTCTCAATTCAATTAGTTATCATTTACTAATTTAAATCCAATTCACCTTCAATTCTATTCAAATTTATTTACTTTCCATTTGAATTCAATTACATAGTTTTCAATTTCATTAAATCTTAATGAATTATAAACAATCAACTAACAACCATATAACAACCAATGTATATTAGTTACAACCAAATTCCTTTGCTTATATTCATTCTCATTCAATTTATTCAACTTCTAATAACATTTGATTTCAATGAATTTATACTTTCATTCATTATTTCATATCAATTTTAATTACATTCAATTGATTAACATTCAATCCATTCATTCAATTCAATTACAAAGTTGAATTTCATTTACATAACTTAAGTTCATATTCCTTTTAATCTACTTGATTTATTTACTTCGATACCAAAATCAATTCCATACAACAACTCTTAAGTTATATTTACATTTAAACATCACTTAGTTTTACTTAACTTAAATTCCCATTTATAAATAAATTCAGATTCTAATTCTAAAGTAAATTTCATTTAACTTTGAATTCATTTTTACTTACAACTCATATTCATAAATATATTCATAAAGTTTCACTTCTTATATATATAAGTTTTATTTCACAATTGTAAATCACTTTAATTATAATTTAATTCTTATAATTCCTTTGGTTATACAATTATTCTTTAATTTAGATTATTCAAACAATCTAACAATCAATTTATATACATTTAATAATTCTGAAAAATTATTTCTTATATATAAAATATAATCAAGGTGAAATTATTTCATTCACCCCATTTAAAACAATATTGTGCCGAATTGTTCTATTCAAGTGTTTAGAAACCCCTTCGGCATAGTCTTGCGGACCACGCTGACGAAAGTTCATATGCCACTCAATAAACCAATCATCACAATATAAAACAATTTTATATACACTAACAAATACGCTCTCATAGCTATTATTACACTCAAACTCATTCTAGAGTACTGCTGACTCTATCTCTAATGAATTAATACCCAACAGAACCATGGTTGTCGCTTAACCATCAGAGCTCTGATGCCAAATGTAACGCTTCGATTTTTCGTTGCCGAAAAAACCGAATAGTTATGGGTTTTTTTAAAAAGATTTTAAGAAAAGAAAAGGTAGGAGAAGAAGGTAGATAGATAATAGAGAGAAAAGAAAATAGAAAAGAGGACAGAAAATTTTAAAATAGAAGAAAAGAATTTTAAAAATAGAACGGGACAGAAAGGAAGAAACAACAGAACAACAACAGAATCTGTGATGTCCCGGAAATTTAGGCAATAATTATTTAATAATTTCTTTGATAATTTTTTTTAAAAAAATGTGAAATATTGATTGAATAATTTAATTTAAACTAGAATTCTCTTTTGAAAATTTATAATTATTTAATTTGTTAAATGGTATTCTTTTCAAAGATTAAAATATTTATAATGTATAGATGTTTATGCATTGTAAATAGAGATTTGGTTTTAATTTTAATTTATATTTAAATGAAGTATATTTTCTAATTATTATATATAAATGTAAATTTGTAAATTGATTTAAATTAGTAAGTAAGTATTTATTTGGTTATAAGAATAAATATAGTTTAATTTTGTTTTATAATAAAAGTTTGTTTTGTTTATTTTAAAATTGTTTTTCTTTTGAAATAGATCTAATTCAATCTTTTCTTTTGAAATTTAGTTTTAAAAGAATATTATTTTGAAAATAATTAAACAAACATTTTAATGTAAGTGTATAGTTTATATGTTTGTATTTCAAAGCCAATGTTAATAAACATTGAAAATCATGCTTAAATAAATTTGAAATGTTTTAAGACAAATTTAAATACATATATAAATTTAGAAATCTCTTTTATTTGAAATGTACATGTGTTAAATTTTTAAACTAATAAATAGACACTTGTAAAATTTTGAGATAACCAGACAACAAGTGGCATTCTTGAAATTTATTCTTTGTAAACATGAGAACATAACATAGCAAAGCATTTGATACAAACACACTTTCTCTTCAAAATTGAAAATCTGAGAATCAAATTACAGTAAATCAAAAAACCCCAATGCAAACTACAAAATCTGCAAACAACTTCATGATTGCATTCATCTTCAAATCTGCAATCAATTCCCAAATCTGCATATCTGAATAACAAAGTACAATTGGAAGTTCAACTTTAATTTGAATCTGAGCAATAAGTATGGGTTTGCATGCATCATCAGCAACAAGTAATTTCAGTGATCAATTATCAAATGCAAGTCAGGACTTGGAATTGTGATCTGCTTCTCTGGAAAATGAATCTGCATCTCTGAAATTTGTTTCTGCATCTTCTAATTTTAGTGAGTAAACTTCTTTCCAAAAACAGATCCTTCTTTTAAATTAAATGCTTAAGTGATATACTTAAACTCAAGTTCAACAAAACTGTCATGAAAAATTAAATCAAACTGCTATGATTGAAAACTGCAGCATCTTCATTTTTGATGAATAACTTCACTATTGAAAGTTGTTTTAAACTTTCTGTTGCATGTGAGTAAAATCTTTACTGTGAATACTGATTTTTAGTGAGTAACCTCACTATCATATTTAAACACAAATTATCCTTAAAAAAAACAAAACATAAGTAACAGTTATATGTGTTGCAATGAACACTGTTTGATGATTGCCTTGCTTTATGTACATTTGTGTGCCTGTAAGTTTTCAGATTGATTTTATCATCTCTGTGTTTATGCCTCTGTACTAAAAACTGTGAGCATGAATCAATTTAAGATTTGATTCGTATACAAATGTCATAGTAAATTCATGGAGTATGTTGGAATTTTTATGCATGATATTTTATTCTGAACAAATGCATGATTATTAACCTAAGAACATATGTGATACATTGTTTATATCATTGCTTCTCTGATTCATTATTACAGAGTATAAGTGACAGTAGTAGAAAATTTTTCAAAATCTTTTCTTCTAATCTTTGTTAGGACCAGGATTTAAAACAAAAAGGATGTTTGTTTAGTAAGACATTATGTTTATAAATCAAAATTAAGCTAAATTGGAAATATGTTGCCTCTGGAATCAATAATAACAGCTATTGTTTTAAATAAACAAAAATCTCAAACAACTTGAATTATTAAAACAAGTTTAAAATTTGAATGCACTATAGAAATCTTGAATATTAAAATAGGAATCACAATTTTTAGTTAATTATTGTGTGAGCATTTCTGGGTGCAACAAAAATGGGAGTTTTTGGGTTATATGGTGATCTAGTGATTCTGGGTTGTAGTGGTGCTTCCTGGAAGTGGAAGGCAGATGGATGGGTAGGGGAAAATTATTAGATGGGCTGTCAGTGGGTTGTGGCGACGGTGGTGGCTTGTTACAGGTTCTAGCCCTAGTTTTTAGGTGGTTGAAGTTTTGATTCATCTCGTGTTCTATGATTCACCGAGTGTTGCAAGCCTTTGGGGATTGGTAGAGGAGGCGTAAGTGAAGTGATTGCCGGAGTTGTAGGTGATCAGGTGATCGGAGATGGAATCGCAAGAGGTTGACAGGTTTGGGTGGTTGAACTCAGGTGAACTTCTGGATTGTGTGCAGAGTTTTAATTGACTCGGGTAATTCTCGGGAATTTTTGCTTCTCACTCGAAGCAATGGGTAGGAAAACTCGAAGTAAATATGATAGGTTCTCGGGTTAGTTGATTACAGAGTTTAACCTGTAGTTAGCAGTTTTTATGAATTGGAAGAAAAAAATTCATAATTTAAAGATTGTAATTTGATTCAAAAATAAGTAAGTCTGAATTCAAATGAAGTTTAGAATTCAAAGTTTTTAAAAATTGAATTCTTAAATTTAAATTCAGTTTTAAATCAAAATTTAAACAGTTTTGCAGGGTTTTAAAATCAGAGAATTATGCAGTTTAATGTTTGAATGAATTCATATTTTTAAAATCTGGGTTGATTCAAACATAAGTTGTAACTGAATTTAAATGTAGTTGAGGATTCAAAGTTTTAATAATGAAAATCTAAAATTTAAACAAGTTAAATTCTGTTAAAGTTAAGTTTTAAAACAGTTTTCAGGTTTAAAGACCTGGGAGTTATTTTGTAGTTTTTTTTTTTTTTTTAAAATGTTGATTGAAATTCAAAACTTTAGTGCAAATTTTGATTTAAGAGGGAGCTAAATTTGAATTCAAATGCAGTTTGAGTTCAAAGGTTTTAGAAAAATGAATGAAGATCTTAAATTTAAACAAGATTTTAAATCTGGTCTTAAATCAAGTATAGAACAGTTTCAGGTTTGTATTAAAACCAGAATTAGATTTAAGTAGTTTTTGTAAGTTTTTGAAAGTATGAACAGATTTAAAGTTTAAGCAAACTTAAATTTGTTTTTGAATTCAGATTAAAAACTGTTTTCAAGTTAACTTTGAAAACTAGTTTGATTTCAAACAGTTTATAAAATAAAATAAAAATGATTGAACATAATCAAATGTTTTAAATGAAATCTGATTTCAAATGAGTTTTAAAACTTGAAAGAATTTGTTTCCTTTAGCATTTGAATATGAAGTGTTTAATTTAAATTTGAAATTTAAATAACCAATTAAATCTTTCTTTATATTTAGGTAATGGATGTTCTTTAACATTCATTTTGTTGTAAGGTTTATAATTATTTGACTTAATGTTTAATGATTAAACATTTTAAATATCAAATGTTTAAATAGAATTTGAATTTAAATTTAGTAATGTATTGTTTTAATACATTTTGAATTTAAATGAGTCATTTGAGAATACTTAAACTAATTAAGGATTTTACTTAATTATTGATTTAAATAATGTTTTAGATTAATATTAAGTAGAAAGGATTTATTGATAATTAATCTAACTCAAATTTTCTTAAGTAGGTAATTATGAAATGTTGTTAATTAATAATTGGTGACAATTATCTAAGGATAATTTAGTAATTAATTAATGTAATTAATTTTGATAATTAACTAGATTAATTAATTAAATATAATTAATTGTTAAAGTAATTAAGGATTTAATTACTTATTGTAATTAATTTTAATATTGTGATTTAATTAAGTTAATTAATTTAGTTTAATTAATTTAAATAAATCATTTGATGATTTAAGTGTAATTACTTAATGTAATTAATGGAGCAGGATTACTTAGAGAAGTAATAATGATAATTACTGGAATGTAATTAGTAATTTAGATAATTACTTTTGTAATTAATTAAGGAATTAATGAATGATTAATTATTGGTTAATTAATTTATAAATAAGTAATTAAGATAGTTAATTACTTAATTAGATATTAATCAAGGTGATTAATAATTAGATTAATTATTAAATGTAATTAATTTTAATTAAGTAATTTATTGAAGATCATTAATTATTATAATTAATGATGTAATTAAGAATTGTTTAATTAAGTAGTAATTGATTAATTAGTGATTAATTAATTGTAATTAATTAAGGAAAAATATAATTAATTAATAAATGAGTAATTAAATGCTAATTACTTATGATTAAGATTAATTAATTAAGGACTAATTACTTATTGTAATTAGTAAATGATTAATCAGGGTTGTTTAATCAAGTTAAATACTTAGTGTATAATTAATTAACTGGGTTAATTAATTAATGGATGTTAAGCAGGATTTAAATGTGTTAATTAATTTAATTTATTTTAAATTAATTAGAGATGGTTATAATTAATTTAATTCATTTTAGATTAATTATAATTGTGGGTTAGAAAATCATTGCTTATGAATGCTATTGATTGAATGGTTGTGATCTCAGTAATGAGATGAGTTGTATGATATGTATGCTTGGTTTGTGTATGATGTTTGTGATGGATTGTTTGGTTGTAATGATTATCTGTTTATGGATGATACAGGTTATCTGTTATAATATGGATGTGCTTATCTATTGTTAGATGTAGTTTATCTATCTCTGTAAAGTAGATAGTAATGGAATAAGTTAATTGTTAAACCCTTAAGTACAACTTGGACATTAAGATGGCGTTTGGTTTCGGTGAGACCGGGATCGGGTTTCCATATTTGGATATCCGAAAACCACATCGATTCCAATTAAACGTTAGGTCGTTAATCCAAGTGGAGCAAGTGAAGACTCGAGGTGTAAGGACTATACGTCAGTATAACTCTGTGGGTGATTCCGTAATGAGTTTGACGGAATAGTACTTATAGGTTCGAGATGGTGATTTAGAGTGCAAGGGTTATCGTCGTTAACTCTGAGGGTGATTCCAATACGAGTGTAACGAGATAATGCCTTCGGTTTCGTTCGAACCCGGAACGAACTTGTATGGATTGAATGCTTTCAGAACATCGTCAGGTGGACGATGAGCATTCTAAGATTTGATATGTCCTATAAAGGTAATCGTAACCTCAAGCCTCATCAACCGGGAATGGCTAAAACAGGGGAGGTGCAGCAAGGCTTCGTGGGTAGCGCCCACTTGAGAGCAAGATTTTCCCCTGTCTAGAGGTCCCTTTTTTATTCGGCTTAGTGGGCAGTTGTTAGCGCGCGCCAACTGCGGGGTTGTCTTGTTTGGGACTGTTCAGTAAGGAACGGTCCCGGCCTTGTGTTGCAGGGGAGTTAGGGTGGCTCCTCGGTACGGTGATCTAGGCCACGTACTGTGACGGGCGGTACCCCAGTAGCCCTGCCATTGATGGAATCCATAATCCAATAAGTGCCTGTACGGTTTTGATTGTGCCCAACTATGTTGGAACGTGAGATGTAAGCATTCCAGCTATTTCTGTATTTTATTTTGAAAACCCTAGACACTATTATAATATCACTGGATTTCCTATCAAATGTTTTGGTTAGCGTAAGGTAAAAACTTTTCCATGTTTATGTGTGGAAAGTCTTACGTGATACCTTTTGTTTTCAAAGGATTTTCTAAAGTTAAGCAATTTTTAAACCCGTTTACTCACACCAGACCCCTGTCTGACCTGAGTGTTTATTTTCTGTTTTATTAAACTCTTGGGTACTCATATTACGTATGAGTAGTCAAGTGTTTCAGGATTTCTTTGACGAGTTCTGGAGGAGATAATGGAGCAGGAGGCTTCAGCGTGTAGAGATTTGTAGTTGTTCCGCTGTGTTTGAGATGTATTGGTTCTTACTGATGTACTTGGATTGTAATTGCTAGACAGATGTCTATAACTGTCTAGTTTATGTTGTATTGGCTGATTAACTCTGATGTATATGATACTATGTAAAGTTTTATGTGATATATTATAAATTATTCGATTCCGCTGTGAGATTCTGATGTTGTTTGTTCTTTCTTTCCTTTCTTTTCTCTTTTCTATCCCTTTCTTTCTTCTTAACGAAGCAACTTTCTGGAGTTAGGAAGTTGGGTCGTCACATTTTGGTATCAGAGCGTTAGGTGGAGTGAATACCTAGGCTCTGTAGTGGTGTTTTCTTGAGAGAGCGTATTTGTAATTTTGAATATAATATATATTTATTTCTGTCTATTTGTTGGGTTACCTGTTCAGGTTTTCCAACATAAGTAATAAAGGTAGATGTGGTAGTGGTGAGTGTAACACAACTACCAATGATTGGAGTTTGAGTGTTTGAGGTTGGAAGTGATCTGCTAGGGCAGATTGGGTATCTTGAGTAGCTTGGCAGTTGGTGTGAAGGATTTCACCAATCTCTGAAGGAAATCTTTTTAAGATTCGGAGTTTATTTTGGATTGTAAGCTTGGTTGCACTTGTGTGAGTGGTTTTTCTTGAGTTTGGGTTGTTGGAAGTTCTGAAGCCAGAATTGGTATTTTGGCAACCTTAGGAAGGAGCTCTGTCTATATTGGAGTTTTAGACTCAGTTTGGCAGAGTGTTTTGAGCTTGCTTTGGGAGCGAGTTTCCTGAGAGACATCTGTCTATCTGGAAGGCTCTATTTTGGAAGAGGCTGGTGTAGCTTTGAGGTTTGATGAGTTTTTGGATAAGGAAGTTTTTGGGCAGCAGTAGCAGCAGTGAGTGGCCTGTTCTTCGATGGTTCAGAAATCTCTGTGATTCTTCTGATAGTAGTCCGGGCATATGTTGGAGCTTGTCCTTTTCTTCTGGAAGCTCAGCTGGGTGTGATGTTTGTGGTTAAGAGGTGGACCACTAGTTTCTTCTTTTGAGGCTTTAGCTGTTTTGATTGTTGAAGTGAGAACGATTTCTTGGATTCTGAACTGAGTGGAATCGCAAAAGTGACTTGCGATGGTTCGGAAGTTCTCTAAGTGACCTTTGTTTGGATTGAAGCATCTTTAGATGATGTTTGAGTTTTCGAAGTGGTATTTTCTGGATATCTTTGAAGGAATCAAGATTGACATCCGTATTAAGAGATTGAGTTCTGTATCAACTTCATTCTTGGAGCTTTACCGGTGATTCAGCATTGTAGGAGATTCTTTGAGTATGTTCTTTTTAAGTTGGCAGGATTTATCGGATCTGGTTTCTGGTTGAATTTTTGCTTTGTTGTGACCGAATCGGATAGGTCACCGAGAATTTATGGAATTTGATGAAAAATGTTTCCGGGATAAGTTGATCAAGTTATACTTGTGTTCATCAACAACATTCTCGAATCAGAGTTGCGCAGTGGAAGCATGGTGGCAGCTATTCCAGAATAGGAGCACTCGATTCTTTGGGAATTTGAGTTTTGTTTTGGATCAGAGGATTTCTACAGTAAATTCATTTTGGATCTGGAGACTTGTTTGTTTTGTATCTGTTTGTTTCCAGAAAGAGTAGTTGTCTGAAGACTTCTGATATCTGTAGTAGAGTTTGTATGGTGGATTTTGAGTGATCTAGAGGTTGGAGGCAGCCCAGGATCGATATGAGAGATTTGTGGATTTGAGTATTGGATCTTTCTGTTTTCTTTTGAAGTTGAGTGTTTGATCTACAAGATTGAATTTCCAGTTCGGATGGTTGGAATTTGTTTTGTTTTTCGCGTATCTCTGAGGGAGTACGTGTATGGTTTATCTCTGGTTTTAGAATCAGTAGTTCTGAGAGATTTGGGAGTTGATCAGGACTTGTCTGTAGTCCTGTATTCTGTTTAGATTGGTAGATCTACATATATAGAAGCTCTAGATCTGAGTAGTGTTGCTAGTTTAGATTCTATAGGACGAGTATCTCGGTGTTTATACCTGGGAAACTCTAGGAAATTCTTATCCAGAATTTTGTCTGGATAATTAGAATTGTTTGTTTGAATTGGTTGTTATGATTGCTAGTATTTGGTTGATAACATATGTTTGCTCTTTTAAAATTTTAAAATCTGTATGAATTATTAAATTACCTTTGCTTTTAAATTTCGGGGACGAAATTCTTTTAAGGGGGAAGGAATGTGATGTCCCGGAAATTTAGGCAATAATTATTTAATAATTTCTTTGATAATTTTTTTTAAAAAAATGTGAAATATTGATTGAATAATTTAATTTAAACTAGAATTCTCTTTTGAAAATTTATAATTATTTAATTTGTTAAATGGTATTCTTTTCAAAGATTAAAATATTTATAATGTATAGATGTTTATGCATTGTAAATAGAGATTTGGTTTTAATTTTAATTTATATTTAAATGAAGTATATTTTCTAATTATTATATATAAATGTAAATTTGTAAATTGATTTAAATTAGTAAGTAAGTATTTATTTGGTTATAAGAATAAATATAGTTTAATTTTGTTTTATAATAAAAGTTTGTTTTGTTTATTTTAAAATTGTTTTTCTTTTGAAATAGATCTAATTCAATCTTTTCTTTTGAAATTTAGTTTTAAAAGAATATTATTTTGAAAATAATTAAACAAACATTTTAATGTAAGTGTATAGTTTATATGTTTGTATTTCAAAGCTAATGTTAATAAACATTGAAAATCATGCTTAAATAAATTTGAAATGTTTTAAGACAAATTTAAATACATATATAAATTTAGAAATCTCTTTTATTTGAAATGTACATGTGTTAAATTTTTAAACTAATAAATAGACACTTGTAAAATTTTGAGATAACCAGACAACAAGTGGCATTCTTGAAATTTATTCTTTGTAAACATGAGAACATAACATAGCAAAGCATTTGATACAAACACACTTTCTCTTCAAAATTGAAAATCTGAGAATCAAATTACAGTAAATCAAAAAACCCCAATGCAAACTACAAAATCTGCAAACAACTTCATGATTGCATTCATCTTCAAATCTGCAATCAATTCCCAAATCTGCATATCTGAATAACAAAGTACAATTGGAAGTTCAACTTTAATTTGAATCTGAGCAATAAGTATGGGTTTGCATGCATCATCAGCAACAAGTAATTTCAGTGATCAATTATCAAATGCAAGTCAGGACTTGGAATTGTGATCTGCTTCTCTGGAAAATGAATCTGCATCTCTGAAATTTGTTTCTGCATCTTCTAATTTTAGTGAGTAAACTTCTTTCCAAAAACAGATCCTTCTTTTAAATTAAATGCTTAAGTGATATACTTAAACTCAAGTTCAACAAAACTGTCATGAAAAATTAAATCAAACTGCTATGATTGAAAACTGCAGCATCTTCATTTTTGATGAATAACTTCACTATTGAAAGTTGTTTTAAACTTTCTGTTGCATGTGAGTAAAATCTTTACTGTGAATACTGATTTTTAGTGAGTAACCTCACTATCATATTTAAACACAAATTATCCTTAAAAAAAACAAAACATAAGTAACAGTTATATGTGTTGCAATGAACACTGTTTGATGATTGCCTTGCTTTATGTACATTTGTGTGCCTGTAAGTTTTCAGATTGATTTTATCATCTCTGTGTTTATGCCTCTGTACTAAAAACTGTGAGCATGAATCAATTTAAGATTTGATTCGTATACAAATGTCATAGTAAATTCATGGAGTATGTTGGAATTTTTATGCATGATATTTTATTCTGAACAAATGCATGATTATTAACCTAAGAACATATGTGATACATTGTTTATATCATTGCTTCTCTGATTCATTATTACAGAGTATAAGTGACAGTAGTAGAAAATTTTTCAAAATCTTTTCTTCTAATCTTTGTTAGGACCAGGATTTAAAACAAAAAGGATGTTTGTTTAGTAAGACATTATGTTTATAAATCAAAATTAAGCTAAATTGGAAATATGTTGCCTCTGGAATCAATAATAACAGCTATTGTTTTAAATAAACAAAAATCTCAAACAACTTGAATTATTAAAACAAGTTTAAAATTTGAATGCACTATAGAAATCTTGAATATTAAAATAGGAATCACAATTTTTAGTTAATTATTGTGTGAGCATTTCTGGGTGCAACAAAAATGGGAGTTTTTGGGTTATATGGTGATCTAGTGATTCTGGGTTGTAGTGGTGCTTCCTGGAAGTGGAAGGCAGATGGATGGGTAGGGGAAAATTATTAGATGGGCTGTCAGTGGGTTGTGGCGACGGTGGTGGCTTGTTACAGGTTCTAGCCCTAGTTTTTAGGTGGTTGAAGTTTTGATTCATCTCGTGTTCTATGATTCACCGAGTGTTGCAAGCCTTTGGGGATTGGTAGAGGAGGCGTAAGTGAAGTGATTGCCGGAGTTGTAGGTGATCAGGTGATCGGAGATGGAATCGCAAGAGGTTGACAGGTTTGGGTGGTTGAACTCAGGTGAACTTCTGGATTGTGTGCAGAGTTTTAATTGACTCGGGTAATTCTCGGGAATTTTTGCTTCTCACTCGAAGCAATGGGTAGGAAAACTCGAAGTAAATATGATAGGTTCTCGGGTTAGTTGATTACAGAGTTTAACCTGTAGTTAGCAGTTTTTATGAATTGGAAGAAAAAAATTCATAATTTAAAGATTGTAATTTGATTCAAAAATAAGTAAGTCTGAATTCAAATGAAGTTTAGAATTCAAAGTTTTTAAAAATTGAATTCTTAAATTTAAATTCAGTTTTAAATCAAAATTTAAACAGTTTTGCAGGGTTTTAAAATCAGAGAATTATGCAGTTTAATGTTTGAATGAATTCATATTTTTAAAATCTGGGTTGATTCAAACATAAGTTGTAACTGAATTTAAATGTAGTTGAGGATTCAAAGTTTTAATAATGAAAATCTAAAATTTAAACAAGTTAAATTCTGTTAAAGTTAAGTTTTAAAACAGTTTTCAGGTTTAAAGACCTGGGAGTTATTTTGTAGTTTTTTTTTTTTTTTAAAATGTTGATTGAAATTCAAAACTTTAGTGCAAATTTTGATTTAAGAGGGAGCTAAATTTGAATTCAAATGCAGTTTGAGTTCAAAGGTTTTAGAAAAATGAATGAAGATCTTAAATTTAAACAAGATTTTAAATCTGGTCTTAAATCAAGTATAGAACAGTTTCAGGTTTGTATTAAAACCAGAATTAGATTTAAGTAGTTTTTGTAAGTTTTTGAAAGTATGAACAGATTTAAAGTTTAAGCAAACTTAAATTTGTTTTTGAATTCAGATTAAAAACTGTTTTCAAGTTAACTTTGAAAACTAGTTTGATTTCAAACAGTTTATAAAATAAAATAAAAATGATTGAACATAATCAAATGTTTTAAATGAAATCTGATTTCAAATGAGTTTTAAAACTTGAAAGAATTTGTTTCCTTTAGCATTTGAATATGAAGTGTTTAATTTAAATTTGAAATTTAAATAACCAATTAAATCTTTCTTTATATTTAGGTAATGGATGTTCTTTAACATTCATTTTGTTGTAAGGTTTATAATTATTTGACTTAATGTTTAATGATTAAACATTTTAAATATCAAATGTTTAAATAGAATTTGAATTTAAATTTAGTAATGTATTGTTTTAATACATTTTGAATTTAAATGAGTCATTTGAGAATACTTAAACTAATTAAGGATTTTACTTAATTATTGATTTAAATAATGTTTTAGATTAATATTAAGTAGAAAGGATTTATTGATAATTAATCTAACTCAAATTTTCTTAAGTAGGTAATTATGAAATGTTGTTAATTAATAATTGGTGACAATTATCTAAGGATAATTTAGTAATTAATTAATGTAATTAATTTTGATAATTAACTAGATTAATTAATTAAATATAATTAATTGTTAAAGTAATTAAGGATTTAATTACTTATTGTAATTAATTTTAATATTGTGATTTAATTAAGTTAATTAATTTAGTTTAATTAATTTAAATAAATCATTTGATGATTTAAGTGTAATTACTTAATGTAATTAATGGAGCAGGATTACTTAGAGAAGTAATAATGATAATTACTGGAATGTAATTAGTAATTTAGATAATTACTTTTGTAATTAATTAAGGAATTAATGAATGATTAATTATTGGTTAATTAATTTATAAATAAGTAATTAAGATAGTTAATTACTTAATTAGATATTAATCAAGGTGATTAATAATTAGATTAATTATTAAATGTAATTAATTTTAATTAAGTAATTTATTGAAGATCATTAATTATTATAATTAATGATGTAATTAAGAATTGTTTAATTAAGTAGTAATTGATTAATTAGTGATTAATTAATTGTAATTAATTAAGGAAAAATATAATTAATTAATAAATGAGTAATTAAATGCTAATTACTTATGATTAAGATTAATTAATTAAGGACTAATTACTTATTGTAATTAGTAAATGATTAATCAGGGTTGTTTAATCAAGTTAAATACTTAGTGTATAATTAATTAACTGGGTTAATTAATTAATGGATGTTAAGCAGGATTTAAATGTGTTAATTAATTTAATTTATTTTAAATTAATTAGAGATGGTTATAATTAATTTAATTCATTTTAGATTAATTATAATTGTGGGTTAGAAAATCATTGCTTATGAATGCTATTGATTGAATGGTTGTGATCTCAGTAATGAGATGAGTTGTATGATATGTATGCTTGGTTTGTGTATGATGTTTGTGATGGATTGTTTGGTTGTAATGATTATCTGTTTATGGATGATACAGGTTATCTATTATAATATGGATGTGCTTATCTATTGTTAGATGTAGTTTATCTATCTCTGTAAAGTAGATAGTAATGGAATAAGTTAATTGTTAAACCCTTAAGTACAACTTGGACATTAAGATGGCGTTTGGTTTCGGTGAGACCGGGATCGGGTTTCCATATTTGGATATCCGAAAACCACATCGATTCCAATTAAACGTTAGGTCGTTAATCCAAGTGGAGCAAGTGAAGACTCGAGGTGTAAGGACTATACGTCAGTATAACTCTGTGGGTGATTCCGTAATGAGTTTGACGGAATAGTACTTATAGGTTCGAGATGGTGATTTAGAGTGCAAGGGTTATCGTCGTTAACTCTGAGGGTGATTCCAATACGAGTGTAACGAGATAATGCCTTCGGTTTCGTTCGAACCCGGAACGAACTTGTATGGATTGAATGCTTTCAGAACATCGTCAGGTGGACGATGAGCATTCTAAGATTTGATATGTCCTATAAAGGTAATCGTAACCTCAAGCCTCATCAACCGGGAATGGCTAAAACAGGGGAGGTGCAGCAAGGCTTCGTGGGTAGCGCCCACTTGAGAGCAAGATTTTCCCCTGTCTAGAGGTCCCTTTTTTATTCGGCTTAGTGGGCAGTTGTTAGCGCGCGCCAACTGCGGGGTTGTCTTGTTTGGGACTGTTCAGTAAGGAACGGTCCCGGCCTTGTGTTGCAGGGGAGTTAGGGTGGCTCCTCGGTACGGTGATCTAGGCCACGTACTGTGACGGGCGGTACCCCAGTAGCCCTGCCATTGATGGAATCCATAATCCAATAAGTGCCTGTACGGTTTTGATTGTGCCCAACTATGTTGGAACGTGAGATGTAAGCATTCCAGCTATTTCTGTATTTTATTTTGAAAACCCTAGACACTATTATAATATCACTGGATTTCCTATCAAATGTTTTGGTTAGCGTAAGGTAAAAACTTTTCCATGTTTATGTGTGGAAAGTCTTACGTGATACCTTTTGTTTTCAAAGGATTTTCTAAAGTTAAGCAATTTTTAAACCCGTTTACTCACACCAGACCCCTGTCTGACCTGAGTGTTTATTTTCTGTTTTATTAAACTCTTGGGTACTCATATTACGTATGAGTAGTCAAGTGTTTCAGGATTTCTTTGACGAGTTCTGGAGGAGATAATGGAGCAGGAGGCTTCAGCGTGTAGAGATTTGTAGTTGTTCCGCTGTGTTTGAGATGTATTGGTTCTTACTGATGTACTTGGATTGTAATTGCTAGACAGATGTCTATAACTGTCTAGTTTATGTTGTATTGGCTGATTAACTCTGATGTATATGATACTATGTAAAGTTTTATGTGATATATTATAAATTATTCGATTCCGCTGTGAGATTCTGATGTTGTTTGTTCTTTCTTTCCTTTCTTTTCTCTTTTCTATCCCTTTCTTTCTTCTTAACGAAGCAACTTTCTGGAGTTAGGAAGTTGGGTCGTCACAGAATCTCACAATTCGCAGCGGAACAACATATAATAATAAATGAATAACCTTTAAATAAAGAACTATATCAGTTATTACATCACATTATATTTCATTACATCATATCATATCATCAGAGTGTACAACAACATACAACAATAAACAGTGCAGCGGAAAAGAAATACTATATAAACTAGTAATACGCCATGCCATCCAGCTTGCCTCCAGCAACTCCAGAATATCCAGAATATCCTGATAAACCTAACTCTTGACTGCCCGTGTGGAAATTGGTGGGCACCCAGAGTTTAGGAAGGAAAACAATAAACTCCGAGTCAGTCATGTGACTGGTGTGAGAACTCAAAACAGTTTATTTATCTTTAAAATCAAAATAGAGGAATATTTTTAAATTCAATTCGCAATGCTTTTAAAAATGAGACTACCATAAGGCCTCCCGCACACACATACATGCAAACGCAGAATCGGAGGAGATTTCTCCTTATGATAGTCAAAGATGCTTGATACGCATTTAAAATGACATTTGATATTATTACTAGTGCATAATGTATGACAAATCATTTCGAAAATAAAGATATAAATCTTAGCCAACATACGACCATTATCGTATGCCTACTATAGCTAACCATGTTCAATAGCAGGTTACCGCCACATTCCATGGCAGGTTATACAACTAAAACCGTACAAGTCACGTATTGTTTCTTTGGATTTCCAACAAATGGTCAGGCCAAGGAACTTCCCATTGCCACATGAGAATGCCTCTGGAAAGACACCCCCGAGAACCAAACCGGAACTCTGCCAACACAAGGCCGGGTTACCCCTTAACTGGGTAACTACTGACACGAGCACGCCATTCCCCGGTCCTTTAGGACCTTTTCAACCGAGCGCTCGATATCCAACATCACACCATAATAAATAGAGTGTTTTCAACATGAGTAAGTATCTGGGCTCCATACCATGATACCACCCCTTTCCAGAAGGAAATGCACATACCCTAAGGGGAGCTACAGCAACCCCTAATAACCTTGCCGCATCTTTCCTGTTTTGACCATTTCCGGGATGTGAGGCTCGACGAAGTCACGTCCACAAAAACACACTTTGTACAAAAAGCCGTGCTTTGGGTCAACAAATGATCAACACAATGATCACTAAGATAGACGATCAAATAAATGATCCTATCACAATAATCAACACAATGATCATTTCAGCATCACTCAGCATGTCACATTACCAAAATGGGATATATCGCTGATAACTTCAACTATATAACCTTTGAGCTCGTACGTCTCAAAGAAGGGTGTTAAGCAAAGAATAAATTCTTCGCCACCAACAGAAATATATTTGAAAGAAATCGGCTTTATATCTCAACTTGTAATGTCAGACATACAATCCATACAAGTCTGTTCCGGGATCGAACAGAACCGAAGGCACTTACAAAGAAGTCCTTGCAATCCGGATATTCACAATCCTGATCGAATTTCCCATCACTTATGGAATCTCTATACCAGGTGCGACCCAGTGCAGAGACAATCGATAGGTCATCCTATCGCTCTCGCAAATACCGGTCTTCAACACCGATCTTCAAATGCAATTCACAACGACGTATCACATATTCGGAATGGGTTATACGACCCCATGGTCCTTTCCCGGTTAACCCGAATAGTGAGCGCTTATTCAAAAATAAGTGTGCATTCAAATTCAAACAATCATATCAAATACCCAATCAAAGGGAAATATTGATAGTCGGCTATTGAACTATCAATTGATATGCATACATCACCAGATTCCAAATAATTTTCCAAATTATTTATTTTCCAAAATATCTTTATAAGATATATAATTCCAACACTTCAAAAATAAATCAATATTTATTTTCAAACAAATTCCACTTTTCACATATAAATTCCATAATGAATTTATATTTCAAAATATCCATGCATATTCGATTTCAATAATTCATTTCAATTTATCTTCAAAAAGATAAATTCTAATTATTCACTTCATATTGTAAAACATTTCCATACTTATCAAAAATAAGTAATCGACAAATCTTTTTATTTTCAACCTTTGAAAATATTCAATATACTTAAATCGAATTAAGTATATTATTCATTCTTTAAGGGAAATCATTCTCTTAAACATTTTTATTTGGGCCAAAACGAATGTTGCGTAAAACATCGTTACAACGTCCCAAAATCACTAGTATAGGGATTCGAAATTAAATAGATATATAAATCCCAATACTATACAACCCATTTCCTTTCGGAAATCATTTACTATAACAACAGTGTTATAGTCCACCATTTCCTTTTATTTCTCGAAAACGTCTATTTCAACAATAAATGTTGAAATCTATGATTTCGAATCTCAACACAATTAAAACATCGTTAAATCGTTTTAATTCTATTTAAAACATTCACATTCAATACATTTTCTTTAACGTATTATTCACTATTCAAAAACGTGAATATACTACATTAACAAATTTCATCCTTTCTATTCATTTTATTTTAAAGGATTATTCACTGTCTAAAAACGTGAATATAACTCCATTTATAAGTTATAACAATTAACTTATCAAAATAAGTCGTTTGCGAATTTATAAAACAACGTTTATAAATTCCATTTCCATTTATTTCATAACAACTTCCTTTATAAATCTTCTTTATTTACCTATTCGATTTATAATCTTAATTATAAACCAAAGGTCCAAATTATAAGCCAAACACTTATAATTTATTTATTTGCAAAAATCGTTCCTTTGAACTTTACAAATTTTATAAACCTATTGTTTATAAAATTCCATTTATAACTTCACCGTTACATAATTCTATAAATTTCATTCATTAATGAATTTCATTTTCACTTCATTCAAACACTTATAAAGACTCGTTTTATAATGTCAATATTTCGATTTATAAATATCCGTTTATAAATCTCTTAATATAAATCAATTAATATTATTCTTTAAAACATCTTTTAATTTCCTTTATAATTTCATCATTTCGATTTATAAAATAATCAAATTTTATAAATCCTATATTTAAACTTTTATCATATATTCAAAAATCCAATCTAAATTATTTTATAAAATCATTAGTTCATATTTCTCAAAAATCGACTTTTAATCGTATTTCTAAAAAATCAGCTTTTTAACTATATTTCACAAAAACCATAATTTTTATAACTTAAAAAATTATAACGTTTATTTATTTATAATGGATCAATTCCAAAAATATAGTATATTTTCAAAATCACTTTAAAAATCATTTTAAAATCCCAAAATCTGGGTCCAATGATGCTACACACCAAATAGTCAATCACGACTAACAACGATATCATATATCGATATGATAATCCATCAAATATCAAAATATCTGAAATAAAATAAATACTGTTGAGGAATCCAGTTGGATCCCTCCAACCTGTTTCCTGCATCCAAAAACATTAGCACAATACCAATTTCGCTCCAGTACGAAATTATCGCGGTACATGTTCTTATTAAATATTATCCGCTTAATAACGGCGTAATAGGGTCTCATCCGCTAAACAAATAAATGCGGGAAATCAATAACTGCAATATATACATATGCCAATATATATATATTGATATTATATATAATACCAATTTCACTGTTTATGAAATATTCGCGGTATATGTTTATATTAAATAACATCCGCTTACTAACGGCGTATAATGTCTATTTTAACAATCAATAATTTACAGTCATCATTCAAACATGCATTCAAATATTTTAAATCTAACTATTTAAAATAAAATCGAAACCTATTCGATTGAGTGAGAAGTTCTCACCTGGGTTTTAATTTCCGTTTTAGCTTTTATTTCGAATAAAATTAAACGCGCGTTTAATTTTACCCGAAATTCTCACTAACTCCAAACGACTCCAAACCAACTCCATCGCGTAGTGCTCGTCCATACGATTCCAACGCAACTGGGTTTGCATTTTTTCGACCTCGTATGAAAAAGTTATGATATTATGAAGTTTATACACGATTTTATAACTTAAATTTACAACAAATATTTAATTCCAAACCCACATCTCATCATCACCCTTGGATCCACATTCCCCCCATCTTAGCCGTGCATAGCATCACCTTCCCCCCTTCGTTCTATCTCCAGGCAACAATACGCAAGAAAACCCATAGGCTAATGAACTAGGGTTTGATAATTCGATCTCATCTCTCAACGAAAACACGATCAGGACGCGCCGTTGCGAAGCCCCCACCCACACACATGTTCGGCCTGAAGCTCTCCATGCTCGGCCCCCTAGATTTGCGTGCGCACGCACGAGAACAGCCACGAACGGCCATGCTTTGCTCCCTCATCGTTGCTCCATTCCCGATCATATCCGTATGGATTTCAAGATCTCTTCGTGCTCTATAACTTTCGTGTTGAGAGTTTCTTCTAATCCTTTGTAGATTGGAAGAGATTGAGAGTTTAAATTGGGCAATTTCTGGCCTTAGAATGATAAAGTGGCGGCTAGGTCAAATTAGGGTTTAGTTTTAGTGTTGAAATTTATGAAGGGTGAAGGGTTCTTTTATAGGAAAAGCAAGCGTAAACACTATTCATCCCGGGAATTCCGAACTCCGATTTAGACGCCGTAACCAGCGTACCTAGGGTTTATCCCGCGTTCCGGACACAATGGAACAGGTTTCGGAAGCTAATTCGGAAGTATGTGCGAGTTATGGCTGAAAACGTTCAATTTAAATTAAACCGATTTAAGTCGATTTCTAGGCGTTTTAATTTGTACCGGACAAACGGTAAATCCAAACGACTTGAAATTTGAAACCTTACAATAATATCACATTACGGATCCGATGAAACTGGTTTCGTCGAATTCCGAGACTTTTTGAAAAATGGCTATTTTGACTCGCCAAATTTAAATTAAAAATAATTCGATGCGTTTCGAGCTGCCACGATCAAACGATAGCTCCGATTGACACGAAAATTGAAATCCGATAATAACTAACTATTACGGATCCAATGGAACTAGTTTCGTTCAATTCTGAGACTGTTCAAAAATTGACTATTTTACAGTCGATTATTAAATATTAAAATATTCAATTTTCACAAATTAACTTTTAATTTTATTTTAAAAGTTCTAAAATATTTCTATAACTCCAGTATGATTAAATAAAATTTTACAAATTATTTACAATCATTTTTTAACTCAATTTTCAATTATTTTCATAATTTCACATATTAAATTATCGATTTAATTATTCAATTAAATCCAAAAATTCAAATAAAAATTTATTTGACTTAAAAATTCACTTATAAATATTTAAAATTAATTAAATATTCAAATTTTAATTTAATAAAATTCTGGGTCGTTACAATCTCGGTTGAATTTAATTTACTAGATTAAATTTTTATTTAATTTATTACATATAAACTGCCAGTTAGATAGATTGTTTATTTTATTATTGAATATAAACTGTTAGTAATTACCTTTTATTTATTATATGCTCTGTATTGATGTTATTGATTAAATTGGATGATGATTGTAATAAGTGGTTGATGATTGATATTGGATGAATGGATGTTGTATTTTATATTGTTTAAAACTGCAAATTGTTATGCACTTTATTTCATTCGGCATTGCGGTTTGAAATGATATAACCGTAATTTTTGTTTTAAATTACAGGTTGAAATGATAAATATCCATATCACTTGACCATAGGATAGAAAATTTTATACAGACACCGTGGTCTGTATATAAAAATATTTTGAAAGGATTTCTATGGTTTGTAAAGAAATATACGATTTTTGAGATATTGATTTGGATATTTTGTAAATGTTCTTTTAGATATGGTTAATTCTTGGTTTAAGCTGTGAATAAAATTTGTTTAAAGTATAAAATAAGTTAATAATAGAGTTTGATTTTGTTAAAATATAATATGGATAAGTATTTACTTAATTATATTTTAATGTGGAGTTTATATTGATTTTTATAAATCAAGGTTGAGAAGATAGTTTGAAATTGATTGAGATTTTATCTAATTAAGAATTATAGTTAATAAGAATCCATTTGGAACTTATTGAAATTGAGATTTTAAAGGAATATGGTTTTATAACTTAATTCGGGTTTAGGGTGATTTAAGTGAAATATATGAAATCTAAATAAATTGAGGAATATTTAGTTATTGAATTTGAAGTTTTATTTAAAGGATATTTGATTTATTAAGGGAAAATTTCAAAAATAAATGACAGTAAAGAGAATTTGGTGTATGTATGTATATATAAATTAAAAAATTTAGTTTTGAAATATTGAATAATTAAAGCTTGAAATATATGGAAATTGAAATGGTTTATTTGGTATTCAAATCTGTATTTGGAATTGATTTGTGAAATTAAAGATGCTAATTTATTATATAAAGTTATTTAATACTAAACCATTTAAGTATTGGATGTTATGTTTCAAAGTTATGGGTTTCAAGGTATTATGATTTGAAAATGCTATGATTTTGGGAAAAGAATATATTTGAAATAAAAATGATATCTTATTACTTGGGTTTTAAAAAAATGATATCTTATTGATTTGGTTTTTAAATGAAGATGATATCGTATTTATATGGTTTTGAAACGAATATTATATTCTGGTTTTGAAGTATAATTATTTTGAAATGACCGCGGTGTTATAATAACGTTTGGTTGTTGAAGAGACTGAGATCAGAAGTTGTCATACTCTCTGCCAACTCCAAAAACCACTTTAACAACCGTGTACGTAGGGGAGATTCCACAATGAAGTAGGATGGTGGCGGCGTTTCCTTTGAGTTAAATACGTGGACACGACTCCCGTGAGTTGGCATAAGGTTGCAAAAACAGGAGCGATTCTCGGACCAAGGAGGTAGCCCCTCTTATCGGACACATCCCTTCGATATTATACTCTGACTTTTGGATTATTCGGTGGCTACTTTTGATTTCTGATTTTGGAGGTGTTGTTCGAGGTGGGCGATAGTAGCTGCTACGCGTTACCATCAGTCTGGATAGCAATTGGTATGTCTACCCTGGCATTGCCTAGTTGTGTCGTGTCACCTACCATACCAAGCCTTTACTGCGAGTTTCTATTTGTATCGTACCTATGGAGTATCCTCTGGTAGCCTTCCGATCAGGAGGTATTATGGTACTGTATAGAATATTGGCATTATTTGTGTTAAGGGCTATATGGGTAACCCGTTAACGCTATTTAAAAGTAAGTTTATTGTACTATTAAACATTATTATAATAGCGAAATATTACTACACAGTAAATAATTTAACGGATCCTTAAGAGATGTGAATCCTGAGCATCTCTAAGATACTACACTCATATTTATTACTGTTAATTTAACTTACATAAGATCTTTTAGTTCTGACTCAAGTGTTTTGTCTTTTAAATTCGCTCGGGTCGGCCTGAGCATTTCAGGATTCGAAGACTTTAGCTCTGGAGGACGAAGACGAAGATTTATATTATTATTATTTATTATAGTATTCCACCACATTCATACTGTTTCCGCTGCATTATTAATATTCTCTGGTATGTGTAACTCCAATATATATCGTGTGACGACCGCCCATGACTCCCGCACGAAAACAAGGAAATGGTGCGCTGAAAGGTGTGCCAGGCAGCCATGGACGATAGTCAGGGTAAGATAAAACAGAATAGTCTCTATCGTAAAACTCACAACGCATGGATAAAATACAATAGAGAAATATAATATAGTGAAGCTCCCATAGAACAGAATATCATCATCTAATCATAATAGATTTATACATGGTCTGAATCATGAATACAAGAAGCCTCACTACATAGCACTCAGAGTAATCAACAATCAGCGGAATATCCAGTACATAGAATATGAAAATAATATGTAAAGCCTCCTGCTCGTCTTCATCATCATCAGCGTGAGCCACTAAGATCAGCACCTGCCACCTGTCACCTAGTCTGCCCATCCCAAAACATGGATGAACAGCCCAAGGTAATAAGAGGAGACATAAAACCTTGAGTCAGACAACAGTCTTAGTGAGCAGTAAATCAACTATCAAACATACCAAAAGAGCATAAGGGATAAAAGGAATAGGAACCAAACCATCCCACTCCACCTCTTTCTACAGTGATAGCCCCCAGACACACATTAAGGAGAAGCAAGCATAACATAGCAAGCAATTAAAGTAAAGCAATAATCACTCGAGTCAAGGTCGATGTTTTCCAAATACAAACCCCCAAGGCCTAAACCAAGATCAGATAAGCACCCAGAAAACACCGCTCTTGAGACCGAATGATGATACAATCAAACGTCCAAACATCCATGACTCTGGCTATCACTGTTATCATTGCCTTGATTTCAAGGTTAGTTGAATGACCACCTGTCAAGGGCTAATGGTAACCCCGGTTCTAGACATAACTCCGCACGTCGTCGCAGCCCGTGCCTAGGAATTTTCGCAACTACCCAGAGTACTAGCACGTCGTCGCAGCCCGTGCTTGGAACGTCGTCGCAGCCCGTTCCAACGTACTCTTGCTTTGAGCATGCTAGAACCTTCAACAACGATGAGATCTCAGCCTCCTAGTCATCCTCCTTGACGACTATTTTCATATTAGCTCAAGCGCCTCTCAAGCTAACCATTATCAACCAACTCGCATCGCATCATCGAGTTATCAACATGCTTGGGATGATCCCGTCTGGATTAAACCAAGGCTATCTCACATCATGCTTCGCTTTATCGCATCATAGCAAAGTCTCATCCCAACATCATGGCTTGCCTCATCGCATCATGGCAAAATCCCATCTCAACATCCTCTAATCCATACATATGAGCTTCAACATCCGCTTCATATGCCACAAGCAGCTTTCCTTATTCAAGAGCCTTTCCACTTAGCCTTTGAACCATCATCAACCAACTTGATCAAATCGAGCTATACATCAACTAATCAATCAAATCAAACATTAATCCAAGCAATCAATCATTCAAACAAGATCTAAATAAACAATATTAACTAAAATGGCAATTTCGTAAATAAATGAGCATAAGTCTAACATATATGAAATCATGGATTTTAGCATAGATCTATCAAATATAAAACATGGGTTTTGCCTCTATAACTTGTTAATTGAACTTGCATAGGTAAACATCTTAAAAAGTAATGAATCTAGTCTTGGAACTAAGAAAAATGCATGAAATCTCTAACTTTAACACTCAAACAAGCCACCAATCCAATATACTCCTTTGGGTCCGCGTGAGAGATAACTACCACTCACCAAATCACCCAAACACTCCAAAAACTATCAACTTCAGATCTGGACAGCGAAGCTTCAAGCTTGATTCGTCGAAATCCCGCTTGAAACGATGAAATCTAGCTTGGTTGGATGAAGATCTTCAACTTTGACTCTTGGATCTTCGATCTTGGATAGATGTTAGAACTAGATTGGAGTGGAGAAAAGAAGATGAAGAAATGTTGTAGTCGAGCCCTCAAAATGGCAGCACTTCGTCGCTTCGAAATCCGGTGCCAAAAAGTGAAGAAATGGTCACGTATTTATAGGCTGGTCGCCCCTAACTCGGTCAGGTCTTAACTCGCTCGGAGTTAACTCGCTCGGTCTTAGGTCGTTGCCGACCTAAGAATCTCCCCGACCTAACTTAGGTCGCTGCCGACCTAACTCACCCCACACAAGGCCTATCCAACGACCTAAACAAAAGTGCGGGTTAACTAAGCTACTTACACGATCTAACGGTCCCAAAGCTACGCGACTTAACACACTGGGTTTTCACGACCTAAAACATAACGAGCTATCTACTCTACGACCTAACTAAGTCGCTAACGACTACGACTTAGAAGGACCACTCGACCTAGCTTCCTCAACTCGGTCAGAACTACTAGGTCGCTAACTCGTTCACCTCTAACTCGCTAACCCGGTATCTTCCTTAGGTCGCTCCAAAACCCCTCCGACCTAACAATCATACGACCCAACCCCTTAGGTCGTTAACCCCACTATCTCCTAACTCGCTAGCTATGCTAACTCGCTAACTCATCCCAGCCCCTAAGTCGCTAACTACTCTTTTCTCGTAACCCGCCCACTTCTTAACCCGTTAACTCTTAGGTCGGCCAGGTCCTATGAGTCGTTAACTCGGCAACTATCTTAACTTGGTCAAGCTCTCAACTTGTAACTCGTTCACGACCTATCACTTAACTCGTCTACGACCTATCACTTAAGTCGTCTACGAGTTAACCTCTACTCGAGTTAACTTCTCCATACGATCTAACCTCCACACGACTTAGGCTAAGGACGACTTAAACAACACTAACGACCTAGTAGCCATTATTTTACGATTAGTCGACACGTAAAATACGAGTCGTTACATTCTCTCCCCTTAGGAATTTCGCCCCCGAAATTCCAAACAAACAACAGCAATCAAAACTATTCTGCATGCCTACCATCCATAGCAATCAACAAACCATGCATCCAATTCTAGCCTAGCATGCAGAATTCTAAGATTAGAACAAGCTACAAATTCATGAGATGTCACGGCACCTTAGGGCCATACCTCGAAGAGTTCAGGATGAGCTGCCTTCATCCTCTCTTCCTCCTCCCACGTACAGTCGTTAACATCATCACTCCATTGTATCTTGAGCAACGTAATCGTCTTCCTCCTAAGCTGTTTCGTGTCGGTTTCAACAACACGAAGCGGCTTACGAGGTCTCGTAACCACCGGATCAACCTCCAAGTCTTCACAGCTATCAGCAGAAACCACCATATTTGAGTCGTGCACATACTTCCGTAGATAAGATACATGAAAAACATTGTGCACACCCGCCATCTTTTCCGGTAACTCCAATCTATAAGCGAGCTTTCCAATTCGCTCGATAATCGGGAATGGTCCAACAAATCTCGGAGTCAATTTTCCTTTCTTCCCGAATCTAATAACATTCTTCAATGGAGAAATCTTCACAAAAACCATATCACCCACGTCGAATTCCAAATCCTTACGACGATTATCGGCATAACTTTTCTGACGATCTTGGGCTGCCTTCATTCGTTGCCGAATGATTTCTATACAATCCGAAGTCTGTCGAATCATCTCTGGCCCAAGTATCATCTTTTCTCCAGTTTCCAACCAACATGTCAGAGAGCTACACGGTCTTCCATACAAGGCTTCATACGGTGCCATACCAATACTTGACTGGTAGCTGTTGTTATACGCAAACTCCACTAAATGAAGATGATCTTCCCATGATCCTCTGAAATCCAAGACACATGCTCTCAAGAGATCTTCCAAAACTCGGTTGACTCTCTCAGTCTGACCATCTGTTTGGGGATGATAAGCTGTACTCAAACACAACTTGGTTCCCAAAACTTCCTGAAAGCTCTTCCAAAATCCACTAGTGAACAATGGATCTCGATCGCTCACTATACTCTTCGGAATACCATGGAATCGAACTATCCACTTAACATACAATTTAGCCAACTTCGAGGCAGTCCTAGTCGATCGAACAGGAATGAATCTTGCACTCTTGGTCAAATGATCTACGATGACCCAAATCCCTTCATTTCCCGCCTTGGTTCTAGGTAGGCCATCGATAAAATCCATCGACACTTGCTCCCACTTCCATGTAGGAACCTCTAATGGCTGAAGTAATCCACTGGGCTTCTTCTGCTCAGCTTTCACCAACTGGCAGTTCATACATTTGGAAATAAAATTTCCAACATCCTTCTTCATACCTTCCCAGTAGTAGGTTCTCTTCATGTCCCGATACATCTTATTTCCACCTGGATGAATGGTCAACTTCGAGTGATGACTTTCTCTCAGAACTTCATCTCTCAACTCATCGATATCGGGAACAACTAGTCGTCCTTGCTTACGAAGCCAACCCTCTCGATCGACTTCGAATCTTTTATCCTTCTCTGGGTCCAATCCAGATTCCAAATCACGGATAATCTTGACAAGCTTATCGTCTCGCTTTTGGCTCTCGCCAATTCTTTCCACAAGAGTAGGCCTTATCGATAAGTTTGCCAACATTTCAGGTTCCAATTCACATCTGGGCCTGAAGTCAAATCTAGATAAAAACTCGAGACTCTTCCATTCCGAAAACATGGCTCCCAATCCTGCATGTCTTCGACTTAATGCATCAGCTACTGCGTTACCTTTTCCCGGAGTATAAGCTATACCAAAATCATATGATGCCAAAAACTCTAGCCATCGTTGCTGCCGAAGATTCAAATCCTTTTGGGAGAAAAGATACTTCAACGACTTATGATCTGTAAACAACTCGAATCGAACTCCCAATAGGTAATGTCTCCACATCTTCAGAGCAAAAAAAATCGCCGCTAACTCCAAATCATGAGTCGGGTAATTCCTTTCATGCGGCTTAAGTTGTCGACTTACATACGCAACAACTTTATTCTTCTGCATTAGCACTGCTCCAAGTCCAGTACCACATGCATCGGTGTAAACCACCATCTCATCATTCCCACTTGGAATAGTCAAAACAGGAGCACTCGTCAGTCGCTTTTTCAGGATTCCAAAGGCTTGCTCACACTTAGCATCCCAACTGAATACATGATTCTTCTTCGTCAATCCTGTTAACGGTGCAGCTATCTTGGAAAAGTCCTTGATAAACCGACGATAATATCCTGCTAATCCAAGAAAACTTCTCACATCAGATGCATTCTTAGGTCTAACCCAATCCTGGATCGCTGCCACCTTAGCGGGATCAACCGCTATTCCATTTCCAGAAATAACATGGCCTAAGAATCTCACTTCACTCTTCCAGAAGAGACACTTCGAAAACTTAGCCTTCAGCTGATGTTTCCGTAAGATTTCCAAAACAAAACGTAAGTGCGTCTTGTGCTCTTCTTCAGTTCTGGAATAAATTAGAATATCATCTACGAACACAAGTACGAACTTGTTCAACTGATCTTTGAATACTCTATTCATAAGATCCACAAAATATGCTGGTGCGTTAGTCAATCCAAACGGCATTACCAGCCACTCATAAAAACCGGATGGTGTCCTGAAAGCAGTCTTCGGCACACTATCCTTCGCCACTCTTAACTGGTGAAATCCCGTTGCCAAATCCATCTAAGAAAACACCTTAGCCTCGTGAAGCTGATCAAACAAGTCATCTATTCTCGGCAATGGATACTTGTTCTTCTTAGTCACCTTATTCAGCTCACGATAATCGACACAAAACCTCAACGATCCATCCGCTTTGGTTGCGAACACAACTGGTGCACCCCATTCGGACACACTACGCCGAATGAATCCTTTCCGTAAAAGGTCATCAACTTGCACCTTCAACTCTTGCTGTTCCCTAGGCGCCATTCGCCTAAGAGGCATTACAACAGGTCTGGCTCCCTCAACTAGATCGATACAAAACTCGATCTCCCTATGCGGCGGTAACCCTTTGACCTCGTCAAAGACATCCTCAAATCCATTCACAATAGGCACCGATGACAGTCCATCCCGTGGAACAACCAGCGAATACATGAAGCTCATGAAGACGCCTTCTTCATGCTTACATTGTATCACAACCTTTCGCCCTTCCACATTCCCTACTGTCACCTCTAGCCTCTCACAACCAATCATTGCCGCATACTTCCTAAGCCAGTCCAAACCCAAAATAATTCCGAACCCCGCAAAGTTCAGAACAAAACAATCACAAACAAAAGAGCAATCATGACTCATCACAACTAGACCACGGCATATCATACACAAACATGACGAACCCCCAACTGGATTAGTCACAACCAATGGCCTATCAACAATATCCGGTTCCAAACCTAACCGGCCTACAAGATCATCACAAACAAAAGAATGCGACGCTCCAGTATCAAACAACACTCTAACTGGAACACCACAAATGGAAAGAGTACCTTGAACCACCACACTCTTCCCTTTCTCTTCAGCAGTAAGAGCTTTTGAAAACGACGGCACAGCTCCCAAAGCATAAGCTTGCACAATCTGCCTGTCCTTCCTCGGTTCTGGACAATCTTTCCTGAAATGCCCTGGTTTGTCACAGTTGTGGCATTTCGCCGGCGCTTTTGGATTCCTACAATCCTTGGAAAGATGGCCCTTCTGCTGGCAATTATAGCAAGTCATTTCGCCCCTCGGCTTCTTCTGGCCATCCTTACCCTTCTGTTGCTGCTGCTTCCTCTTCTTATTTCCACTCTGCTGTGGCTTAGATCCTTTCTTGGTTACAGCGACAACAGAACTTTCCCTAGGAAACAAACACTCATGCCTGAGGGCTTTTTCCACAATCTTCTCAAACGGATCGTCCAAGTGATCCACCAACTGCCTCCCAAGATAAGCGTCCAAACCGGTCACAAACTTCTCATTCTTCTGATAGGGAGAATCAATATACGATCGAGCATACTTGGACAAAGCCTCAAACTCAGAAACATACTCAAGAACCGATCTCCCACCTTGCTTGAGCTCAACAAACTTCTTAAACAAGACAGATTTCTGAGCCGTAGAAATAAACTTAGCTTCAAATCTAGCTTGGAACTGTACCCAAGTAATTTCTTCCTCCGGAGTATCAATGGTGATAGAGTTCCACCAATCAGAAGCTCTTCCTTGAAGCTGTCTCGATGCAAGCTTCCTCTTAGTTGCATCATCAATTCCCAAGTCACCAAAAATCCTTCTGCAAGCATCTATCCATCTCTGCACTTCAATGGTCGATTCCGTTACCAAGAAAACCTTTCCTCCAAGAGAAGTATAGTCCTTACACAACTTAGCAAAATCCACCGGTCTTGGAGCTTGAACTTGAACTCCAACATCCACTGATGGTCCTGGAGCTGGTATCCTTCTCATGATAGAAGTCATCATAGCTTCAAACATAGCTCCATAATCAGTAGCTTCCCCAGTATCACGGTTTTCTCTAGCAGCCGGTCTCCCCCTTCGACTCATCCTTAATATCTACAAAAAGGAATGACTTAGAACACCTTAAGAAACAACTGCATAAGGAGTTCAAATCCTTCTAAACTACTATATTATATATAGTAATCATTCATCAAAATACAATTACGTCTCTCATACGTAGTTATGTCAGCGAGCATTGGCTAAAATCGATTAACCAAAGCTCTGATACCAAATGTGACGACCGCCCATGACTCCCGCACGAAAACAAGGAAATGGTGCGCTGAAAGGTGTGCCAGGCAGCCATGTACGATAGTCAGGGTAAGATAAAACAGAATAGTCTCTATCGTAAAACTCACAGCGCATGGATAAAATACAATAGAGAAATATAATATAGTGAAGCTCCCATAGAACAGAATATCATCATCTAATCATAATAGCTTTATACATGGTCTGAATCATGAATACAAGAAGCCTCACTACATAGCACTCAGAGTAATCAACAATCAGCGGAATATCCAGTACATAGAATATGAAAATAATATGTAAAGCCTCCTGCTCGTCTTCGTCATCATCAGCGTGAGCCACTAAGATCAGCACCTGCCACCTGTCACCTAGTCTGCCCATCCCAAAACATGGATGAATAGCCCAAGATAATAAGAGGAGACATAAAACCTTGAGTCAGACAACAGTCTTAGTGAGCAGTAAATCAACTATCAAACATACCAAAAGAGCATAAGGGATAAAAGGAATAGGAACCAAACCATCCCACTCCACCTCTTTCTACAGTGATAGCCCCCAGACACACATTAAGGAGAAGCAAGCATAACATAGCAAGCAATTAAAGTAAAGCAATAATCACTCGAGTCAAGGTCGATGTTTTCCAAATACAAACCCCCAAGGCCTAAACCAAGATCAGATAAGCACCCAGAAAACACCGCTCTTGAGACCGAATGATGATACAATCAAACGTCCAAACATCTATGACTCTGGCTATCACTGTTATCATTGCCTTGATTTCAAGGTTAGTTGAATGACCACCTGTCAAGGGCTAATGGTAACCCCGGTTCTAGACATAACTCCGCACGTCGTCGCAGCCCGTGCCTAGGAATTTTCGCAACTACCCAGAAACTAGCACGTCGTCGCAGCCCGTGCTTGGAACGTCGTCGCAGCCCGTTCCAACGTACTCTTGCTTTGAGCATGCTAGAACCTTCAACAACGATGAGATCTCAGCCTCCTAGTCATCCTCCTTGACGACTATTTTCATACTAGCTCAAGCGCCTCTCAAGCTAACCATTATCAACCAACTCGCATCGCATCATCGAGTTATCAACATGCTTGGGATGATCCCGTCTGGATTAAACCAAGGCTATCTCACATCATGCTTCGCTTTATCGCATCATAGCAAAGTCTCATCCCAACATCATGGCTTGCCTCATCGCATCATGGCAAAATCCCATCTCAACATCCTCTAATCCATACATATGAGCTTCAACATCCGCTTCATATGCCACAAGCAGCTTTCCTTATTCAAGAGCCTTTCCACTTAGCCTTTGAACCATCATCAACCAACTTGATCAAATCGAGCTATACATCAACTAATCAATCAAATCAAACATTAATCCAAGCAATCAATCATTCAAACAAGATCTAAATAAACAATATTAACTAAAATGGCAATTTCGTAAATAAATGAGCATAAGTCTAACATATATGAAATCATGGATTTTAGCATAGATCTATCAAATATAAAACATGGGTTTTGCCTCTATAACTTGTTAATTGAACTTGCATAGGTAAACATCTTAAAAAGTAATGAATCTAGTCTTGGAACTAAGAAAAATGCATGAAATCTCTAACTTTAACACTCAAACAAGCCACCAATCCAATATACTCCTTTGGGTCCGCGTGAGAGATAACTACCACTCACCAAATCACCCAAACACTCCAAAAACTATCAACTTCAGATCTGGACAGCGAAGCTTCAAGCTTGATTCGTCGAAATCCCGCTTGAAACGATGAAATCTAGCTTGGTTGGATGAAGATCTTCAACTTTGACTCTTGGATCTTCGATCTTGGATAGATGTTAGAACTAGATTGGAGTGGAGAAAAGAAGATGAAGAAATGTTGTAGTCGAGCCCTCAAAATGGCAGCACTTCGTCGCTTCGAAATCCGGTGCCAAAAAGTGAAGAAATGGTCACGTATTTATAGGCTGGTCGCCCCCTAACTCGGTCAGGTCTTAACTCGCTCGGAGTTAACTCGCTCGGTCTTAGGTCGTTGCCGACCTAAGAATCTCCCCGACCTAACTTAGGTCGCTGCCGACCTAACTCACCCCACACAAGGCCTATCCAACGACCTAAACAAAAGCGCGGGTTAACTAAGCCGCTTACACGATCTAACGGTCCCAATGCTACGCGACTTAACACACTGGGTTTTCACGACCTAAAACATAACGAGCTATCTACTCTACGACCTAACTAAGTCACTAACGACTACGACTTAGAAGGACCACTCGACCTAGCTTCCTCAACTCGGTCAGAACTACTAGGTCGCTAACTCGTTCACCTCTAACTCGCTAACCCGGTATCTTCCTTAGGTCGCTCCAAAACCCCTCCGACCTAACAGTCATACGACCCAACCCCTTAGGTCGTTAACCCCACTATCTCCTAACTCGCTAGCTATGCTAACTCGCTAACTCATCCCAGCCCCTAAGTCGCTAACTACTCTTTTCTCGTAACCCGCCCACTTCTTAACCCGTTAACTCTTAGGTCGGCCAGGTCCTATGAGTCGTTAACTCGGCAACTATCTTAACTTGGTCAAGCTCTCAACTTGTAACTCGTTCACGACCTATCACTTAACTCGTCTACGACCTATCACTTAAGTCGTCTACGAGTTAACCGCTACTCGAGTTAACTTCTCCATACGATCTAACCTCCACACGACTTAGGCTAAGGACGACTTAAACAACACTAACGACCTAGTAGCCACTATTTTACGATTAGTCGACACGTAAAATACGGGTCGTTACATATTGTATAAGTATAATCAAATATTTTGTAAAACAGCTTCATGAACTGTGTATTTGATTATTATATTTTATCGTTCCACTGCAAAAAGGCAGGACTTTACAAAAGGCTTTTGATTTTTGGGTAAAATCAATATTGGAATTTGGAAAGCCTAGTTTGAGAATTATCGATTTTGGGATAATCGATTTTGTGTAAAGGAGATTTATATGAGATTCATACTAGGTGTATGATTTGGAAGATACTATATGTGTATAGTATAAAGTGTTTTGGAAATGGCTCTGGAGAAAAACGCGCTCCTTGAAATGAACTTCTCAGGAGTACCATAGGTTGGTACTGCCTTGAACCTCTAAGGGGGAGGTACTAAAGTTGATCCTGTGAGAAGTCCGGACAAGCTAGTTCTTGAGGATTGTTTGGTAGCGAAAGTCGAGGGCGCTGATGCCTACATGGGCATTTGGGTTATGCTGTGATGACAGTGTAACTCGATGTCGCTACGACCTACTGTGTGGACCATAGCGGAGATCGTGTGGAGGATGAGTGCCAACAGTTTACGCTTGATTTTACCGGGATGGCAATGTAACATCGGTAGACTGCAATCTATGGTCGAGTGGAGAAGTTTCATTCTTTTGGCAGAGAAATTCGAGGGCGCTGATGCCTACAGTTATATGGGTTTTTGCTGTGACAGCAACGTAACCTCCGTTGTATCTGCGATCTGTAGCGGATTCCATGGCGTAATCGAGGGGCGCGAAGGCCTATAGTTATCTATGGATTTTGCCGGGATGGCAAGGTAACCATCGGGTTAATTGGGACCATGGATGGGGGGGATAATTTCCAGAGCATTCTCACCAAAGATATTTCCTCTACTTTCAAAAATTGTTTTCTATATTTTCAATAAAATTATTTTCCCGAGTACTTTCACTGGGTGTTGAAAACGGGTTTACCAAGTACTTATAGATTTTCAGTCCTACACCTGATCAACGTATGACCGAATTTCTGTGAGAACAAGCATGGACTTGTCGAAACATCGAGTTATAAAAGTATTTTTACAAAAACTTTTTTAGTAATATTATATAGATTTTTAAAGTATTTTAAAAATGATCAAAGAAAATTTATCTGATTTTAAGCATTTTAATAATTCTGGCTTCGTTCCTTTTCGAGGACGAAAAGATTCAAGGGGGGAGGAATGTGATGACCTGGGTTTTTGGTGTCGGATAATCAGATGATTAACTGATTTAATTTTATCGTAATATCAATTTTAATGGGTCTAACCACGGAATTTCTGATAATTAAAGATAAAACTCTACCTTTTGAACACTAAATATAAGAGTGTGTGTGTGTGTGATGATATAATCTAAATGATGATAATTAAGCTTAAAATGGAAATAAAAATAAAAATATATGATTAAGAAATAGGAGTAAAAGAATATAAGTGGTTATACATTGTTGTATGAAACATGAAGTAAAGTATAAGAGAGTTTGTAAAAGTATGAATGTGAATGTATAAAATAAAGCAATGTATAGATAAGCATGAAAAAAACATAACTATATACATATATATATAGGCACACATACAAACAAAGAATATATACATATATCAACACATATGAAAACATTTGTAGATAAGAAGGGGGCAAGCATTTAATGCAAGCATACAAAACATATAATCAAGGTCAAAAAGAAAAATCAGGTCAAGCATGAAATAAGGAAATCACATCAATTCAGGATTCTAAAGTAAGAAAAAAAAAGCCTGTAAACAAAATGGCAGGCACATTGTTTTCTTACCTGATACACTTCCACTTCCTATAAATGTACCTTCATATCACTGCATTTCATTCATTCGTAGCTAAGTAAAAACATAGAAAATATATTCCCATGTCGCAACTTGAAACAAATCAAAAAAAATACAATTCAACTAAATAGAGCAAACTTAAAAGCCTGGAAGCTAGAGAAGGCTAGCAGCATTTTTTTCAAAGGCAGTGCTCTATTCAAGAAAGAAACGGTGAGTAAACATTTTAAAAACAGTTTAATCTGGTTTTAACTAAAATGCATGTGATGTTATTGATTTGAATTAAAGTTCTTCAGCTTGAATTTATCAAAATTGATACATATATATATGTTGTTGAGCAGGTTTGTGTATATAGATATATATTGAACATCTATTCTCTGTTGATACTCGGTTTTGGTTTTGCTATAAAAATTCAAAATCTCCCAATCTAAACCCTTTTAGACTTTGATATTTGAATGAAAGTGGTGCGTTAAGGTATGATGAAAATTTTAAAAATAGTTTCAGGGTCCAAAATTCAGTAAATTATTTTTAAGGTTTAAATAACAGTGTAATTTCATATTCATGATAAAAATCAATAATCTTATTTTCCAATTTGGATTGCATGGATGTAATCGTGGCAGAAAATCTTTATTTTTAATGTAAGTTCATGATTTTTAGTTTGATATTCATTTAGAATTTTCGAGTTAAACGTTCTTGGTATTTTGGTGAATTGTCGTTGATCGACACGGTGGATTGAGGCGATGTCGTAGTCGATGATGGTCAAAGGGATAAGGATCTTGGGAAAAATGCTGGTGGAATTCTTTGTTGGCCGAGGCGATCGGAATTTGGTGTTGTAGGGTTTTAGGCCGGTTGAGGTTGTCGATGGGGTTTGGGTCCGTACGGTGGTTAGAGGGGATTGGAGTAGCGCGCGAATGGGGGAATGCGAGCTGGATGAGGAGAAGTAGCTTGGGTGAGGTGCGCTGGTGATCTCGAGGTCGAAGGCGACGGGGAGAAACATTTTTCCAGCCATGGTGGTTTTTCAAGTTTGGTCGAGATACCTCGTTTTCGATTTGTTTGGGCTTCGCTCGATCTGGGTGCAGATGTGGGTTCGCATGGGTCCGTGTGACTGTTGAGTGACGTCGCGATGACCACCGGAGGTCGGAGCCGCTGGTGAACGTGCACCGTGTGCACATCGTGATTGGGTCGATAGGTTTTAGTGTTAGCTCGGGTTGATGCTCGTGCGTGTGAGGAGATGACTAGGGTTGTCAATGAGTACCCGAAAAATCCGATATCCGTCCGAATCCGTATCCGAAAATATGAAAAATATCCGTTATCCGAAAAGCGGATACGGATATCCATATCCGAAAAGATTTTCGGATACGGATATGGTTATAGTGGTATCCGTATCAAAAAAATATCCGTCCGATTAACTGATGCATATTTATATAATTTAAAATATGAAAATTGGGCTATGAGTGTTCAACTTTTGAATATTTTTTGATACACATACATATATTAGTATAAAACAATGTTTTATCACCATATTTTTTATTTCTTTGTTTTTTTATAAACAATAGTACAAAAAATGTTTTATGTTGATCTAAACTTTTTCGTTTATACCTTTAAATTTATCAATTATTGGCGGAGCGGATAAATATCCGATATCCGTCCGTATCCGAAAATTAAGCGGATACGGATATCCGATATCCGAAAATTAAATAGATATGGATATCCGATATACGAAAATGATTTCGGATACGGATACGGATATGGCACTATCCGTATCTGAAATCATCCATTGACAGCCCTAGAGATGACTCGAAGCTTTTGAGTTAGATGGATGACTCGAGGCAGGCTTGGGTTGAATGTGGGTTTGACTCGAGTTTTCTTCCGATATGTTAATCTGGGTTAAGTAAAACAAGTTTTGAAAAGAAATCAAATTTTGAAAGAAATCAAGTTTGAATTGTAAAGGTAAGTTTTTGTAAAAGAAAAACGAGTTCAAATTTTACAAAAACAAAAGCAAAGTTGTGTAAAAAGAAAATCAAGTAAATTTCAAAAGCAAGTTTCTTTCCAAAATAATGAAAAATCAAGATTTTGAGAATGTTTAAATTTAATATGTTTCAAGATTTGTAATTTTAAATTACCTTAACTATTATTCTAAATAGTAATTGTTTAAAATTGGGTAATTTATTTTAACTTTAATTAATAAAGTTAATTCTTAAGTTGTTTTTAAAACTTAATTAATAATGTAATTAAGAGTAATTAAGGAAATAAAATGTTTTATCTTTAATTAAACTTAAGATCTTGAGTAATTAAAGTTAATTAACCAAAGTAATTAAGTAAGGATAAAATTAATAAGTTATTAAAATGGAATTAATTAATTAATGATTGAGAATTAATTAATTAAGGGGATATAAATTAATTAAATAAAGGTTAATTGCTTGGTAATTAGGGATTAGTTAATTTCTTAAATGATAAATTATTTAATGGAAGTAATTGAGAATTAATTACTTTGTGCAATTAATTAAAGTATGGATTAAATAAGATAATTTATTAAGGGTTAATAAATTACAAGTGTGATCAATTGAAGGATAAGTAATCAATGGAAGTGATTAAAGGATAATTAATTTGAGTAATTAATGAGAATAAGTGAAGGTTAATTAACTTTTGTAATTAATTAAGGATAATTACTTTATGTAATTAAAGATAATTAATCAAAGATGATTAATTAAGATGGATAATTAAAAGTTGATTAATTAGTCGTAATTAATTAATGATTAAGTAAAGGTAATCTAAGTGATTAGAAGATTAGTAATTGATTTAATTAGAGATAAATTAAATTAATTTTGGATGATCCATCTTGCTTATGAATGATTAAATGATGATTAAATGCCCTAAATTGATTGACATCTCTAATATGAATTGTTTTGTGATATGATATGTTTGGATGGACAATGTTAGCATGGTTATCTATGAATGATGAATTGTTGGTGTAAAAAGTGTCATCTTATATTTAAAGTTGAATTGTATTTCACTTGAATAACTTGGGTTAGGATGGTATTGAATTTGAAGAGACCGGAGTCGGGTATTAGTAAATACCCAAAAACCCTTCGATTCTTTGTAAATTGATATGTGGAATCAATAGGTTGAAATGGATTGATTTATGTAAATTAGACTATTTAATCTAAGTTTTTGGTACTTAGAAATTGATGTGTGAAATAAGTGATGTTTATAACAACTTGTGAAGTTGTAAATTGATGCAAGTTACCCCGGGTTTATATAGGTTGTATGCTTTTGTATTCCATGTTAGATGGGTTTGCTCACGCTGGTTTCCTGCCTGACCCGGGTGTTACTTTGATGTAATGCTTGGGTCAGACCGAGTATTACAGATTTCATGTAAGGACGTTCTGGAGCTCAAGAGGCGAGCTGGAATGTAGGAACGTATGGAGTGTTTCCGATGTGATATATTTCTGTTTATCTGAGACATATTGATTTCTATATGTCCAGTGTTTGAGTAAGTGTGTAACTCTGATGTATTAAAATATAATTGACAGATATAGTATTCTTTTGTAAACTGTTATTATTTGATATTATATTTTGATCCGCTGCGAATGTGATAATTTGTGTTGTGTTTTCTGTTTTCTTCTTATTCTATCTCTTTCTTCTTCTTCTAACTATCTGGAATTTTCGGGTTCGAAATTTCCAAGTCGTTACACCATTCCCAGTTAATATTATCATTTTCGTTATCGATATTATATAAATTCAATCTAGCACAAAGCGAAGAAAACTGTCTAAGAGTTGTACCTTCTAAAATTCTATTAAAACTAAAATTCCAAGGGTGGTCATTATCCGGAGATAAAACATCTAAAATTAAAGCATTCTTAAAGTTACAAATTTCGTAAACCACTTTAAATTCTACCCTAAGAGGAATGACAAAAATCCAACGATTATGCTAAAAAGAAGTATTATTTCCTGAATGAACAATCGTATTAGTACGAAGGTTAAAAATCTCATGACATTTTAAAATTAATTTCCAAAAATTAGATAACTTATTAATAACAATAGGTGTAGTTTGGTATAAATTATTACTACCATTATAATAATGTTTAGAAATAATTTCTTTCCAAATAGAATTATCGTTTATATTCTTAAATTTTCATAGCCACTTCCTTAAAAAAGACAAATTCATGTTACGTAAATTAATAGCTCCTAAACCACCTTTCTTTTTCGATTTACAAACTGTTTCCCAATTGACTAAACATTTAAGACTATTGTTGGGATTATCACCACTCCATAAGAAGTCCCTACTTATTTTATCAATTTTATTAATCAACCAATCTGGAAAAGATGCATAGACATCCAATAGATCGAAAGAGCAGATAAAACAGAGTTGATAAGAACTAATTTACCCTTCCTCGATAAAAACCTCCCGTTCCAATTAGAAATTCAATTTTTTTATCTTATCTATTATAATTAACCAGTCATCATGCTTAAGTTTAGTTGGCATAATCGAAAAACCAAGATAATCAAAAGGGAAAGTCATAGTTTTACAATCAAGTGTATTAGCAATTAAACCTTCAACCTTATCAACGTCATTTAATACTAAAACGGAACTTTTATCAAAATTAATTTTTAGCCCTAAAAGAAGTTCAAAGTTGTATAAAATAAATTTAAGGGTAATGACATAATTAGGCAAATGGGAAGTAAATAGTAAGGTATCATCTGGAAATTAAAGAATAGATAGACCATTACGAGAGATTTCACAACCAACGTTCCCCAAAGATCCATTACCGACCGCTTTTTTAATTATCATAGCAAAAACATTTGTGGCTAAGTTAAACAAAAGAGGCGATAAAGGATCACCCTGCCTTAATCCTCGTTGAGATTGAATTTTATTCCCTAAAATACTATTAGCCATTATATTAGAATTACCAGTTTTAAGCAAAGACATAATCCAATCAATCCATCTGCGACTAAAACCTCTAGCCAATAGCATATCAATTAGAAAATCTCAATCAACTGAATCAAAAGCTTTCGCAAAGTCTAGTTTTAGCAGAGCACATGTAATATTATTTTTACAACAATGATTAATGTGAGCCTGAATTCGTAGCGCCACTCGTGACACTTGAATCAGATAACTCACCCAAAGACTGAGAATGACTCCTATAGAACCTGGTGCTTCAGCGAACAGATCCACTTATAGCAACAGATTCGTCATGCCTACCTTTGTTAGCCAACGAAGATAACGAAGAAGATTTGCTACCAATAATAAAATCACTGATACCAGCGGATGATGTGCATGATGCATGCTGAATCATAGCATCCAAACCATCACCACTCTCTAAACCACCAACTCAGGAAGAGACAAATTTTCCATCCTCTTTATTTTCATTAATACTTTTGATAATTCTGGACACTACCATGCCAGTGAAAAAATTCTTCTTGATAGCATCCATGGTATGATTGCCATCTCCAAACTGAATCACTACCACCTCCTGAATCACTACCACCTCCGATCGATATTCCCCAACACTTGAAATAGTACAACTACTCACATCCTAAATATCAAGCATGTTATAACTTGTATTAGCATTTAAATCCATACCTTCCTTGAAGACAACATTCCCACAACTTATATCGTTGCCATCTAATGGATGAAGAGAATCAGAAAAACTTGGCGACTTTTGCAAACCATCGATAGCAGTATAATGTAATCTATCACCAGTTTGAAGTCTAACCAAATCTATAGCTTGAAAACCATCATCATTTTTAAAAACCATTGACATAGGTTGAAGATCAATCATATCAGAATCTATTTGAATAGCCTCCCTATTTTCACTGCCATTACAAATCATTTCAGATACTTTGTGCATGTCACTCCCATTCATCAACATACCATGATTGTACAATCTATTACCAATCATAACACCATGAAAATCTCTAACATAGACTAATTTTGCATTACAGACACAATTTTCAATGAACATATCCATATCAGCAAAAACAACTATGTCCTTCATTCCTTGAGAATTACCAGAAATCATTAAAGACTTATCATCAGCATTCTGGAACTCTATCTAAGAAATAACCTCCTCCACCCCTGAATCCATTAGCAATTCCTCCTCTACAAATGAATCCGCACAAATATCCAAACTATTTTCATCCATATCCTTGAGCATAACGTAACAAAATAGATCACCATTTCAAATTCTTATCACCGCCACATTTCTAGTCATATTCTCATTGTCAACCTTAATTATCTTTCCCTTATTCAACAGTTTACACAAACCAATTTTAGATTTACCATCTGAATTGAGCAATTCTCTGTATGAAACCACCTCATCATCGAAGCACTTGGATTTAATATTATTATCCACTATATCTTGAATCAGTTCTGAGCAATAGAAAGGATCATCCAAATCAACAAGTCTATCAAAGCAATTAGATGTAACAATCTCCAGACACTTTTTCTTCCAAGATTTAGCCTTATGTTTAATGTTCTTATATTGCATGAATCTATGATCATCCTCCTGCACATGATTAGCTCCATCAGATACAAGATTCGATAGTTCGTTATAACAACTAGAATTCATACTTAACATCAGTATCTAAAGGTCAAGAAACAATGGATTTGAACGATCGAAATCCAACCGATCATCACTCAATAACCCAAATTATCTTCAATCGGACTGCAAGAACAAACTTTTACTCCATTCAAAAGAGTCTTTTCAAACACACTCATTTCCTCTCAAAGATAAATCAGAATCCCCAAAATAATCAAGCGGATCACCAAATTTCTCCCTATACTTACTACTAATATTGACCTCATTTATCACCCCAAAGTATTTGAATAAATCCTCAAACAATTTGATCCCTTCATTTCTCTGTATCTAAAGGCTAAATATCGTTAAATTTCATACTCTTTAACACAAAAAGAAACCCATGATCATTAAAAGAAAGATTGTTGTAAAATTTTCAAAAGCTTTGGGGTTTGGGTTTTGGTTTTGGAAGAGAAGAAGTAAAGAGGAAGAAGAGAAGTCCCACATTGTAGAAAAATGAAGACTATACTTGTATAAGTGTAGCTCTCTCAAGTGGATGTTGGGGCTCTGGGGCTCCCACATGTTTGCTTTGTTGTGAGGAGAGAAGTCATGCAACACCACACGCGCGCCGCCGCCGTTCGTCCGACCGAACCGGGTACGGGTTTCGGGTTCGGATCTAAATATATTTTTGGATCAAAATATAAATTGTAACGGGCCAAATTTCAGCCCGTTAAGGACCCAGAACCAGAATTCAGAATTTGTAACGTTACAATATGAATACACCCGACGTTTGGTTTTTGAACTCGTTCGTAAAGGTCGCGACGCTTTGCGAATGGACGCCTCTTCAACGCTATAAATAGCAACGCCCAGAATCATTTCGTAACAGTTTTCTATCCTCTTCTTCTTCCCAAACAGTTCTGCGACGCATTAATCCGCTGCTCTATTTTGTAACGCCTCCAAGGTGTTGCAAATTCAGAAACCATTGCAGAATTGTCCTCTTCTTCCTCTTCATTCTATTCTATATAAATTGCATCATCAGATACAATTTCTAAAGTGTTCTTGGTCGGAACAAAATTGTACAAACTTTGCATTTGATTACGCTATTATAGGGCTTCATTGAATCCTGAAAGTCGATAGTTCGATAACCCGTTTGTACCTGGTGGGTTGAACTATTGTCTGAAAAAATCTATTCCATAGATCCTTGAAGTCGGAAGTACAGCATGGTTTTCTTTGCAAATCGACATCAAATTCATCTCGAACCGCAAAATCCCTAACAAATTTCAGACAATATCTTTCAACCATGGAAGGTTTGAGCGCACTGCAAGTTATGAATCAACATCTAACTCGATTGGAGCGTTTTGATGGCGATAATTTCACTTGTTGGCAAGAGACAATGAAATTTTTCCTGGTCACCGTCAATTTTTTCTACATTTTGGAAAATGACTTGGAAGAAATCCCAGAGGAACTGATACAGATGATGCTGCTCTAAAGGCTAAATGTGCAAAGCGCAAAGAGGACGATTTCCTATGCAGAGGCCATATTCTGAATGCGTTATCTACCACAGTCTACAATGCTCATAGGACCTTGGAAATAGCAAAGGCACTCTGGACTGCTCTGGAGAATAAGTACCGCATATCCGAGGCAAGTAATAAAAAGTTTCTTATTTCTAATTTTATGAATTTCAAAATGCTCACCAATAAGTCCATAATTGGACAAGTAAGCGAAATTTTACTGTTGGTGAATCAACTTAAAGATGCTGGAATTGATCTCCCTGAATCTTTTGTTGTTGGAGTTATAATTTCTAGACTTCCGCATAGTTGGAATGATTATAAGAAAAAGATGAAACATGCAGAAACAGATTATATTTTAGACGGTTTGCAGCGTGTAACAACCCGCATATTTATCGATTATATATTTAAATATTTTATTTAAATATTTCACCGTTCATCGGATTTTGGTCCGAAAACCTACTTTTTGCATACGGTCGAATTAGGACTCGAGACCACCTCCATTGAGTTCAAAATGCCGTTTGCGACCTTTTTGAGTATAAGCTTCGATATGTTTGAAGAAAGTTGATTTTTACCACTTTTTCATTTAGGGCTTTGGTTTGGGCTGAGCCAATTAACCACTTACTAACTCAGTCCCAATCCCCCTCTCCTCTTCATTACTTCATTCCAACTCCTCAAGCTCCAACTGAAAATGGTGGAGAGGAAAGGGAAATAGAAACTCCAAGCCCTAGCTCCTCTTGCTAGCTCAAGTTCTTGCTCCAAAATCAAAGAGAACCCCTTGGTAAGCATCTCCTTCATCTTCTCCAACTCTTTCTCCATCCAATTTCAGAAATTCCTAAACCTAATTTTGGGAATGTTCTTGTTTTTGAGCTTAGATTCAAGCTCAATTGGGTTGGGTTGAGGAGAGGTTGATTCTCCATTTGCTTTCAAGCTTCTTCTTCTTGTTCTTGAGTTAAAAAGGTGAGATTTTTATCTCACATCTATGTCTATATCTATCTTTGTTGTTAGGTATGAATTCCTAACACTTATTTATGTTCATTTGCTTTTGGTTTGGATTGATTTGGTGAATATTTCAATTTTTGGTGTTTTGTAGTCAAATCTTTAAAAATCCAAACTTTGATGTTTGATCATGCTTTAAGAGGTGTTTCAGAGAGCTTATAAGACCGGGTTGTCGCTAGGCATAAATCCTTAGTCGTCGTTGCTCGTCCGATCGCTCCCGATACGTTTTGGCCACTTTGGCCTAGGCAAATTGTTGCCTAGACCAAGTGACCAGACGTCTGGTGACCAAGTCCAGACGTCTGGTTTGGACCTGGAAAGTAAAAATATATGCACGCATATTATAAAAAAAAGCCAGAGACTATTTTCAGACGTCTGAACCATCAAACCAGACGTCTGGATAGGTCTCAGACGTCTGACTTGAGGTTTCAGACGTCTGAGTGTTCTCTGGGTTATTTCCAGAGACCAAATCCAGACGTCTGGATTCCAAATCAGACGTCTGGAGATTTTTATTTTTGCCTATTCAGGCTGTTTTGTGTGAATTTCCATTGTTTATCGATTTTAGCGATCCTATTAATCGTTATCACTTATTGTTGACTTTGATGACATTTTCTTCGTGATTTTTGGGAATATCCATTTCTATGGATTTGGTATCGATTTCTTTGGATTTTATTCACGTCTTCGAATGTGAATTAAGTAATTGGTTGTTCTTACAATCTTCTTTGTGATTTGTCACTTTAAAAATATAAAGGTTTTCTATACTAGCAGTAAATATCAAAACTCTTTCTTCAAATGATTTCAACTCTACTTTAATACCAAATTCATTTATAAAACCGTTTTCCAATCTATTAGTATATACAAACCTTTATCTCACTCGTATGAGAAATCTAATTAAACGGCTTAGTAAAACAAGTGGTATGAAACGCTTGCGTTTACTTCGTCGGTTAATTCTTAAACTTGTTCGATTGAATCTCTTGTGACAATTTTCTAGTGGAGATTTACAGTTTGTTCGTAAATGTTTAAGTTAAGTAAGTGGTTATGGGACATGAAGCTAAACTTTTATATTTACTAGCTTAGTGTAATTGACACTTCTCATTGATCATGACGATCATCTTTGTGATTTAGACTAGCAATGTGCGATGTCTCTTTGTCCATGTCGAGGACGATACTTCATTTTTTTGTGGAGCTTCGGCTCACCAGGAGGAGCTTCGGCTCAATGTCCGCAATGGGGGACTATACCCTGTCATGAGGAACTTCGGTTCACCAGGAGGACCTTCGGCTCAATGTCCGCAATGGGGGACTATACCCTGTCAGGAGGAGTTTCGACTCACCAGGAGGAGTTCGGCTCAATGTCCGCAATGGGGGACTATACCCTGTCAGGAGGAGTTTTGACTCACCAGGAGGAGCTTCGGCTCAATGTCCGCAATGGAGGACTATACCCTGTCAGGAGGAGTTTTTGACTCACCAGGAGGAGCTTCGGCTCAATGTCCGCAATGGGGGACTATACCCTGTCTGGAGGAGCTCCGGCTCATTTTTCTGGGATTGGCCATCCTTTTTATTGTGATTTCTGGATTTCGTGTGTTGATTTCTGGAATTTGTGTTTCACCAACTTTTACGATTGGCATGGATATATATATATATGTCACTTATTGTGGCTTGGTGAATGAAATCAGGAGTATGACATTCCTTTTTATCTTGAGTAGATTATTGTGATATTGATTAATCTCTTGTTGATTTTCAATTACTTATTTATCACAGCTTGGCATTGTGATTATTATATGTTTATGTCATATCTCCTATTCTATATCATTTCTTCTGATATTTATAGCTAGACTGATCCGTTTATTATTTTCTTCTTAAATAATACTCGGTTCAGACCGAGATGTTGCAGGTGCTTCTGCTTGACTTCTCATCCTGGATCATTACTCTGACTTTTGGCAAACTACTTAGATTAGTAGTTTATTTTGTTGTATACACTTGAGATATAGACTCATAGTTGTATTCCTTTGTATAGCACATGTTGCTATTCTTTTGTATTATCGTGGATCTTTTTACCACTACTCTGATATACACTTTTATGTGTAATATTCATATCTATTTCCGCCTTTGTGATATGAATTGTCTGTGACTGATTTATGTTATGTTTATTTCTATATTTGTTTCCGAAGATATTATAGCAACTGTGTAGTAGTTTTGAGTTTGTGTCGGCATGTCGGATTTCCACTTGAAAAGAATTGCATGTTATACTATCTGACATATCGATGCTCGCACAAAGCAATTACATGGATGGTCGCTCCTCAACAGCCTTATTCTCCGTGCTAGTTGACAGCATTCACAGTAGTGTTCTTGGCTAGCGTGGGTATAGAGGTGGGGCGTCACAGCTTGGTATCAGAGCCAAATTTCGGAACAAGGTAGAATAATCTAGCAAGGATCATGTCCTAAGTCTTACTTAGGAGTTGTGCCTTAGGATTTATTCGAGTCTTCGTACCGTTCTATCCTACTTTCTTTTATGATTCCTTGTTTTATCTATCAAGATTGCTTGATATTTATTTTGAGGATTGTGAATCCGGATGGTAGATCCGCAACACTCAATTTGTCTTTATTGATGTCAAAATTATTTTATGTGATTTTTCTGTCCGAGCCGATTTTTATTTAGGCTTCGGAATTTACTTTTGTAAGGATTGGCTTAATTATTATGAGGCCATATCCTTTGTCCCATGTGGACTATTCATCTTCGACATTTTCAATCTGTTAAGCAGATTTCTATTTTTCCTTTGTGATTTTGATTCCAATTTGATGGCATCATTTTATTCCTTAAAACCCGCATGATAAGGAAAGTATTATTTCTCTCAATCATATCGTTTGAAAAATTTTCTGGTATTTTTGAGCTTGTCTTAGGATCATCACCTAAGCAATATCTTTTGTGTGGTGCTAAGGTCTTTTCAGTTTGACTTTATCACCGGTTTTCGTTTGCTACGAGTTGCGGAAATTAGCATTCCACTTACCGCATTCCGCACTTGTTATGATTCTTATGAATGACTTATTATGTCATTTAATTTGTCCAGCTCATTTCATCCATTTTATAAATCGAATATTCTATGAATATTTCGATGAGACCATTCTTGTATTTATTGATTTTGGATGAAAATAGTAATTTAAAATTTTGCAAATCTTTTTCATAAGATTTATTTATAAGTAAAACTGGATTTTTGTTCTTGAAACGAACAAAGAATATTCTTAAAACTTTTTAAGAGATTTATTTATCCTATAAAACTTGATTTTGTGATTGTATTGCCCGTTGAGTGCTTTAAGAATTTTGGTCAATGCGCTTGATCAACGTTATCGATAAAAATCTCCTAAACGCTTTGATGAGACAGTCAGACACAGTATATTAACTTGAAAATAGTAAATTTTTTAGAAAGATTATTACGTAATGATAAATGTAATTTTGAAAGTTTTAACTTTTCAGGAAAGAAGATTATTTAAAAGAAATTCTTTCTTTCCGATACTCTTATTCTTGTGATTCCTGAAGGGGAACCAAGACTTTGCTATTTGTACTGATACTAGTCATATTGGTTTGGATGTCATTCTCTTGCAAAGGAGAACGTGCTATCACTTGTGCTTCTAAATCATTATAGCTTATCGAGACTAGATATGCCACTCATGATCTGGTGTTCGTGGCTATTGTTTTTGCTTTTGGAATTTGGCATCATCATATTTGGATGAGAAATTTGTTCTCTACCTCGATCATAAATCTTTGGAATATTTATGTTCTCTTAAGGAACTGCATGTTGACTCGAGTTCCTAGCTTCTTATGATCTTGATATTCTTTTTATTCCCGAAGGGGAAATCGTGTTGCCAATGCGTTTAGTCGTAAGCAACAAGGGGTTGTTTCTTTGTTGATGACCGAATGAAATTATCTTTTTATCAAGTTCATCGGGCGTTTTGATGTACTTCGTTTTATTGAATTTCATCTCATTTCTTCGTGGGCTAGCGACCCATGTACTTTCTAATGTGTTTTGATTCATTGGACGTACCGTTTGTACTACATCAATGCCTTTGCTGTTTGATACATTGGATGTACCATTTGTACTACATCAGTGTTTTTGATTCATTGGATGTACCGTTTGCACTACATCAATGACTTGGCTTCTTGGTTCACTGGACGTACCGTCTTTGTACTACGTCGGTGTTCCAAATTATTCGAGTTTCTAGTTTCTCGGGCGTACCGTGATTGTACTATGCCGTTGCACCGGCTCAACTTTCTGCTATTCTTGACGTTTTCCACGTCTTTTAACTATGGAAATGCTTTTATGTTTCCGGTTTTTATTCTTGAGCCCGGTGTTATTGAGGGATTGAAGTTTCACCAAATTTGACTTTTGAGCAACATCCTATTCGAATTATTGCTTCGGAGCTCAAACGACTTCGAAATAAAGATGTCCTTCTTGTGAGAGTTCAATGGTTCTCAAATCTTAGGGATTACTCTTGGGAATCTAGAGGATTCATTGAGCGATCCCGTTCTTGCTAACTCTATCGTGCTCTTTATGGTGAACTTCTTGATTCAAATTTTCTTTTGTGTTAATATGCTTATATGGTTGTTACTTCTTATATTTCCTTCTTAATTATTACGAGGACGCAATTTCTTTAAGGAGGGGAGTCTGTAACAACCCGCATATTTATTGATTATATATTTAAATATTTCACCGTTCATCGGATTTTGGTCCGAAAACCTACTTTTTGCATACGGTCGAATTAGGACTCGATACCACCTCCATTGAGTTCAAAATGCCGTTTGCGACCTTTTTGAGTATAAGCTTCGATATGTTTGGAGAAAGTTGATTTTTACCACTTTTTCATTTAGGGCTTTGGTTTGGGCTGAGCCAATTAACCACTTACTAACTCAGTCCCAATCCCCCTCTCCTCTTCATTACTTCATTCCAACTCCTCAAAATCATGCTCCAACTGAAAATGGTGGAGAGGAAAGGGAATTAGAAACTCCAAGCCCTAGCTCCTCTTGCTAGCTCAAGTTCTTGCTCCAAAATCAAAGAGAACCCCTTGGTAAGCATCTCCTTCATCTTCTCCAACTCTTTCTCCATCCAATTTCAGAAATTCCTAAACCTAATTTTGGGAATGTTCTTGTTTTTGAGCTTAGATTCAAGCTCAATTGGGTTGGGTTGAGGAGAGGTTGATTCTCCATTTGCTTTCAAGCTTCTTCTTCTTGTTCTTGAGTTAAAAAGGTGAGATTTTTATCTCACATCTATGTCTATATCTATCTTTGTTGTTAGGTATGAATTCCTAACACTTATTTATGTTCATTTGCTTTTGGTTTGGATTGATTTGGTGAATATTTCAATTTTTGGTGTTTTGTAGTCAAATCTTTAAAAATCCAAACTTTGATGTTTGATCATGCTTTAAGAGGTGTTTCGGAGGGCCTATAAGACCGGGTTGTCGCTAGGCATAAATCCTTAGTCGTCGTTACTCGTCCGATCGCTCCCGATACGTTTTGGCCAATTGGCCTAGGCAAATTGTTGCCTAGACCAGGTGACCAGACGTCTGGTGACCAAGTCCAGACGTCTGGTTTGGACCTGGAAAGTAAAAAATGTATGCACGCATATTATAAAAAAAAGCTAGAGACGATTTTCAGACGTCTGAACCATCAAACCAGACGTCTGGATAGGTCTTAGACGTCTGACTTGAGGTTTCAGACGTCTGAGTGTTCTCTGGGTTATTTCCAGAGAACAAATCCAGACGTCTGGATTCCAAATCAGACGTCTGGAGATGTTTATTTTTACCTATTCAGGCTGTTTTGTGTGAATTTCCATTGTTTATCGATTTTAGCGATCCTATTAATCATTATCACTTATTGTTGACTTTGATGACATTTTCTTCGTGATTTTTGAGAATATCCATTTCTATGGATTTGGTATCGATTTCTTTGGATTTTATTCACGTCTTCGAATGTGAATTTAGTAATTGGTTGTTCTTACAATCTTTTTTGTGATTTATCACTTTAAAAATATAAAGGTTTTCTATACTAGCAGTAAATATCAAAACTCTTTCTTCAAATGATTTCAACTCTACTTTAATACCAAATTCATTTATAAAACCGTTTTCCAATCTATTAGTATATACAAACCTTTATCTCACTCGTATGAGAAATCTAATTAAACGGCTTAGTAAAACAAGTGGTATGAAACGCTTGCGTTTACTTTGTCGGTTAATTCTTGGACTTGTTCTATTGAATCTCTTGTGACAATTTTCTAGTGGAGATTTACAGTTTGTTCGTAAATGTTTAAGTTAAGTAAGTAGTTATGGGACATGAAGCTAAACTTTTATATTTACTAGCTTAGTGTAATTGACACTTCTCATTGATCATGACGATCATCTTTGTGATTTAGACTAGCAATGTGCGATGTATCTTTGTCCATGTCGAGGATGATACTTCATTTTTTGCGGAGCTTCGGCTCACCAGGAGGAGCTTCGGCTCAATATCCGCAATGGGGGACTATACCCTGTCATGAGGAACTTCGGTTCACCAGGAGGAGCTTCGGCTCAATGTCCGCAATGGGGGACTATACCCTGTCAGGAGGAGTTTCGACTCACCGGGAGGAGCTTCGGATCAATGTCCGCAATGGGGGACTATACCCTGTCAGGAGGAGTTTCGACTCACCAGGAGGAGCTTCGGCTCAATGTCCGCAATGGGGGACTATACCCTGTCAGGAGGAGTTTTTGACTCACCAGGAGGAGCTTCGGCTCAATGTCCGCAATGGGGGACTATACCCTGTCTGGAGGAGCTCCGGCTCATTTTTCGGGGATTGGCCATCCTTTTTATTGTGATTTCTGGATTTCGTGTGTTGATTTCTGGAATTTGTGTTTCACCAACTTTTACGATTGGCATGGATATATATATGTCACTTATTGTGGCTTGGTGAATGAAATCAGGAGTATGACATTCCTTTTTATCTTGAGTAGATTATTGTGATATTGATTAATCTCTTGTTGATTTTCAATTACTTATTTATCACAGCTTGGCATTGTGATTATTATATGTTTATGTCATATCTCCTATTCTATATCATTTCTTCTGATATTTATAGCTAGACTGATCCGTTTATTATTTTCTTCTTAAATAATACTCGGGTCAGACCGAGATGTTGCAGGTGCTTCTGCTTGACTTCTCATCCTGGATCATTACTCTGACTTTTGGCAAACTACTTAGATTAGTAGTTTATTTTGTTGTATACACTTGAGATATAGACTCATAGTTGTATTCCTTTGTATAGCACGTGTTGCTATTCTTTTGTATTATCGTGGATCTTTTGACCACTACTCTGATATACACTTTTATGTGTAATATTCATATCTATTTCCGCCTTTGTGATATGAATTGTCTGTGACTGATTTATGTTATGTTTACTTCTATATTTGTTTCCGAAGATATTATAGCCAATGTGTAGTAGTTTTGAGTTTGTGTCGGCATGTCGGATTTCCACTTGAAAAGAATTGCATGTTATACTATCTGACATATCGATGCTCGCATAAAGCAATTACATGGATGGTCGCTCCTCAACAGCCTTATTCTCCGTGCTAGTTGACAGCATTCACAGTAGTGTTCTTGGCTAGCGTGGGTATAGAGGTGGGGCGTCACACAGCGTCATCTTCGTATTAACGAAGACTCTCGTAAACGCGATCTAGATGATAATCCGCAAACTGAGTCTCATTCTAAGGCAAATAATGTTGAAATTACTGATAAATTAAAGCCAAAGAATGAGACACAGTTTAAGAACAAACATCATTCCAAATCCAACAACAAAAGGAAAGGTGCTTGTTATTTTTGTAACAAGCCCGGCCACTATGCCCGAGACTGCCGTCTGCGGAAGAAACAACAAAAAGTGAATGTGGTCGAAGACTCGCTTGTGGCTGTAGTGCAAGGGGCGAACTCCGTTAGTGGCAATGATAATGATTGGTGGTTCGATACTTAACCATTCACATTTGCAAAGACCGTAATCTTTTCAAGAGTTACGAAGAAAATAAAGGAGAAGCCGACGAAGTTACTGGAGCAAATAAGGTTCCAAGTAAAGTTCTGGGAAAAGGCACTATAGAACTTCCTCTCACCTCTGGAAAAGTTCTTACATTAGTCAATGTATTTTATGTACCTGATATGTGTAAGAATTTGGTCTTTGGATACCTTCTTAACAAAGGAGGATTCAAGATGGTGTATGAGTTTGATAAGCTAGTGTGGTCTAAGAATGGTAAATTCATTGGACAGGGATACTCTTGTAACGGCATAATTAAGTTGAATCTAATAAAGAAATCTTCTGTTTATATTGTTGATTCTATTAATTTATGGCATGGAAGATTAGGACATGTGAATTATAAATCCATTAAGAATATGAATAAATTAGGATTAATTTCTGATTGTGATTTCGATATCATCTCTAAATGCGAAATATGTGTTCAAGCAAAAATACACCGAAAATCCTTTAAATCCGTAGAAAGGAAAACTGTTTGCTTGATTTGTTATATAGTGATGTGGGTGACTTAAAAAGTCATATCACCTATGGTGGTAACCAATACTATATAACATTCATTGATGATTATACTAGATATGCATATGTATATCTAATGAAAACTAAAGATGAGGCTTTTGATAAATTCAAAATTTACAAAGCAGAGGTCGAAACACAATTGGGAGTTAAAATTAAAATATTACATTCAGATCATGGTGGTGAATATTTCTCAAATGAATTCACCTTGTTTTGTAAACAACAAGGTATAATTCACCAATGTACTGCTCCATATACACCATAATAAAATGGTGTTGCTGAAAGGAAAAATAGAACTTTAGTAGAAATGGTTAATGTCATGCTCATAAGTTCTAGTTTACCTTATAACCTATGGGGTGATGCTATGTTATCTGCATGTTACATTTTAAATCGAGTACCACTTAAAAAGAATAATATTTCTCCTTAAGAATTATGGTTTAATAGAAAACCTAACCTAACTAGACTTAAAGTTTGGGGTTGCTTAGCATATGTTAGAAAACCAGACCCTAAACGACCAAAGTTAGAAAATAGAGCATTTAAATGTGTTTTCATAGGATATTCACTTAATAGTATAACTTATAGATTTCTTATTGTTGACACCCTAGAAGTTATAGAATCTGTAGATGTAGAATTTTTTGAAAATCAAACTGTTGACATCCCATTGAGATCATCTAGTCCAGAACCTAGTCTGACTAATGATATCAATGACGATGATTATGCTCTTTCTCAAAACAGCAAGGAAGTGTTAGTACCAGATAATAGTACTGAACAACGGAGAAGCAAAAGAGCAAGAATAGAGAAGGACTATGGTCCTGACTTCATTACATATCTTGTAGAAGGCAGTAAGGACGAAATCCTTAATGTGACTAAATATGTAGTGAACGCTGATGACGATCCCAAAAATTATTCTGAAGCTATGAGTTCCAGAGATTCTAATTTCTGGAAAGAAGTTATCAATAATGAAATGAATTCCATAATGTTAAATCAAACTTAGGTTTTAACTGATTTACCTCCTGGTGCTAAACCTATAGGAAGTAAATGGATATTCAAGAAAAAGTTGAATACAAATGGATCCATTGATAAGTTTAAAGCCAGATTAGTTGCTAAGGGATATAAGCAAAGACATGGAATAGATTATTTTGATACATATGCTCCAGTTGCTCGCATATCTTCTATACGCTATTTAATTGCACTTGCATCAATTCATAAATTAGTCATACATCAGATGGATGTAAAGACTGCTTTTCTAAATGGAGATTTAGAAGAAGAGATATATATGGAACAACCTGAAGGTTTCAAAACCCCAGACCAAGAAAAGAAAGTTTGCAAATTAGTGAAATCTCTTTATGGCCTGAAGCAAGCTCCCATGCAATGGCATGAGAAATTTGATAAAGTTGCACTGTCATATGGATTCATTGTAAATGATGCTGATAAATGTATTTATAGCAAATCGGATAACAATGGTATTGTTATAATATGTTTATACGTTGATGACATGCTAATATTTGGTTCCAATATATCCTGTGTGAATGAAACTAAAAGGTTTTTGCCTTCTAAATTCGATATGAAAGATCTAGGAGAGGCTGAGGTAATTTTGGGAATTAAAATTGTTAGGAAAGAGGGGGAGTTATTACTAACTAAGTCTCATTACATAGAGAAATTCCTACAAAAGTACGGCCATTACGATGACAAACCAGCACCAACTCCGTTAGATCCTAGTATTAAATTAGTAAAGAACACTGGACGTACTATCTCTCAACTAGAGTATTCCAATGTTATTGGGAGTCTTATGTATGCTATGCATTGCACTAGACTAGACATCGCACATGCTATAAGTATATTGTGTCGATTTACGAGCAATCCAGGTTTCGAACATTGGAAAGCTATTTCCAGAGTTTTAACTTATTTGAAAGGAACCATTGAATATGGTTTATCTTATAAAGGATATCCTACTGTAATAGAAGGATATAGTGATGCAACCTGGATCAATGTAGAATCCAAATTCAAATCTACGACTGGATGGATCTTTACATTAGGAGGCGCTGTTGTGTCTTGGGCTTCCAAGAAGCAGACCTGTAATTTTTACTCAACAATGTTGTCAGAATTGATTGCATTAGCAGATGCATGTAAAGAAGCGGAATGGCTTAGGAATTTATTAATGGAAATCCCTTTGTGGAAGAAGCCATCTCCAGCAGTCATGATTAACTGTGACAATTAAGCAACGATATACAATGTGTCTAACAAGACATATAATGGAAAGTCTAGACATGTGAGTCTAAGACATCAAATGGTGAGACAGTTACTCAAAAGAGGAGTTATAACTGTTGACTACATAGAAACGAAGAAAAACTTGGCTGGCCCACTTACAAAAGGTCTTCCAAAGGCAATGGTTTCTATGAAGTCACAAGAAATGAGACTAAGGTCTATGAATGAAGGTTGATCATCCTTAACAGAAACCCAACTTATGTCTTGAAAAGGATAGACAAAGTTCAATGGGTACCAACAAGTTAAGAGAATGGTTATGGAACACTAAATAGATATTCCCATAATATTTAGTATTGGATTCTGCAAGAACAAAGGATGGATATGTATGCTTAATAAGTCTAGAAACCTTAAAAGGTGTATCACAGAAACACCTTAAGAGACTTACCTATATGAGTACGGAAATCAGGTTGTTTCCTAGGAAAGTAAGACTGCTTTCTAAGTAGACTCATGAACCAAGATTTAAGCACATGGCCATTAACATGCTGAGCAATACAGAACACTTTACCTAAGGAAATCAACATGTGTGATTGTTCCAGTTTTATCGTTAGGGATTCTTGGTTCAAGATTCGTTCACCATAGAATCTCGATAAGGCTTTGAATGGTTTACACTACATAAAGGTTCAAATCCAAAAGATACCTTTTATTTATGTGTTGGTTTTCACGATGATGCAAAACTTGATCTTAAAACTACATAGGCTTGACCCCACTTGGGTATGTAGGAAATCACTCTAGTGACGCAGCCGTCCTATTTATTTATTTTCTTATTTTGAAAATTGGGGGAGATTGTTGTAAAATTTTCAAAAGCTTTGAAGTTTGGGTTTTGGTTTTGGAAGAGAAGAAGTAAAGAGGAAGAAGAGAAGTCCCACATCGTAGAAAAATGAAGACTATACTTGTATAAGTATAGCTCTCTCAAGTGGATGTTGGGGCCTTGGGGCTCCCATATGTTTGCTTTGTTGTGAGGAGAGAAGTCATGCAACACCACACGCGCGCCGCCGCCGTCCGTCCGACCGAACCGGGCCGGGCCGGGTACGGGTTTTGGGTTTGGATCTGAAAATATTTTTGGATCAAAATATGAACTGTAATGGGTCAGATTTCAGCCCGTTAAGGACCCAAAACCGAAATTCAGAATTTGAATGATGGCGGGAATTTGTAACGTTTCTGAACGTTACAAATATGAATAGACGCGACGTTTGGTTTTTGAACCCATTCGTAACGGTTGCGAACCGTTGCTAACGATCGCGACGCTTTGCGAATTGACGCCTCTTCAACGCTATAAATAGCAACGCCCAGAATCATTTCGTAGCAGTTTTCTATCCTCTACTTCTTCCTAAACAGTTCTGCAATGACATTAATCCGCTGCTCTGTTTTGTAACGCCTCTAAGGTGTTGCAAATTCGGAAACCATTGCAGAATTGTTCTCTTCTTCCTCTTCATTCTATTCTATATAAATTGCATCATCAGATACAGTTTCTAAAGTGTTCTTGGTCGGATCAAAGTTGTACAAACTTTGAATTCGATTACGCTGTTATAGGCTTCATTGAATCCTGAAAGTCGATAGTTCGATAACCCGTTTGTACCTGGTGGGTTGAACTATTGTCTGAAAGAATCTATTTCATAGATCCTTGAAGTCGGAAGCACAGCATTGTTTTCTTTGCAAATCGCCATCAAATTCGTCTCGAACCGCAAAATCCCCAACAAAGATTTCTCCTATTCCCAGCAAAAGAATTCTCAGGTGCAGAATTACCAGAGGAAGTTTTAAATTTTGTCGAATGGTTGAATTTTTTGTGACCAACGATACCACATTCAAAATATCCGATGGGATCACGACAAGTATTAACCAAGTGGGATAAGTCTTCGCATCTAAAACAAAATCTATGCCCTCTTCTAGAATCGATCCATTTTTTAGTTGGAGATTTACGATAAAAAGGTTTAGATGAAGGGAATGAAGAATCCTTCAAAACTTGGGGGTACGATCGATTAGCAAAAGAGTTGAAGCTAACGAAGGAATTTGAGTTGTATTGATATGATGAAAGTGGATGCGCAAATGAATAAGATGAAGATGATTAAGAAATGTAAGAAGATGCCATTTTATTATGTGTTTATTAGGTTTATGTCTGTCATTACTTTTTTGTTATGATATATATTGGGAGTAATCAATGTTTTGAGAACCGAACCGCAAGTCGGACCGTGACATCTCAAGGTTTAAGGTTTTAAAGGTCGAACCGGTTGGGCCGTCAGAACCGTGCATTTTTCTTAAACAATTTGTGCATGTAAAATATAAAATATAGACTATGTTGCTTAATGTATAGTATTAACTCATGTTATAAACGGTATAACATGTCAATTTTCATGTATAGCATATCTCATATATATATACAACATCATCTTAAACGCATACAAATTGATAATATTCACATATAAAATAGTTGAAAACTACATGTAAATATCAAAACAACATAAACTCAAACACTACAGTTTTTTTAAACTCAAACATACACGTTGATGCATAATGTAAATAGCAAATAATCTCACAGTTCATAATCGTTTTATCATTTTCACAAATGAATGCTATCAAAATATAGTGATTAGATTATTAATCAAAATAACATTATTCTTACAAGAAATCAAAGAAAGTACAAAGAATAAAAGAAATTTCATTCAACAGTTTGTTACATAACCGTGAATCAAACTGAAGATGCAAGACATAATGAACTAGCACCTTTACTTATGCAATTTGAACTTGGATTTTATTAAACAGTTATAATAGGTCGATTTGTTCCTTTTTCTTATGGTCCTCCAGCAGCATGCCTTTTGATTACTTGCTCTAAATAAAGCATAACTTTGCGCTTGCAGTAGCTTAAGTTTGTCAGTTTCAACAAATAATTGTGCCAAAAATATAGCATACAACTAGAAGGAAATAAAAGTAAAAATCAAATTTACCTGCAAATCTTCCAACTACCAACAAGAAAGGTCGATTTAGCATTTATGTCGCAAGGAAAGTTGCGTGAGGATGCAGCGATGGAGACGTTAGTTGTGGTGGCAGCAGCATGGTTTTAGGGTTTCTCGATTTGGGGGCAAAATAACTAGAGCACGCGGCACGGTTTCAAGGTTCAGCCAACGGTTTCAAGGTTCAGCCAACGGTTTCAAGGTTCAGCCGGCGGTATTTGCACGAAGGAGGTCTGATTCAACTCTCGACCGATGAGGTACACGATCGACGGCTTCTCACGGTTAAACCGCAGTCGGGTCCGGTTTTCAAAACTATGGTAGTACTGTTTGTTGGACTGGTTTGCCTTATATGATATTATGTTTTAATTTGTGTTGGATGAAGCAAAATACGGTAGAAATATACAATATTTTTCTTCTTTCTTCAAGTACGTGTAAGGAAGACGTGTTGAAATCCGTATTTTACAACCAAAAAAAATGTAAAGACAATACAACAAACAGACCTTTTTATACCGTTTAAAAACCATTATTAAAGCCTTCTTAGCATTTCTATAAACGTCATACATCAACAAGTTGTAATAAGTCTGATAGATACAATATTGTTTCAAAATTGCAATGGAAAACGGACTTACAATGTTTTTGTTGTCATCTTAGACTAGACATATCAGTAAAACTACTTTTCTATAGCGTTTTGAAGCTTGCTATAAAACTTTTACACAGAGTGGTGTTTTGTGTTACTAACAATTATGATATCATTTAATTGCTATATTATGTTGACATGCCATATTATTATAGCGTCTAAAAACGCTATGGAAATATTATGTCAATCTTTTATTACGCATTGAAAGGCTATAAAAAATTCATTACTATTTATTGTAGCATTGTTTTTTGCAATAAAAACTATTTAATCCTTGCATAATATTTTGTATAGCACTAGCATATATATGAAAGTTGTAACAATTTTTCTTTTCATAGCATAGTTAAAAGCTATAAAAAAATCCCGTTGCATTTTTTATTCTCATATACATTCAAGCCTACAATTTTCAATTCTACTAAAATTATTTCAACTAATATATTATAACATTTCAAAAAACCACGCTTATCACATGTACGAAATCAAATGGAGTTATAAACCAAACCACAATATATATATATATATATATATATATATATATATATATCGTACACAGAGTATTAAGCATATAAATATATGTGACCAAAAGTAACAATACATACAAATGTAGCTAAACAAAATGATACATAATAAAAACAAAAACATATGAACGTCCATAGACAATACATTAATGCAAGCATGAACGATTTGAAGGAGAAAGAGTACGACATCATGTAGCAATCTCAAAAGCATCATACAACACTTGTCAAAAAGAAGCACATACGTGCATATGTTAGTCATAAATGTAGAAATTTATAAGTACTAAATAGTATGGTTTCAAATAGAAACCTTATGAATTAATCACTCAAAGTAACTAAGAAACTTCCACAAAGGCTGACTCAAAGTAGACAAGCAACTTAAACAAACATTATGAGTATGATTTTCCTAACTTTCCTTCTCTTCTACGCCATTTGACGTAGATCTTAAAAATGAAAAATAAAAAATAATTTGAAAGCCAAATGCTACTTAAATCTCCCTAATACAAGTTTTGAACGACTTTTAAGTAATTTTGACCAAGCATTAGTAAACAGCTAAAAGTGTTTAAAAATAATTCGACTTTCTTGTTAGAATAAGTTGATTTTGATCTTTTACTAAATTTATTAAACATCGAACAGAAATAAATACTAATAAACAAAATATCTATCACAAACCCCTATTATAATATCATAATTGGCATGTTGCCATCTATGTAATTATACTATAAGATTTTTGTGTTGATTTACGCCCAGCAAAATATTCAATCATTATTTTAGACTCTATATGATTTGAGCTGAATTTTTGTCAATTTTCATTACAAGCACACAAAAAATGACAAAACTACCAAAGAAAAAAAATTCAAGGTCTTAATGTTTTAACACACAAAAAATGTCAAAACCTATGGAAATCAACACTTTTGTTAGAAATGACTTATTGAACATTCAAAAACTCTAATCATAATCATATTTATCCATGTAATAAATATGATATGACATGTGATAAGGTAGAATTTACACCTTTTGAAAAATATCAGTTAAGAGTTTTCTATACCTTAGCTCATTCCCATTCTACGACTAAACATGCAACATTCTATTGATTACTGAAAGCAGAACCAAACTTTCTCAAAATTAGATGGAACAGTAGGTTTAACATTGAACATTACTTCCATGTATATTAATAACTCGGTAGATTTACATTCTTTAAGCATAACAGCATAAATAGATGCATATAAGTGAAAGAGCAAAAGTGTAATCACACAACATGTAGGCACAAAAAAAGTGCAATTATCATCATAAGTCTGATAAGGAAATTAGATTATAAATGATGCTACATTTAAGGTGTGGAACTTCGATAAAGATCTCTTGTACCAAGAATTCGATACGAATTTCCCACGTTTTTGACATTGGTTGACTTTGTATTAATGGTAAAAGCACAACAACTCCATCTTATAAAGACTGAAATTTGTAATAAATCCTTTTTCCAACAAATTTGTGGTTAAAAGGTAAAAGAAATATATTACCATAATTGTGTTGTCTTATGAGCTCCTGAATGGTTCTATCTTTTGGCAGCTTTCCATTTTGCAAGATCCTAGTCTGTTGTCTAATTTACTTAAATGGTCTGGTTAAACATTTAGTGAATTCTATTATATGCATTAAATAAACTACATAATAATTTTGGGTATTCTACTACAATTAATTAGATATATTACTGATAGAAAATAACTCAAAAACTTCACAATTACTTGCTTCCTATTATTTTATAGCATGCCTCAAGATTACGATATTCTAGGAAATAAATATAGGATTCGAGACCCACCGTGTATATGAATACAGATATTATGAGTAATAAATTATTACTGTGCAAAAGCTACTTATTACTGATGAAGAAAACCAAACACAATTCCTGCCATCAGTTCTGTGACGACCCGGAATTTTCAAGCATTTAAAATCGGAGTATTTAATTGATTTTAAATATTCAATAGAGTAATTTTAACTTGAATTCAAATATCACAATTTATTTGATGATTTAATTATTGAATTAAATAATTTGAAGTTGGGAAAATTATCGAATCTAGAATTTTAAGCCGATTAAAAATAATTTGAAGGCTTATAAAATTTATATTGATGATAGTGAAGATAGTAAAAGTGTTAAAATTGAATTTGGAAGTTATTTGTTCGGTTTTGAAATTTATATCGTTTAAATTGAATTTAAAAAAATAGCCTTCCGAGGCGCTGTCTCGGAATTTGACGAAACCAGTTCCATTGGATCCGTAATATTATATTATTATCGGATTTCAAATGTCGTAGCGTTCGGAGCCATCGTGTGTTCGTACGAGATAAAAACGCTTAGACAATAACTTATCATTTTAATTTAAATATAATATATTTTGTCTCAAATCAAATCATAGCCGCCCTACGTTTCTTTTGCTGACCTATTCTCCTCTGTCTTCTGAAACAAGTCGATAATTTCCTTTATTAAATGGCGTATTGTCGCCTCTTTCTTTCCAAATCAAATCACCAGAAGAAAATCTCGTTCCAGTAAATGAAACAAACAAACAAATAAAACTAATGGCTGAACATTCTAAAAAGGGAAGTGATTTGGTAGCCGAGTTTTTTTAAACCTCTGCTCTTCCTTCGTGCCTACAAATCAAGATCAAAACCCCAATTCTTCGAATTTAATCAAAGCCGACAGAAATCCATGTATCCTCAACATCGAACCGAAACGACTTCGATACAAATTCGTTCAAAAGAAAAATATATGGAGATGGTAGTCGCGAGGCTTCGCGAGGCCAGGCAAGGGAGGGCGATCAATTTTGAGGTTCGCGCTTGCAAACGAAGCTCGGCATCTTCGTCGAATCGATAGTGTTGTTCGATTTTGGCCCGATGGGAATCGCGATTCAATTGGTGTCGAGCGCGAGTATTGGGGAAGGCGTTTGGGTCGCGCGAGGCCTGGGGGGCGCATCTGCTCATTGAGGGCTGCGACTGGAGACAGCATGGTGGGGTGAGGGAAGCAGCGGCATCTGGTGGTGGATCACGATTTTTGCAGAGGTTAATGGAGGCTAGGTGGCGGTGGCGTTCAGCGAGGTCATAATCTGAAGGAAAAGAAGTCGAGATGGAAGTGATCGATCAAACAAAAATCAAAGGTGAGTTAATCTCACTCAGTAAATTTAAATTTAAATGACTAAATTTAAATAATTGTGTGAATGGTTGAATTGATTGATGAGCTATAGTATGGTATATTTTGGAATTGGCATATTATATTGTGCTAACATCTGTGGATGCAGGGAAAACAGGTTGGAGGGATCCAACTGGACCCCTCAACAGTTATTTAAATTATTTAATACCTTCTGTTGTGATTATTTGATATTCTATGATGAATTATGTTGGAATATTGAATGCTATGGTTCGATTGGATATAATTGGGTATGATGAATTACCAAAAATATATAAATTGGATTTTTGAAAGAAAATAAAAGAAATTAACATGTAAGTAAAATAATTATAGAAATTTGAATAAATTTAAAAATGAATTGTAAAAGAAATAAAGTAACTTTAAGATTCTAATAAATAAATCTTGAGTATAGAAAGGAAATTTGAATAAACAGAAAGTTAATGAATTTTAAACTTCAGTATTATTAATTAATAAAACAAAGATTTTATTTTAAATTTAAGATTTAAATTATTGAAAAGAATAACGAAAAAATTGGGAAAAACTGAAATTCGTATATTTCAGTTAAAAAGATTTAAAATCAAAAGGAAATAATAATAGTAATAAAGTCCATAATTAATGAATTTTAAAATGAATTAAGAAAGTAAAGATATTTATTTCAAATGGAGTAAATTGGGAATCAATTTGGGAAATTGATTTAAGTGATTAAAGTTGGAATTGTTCTCTGAATAACCAAGTACGTTTTTAAGGAAAATTTTTAAATATAACTTAATGGTTTTAAAGTTGTTTAAATAGGTATGTTTTGGAAAATCTATTATTTCTAATATTTAAATTCAAAAGTAAGTATTTTCTCAAATCTATTATAGTAGTAATTTCTTTAAAAGTGGCTTAGCATTTTGTTTTTAAAAGTGAAAATCTATTTTTATATTTTATAAAGTAATCTTATTTTCAAAAATTCATATAGTATGTATTTTTAACAAAATATTGAAGTAATTTAACTCAAATGTTTTAAAGTATATATTTCAAAGTAAAGTGTTTTAAATTATTTTTAAAATCTAGTTTTGTGCTTGGTGATTTCAGAGGAGATAGAAAATATTTGGGAAAGTTTATTCTGGAAAGAAAGATGGTTTGAAACTGCTTTCAAGGGTTGAAAATAGAAATATATCTTGTGAAGATATTTTTGAGGTTAATAAATAATTTGGAAAATTATTTATTGTTGGATGATTGTTTGTGAATATTAATTGATAGTTAAATAACCGACTATCAATATTGGCCAATTGCGTTGATCGTTTTGAAGAGACCGGGATCGAGATTTATTTCTCGAAAACCACTTCGATCCGGTTTGTACGTTTCGTGGAAACGATTTTGGATTCGAAGATGGAGCAGTGAAGTGCAAGGGATAGTCGCTACTAATCCTGAGGATATTTCCAAAATGGATGTAGTAGGAATAGTGCCTTCGGTTCCGTTTGAACCCGGGACGGACTTGTATGGATGAATGCTTGCGAAACATCGTCAGGTGGACGATGGGTATTCTAATGGATATATTCTTAAAAAGGTAACGCTTAGCCTCAAGTCTCATCAAATGGGAATGACTGAAAAATCAGGGGTTATGCAGCAAGGCTAGGTGGATAGCACCCAAGCAGGGCGAGGTCATTCCAGTCTAGATGTCCCTTTTTATTTTGGCTTAGTGGGCGGTTGCTGATCCCAACCGCGGGGTGATCTCACTCGGGATTATCCAGTAAGGGGTAGTCCCGGTCCTGTGTTGCAGGGGAGCGGGCGTACTCCTCGGTACGGTGATCTAGGCCCCGTACTGTGACAGGTGGTACCCCAGTGCCTAGTCATTAGTTGGAAATCCATTCTCCCTACGTGCCTTGTACGAGTTTTGTGTGTATTACCCACTCTGTGGCTAGTAGCTGGAATTTAATAGATGTAACAATTTCGGCTATTTTATAAGTATTTATATATAGACCCTATTATAATATCAGAGGATTTCTATAAAAAATTGTTTTAGCTATCGTATGGTAAAAACCTGACATGTTTATTTGTGGCGTGGTCTTACGAGATGCTTTTGTTTTCAAAGGATTTTTGAAACTTTAATAATCAATTGAGTGTGATTTTCTCACGCTGGTATTTCAGACTGACTCGGGTATTATTTAACTGTAATGCTCGGGTCAGGCCGAGTATTATATAATACAAGATTTGTTACTGTGAAGCTAAGGAGACGAGCTGGACGACGATACGTATTCTCGTACTTGTTTTATATATATATTCCGCCGCGTTGAGTAGCTGTGTATCCAGTTGTATGTTATTGATGTGAGCTGTGATTGATGTACTCTCATGATGTAATATATAAACAGAGATATTTGATTTTGAGTAAAGATCATTTATTATCTATTATATTTTATTCCGCTGCGATGGTTAGATTCTGTTGTTGTTTTCTATTTTCCTCTTCTACCTCTTCTTCTTTAACCCAAATGGTTCGTATTTCTGTGCAACGTGAGTTGATTGTTGTAGAATAGTGTTGACTCAAGGGGTATGGATTTGCGGGCTGTTACACTTGGTATCAGAGCATAGGTTGGTGAAACCTTGGCTCTGGTGGGAAATTACTCAAATAGAGTCCGTAGTACTCTATAATGAGTTTGAGCGTATTAATAGATATGAGCGCGTATTTTTTAGTGAATATAAATTGTTTTAATATTGTGTTGATTGATTTATTGAGTGGCATATGAACCTTCGCCGACACAGTCTACGCAACTATATCGAAGGGGTTTCTAAACACTTGAATAGAACAACAGACACGGTATTGTTTTAAATGTGGGTAAATGAAATAATTTTACCCAAAATATATTTTGATATAAATAAAAGTTTTGTAAACTATTTTAGCTAATATATGGTTGCTTGGATGTGAAGAAAAACATAATATTAAATTATTATCATCGTGGGTAAAAATTTAACTATGAATTGAAATATAACCAAAGTTTAAAGAGAATAAATTCATTATAAAATGAAATTTATAAATATGAATTATAGATGTACATTATAAATTGAATTATAATCAAATGGGAAACTATGCAAATGAATTATAGTTAAAATTGATTTAAGCGGGATTTGGAAACTTAAAATCTCAGAGATTTTGGAATTATTGGTCGAAGTATTTGAAGATAAATAATAACATTATTGTTTTAGAGGTATTTCTGAAAGGAAATGTGTTTTAAATGAATTTTGAAAGTGAAATAGCATTGCAATCACTTGGATTATTGGAAAATAATTCTGATGATGACGGCTGTTATCCCGCTTTTTGGCAAAGCCGCGATACCAAAAGATTGATCGAAAGCAAAGGACAGTTCGCCTCAGAGGTTGGTCATACTTCCGTTTGCCATGGATATCATTGAATTTTATCCGAGTCCAGATTGAGCTACAATTGATAGGACACGGCAAGAAAGGCCACGGGAGTCAGCATTTCAAATTTCAAGTCGATCCGAGTTCGTATGCTCAAGTTACGATCGAGGCAACTTGGAGGGAACACACTGGTTTCGAACCCATAATGATGGTTGTCTCCGAATCCATCGTCACGCCCCAGTTCGAAACCATCTCCTTCGAACCCTTCAAATCCCCCACGGGTTCGACTCCATTACTTTCGAACCCATCGGATCCATCCATACTCGGCTGCCTTATTTCGAATCCACTGGACATGCATGCTTCGAAACCATCCATAAGCTTCGTTCGAACCCATCCGTGATGCCATGTTCGAACCCATCACAGAGCCATGCTTCGAACCCATCACAAAGGCCTTCTTCGAACCCATCCGTGATGCCATGTTCGAACCCATCCTGTGTTGCCTTGTTCGAACCCACTGGGTCAACCAACGTGTCTTCCATCGGTTCGAAATCACCGAGATACACGGAGTCGAAGCGGTCAACACGGAGTGATGTCCGGATCGATTCGAAGTTTGCGCTCCACGTCACCACGAAGTCGCGTGCCATGATGGATTCGAAACCATCGTTTCGAATACAGGGGTTCGAACCAAACAGCCGTGCCGTGAACCCTATTTCGAACCCATCATATCTCCTAATCTACTGATCCAAATGCCATGAAATTTTCACAGATGTTTGCATACATGTTGAAGAATGTCCACGCCAAATTTCACCTCGATTGGATGGATTCTTGATCGGTTCGAATGGAGTTCGAACCGATGCCAAAGTGGGCCCAAACTTCCTGAGACCGTACATGTGGGCCCCCTCACGTGCAAGAAGTGGTCTCCCGAGTTTTCAGCAGAATATCAGCAGCCTACGCCTATAAATAGAGCCCCAGGGCCAACAGAAAAGGGATCTTCTGACTCTGAGACGCCGAGACTCTGCCGGATCAAGATCTCCATCATCCTATGTCATAACTTGATTGTGGGTTTCGAATTTCCAGTTGTAACTTGCTGTGGATCGCTGTAACAACTTGTAATCATTGAAAGAGAATCAATAAAACATCAAAAAACTTCACAGTGGACGTAGGCAACACGCCGAACCACTATAAATCGCTTGTCTACGCATTTATTTTACTGTTGATTGGAGTTTTTGTTAGATAATATCTGTTTTGAACTTGCATTCTTGACTATTATCTCTTCAACAACTCCCGAAGAGTGTTGTGCCCAATTTTGACACAAACACTTTGGTGCTTTCATTGAGAGAACCCAGCTTTTCTCCTGCTCGTTGGATCTGTCATCGATACCGGATTGGATAAATCTAAGAGAGAGATCCAGATCTTTGAATTCAAATTCCTTCCATTCTATTCAGATTTGCAAAAGTCTAGGGAAAGGAACTCAACTGTAAAAATGGTTAGCACAAGAACCACCTCGAACGCCGTCAATCAAGAAGGACAGGATAGACAGAATCCTGCCCCTCTGCCTCCACCTAATCAAGATGCCGCTGGGCACTCAGAACCGTCGGGTCCGGTTGCCCGACAAGAATTGCAGTTGTTACTTCAAGAGCTGACCCAGAGTCGGCGACAAATAGAAGAACAACTACGCGCTAACGCTGAGCTAATCAACCAGCTGGATCGCCAGAAACGAAAACGATCCACGAGAGATCGTGCTTCCCGCTCTTCTAGCGAAAGTTCTTCATCTTCTGATTATCATAACCGACCTCCACGACCCCGGTTAGATGAGGGTCGTATGCCACCCGCTGGAAACCAACCGATATTGACCGTTGGACAAATAAGAGTTGGTCCGTCAGCCAGTTTCCAAACCGGACCCTCCTCCCGAGGGGGTGCCATTCCTCACCACGCCGCTGAATACCGCACCGCTAGCGTTGCGGCTGAACCAGGGGTCGACGCTCGAGATCAGTCGGACCCGGACCGTCGTCAAATCGGTCATACTCCTGAACCGTACGTCCCAGAGGACTATGAGCCGAGAAGGCAAGATGTGAACCGTCAGCGATATCCGGTTCAAACTCGAAGTATGGAACGTGACCATACTCCGGTGCAAATGCCGGATCTTTCAACTATGATACGTCAGATGATTCGTGAGAGTCAGGGATTCACAAACGACGATTGGGGAGTTTCCCGAAGTCACACTCCCTTTACGGATGACATTCTTAATGCTGAACCCCCACGGCGATTCCGAATGCCAACTCTGCCCATGTATGAGGGAAACTCCGATCCCAATCAACATATTCTAAAATATGAATGGTCAATGACAGCTGCCAGAGCCGACGACGCTGTGAAATGTCATAGTTTCCCCATATCCCTGGGGGGCATCGCCACCATGTGGTTCACCCGATTGCCTCCTCGATCCATCTCCTCCTTCGACCAGCTAGCCACGAAATTCGTTGAGCAATTCCGCATGCACGTCGCAAGGCCGAAAGATGTCAACACTCTATCTAGTGTCACGCAAGCTCCCGGAGAAACACTCAGACACTACTTAGAAAGATTCCACACTGCATGTGCAGAGATTAGTAATCCGAACGATAACTCCATACTTATGGCGTTAACTAAGGGGATCGACCCCGATTCTGAATTTGGCAATTGGCTAGCTGGGAAACCACCTGCGTCATTGGACCGTTTCCACGCCAAAGCTGCTCAATTCCTGAGACGGGAAGACGCGAAACAGTCTAGGAAGCAAACTGACGCAGGACCAAATGCGGGAGGAACCCAAAGCAGTGTTGCAATAAAACAGTCCGGCGAGAGCTCCGGAAAAGTTCAGTTGAACATCAAAAATAAACAAGCTCGGCGAAGAGAGAGCGTGAATCTACTTAAAAAACAAGATCAAAATCGCGGTCCGCAACGCAAAAATCCGAAGTTCGACAGTTATACTCCTTTGAATATTTCATTGGAGGACTTGTATTTGCGGACCCGTAATGCGATTCAATATGAAAAACCTGCTCCAAGACCGTCGTCGGAGAGACAAATCCAGACGGGAAAATTTTACAGGTTCCATGAAGGCTACGGGCACGATACGAACGAGTGTCGTCACCTACAGGATCTTGTTGAAAAATTGGTCAGGAAAGGGAAACTGGAACAGTTTGTGCAGACACCGCAGCCCAGAGATGCGGGCCCATCCAATCCAATCAATGAACCCAGTCGACCGAGGCAGGAGGACTCGACTTGTCCCCGTGGGAGATTGGTGATAAACGCCATCAGTGGCGGGCCTACTCATTCAGAAGCCTGGAACGACGAAGAACCTCGTCACTGTCACACATGACAGGCTCCTTCAATTCTTGAATACTTTACAATTTCTTTTATGTTCTGAATTTTGAATTTGTAATAAGGCACTGACTTTGCCACATTTTCCCATTTCAGCAAATAAAATGCTATCTCTTCAAGCTGAAGCTGTGATTCACCGAATACAACGTTCAACAATCACGACACACGAAGAGCTAAGTTCCATCGAACAATGGAATTTATTCAAATAGCGAGTGACTGCGTTACAACCGGCCACTCACTAAGTGAAACCCCAGCTCGGGGGCAAGCCAACACATCGAAGGCTGAACTGGACCAACACACGACAGTCCATTCCATAACTCGTTCCCGGAGCGCGAACGGACTCCAACTTCCCACAGCGTGAATTGGAGTATAAACATTTAACAACTCGTTCCCGGAGTGCGAACGGACTCCAACTTCCCACAGCGTGAATTGGAGTATAAACATTTAACAATTCGTTCCCGAAGTGCGAACGGACTCCAACTTCCCACAGCGTGAATTGGAGTATAAACATTTAACAATTCGTTCCCGGAATGCGAACGGACTCCAAATTCCCGGAGCGTGAATTGGAGTATAAACACTTAACAATTCGTTCCCGGAGTGCGAACGGACTCCAACTTCCCACAGCGTGAATTGGAGTATAAACATTTAACAACTCGTTCCCGGAGTGCGAACGGACTCCAACTTCCCACAGCGTGAATTGGAGTATAAACATTTAACAATTCGTTCCCGGAGTGCGAACGGACTCCAACTTCCCACAGCGCGAATTGGAGTATAAACACTTAACAATTCGTTCCCAGAGCGTGAACGGGCTCCAAATTCCCGCAGCGCGAATTGGAATATAAACATTTAATAATTCATTCCCACTGCGCGAACCAACCCATCAATGCGGACTCCAAATTCCCAGAATGTGGATTGGATTATAAACATCAATTCAAAGTTCCCGGAGTGCGAACCGAAGCATCAACACCAACTCCATGATCCCCAAAACATGAATTGGGGTATGAACATAAGTTACGGGTTCCCGGAGCGCGAACCGAAGCATCCGTGCAAACTCCATATTCCCGAAATGCGAGTTGGAGTATAAATGTCAATTCCGGGTTCCTGAAGTACGAACCCAAACATACATGTTTTATCCAAGCTCCCGGCGTGTGAATTGGAGCACCAACACCAAGTCAAAGTTCCCGTAGTGCGAACTAAAGCGTTAATACTAACTCCGAGTTAGTAGAGTGCAAGTTGGAATGTGAACACCATTCCCAAGTTCCCGGAGCGCGAACCATGTTACAAGCATCAATAACACTCGAACTCCTGGAATGCAAACTAGGTTATCGATCTCAAATTATTCTAAGTCCCCGGAAGGCGGACGTGTGCTCAAAACTTGCAACAAGTGCGATCAACCATCATAAATACAAGTGTTGTTCCCCAAAACTGGGGGGCACGAAAGCTAAGTGTCAATCACTAATCGAAGTGATACAACGTCTGAAGTTCAACTCATTCATAAATTACAACTTGTGACCAAGATTTTCAGACTTGGCAAATGAAACGAGCTCTACTTAAACGGTAAAAACACCACAAATACACCGGACCGAAAACAAGACACTGCAAGTACTTAAGCACAAATAAAACAAGAGTTGAAACGAAGAAACTGAAGTTTATTTCAACTCACTAAAAATAAGGACTTACATACAAATAAGTTCTTCCAAAAAACAATCCCTACTAGCAGGGGCCGAATCTGCATCTATACACGGCTTACTAACAAAAAACAAGAAACAAGTACCTATCTACCAAAACATCTACTTGTAAAGCCAGTCTATTTCTTCTTCTTTTTCGTCTTCCTTATTAGTGGTTCATCATCATCAAAATCACTAGCGACAGAAATTCTTTTTGAGTGCCTCCTCTTCGGCGGTGACTCTTCGGCTGGGGGCATGATATCGATATCCTCCTCAGAGCCCGAATCAGTAGGGAGGCTTCCCGCCGGAGGAGTAGGGGGGACTGGATCTATGACGGAAGATGGGATAGTGTCACCCGACGACACTACCCTAGCAGATGCTGGACTATGCTCCGTCGTGATGCCACCGGCGCTACCACTGTGCCCCGCAGCTTCTATTTCAGCATTGATTTCTGCCAAAATTTCCTCATCTCGAGCCGCTTGAGCCTGGCGGGGGGGATCCGCAGTTTGCGTCGAAGAACTTGAGGTCAGCAGGGGATCACTAACGATGATAAACTGTAAGTCCGTAGAGAAACCGCCCTGCTCACCGAGCAGCTCGCTCACCATCTGTTCCTCGAGAGATAACCCACTCCCCTGTGCCGCCTCGATCGATACCGCAGTTACAGCAATAGCCTCGGTAGCGATGGCCTTATCCCTTTGGCTTGATTCTTGAGCCGCGACTGTCGGCACAACCTCCGTCACTAGGCAAAAACAATAAGTTATTAGTAACTTCTTCAAAACAAACTCTCTATTTGGAAAACGCTTGAGATAACTTAAGAGTACCTTCCCCAGTTTGACTCGCAGACGGTTGAACGGCCTCGGAAGTGTGCTCATGGATAGGAGATTAGCGCGGCTGCCCCGGGTCGTAAGTAGGAACAGGTGGCAAGATGACCGCAGATACAGGTACTGACGAAGGCGATGTGGTGACTTCAGTAACATCAGAATGGTGCTCAACACCCGATCCCTCTCCGACTTCCAGGGAATGACCACCCATCATCTCCTTCTCATGAGCAATGATAGTGTCATGAAGGACCTTCTTTTCATCCTCAGTCAATAGCCGGTTCTCAAGCTCGAATCGGTCAACCGATTCGCCCGGATGCGCTTCCTCCTCTTCCTCGACCAATCGTTCCCAAGCACTGCGGAGGTGAACCGGATAATCTTGAAGCCATGCCAAGTTCCTGTGTTTCAACACGTTGGCATTATAAGTTATAAGCAAATCTTCAATATCGGCCTCTAGCTTGGCCTCTGCTTGTTGAACTTTCTCCTCCACCTCTGCCTCGACTGCTTGAACTCTCGCCACCGCCGCATCCCTGTCGGTGCGGAGAATCACAGCTTGTTCACACGCCTCTTGGGCTGCGCTATTCGCATCATCCCTTTCCTTGGCGATTTCGGCGAATTTTGTCTTAAGCTCGTTCAACTCCTTCAGGGCTACGTCCCTCTCTACAGTAACCAAGGTGTTTCGATGGCCCATATCCTCAACCGTTGCGTAGTGCTCGCGTTTCATCCTATCCATGATTGCCTGGGTTTCATCGGCTCTCTTGGTGGCCTCTATTTCAGATTTACGAGATGATTCAGCCTCAGTATTCAGCACTTGAATGATGCGATCTCTTTGTGCTAACTCGGCTTGCAATTTTTCAATGGTGGCCGCTCGTTCGAAAGCCAAGGCCGATGCTTTTTCGGCCGCCTTGTACCACACCTTGTATTGTGCGTAGAAATCGTGCACATAATCAAGCGCCCACCGCTCGGCCTCCGGTGGGATTCTTTTCAAGTTCGGGGGAAAGACATAATTGTCGAAGCAGATATTCGGGAACTCTCTCTTCAGCTGCGCAAGCCTAATCGCTCCTTCTCCCGTGATTTCAGTAGGAGGTTCCTCCGCAATTATCGGTGCCGTCACCTCAGATCTAGAAGCTTGAGAAACCGACACGTGTCGAGAAGAATCACGAGGGACACGAACGGGAGGTTGTACGGAATCTCTGGAAGGAGGAGAGGTACGCGATCGAGATCGACGCCTATGCCCCCTGTCCGAACCATATCTCTCATGACTAGAATATCCGGAACGTCCCTGGTCATAATACCCGGAGCGTCCTTGGTCATAGTCTCTATCCCCCTCTCGTCTACGCGAATCGTAGTACGAAGACCTGCGGGCCTGTCGAAGACTCCCAAGCATTGAACCTCGCTTAGACATAGTATCTGCAAAGTAAGATAAAATCGAATTAATCACTCTTCGAAACAGGTAATTTACAGTCAAAGGTTATGCAGTGTCGTGAAGTGTTTATGAATATGCATTCCCCCCGACCAACCAGAAATGTCGACCTCGCTAGTAATAAGAGGCTCGCTCAATTCTAGATTACGATGGAACTCCTCCAACCCGGCATCATGTTGAAAAGACACATCTTCCGGGATTGGAAGGTCGGCAAGCCCTTCGTAGAGACTTTCAGCACGCGGAAGAGACATCTCAGAAATTCTAACTCCGGAAGAGGACCGGGCAGTGACAACCGATTTCCGTCTCCCCCGCTTAGTTGACTTAACCATGGCAGCCTTGCCTTTTCTTTGCTCCGCGACATCCGGAGCTACGTCCGTAGGCTCAGTCAGCGGCTCATCGTCAGTATGAGTTCTTTCAGAATCAGCCTCCTCGGCTATGACAACTTCGGGCTTCTTATGTTTGACTCGTTTCTTAGGAACGATCCTTAGTGCCACCTCAAACCTTATACTTTGTCTTCGTTCAATCAGCCCAAAGGTCCGGAGATTCCTATCGGTCAAAAGCAACTCGATGTCCCTATCTTCGCTCGGGACTTCTCGAAGTACTCGCACCATCTCCTTAAACTCTTCGCCTTCGGGTCGCGGGATCGTTGCTGTGAAAAAGAAGAAATTAACATAAGTTCCACTTCGGCTACAATTGCCGTAGTAATTATCTACAAACTTGGTTATACTCACGTCTGAATAACCATCGTCGAGCAAAGCCTGGAGGGCATCTGACATAGAACCATTCTGTCCTATAGTAACTCAGCCTTGTCCAGGATCCGGTGACCACTTGACAATTTCTCACCGCTTCCAGAAATGTGAAAGAAGGATAATCACCCCGAGTTTTGAAGTTGAACAAGTATCTAATTTCGATTGGAAGCGACGGTCGATGGAGACATTCCATAAATGCAATGAACAAGCTATTGATCGACGCATATCCGTTGGGATGCAGCTGAGATGGGGCGATCCTCAAAAACGACAATACTTCTCTTATATACTCGTTGAATGGGGGAAGTGTCCCGGCCGCACACGCGTGGCGATTAAATGCTGTATACCCTTCTGGCGGATTATGTGGTCTATCATTCGGCCCCGGCAGTAACACATCGTCCAGTGACAGGCCGTGTCTCAAACATATTCTTCCCAACATGTCCTCAGAGATATTGGACGGAACGGAATCTGATGGATTGGCAATGAACGACGCATCGGGAAGTTCATCCGGAGCTGGACCAATAATCTCAGGATCAATATCCGGAATCTCTAGCCTCGGAGAGACTGCAATTTGAGTCTCCTGCTGCTGTGAACTTGACGGTTCCATAACTATCTAACTCACGAGAAACCATCGTTAGACGACAAAGAACCCGTACGTTCCCCAGTGTAAAGTGTATGGATGAGTGTGGTACCGTGCCATGCATTACTTGAATAAATGTTGCAGAGTTAAAGTAAATATGCAAACGACAAAGCTATGGAGTCCAGCTATAATGACCGTCATCGTTGACCGTCATCATTAAATCACTTATATGATGGAAGTCGGTTCGAATAGAAGTTGTTATAGTTCCATCGATGAGCTTCAAAAGGCAATCAAATATGCAGTTCAATATTCAAGTCCAAATATGCAGGAATGAAGCTCGTCGGAGTTATGCTTGAAAAATTTCGAATTTTGGAATCCATCATGTAGGGTTCGAAACCATCACAGAGACCTCGTTCGAACCCAACCGAACACCTCTTTGTTCGAACCCATGCGTTCGAACCCATCCTGACGCAGTTTCGAACCCATGCGTTCGAACCCATCCTGAATTCGCTCCGAAACCATGAAGTTAAACGCGCTTCGAACCGATAGACAGACGGCAAGTTCGAACCGATCACTGCTTGACGAGTTCGAACCGATAAGGAAACTTCAACTCCACATCATCCACTTTCGAAATGATCCGCTTCGTATCGATACGAAGTTGAGGACTTCGAAACGATAGACTATGGGTTCGAATCCATCGATTCGAATGGATCCCTCGAATCCCCCAATCGGTGCGAACTGCGCATCCCAACAAAGACTTTCCAAGGATCGATTCGAAATCTAATAAAAAGACGCCACCGTCATCGATTCGAACTCGACCCTACGCATCGGTTCGAATCCTTCCCAAACCAGATCTGGTTTTGTCAACCTCGAGGCCATGCAATCGATAAACAGAAATGGGTTCGAAATCACTTCGCCGTTTGAATCCAAAGCTAATTACCTAGTTTGAACGATGGATTCGAGAGATTGAAGGCTTGAATCTGGATTGATTCGATGATACGACACAGTGTTTCCCCTTTTTATGCTTCGAAACGATACGCTGCGCAGAAGAAGAGCAAAGTAAAAAGCAGGCAACAGTAAAAGTGAAAAGTGAAAAATGTCGTGGTCTTTGCTATTTATATGGGGAGTTGGATGACTGAATCGATTCGCGTGCCGGTGGACTCGACCGTTTACAACAGGTCAGAGTGCAGAGCCGGTTCGAAATCCACTTTCGAACCCATACAGTTTGAGGCTCCATCGTGTGAAGCGCGCGGACCACTGCCACGAACAAAAGTCTCGAAACCATCCCTTCACATCGGTTCGAATGTCAATTTCGAACCCATCCTTACATAAGCGTACTCCATCCCTTCACATCGGTTCGAATGTCAATTTCGAACCCATCATAGCAGCAAGCGTATCGCGTCCATACAAACATGGATTTCGAACCCATCAATGCTCGAATGCATCGGTTCGAAACATTACGCTCGCGCAATACAAATCTGATTCCTTTGACCTTCTACATCGGTTCAGGAGAGGATCGATACGAAGGAACCTTTCAAAACAACCACCAAGCGTTGTCTCAGTTCAAATTTCAAAGTTGGTTCAGGAGAGAATCAATACGAAATTCTATGGCAAACCAAACTGACAACAACTCGTGGACGCACGACGTTAACGAGGGTCAAATTAACATATGTGCACACATGTCGGACTAACATTCGATTTTGAATATTCACAGGGATCAAACACTCATCCTGTTACAAATGCGACAGCCAACGGCTAAGCACTATTATACAGCAATCAATCATATCAACGCAAGGTTACAATAGTACAGCATACGAGTTTCAACAAAAAGGAAAGCAATGGTTGTTCAGAGAGAAATGGCAGCTATTCAAAGCACGTCATGTTCCCACAAGACGTACTTTGGGGGGCAAAATGTTATCCCGCTTTTTGGCAAAGCCGCGATACCAAAAGATTGATCGAAAGCAAAGGACAGTTCGCCTCAGAGGTTGGTCATACTTCCGTTTGCCATGGATATCATTGAATTTTATCCGAGTCCAGATTGAGCTACAATTGATAGGACACGGCAAGAAAGGCCATGGGAGTCAGCATTTCAAATTTCAAGTCGATCCGAGTTCGTATGCTCAAGTTACGATCGAGGCAACTTGGAGGGAACACACTGGTTTCGAACCCATAGTGATGGTTGTCTCCGAATCCATCGTCACGCCCTAGTTCGAAACCATCTCCTTCGAACCCTTCGAATCCCCCACGGGTTCGACTCCATTACTTTCGAACCCATCGGATCCATCCATACTCGGCTGCCTTATTTCGAATCCACCTGACATGCATGCTTCGAAACCATCCATAAGCTTCGTTCGAACCCATCCGTGATGCCATGTTCGAACCCATCACAGAGCCATGCTTCGAACCCATCACAAAGGCCTTCTTCGAACCCATCCGTGATGCCATGTTCGAACCCATCCTGTGTTGCCTTGTTTGAACCCACTGGGTCAACCAACGTGTCTTCCATCGGTTCGAAATCACCGAGATACACGGAGTCGAAGCGGTCAACACGGAGTGAAGTCCGGATCGATTCGAAGTTTGCGCTCCACGTCACCACGAAGTCGCGTGCCATGATGGATTCGAAACCATCGTTTCGAATACAGGGGTTCGAACCAAACAGCCGTGCCGTGAACCCTATTTCGAACCCATCATATCTCCTAATCTACTGATCCAAATGCCATGAAATTTTCACAGATGTTTGCATACATGTTGAAGAATGTCCACGCCAAATTTCACCTCGATTGGATGGATTCTTGATCGGTTCGAATGGAGTTCGAACCGATGCCAAAGTGGGCCCAAACTTCCTGAGACCGTACATGTGGGCCCCCTCACGTGCAAGAAGTGGTCTCCCGAGTTTTCAGCAGAATATCAGCAGCCTACGCCTATAAATAGAGCCCCAGGGCCAACAGAAAAGGGATCTTCTGACTCTGAGACGCCGAGACTCTGCCGGATCAAGATCTCCATCATCCTATGTCATAACTTGATTGTGGGTTTCGAATTTCCAGTTGTAACTTGCTGTGGATCACTGTAACAACTTGTAATCATTGAAAGAGAATCAATAAAACATCAAAAAACTTCACAGTGGACGTAGGCAACACGCCGAACCACTATAAATCGCTTGTCTACGCATTTATTTTACTGTTGATTGGAGTTTTTGTTAGATAATATCTGTTTTGAACTTGCATTCTTGACAATTATCTCTTCAACAACTCCCGAAGAGTGTTGTGCCCAATTTTGACACAAACAACGGCCGCATCGTCGGTATTCATTTTCGAATTTCTAAGTGACGGATTGCTGCCAAAAAAAGTGATTTGTTCAGAAAAGCTAGTTGTTTTTGAAAATTTCAAAGGGAATTTGTTGGGATAAAACCAGGATTAGATTAAATTTTGAGAAATGTGATTTGAGATGTTGAAGATTTCAAAATGTTTTGAAACCAATAACCGGGTGTTTGAAAATCCTGATGAGATAGGTTGTAAGCTTATAACTTGAGATGGTTTTTAGATCAGGAAGGAAATCTGAGCTTTGAATGTTGGAATTTAAATTTAAAAGTGTAAAGTTGAAAAAAATGAAATTAACTTGGATTGGGAAATAAAAATTTAGCTGGATTGGAATAAATTGAATAAGTTGAAAATAATATCCAGTTGTATTCGAATCAAGTTGAAATCGAATTGAGTTAAATAAAACTGAGTTAAAATAAAATTGAATTGGAATAAGAATTCAATTGAATTATTGAATGGAATTAGATTCTTACCTGAATAAATGGAAATTAAATTGGTTAAGGATTGGATTGAAGTAAATAAATTAGAATAACTTGTAAAGGAATCAAAAATCCATGGAACAAGATATGCTTGGGTTATAAATAAGCATAAGGCTTGAGTTAAAATAAAAGAAGTGATTTTGAGATTAAAATTAAGTTCTGGATTATAAGTTGGGGAAGACTATATAGATAATAAATTAGACAATGAAATATGTAATGAGAACTCAAGTTATAAATCAAATTTGACTTGAATCATTAGTGAAGAAAATATAATTGGAAGTGGTCTTGCAATTAATTAAAGGAATTAATTAAATGAATTGAGAATGTGATTGAATTGTGAGTTAATGAAGTTTGGTGGTAAATTGAAATGGAAAGTGGATTTAGAACTTGAAATATAAATTAGAATTTAACTTGAAGTGTTAGCGAATTGAATATAATTGGAAATGTACCGAATAAAAATGAAATTGGATTGAAATAGTAATGGTTTGAATTACAAATAAAATCCAAATAAATAGAAATAAATTGGAAATGGCCTTGTAATAAATTGAATGAGCTGAATCTAAAAAGTTAAAATGTATAATAATTGATCAAATAAATTTGTAGTTTGAAATGGGATTGGATTAAAATAGAATCAAGTTAAATTGAAAAGAGAAATTTATTTGCAAAATGAAATGAGCTTAAGTATAGAAAAAAGCAAGATTTGAATAAATTGAAGGAGAGTTGAATTGGATTCAACTTAAAACTAAGTATAATGATATTGGATTGGATTTAAATCAAGTGAAAATGAATTTGAATCGAAATAGAATTTGGTGGGTCATAAATAAAATTTAAGGAAATGAAAATTCAAAATGGATTGAGTGGATAAACTAATTATAGTGAATAAATAAATGGATGGGATAAATAAGAATCAAATGGAAGTGAACTTAAGTTTGAAGTGAAATAAATGGAGTAAATTAACTTAAGTTGAGAATAATTAGAAGCTCGACTAAGAGTAATAATGGAAGACCATTAAATTGAAGCTTGGTTTGAATTAATTCGGGAATGGGTAGTAATATACAAGCTTGGAATGAGTCGAGCTAGATCAAGTGGTTTGAATGGAACCTGTTTGAATAATGAAACTAGTTTGGTTAATAAAATGAAATATGAGTGAATGTATTCAAATCTGAAATCAAATAAAAAAACGAGAATATATGAATTGTGAATGAATTTTAAAAAAATGGAATAGAATTAAGTATAAAAATCCATTTAAATTGGTTATAAAACTTAAATACTTATTTATTCACATAAATCTCGTCGAATTGCAAAGAATAAATTGTCATTTGATATAAATGGAAGTAATTAAAATTCTAAGAATTGATATAAGTAAAATAAATTGATTTTGAGAACAATTGAACTAAATATGAGTTCAGTTTGCTTAAAAATAAATTAATGTAAGCGATTGAGTTTTTTTTTAAACCATTCTAATTGATGAAGTTGTATACGAATGGATTGAAAACCATTCAAATTGAATGAAAATGGATGTGAATAAGTTGAAACAGTTGAATTAGCATGGAAACTATATAAATTGCTTACGGAAAAAAGTTTGGTGTGAGTTTCTTTCAGAATTCATATGTTTTAACTATTGCAAATAAATGATATGCTGTTAAATTTCATATATTTGGCACTTACATGTTTAAATTGAGTAAGTACAGGTACCTGGAAGCCGTTGGGTTGGATTTGATTGCACTAACTGCTAAATAAATTTGTTGCTTGCTTAAAAATGTTAAATAAGGTACGCCTACGCAATAAAAATAGGAAATATGAATTGTTTTTCTGTTTTCCGACCGTGTGGGTCGATGTATATATATTTATATCTCTTGTCAAATTGCAAAAGCTCCTCCGTACAAAGGAGACTCTGCCAAAAAATTTCAGAAATTTTGGGGGTTAGAAAATTTTTGAAAATTTTGGAAAATTTTGTTAACGACAAAACAATTTCAAACTGGAAAATTGAAACAAAATAGTAAATGAGACTACTTAAAATAATGACATGAATCAGTATAAATGAAAAATAAAATTCAAAATTTAGAGTTGAAGATAAATTGAATTCTAATGGAAACGAAGGAATCAATTTGAATAGAAATAAATATAAACTAAAATGGCAAGGTGAAAATAAATAAAGGAACACATAAATGCTTATACTAGCTTAAGTAAGGAATGAGGCATTCTCAATTGGAAATTGATATTTCAAATATAATCTAAGTTAGTATTTGAGTTAATAGATATTGACATCTGTAAGTGAGTCGATAAAATGTTTTTGAATATTGTGATTGGACTTATTGCTGTGTAAGATGTGCAGGTAATATAAAGGTAAAGAGAATTGATTTTGATTTCAGAAGATAAATTTGAAACGCTCGACAAAAAGGTATGTATTTAAATTTGGTGTGAATTTGATTGGGAATTTGGATTGAGCCACTTGGCCTTTTGTTTTCCTTTTGGATTTGGGAGGCCGTAGAGCCATTATGTAGTTGTACCGAGCTAGCCGCGCAAAGAAGACGCTGGCGAAATTTTTTGGGAATTTAGGGAGTTAGAAAAATTTTGAGAAAATTTTGATAATTCAAAATTGGTTTTATGATTAAAACATGAATGGTTAGGCAAATAGGATTGTTTGCAAACTAGGGAAAGGTTTGGAAAGTTAATAAGAATGATGATGGTCTTTTGTAAAAAGATAGTTGGTTGGATGTCGAATTGATTGGTTTTGAGGATAAGTAAACGGGTATTGGACCATTTTTCCTAACTAGTAATTTCGGGGATGAAATTCTTTTAAGGGGGGGAGGAATGTGACGACCCGGAATTTTCAAGCATTTAAAATCGGAGTATTTAATTGATTTTAAATATTCAATAGATTAATTTTAACTTGAATTCAAATATCATAATTTATTTGATGATTTAATTATTGAATTAAATAATTTGAAGTTGGGAAAAATATCGAATCTAGAATTTTAAGCCGATTAAAAACAATTTGAAGGCTTATAAAATTTATATTGATGATAGTGAAGATAGTAAAAGTGTTAAAATTGAATTTGGAAGTTGTTTGTTCAGTTTTGAAATTTATATCGTTTAAATTGAATTTAAAAAATAGCCTTCCGAGGCGCTGTCACGGAATTTGACGAAACCAGTTCCATTGGATCCGTAATATTATATTATTATCGGATTTCAAATGTCGTAGCGTTCGGAGTCATCATGTGTTTGTACGAGATAAAAACGCTTAGACAATAATTTATCATTTTAATTTAAATATAATGTATTTTGTCTCAAATCAAATCATAGCCGCCCTACGTTTCTTTTGCTGACCTATTCTCCTCTGTCTTTTGAAGCAAGCCGATAATTTCCTTTATTAAATCGCGTATTGTCACCTCTTTCTTTCCAAATCAAATCTCCAGAAGAAAATCTCGTTCCAGTAAATGAAACAAACAAACAAAACTAATGGCTGAACATTCTAAAAAGGGAAGCGATTTGGTAGCCGAGTTTTTTTAAACCTCTGCTCTTCCTTCGTGCCTACAAATCAAGATCAAAACCCCAATTCTTCGAATTTAATCAAAGCCGATAGAAATCCATGTATCCTCAACATCGAACCGAAACGGCTTCGATACAAATTCGTTCAAAAGAAAAATATATGGAGATGGTAACCGCGAGGCTTCGCGATGCCAGGCAAGGGAGGGCGATCGATTTTGAGGTTCGCGCTTGCAAACGAAGCTCGGCATCATCGTCGAATCGATAGTGCTGTTCGATTTTGGCCCGATGGGAATCGCGATTCAATTGGTGTCGAGCGCGAGTATGGGGGAAGGCGTTTGGGTCGCGCGAGGCCTGCGGGGCGCATCTGCTCGTTGAGGGCTGCGACTCGAGACAGCGAGGTGGGGTGAGGGAAGCGGCGGCATCTGGTGGTGGATCACGATTTTTGCAGAGATGAATGGAGGCTAGGTGGCGGTGGCGTTCAGCGAGGTCATAATCTGAAGGAAAACAAGTCGAGATGGAAGTGGTCGATCAAACAAAAATCAAAGGTGAGTTAATCTCACTCAGTAAATTTAAATTTAAATGACTAAATTTAAATAATTGTGTGAATGGTTGAATTGATTGATGAGCTATAGTATGGTATATTTTGGAATTGGCATATTACATTGTGCTAACATCTGTGGATGCAGGTAAAACAGGTTGGAGGGATCCAACTGGACCCCTCAACATTTATTTAAATTATTTAATACATTCTGTTGTGATTATTTGATATTCTATGATGAATTATGTTGGAATATTGAATGTTATGGTTCGATTGGATATAATTGGGTATGATGAATTACCAAAAATATATAAATTGGATTTTTGAAAGAAAATAAAAGAAGTTAACTTGTAAGTAAAATAATTATAGAAATTTGAATAAATATAAAAATGAATTGTAAAAGAAATAAAGTAACTTTAAGATTCTAATAAATAAATCTTTAGTATAGAAAGGAAATTTGAATAAACAGAAAGTTAATGAATTTTAAACTTCAGTATTATTAATTAATATAACAAAGCTTTTATTTTAAATTTAAGATTTAAATTATTGAAAAGAATAAAGAAAAAATTGGGAAAAACTGAAATTCGTATATTTCAGTTAAAAAGATTTAAAATCAAAAGGAAATAATAATAGTAATAAAGTCCATAATTAATGAATTTTAAAATGAATTAAGAAAGTAAAGATATTTATTTCAAATGGAGTAAATTGGGAATCAATTTGGGAAATTGATTTAAGTGATTAAAGTTGGAATTGTTCTCTGAATAACCAAGTACGTTTTTAAGGAAATTTTTTAAATATAAGTTAAAGATTTAAAGTTGTTTAAATAGGTATGTTTTGGAAAATATATTATTTCTAATATTTAAATTCAAAAATAAGTATTTTCTCAAATCTATTATAGTAGTAATTTCTTAAAAAGTGGCTTAGCATTTTGTTTTTAAAAGTGAAAATCTAATTTTATATTTTATAAAGTAATCTTATTTTCAAAAATTCATATAGTATGTATTTTTAACAAATTATTGAAGTAATTTAACTCAAATGTTTTAAAGTATATATTTCAAAGTAAAGTGTTTTAAATTATTTTTAAAATCTAGTTTTGTGCTTGGTGATTTCAGAGGAGATAGAAAATATTTGGGAAAGTTTATTCTGGAAAGAAAGATGGTTTGAAACTGCTTTCAAGGGTTGAAAATAGAAATATATCTTGTGAAGATATTTTTGAGGTTAATAAATAATTTGGAAAATTATTTGTTGTTGGAAGATTGTTTGTGAATATTAATTGATAGTTAAATAACCGACTATCAATATTGGCCAACTGCGTTGATCGTTTCGAAGAGACCGGGATCGAGATTTATTTCTCGAAAACCACTTCGATCCAGTTTGTACGTTTTGTGGAAACTATTTTGGATTCGAAGATGGAGCAGTGAAGTGCAAGGGCTAGTCGCTACTAATCCTGAGGATATTTCCAAAATGGATGTAGTAGGAATAGTACCTTCGGTTCCGTTCGAACCCGGGACGGACTTGTATGGATGAATGCTTGCGAAACATCGTCAGGTGGACGATGGGTATTCTAAGGGATATATTCTTAAAAAGGTAAGGCTTAGCCTCAAGCCTCATCGAATGGGAATGACTGAAAATCAAGGGTTATGCAGCAAGGCTAGGTGGGTAGCACCCAAGCAGGGTGAGGTCATTCGAGTCTAGATGTCCCTTTTTATTTCGGCTTAGTGGGCGGTTGCTGATCCCAACCGCGAGGTGATCTCACTCGGGATTATCCAGTAAGGGGTAGTCCCGGTCTTATGTTGCAGGGGAGCGGGCATACTCCTCGGTACGGTGATCTAGGCCCCGTACTGTGACAGGTGGTACCCCAGTGCCTAGTCATTAGTTGGAAATCCATTCTCCCTACGTGCCTTGTAAGAGTTTTGTTTGTATTACTCACTCTGTGGCTAGTAGCTGGAATTTAATAGATGTAAAAATTTCGGTTATTTTATAAGTATTTGTATATAGACCCTATTATAATATCAGAGGATTTCTATAAAAATTGTTTTAGCTATCGTAAGGTAAAAACCCGACATGTTTATTTGTGGCGTGGTCTTACGAGATGCTTTTGTTTTCAAAGGATTTTTGAAACTTTAATAATTAATGAGTGTGATTTTCTCACGTTGGTATTCCAGACTGACTCGGGTGTTATTTAACTGTAATGCTCGGGTCAGGCCGAGTATTATATAATACAGCATTTGTTGTTGTGAAGCTCAGGAGACGAGCTGGACGACGATACGTATTCTCATACTTGTTTTATATATATATTTCGCTGTGTTGAGTAGCTGTGTATCCAGTTGTATGTTATTGATGTGAGCTATGATTGATGTACTCTGATGATGTAATATATAAACAGAGATATTTGATTTTGAGTAAAGATCATTTATTTTCTATTATATTTTATTCCGCTGCGATGGTCAGATTCTGTTGTTGTTTTCTATTTTCCTCTTCTACCTCTTCTTCTTTAACCCAAATGGTTGGTATTTCTGTGCAACTTGAGTTGATTGTTGTAGGATAGTGTTGACTCAAGGGGTACGGATTTGCGGGCTGTTACAAGTTCTACCTTTTTTTATGTCAATTTTATAATTTTGTGTGAAATATAAGATGTATCATATGTCTAATATGTGAAACAAAATATTGCATTATTCAGAATAGTGCAATATTACTCAAAATTCATCTAGTGAAGAATGTACCTTATAAATGAAAGCAAACAAGAACATACATTGATTCAATATATTTGATCGGCCTTTTAACAACATCAGACTGTGCTGCAATTTTCCAAGTAATCGAGATAACTAGTTAAGCTATAAGCAAGCAGTTAGTAGGTTCAACCTATGTTTTATGCGACTAAACTGAAGAAAAAAATACAATGGTAACTCAACAGTGAAATGGCTAAAATTGAACACTACAAATTTGAAGTAATTTGGAAAATATTGCGCTTACTGTCACCTTCAACGCGTTAAGGTTCATATTTTAATAATTATATAGATTGACATTTGCTGTTTTATCCAAGTGACAGTTCATATTATGCGCGTATAAATGAATATTTGCTATCCAAATGGGATCATTATCATCTTATTTTTTGTTTTTTGTATTTATATTGGCATTACTACTAAAAATGATTTATGTTAGACAAAAAATTTCAATTGATGTTATCGATGCATACTGCAACCTACGAAAAGATATACAAAATCATCTTTAGAAAAACAGTTGTGAGTACTATTTACGCTAACATAAAATCAAAGATGATATAGTTTATAAAGGCCACGCAAATGTCATACCTTGCCAAGGCTAGCACTAGAATGAAGATATTCAACAATATCTGCCACAGAACTAAGATTGATAAACTTTTTGGGATCAACGGCCACCTAGTGCAATAATTTCAAATGTGTTTATACCTTTATATGTTTACTAAGAAATAATGATATTGCATGTAAGTACCATAAAATTATACTATGCAAGTCGTGAACAAATGAATGAGTGTGCATGAATTTTTTCCTTCTTCAAAACCTATAAGTACGATGAAGGTGTGTGCATGAATATCATAGAAGGAAAAAATAAATTGCACAAAAAAATATGGTAAAGCGTATTGTTTGTGCAAGTTTACCATTATAGACTAATATGTATACGTACTTGTTTTATATCTTCTTTCTTATAAAATATGACCCGATGGACTCTGTGACGACCCACATGTCGGAAGGTTTAAATTGAAAATAATCCACATATGTCCAACTCAAACAATCCAAAACATAGATAATCAATGGGGATAATTAAGAAAAATAAGAAAAGAAGAAGAAAACAAACACAGAATCTCGTAGCGGGATGAAAAAATATAATAATCAAATAAACAATTCATGAAGCTGTTTACTATATGTTTGATTATAATTTATACAACATTATCAGAGTTATATACAACATGAATGAATAAAATAATGCAACAGACAACATGATGCATAAATAATAATAGTAATTGTACACCAAGTCTTCGTCCTTCAGAGAATAATCTTCGATAAACAGAAAAATTCAGGACTAACCCAAGCGTAATGAAAAGAAAAAACATTTGAGTCAAGAGTAAAATATTCTTATGTAAGTCAAATCAATATCGCATATAACATGAGTGTAGCGGTGATAGAGATGTTTACGGGATTTCACATCTCTTATCTAGTGCACAACATGCGTGCAATAACTCAAAAAATGTTATAGGATTTTCCATCTCTTAAGGATCCGTCAAAATATTTATATGTAGTAGAAAACGCTACATATATAATGTCTAATCAATAAAATAAATATTTTTCTTAGCGTTAAGGCTTTACATTAATCCCCCTTAACGCGTTTTTAAGCATTGTCGTACAGTTTGCAAATAAAACACCAGTAAATCATCGGTGGATAGGGATGCGCCGTGATACGACAACACTAAACCAAAATCATAGGGGTCTCGTATGGGAATAAAAGTATGTTAAGGCACGTGAGGCAATGCCCAATGTAGGATACTACCAATTTGAGTCATAGGGCTAGTGCCTTGGCCTCCCACCGTGTATGTCCATCCCATATCGAGTCAAAGGGAGGTATTCAAAATCAAGGTGCACCAATTGAAACCAACAATAAGAATACACCAAGGAATTTTGAGCTATGGGTCACCTTTACAAATAAAAATATTTAAAATATGCTAGTTAAACTTTCAATTTAAAACTTTTCTAGATACATACTTGTAACACCCCACACCCTATAATATACCAATAAGAATACACTAAGGAATACGGTATGTTATAGGTATAGCTAAAAACTTACAGAGACTAAGATTCATAAGACAAAATAATTAAAACAGCAAAAACATTTAAATATAAATCTCATTATTCAAAATCAAACTTCATAAATACTTCATTAAACCAAATACCAAATATCCATGTCTAGCGAAAAATATTATCTTAGTCATAACATCAGAGTATATAAACTTATTATCCCTCTCAGAGAAAAGTACTAGTACATCAAAAGAAACAAAAACTGAAAAAGAAGAAGTAGAATACATGAAAAAAGTCTCTGCAACTGAACCTTCAAGAAACTCTGAAATCTACTATCCCTACCTCTGGTGGCCTATGGGAGAGGAAAGGAAAATAGAGGAGTGGGTCAGACTAAAATTCTGGTGAATGAAAGTAATTATTAGTACTCTTAAGCAAGATAAAGGTAATAGACTTTGCAACAGTTCTAATAAAGAAATAAAGTAAAAGATAAAGATGGAATAATACGGTTTAACTTGCATGTTTTGCTTAGATAGTTCGATTAGATTGTTTGCACTTTTCTTAGATAACTGCTTTGATTAGGCTAAAACCATAATTAGGATGAAGCCCTGATTCTACCCTTTGATCGGCCTTCTACCTCTGTTGTGTCTACTGTGGACTAGACCTATTGGTCCCTACGCAAAAGATGCAGACTAGACCCTGTCGGTCCCTACGCAAAAGATGCTGACTAGACCATGTTGATCCTTATGGAAAAGATACATATTAGACCATGTTGGTCCCTACGCATTAGACACCTACTAATGCGGACTAGACCCTGTTGGTCCCTACACAATAGATACTTACTTAGCACTTGGAACTTAATAGCGACTTATCAGTCAGCACTGAGGCCGCAAGCTGGACCATCATTAGGCTCGAGCTATCTGTTGCTTCCTTCTGTTGACCTATTATTTGCCACTACTCCAGCATAAGCGTGCCCTTGCCTCACATGTGCTATTGTGAGACCACCTATGGCTAACTAAAAGGGAATGTTATTGGTATGGGTCCTATCTAACAATTTAAATCTAGTTGTGCCCCTTGCCCAAATCTCCTGATTTGAGCTTCTGTTTATTGACCTCTTATTTACTACTACTCCAGCATAAGCATGACATAGCCTCACCTAACCTATTGTGAGACCTAACTGAAAAAGGGAATGCTATTGGTACGGGTCCTACTTTTATCTTTGCTTATTAACGTAGTATAAGTCTATTAAATAAGACTCTATTGTTATTCTTACTATCTTTGCTTATAACTTATTCTAGGTCTTAAAAATAAGCATTTTCTGTTTTGTCTCTAATTATAACCTGTGTGTTATAACTTTGCTTATTAACTTAACCCGAGGTCTAAGTTTAAAAAAATAAGCCACTTCTTCTATTCTCTCTTTATAATTGTATATTATAACTAAGCTTGCAGATATCTTAAATTTGTCTATTTCAGTCTATGTCCAATTTATTACAGTGCTTCTTATTTTACATCCCATTTTCTGTAAAATCAGTGTTCTTATAATTTAGTCCATATTCACGATTTATTCTATTCTATTTATTCCATTCGCATAAAAAGAAAATAAAAAAGAACAACATTTATAGAAAAAATCGCAATCGTAGAATAGATGTAAAATAAACGTAAATAACAGTACATAACTGTAAATAACATAAATAACTGTAAATAATTGGAAAAACTATAATTAACAGTAAATAATTGTAAATACATGAAATAGAATTGCTAAAAGAAAATAGACTGAAAAACAAGTTTAAACTGTAAATAAACTTGAATAAAGGTTACCCACAAATGCTACTGCGAACTTATTTAGAGTCGTAGCTTCCAGGTATCTACGAAACCAGGCTGGGAATTGGATGTCCTCTGGAAGATTAGGGGCATTCGCCATTCTATGCAAAGAAAAAGAGAATTTAGGCTCGAAGGAATCAAAGAAAGATTGAACTGGACTTTGAGGGCATTTTTATAAAAACTCTCTTTTATACTTGAAAACCTTTTCTAAGAGTTTCTTTTTGAAAAATACTTTTAAAGTAAGTTTTTAAAAATCCTGTAACCTTTGGCTCTGATACTAAATGTAACACCCCACACTCTATAATATACCCAATAAGAGTATACTAAGAATATGGTGCATTATAGATATAGCTAAAAACTTACAGGGACTAAGATTCACAAGACAAAATAATTAAAACAGCGGAAAGATTTAAATAGAAATCTCATTATTCGAAATCAAATTTCATAAATACTTCGTTAAACCAAATACCAAATATCCATGTCTAGTGGAAAACATTATCTCAGTCATAACATCAAAGTACATAAAATAACTATCCCTCTCAAAGAAAAGTACCAGTACATCAAACGAAACAAAAACTGAAAAAGAAGAAGTAGAGTACATGAAGAAAGTCTCTGTAGCTGAACCTCCAAGAAACTCTAAAATCTACTATCCCTGCTCTCTAGTGGCCTATGGAGAGGAAAGAGAAATAGAGAAGTGGGTAGACTAAAAGTCTTATGAATGAAAGTAATTAAAAGTATTCTTAAGCAAGATAAAGGTAATAGACTTTGCAACAGTTCTAGTAAAGAAATAAAGGAAAAGGTAAAGTTGGAATAAAACACGGTTTAACTTGCTTGCTTTGCTTAGATAGTTCGATTAGATTGTTTGCACTTTTCTTAGATAACTGCTTTGATTAGGCTGAAACCCTAATCCTACTTTAATTAGGCAGAAGTCCTAAGTCTAACCTTTGATCGGCCTTCTATCTCGACTGTGCCTACTACAGACTAGACCCATTGACCCTTACGCAAAATATGCGGACTGGACTCTGTTGGTCTCTACCCAAAAGATGCAGACTAGACCCTGTTGGTCCCTACGAAAAAGATACGGACTAGACCCTGTTGGTCCCTACGCAATAGACACCTACTACTGCGGACTAAACCCAGTTGGTCCCTACGCAATAGATACCTACTTAGCGCTTGGAACTCAATAGCGACTTATCAGCCAGCACTGAGGCTGCATGCTTGACCACCATTAGGCTCGCGCTATCTATTGCTCCCTCATGTTGACCTCTTATTCACTGCTCCAGCTTAAGCTTTCCATTGCCTTACCTATGCTATTGTGAGACCACCTGTTTCTGACTAAAAGGGAATGTTGTTGGTACGGATCCTATCTAGCAAACAAAATCTAGTTGCGCCCATACCCAAATCCCCTAATTTGAGCTTCTATTTATTGACCTCTTATTTACCATTACTCCAGCATAAGCGTGCCCTAGCCTCACCTAGTCTATTGTGAGAGCTAACTGAAAAAGAAAATGCTTTTGGTATGGGTCCTACTTTTATCTTTGCTTATAACTTAGTATAAGTCTGTTTAAATAAGCCTCTACTGTTATCCTTATTATCTTTGCTTATTCACTTATTCTAAGTCTTAAAAATAAGCCTTTTTTGTTTTATCTCTAATTATAACATGCGTAGTATAACTTTGCTTATTAACTTAACCCAAGGTCTAAGTTTAAAAAATAAGCCACTTCTTCTATTCTCTCTTTATAATTATATATTATAACTAAGCTTGCAGATATCTTAAGTTTTTCTATTTCAGTCTAAGTCCAATTTATTACAGTCCTTCTTATTTTACATCCCATTTTCTGTAAAATCAATGTTCTTATATTTTAGTCCATATTCAAAATTTATTCTATTTTACTTATTCCATTCGCGTAAAAAGGAGATTAAAAAGAACAACATTTACAGAAAAAGTACCCAATCGTAGAATAGATGTAAAGAAAATATAAATAACAGTAAATAATGTAAATAACTGTAAATAATTGAAAAAAACGATAATTAACAGTAAATAATTGCAAATAAATGAAATAGAATAGCTAAAAGAAAATAGATTGAAAAACAAGTCTAAACTGTAAATAAACTTGCATAAAGGTTACCACAAAATTGTAGAAAAACTACAACTATTGAAAACTCAATTATTTTAAATTACTTAAAAATCTAAAATAATTACTAAACACTCACCTCTAGTCCTTAACTCTTTTCCTTGGCCTTCCCAGATCCACTTGAAGGGTATAAAATATTTTAATTTAAAAAGACCTTCTCCTTGAAAAAATTATTCCTTTTAGGGTCCAGCCTTAGGCAGCGAACCCAGATGGAGAAAATCTGAATGAGAAAAATAGCTAGGCCTAGGTTCTTATTTATAGTGTCACTTATGGATTTCAGACCATTGGATTTGGAGATTAAATCTGGTGCAATCACATCATAGGCTGGATAGGAATCGTCGGATGGAAGCATGAACGCATAGGATTGGATAAAAGTTTCAAAATGATGTGTTAAAATTATTCTGTACGAAGCAACGTTAAAAGAATGCATTCTGGGGTAGGTAGGTCGACATACCTGTAGATCTTCACTAGCAAGGATTGACCTATAGGTCGACCTTGCCTATGTGAGGGTCGACCTCGCCCCTCATATATATATATATATATATATATATATATATATATATATATATATATATATATAAACACACACACACACATATACATACATACATTCTCATTTCTTATTTATTGCGCTACTTCTTCGTCTTAGCTCGGATTTTGACGTTCTGTATATGAAAATTGACCAAAAAATTACCACGGTCACAATGGCATAACTCCGGTAGCTCAATTCTGATAATTTCACAAAATTATTTTATGATTTTATTAATTCGTTAATTAATTACTATAGCTTAAATTTCGGGTTGTTACAATACTTAAATGTTATCATATGCAACCTTTTCAAGCTATTTAAATTGAATTCACACTAACAACCTTCCACCTCCATCTCACCGATCTATGTCCCAATCGACAAGTAAACACATTATTTCATACACTAGTGGTTTTAATTGAAGTAAAAAATTAAACTAATTGCTTTTAATCAATATATTTCTCTTCTATAGATTTTGTTCAATTTCACTAATTTATTTTTCGATTTGCACTTTCGATCATCTTCAATTTAAATAGCGATGATAAGTCATGAATAGCATACATTCTTTGTGTAAGTATATTGAATGTATGTAGGCAAAATAAAAGGTTTTCTGATATTATTAACACAAATTTATGGGCTCTATCAATTAGAGCCTGAGGTTAACATGATCACAATATTGAGTTAAAGATAGAATCTAATATGGTAAATGTACGATCTATTACTACTTCTCTCATTTTAGGGAATTAATTTAGTACAACCTGTTATGCTACAAGTTATACCGATGTTAATGCTGACAGCACAAATGTACTTCCTTTTTATGTCAAGTACTCTTCTCCGTTTATTTTCATTTTAGATTGTTACTTTCCATAGAAAATATTAACAAATGGCTTTAACATTATGGAAAAGGACAAGTCTATTAGGATTAGTATGCTTCTGTTGTTTCCAATCGAATATTGAAGGCCGTTGTTGCTATTTATTCAAATTCTTCCTATGACCATATAAAATGTAAATAAAGGTCATACGGCACCATAACCATAAAATGTGGATTAGAACAGTGAGTACTTCTTTTTTAAACATTGTTGCCTAGTAGCTATAAGCCTATAACCAACCTAATGCTAGCTTTATGATCTTAGTCCTAATCATGGTGATCATATAATACAAGCATGTTTCAAAAGCCAATAAAAAATAAACAATATTGAACCAAATCAAAAAATTGTCATATCTAAACAAAGTTTAAATTATAGTGACTAGAAATTCTATTGTAACATTCTTAGCAGGCCAAACTATTGTAGTACCAAGATATTCCAATTATACTTACCACTTAAGGTATATTTGCTTCATCCCAGATTTCTTTTCTCTGTCAACCAAATAACAGAAACAACATTAGTGATAATGTTAGTAATAATGTTTAATATGGTTTTAAGGTCTAGTTGAAAGCACAACAACTACAACTTAAAATGTTTTCAAGTCTAGTTGAAAGCACAACAAATCGTCTATCTGTATTTTTGCACATGGAAACATGGATACAATCATTCTATCTGAATTTATGCATGTGGAAACATAGATACAATCATGCCTTAACTGTTTGATCATGTTTGCATAGAAGGAGCTGGAGTATGACACATGGAAACATGGATACAAATATTGAAAAAGAAGGACTGGAACATGGATGCAAACATGGAAACATGGAAACATGACACATTAGGAACGGGTGCATTTTGTTGCTTTGAGCAACAAATCATTGTATTTGAATTTCAGTTTCTAGAGTGAGTTGTAATTTGCAACTCAATTGTTGTGCAAACTGAATTGCATTTCAGTTTGCAAAACTGCAATTCAGTTTGCACAACAATTGAGTTGCAAGTTGCAACACAGTTGTTTTGCAAACTAAATTGCATTTAAGTTTGCAAAACTAGGTTGCAAATTGCAACTCGATTGTATTGCCAAATTGTTCAATTGTCAAACTAGATTGGGTGCATTTTGTTGCTTTGAGCAACAAATCATCATATTTGAAATTCAGTATGCAAACTGAGTTGCAATTTGCAACTCAATTGTTTTGCAAACTGAATTGCATTTCAGTTTGCAAAACCGAGTTGCAATTTGCAACTCAGTTGTTTTGCAAACTGACTTGAATTTCAATTTGCAAAATTGAGTTGCAATTTCCAACTCAGTCGTATTGCCAAATTCTTCAATTGTCAAACTAGATCGAGTGCATTTTGTTGCTCCGAGCAACAAATCATTGTACTTGAATTTTAGTTTGCAAGCTGAATTGCAATTTGCAACTCAGTTTTTTGCAAAACGAATTGCATTTCAGTTTGCAAAACTGAGTTGCAAATTGTAACTCAGTTGTATTGCCAAATTATTCAATTATCAAACTAGATCGGGTGCATTTTGTTGATCTGAGCAACAAATCATTGTATTTGAATTTCAGTTTGTAAAACAACCGAGTTGCAAATTGCAACTCGGTTGTTTTACAAACTGAATTGCATTTCAGTTTGTAAAACTGAGTTGCAGATTGCAACTCAGTTGTACTGCCAAATTGTTCAATTATCAAACTAGATCCATCAATTTCATCGCCAATTGGTCCAGCAGTTGCATTGCCAATTTACATGGATCCACTATAAATTGAGTTGCAACAAATTGTATCTTGTTGTGTGTGTGTGTGTTTAGTAAATAAGTTTTTCATAGGACATAAAAAAACTGTATCTATCAACAATGTACCAATTTCCAACCAGAATGGATTATATAGACCAAAATATGAATTCAAAATTATTTTTTGTCAAGAAAATTTAATCTTTTCTTTCAATTCGTCAAGAATCAAGTAAAATAATAACCCCTTACGGTCATGCTAATTATTGTACAAAATGTAAAGACTAGATAATGCATACACTGGATATGCTCCCTATTAGAAAAGTAAAATAAAATAAAAAATTATATATATGATTCACATACATTAAAATATGAAATAGATAAGACAATTGAAATCAAACCATACACAACACAAAGGATTGGATTTATTTTTATTTTTTTTCTTTTTTATCAACATTAATCAACTTTCTTCTTCTGCTACTCACTTCTCAAAAATCCAGAAAGAAAAATCAAGTAAGTAATCTGAAAGAAAAAGCAACTAAAATCAACTTTCTTCTCCTACTCACTTCCATACAAATTAACATGTTCTCTTTTATAATAATTGATAGTTTGTAGTATTTACCCAAAAAACAAAATATTGTATGTTCAAGAAGTCAAATGAGTGTTATATTTAAATCAAATATCACTTTTTCTCTAAGAGGAAAAATAATTTTAAAAAATAATTTGAAAAAATCATTAAAATTCAAAATTCAAAATTCAGTAAAACTAAAATCAAATTTGAAACCAAATAGGTTTATGAACTGAAAATTAATTTTTCAAAACAAGCAAAACCAAGCATGATTCAAAAATTGGTAAATACCACAAAATAAAAAATTGGAAAACGGTACATACATTAAATTTATAAGTTGATACCTACCTAACATTTTCCACTATAGTTGTAACGACTCGATTTTTTCGACACCCGAAAGTCGACATCAATACGTCCACTGTATCAAATGTCGCACAGTCGAATGCCAAAAAACCGAACCGTTAAGGTTTAAAGAAGAAGAAGATGGAAGAAGAATCAGAGACAATAATAGAATCTCACATTTCGCAGCAGAACAAATATAAAATATAAATGAATATTCTTTAAAACAAAAGCACTATATTAGTTTATACATAAATCATCAGAGTTTAAAATAACACAATACAATACTAGCAGTTATTATAACTTGCTTACATAGAAATTTGGCTTGCACCAACCCATACGCAGCGGACACTACATAGTATAAGTAATACGCCTCGCCATCCAGTTTCAACTCCTAATCTCCATAGCAACTTCTTGACTTTGCTCCCGAATAACTGGTAACCTGACTCTAGGCAGCCCATGTGGAAAATTATGGGCACCTACAGTTTAGAAAGGGAACAATAAACTCCAGGTCAATTGTGGAACTGGTGTGAGATCTTAAAAACAGTTATTTTCACAAAGAAAATAAAAAAAGAAATCCTCCATGCTTTTGGAAAATGAAACTACCATAAGGCCTCCCGCCACACACACATGCAAACGCAGAATTGGAGGAGATTTCTCCTTATGATAGTCAAACATGCTTGATACGCAAAATCTCTTTGATATTATTACTAGTGCATAGGGCAGAAAATATTTCGAAAGTATAATATTAATCTTAGCCAGCATAGACATTTCAAACTATGCCTACTATAGCTACCATCTAAACAGTGGTGCGCCACCATAAGTAAATGGCAGGTTATACAACTAAAACCGTACAAGGCGCGTATTGGAGATTGGATTTTCCATAAATGGTCAGGCTAAAGAACTTTCTACTGCCACATGGGTAAGCCTCTGGAGGGACGTCCCGAGAACTTTACCAGCTCTCTGCCAACACAAGGCCGTGTTACCTCTGTAACTAGGTAACTACTACATGAATATGACATCCCCCGGTCGTTTGCGACCTTTATCCGAGGATCCTCAATCACAAAGCAACAACCAAAAAGTATAATAAATTTGCAACAACCACATAGGTTAAATATCTGAGCTCCATACCACGATACCACCCTTTTCCAGAAGGAAATGACAGACCCTAAAGGGTGCGACCCTCATAACCTTGCCGCATTCTTCCTATTTTGACCATTTCCGGGGTGTGAGGTCCGACGAAGTCTCGTCCACAAAGCTACACTTTTCACAAAGTCATGCTTCGATCAACAAATGATCAGCAGCACTTCGTATGCCACACTACCAAATTGGGAGTATATCACTAATAACCATCAACTACATAACCTCTAAGCTCGTACGTCCCAGAAAAGTGTGTTAAGCTCAGAAAATAAATTCTCCGCCACCAGCAGAAACGTATTTGATAGAAATCAGCTTTATATCTCAAAGTGTAATGTCAGATACACATCCATACAAGTCCGTTCTGAGATCGAACGGAACCGAAGGCACTTCAAAGAAGCCCTTGCAAATCCGGATATTCACTAATCACGTCCGGAACCCCCATCACAAAGGGTGATACAATCTCTGTACTGGAGCAACCTGGTGCAGAGATATTCGACATGTAATCCTTTCTTTTTCGAAAATACCCGGTCTTCAACATCATCTTCAAATGCAATCCCATTTCATCGTATCATTATTCGGAATGGGTTTTATGACACAAAGTCCTCTCCCGGCAAATCCAAATAATGAGCGCTTATTTCTAAAAATAACTGTTCAATCAGATTTCAAACAAATCACAACAAATTTTCACTTTGATCTTTCAAATAAAAGATCCATCACAAACACAAAGGTTCGATGTGGTTTTCGGATATCCATTTGGAATCCGACCCCCGGTCGCATCGAAATTCAAATGTCATTAAAAGGCCAATATTGATAGTCAGTTATTTAACTATCAATCAATATTCACAACAATCACCATATTTTAAATAATTTTCCCTAATTATTTATTTTCAAAAGGTCTTTGCAAGATCTAATTCCAATCCTTCAACCATTTGAAAACAAATTTCAAATCACTTTTCACCTTTCAATCTTTTTGAAAATGAATTTCAAATCACTTTTCACACTTCAATCCTTTGGAAACAAATTTCAAATCACTTTCCTTACATGGAATAAAATTCAAAATATTTATTTAATTCCACTGAAAATTTGCCGAGTTCAAATACTTCAAAAATAATTTAAAATACTTATCCAAAATATACTTGGAAATATTTAAGAAAAAATCATTTTCAAAATGCTAACTTAAATATTAGTTATGAAAATATTATACTAATATCTCAAATAAAAATTCAAGTCCAAACTATTTTTAAAACAAAATTAGTAAATAGGATATAACTATTCAAATATCATTTTCTAAATCAAATGTCAATTTAAACTTTAAATAATCACTTCTATAATTAATTAAAATAAATCTTTACTTTAAAGGTTTTAAAAATAACCTAAAATTTCTGGAAAAAAATCTTTCCTTAAAACCATCTTCACAACTTCAATTTTATATTTATAGACTATATTAAAACATACTCGGCTTTCCAGGAAAAGTACACCTTCCATTCTAAAATGGTTCATTCAAATCAATTTACAAATCTTTCTGGATTTATTTTAAATTTACGTTCCAAATTCGTAAATTCCTTTCCAACTTTTAAAAATAAAACAATATTTATTTTTAAAACAAATTTCCCTTTCTTTTATAAAATTCCCATTGTGAATTTAAATTTTTAAATATCCACTGATACACGATTTTCAAATCAATTCCCAAGTATTCACTTTCAACACCAAATCAATTTTCAAATTGATTTTCAAATTTATTTCAATTACCAAATCCAATTCCGAATTGATTTCTAAATTTATTTCAATCAACAAATCAATTTTCATATCAATTTTCCAAAGGTTTATTTTTAAACACCAATTTAATTTTCAAATTAATTTCTAAAATCTTTTCAAACACCAAATTAAATTCCAAATTTAATTTCTAAAATTTATTTCGCTTTATCTCTTCCAAACTATTTAAAATCCATATTTTAAATAAAATTTTCAACCTTTGAATAGTATTACCCAAATCCATTTATTAAAATCCTTTCCCATATTTTTGGAATTTATTCAATAGGATTTCAAAAATAAAACTTTATCCTTTTAAAATTACTTCCTTTAAATTTATCCAATTTTCAAAAATAAATTTTACTATAACTTTCAAATTGAATTTAAAAAAATCCAATTTAATTTATTTCCGGTATCCTACGATACCAAAAATATATTCAGCTAAATTATAGCCTTCAACGATTTCAATCATGAATATAAACACACAGACTATAAATAAGAAACATATAATATTGAAACTAATTCAAATATTTGAGGAATCCAGTTGGATCCCTCCAACCTGCTTTCCAACATCCACAGATGTTAGCACAACAATTAAATACCAATTCCACTTCGAGGTGGAATATCGCGATATATGGGTTTAATATAATATCATCCGCTATTATGTGGCGCATAGGGTCTCATTTACTATATAATGCAGGAAATCAATCACTCCAAATACGTATATAATACCAACTCCACTTCGAGGTGGAATATCGTGGTATATGGGTTTAATATCATATCATCCGCTATTATGCGGCGCATAAGGTCTAATTCAATACAACTGATAACAATCATCATCCAAGCAAACAAACAATAATCTAAATTAACTATTCAAATTAAATCGGGTATCCGTTCGAGTGAGAAGATCTCACATTTGCTTTTATTTTGCAATCCATTTCCATTCCAACTTGTTTTCTCCACAGTTTTATACCTTGTATAAATATTTATACAATTTATTAACATTTGAAATAAATTGAACAATCGCTTATTATTATTAAATTATTTAATTGACTGACAATTTTTATTTAAACTAATAGTTTCCATTTTAAAATAATCTTTTTGTAAATTAAATAATTTACTCACTAATCCACTATTTAAAATAATATTTAAACATGTATATTTATTTTTATTCTTTTCCTTTGAAACTATATATACACTATATTGATATAAATTACAGTTTTCAAAATCCAATTTTAAATAAACCTTCACCAATTTAAAAACAAATACTATTAAACAAATATTTAGAACAAACTTTATTCTAAAAATTACCTAAACAGTATATAGTTGAAACATATACAATTTACTTCTTTCTGTAATGTATAAATCAAAGATCTGCATATGTATTTATTTAATTAAAATTTAACAAAACAAAAAGAAAAGAAAAGGTTCGAATACCTCAAGCAATCTACCGTGGCGCGAACGCGAATCCTAATTCGAGACTCCAGCCTCCACTTGACCCTGTCGTGCTTGAATTCGACTATATCATCGTGCCACCAATCCCTGCCCTCGTGCGACAACGAACCCAGATGTGTCGCCATCCTACCGCGACTACGAACACCCAACGCCAAACATTCCCCTGACACAGTTGAACCCCGTCGCAGCCCCTATCTCGGTCTCGATTCAACTTGACTCAATACTCGATTCCACTTCATTACACGATGTGCGCCTCCACAGATAATCGCGACCACGGTTGTCGATCGCCAAAGCTCGTGGTGGCCTCGAATTCTCTGACCTCGCAAACAACTTGCACTCGAGCCTTTCCCTGCCGCCGAAATCAAGTTCGACCCCCTTCCCACGCGTTCGTGGCCACCTGCCGCAATTCGATCTTCGAACGAGATGAGTCGACTCGTGAATCAGGTCGAGCAAAAGAATAGGGACGATTTGTGATTTCGATTTGCTTTAAACAGAGGGAGCGGCCATTATTTGTTTTGAACGGGGACGAGCATGTTTTTTGAACGAAAAGGATGGTTTTCGTTTTCTTTTATTATTATTTTTTTCTTCTTTAAACAAACTAAGAAAAAAATTTCAACGCGTGTTAAAATATTTGCTAGGTGTTGTAATGGATAGAACATGTAAAAATTCACCAAAAAAACATCATTAAATACATATAGTTATTCTAGATAGTTAAATTTTAAATTTAAATTGCCCTTGGATCTGTAGTTTAAAATCTTGATCTCCTAGTGAGGCATGCCGCCAGGCGTTTATAAGGTTATACCCCTATCTCGAACGCAATGGAAAATGTTCCGAGACCAAACTCGATCGTATAAAGAAGATGGTTTTTTGAACCCAGATATTAAATTAAATTTCGATAAAATTTTCAACGCGTTCGATTATCTTACAGCCACACAACAACCCCGAATGCTACGAAAATTGAAATCCGGTAATAAAAAAATATTACTGATCCAATGAAACTGGTTTCTTCAAATTCCGAGACTACGCCTAGGAATGCTATTTTTAAATATCGATTTAAACGATAAAATTTTAAAACTGAACAAATCATCTTCAAATCCACTTTTAAAAGTTCTATTACCTTCAGTAGTATCAACATAAATTTTCCAGGCCTTTGAAATATTTTTAACAAGCTTAAAACTGAAGATACAATATTCATCTCAACTTTCAATAATTAAATTTAATAATTTAATTGCCAGCACTACTACAAAACAGGCCATTTGCATCGCCTCATTTGAATCGGTTGAAGTAAAAACTGATGCAAATAGAACTATTTGCAACAGTTCTGTCTTAATAACCGATGCAATTGGTACGTGAAAAGCAATAGGTAATAAAAAATCAAATTTGCATCAGTTGTCACCAACAACCGATGCAAATACATCGATGCAAATAGTTATAGTCGCATCGGTTTTAAAGTCAACCGATGCAACTACGTTAATTTGCATCCCTTATCAACATATGTTTTAACAATAGGCAAATACAAAAAACAAAATGGGCATGCGAAAACATCCCGCAACCCACGCTCAAACCCTACACTACAAAATGAATGTAACTGAGAATAATATCAGTTTAATAAAACCCAAATCTCCAAACACACTACTTTCATAATTCACGGCGGCACTCAAAAATAGATTAACTCACGGTTTCTCAACCCAATTTTCTCAGAAAACAAAATTCAGTCGCAACCCAAATCGAATTTTGGGAGTTCTTGCCGTGTTCGATTCGAGTTGCCCATTAATTTGGTTTGGGTGCCAACGAGGGGTTGAGGAGGTGACTGGTCGGGGCAAGTCACGTGTTTGCCGAGGGGTTGAAGGTGACTGGTCAAGGCTAAAATTCGATCAAGAGGCGATTAGAGGGTATGCGGTCACTGTCGATACGGGTTTCAAGTTGCTGCTCTGGTCAGTGGTGCTCGCGTTCAAGTGTGGGTTTTGGTTTATGAGTTGCAGTTGATGTTGTGATTGCAGGTGAAGGGTATTTTCTTCTTCTTCTAAAAGTGGCAGTTTGGAGGCAGTTTGTTGAGCAGACAGTGGTAGGCTCTAGGTTGGTTCTTTCTGTAGCAAGGACGGTGGTTTGATGGTGGTTTTGGTCGATGTCAAGTAGTCTGATGATGGTGGTTTGGTCTGATGGCGATATGAGTGGGGAGGTTGTGTAGGAGAGGCGATGATGGTGAAATGGAAGTTCTGCGATGGAGAATCTGATGTGCAGATAAACTTGCTGTAGTAAATAGTGGATGGTGGATGGTGAGAGGAAGAATGAAAGCAGTGGGTAATGTTGAACTGTTAGGTGATGGTTATGATCAGAAGTGTTGACTATACTGTATGAATTAGTTGTGGGCGGTGAAGATTTGGGTTTGGGATGTTTGTAGAGTTTTATTGCAATGCTGGCAGAGATGGAGTGGGGGTTTGAAGATGAAGTGATGGTGCGGTATGGGGATGAGGTGATTGTGTTGGGAAGAAGTGGTTGAAGGAATAGACTGAAGCAGGTCAGTGGTGAGTGTCTTGATATGGTTGGCAGTATTTGACAATGTTTGTGACTTGAACTATGAGCACAGAGTATATGATAGTATGCATATGACAATGTTTGTGACAATGTTTAGCAACAGTTTTTGTATAAGGAGATGATAGTAGAAGACAGACAGTTTTGTTTGATGAGGTGATGAATGTTGAATGAGTAGGTAGCTGTGGAAACAATTTTTGAAACAAATTTGGCAGAATGTAGTTTATGATATTGTAAGTTGGAGGAGGTTTGTAAAGGAGCAGTTTGGATGTTGTCAGTAGTGGATGAAGAGGATGTCGCGATGAGGCAATTCAAGATGGCAAGTTGCTGCAGTGTTGATAGGACTGATATATGCAGCAGTTTAAGGCAGTAGATAGAAGGTGGTTGTAGCACTAGTACAGACAGCTGTTGAATGAAATATGAAGTGGCGAAAGTAGTTGAATGCTTGATTTTGTGGTGGAGTTCAGATTGCAAGGTATGGTGGTGCTGGAGGTAAGCACTGGCAGAACTGTTGGCACTGATGTAGAGGAAACAGAATTTATGTAATAGAGTAACAATTTGCAAATGTAAGATAAACTATTTCTCATTTTTTTACCCATTAATTCAAAAAAAAATTTATATATACAAGAATGAGCATATAGGACTTTCACATAAGTTGTTTAAGTACTAACTCAAGTATGACTTGTTATATTTATTATGTCATATAGGTACAATAACTGTACTGGCAGTACAGTTATGATATGGTAGGAAGAACACTCTGAAACCCTAAAGGTGGACGTATTGTTCCACAAGGTTAGAAAATCCAGATGTTTAGCATTACCTGAAGTAGAAGCAAGCGCGAGATTATGTTATTACTAGAAAATTAAGGATATTAAGTGCATGGCCAATTGTAGAAGACCTTGAACAGATTGAGATAAGTATCTTTTGAGGACCTTAAATATACATACTATATTTTGTGTTCTGTTCCATTCTTTTTCTTATTTAAACAAATTATGACTTTATAACAATTCTAACTAAATTTCATGTGGCACTGTTAAATACAATCAAGCTGGATCGATGTTTAATCTTTCTTAACCATTGCAAAATTTTAACCGACCTTGTGAAATATAGAGTATTTATTATTGAAATGTAAGGGGTTTATCTTGAACGAAGCCTTCTAACTCAAAAATTAGTATCCAGTATAGAACCATTGAACTAATCACTGTGTAAATGTGTTTTGCCCTTCCTGCCATTGATTAGAATTTGCAATGCCACATCTCAATTCTGTTCATAATTTTTTGGAACAGGTTGGTGCAATCTGAATAAATGTAGATAATTTTTTTATAGTGGCACCTCCAAATATTTTATAAGGTAAATTCTCTTGATTGCATTTTGATCATATGTCTCTATAATTTCGTTAATTAATAGAAAAATACATGACATGATGTATTGTGCAACTTTTGTGTTTCTTTGCAGATAATATGGATTCAATGTGTTTTAGTGAAGTATTGTGCAATTTCATACAACACATATTGAAATTATTGGAAGATAAGAAAATACAACAGAAATAATGACTACAAATATCTAAAAATAATAACGAATAAACTTACATTTAAGCTTGTGTGGAATCAGTGAGAGCTAATTTAGAGCTCTTGCTTCCAATGTAGGATTTCAAGTAAATGTAAATAGCTACAGCAAATAGCATTATGAATAAGGTTCTAGATAGCAAATTATATAAGCATTATGGCTTACTCTTTTTTTTCACTGATTAAAAGTATATCAAAAGCACAGTATGTATTTTTTTCTAGTATTCCAATCTGTCAATGGTTTTTACTGAGACTCTTAAATTATATCAAAAGCACAGTACGTGATTGTGCATGTTTTCACAATGTGTATGTTGTATATAATTTGTTATATCATGCTTTTCTTGTTATGTATCAAAGATATCAGAGTACTGTGGATACATGATGATGATCAATTAGTTCCTCTTATACTGACTCATGCAATTATGGGAGATCAAATAGTTCCTCTTATACTGACACATGCAATTATGGGAGTGATATAACGGCGAAGAAAATCTTCTTTTGTTTTTATTTCTTTAACCCAAGGTCTAATAATAATCTTATGTTGGGTTCTTCTTTGTAACTTTTTGTTTCAGTTTGTATTCTTGTTCTCCATGAAATTTGTTTGTAAAACTGCTTATTCCTTTTAAAGCCTGGCTTTGAGGAATGTTAATCAAATAGTACAAACAATATGTCATTTTCTTTTTCTTTCTACGCCTATTATTTTAATTTTTGCATTATATTACTTTGTTTAAACATATCATACTTGTTTTTTTAATTATTGTTCATTAAGCTATACATTAATTTGTAGCTTCAATTTTGCAGGTTGCTTGATGCAATGACCTTCCGGACATTCTTTACAAATATAGAGAAAGACACTTGTTGAAACAGATACGCTATCTCTATTTAATTGAAATTTTATATGAGTAATTTTATCTATTTTTCTAAAGTTGTTTTCAAACAGAGTAACCATATTCATGAGAAAAACAAGTGTTTAATTTGGAAAAAAAGAATTCAGGTCTGTAGTTATATACAAACACATTGTATGTTTCATTTTATGCACATGAATATTTCTGTAATCTAAGTAACTGAATGTTATAGGAAGCAATTCTCTTGTTTTGTCCCTCTTTTTTATGACAAGGGTGTTGCTTTATTTAAACAGATCGCTTATTTTGATATCTCGGAGAAGTTTGAGGTCATGACCTTCGGAACCTTGGTCTAGAATGTCATAGCACTTTCCACTAGTAGTGCTTGACTCTTGTTTTGCTACTGGTTTTTTTGCAAGTTCTTAAATTTTAGATAGTTTGATGCTTAAAAAAAGTCATATAAGTGTTAACCATTGTTCTCATAAAATGAAATTGTGCTAACAACGCGTATGGCTTGATTTGCCATATAGGTTGTAGCTAGAACCATGGATAAAGATTGGGTAGACTTTCAATCCATGATTCAAAGTTTGTATAGGCTGTAGCTATAAAAAGAAATTAATATACATCGTCTATAATTCATAGTTTATATAATGAGTGATTTCAATAATCAAAAGAGAAGGTTATACTTTCAATCAATCAAATTAAATTCACAGTCAATGAAATAACCCCTAGAGGTAACTGCACTCGCATATAAATACATGAATATAACTATTGAATTCAGTACTCAAATTATATGATCTAAGGCTTGCCAAACCTAATAGAAATTATGTTATAAAATCTACTCGGTACAAAAATTAAGAAAAAATATTTCGTTTATGGTTAGAATCTTGTCTTGTAATCTCTATTAGCATGTAGATGCTTTGTCAAATGGATTATTTTTTTTAATGACAATATATTATTATCAGTAGTGTAAAAAATATAAGATAAAATAAAAGTAGTAGTCTAAAAGGATTGACTTAGTGCAAATGATCCTTGTTAGATGCCCATGGTTTGTGTTATTACTATCAAAATATGAATGTTCAAAAAGAATGCTGAAATAGAATTTGTATCGGTGGACTCAAATCTATCAATGCAGTAAATTTATCATTTGTATTCAAGGCTTTAATGGCTTCATTAATTTCATCTACAGAGGTAGAACAGAGTTCCTGTTTTTGCCTCATTTTATTCTAGAAAGCTTCTACTATTTCTAATTCTTCTATAATGAATGTCGTTATTGTTGTCACACATTGTTTTATTCTTCAATAATTGTTACTAATATAGGATTTTAAATTTTTTGGATGTGTTTAATCTGTTGATGAAATGAGTACGGATTAATTATGTTGATTATTCATTATTTATTCCTAATAAAATCAGATATAAGGCTAATGATTGTTTTTGAACCTTTGCAGAAAATGGTACAATATGAAAGCAGCATTGTTGCTGCAGCTGGGAAAGGTGGATCGTTCTTGCATGTTATGAGTTAGTTTAATGGTAGAGCAGATTTTTCGCTTTTATGAGGTTGACTCAAACTAATAGCATAAAAAACACTATGGTTAGTAATGCTTATGATTGATGATAAGTACATGTATAGTTCTGTCTTTATTTCACTCCAAACGTTAGGTTAAATATACAAATTTGAATAGTTTTTTTGGTTCCTCTTTTAAACTCTAATGGTGTATAATATACTTTGTTTCTTAACAGTGTCTGTTTAAATGCATCGATTGTTCTAATGATCTAATGGTCGAGATCTTCAGTCTGATATATTTTGAACGATTCTAATATTGCATGCAATAATTGTTTGTTATAATCAATAATAAAGGGTTTAGTTTGCATCGGTTTCCAACAACAACCTATGCAACAAGTTCCTTTGTTGCATCGATTTTCATTACAACCGATGCAACGGTTCCTTCGTTGCAACCGTATTTTGCATTATTTGTTAGTAACAACCAATGAAAAAAAGGACTGTTTTGCATCGGTTTTAGAACTGATGCAAAACTGTTAAGCCTGTTGCATCGGTTGCATATGCATCGGTTGTAGAACTGATGCAACAGGGGTGAACAACCGATGCAAATGGCATGTTTTGTAGTAGTGCAGTTTAAACTAACATTCAAATATTTCAAATCAATTAAATATTTTGCTTTCAAATGTTCCAATGGGTCGTCACAGTAGTTGTTGTAACAAATATTCTTTTTCTTAAAAGAAAAAGTAGCAAGCTCTCTTTATCAGTTATTAAACCAAACCGAGTATAAATTTTCTTTTCACAAAATCCTAATTCAATAGTATAAAACGTAACTGATAATCCATCAAGAAAATCTGCGCTCAAAAAAATCTCGATTATTTTTTCAATCATGTTTTTCTGCAATAAACACGTTTATTATTTTTAACGCAACTTCCTACTACACCCACCTTTCATTTTTCTTCACCTGCTTTAATTTGGAGTTAAACAATACAAGTTTTCTTTGGCGGATAAGATTACTAAATCAAATATTTTAATTTGAGGAAAACACAAAATTGCTGGTATAAAATTTTATTTCCACAAGTCCTATTTTTAATAATAAAAACATGTTGGTTAAACATTTGGCAGATAATGAAATCAGTTGCACCAATATTCAACAAATAGCAAAATGAAGTGGAGAAACTACAATTCAGCAAACAAAAAATGGAGCGGACAAACTACAATTCTACAAACAAGAAAAATATGAAATGTTGACCAGATTTGATATTGCAATTTCTCATTTTTACTGCAATTTATCTTATGATCGTATCGATATATTCTATCATGATCAATATGTCATATTCAATGATAAAAAATATTGTATAGATTGTATAAGACTGATTGCGACCTGAAAGATTAAGAGACGCATATGAAGCTCATACATACATCAAGCTTATGAATGTTTCTATGAAAAGGTATACATTACAAAATAAAATTCATATTTTCGCATTTAAAATTCATACAAAAAGCAAACTGATAGCTTCGATTGTGAAATCGTATTACAAAAAATTGATTTTATAGTAGGAAGGTCCTATATGCCAATATCGTTAGGTGAGGTTCTTGGACATAAACAATTGAATAGCCACTTATTTACAAAGTTAGGTAGAGTAATTGAGAAAAGAAAAACAAATTGAAAAAACAACCAAGGCTCAAAAGAAAACAAACAGTTATTTTGTTGAGGTCATGATATAATCATCATATCACTCGCGTGAATTGAATTATGTATTGGCATTCAAAAAGGGGAAAAAAAGCTTACACACACATATTTATATATGTATGTATGTATGTATGTATGTATGTATGTATGTATGTATGCATGCATGCATGCATGTATTCCTAGGGATCCAAACAATAATTAGATCATAGAAACCAAAAGTTTGTTATTTAACCAAGTGTAACAAAAGAAATTAAGTTATGTTTATCTCACTATATAAAGCACTTAATAATCTAAAATTCAACAGGTACCCTCGGTTTATTTCAAATCAATATCATAAAACCTAATTGACCGACTGTTGGCTTAAATTCGGCATAAATTTGTAAGTGGAAATTAGTTTGTTCTTAATTCCTATCGACATGTAAAGTAAAACTGTTAACGTAAGAAAGTTTACCGATTTTAGTTTATCTTCATTGAATAACTATAAAGTATATTCATAGGATAATTCAACAAGGAAATAAAACACAGAAACTAAAAAATATACCAACAGTCATGTTCTTGAACAAGAAATCGCGATTCAGCTTCATTGAGGAATTGAGCTTGGTTGAGTCATCGATCACCGAATAGTGTTTAAGCTACCTCGAAGAATCACGCTTCAGCTTCTTCAAGGATTCCCGCTTCATCTTCTTAGAGAGTTGCAGCAATTGACCACCAAATTTGAGAGGGATTCGTGGGTTACAGATTGGATTTGAAAGGGATTCATGGGTTACGAATTAGATTAGGGATTTGTAGCTTGAAGTGGGGATTTAGGGTTGAAGGGGAATTTAGGTTTAAAGCGAGGTTTCTTTTGGAGAGAAGTGAAAAGCGAAATTTAGGCGGCTAAGAATGCGAAGAAGGAAATAGACTGTGAAATTAAGTTTCGCTCCTAATTAATTGCGGTGAAACACGTCATCTATTGACCTAAAAAGGGGTAAGTACCAAAGCATAGCAAGTCAATTTTGTATGCAATCCCTACTTGCTATTAAAACAACATTTTCTTGTAGTGAGAAGACATAGTGAATTTTAGGTGTTGGGAAAGCGTAGAAAATTTGTAAGAAATCAGGGAAAAGCTTAATCACAAAGGTGTAAGGATGGTGTAGGTAACGAAAGGCATATGAAGGCATAGGGACATATGGCATAGGGAAAGCATAGGAAAATTTCCGTTGTTGATGTAGGGAATGCATAAAGAAATTTTTTACAATGTTGCATCTTCGCACACCGGCTTTAGCGTCGGGATGACGTAGGGAAATAGTTTCCCTACGCTACTTCTATGCCATATCGATATAGAGAAAACAGAATTCTTTTATAGAATTTAGAGGTATATCACTGTCTCATATGACATATCATTGTTCTTTAGATAATCTGAAACATTTCTGATTCGAAAATTCAGCACATAAAATTGAATCATTCTATTAATAAATACAGTGCTCATATCTATGATAGATAAGTTTCTAAATGTACCACTTGGTGGAAAAGTACAAGTGAAAGACATTGTATATAATGATTAAAGAAGTTATAGGATAATAACTACTATTGAAAATATAATTTCCAAATTACAAATTTACCCATTGTTCAAAATTACCATGTATACAATTTACCATATATTCCACTTTTCATACACCCTACCTTTTCAAATATTTCATTCCAAGCATAGTTATAAATGCATCTTCCATCCTCTATTATTTAAGCAACCAAAGTAAGTATCTATAATAAATACGATAGAAATTGAAAACCCTAATTCATTTGATTTAGGGGATTTTATTTATATTTAGTGACAACCATAATCCCTTATTCTTCAGCACTACTGTCACAATGCTTAAACGCTCTGACTTTGTTCTAAGAGGTCACAGATTCGAATCCTACGTAGCGCGTGATTCGAGCCACTGGACAATGTTGATTTATAGTATGTTATATATTACTTAAGACTTGTAGTATAGCTATGTATTGCTATCTAAGTACCAAATTTGAGAAAAATGTAACCCCTCATTAGCATAGGAGAATAGAGATTTTATCCACATATTTGTAATCATTGAACTTCTTTTATGTTTTTATCTTTTGTATTTCTGTCTTTTGTATTTCTGAAATGAACAAAAGAAAGTTGTTGAGTTTGCTATGGATGTAGGCCAATTTGGCCGAACCAAGTTAAATTCTTCTTTCTCTCTTCTATACATATTCTAATTTTAGTGATTGCATGTGTTTTTCGAGTTGGTGTTCGATTAAAAATGTAGATTCTAGGGTTTCCCATAAAGTGATATTCATTTTCATGACGATTTGGTATTATAGCTTATTATCTTATTTGTGATTAGGCACCGATGATGGATTCTTCTGGAAAGAGTAGTAATGTGAGATTCAGTAAGAATTATGCAATTAACAGATTTGATGGAAATAGAGATATCGGTACTTGGAAGATGAAGATGGAGGGCGTATTAAAAAAGGAACTTTTAAAATAAATTCCGATCTAGAGAAGTTGAAAGAGCCTAGAAGCTGATGTATTAGAAGAGACGGAAGAGGAAGCCCTTCCAATCATCAAGTTAAGCCTACTGACAGTTTTTTTTAGGGATTATGTATTAAGAAGACAATAAAGAAACAGTGGAAGGCATTGTTTAATGCATATCAGGATAAGTCTCTTACCAAGCACATCATTATTCAGTAGCAACATCATTCCTGCAAGATAAAGCCCGGTACGACCTATACAAAGCTTTTTAAGCGTAGAGATAGAAGTAAGAATAAGCCAAGATTTGAATTGGAGGTTGAGGTACATTTACATCACAGTTTAGGGGATCTAATATGAATTACTATTTTACGAAAAGGCAGGGATTTTGTTGCTAAATGCCCCCAAGTTAAATAAGACGAACAAAAAGGACCTAAAGCAGGCTTTAGTACCTACAATGGAGACATTAAAGAGAGAGCATGAAATGCATTTATGAATGTAGCTCTTCTTCTAATAACAAGTTATGGATTATTGATTTTGGTGCATCTCTGCATGACATCTAATAGGAATCGTTTTTCCACTTACCACGAGGTTGATTGAGAAGAGGGTTTGATGGGTAATGATGCCTCATGTTATATGGTAGGTGTTGGTAGCATTAGGATGTTTGACTGTGATATAAGGCAATTTCAAATGTTGGTAATGTCTTTGACTTGAGAAGAAGCTTGATTTTTGTAAAGGTTTGAGTAGAATTTTCCTGAAGATTGTAATTGAAGGAGAAATTTTAAAGGTGACGAAGGGATGATAGTTATTATGGATGTGAGAGTAGAAAATATTTATCTATTGAAGGCGCTACATTATTGGTGAATCAACTTTTTTCCTTATACCGTTTCAAACTCTACCAGACCATGGCATTTGAAGATGGGATACATAGGACAACGTGGTTCGGAGGAGTTGAAAAAGTAGGGTTTGATTGATAGCAGTCATTGTTCAAAACTTAGATTTTGTGCAGGACGTGTTCTTGGAAAGCGGGTGAATGTTTCTTTTGGCAAAGGAGAGCATAAGTCTAAGATTATTTTGGAGTATGTTCACAAGTATGTTTGTGAACCTTTTCCTTTGCAATGATCCAAAAAAATTAATACTTGAAAACCAATGTCTTAAATAACAAACGGTTTTACAAACATCGTAAATAGAAAGTCGTGGGGTGTAGCTTCATAATAAAGCGCATATCTATTGAATTTCTCTCTCATAGCGGATGAATAAAATATAGCATATCAATATATGTGTACTCTAAAATTTAGGAGAAACATTTATATGAGACATTGAGGCATAAAAATAATCCAAACACCAAAAATAGTGGAAACTAGAAAGGTGCTCCTAACACATTGAGTCCATTACAATACAAATCTCATTTACATGACTTTAATTAAGTAACACAGCTAAACATGCCTTTAATGATTACAATACTAGATAGAAGATAATAATAATAATAATAATAATAATAATAATATGTGGAAATATGCTAATATTATATCCTTTGTAGCCCTAACAATCTCTGGATAACATTGTCTCCAAAGTTCCCTAATCAGCCTAATCAATAGGTACATAACAAAGGAGGAAATATAGAAGGTGAGATAAAAATCAAGTGAAAATGATATAACATTAGTTACATGATAACTAATATACTAATATTACATGCACAATATACTAAGAGATATCAATAAAGGTAATATCATAAACATACCTCACTCTACTTCTTTTCTTGGACTAAATAAGTTAGCACATTTATCATTTAATGTTACATCAGCTAATAATATGTGATAGAACAATTATATGATTAACTATCCAAAATCATTAAGGCATAACTAGTTCGATGATACCTTACATCCTAAGAGAGCGTACTCGAATTCGTTGGACAAGGCTAAGAACCTCTAGAAGGTAAAATTGAACCAAATAGGGATCTACATCAAAATATACATCCTATAATTCCTATCAGAATAAATAAATCATCAACTTTAGAAGATGAATATGAGTTACTTTCTTTATTCAAACTTTATGAGGAGCACTGTTATAAGTTTGATCTTCTATGAATTTAGCATTCCTAGCTTCTGAGGTTTTAGGTGCGTGCTTTGACCAATAAATTCAATACCATTTAAAGTTCAAAGCACATCCTTTAAAATAACCACTTTGTGTTCTAGAATCAAGTTTATTTATATTAGTATACAACGCTCGTATGTGCATCTAATATCCAAAGATGTTTACCTTGGATGAATGTGTGTTTTAAGTACAAATGTTTTTGTAGTTAGAACACATTTTAAGTCATTTTTTTGGTAATATCGATGACAAATTGATAGTAAAATTCTGTTAATGGGTAGATGGAAAGCGTGGTGAGATTCCACTAATAAATGAGGGTAAGTTTGGAATTTCAAAAGAACACCGTATAAATCATGTTGATTGAATTCTCTTTATTAATAGTAGAGATAGAGATATGTCTTTGAACATGTGAATATAATCATATGTTTGCCCAACTACTTTAAGTGGCTCTTGCATGGGGCTTTGATAACATACACAGGGGATTCACGCAAAACATATGGATGTATAAAATATATACAAAACGGCCTTCATTCGTGTATATCTATACAACGTATGCACAGAGCCGGCCTAGGGGGAAGCCCATCAAGCCCATGGGCTGGGGCAACCCCCCAGGCTAGGGCAAAAAAAGTTTGTATTCTCGTTTTCACTTTCTCCAATGCCGTGCAAGCCTCCAGTTCTAAAAGACTAAACCTAAGTCCTCACCGTGTTCTCACTTCTCAATTCAAAATTCACGCTTCTCAATTCAAAATTCACGCTTCCAGTTCTAAACCTAAGCCTCCATTGTAGATCCCTCTTGCTCGGTCTTTCCCTGCGCTTGCTGCTGCCTGCTGCACCTACGACTCTGCAAGGTGATTTGGCAAGATGATTAACTTGTTTTATAGTTGATTAAAATTGATAAATTGAAATGTTATGTTATTAGTTGGTTAGCTTAGTAAACTGATTTATTAGTTGAGTGACTTGATTTATTAGTTGATTCGTTGATTTACATGTTAATTTGATAAGCTGTTACTAGGATTTGATAAGCTATTACATGTTGATTCGTTGATTTACATGCTGATTTTAACCAATTTTCTTAAACCTTAAACAACATATTATAATTTTTGAGATTAAATGGAAAATAAAATTTGTGGTAACATAATTTGCTTAAAATATAGATCAGTAAGTTCTTTGCTCTGTTGTCATTCTTACTTCCAGTAACTTAGATTATAAGTGAGGGTTATGTCGTTTAGGAGTTCGCTGTCTTTGTTCTTGCACTTTATTTTGCCTGCTTTATGTCTTCACTCTTCAGTCTGTTCACATTTGTTAGCTGCACTTGATTCACTAGCCTAAATTACATATAATGTATATCACATACAGCGAATTGTTTTCCCTATGCATATGCTATTTGAACTACATTTAAACGCCTTAATTGTACTATTGCTTAACTATTGTTGTTTTGTGTTTGCTTAATGTTTAAAGTGGTTTTTGTTCATGAAGCATATAAGATTCTTGTTTGTGGTCAGTAGTTGTTTATTAATTTATATGTTAATTAGTTTAGTTGTTAATATTGTTAGATAGTGGATAATATGACAAAAGAGGAAGACGATAAGAAACGAGTCAGAAATAGAAAGCAAAACTCCGGAGCTTACAATAGAAGGGTAAAACAACGTCAAGATGCAATATCTACATCGTTAATGGGTTCAATATCTAAACTATTCAATGCAAAAGCACAACAATCAATTGGTTCAAGTCAAATTAAAGAAGCAAGCGAAGCTATTGATGAAAATGTTGATAATCATGTTGATGTAGATGTAGATGTAGATTTGGGCAAGGACATTGATGTAGATGAAGTAAGTAACGAAAAGGAAGAAAGTGTGCTTGATTTGATCAAAGACGTTGACGTTGATCGTGATCCGGGTTTATGGGGGCTCATAAGTGATACTAAAAGAATAATAATTGTTCAAATGGGCCCAATCAAAATTTAAAAAAAAAATGACAAGTTTCCAAGCGTAATAAAGTTTGGGAAAAGTAGAAGTTTCTCATCCAAGCATTATATTCGTCGTTTTCCAAATGGTGAAGAACATGAAAGGAAGTGGCTAATATATTCAAATGAATTGAACAAAGTATTTTGTTTTTGTTGCAAGTTATTCAAAAATAAACTAATGGCAAGCAAATTATCGGAAAATGGTATAGATGATTGGCATAATCTTCCACACAAACTTAGAGAGCATGAACTAAACCGGAACATTGTGAAAATGTTGTGAAATGATTGATTTGCAAAAGGGGCTAAAATTAAAAGCAACCGTGGAAAAAAAATGGAAGCTCAAATTGAAAAGGAGAAAATCCGTTGGAAGATGATATTAATTCGAATTATTGAAGTTTTGAAAACACTTTGTAAGAATAGTTTGCCATTTCGTGGAAGCAATGAGAAGATATATGAGAAGAATAACGGACTTTTTTGCCAACTTATTGAGTTCCTTGCTAAATTTGATCCAATCATGCAAGATCATCTTCGACGTGTGGTAGATAAAGAAAGTCAACATCATTATCTTAGTCATAAGATTCAAAATGAGATAATACTTCTATTATCAAATGAGATCAAAGTGAAAATAATAACCAAGATCTTAAAAGCAAAATACTTTTCAGTTATTCTTGATTGCACACAGGACTTAAGTCATGAATAACAAATGTCGCTCATTATAAGATGTGTAGATATTGAAGATATTAATGAGGTGAAGGTGGAAGAGTTTTTTATCGGATTTATAGTGGTTGATGATACATCGGGGCTTGGCCTTTTCAAACAACTTGAAAATGTTTTACATGAAATTAAACTTAACATTGATGACGTAAGAGGCCAAGGTTATGACAGTGGATCTAATATGAAAGGTAAACATCAAGGTGTACAAAAAAGACTTGTTGATATAAATCCTCGAGCATTTTATATGCCATGCGGTTGTCATAGTTTAAAGCTTGCATTATGTGATATGCTAAATCATTGTGTTAAAGCAAGAAATTTTTTTGCATTCCTACAAAAAAATTATACATTATTTTCGGGATCTACTCATCGATGGGATGTTTTAAAAAGATATGTGAAAGGTTTAGTACCAAAAACATTATCGATTACTAGATGGGAAAGTCATGTTGAAAGTGTAAGAGCTATTAGATTTCAACCCGTCAATGCTAAGAGATGCCTTAGTTGAAATTGGTAATAGTTCTAAAGAGTATATGGTGATGGCGGAAGCTAAAGGCTTATGTGTTAATGTTTTAGAGAATTTTGAGTTCTTGATAAGTCTTTGTATTTGGTAAAAGTTATTAAATAAAGTGAATCAAGTAAGCAAAGCACTTCAACATGAAGATATGAATTTAGAAGATGCAATTACAAGATTAAAAGAACTTATTGAATTCTTCCAAAATTTTAGAGAACATGGGTTTGAAGAAATGGTGAAAGAGGCTAATGAATTTGCTATGGATGTTGGTATTGAACCAGAATTTGAGGTGAAAAGAGTTGCTCGTAGAAAAAAACATTTTGATGAGGATATTGTAACTAGTATGAAGAAAGTCAATCACCAAAAGAGATTTTTAGAGTCACATACTTCATTCATATCATTGACCAAGCTTTAACATCATTCAAAGATCGATTCGAACAAATTGAACTTTATGACAATATCTTTGGATTTTTGTTAAATGCAAAGTTTGTAAATCTTGGAAAAGAGGAGTTAATGGAGCATTGCATTCATTTGGAAAGCTACTTGAAATACAATGAACAATATGATATATATATATATATATATATATGGAAAATATTTATTTCAAGATCTTAGAGCTTTGCAAACTATGTTATCAAAGGGAATAACCAAATCAATTGACATTCTTGATTTTATAAGATCTTATGTAGAAGATGGTAGTTTCCAATATGCATGGTTTGTTTATCGGATTTTGTTAACTATTCCGGCTACAGTTGCTTCCGCGGAGAGAAGTTTTTCAAAGTTAAAATTGATTAAAAATTATCTTCGATCTACTATGTCACAAGAAAGATTGAACGGACTTGCAATGATATCAATCGAAAGTGCATTTTTGAATAAACTTAATTATGACAATTTGATTGAAGAATTTGCTATAAAAAATGCAAGAAGAAGCATTTTTCTTTGAACTACTTTAATATTGTAACCTACTTCATGTAGTGTCTTTTGAATGCAAAGTGGTCGTTTTGTATGTTATGATCTTTGGGCAATGAATATGTATGAATATGTATGAATCTATTATTGCATACCTTATGGTCTTCGATCTAAAACTCTTCTTCCCCTTCTCTTCTCCCCAAAAATTCTACAAATATAATTCATGTCATAACATTTATCATGTTATTTCTCATTTTGGTGTTGGTTGTGCTCTTCACTTGAGTCTGCCTTATGCATTTGGACACTTTAATAACTAGTCAAGGTACAATTTTCATATTTTTTATGAATGTAGATTGTGGTACTATGATTTGGGGAAAAACAAAAGGAATTTAAGCCTTTACATGATTAACCTACTACTTCAGTTTATATATGAATATCCTATGTCAGACCTTATTTTTTGTTTCTGGGGTCATTGTTAGGTTTTTCTTCCTATATGGCTAACAAGGAAGATTGTTACTTGTTAAACTTCAAAATTTGATCATTTTCCTAAAGTTGAAGTGCTTATGATTTCAGGATCCCCAGTTAGTGGGAGCATGGTAGAAAGACCTCATAAGAATGAGCAACAAAATTTAAGGGTGGCTTGGACAATGGATTCTTTGGGCCGGCACTGCGTAAGCATATTGCTTTATAATAGTGTTAAGTATATCTAATACACACACAAAACATACATACACACACATATTTATATTTATATTGATAACGTGGTTTCCAGTGCAAATATGCAATATAGGTATAAATATACTTCCACCTTATTCTTGAAAGACCGATTCATGTCACAGAGATAAACAGGGAAACAAACTGAAGCATTTTATAGTTTTAGGCTTAAGTCAGTTAGAATGGGAAAATATATATAAACCTATATATAGGCATGCATGCAACACTACAAACAACTTCAAGGGGACAACACACACAACAGAGGAGATGTAAGATTGGATAGGCAATTGAAAATGCCCACACAAGCAACAGACCACACAAAAGTACACATATTTGTTTTCAGTATTTAGAATATACAAACGTTCAAATATGATGTGTGAATGAAATACTTACTTGTAGTTGATCTTATTCTTCTTCCTCCATATGCTCCTCTCTCCAAACATAGGAGGATATTTTTGAAATATTAAAATTACTTCCACTTGAGTCCCCACTCATCCATATGATTCATCTTTATTAGTAGCACCTTCACTTGGAAGGAATTCAAAAAACGGACGAGGCCTTTGTCCCTTTTGGTATATCAACTGTAATATTCGCCGCTTTTATCTAATCCCATCATCTTTTATCTTCCTGCCTATTTAATTCTTTACCTCTACTTTCTGAGTCTTAAAAGCAACAAGAGCTTCATACTTTCCATCTAAAAGATAAAGATACATACAACTGAAATGGTCATCTATAAATGATATAATTAAAGGACTCCAACGGCAATATGAATTAAATATAGACAGTTGGAACTCCTTTTAGAATCATTTTTGGTCATGTTTGTTTGTTTACCTTTTATGCAACTCACTATACACCAAAGTCGGTAAAATTAATGAATTTTCTACGACCCTTCATTTACCGACCTTTGATTCTATCAGTCAGAATATGACCTAATCTTTAATGCCAGAGTAATACATAGTTCTGCTTAACAAACGTCTTTTGTTGCAAAGATCATCGACATTCAATGATAGTAGATTATTTTTAAAATTTGATTCTAAATCAGTTTTGTAAAGATTTCACAAAATTTTCTAGAATCAATACAATTGGAGAAATGAGAAATGTCGAGCTGTGTTTCGTGTGATCTGATTATAAGTATTACAACCTTACATCTCAACCATCAGTACCACATCAAACGGTGGATAGAAAACTGCTACATCACTGAGGAAATTGCAACTTGGGCCTTCTCTTCTTAAAGCCCAGACATACTTATATATATTACAACCATTTCGTGTACAAGTGTATTTCTGAGTTTTCAAACTTTTGTATCAATAATCATTACAAACTCTTGTAATTAAAATTTGTAATGAATTCAATCTCTTCATTCAACTATTCTCTGTAATTACAAATTTCAATTTGGTATCAGAGCAATTCAAGGCTTAACAGCCAATTATAGATTGAAATTAACTCATCAGAGAAGATTCATCATCTGAGTTTTAATCGATCATCAGTAGACAGAGTCTCATCATCTGAACGAAGGGATTCATCAGAGAAAATCAAGTGCCACGCCTAGTTCAAGAACTGGACTGCATCAAGATTCTCTCATATAATCAAGTGCCACACCTAATTCAAGAACTGGACTGCATCAGGATCTTCTCATCAAATCCATACAGAAATCAATCAAGAAAAGCTTCAGAAAACAGCAAAGAAATCAAGAACCATCATAGAAAGGAAGTGCTATCCAACAAGACTTATCCGAATTAAAAGCAAAACAAAGGGAAAGCTTACTCATCATTTAAGTCTTGCAGTTGTAGCTAACCCGGTTGTGAGCAATTCTTGTTTCTTAATTCTTGATTTCTGCCTCTACTTGATTTGTTGATCACTAGTTTTTTATCATATCTCTGTCTGTATACAATTTGAAATCATCATGACTAATGATACCACCTCTGCCACATCTGTAAATGTGAGCAATAGTCATCAACCCAACACTACAGTTGAAAAACTTGTTAATACTGTAGTGAGTCCTCAAACTAATCTTGTGACAGCACACTTGAGCGAAGATAATTATCTTCTCTGGAAACTGCAGACTGAAACTGCAGTTCAAGGATATGGACTTGAAGGTCATATTCTTGGAACCATTCCAATTCCTCCCAAATATGTAACTGTTGAAGAAAACAAAACACTCAACAATGAGGAGTATACAAAATATCACAGGCAAGACAGACTCATCTGTTCTTGGCTACTATCTTCGATAAATACAAATCTACTATCTCAAGTTATAGGATGCAAGACAGCAAATGACATATGGACAACAATTGAAAAAGTGTTCAACACACAATCAGCTGCTAAAGTAATGCATTACAAGAAGCAATTACACAACATGAGGAAAGATAACAGTACAATGAGGGAATATCTTTTCAAAATCAAAACAATCTGTGATCATTTAAGTGCTGCAAATCATAAAGTATCAGATTCTGAACAAATTTTGACTATTCTAAATGGATTGAGTGATGACTATGAATCAGTGGTTGCTGTTATTGCATCACAGAAAGAGTTACCATCTATAGATGATGTCCACTCTATATTACTTTCTCATGAAGCCTGAATTGACAACAAAAAACCACAAGACACTGACTTCAACATCAATTATACCACTCATCACAAGAAAAAAGGTCAAAATAATAATAAGTCAGAACAAAGCATTCAAAGAGGAGGAAGTTCCAACAGATCCAGAGGTAGAGGGAGATGGAATAATGCCAATAGACCCAGATGTCAGATATGTGAAAAAGTGGGTCATACTGCAGTCAAGTGTTACTTCAGATACTCAAATCAAGCCAATGGTCAAAGAAACAATAATCCCAGTGCTAATGTTGCTCAGGTCAACCCAGAAACTCAGACAAACTGTGATAAAAACCATAATTCTAATGACACTGTTAGGCCAAAAAGTGTACAAGATGACTGTTGGTACCCAGATTCTGGTGCAACAAACCATATCACAAACAATCTTGATAATTTGAATCTTGGCAACAGGGAGTACAGAGGTAAACAGTCAATTTGTATGGGAAATGGTAAGTGTATTAACATTACTCATATTGGTAATGCTTATATTAAGGGCAAGAAGCAACTGTTCTTACATAATTTATTAAGAGTTCCCAAAACTAAGAAAAATCTCATAAGTGTGTCTCAATTTGCCAGTGACAATAAAGTTTATTTTGAATTTTTTCCAAAATACTGTTTGGTTAGAGACATACTAACTAAAGATATTTTATTGCAGGGTGATGCAGAAAAAGGGCTATATAAATTCAAATCAGTCAATAACAATGTGTACCCTAGCAATCAGACTGTAACATGTGTGTTGAAAAAGATCCCAAAAGTGTATTTGATGTATGGCATTACAAGCTTGGGCATCCCAGTGTGAAAGTTGTACAACAGGTTCTTAATGAAAATAGAATACCCTTTAATAATGTTTCATTACCCTATGTCTGTTCACACTGACAACTAGGCAAGAGTCATAAGTTGCCATTCAATGACTCTTCATCAATTTACCCAAAACCTTTAAACTTGATTGCAACAGACTTATGGGGACCTGCACCCATAAGTTCAGATTTGGGTATAAGTACTATATTTCTTTTGTTGATGCACACACTAGACACACATGGATCTACTTTTTAAAATCCAAAAATGAAACCTATAATGCTATTAGAAATTTTATTGTCATGGTTGAAAAGCAAACTGGAAATCAAGTTAAGATAATTCAATCAGATGGGGAAACTGAGTTCAAAACTCTAAGTAACTACTTTAAGGAAAAAGGTATAATACATAGAATAACATGTCCATATACTTCTGAACAGAATGGGTTAGTAGAAAGGAAACATAGGCATATAGTTGAGACTGGACCTACTTTATTAGCTCATGCATCATTACCACTAAAGTTTTGGCCTGAGGCCTTTAATACTGCTGTATATCTTATCAACAGGTTACCAACAAAGACAATTGATGGAATAAGTCCATTAGAGAAACTTTGTGGGGTAAAACCTGATTATCATAGTTTGAAAACCTTTGGTTGCTTATGTTTTCCTTACCTACGACCTTACAATGCAAATAAACTGAATTTTAGATCTAAGTCCTGTACATTTATAGGATATTGCATTAATCAGAAGGGTTATAAATGTTTAGATGAAAATGGAAGAATTTTTGTCAGTAGACATGTTGTATTTAATGAAAATATCTTTCCTTATAGTAGTTCTAAGATAAAAACAACAAATAAAGTGTATAACCCAAAATTCTCAATACCTGACTTACCAATTTATTCTGGAAATAAGAGTCAGAATGAAGAAGTGAGGTCTACTAAGGATCACCACACTCAATCCACTGTTTCTAATCAAGATAATTCTGAGTGGATAAGTGATCCTAGTCATGCCAGTCACTCCTCTGCACAAACAGAATATGAGAAAAATCAGGCAGAGGAAGATGATCAATCAAGCAACACAAGAAATATGTCAAATCAAGTAAATGAAGAAAGCTTACCTCACACTGAAACTCATACAAGACCCAGTCATCCCATGATTATCAGGGCTAAAAGTGGCATCTTCAAGCCAAAGATATATAATACGAGCATTATCTCACATGAACCAGAAACATATGAACAAGCTGCAAAAGACAAAAACTGGACAGCAGCCATGAATGAAGAATACAAAGCACTCATAAGCAACAATACATGGACTTTTATACATCCTCCAGATAACAAAAACATAATTGGATGCAAATGGACATACAAGATTAAAAAGAATCCTGATGGCACAATTAACAGATACAAGGCAAGATTAGTTGTCAAAGGATATACACAGGAATATGGGTTTGATTTCAAGAAGACCTCCCCAGTAATCAAACCATCTACTATAAGACTTATCATTACAATTGCTTTACACAAAGGATGGTGTATAAAGCAATTAGATGTCAATAATGCAATTAGATGTCAATAATGCATTTCTCAATGGCATTTTACAAGAAGATGTATATATGCATCAACCACCAGGATATATCAAGCAGCCAAACTATGTGTGCAAGCTGAATAAAGCAATATATGGACTTAAACAAGCACCAAGAGTTTGGTTTGATAGACTAAAAGAAGCATTAACAATTATGAAATATCAGTCTATCAAATCAGACAATTCTCTATTTGTTAAAATTAATGATTCCTTAACAGTTTACATACTTATATATGTTGATGACTTGATTGTTACAGGAAGTAGTAAGGATGAAATCAATAATGTCATCAACTACTTGAACAAAGAATTCTCAATTAAAGATCTGGGTGACATCAACTATTTTCTGGGAATAGAAGTTCTGAGAAAAGAAAATTCAGAACTAATGCTATGTCAGAAAAAATATATTCAGGAACTACTTGTCAAAACAAAAATGGATGGTGCAAATCCACAACCAACTCTTATGGTCAGCAATCATCAGTTATCCAAAAACAAGGGAGAAGCCATACATAATGTCAAACAATATAGAAGTGTTATAGGAGCATTACAATATGCAACTATAACACGACCAGTTATAGCTTATAGTGTTAACAAAGTGTCTCAATTTATGCAGGATCCTAGGGATGAACACTGGAAGGCAGTCAAAAGAATACTCAGATATCTCAAAGGAACATTAAACTATGGACTATCATTTAAAGCATGCAGCAATCTTAAACATAACCGGATTTTCAGATGCAGATTGGGCTGCTGATCCAGATGACAGAAAGTCATATAGTGGATATTGTATATATGTTGGAAACAATCTAATATCATGGTGTTCCAAAAAGCAAACTACAATATCCAGATCAAGCACTGAAGCAGAGTACAGAAGTATAGCCAATGCTACAGCTTAAGTGATGCGGTTACAATCAATACTCAAGGAACTAAGAATAAAGAATAAAACAAAACCAGTGCTATGGTGCGATAATCAGAGTACGGTATACATGACTGCTAACCCAATACTGCATTCAAGAACCAAACATGTCGAAATTGATATATATTTTGTCCGAGAACAAGTTTAAAAAGAGAATTTGCAAATTAACCATATACCTGCTGCTTACCAGAGGACAGACACATTCACTAAAGCCCTAAGCATGAAGAACTTTGTCAAGTTCAGATCTGACCTTCAAGTGAAGCCTATTGAAGACAAAGCTCTCGACAATCAGTCAAATTCAAGCAATTCCTCAAAGATCTGCAAGATCTGAGCAGAACCCAGCCTTCTTCAAACTGACGCTCAGATAATTACTGCATGATTCAACTTTGGAACTCAACTTGCAGTAAATCAGAGGAACAAGTATCGAATAAAGCTGCGCAAAGCTAGCCTTGCTTAATTTCCCTCTTTTCGAACCAAAATCTGATACAAATCTCACTAATCACCTTCAAACCCTAACCCTAGATGCTTCGGGTTTGAGGGGGGCAATTGGAGAAATGAGAAATATCGAGCTGTGTTTCGTGTGATCTTATAAGCATTACAACCTTACATCTCAACCATCAGTACCACATCAAACGGTGGATAGAAAACTGCTACATCACTGAGCAAATTGCAACTTGGACCTTCTCTTCTTAAAGCCCAGACATACTTATATATATTACAACCATTTCGTGTACAAGTGTATTTCTGAGTTTTCAAACTTTTGTATCAATAATCATTACAAACTCTTGTAATTAAAATTTGTAATGAATTCAATCTCTTCATTCAACTATTCTCTGTAATTACAAATTTCAATTAATACTAACACCCATTTTATAAACCTTGAAACCAAGTACACCAAAACCAAACTTTATTACATAGCCATCTACAGACCAACTTTCCTTGTGATTTTTCTTGAACACATAGTTAAAAGTTCATCTACAGATCAACTTTCCTTGTGTTTTGTAAGAAAATTTAGACCATCCAAATACAGTAGGAAGCAAAAAAAAGTATGAAATGCACAAGAAACGGTTCATAAATTTCAATATTAAGTGGCTTAAGTCGGAAATATCTCTTAAATGCATAATATCACAAACTACAAACGGTTTCAGACAAGCACCATTGTCCCAAGCTTTGGTTTTATCGTAATCTAGAATTTGAATCTCTTATGCTGCTGTCTTATATCATGTTTGTGTAGGTTTTCGTTACCATAATACTAAGACGGTTTGCATGTTCATCTTAACTGAACTCCGTATTGGCACTTATATCAGACGCCTCAATGGGTTTACGAGGACAATCCTTATAAAGTGCTAAATCAGGATCCACACAATCCAATTCAAGAAGGATCGTGTCCTTTCGATCTGAAAATTTATCATTGTATAGCACTGGAACGTCATTAGGGATAGGTACTGCAACTACTACAGTTAAAATGTAACGAGTATTAATGTTGCTATGACAAACTGTTTTAAAGCAATGACTTTTGACGTTCATGTTGGTAAACATCCTAAAATACACATAGATTTCATTATACTTTACGTTAAACATACATCCCCTTAAACATAATCAAAGAATATTCTATTCTTGTGGGTATATGAAATATCTACCACTATATTTTAACCCGTATCATGCGTTAATATTAGTTTACGTAATATTCACTTTCCCCGGAGCAGGGAGACTATTCGAATAAATAAATCATGGTAGTAGACGTACACTATAATGTCAGTTGAATTTATCTACATTATCCAATTGTGGATGCCATCGCTGCTCTACAAACTAAATAATATATAATCATTTAACTAAGTTAAGACATAAAGCCAAATATGTTCCATATCACTTGTGAACATGAATGTAATAAAACATTAGTAAGAATAAATTACTCTCACATTGAGTGGACTAATATCTTGTACCAAGAAAGATGCATTTAAATGCCTTACAAAACATGGTTTAATCTTCGTAATACAAGAGTGTAGCAATCTCATAACGAGTAGTTCGATTTCATAAGGAAAAAAAAAAAAGTTGATGCACAAAGAAGCATGTGTGTGATTACCTCGATGCCAATTGTTAGAAATCAAAGCATAAATTCTACCACTTTATGATATTCATATATTAGAGATAGAAACATGTATCAAATCATCGGTTAAGCATGTAAGGCTGTTAATGATAATGATTACCGCTGATATTTTGGAAATATAATTACCGCACCATTTTTTAGTACCGTTACCGATTCGTTGGTATACCCTAAGACTGATATATCGATAAACTGGTAAACGTTACACATGTAATGGCAAATTAAGTTTGTAGGAAAAAAAAAAAAAAAACTTGATTCATTATCACATTGTAACGATGCTTCTACATATATTTCGTTGTGTCACTTCATAAAATACCATAATGAGAAATAAAAACAATGCTTCTAACACCATTTGAACATAATTCCTTAACTGAATCTTATCATTTTATTGCTTCTAAATGCTTATAATACAACGCATTACATGAATATGCATGTATTATAAGTGGACTTGTAAACTACCATTCATTACCGTTGGTTTCGAGAAAATGTTACCAATGTTTTAGCATAAAAAAGGATAAATTTACCGTTACCATGCCGTCAAAAAATGATAGCAGCCTTGATATACCGTACAAAAGTAATTATCATTAAATATAAAACATGTCACCTTCTAGTCGTCTACTTCTTGAATATGGTTTTATTCAATTATTTTTGTTTCTATTTCGTAGTGACTTCACTCTCGCTTTTAAGATGGATGAAAAACGTCTTATATTCTCTTTGCAAGTGTACATGAGTAAGAGTAAGGGACTTCTTCCATCAAGAAGAATATTTCACATGGTTATATACATGCAAAATGACGTGTCGTTATTGACTTTTAAGAGAATATTGTACACATGCATTGTGCCAACTGTGTATATAACTGTAAGCGTAAGTGGAAATTAGCCACAAGGACCTCTTTAGCAAGTGCAATTAGTTTCTAGGATACGCAATTGAAATAATTACTTTTAAGGACAAAATGCAAAATAATTAGTTTCTAAGGCCTAAAAACCTATGAAATTATGTCCTTGAAAGTAATTGAACTGCTGACTTTGTCCTTCAAAGTAATTGGACTGCTGACTTTTGGCCTTGAAATTAATTTATATGGATGTGTGTCCTAAAAACTAATTGGACTGCAAAGTTTGTCCTTCTAGTGAAATGTGTAAGTGGAATTTATACATTAGATGCAAAATTTAAATAATTGACGTGGCAGAGAATATGTTATGTTAACTATCTTAAAGAAGTTTTACCTCGTCAATTTCAAACTAAACTAGGATTTTGTTGATTGTTTGTTTTTGAGAATTTGAATTCAAGACCAGGTAAAAAAAATAAGTTAAACCGATCAACAATGATATATTTTGTAACAAGCAGTCCTAACTCAAATGGTTAAAGATACGAAGCTTTAGACAGAAATTCTAAAGATGATTGGTTTAAACTTTAACATATCATAATGAATGCACGCCTTGAAAGACGTTTTGTTTTTGTTATTTCAAAAATAAAAATAAAACCCTGATTAATACTTCCAAATGAATAGGCATTGCACTCATAATGGACAGGGACAATCTGCTGCATTAACCCATTATGTTCTGCGTCTGTGTGATAACCCTTGAACAAATTACTGATCTATTAATCCGCACATTTCACTCAATAAATATCATAAATTCAGAAGAAAAAATAATTGAACTCTTGGGTCAATATCAATCCATGTCATTTTGACAAGTATAATACCACTCTATACTATTCCTATACTACATGACCAGCAGAGATATTTCGAGTACAAGTATCAAAATATTTCGATAAAAAGCAAAAGTTCCGACTGGACCCAATGGTCATCCTATACTGGTATCAAATCGATTATAAAATGTCAAGTTTGGCAATTTTGTAAAGGGCCCTATTTAACCACTCTCCAAAAATTTCAAAATTGCCTTTTGTCTATGATCAAAAACGGATTCCACAGAAAACCTCTTTTAATGTTTCTAACAAAAAATATATTTTAAACCGTACGTATTTACAGTTAAAACTACAAACATTTTCAGTTCTAACTACACTTATCTGCACCGTAAAAAGGTGCAGTCCACTCTTTAAATATTTGCATTCCACGCCGCAAATATTTATTTTACAAATATTTACATCTTAAATCGTGCATATTTCACTTTAAATCGTAAATATTTAAGTGTAAATATATACGGTTTAAAATATATATTTTCGTTGAAAACATTAAGTTTTAAACTAGTTTTTGAAAATGGTTTTTCAAATATTAAGTTTTAAAACAAGGGATTTTCACTTTTGTAAAATTGTTTACAACCACCTCTTGCCAAGTTTCAAACTCCAACATTAGTCATTCTTATGTTACATAAAATGCATTCCATGCGTGTGATGATACGTGAAGTAAGGTTTCCACAATAGATTGTTTTTAGTTGCATAAGGTTGGCTGAGGTTCCAGCTCTATTAATTCGTGATAAAATCCGGATATGTGGTAGCAGTGCGCACACATTTCATTAAATTTTCTTTATATATACACGAGTAAAAAGGCAACAACCTTTCAGTTGCAAGCCACCTTAAAGTTAAAAAAATATAAAGGAACTTTCGCAGTATCTTCATTTGTAGTACTTGGAAGCAATTAGATATTACAACTTTTAACTACATTGTGCCACTTTCAATTTTCAACCTTGATGGCCATTTATGTTTATTACAACGATATTTATATTACCTCATTACCTGGCTGCGCTGGCAACAAATATTTCAATTTGAATCCGTCGTACTTGTTGGAACCTATGAATTCTTCCAGTCCAATTTGCAGTGACGTCCTCTGTTATTTCTACGAGAGGACGGAGTTTGAATTGATAATGATTCCTGGGATAAATTTGACACATGGTATTTTTGGTAATTTAAAAAGACACGGTTGAAATAAGTTCAGGAGTTTTCATTATTAGTAGTAATGAAGATAAAGATAATGATGCAGGAATGTTTAGACGACTACTATAGAGAAACGATTTTGCAGGAAAGATGCAAGATGGAACAAGCGAAGCATTTTTGGAGGCTAATTTGAATAGTTTCTAAAAGCAGAAAAAAAATGTCTACTTATTTGATACCTAGGTTGGAAAAACTAAAAGTTTGAGAAATCAAATGGGTAGTGTAAAATGTAACCAAATGACTGTATTGATGTTTTATTATGATGATTTGGATTGAATTTGTTCTAGTGCGCTATCACAATAGAGGTTTAACACTTAAGCCAATTAATTAATTAATTAATTACTATTCTAAGAAATAATAAACATATTACTGTCTCGCAATATAAGTAATCATCCACCCTATAAAGAAATAGAGGCGCAATGATCAGATGCAATACTGAATGGATGAGATATACACATGATATACATACCTTCTATGCTATCGCTGTAATAAATAACAATGAAAGATGCATGTGTATTAGTGAAATAATTTAACTAGGTTATACTAATCGGACAACTCAAAGGGCACCCGTACAAATAGCTGACCGTGCAGAGTAACTACTGCCGATGTTTGATGTGGGTCAATTCGCGAGGGTAACGTGACAACCTGCAAGCAACTTAAGTAGTCTTAATATGATTAAAACGTCAGTGAATACGTGCTTAGAAGGTAAAAGGTAACTAGAGTAAACCTTTTTGAATGGAGTAACACCCCAGGGATTATCAGGCTGATCCGGATCGCCTGATATGATCAAACGGCCTGCAGGATCGGATTGAACGTGAACCTGCATTCATGTTAAGATACAATATGCATCAGTGTTGCTATTTCTGGAACAAATACATACCATTAAGTATATCTCTACTACTAATAATGAAAATTCGTTTAACTAATTTACTCGGTGTCTTTTTGAAATTTCAAAAATGCCCTTGCTTTCCGTTCACATATTTGCGCTCAAACAAAATATTAACGTATACGATAACACAAACCGCCCGTGCGCGAAGCACGGACCCATACTAGTACAGATAACTTCAATTCTCTTTGCATATGAATAGATGATAAGGTAATATGTTTGACCATTTATACCCGAACAATAGTACAACGATAAAACTTTGTAAATATCGGACATTGAGCAGAGTCGATACCTCTTCGCGCAGAAGCCCTGGGACTAAAGCATAAACTTCAAAGCAATCTTTCTGCACAAGAGCACGTTACTAGTAAAAAATTGTCCAGATAGCAACTAACTAGTACTTAGCTAATACAATAATTTTCTTACAGATCAAGCAAACTTATGCAACAAAATGAATTACCAAAATTGCTGTGAAGAAAATAACTTACAGTTCTTTTGACATTTATTTTCACCCATTCAGCAGGTTCCCCAATGTCAACAACCATTGCTTCTCCTCTGTGATAAAAGAAGTTGACTTATAATCATTGAATGTAACTGAACTTGTGTTATGATAGTAGTAAAAAAGGATTGATAGGGTTGCTTGCTCTGAAGTGAAAATACCTAAATTAAGATGAACAACTTTTGAACATTTGAGTAAGCAATATTTCTGATTACTTAAGTATATCGCATTGAAGATTATGCAATATAAGACAAGAACACTTTTTAGAAAATGTTATAGCCAAAAACTTGTGTTAGCAGGTAATTGTCAATATGCTTTTAACAATATAACTGACTTTTATTGAATAATTATTTTGAAGATTATGCAATATAAGACAAGAACACTTTTTAGAAAATGTTATAACCAAAAACTTGTGTTAGCAGTAATTGTCAATATGCTTTTACCAGTATAACTGACTTTTATTGAATAATTATTGGGTGCATAAATTAAAGATAAACGTGCCAGATGAACTACGACATAAGTTGAACCGAGGGCTAGATCCAAGGTTGCTTAACTTTTGAATTCCAAAGATGGGATAAGTTCAAATTTTAATCTCCAGAATCCACTTATTAAATGTCTACCAATAATACAATAGTAGGTAGTAAATAGCTTTTGAAGCTTGAAGAACATATTGAACTATGCTAGTTTTCTTCCCCCAGTTTGTTCCCTGACACTTTTAACCAAAGAAACAAGTGTAAGAAGAATATGAGGCGATGACAAAAGTAGTTAATATTTTATCATTCATTTTTTATCCGTGAAGAACTATGTAGAAAAGAACTATCCTTGACTCTTGTGTCGCAGGCAAGAAGCAACAACAGTGCTGTTCCTCCATTCCCTATCAGCAATAATTTGTAATTTTATGCCTGCTATCAAGTAGTTACTGAATTTATGGTTGACATAACTATCCCTATTAGCACTCTCACTCAGAATTGCCTGCTCTTTGCCTTCAGCAGCATTTAAACAAAATCCCTTAACAAAAGAACAGAGAGGCCTAGTACAATAAAAAGAAAGATCTTTACTGAGGTTTGAAAGCTTTTCTCTGAGAAACTTTATAAGCATTTTCCAGCCCTATTGGTGTTTTCCTTTTCATCCCACCTAAAACATTAGTTTAAAGCAAATCACATAACCGCTGAAAAACGTTAATGTGATTTGACTGCAAAAGAATAATACCAATGGTTTTTTGATATTTGTCCCCCTTAATTAGTGAAAGCGGTGTCCTATCCTGCAAATCAAAGCAAATAAGAAAACAAAATTACAATTTTAAATTTTAAGGGGGGATGGGGATGGGGTTGCGGTCATATGAATATGACACTAGCAAGAAATTAACCAGCAAACTAGGCTTGCATCAAAAAACTCACCAGTACCTAGTAGAACAGACTCAAAATAATCCAAAAATAAAATGTATATTGCACATATGATAGACGAAGATAAGTCTTGCATTATTGCATAGCCGTGTAATTCTGTGTACACATTAAAAAAAAAAAAAAAAAAAAAAAAAAAAAAGAGAGCGAGAGAGAAAAACCTTTTTTCTTAATAATGGTAACAATAATATCATACCTTAGCAATAGGGACACCAACTTCACCATTACCCAGCAAACGAGAGTGCCAGCCTTGCATGGCACGTGCAGCAGCATCCCTTCTGCCTCTGCCAGAGGCTGGTGTTTGATTTCCACCAACCTGGAAATATATTTTATGCCAAAAATGATGCTTGGGGTAGAAAACCTATTCTGTTTGGTGTGTAATAGCTTCTACTATGTGTGTGGTAAGATTGAGTTGTCAAATAGTTGCAATCTGATTCTTGCTGCATCAAGTTGTTGTGCTAATATTCATTTACATTTCCACCTTATTACACAACTGTACTATAGAGTTGAAGATACATTTAGCAGCTACAAACTATCTTTCTAAATCTTTTTCAAGACCGAAGTTTCTTAAATTTTAAACAAGTAAACTTATTACCGCATATTTTTTGGAGAAAGAAACAGTACGTATTCATAGTTCATATTGTGAAAATGGACAACTTTGGTTCTTGTTTGTGGTTACAACCCTAAATAGCAACTGTGGGGTTATCTTTATAAGACCTTCTGTACATGTGTTAATATCAGAAAAGAATACAAACATTAACAATATGTATCTTCAAAGTACTGTTTGCAATGCTTCTCAATATCAAAAATAAAACAAAATTTTAATCGAGTGGTCTTATTTGAAGGAATATTGATCAAAACTTTTTGGTGTTGAAACATGGCGAATAGATCATTTCTGTATGACATCAAACCAAAGGTATATGAATCTTCAATCTTCAAGTGAAAGCAGAACTTGTCAATCGAGTAGATCAACTATTCCAGGTCAAGTATTTGAAATTATTTGAGAGATGCTATTGAAAATATAAAGAAAAATCATGTTAAGTCATTAATCTATCATTAAGATCAGTCAATTTTAAACGTAGCAGTTTTTCAAATACACGCATCAAAAGGTGCATCATTTCAAACGAACATAATCAGAAGTTATAAGTAATATTTGTAGACAAAGACAATTCACCTGAACATAAACTAGAGGCTCTGGAAGAGAGGTGGCAGGTATATGAAGCTCACCAGTAAGAATTTTATGCTTTTCATACTCAAGGAGAGCCTGCAAGAACGTATGCTTAGAATTAATGAGGTAAAATACAAAAAAAAGTTGCCAATTCGGAGCACATATACGGAAAAACATGCACTGTTAGAATAAATTACACTTAAAGTTTTAGTAGAATGGGTTCTATATGGCCTATCATTACATTAAGGTTGTTTTCATTGAAATTACCTTGATAACTCACTAAACAATTGGTCCTTCTAGCAAAGAACATTTTCTTATATGCATGAAGTATATTAGAAAAACTGGATAACATTACAAAAACATGAAACGTCCATAAGTATGTAACTTATACCATGACCTTAATACACTGATTGCTGTAAAGATACGCTAACTAAAAGCTACATACAGTAGTGACAAACATAAAGTAATATATGTAGATAAAGTTGATTACTTTGTTCTTCTATCCACCAGTGTCGCATACTCTATAAGAGACAGATATCAAAGAGCAAACGTGCACAAGCAAACATTGTTTTTGTGTGGGTTGAATCCCAATGCAACAAATATGCCATGCTAAGAGAATAAACAACATTCGGTTTATGTTAGCAGGAAAAAAAACAATTTGAATTCTACCTTCTCATAGAAAATTCGAAATGACCATGAGATTGTAGTGCATGTCCTGCATAGAGAATGAAATTTATATTTGACTCAATCAGCGGAATGAAATTAAGATTCACTTAGAATGGATATCTATTACAGATATCTGTAAGAATAAATATCCAGCGGTTATTTCATTAGAGTTTAGGAGTGGTTATCATACATATGCAAGTGACATGCCCAATTATTCAACATTGGCTTGAAGGATGATGTTTACATAGTCATAAAACCTCGGTTTTCATTTGATGCTGAATTGGATAAGTAAAAATAAAATTTTAATATGTTATGAAAGCAAGCTTAGGTCAGGGTGCACAATGTGTGTGTTTAGGTACTCATGAAAACTCAATTTTCAATTGATGTAGGATTTGATAAGTAAAATTATACAGTACACATGAAACCTCAATTTTCAATTGATGTTAGATTAAGTAAAATTATACATGTGCATTCCCCATATAAAATAACAAAAGCGCAAAATGTATAGTGTCCTAATATTACCTTTGCAAAAAAGAAATAGAGTACAAAAAAAATAGAAAATTTGATAAATAAACTCAATTATTCAAAAAATAAAGGGTGTGTAAATGGTTAGTGTCCTGGGCAAATTTTCCACATTCAAGAATAGAGCATTTGAACGTTCCAAAATGATACTTGAAGTAAATAATGAACATTGATCGAAGTTGCATGCAAACCCGACTTCAATTGAAGAAGTTACGACCGTTACGAGCGGTGGTTAAGTTATTGAACAAACAACAATGGAGAACAGACCCCTGAAGAGACCTAGATCCTATGAATGTCACTGAACATTAGGAATCCCATGAAGAAAGTTTGTTGAAGTCCAAGTTACAACGAATGATATATTTCCATTTAAAAAGTGGTTAGGTAAGTCGAACGGTTGTTGAACCGGCTCATCGCGGTCGGAGACTTGCACCATTTCCGGAGTCTCTTCACCTCACTTTCCTAATGTAACGACCACATTTTCACAGGGAAATACGTAGAGAAAATATAGTTACAATATCTAAACAGCCTTATTTTGAGCTAAGAATTTGTAAAGGTGAAACCTAGTGCACGAGGCTTCCGCACGATAGCGGGATCTGCAGAGGTCGATAATGTATGCAGTCTTTTCCTCGCATTGCGAAAAGGCTATTTTCGGCCTCGAACCTGTACGCCCAGATCACCATGAGAGTGATCTAACTATTGAGCTAAAAATTTGTAGAAACGTAAATTTTACCATTTTTAAATTTTAGACAAGTTGTGTAATTTTTTGATATTGCAATACTTTGGTCATATTAAAGTTAAATTATGAGCTAATTCTTGTGCTCTATGAAAGACAACATTAATTGTCTATCTGTAAAGTAGTCATAGTAGTGATTTGGCTTAGCCATTTGAAAGTTCTCATTTTAAGTTTTCATTATGTAGTAGTTGGCAATTAACGAGTAATTAATTAGGCCCGTTACCCACTTCGGGATTAAGCACCATAATTAGGTGTTCCAACGACCAAACATCATTTCTTATGTTCCTAAAGCATATCCTAACCTAGCTACCATCACAACATCCCTAAATCGAAGAATACATTAATTTTGAAGAGGTATTGGTAGATCCAAAGCTAATTAGCAAAAGAGAGCTAGAATAATCGTCAAATCAATTAAATTGGGGATGATTGGAGTCATTCTTAACTGTTTGGAATCTATTTGGTTGTTTCGAAAGAAAGTTAAAGCTTAGATTTTATGAGTGGTTCATAACTCCTTACTAGCGTATGTGTATTCTACGTTTTAAACTTACTTCGGATCATAAATTATTCTTTGTTGATCATATTTTTAAACACCTTTAAATTTATGTTTTGATGATTTAATATGGATTAGAATGTGTGCTAGGATCATATATGCTAGTATACGTAATTTAGACACTTGTTGAATCGTTTGAATAACTTATTATGTTTGATTTTGTGTTATTTGTATGTTTGTATTACGTTTATATGTTTGAATGATTGTTTGGGGTTTGAGAACACATCGAGTGTTGGAAAAGCTTTGACCAGATCCGGAGTTGGAAAAATCTATAATAATTAAAAGTGAGTACAGCGTGCACAAAGCAAAAATCAAAAATTGAAATTTCGACAGAAATCTAGAAAGTTGAAGCCAAAGCCAGATATGGAGCTAACATGAGGCTTACTTTAGACCAGAGGCATGCAAGCCCCAAGTCAAAATTGGTTCAGCAAAAAATACCAAACGGTGAAAATGGTTTGCTTCGGGTTGGCACTATGGGGTTTTCGCCCAAGTACCTAACCAAATTTTCCAAAAGTCATAATTTAGGGCAGAATACAAGAAAATTCTAGGCCAAAACTAAAAATTCTCAAAGTTGACCTCGGGTCGATCCTATGGTCATTTCACTACCGAACAGAATTTCCAAGAGCCGTAACATCTTCGTCCGAAGTTCAAATTCAACACGATTTGAATCGTTAAGCCTGAAATTTCAAAGGTGCTATCTTTGAAAATTTTGAGGACATTCGAGAACTTAGATTTTTGAGCCGGTGAAGCGATAAACGGATGTTCGAGAGCAAAATGAGCATATATTGAGAAAAATGAGAATCCGATAAGTTGATATTGGTGAATATCAACTATTAGAGGATAATGGGTGCTGAAGTAAACTTAAATGAGTAACTAGAACTCAGATCGAGAATATTCTACAACTGACACAAGTGTGTCAAGGATACTACTCACCATGAGAGCATCGGTAATGGGTCATTGGCCCGATCTTCCTCTGTGCACAATTTATTGACTACAATGAACTGCTGGAAACAGTGTGTAGATGTCACCTTGTGACGGTTTTACTGTCGGAGGTCACAAAATATACATGAGTCGCACTGCGGTGTGAGGATAAGTAGGGTTTTGGATGTTATGCATAGTTATCAATGCGTGCGTCAAGGCACGCTTAGGCTTAAAAAAGGCTCGGTCGTACGTTGTGCGTCTTTTTACAGTTTGAGCGCGCTTTTTTGCAGTTTGAGACGTCTTTTTGCAAAATTCAAATTTTAGTTTACAAAATGGTTAAATAAAAAAATTTAATAGTTAAATGAATTATAAAATATAGTTTAAAATTTAGATAATACAATATTTAAATAGTTGAATGAATTATAAAATATGGTTTAAAATTTAGTTTGTAGTTAGTAAAATAGTAGATTAAAACTGTATAAAAGGCATGTAAAAAGGCCCAAGGCTCAAGGCCTGTGCCTTTTTGCGCGTTAGCGCCTTAACTACTATGATGTTATGGATAGCTTGTTTGTTGCATGGCATTAATTTAGTAGGGATCCAGAAACAGATGCATAAGATCCGATGCTAGTTACGTTCTTACATTACAAGGCATCCAGAAACAGATGCATATACATGATAGGATGATCCACTTGCGAGTGGACATGCTAGTCGGCAAAGATAATAGGTCCACGGTTTGATATTTGAAAATAGACAGTCCTAAAAAGTAAGTTCTCTCATTAGAACGCGATCTCATTAGAACGCGAGGGATGAACTTGTTTGAATGTTGCAATCGAATACGATGGTTTGACGGTATGACTGTATTTTGAAAAGTAAGTCCCCTTACTAGAACGTGAGCGGATGGACTTGCTTGGGTGATGAGATCGAACAATATAGTTCGGTGGCATGATTGTAATCTAAAATGCAAGTCTCCAAATTCGAATGTGAGAGGATGGACTTACATTCGAATTTGTCTGACTATGATTTAAAACATTAAGTCCACTCACTTACACGAGACCTCATGATCGTGATAGTATGGTAAGATGATTATAACTTCAACTAGTAACCTTCTCACTCAACAATTGGCCTTCTCACTCAAATACGAACGGATGAACTTGTCTTTTAAATTCAAAATCCATGATGGACCTCTCACTTGAGCGTGAAAGAATGAACACATCTTACGAATTTTGGTCCCGACATTTGTTACACCCATATTTTTCAAACTGTATTAAAACCAAGGTGTGAGGTACCGGACGGCACTCCGAAATTTCGGTGATACTGTACCGGTACCGTTTGTCAGCGAACCGAAATCGAAGAAAGAATTCGGTTTCGGCTAGGATTTCAAAAAATGAAAAATCAACCAAATCAAAGTCTAAATCAGCGGAATCAACGTAAAATGAGCAAATTACCCGAGCAAAATCAAATATTATCTTCAGTACTCTTCGTCTTCGACTCCGACTTGAAGGAATCAATGTTTTGTTCTTCAGCTACGATGTTTTTTTTTTCATCGTTTTCCTCTTTGCTGGCCTGCGTCGACATCGATTTTCAGAGCGAGAGTGAAGTATGCTTGTGTAGCAGAACCCTAGCGAGAGCGAGAGTAAGTTTGGGAATCTATGCTTGTGTGTTCTTATTAAGGATTAAACAAATATAACGTTGATGGACTGGCTTTGGGAATGGAAGGGACTGCAGATTTGGTGGGCTAGGCTACAATTAATTTGACGTAATTGCATTTGGTTTGATTATCACGTTCTATGCTATATTCTATTTCTTTATAGAACATATTGTATATTTTATTATAAAGAACATTATTACATTTTCAACTAAATATTATGTTCTATACTATATTCTATTTCTTTATAGAATATATTGAATATTTTATTATAAAGAACATTATTGCATTTTCATCGCAAATTATGGAAAGCAGGACCGAAAGCGAAACTTCCGAAATTTTCGAAATCGTCCGAAACTATGAAAATTCCAAATGAACGTACGAAACCGAGATCGAAACCGAGTTGTCGAACCTTGATTAAAACCAGATCGAATGAGACGCAAAGTCGTAAGAACAACCCAAAACATGAGAGTCGCCTGTAGCAACAATCTTTGTTTCAACTAAAGAACACGAAGTCACAACGAGATAAAGTACTACGCTGATAAATCAGGTTGAGGAAATATCAAGTTTGCGCCAACGTAACGCACCGCCATCATAATAAAGTGATGAAGTAAGTGCTGCCCTTAGAATGAAGTGGTGAAGAACGAGCGGCCCTTAGAATGTAACAAACGCGGGGGTATAAAGACAATAGCAATAGAGGAAAACTGCTCTGCATCCAAAGGACCTGCTAGATCCAAATACTAATCTTAAGAACTTACGTATTTCTAACTCTTTCAAGTACAGATTTGTTATGCAGTTATGGAGGACTCTTTGAGCAGTACCACAAGTAACTAAAAGCATTCTAAAAACTGCATACGAGGTTACCAAAACTTCACTCCACAACAGATCTACGCTAGTTAGAGAAAAGCTAAGAAGTAGCTGCCCAATCATAGTAGCTTGCACACTCACATGCCAAGAGCAGGCCAGAACAAGCCGAAGCAAGAGCAGACCAACATTAAACTAACACCGTAGATCAAACCAGGCAACACAACACAACTCAACCCAATACAAATGTCAAAATCAACACATCGACCTGAGGGAAGACGGTTCAACTACAACCATCTTAGCGCGGTATCATGAAGCGCTCCAGACAGCACGTACCAACCTCATTAATCACAATGGTGCTCAAAGCACAACTCATTACTTCATCAAAACAAAATGACACAGGCAAAACGGCTCACCTTGGAAATAAAGAGATAGTGTAGATAGTTCCTCTCACAAGAACTCATATGCAAAACCAATTCAAATTTGAAGCCTTCACCGCGATTTCAAATATCCCCGCTCCAATTTCAGTTATTTCCGCTTTAATTTCAGGAGTTTCCGCCTTCATCTCAAACTTCACGTCAAAGACACGTCAGCAATCTGGATGCATCAAGCAGACAGTGCGGATATATGACACCTGGCAGGATCAATGGCATGAGAAGGATCGTGGCAATCCGTGTGCATCTCTATACTATAAATAGAAAATGTACTATGGCAGGAAAGGGACCTTTCCGACCTTTCCACTTTTCAATACTTTCGAGATTTAAAAAGAAGAGATTATGGTACTTTGTGCCATTGAAATCTTTACCAAAAAATACAAAGGAAGAAAGAGAAATTTCCCTATGGACGTAGGATTCATTAACACCCAAACCACGCAAATTATCTGTGTTCTTTAATATTTCCTGCATTTTGTCATTTACTTGTCTAGTTTTCAATATCGAATCTTACATTGTTTGTATCACAATTATATATTAGCGGGATTTGACACTTTAACAAACAGTTAAAGTGCAACTACCTAATTATGTAAACGTCTAGCGATATAATTAAACGGCAAATTTAATACTACTTTATTTTGCTAATTCAAAACCATTGAGGTATAGTATGATAATTACTTCATCATTAGTTTGAGTGTTGTAAGATAAAAAAATCTTAACATTTTTTACGCTGGAAAAAGGGCTCGAACTTCACTTTCCCTTTTTCGCAGACTTGAATTTCTCTTATACACCATAAACCCCACGAAGATTCTCAAAATGGAAAAGAATCTTAGTGCAGATGCTCGTGATGAACTAATAGACTTTTAGAAAAAAAATAACAAATGTATTCGTCTGGACACACTTGCACATGGTAAGAATAGATCCGACCATTATCTGTCTTGCACTCAACATTGACTCTGATGCTCATCCGGTCGGATAAAAACGCGGAACTCTAGACCAGAAAGATACAACGCTCTGCATGAGAAAATTAAGAAGTTGAAGGAGAATAGGTTCATTAGGAAAGTATATTGCCCGAAGTGGATTGTCAACCAAGTACTTATAAGGAAGCCTAATGGGAAATTGAGAGCTTGCATAGATAGACTACACCAACCTCAACAAGACTTGCCAGAATGATAGTTTTCTCTTGTCTAGAATTGATCGGTTAGTAGACGCAACCAATGGGCACGAACTGCTTTCGTTCATGAATGCATACTCAGGGTCCAACCAGACAGTCACGTTAAGCCAGATCAAACACATACTAGTTTTGTTACAAATAAAGAATTATGCTGCTACAAAGTCATGCCCTTCGGACTCAAGAATGCGGGGTCAACCTACCAAAGGCTGGTTAATATGATGCTTATAGAACAGATTGGAAAAAACGTTGAGGTATTTGTGGACACATGTTGGTTAAGTTCAATGCAGCATCAAGTCAAGTCCAAGACTTAGGCAGACATTTGAAGTCCTAAGACAATACGATATGAATTTGAACCCTCTGAAATGCACTTTCGCCATCCACTCAGGCAAAGTTCCTGGGATTTATAGTAAGCGCACATAGCATTGAAGCAATTCTTGAGAAGATTGAGGCTGTAAGAGGAATGTTAATCCCAGAGAAGCCAACGGATCTGATGAGTCTAAATGGCAGGGTAGCGGCACTAAACAGATTTATATTCAAAACAACAGACAAGTGCATCCCGTTCTTCAACCAGGTAAAGAAAGGGTGAAACTTCAAATGAATTGAGGAGTGCAAAGCTACATTTCAAAATCTAAAGGATCATCCGATCAATACGTTTATCTTATTAAAACCAGTGACAAGTGAGGACTTGTATATTTATTTAGCAGTAATTGATAAAGCTGTTAGTGCTGCAGTGATACGAGAAGACGAAGGGACTCAAGGACCCATCTACTTCACAAAAAAGCAGCTGTCAAGTGCATGACTAAACCATTCGGTTATTGAAAAGTTGGCCTACAACCCGATTCTCATAGCAAAGAAGTCAATGTATGGGCAAGATTGGGTATGTACTAATCAGTCCAAATGGGCTGAAAATGTATGGAGCAGTGCAGCTCGATTTCAAAGCAACAAACAATGTGGTGGATATTAGGCTCTTCTCGCAGGCTTAAGAATGACCCAGGTAATAAATGTAATCCACATTAAGATTCACTGTGATTCCTAAATAGTTGTAAACCAAACGCAGGGCAATTACCAAGCGTAGGAACCAACCCTAGTCAAATCTGTGGAATTGTCTAAGAAGTTACCAAAGCAATCCGAACAGTTTGGGATGGAACAAATTCCACGTGAAAAATCATCTACCGATTCCTTAGGAAAACTCACAAGTACCAAAGTGGCTAATGAAATGAAGGCAATACCATTTGGGCATCAAGCAGAGCCAAGCATAACAGAAACAAATCAGATACTGGTCCTGATTCGGACCTAGTGGGCCACCATTCAAGGAACACAAGATCGAGAAACGGCGGAAAATCGAGATCAGCCCTCAGTTGAACCCGCGTCTTAGCAAACTGAGGAGAATAACTGGATGACTCCCATTAAGCAATTCCAGCTAAATGGAACCCTACCCCCAAACAGACATTAAGCCCGAAAAATAAGATACCGGGCATCGTACTACTTCTTTGATGGCACGTTATACAAGAGACAGTATCCAATCTTTTATCTTAGGTGTGTTTCCAAAGAAGAGGGGGTACGAGTCATGAAGAAAGTACAAGAGGGCAAATGCAAAGATCACTCAAGAGGAAGCAAGTTAGCAAAGAAAGTACTAGGCACGGTTACTACGGCCTACGACACTTCAGGACACAAAGGAACTTGTAGGAAGTGTGATTGATGTCAACGATTTGCAAGTATCCCCGACAACCATCCCATGAGCTCATCTCACTTACAAGCCCATGGTCGCTCGACGTATGGTGTATAGATCTAATAGGACCACTTCCTATATCAAATGGAGGAATTAAGTATGCCATAGTGGTAATAGACTACTTCACCAAATGGGTAGAGGCATAACTCCTAGCCACGATCACCACGAAGAAGATAGTCTCCTTCGTAGTAATGGACATAATCACTAGATATGGGATTCCCTACAAGATCATTTCTGGCAATGACACCCAGTTTGAAAGTAAAGAGTTTACGGATCTTTGTGAGAAGAACGACATAATAAAAAGTCTCTCTTCAGTCGCCCACCCACAAGCAAATGGGTAGGTCGAAGCTGCAAACAAAACCATCAAGAAGCTGTTTAAGAAAAGACTGCAAAAAACTAAAGGAAAGTGGACGAAAGAACTATCTTTAGTACTATGGGCTTATCGAACTTCAACCAGATATGCAACATGCCATATCCTTTTTTTGCTAACCTATGGACGTGAGGCCATACTTCATGTCGAATTAGAGGTCTTATTACATAGAAGAATATCATATACAGCAAAAAAGAATAATAAACTGAAGGAAACTATCATAGATCTCATCAAGGAAAGAAGGGATAAGGCGGCGGTAATATCGGTTGCATATTGGCAAAAAATGGCAAGATGCTATAACGCCAGGTTCAACGAAAGAAACTTCTGCAAAGGAAACTTGATATTGCGAAGGGTAATGGCCAACACAAAGGATCCGACAGACGGAGCGTTGGATCTGAATTAGAAAGATCCATTAGTCACAGCATAAGCTTTGGCAAATGGGGCATATCGACTATTAAGATCTGATGGAAATCTAGTCCTAATGACTTAGAACTCAAAGCACCTCGGACCTTACTTTGTATGGTCTTCGTTGTTTATGTAATGTACATTGTAATTAGTATAAAAAAGTAATAATACAATAAACTAGACATAGGAATATTAGACGGCACAAACCAGTATAAAAATCTCCTTATGTTAATATTCTCTGACATAACTAAATAATCATTTTGGACGTAGTGATATTAACATGCCCAAACCAGTTATCAAAACAGAGTAGCTTACAACTCAACTCGGCTTCTTCGACCAACTAACTGGACGTGAGGATATTGAACGGTCTGAACCAGTATAAAAACTCATTCATGTTAGTTTTGCTAACATAGCACACTAGACGTACAGATACTGGACAGTCGGAACCAGTACAAGAAACCATGAGCCTGATTTAAAAGGCTGCAAATATAGTCAAACCTCAATCCCCTCCCAAATGGCGGGGAAGACCGTGCCAAGCGCACGAATAAATGACTTTTCACAGCTCACCGTCGTCGTTCGATGGTTATACTGACAATACAGCATATGAGACAACGTCAATATCAAAAATGAGAACGGTGACGCTAAATTAAAAAGTAAACGACTTTTCACAGCCCGTTGCAGTCGTCCGATAGTTGTGCTGACCACATGGCATATGAATGACAATGGTCTGTTCCTAAACAGCGGGACAGACCATGACAAGCGCACGGCAAAGCTTACGTAAAAGACAATGTCCAAAAAACAATTCATGGGATGCGAAGACCAAGTATGAGTAAAGACAAGTCTACATCGACGTGTGATCGTTGTAGACTTGGAGGCAAGTGTTACATCCATATTTTTCAAGTTGTGCTAAAACCAGACCGAATGAGGCGCAAAGCCGTAAGAACAGCCACAGAACATGAGAGCTAGCCTGCAGCCGCAATTTTTGTTTCAACTGAACACCAAGTCACAACGAAATGAAGTACTGCGTTCATAAATCAGGCCGAAGAAATATCAGGTCTACGCCAAGTCCTGTGCAGTTAATGCCCCGCTATTACCCCGCTACAACCCCGCTATATCTCATAGCGGATTTCTACCGCTACGATTTTTCCATATAGCCCCAAAATATAGCCTTTCAGCTTTAATCCCCGCTATTTCCGCTATATCCCGTTATTTCCGTTATATTTCGCTATTTCCGCTTTATCTTTTTTAATAAAATAAATTGAAAAATTGCATTTATACATTATAAAATTATGAAACTAATTTATTTGATTTAATTTTTTAATATATTTTCAGAAATGAAAATACTCTAATATTCTACCAAATTCAATTATATTATATAATAGTTTTTCGTTTATTTAAAGTATCTCCGTACATGTTTTTATTTAAAATTATTTATGTATTATTTATAATTCAATTGAATAATAAATTTTCATTTAATTAACATTTATATATTATAAAAATATTAAGTACGAGTTTTATATGTTATTTTAGAGTCATCCGCTATATCCCGCTATATTCTCGCTGTATCTCCGCTATGACTTTTTGCACCTCTACCGCTTTGAATCTACCGAGCACATTAACTGCACAGGCGCCAACGTAACGCGCTATCATCAGAATGAAGTGATGAAGAACGTGTTGCATTAGACTAAAGTGATGAAGAATGTGCCGCCCTTAGAATGTACCAAACGCGGGAGTAAAATGAGAATAGTAACAGAGAAAAACTGCTATGTATCTAAAGGACCCGCTAAGTCCAATTACTGATCTTAAGAACTTATGCATTGCTAACTTTTCAAATACAGAACTGCTCTGCAGTCATGGAGGACTCCATTAGCAGTACCACGAGGAACCAAAAGCATTCCACAGACCGCAGACAAGGTTACCCAAACTTCACTCCACCACGGAGCTACGCTAGTTTAAAAAAACAAAGAAGTATACGTCTGATCATAGTAGATTGTACACCCTCATGCCAAGAGCAAGCCAGAAAAGGCCAGAGCAGGAGCAGACCAACATTAAACTAACACCGCAGCTCAAACCACGCAACACAACCCAACTCATCCCTGACACATGTCAAAATCAACACAACAAATTGAAGGAAGACAGTTCAACTACAACCATCTCAGCCTAGTATCATACAAATGAAGCGCTCTAGACAGCACAGATCAATCGCAATAATCTCAACGGTGCTCAAAGCAGAACAAATGCACAACTCATTACTTCGTCAAAACAAAATGATAAAGGCAAAACGCCTCAACCTGGAAATAAAGAGGTTGTGCAGATAGTTCCCCTCACAAAGACTCATATGCAAAGCCAATTTAAATCTAAAGTCTTCCACCATGATTTCAAATATTCCTGCTCTAATTTCAAATATTCCGACTTCAATTTCAAAAATTCTCGCTTACATCTCAAACTTCACGCCAAAGACACGTCAGCAAGCCAGATGCATCAAACAGACATCGCGGATAGATGACACATGGTTGGATATAAGGGCAGAAACGCAATGGTAGGAGAAGGATCGTGGCAATTCGCGTGCATCTCTATACTATAAATAGAAAAAACACTAGCAATAAATGGATCTTTCTACTTTTCGATAATTTTAAAGTTTAAAAAGAAGATATTATGGTACTCTCTGCCATTGAAATCTGTACCAGAAAATATAAAGAAAAAAAAGAAATTTTCTCGTGGACGTAAGATTTTTTAATATCCGAACCACGTAAATTCGTCATGTTCTTTACTATATCCTGCATTTTGTTATTTATTTGCCTAGTTTTAATACCGAATCTTACCTTATTTGTATCACAATTAAATATTAGTGGGATTTGACACTTTAACAAACAGTTAAAGTGCAACTACCTAATTGTGTAAGCATCCAGCGGCATGATTACTACTTAACGGCAAATTTAGTACCACTTAATTTTGCTAATTCAAAACCATTGAGGTAATTAGTACGATATTACTTCATCGTCAGTTTGACTGTTGTAAGATGAGAAATCTTATCAACAACGTTCGAACAAAGGACGAAGTGATGGACCTCAACGACATGGTCTCATGTTTAAATGTACGCGGACAAGCTTACCTTTTATATTTATGATCCACTCGTGATTAAGGACGCAAATGGATCGGACCGGACGAAGGTGTGTCCTAGTCTTGCCCTGTAAGAAATTCGGATGGACAGGGATCGGACAAGCATTAAGCTCAGACGTTGTTTGTACGAGCCAGACAACGAACGAACAATATTCGAACAATAGAAAAACATCAAACATTTTTGGATGAACATATTTTCGTACATTTTTTCTTGTCCTAATTCATGTTCTAAATAGGAATCGTACGGACCGGACGCCTTACAGCCTCCGACCGAGCCGGACGTCAGACAATCGTATAAAATTTACATCATTACTCGTGATCAAACATGATGGTACGATGACAAGACAAATTTTAGCGATGAGTTCTCTCATTCGAATGTGAGAGGATAGACTCCTTATCCAAACTTACCTCAAACTGAGATTCTGTCCATTCGAACAAGTGAAATGAGGGTAGACTCATGGTACTAGTCCTTTACTACAATGCGAAAGGATGAAAAATGGTGAAGCCTTTAACTATGATTTGCCCACCGCGAGTGCATGTTCCTTTACAAAATACGTTTTGATGGCATTAAAACGTATTTTAAGGAGCAAGTATTATGGGCAAATTTTCCATATTCACGAATGAAGCATCTGAGTGTTACTAAATGATCATTGGAGTAAATGATGAACATCGGTCGATGTTGTACATAAATCTATCTTCGTATGAAGAACTATGGTCATTACGTGTAATGGCTAATTTACAAAATAGGCGGCGATGAAGAACGAACCCCTAAAGGACCTAGATTATCCAAAAGTCAGTGAACTCTGCTGGATAGTAGCCAAGAATATTAGGAATCTAAAGAAGAAACTTTCATTGAATTCCAAGTTATAACGAAGAAGATATTGTCATTTAAAGATGGCTCAATAAGCCGGTTGGAGAATGGAGAATGAAGTAATAAAGAAGTTAATCACCGATGAGATGATTGAAAAATTGCACTAGCAATGTAGAAGAATGATGCAAAAGATAGGAAGCGAATCAGAGGTAGAACGAAAGAGACTTCAAGAGACGATAATCCATCTCATGGCCACTCAGAAGACAGACTCGATTGTGGGGGCTTACCCCTCACTAACCCAAAAATATGGGTCGTCTAGGGGTAGCCAACCTCACCAATAGTAATTGGCCCTCCACCAAGTAGCCATCCCTGCCACTTTTGTAGCCATCCCTGCCACTTACACCATTTCCTGAGTTTCTTCTCCACTCTTCCTTATCCAATCCACTTCACTTCGTGAGTCCCTACCTAAACAGGTATAATTGATCAAGGAAGACCGATTTTCACTCCTTTCGTGGTACTGATTAGATCCAACTTTCAGTAGCAAATGGATATAGTTTGGAGTTGAAAACAACCACTTAAGCATCTCAGCTCCGCCTATAAGTACCATAGCAACACCAACCAAGAACGGGTCGCCTTGGCCGTTAATGGAACTCTACGGAACTGAGAACTTTAATGTTTTTAAATATATTCCAGAATATTGTACCATAAACAATCCAAATACAAATGGACAATAACAAATATAAAGTGGATGTTGATCTCATTAACGATAGAACCACTATAATCTCTCCTATAACAAATCTGTATGTTATCGACATAGATATCTTTGTTCTTAATTATATGTGTTATTAGATGCTATGTCATATTGATATTCTTCGTTGTCCAGATTTTTAATTTTTAATATATTGAATAACAACCATTCAACAAGTCGACGATCCTTACAACATTCAAAACTAAGTCCATGATCGCGATCGATTCCATGCTCACCGAGCAATCGTTCTATTCGGGTGTTTGCCCATTTCTGGCACAAACATACATATAATGCAGTTAAGAAGAGATTGCAGGGCAATGCAAGTAGCTATTCAAAATATACATTGTGGCTCAATAGCTATAAAGTTCATTTGGTAACTTTGCCACGGAATGATTTTAGCTAGTCGGACTGGAGCTGAACAAAATATATTTATCTACTTCCAACGTAACAATAAAATAAGTAGTTAATATCCTAGCTGTTTGTAAGGTGTGTCAACATGCATCGATGATTGGCCAATAAACAAAAGAAATACAGTTAAATATGAGCTGGGACTGTTTCCACAACCATTAATTGCAGGTGTCAAAATTGGTATTTCTTATGGCATTTCACATCACTTTAACAATACGTTGCACGAGTTACTTAGGGCCTTTGCTGTAAACATCATGGATCGGTCAAATGTTTCAAAAATATCAGTCAGCTAGATATTTATAATAATTCTTTATACTACCTTTAAGATGGAAAAGAAAAAGAACATACTATATGTTGACGACGAAATTTTGAGTATTACTACCTATATTACCGGTTTGACCATAGGGAACTATAGACGCTTTTATTTTTGTCCAAACATACATTATATAAAGACAAACAAAACATGATTAGACCTATATCAAAAATAAATACTATTTTCCGTATGTTCCTTATTTATCATTCTCCTTCATTCCTCTTACAAGCTCAAACTGATATATTTCATCTCTAGGATACATACATGTTAATTGAATAAAAATAACAGATGGTTGTCAACTTCTAGTTATAAATGTTCAAATTATACTTTAATCATGAACAATGACTAAAACTTGCTTAGCATTGGTTAATTGATAATTTGTTGAAAAGTTTAAAGCGTATTAGGGCTGATACTAAACATTTAGGTCTGAATAAATGGTAGATTTGACTATTTGAGAAATTATCATTATGAGAAATACTGAAGTAGATTAAGATTTTGATTTCTCAATAAAAGTTGGATGCATGGTAAACTTGATCATCGATGTTTGTGTTATATGCAAGGAGGACATTTGGAGAAGGACAAAATTCATATAAATCATTCAATAATTGTAATTTTGCCCTTATCCAAATACAAATACAACTAACGTTAACCATTGCCAATAATGTCTTATATTCACATTGCTAGTGTAAACAGTAAGCTCAAAAAATATCATCGCCCATTATTCATGTATGCATAGCTTAAAAAATTCACCAATGAAAGTAGGTATATCATGTACAAAGTTTGCACCAAATGAAGAAGCAAAAGTAACAAGCAATAAAAAAATAAAAAAAAAGAACCCCTCACTTTTGGACATTAGAACACAAATTGTGAATGTGCAAACTTTGTAAATAATCTTACTTAGGAGGGTGGAAAGATTCTCCTACTTGACGCCATAACTTGCATGATGTTACCTGGAATTATAATTTAGACAGAGAGTTAGCAGGCAAAAGGAAATGCATATTAGCAGTCTGACATGTATGTTCCAAAGCCATAAATTAGCATAAAAATAATGCACGGGTAATAATTATAGGGTATATGCTCACTGAGTTACATAGTTTATAAATCATTAATCTTCAGCGGTTTGAGTAACTCTCTTGTTTATTATTATGGGAAATATGAAAAGGGAAGAATCAGGAAGCAACTATTGTTTAATGTAAATGTAATTTGAAACACCAGCTTGGTACTCATAACACTGTGATTATTACCATCTCAACTGTTAAGCCTATCGAAATATCTTTTGGAAAGTACCATTACTCCTTAGATAGCAAGCATAGCATTGCAAAATGAACAAGGAGAGTGAGCACAACGGAAAACTGCAAAAGTACCTGCTCATAACCACCCAACCTAGTAACTGCTCTCCACAATCTGAACGAGTAAAATACAGGTAACAAATTTGGCAACAACAATGTAATTAGACAATTTAACAATGAATGCAACCAATAGCCCATTTCTTACTTCAAGCAATTTAATCCTTCACCATAAAATTTTGGCGGCTTGAACTCCAAATACATCTCTTTATGAAAATCTTCCAAATCTTTCATAAAAGCTGCCTGTTCTTCCTCTGTGCCGTCTTCATCTTCAAGTAGAGCTGGGTCCCACCTGAACGGTTTCTCTGTGAGTTCCCTATCCTCTTCTTTTTTGCCACCCTTCTCTATAAGAGCAGTTTCGTCATTTCGCTTGTCTTCAGCATCAACTGCTGTTCTGACCTCTTCATCTTTCAAATCATTCCCATTTTCCATATTTTCATTTCCCAAACTATCTTTTTGCTCATTCTTAGCATTCGCTTCCTCATTTTTATCAGAGTCTTTAGCATCAATGTTCTCTTTCAAGCCAGCTACTAATTTTATATCCATATCCAAATTCCTCCTTTCAGCTTCATGAAGCTTAGAATCATTCATGATTAATTTTTCCTCCTTTGCAAATAAGCATTCTCCATTAATTGACTCCTTTTCGATTTTTTCCTCAGCCTGATCTATAGCTTCGTTCTTTTCCGTTTCAGAATCACTGTTATCGTTTTTCTCACTCATTTCACGACTTTCTCAACTTAAATCAGATGAAAATATCGCAAAATCGTTTAACAAATCCTAATATCCTGGCGTAAGAAATGAGATTAGATGAAGAGACTTAGCTCTGAGATCTGAAACTTGCGTTTGATGCTAGAGCGTCTTTTAGGGTTTTGTACTTCTACCTGTAGAGATTGAAATTATGCTCAGATTCTATTTCATCATTATCGTTGTTTTGTTTTCTCACGAAATAGGTATGCACACGAAATCCCATAGGCTAATTCTAGGGTACTCGCACCACATTCTTAACCATTATTATCAACTAGTACGACCCATGCTACGTTCATCGCATAATTTGTTCATGATTTAATATGACCAAAAATTTCCATCTCATTTGTAACCTTCATGATTTCTCAACTACTACAGCAAAGTAAAATTTTCTTCAAGGATACCACAACATTTTGTTTAAAACTTGTGTATAAATTTTTGAAAACAGTAATGCATATAGTTCCGCTTCTTGATAAACTATTGCAAAATATGGAAAACAGATGATTTCAAAGATAAAATTTCCATCTCATTCATAACCTTCATGATTTTTCAACTATTACAGCAAAGCAAATGAATAAAAAAACACAGAGACAAATTAATTTGGATGAAAGAAGCAATATGGCACATGAGCACTGTCGAATGAAATCCGATATGTAGGAATAAAAATAGTACAAATTTCAAAGCAAAACTATGGAAAAAAAGCCAATATAGTAGGAGATTGCAATATAAACCAAAGTTATTTGTACAGAATGAAGGAAAAACATAGGCTGTGAGGTAAAGGCAAGAGAAACAGTAATATCGGCAAAAAATTAAAAAATTAAGTATCTTATTATGGTACATGCAAGGACAACGATCAAAACAAACCCAATATAATAAGAACGTATCATTGTATTTAATGCTCTACGGCTTTCTGCTACCATTTCTAATCCTATCAAACATTGTTGTCGTATTACTGTGATGTTGTATTTCACCAGGCTTGACTGCAAATTGTCAAAGTAGAATTAGAGGCTGGAAATTTTCAAAACAATCAATGACAGAGATTAGTTAAAAGAAACAAAGTCAAATGGTTAAAATTCAAGGGGTTTTTAAGCTCAAGAAAAAAGTTAGAGAAAAATTTAGTTTCAGAGACAAGAAGTTTGTTTTTTAGGCTGAAGGACACTTTTAGTGTAAATCACAGAATGATAGTTGTAACTATCATTTTCAATTAACACTAAAAAGTGTCCTTTAGACTAAAAAACAAACTTGTCGTCCTTGAGAATAAATTTTTTTTCAACTTCTTCATTGTGCCTGTTTACCTGAAAATTCAATTGGTAATAGAATTAATTTGATGATGAACTTAATGAAAAATTCTAATAATACATGTTTTACCCGAGATCTGTAATTGAAACACACTGTTTTGAAACTTATCCATTGTACTTTGATTGAATTGACTAAATAATGAAGAAGAAACATTCCAAATTAACAAAAACTACTTCCAACAAATGAACTAAGTTATATGTGAGGTGAAGATATGGTCAAAATGGGTAATAACTCTGAGAGTTGGGGTAAATAGAATAAAATATTTGAATGGACTACTATATAGGATGTTCCAATGTATACAAAATAAAGAATGTTGGAAAGGGAGCAAAAAGAGGCAGAAAAATAGAAGTAAAAGAACGTGCAAAAATACCTTTGATTCAGATTATGGAGTAAGTGAACCCTGGATGGCTTATCACAGATCGTTAGACAGTTCCCAAAACAATATTAAAGTCATTGTAGAAGAATTGGGTAAGATATGATATAAATGCAGAACCAAAGGAACAAAAGAAAGCATTTTTCCTGAAGTTACAGTTGAGAAAGTGAAATGTACCGAAGAACCTTCACCGGTAGAAGTTTCTGAAAATATTCCAGAATTTGTTTCTAGTGTAGCAGCTACTTCTGGCGCTACTGCTCAAGAAGTGAAAACTACAAATACAAATAATACTGAATAAATCACAACACTTGATCATTTCAGGATATTCTAGAATCTGCAGCTGAAGAAGAACCATGTAATCTAGATGCAGCAGTTACTACAAAGGAAAAAACTAACACTTTACTTTACAAACACTAGCTAAGCAGAAGAAAATTTTGAAAATGTTCCTGAACTTTTTCTGATTGAAACAGGCGAGGATGTCAATGACTCAACATCAATGTAAGAAATTCAGAAGATTATTCCAGAATCTTCTGTATCTACAGTAGAAAAGAAAGGTACTCTAATTGCTGAATCAAGAAAAACATGTATTTTGATATAAAAAATATAGTTAAGACTGACGGGGAAATGATTATCATGTTTATTAAGCTTAATCTTACTAAAGATAATATTGCACTTACTTGAACAATAACAATTCATTTGTCAAAGTATATAAATTATTGCTTAGTTAAGCTGCAATTAAATTTGTCCCTTAGTTATCAACTTATTTTCATTCATTACTGAATATATATTTCATGTTCCTACATTCTTATGTCACATGTAGAATCGTGGATGAAATGAATAGTGAAGCCAAGGATTTGGATAAGCTAATGATAGCCTAACTTCAATTTAAGTTCGGATGCCCTCCAAGAGACACCTTACTCAAATGAATTTTATTTTTTTAACAAAGAACCAAGCTATCATGAATACATAAACCTCCATCAATCAAACAGGAAACAAATAAATTTAAAAATGAAAAATAAACATTGTAAATCAACATAATCTGCACTTAGTATTATTAGCATGTGGTTGACAAACCAACTAAAACACAATCACCATCATTGGATGGAGGCAACATGCCAAAAATGAAGTAGTTGTACCAATTTATGACTGTAAAATATTGCAGTTTGAAGAACCAAGGCGCACGCACGTGCACACAAGCACACTATATCATACAAATTTCATCATAAAACGCATTCACCTATGAATTGCTTGATTTATTTTAATATCATATCAGTTGAAAACATGAACCATTAATTATGAATCCAAAATTCTGAAATACAACGTTAGCAATAGGCAATCATTACATCAAAATAATAATAGAATGGTCAAAATTGGTTCAACTGGAATTGTAAGTCTGTTGGATCTCATTCTGAATTCCAAAAAGAAAAAGAAAAAATCTTTTCGGATTATTACTTTTGTGTTTCATGAGAACCAAACTAAGTTTATATTTTATGGTGCAATTGCAAAGAATTACAATTAGGAATAAGGTAGTTATTTTCGAACTTGGGTGTAATCTTCAAACAAAGAAACCAAACCGATTCTTGAGTTATTTGCAATTCTTTATCCGTGCTCTACAAATTTATTTCGAGTTGTAGAATTTATAATTGGAAGAATGCTCCGTTTGAATAAAGTATCAATCATGTTATCGATAAATAATATATTTTCTTATTCATTTTAAGAATCAATGGACAAACCAAGTCAAAATCTTATTTACTCTACAATATAATAAATTTCTTACTTTATTTGATTTTTTATAATTAAACTATTGCAAATGTAAAAGTTGAGAATAGTAAATTAATTTGGCATACCATGTATTTTACTCTCGCTTGGATGTAAATATTGGCTCACTTTTTACTTTCTTCTTATGAGTTTGGCATGCATATCCAAAAATACGTATGTGTCCTATAACATATATCAAACTACATGAGCTAGTAAATGAAGATCCATGTTAACAAAATTGAAAAGTGATAGATAAATTTTAAAGAACATCATTTTGTATTCCACCCAATAGATTTAGATGGCAGGAAACACCTAGCTTAGGAAGGTAGCTCCTAATTGTAATAGGCAAGGCTAGGAACTTTTACTTTTTAGAAAAAACTTATTTTGATTCCTAATCTTGTTTATACAGTAGGTTCAAACAAAAGTTCTTCATGAAAATGACTAAAATTGAAATTAATCTAATTAATTTTGATTAACAAACCCTTTGATCGACGGTCCGTATATGACCACGATATGGACTTCATTTTACATATTTTGAAGGGCAGTACATAACGGACTGAAATTTGGGTTAAAAAAATAATTCATATCTCAATCAGCGTTGTACCACAGAATGTTGTATGGATTAGTCAATGGTAAATCACCGATTGAAATTTTAGGTAAAATAGAGTAATTTTTTCTATTTTTTGACAGATTACGCTATTAATTGAATATAAAATAGTAATGGAAATTAAGGGGCTAAACCTAAGACCTAAATAAGAAGCTATTGATTCTATTGTGCGTTGTCTCCCTTCAAAATAACATTTCAACCCTACGCTGGAAATAAAGAAGTTTGACATTCCATATTGATTGAATTTTTTTAATTTTTTTGAAACAAATCCAAATTTCTTAAGGATGGTTTTTCCAACAAACATAACATATCAGAGAAAGATCAGTTCTATTTGAAATTGTTTTACATGCAAAAACAAAAGTGGATTTTAAAGGGATAAATAGGAGGTTCATGTCTATTTTCTGTTAATTTGCAATAAAAAAATCAAAAACATACACAAATTAACAATCCCTTCTGATTATGTTATATAATAGATTTCAACTATTATACTTTTAATGATAATAGCAGTCCCCAAACGACAATAAAGGTAATGAAATATTGCAAAATTCTAGGTTACATATGATAAAGTAATTAACGAAAATGGCAAAAATTGAACTTACTCAAATTTATTCCAAGTTTAACCAACTTGTAGTTGCAGTATGGCAAACCCTCGATTCCAAAATGGGGTGCTCCAATTCTGTCTAATCGAAAAAAATTCAAATCAGTTATTGAAATTGATATATATGTCAAGAAGTAAATAACTTAAGATACTTGAATTACCAACGGATGAATTAGAGCATATTTGAAATAACGAAATGAAGAATCGTTGCATCTGTAGTTTATTTGGAGAATAGTTTCGAATTTTTAGACGGTTGCGTCAATGGCAGATCACAAAACAATCGACCAAGATAAACATCAGATCGTTGCATAGATGCATCCGGAGGTAGTAAGTACAACCATTGGAAACAACGATGGGAAAAGAGGCGATGCCGTCGTTCGAGGGAGACGCGAGTAGCAGCAATCGAGGTGGTGACTAATTAGCCGGGGTTCTCCGAAAAAGAATCTAAATGATGTAACCTAAATGAAATCAGGGTTCTTGGTTGAAGGGGAGGCTGATTAGCTTAGATTTTCGAAAAAATAGTATGAATGATGTAAGCGTGAATGAAATTAGGGTTATTGCTTCAAAGGAAGTTGCGAGGGTATTAGAAGATAGAATGCGACGTTTGATTTCACAATTTCGATGGAGGCTTTTGTGAGCTTGAAATGGAACCCAATAGTAATATAATAGTATAAATTTTTAATTTACATACACCATAAAAATTGCAACACTGCCCATACTTTAAAAATTACATTCCTTACCTGCTCTTTTTTTTTATTTTTTAAAACAAAATTTTCAACAAAATCCAACATAACAAATTAAACTCTTTATATTTTGGTAAGTTTTCATCTTTTAATTTGTATCAATCCTTAATTTAGAAGAACTATCAATATCTATTTAAAAAAAACATTATCTCAATTTTGTTGCTTCGAAAGAGAAAAACAGAAGAAAAGGAAAAAATACTAAATTTATTATCTTTTTTAATTTTTTCTATTTCAAACTTGTAGTGAAATGCATAATTAAAACTATTAATGTTTCTTTTTATTTCTATATAACTTAAGGTTTTAATTTGATGAGTGATGAACATATTTTTCTGCATTTTAAACCGTTTGTTTCATATATTTTTATTTTAATAAAGTGGTATTATACGGGTATTCTTTTGTGGTTTTGCAGATTATAGATTCCAAAGTGCAACATTTTGAATACCGTCGAAGAGAAAGTACATATCGTTCATGAAGAAATGCATCTCACGTCACCAACATGTGTACTATTCATGCAAGAAATCAATTGCAAATATTGAAAATACACATTCAAAGTTTGACCTGAAAATCTCTCAAAGCAATGCCACTTGTTAATCAAATAACAAAGCAAATACCAATTCAAAGTGAGGTGGCCTTATTTTTCTCCTAATATCAAGCACATGGACCTAAATAATAGGGTTATTTGTGGATGCCGAAGTCTTTAAATAGAGAGAGGAATGCAAATGGAAAATCATCTCTTACCTCATCACTTTTCTTCAAGTTTAGATTTAAATTCAGCACTGTTTTTATTTTCGAACAGAATACGTAGGATTGTTGATTAGATTTAGCAATTTATTTATTCTTGTTCTTAGTTATTTTCCGCACTCTTTTCAGTTAGTTGATAATTATTTCAGTTGTTTGCTCCGTTATCTTCTTTTCCGCAATTTCAATTTCTGTTCTGATTTTTTACAATTCTATATTTTGGTTGCAATTTCGATTAGTTTCGAAAACGATTCGGAGTATATTATTGTTTTTATTTTCTGTTCAAAATTCACCGTCGAATTCGTTTAATACGCCTAAGATTTAACTATGGATTTTAATTGTTTTAAAATACAATTCTCTGTGTTCGACCTGCATACTACACGTCTGTGCACTTGCAGAATTTATTAAAATTTGTGCTTTTCTAATCAATAGAAAAGTCGCAACAAGTTTTTGGCGTCGTAGCCGGGGAGTTGCTATTTTGAAATTTTTGATTTTTCGTTTTTAACTCTATTCGTGTTAATTTATTTGTTTTTGTATTAGTTTTCGAAAAAAAAAATCGTTTTTTTTTTCGTTTTTCAGTTCCTTTCACCAAAGTAGCGTTTTACTTTAAAAAAAATCGCATTTTGTTCATTCGCTGCATTTTCTTTTTCCGTTACATTTTGCATGTGAGTTGCATCTCATTTAGTTGGTTTCTGTTCACATACCCAGCTTACGTTAGTTTAAATTGTATTTCTCACGTTCATGTGTATGCTATCACATATAATCTCATTTTAAGCATTACTAGCTGTCACATATACGTGAACTTCTCCTTTCATTTTTGTGTGTCAACTTACTGCTGCTACACGTTATTTAGTTGCATTGCTATTTTGGTCTATTTTGGTTTCCACGTAAAAAAAAAAAATTACTTTTTTTTTCTCGTTTTTCAAAAATCACGTTTCATTTATATATACACAGTTGCAGTTTAATTTTTTTTCTAAGCTTATCATCTCTTAGATATCTGACAGGTAGCAACAACATAGCAACCACAAACTTTGGAGTTTGATCCGCTAGCGCTACTCAGCTGCATTGTACGGGCTATCATACACCTCTGTAAGTAATTTTCAACTCTACAGGTGTCCAACTGAAAACTGATTTAATTTACTTTTGCCTGTTACACCTTGATTTGTTTATGCGCGGTTGGGCAAGAAATAATTTTAACCGTTTAGAAAGCCAAAATATTTCATTAAACAAATCAACGGAAATTTCAAATCAAACAAATATGAGCAATCACGGTTCACACCACAATTCACCGAAATTATCACCTAAATCACATGTTGGAAATAATGAATTTCATGAGAACCAACCATTATCCCTTAGAGACCGATATTATCCAACACGGACTGTTCAACCTTCGGTTATTTCATTTCCACCTGCCGAAGGAAATAATTTTGAGGTAAAACATTCTTTTATCCAAGGGGTACCAAAATTCACTGGGTCTGAAAATGCATATGAATTTCTTAGTGAATTTGAGTTATATGCTTCTACAACTAAAATGCAACAACTTTCTAATGAATCCATCAAGCTAAGACTTATTCCATTCGCACTTCTAGAAAGCGCGAAAAGATGGCTTAACTCTCTTCCTAAAAATTCAATTAAAAGTTGGGACAATTTTGTTACTATATTTTTGAAAAAGTTTTTTCCTTTCCATAAAACTTTTAAAATTCGAACTGAAATCAATCAATTCTCTCAGAATGAAGGAGAAACTTTTTCAAAATACTTTAAAAGGTTCAATCAACTGTTATATAGTTGCCCACATCATGCAATCCCTAAACACGTTTTGTGCCAAATCGTTTATGAAGGGCTTAACTATCAAACAAGATTCCAACTCGAATCAATGTGCGGAGGAGAATTCATCGCAAAAACAGACGAGGAAGCTTGGGAATTTTTAGAAGAGTATTCGGAAAAGGATATGCAATGGGAAACAATTCGTGTTCCAATTCGTGCTCCAAATAGAGGAGTACATGCCATTGACCCATCACATCTTCCTATAGATACCCAAACTCCTCAAGAAGGAGAAGGACTACCCCATTACTACACACAAGACCAAATCAATGTTATAGCTCAAAATAGTCCTTATTCATCCACATACAATCCTAACTGGAAGCACCACCCCAATTTTTCATGGTCAAATCCTAACAATGTGGCTAATCCATCACATATGTATCCAATGATACCAAATCCGAATTATCGAGCCCCAACCTCTAATTCTCAAAATTCTCAACCCGCTCCTCAAACAAAACCTTCGAATAACCATACAGGCATCCTAATTTCAATCCATCAACCCAACCTTCTCAGCCTTCACAAGAAATTGCTCGATTGGAAAAACAACTCTCTAAACAAAATGAACAAATCACTAACCAAGATGCGAGAATTGAGCAAATCACTAAACAAAATGAACAAATGTTGATAATGTTGAAGGATCTCATGAAAATCAATGAGAAAGGTAAATTGCCTAGTCAAACCGAAGTGAATCCAAAGTATAACTCTCGAGGAGTAAATCTTTGTGAGAACGAAGATGTAAATCCGGTTAATGCTGTCACCACATTAAGGTCTGGAAAGAAGGTGGACAACCATGTCGGCAACCCCGACATCCTTCATAAATTTTCCCATGTTCCAAATTCTGAAACTCAGTCGACAACCACGGTTGTCAATCAAAATGATTCTAATTCGTCGTCTAAGGTTGGCAATCCCGACCACTCTTCACCTTCTGATGTTGGCAACCCCAACATTCCAGCTCCCTTATCTTCACCCTCTAATATAACACCTTCTTCTTCGAATGAAAAAACTTCCGAACGAGTCTATAAACCAATTGCTCCATTTCCCCATAGACTCAACAAAAAGAAGAAGCCCGCTAATTTTGACCAAATTCTTGAAATCTTCAAACAAGTTCGAGTCAATATTCCACTTCTTGATACCATCGAGCAAATTCCTCAATATGCCAAATGTCTGAAAGAGCTATGTACTCAAAAACGTGTCACTAACATTCCTAAGACTGCATTTCTAACTGCAAACACTAGCTCTGTTCTTTCAAATCCCTCCCCAATCAAGTATAAGGACCCCGGTTGTCCTACAATCGGTTGTAAAATAGGTAACACTCATATTAGTCATGCCTTACTCGATCTTGGAGCGAGTGTGAATCTTTTGCCTTATACTGTGTACTGTTAACTTGGACTAGGGGAATTAAAACCTGCAAACATCACAATTCAACTAGCTGATCGATCTGTCAAAAAACCATTGGGCACGGTTGAAGATGTTTTGATACAAATCGAGCAATTCTATTTCCCAGTCGATTTCATAGTCCTAGAGACTACACCTGTCTCAAATCCCAATAGCCAGATTCCTTTGATATTAGGTCGTCCATTTTTAGCAACATCAAATGCTATCATAAACTGTAGGAATGGTCAACTTCGACTTTCCTTTGGGCACCTAACCATTGAACTAAATATCTTCAATCTTAACAAACAACCAAAGGAGCTTGAAACCGAAGAAGTTGACATGATCCAAACAATTGTAGAAAATAATTTTAGTGATACTACGGAGTCTCTTAACATGTGCCTAGATCATTTTAATTCCAATTTCAATGAAGATGAATACATTTTTGAATTAAATGGTATGCTCTGCTCTTCTCCTAATTCACTAGAATTCAATCAGTTGATGTCTACTGAAGCCTCAAAAGAAGTACGCCCTAAATTAGACCTCAAACCTTTTCCAAACGATCTTAAGTACGCATACTTAGATTCTTTGGAAAATTTCCCTGTAATCTTGGCCTCCGATCTCATTAAGGACCAAGAAGAACAACTTTTGAAAATTTTAAGGGAAAATAAAGAGGCAATAGGATGGGTAATCGCTGACATTAAGGGAATTAGTCCATCAATTATTGAACATCGAATACATTTAGTCGACGAGGCTAAACCCACTCGCGAAGCTCGAAGGCGATTAAACCCTAATATGAGAGAAGTGGTAAAGGAAGAAATTATCAAATGTTTAGACAATAACATAATCTACCCTATCTCAGACAGTACTTGGGTAAGTCCGGTACAAGTTGTACCAAAGAAGTCTGGAATCACTGCGACAACAAATGAGAATAACGAACTTGTTCCGACAAAGGTCAAAACATAATGGCACGTTTGCATCGACTATCGAAAACTCAATGCAGCAACAAGAAAAGATCATTTTCCCCTTCCTTTCATTGATCAAATGCTCGAACGCTTAGCCGGTCATGAATACTATTGTTTTCTTGATGGTTACTCCGGCTATAATCAAATTCCCATTGCGTTAGAGGACCAACACAAAACAACGTTCACATGTCCCTTCGGAACTTTCGCTTATCGTCGCATGCCCTTCGGTCTTTGTAATGCTCCCGCTACCTTTCAACGATGTATGATGAGTATATTTTCTGATATGGTGGACGATTTCTTAGAAATATTCATGGATGATTTTTCAATCTATGGGTCATCTTTTGATCAATTCCTCCTTCGTTTAGAACGCGTCTTAAAGCGATGTAAGGAGAAATCTCTTGTTCTTAATTGGGAAAAATGTCATTTTATGGTTAAGCGAGGAATAGTCTTAGGTCATGTTGTCTCTAAAAATGGCCTAGAAGTTGACAAATATAAAGTTGATCTTATTGTGGGCCTTCCTCCTCCAAGGTCCGTAAAGGACATTCGCTCATTTCTCGGCCATGCAGGATTCTATAGGAGGTTCATTAAAGATTTTTCAAAAATTTCAAAACCTCTTTCGAATCTTCTGGCTAAAGACGTTAAATTTGAATTTTCCAATGAATGTGAAACGTCTTTTGAAACCCTCAAATCGATCTTGACCACTGCACTTATCATCCAACCTCCAAATTGGACTTTGTCTTTCGAATTAATGTGTGACGCTTTTGATTATGCCATTGGAGCCATCTTAGGTCAACGAATCGATAAACTTCCTCGAGTCATCTATTATGCTAGCAAAACTCTTAATGAAGCTCAATTGAATTACTCAACCATAGAAAAAGAATTTTTAGCAGTTATCTTTGCCCTCGATAAGTTTAGATCATATCTCATAGGTTCTAAGGTCATAGTTTACACCGATCATGCCGCCTTGCGGTATTTACTCACGAAAAAGGATACCAAACCCCGCTTAATCCGTTGGATTCTCCTTCTTCAAGAGTTTGACCTAGAAATACGAGATAAAAAGGGTTCTGAAAATGTTGTAGCTGACCATCTTTCTCATATAGTGCATGAAAACTATGATAACTCTCAAATCAACGATCATTTTCCCGATGAACAAATTCTTTCACTCTCTAGTGCACCATGGTACGCGGACATCGTAAATTATCTTGTCACAAATGAAACACCTTCCCATTGGTCAAAACAAGATAAACAAAAATTTCTCTCCAACGTTCGAAACTTTTACTGGGACGATCCTTATCTTTTCAAATATTGCACCGATCAAATCATTCGCAGATGTGTCCCAGAACATGAATTCCATAGCATCCTCTCTTTTTCACATAATCAAGCATGTGGAGGACGTTTTGGAGCAAAGAAAACTGCTGCCAAGGTGTTACAGTGCGGTTTTTATTGGCCTTCTCTTTTTCGTGATGCCCACGAATTTTGCTCCAAATGCGCTAGATGTCAACAAACAGGTCGTATTTCCAAACGTGACATGATGCCCCTAAATCCGATCCTTGTCATCGAAATTTTTGATGTTTGGGGCATCGATTTCATGGGCCCTTTTCCTAATTCTATTGGAAATCTCTACATCCTACTTGCAGTAGATTATGTGTCTAAATGGGTTGAGGCCATTCCTACCAAAACGAATGACAATAAAGTTGTTGTCAAATTTTTGAAAGAAAACATATTTTCCCATTTTGGCACACCTCGAGCCATTATAAGTGATAACAGTTCTCATTTTTGTAATCGTGCTTTTGAATCTCTTCTTAAGAAATATTCTATCACTCATAAACTATCTACTCCATATCATCCACAGACCAACGGTCAAGTCGAGATTTCCAATAGACAAATTAAACAAATTCTTGAAAAGATGGTTAACTCCAACAGAAAAGATTGGTCATCTAAATTGTTAGACGCCCTTTGGGCATTTCGCACAGCTTATAAAACCAATCTAGGAATGTCACCATACCGATTAGTCTTTGGAAAAGCATGCCATTTACCCGTTGAGCTCGAGCACCGCGCACTTTGGGCAATCAAATACCTTAATTTTGACATAGAAAAAGCCGGATCGCATCGTAAATTACAATTGTCAGAATTAGAAGAACTAAGAAATGAAGCGTACGAAAATGCAAAGATTTATAAAGAGAAAACCAAATTCTATCATGATAAATCCATACTTCGTAAGACATTCGAAGTAGGTCAGAAAGTTCTCTTATATAATTCTAGACTTCATTTATTTCCGGGAAAATTGAGATCCCGTTGGATAGGTCCATATATTGTGAAAACAGTATACCCTTATGGCGCAGTTGAAATTGAAAATCCTAGGGACGGTTCCATTTCAAAGGTCAATGGACAACGCTTGAAGCCATTTCTAGAGTTTGAACAGCACGAGGACGATGAGTTCGTGGATCTTCACGAACCTAGCTATTCGGCATGAGCCGCTCACTATCTTGCACATATCAGGTTGTATTTTTTTAGTTTTTTTCTTCTATTTTGCATTTGCATTCTATTTGACAGTTGGGACACTGTCTCATTCCAGTGTGGGGGGGACGCATATCTCATTCTGTTTGTTCATATTTCATAGTGTAGCATCATTTTTTTAAAAAAAATCGTCTCATTATTTGTTTTCAAATTTTTTGTCAATTTTTTTTCATTTCCCAATATTTTTAGGACTTCGATTTATTTTTAATTAGTCAAGACAAAGTAAGTAAGCAGTTGAAGTCAATTGATGAAGATTTTTGTGAATCACTAATTTCAAATGTAAAATATAATGAAAAGTTGAATTACAAGCGATAACAGTGAGGTTAGTATATAGGGGGATTCATAGGTGATGGTTATGAAATCTTTTCTAAACTGTAGTCTTTGTTTAAAAAAAAGGGTAGATTTAAAGTACATGCGTTGACATCTCAAATCATTAAAGTTAAGTGGTACTAAGTTGATTTGCATAACACTCTTTAGCTCTTCTCAAAAAAAAAAAAACTAATAAGAAACACCTACAGTCGATCGGTGTGCACACTTGTGAAAGTGTGTGCACTCGCCACGCTCTATACTCTTCTCACATAAGCCCGCAAGGCAGTGCATGGATGATATATCTGGCCTCAGCGTTCTGGGTTAGGTGTATAAATAATTAAATAAATAATCACCTAAGGATTACCGACCTTTTCTGACATAGACAACGTCGGTTTGCACAATCCGCCAAGCTCTGTCCCAACTCTCACGTAAGCCCGCGAGGCAGTGCATGGGTGGTATACCTTGGTCCAAAGGATAGGTGTAAAAAAAAAAAAGAGAAAAAAAAACTAGTAAAGAGAGACTAAGCTTTGGAACCCAAACACTTCTTGACTTTGTTGATTTGGCTTGTTATACAAATGGAAATGAAAAATACCATTTTGAAAAAAAACTATGATCAACAGTGAAGAATTTATTTCATGGCTGCACTATGTTATCGACCGAAACAACTGGCCAAACTAGAATCTAATGTATGAAAACTTGAGTTACATTGAAATTTGTGATTAGTGAGGAACCAAAAATTTGAAAAACTTGACTAAAACTGACATACATTACTTTGTTGCAATTATTCTGAAGTAAATCAAGTCTCCATTTGTTTAAAATTTTGCATTCATGTAGTACAGTAGAACCATCACATAATGCATTTGGATTTTGTGGGTAGTATCCGCTGAAAACCCTCACGAGACACCACTCGTCCTACTAGGGACACCTAGAGGTTTAACGGCTTGTTGCATACGCTCAATGCAATCGTGTTTCCTACGAAAAAGGATTTAGTTAGTTTTTATTTTCTTCTTTATTCGAGTACGAATAAAGTTCAAGTGTGAGTGTATTTGATGAACATATTTTTCTGCATTTTAAACCGTTTGTTTCATATATTTTTATTTTAATAAAGTGGTATTATACGGGTATTTTTTTGTGATTTTGCAGATTATAGATTCCAAAGTGCAACATTTTGAATACCGTCGAAGAGAAAGTACATATCGTTCATGAAGAAATGCATCTCACGTCACCAACATGTGTACTATTCATGCAAGAAATCAATTGCAAATATTGAAAATACACATTCAAAGTTTGACCTGAAAATCTCTCAAAGCAAGGCCACTTGTTAATCAAATAACAAAGAAAAGACCAATTCAAAGTGAGGTGGCCTTATTTTTCTCCTAATATCAAGCACCTGGACCTAAATAATAGGGTTATTTGTGGAGGCTGAAGTCTTTAAATAGAGAGAGGAATGCAAATGGAAAATCATCTCTTACCTCATCACTTTTCTTCAAGTTTAGATTTAAATTCAGCACTGTTTTTATTTTCGAACAGAATACGTAGGATTGTTGATTAGATTTAGCAATTTATTAATTCTTGTTCTTAGTTATTTTCCGCACTCTTTTCAGTTAGTTAATAATTATTTCAGTTGTTTGCTCCGTTATCTTCTTTTCCGCAATTTCAATTTCTGTTCTGATTTTTTTACAATTCTATATTTTGGTTGCAATTTCGATTAGTTTCGAAAACGATTCGGAGTATATTATTGTTTTTATTTTCTGTTCAAAATTCACCGTCGAATTCGTTTAATACGCCTAAGATTTAACTATGGATTTTAATTGTTTTAAAATACAATTCCCTGTGTTCGACCTGCATACTACACGCCTGTGCACTTGCAGAATTTATTAAAATTTGTGCTTTTCTAATCAATAGAAAAGTCGCAACAAGTTTTTGGCGCCGTTGCCGGGGATTTAATTTGATGAGTTAAGGTTTTAATTTGATGAGTTACAAAAACAATTGTTAATGGGTTTTTTTAAATAGTACTTTATATACAATAAATCACTGGGACAACATATCACATGTTAATAAACATTCGAATCACGCTCCGCAATTTTCAAACTTGTGACCTCTCGCACCAAAGTCGAATCACTTAACTACCGGGACAATGGTGTTTGTCAACAATTTTTAATGTTGTTATGAAGAAGAAGGACAAATTTGTCCAAAAATTAATTTTGAAAATAGAGATGTGTGTTAAATAACTTTTGGTGTTTGAATAGAATTAGCCAATCCAACTCATATTCGTATCCAAAATATCAAAGGTTATCTGATATCCGAAAAATGTATACAGAAGTGAATATGGTCTTATCCGCATCCGATAATTATCTACTAATTTTTATTAAGATTATAGTTATTTTTTGTGTATTTTAGTACATAAAATGATCAATATTTATTATTTTATCTAAGTAAGAAAGTTAATATATGTATGAAATAATCAATACTTGTTGGTTGAATATTTTTCTTAGCATATTTATTATTTTTATAATTTTATTACTAAAATGGATCTATAATGAATTAAAATTTTCTATCCATTTATTTAGATTTATTAGTTGTGAACTGGTGAAGAATATCCGATAAATATCTTATATCCGTCTGCATCCACAGATACAGATATCCAATAAATATCTGATATCTCTACATCCACGGGTATGAATATCTGATATTCGAAAATAATTTCTAATGCTGAAATGGCACTATCAAAAATTTTGTTTGATCGTTTACAGGCCTAAGTGCAACCGTTTGCACACTACATATTACGATTACATATTTTCCAAATTTGACTATAGGTTTGTATTTCAACCATTGTAGTTACTGGGCACATGTTCAACGGGTGCTTAGATGTTGCCCCAATTAAACAAACGGCTAATATTTTTTGAAAAAAGAAAACTGTTTATAAAACATATTTGTTCGTTTTATTTTTGTATAGAATTTTAAATTTACATTGCTTTTTTGGAAAACCTAGAGAACCGAGCTTTGCTTGTAAACTCTAAGGAAGTATATACGAACTCACAACACATACTTCAGTTAATTTACAGGAATATGTAGTTGTTCAGGATTGATCCCTCAACCTTTAAAGTAAGTGTCATCTGCTTTTTCTTTAATTTATAGCATATTTACTAGTTTTCATTTTTGTCATAGTTATAGCATACAGACCTAATTTTGTGTTTACGATTTAACAAATTTACTAGTTTTTTTAAATTTATAAATTCATGTTATAGTATAAAATAAAAATAATGAACTAAACAAATACTAATATTCAAATTGTTCGATATTATTCGTTGATTGAATGTCCACGTTTGAGTCACATAACTGTAATGACGAATACTGCGAAAACCACACATTTTAATTAATTTATAATCGTTGTTAATTATGAAATATTAATTATTAAATTTTATTCGTTTTTTAAAATACCATTAGTATTTAATAAAGTGTGTACAAAAGTTACATACGAGTATATTAGAATACGATATCGATAGAATATTTAAATTGGATTTAAATAGATTAATTACTAAGTTGTTTTGGAAAAAAAATTTAAGCCCATGTTATCTCTTTTAGAGTGAATGATGATGGGAGAGAGGATTTCATGATATTTAACGAGGAATTAAATAAGAAAGGTTATGAAGGAGGGAATTAAAAAGCTTTGGTGTTTCATTTAAAATAAATTTTCTTTCATTCATTCATTCATTCATTGATTCTACGCGATAATTTTATTTCTTTCACTCTTATCTCCCTTCCCTATCATGGTCGAAAATCCATGGCTTTCCAAGCATGCAAATTTTCCCAAATAAAGTCAAATCGAATTAAATAAATACAAAGTCGATGCTTTAGATCATTGCAACTTTTGAAGATGACTCAATCGAATCTTGGGGTTTTATTCTTCATTCAAGATGTGATTTTTGGCTTCATTGTTGGGTAATTTTCTAATTTTATTTGATCATGGTTTCATCATGTTGGTAAAGTTTAGATCATATACATGCTACTTCTAATCGATTAGTTCATCATGTTGATATATAGTTTTGACCTCATATATGCTACACTTTAATAGATTAAATGTTCGTCTTGTTAATATAATTTAGATCCAACACTGCTACATCTCATCTGATCATCCACTCATATTCTTTGTATAGTTTAATTCTAATTCTTTTTACAACAAATTCATATGTGTTTAAGTTGCCCAATATATTATTTATCATTGTTTTATAAACCGTTGTTTAAAAAAAATTAAAACTAATTTTAAATTTATAACATGCTATATACACAAACATAAATAAGTTACATATGAATTGTTTGAAATCACTTTGGAAATTGAATACATGTTCATGTTTGTTGTTTTTGAACATAATTCATTTAAGAGTTGTTTACATTTGTTTAAATGTTGTTTTAGTTCAAAATTCATAATTGGACATATGTACAAAACAAAAAAACCTTTAGAACCCTTCATAATTTAAAGATGGGTTTCAATTTGTTATTTTAGTTTTTAACATTATTAAATTATAAAGTTTACCCACACATGTGTGTTATATTTTAAATTAAAAACATAGTTTATAATAATTCCTAATATATGTATGTGTGTGTATCGATACAGTTAAGGTTATGCCTTAGGGGCAATTAAGTAATTTGTTACATATATCTAACTCTATAACCAATTTTATTCAAATAAAAGGTATTTTCTTTCAATTGTATCTAATATAATGTGTTTTATTAGTTAATTAATTTAACAAATAGCGTATTTACTAGAAAATTCACAAATGGTATGTTTTGTGCTAGTAGTTACAAAGTGTTGTAAGCACGAGTAATTTATCATAAAGAAAATAAACATACCATTTAAATATTACTAGTCATGATGTATCGAGATTAGATATCGATAGATTCGTTTAGACTAGAGTATGTAACTATGACGACCCGGAAATTTTTAACATCTGAAATGAAATATTTAATTGATTTTAAATATTTGGAGGTTAGTTTAACTTGAATTTCGAATATAAATATGAATTTGGCAATTAAATTATTGAATTTAATTTATTAATGATGGGTAAAAAATTGAGTTTTCAATTTTTAGCTTGTTAAAAATAATTTGATGGTTTAGAAAATTTATATTGATAACACTGAAGATAATGGAAGCCCCAGAATTTAATTTGGAAATGTTTTGTTCAGTTTTGAAATTATATAGTTTAAATCGATATTTAAAAATAACCTTCCGAGGCACAGTCTCGGATTTCGACGAAACCAGTTCCATTGGACCCGTAATATTGTATTATTATCGGATTTCAACTTTCGTAGTAATTGGAGTAGTTGTGTGAGTGTATGGTAAATAAACTTGTTGAAATTAAATCGAAAATTCAATTTAATAACTGGGTTCAAAAAGCTATCTTCTCCATACGATCGAGTTAGGACTCGAAACCTTTCCCATTGCATTCGGAATGAGGGTATAACATTATAAATGCCTAGCGGCATGTCTCGATAGGGGTTCGCGATTTTAAGCTGCGTTAATCGAGACAATTTGAATTTAAATTTAAACTATATTTATCCGGGTCAACTTCAGTTGAAATTCCCTTACATCAAAACTTTTTCTCTGCACCTCTGAAGCACTGTAGCCTTCCTCCACATGCCAACATCTCATCCTTGTCTCCCCATTTCTTTTACAAATCTCACGCAAAAATCATTTCAAAAGAAGAAGGAATCAAAATCAAGTTCAGATGAACTTTAATGGCCGAAACAAATTTTATCCCAATTCCTTATTTTCGAATCTTCTGCCAAACGAAAACAACCCTCATTCCTCCTTCTCTTCAACTTAGAAAAAAAAGAAAGAAAAAAAACAAAACGAAAGGAAATTTAAACGAACGAAATCGAATCGGTTAAAAACCCTCCATTCTTCCTTTCAATTGTATTTTGACTCTCGGAGAGAGTGGCTGCGTACGATTTAAAACTCGATTTCGAGACATTCGCGACTGTCGAAGGGAATCTCGAGATGCCTGCATGTGATTTGGCAAGCATGAGAGTCGCGAGCGTGGAAGCATGGAGATTCATAGCGAGTAGGATTTCTATTTGGGTCATCGACAGCTGTGGTTCGAGTTGAAGGATTCGGAACAGAGGGGGGCGGTGATCGTCGCAGGGAGGGGGTCGATATGGGTTCGTGGAGAGGTTCGTTCGATGCTGTCATTTTGGAGGTCGCGATTAAGCGACTGATCTGGGCAAGGTATATTAATCCTGTTATAATAATCCTTTTTTATTTATTTATTTTTTATTTAACTCAATAAACATATACTGTTTTAATTTAATTTTAAAACCAGATTACTGTTATGCAAATATACTATTTTAATTTAAGTTTAAAAATTAGATTCAATTTAATAACTGGATCTCACAGTAAGTTTTAAAACTTCAGATTTTAAATAAATAAATAAATAAATATATATATATATATATACAGTAAAGTGTTTCAACGGTAAGGATTTTGGAGAATATGTTGGAATTTAATATAAAGTCGGACTTATCCAGAATATGTTGATATATACAGTTTTAAGAAAGTAATTATATATGATGATTTTGGGCAAATATGGAAATATTGGGGTGTTGTAGAGCTATTTGAAATTATAAGTATACATGTAAAACCTGCTTGATTGTTTAAAAATAAGGTATTTTGAAAATCTATTTATTTAATTATTTTATAACTTAAAATTTATTCATTTAGGAAATTCGGTTTAAATAAAATAATTAGTTATTTTAAATAAGGTGTTATAGTGATTTATTGGATCAATAAACTTATGTAATTTATTTTAGTTACAAAAAGGTTTCTAAAAGAAAATGTTAATTTAAAAAAATAAATTTTTAGTTTAAAATAAATTTATGAAACGGTAATTGATTTTTCTTTTTGTTCGAATATTAATAAATCATATAAATTTTTATTCAAGGTCTAAAATGGAGAAACAAGCCGGAATGGAAATGAGTTAGAATGGATTGCAAATAAAAGGTGAGATTTTCTCACTCAATCAGATTTTTCTAATTTAAATTTTAAATAGTTAAATTTAAAATTGTTGATTGTGTGCTTGGAGGATAATTTATTATCAGTTGTATTGAAATAGACCCTATATGCCGCATAATAGCGGATGTTATTATATTTAAACCCATATACCACGATATTCCACCTCGAAGTGGAATTGGTATTATATATGTATTTCGAGTGATTGATTTCCCGCATTATATAGCGGATGAGACCCTATGCGCCGCATAATAGCAGATGATATTTTATAAATCCCATATACTGCGATATTCCACCTCGAAGTGGAATGGGTATTTAATTGTTGTGCCAACATCTATGGATGTAGGGAAACATGTTGGAGGGATCCAACTGGACTCCTCAAATAATTGAATTTGTTTCAATATTGTGTGTTGATTTAATTATAATCTATGTGTAATTATATTGTGATTGAGATCGTTGAAGGATAAAATTTAGCTGAATATATTTTTGGTATCGTAAAATACTAGAAATAAATAAAATTGGATTTTTAAATTTAATTAGAAAATCTATAGTGAAATCCTATTGAATGAATTCCAAAGAAATGGGAAAAGATTTAATAAAGGAATTCTTAGTAATATTGTTTAAAGTTGAAGAATTTATTTAAAATTTGATTTTTAAATAGTTTGAAAGAGATAAAGGAATTTAGTTTTTTTAAGGCAATAAATGTGTAAATCAAATTAAATAAATGATTTGGTGTTTGTAAATGATTTTTTGAAATCATTTAAAAATCATATATCAGTGGATATTTGTGAATTTCATAAAAGAAAGAGAAATTTGTTTAAAAAAATAAATATTGTGTTATTTTAAAAGTTTGGAAAGAAATTTACGGATTTGGAACGTAAATTTAAAGTAAATCTAGAAGGATTTATAAAATGATTTGAATGAACCATTTTAGAATGGAAGGTGTACTTTCCCTGGAAAGCCCAGTATGTTTTCAATGTAGTATATAAATATGAAATTGAAGTTGTGAAGATGGTTTTAAGGAAAGATTATTTTGGAGAAATTATTTACTTAGGTTATTTTGAAAATCTTTAAAGTAAAGATATATTTAACTTTAGTATAGAAGTGGTTATTTAAAGTTTTAATTGATATTTGTTTTAGAAAATGGATATTTAAATAGTTATATCCTATCTGCTAATTTTATTTTAAAAATTAGTTTGAACTTGAATTTTTATATGAGATTTTAATATAATATCTTCATAACTAATGTTTTAAATAAAGTGTTTTAAGATAGTGTTTATTCTGAATGTTCCAATTATATATGTTTGGATAAGTAATATAAATTATTTTAAAGCATTTGAACTCGGCAGATTTTCAATGGAAATAAATAAATATATGGAAATGTATTCCGCATAAGGAAAAGTGATTTGAAATTGTTTTCAAAGTATTGAAATGTGGAAAGTAATTTGAAATTTGTTTTTAAATGGTTGAAGTGTGAAATATATCTTGCAGAGATATTTTGAAAATAAATAATTGGGGAAAATTATTTAAATCTGGTAATTGTTGTGAATGTTGATTGATAGTTAAATAACCAATTATCAATATTTACCTTTAAACGACATTTGAATTTCGATGCGACCGGGAGTCGAAAATCACATCGAACCTTTGTGATTATGATGGATCTTTTGTTTAAGAAGATCAATGTGAACATTGTTGTGATTTGTTTGAAATCTGAATGAACACTTATTTTAAAAGTAAGCGCTCATTATTCGGATTAGCCGAGAGAGCACCTTGTGTCATAAAACCCATTCCGAATAATGATACGACGAAATGGGGTTGCATTTGAAGATGGTGTTGAAGACCGGGTATTTTCGAAAACAAATGGATTACCTGTCGAATGTCTCTACACCGGGTTGCTCCGGTATAGAGATTTTATCACACTTTGTGATGGGGATTCCGGACGTGATTAGTGAATATCCGGATTGCAAGGGCTTCTTTGGAAGTGCCTTCGGTTCCGTTCGATCCGGAACGGACTTGTATGGATGTGTGTCTGACGTTACACTTTGAGATGCAAAGCTGGTTTATATTAAATCCATTTCTGCCGGTGGCAGAGAATTTATTCTCTTAGCTTAACACCCTTTTTTGAGACGTACGAGCTCAGAGGTTATGTAGTTGATGGTTACTAGCGATACATTCCCAATTTGGTAACGTGGCATACGAAGAGCTGCTGATCATTTGTTAATCGAAGCATGACTTTTTGAAAAGTGTAGCTTTGTGGACGAGACTTCGTCGGACCTCACAACCCGAAAATGGTCGAAACAGGAAAGATGTGGCAAGGTTATTTAGGGGTAGCGCCACTTAAGGGTATGTCATTTCCTTCTGGAAAAGGGGTATGGAGCCTAGATATTTTACCTATGTTATTGCTGCAAATTTATCATACTTTGTGGTTGTTGCTTCGTGGTTGAGGATCCTTAGATAAAGGTCGCAAATGACCGGGGGATGGCAAACTCGTGTAGTAGTTACCTAGTTACAGAGGTAACCCGGCCTTGTGTTGACAGATAGCTGGTTAAGTTCTCGAGACGTCCCTCCAGAGGCGTACCCATGTGGCAGTAGGAAGTTCCTTAGCCTGACCATTTGTTGGAAATCCAAAGAAACAATACGCGCCCTGTACGGTTTTAATCGTATAACCTGCCATGGAACGTGGCGGTAACCTGCTATTAAACATGGTAGCTATAGTAGGCATACAATAATGGTTGTATGCTGGATAAGATTAATATTATACTTTCAAAATGTTTTCTGCACTATGCACTAATAATAATAATATCAAAGGATTTTGCGTATTAAGCATGTTTGACTATAAATCTTCTCTAATTCTGCGTTTGCGTTGTGTGTGTGGCAGGAGGCCTTATGGTAGTTTCATTTTCCAAAAAGCATAGCGAATTTCTTTTTATATTCTTTGTGAAAAATAACTGTTTTTAAGATCTCACACCAGTCCCATAACCGACCTTGAGTTTATTGTTCCCTTTCTAAACTCTGGGTGCCCACAATTTTCCACACGGGAAGCCTAGAGCCAGGTTGTCAATTATTCTGGAGTGAAGTCAAGAAGTTGCTTTGGAGATTAGGAGCAAGCTGGATGGCGAAGCGTATCACTAGTATATGTTATATTCTTTTCCGCTGTTTGTTGTTGTAACACTCTGATAATGTAATGTGATATGGTGTAATAACTAATGTAGTTCTTTGTTTTAAAGGTATTCATATATCTATTATATTTGTTCCGCTGCGATATGTGAGATTCTGTTATTGTTTTCTTTTCTTCTTCTTCTACCTCTTTCTTCTTTAAACCCGAAGACTCGTACATTTGTTCCACTTTGGGCTGAATTGCTGTGGAATTTTGCCAGCTCAAAAGGGGTACGGATTTGCGGGCCTTTACATTTAGTATCAGAGCATTTGGTTAAGCGACAACCTTGGCTCTGGTGGGGATTACTCATTAGAGATAGAGTCGATAGTACTCTAGAATGAGTTTGAGTGTAATAATAGATATGAGCGCGTATTTGTTAGTGAATATAAAATTGTTTTATATTGTGATGATTGGTCTGTTGAGTGGTATATAGATTCTGGTCGGTATAGTCTGCACAACTCTATCGATAGGGATCTCTAAACACTCGTATAGAACAATTCAGCACGATATTGTTTTAAAATCGGGTAAATGGAATAATTTTACGCAAACTATTTTCGTGTATGAAAGAAATAATTTTCCGTAAATTATTATAGTAGTATATGGTTGCTTGGATGTTAGGAAGTGATAATATCGAAGTATTATCATTATTGTTGAATAAGAAATTAAATGGTAACAAACAGTTAAGAAATAAATTTATATACAAATGGAATTTATAAATATGAATTGTAAATGTGATTTATAATTTGACGTAAAATTCCAGAGGAATATTTGGAAATGTTTATGAAAGGATTTGAAAATTTTGAAATTAGAAAAGTTTAAATCCCTTATGGTTTGAAAATAATTTTCAAAGGTTTTAGATAAGTGTTTTGAAGGGATGAAAGCTCTAAACTCTTTTTGGTCGCTGGAAAATAACTTCGGTGATGACTGCAGCATCATCGATGTTCATTTTCGAGTTTCCAGGAGAGAAATTGCTGCCAAATTATTTTAAAAAGGATGTTGTTTGGAAAACTGTTTTTGATTTTGGAAATTTAAAAGATAATTGGAATTGGTTTCAAAAATGGTTTTGAATTGTTGAAAAGACTCTGGAATCTTATAAAAAAATAGTTATGGAATAAAATTTTATAAGGTGGAAAATAAAGTTGTGAATGAATAAATAAATTTACAATTGAAATTAAATGAAAGCGAAATTGAATGTTGAAATTCATTTCGAATTTGTAAGTAAATTGAATTGTAATTGGAATTGAATTTGATTTGTGATAAACAAAACGAACGAAGTACTGGGAAAAAATTTAGTAAGTGAAACGGATTGGAATGACAGAAAATATGGTTTGGAATGAACTGAATTCAATATTTATAAATGAAAGATAAATTAAATTCATATGGAATTTGAAATCCATTTTAAATATAAGGGGTTGTAAACCAAATGGTGAATTGAGATTGAATTGTGTTTGGGGATGAACAAAAGAATAAAACTGGAATTGAAAACTGAATATCGAAAACCTATTTGAATTGTGTGAAATAAAATGAAGTTGTAAAATTAGTTCGAAGTGAACTAAAGGTAATAAGCGTGGAAATTAAAAAAATGGTTTGAGATAAAATGAATTGGAATTTGTAGTGAATTAGTAAATAAAACGAATTTAAAATAGTGATATGAATCAGCTGTGAATGAAAGATAGTTGATAAAAATTTAACATTTAGAAGTTAAATTGAATCCAAACAGAATTGAAACTGTAAATCGAATTCAAATGAAATTGAAAATGTAAAGTTGAATGAAAATTAATATATAACTTCAATAGTGAAGTAAAAATGGTATGAGAAGTAAGTGTTCAAACTTTTATAATGAAATATGCAAAATGATATATGAATGTTGTAATTGAATATTATGGATATCAGGGTATACAGGGGTGTTAAAGACAGAGGACAAATTGGATTTTGATTCCGAAGATAATTTAAATTGCTCGACAAAAAGGTATGTATTTAAATTCTAGTATGAAATTTGATGATTTTCGTGTCTAGCCACTTGGCTTTTTGTTTTCTTTTAGAATCTGAGGGCCTGTGGTGCCATTTTGTAGTCGTACCAAGCTAGCCGCGAAAAGGAGATGCTGGCGAAATTTTTCTAAAATTTAGGGAGTTAGAAAATTTTTGAGAAAGTTTTGAAATTTAATTTTAAATTTGAATAATTGAGAAAACAATATTGTTTGGAAACTATGGAAGATTTTGGAAAGTTAGTTGAAATGATGATCTTTAATGAAAAGATTTGTTGGTAAATGAATAAAACTATTTGGTTTTGGGCAAATAGTTAATGGGTTAAGGATCATTCTTCTTAACTAGTAATTTCGGGACGAAATTCTTTTAAGGGGGAAGGATGTGACGACCCGGAAATTTTTAACATCTGAAATGAAATATTTAATTGATTTTAAATATTTGGAGGTTAGTTTAACTTGAATTTCAAATATAAATATGAATTTGGCAATTAAATTATTGAATTTAATTTATTAATGATGGGTAAAAATTTGAGTTTTCATTTTTTAGCTTGTTAAAAATAATTTGATGGTTTAGAAAATTTATATTGATGATACTGAAGATAAGGGAAGCTCCAGAATTTAATTTGGAAATGTTTTGTTTAGTTTTGAAATTATATAGTTTAAATCGATATTTAAAAATAGCCTTCTGAGGCACAATCTCGGATTTTGACTAAACTAGTTCCATTGGATCCATAATATTGTATTATTATCGGATTTCAATTTTCGTAGTAATTGGAGTAGTTGTGTGAACGTACGGTAAATAAACGTGTTGAAATTAAATCGAAAATTCAATTTAATAACTGGGTTCAAATAGCTATCTTCTCCATACGATCGAGTTAGGACTCGAAACCTTTTCCATTGCGTTCGGAATGGGGGTATAACATTATAAACGCCTAGCGGCATGCCTCGATAGGGGTTCGAGATTTTAAGCTGCATTAATGGAGACAATTTGAATTTGAATTTAAATTTAAACTATATTTTATCCTGGTCAACTTCAGTTGAAATTCCCTCACATCAAAACTATTTCTCTGCACCTCTGAAGCACTGCGCCTTCCTCCACAGGCCAACATCTCATCCTTGTCACCCCATTTCTTTTACAAATCTCACGCAAAAATCATTTCAAAAGCAGAAGGAATCAAAATCAAGTTTAGATAAACTTTAATGGCCGAAACAAATTTTATCCTAGTTCCTTAGTTTCGAATCTTCTACCAAACGAAAACAACCCTCATTCCTCCTTCTCTTCAACTCAGAAAAAAAGAAAGAAAAAAAACAAAACGAAAGGAAATTTGAACGAATGAAATTGAATTAGTTAAAAACCCTCCTTTCTTCCTTTCAATTCGATTTCGACTCTCGGAGCGAGTGGCTGCGTACGATTTGAAACTCGATTTTGAGACATTCGTGACTCTCGAAGGGAATCTCGAGATGCCTGCGTGTCATTTGGCAAGCGTGAGAGTCGCGAGCGTGGAAGCATGGAGATTCACAACGAGTAGGATTTCGATTTGGGTCATCGATAACTGTGGTTCGAGTTGAAGGATTCGGAACAGAGGGGGGAAGTGATTGTCGTAGGGAGGGGGTCGATATGGGTTCGTGGAGAGGTTCGTTCGATGCTGTCATTTTAGGGGTCGCGATTAAGCGATTGATCTGGGCAAGATATATTAATCCTGTTATAATAATCCTTTTTTATTTATTTATTTTTTATTTAACTCAATAAACAGATACTGTTTTAATTTAATTTTAAAACCAGATTACTGTTATACAAATATACTATTTTAATTTAAGTTTAAAAATTAGATTCAATGTAATAACTAGATCTCACAGTAAGTTTTAAAACTTCAGATTTTAAATATATATATACAAACATACAGTAAAGTGTTTCAATGGTAAGGATTTTGGAGAATATGTTGGAATTAATATAAAGTTGGACTTATCCAGATTATGTTGATATATACAGTTTTAAGAAAGTAAATTATATATGATGATTTTGGGCAAATATGGAAATATTGGGGTGTTGTAGAGCTATCTGAAATTATAAGTATACATGTAAAACCTGCTTGATTTTTTAAAAATAAGGTATTTTGAAAATCTATTTATTTAATTATTTAATAACTTAAAATTTATTCATTTAGGAAGTTTAGTTTAAATAAAATAATTAGTTATTTTAAATAAGGTATTATAGAGATTTATTTGATCAATAAACTTATGTAATTTATTTTAGTTACAAAAAGGTTTCTAAAAGAAAATGTTAATTTAAAAAATTAAATTTTTAGTTTCAAATAAATTTATTAAACAGTAATTGATTTTTCTTTTTGTTCGGATATTAATAAATCATATAATTTTTTATTCAAGGTCTAAGATGGAGAAACAAACCGGAATGGAAATGAGTTAGAATGGATTGCAAATAAAAGGTGAGATTTTCTTACTCAATCAGATTTTTCTGATTTAAATTTTAAACAGTTAAATTTAAAATTGTTGATTGTGTGCTTGGATGATAATTTATTATCAGTTGTATTGAAATAGACTCTATACCCCACATAATAGCGGATGATATTATATTTAAACCCATATACCGCGATATTCCACCTCAAAGTGGAATTGGTATTATATATGTATTTCGAGTGATTGATTTCCCGCATTATATAGCGGATGAGACCCTATGCGCCGCATAATAGCGGATGATATTTTATAAATCCCATATACTGCGATATTCCATCTTGAAGTGGAATTGGTATTTAATTGTTGTGCTAACATTTGTGGATGCAGGGAAACAGGTTGGAGGGATCCAACTGGATTCCTCAAATAATTGAATCTGTTTCAATATTGTGTATTGATTTAATTATAATCTGTGTGTGATTATATTGTGATTGAGATCATTGAAGGCTAAAATTTAGCCGAATATATTTTTGGTATCGTAAGATACAAGAAATAAATAAAATTGGTTCTTTAAATTTAAGTAGAAAATCTATAGTGAAATCCTATTGAATGAATTCCAAAAAAAGGGGAAAAGATTTAATAAAGGAATTCTTAGTAATATTATTTAAAGTTGAAGGATTTATTTAAAATTCGATCTTTAAATAGTTTGAAAGAGATAAAGGAATTTTTTTTAAGGCAACAAATGTGTAAATCAAATTAAATAAATGATTTGGTGTTTGTAAACGATTTTTTGAAATCGATTTAAAAATCATATATCAGTCGATATTTGGGAATTTAAATTCACAATGGGAATTTTATAAAAGAAAGAGAAATTTGTTTTAAAAATATAAATATTATGTTATTTTTAATAGCGTGGAAAGAAATTTATGGATTTGGAACGTAAATTTAAAGTAAATCCAGAAGGATTTATAAATTGATTTGAATGAACCATTTTAGAATGGAAGGTGTACTTTCCCTAGAAAGTCGAGTATGTTTTCAATATAGTCTATAAATATGAAATTGAAGTTGTGAAGATGGTTTTAAGGAAAGATTATTTTGGATAAATTATTTACTTAGGTTATTTTGAAAATCTTTAAAGTAAAGATATATTTTAATTTAGTATAGAAGTGGTTATTTAAAGTTTTAATTGATATTTGTTTTAGAAAATGGATATTTAAATAGTTATATCCTATCTACTAATTTTATTTTAAAAATTAGTTTGGACTTGAATTTTTATATGAGATTTTAATATAATATCTTCATAACTAATGTTTTAAATAAAGTGTTTTAAGATAGTGTTTATTCTGAATGTTCCAAGTATATATGTTTGAATAGGTAATTTAAATTATTTTAAAGCATTTGAACTCGGCATATTTTCAGTGGAATAAATAAATATTTGAAAATGTATTCCGCATAAGGAAAAGTGATTTGAAATTGTTTTTAAAGTATTGAAACGTGGAAAGTAATTTGAATTTTTTTAAATCGTTGAAGTGTGAAATATAACTTACGGAGATATTTTGAAAATAAATAATTGGAGAAAATTATTTAAATCTGGTAATTGTTGTGAATGTTGATTGATAGTTAAATAACCGACTATCAATATTTGCCTTTAAACGACATTTGAATTTCGATGCGACCGAGGGTTGAATTCCAAATTGATATTAGAAAACCACATCGAACCTTTGTGATTGTGATGGATCTTTTGTTTAAGAAGATCAAAATGGAATTGTTGTGATTTGTTTGAAATCCGAATGAACACTTATTTTTAAAAATAAGCGCTCATTTTTCGGATTAGCCGGGAGAGGACCTTCTGTCATAAAACCCATTCTGAATAATGATTCGATTAAATGGGGTTGCATTTGAAGATGGTGTTGAAGACCGGGTATTTTCGAAAATGAAAGGATTACCTGTCGAATGTCTCTGCACCGGGTTGCTCCGGTATAGAGATTTTATAACACTTTGTGATGGGGATTCCGGACGTGATTAGTGAATATCCAAATTGCAAGGGCGTCTTTGGAAGTGCCTTCGGTTCCGTTCGATCCCTAAACGGACTTGTATGGATGTGTGTCTGACGTTACACTTTGAGATGTAAAGCTGGTTTCTATCAAATACATTTCTGTTGGTGGCGGAGAATTTATTCTCTTTTCTTAATACCCTTCTCTGAGACGTACGAGCTCAAAGGTTATGTAGTTGATGGTTACGAGCGATACATTTCCAATTTGGTGACGTGGCATACGGAGTGCTGCTGATCATTTGTTGATCAAAGCATGACTTTGTGAAATTATAGCTTTGTGGACGAGACTTCGCCGGACCTCACAACTCGGAAATGGTCGAAATAGGAAAGATACGGCAAGGTTATTTGGGGGTAGCAACCCCTGAGGGTATGTCATTTCATTCTGGAAAATGGTAGTATCATGGTATGGAGCCCGGATATTTTACCTATGTTGTTGCAACAAATTTATTATACTTTGTGGTTGTTGCTTCGTGGTTGAGGATCCTCAGATAAAGGTTGCAAACGACCGGGGGATGGCATATTCGTGTAGTAGTTACCTAGTTACAGAGGTAACCCGGCCTTGTGTTGGCAGAGAGCTGGTTAAGTTCTCGGGAAGTCCCTCCAGAGGTGTACCCATGTGGCAGTAGGAACTTCCTTAGCCTGATCATTTGTTGGAAATCCAAAGAAACAATACGTCCCCTATAAGGTTTTACTCATACCACCTGCCATGGAATGTGGCAGTAACCTGCTATTGAACATGGTAGCTATAGTAGGCATACAATAATGATTGTATGCTGGCTAAGATTAATATTATATTTACGAAATGTTTTCTGCACTATGCACTAATAATAATAATATCAAAAGATTTTGCGTATTAAGCATGTTTGACTAGAAATCTCGTCCAATTCTGCGTTTGCATTGTGTGTGTGGCGGGAGGCCTTATGGTAGTTTCATTTTCCAAAAAGCATAGCGAATTTATTTTTATATTCTTTATGAAAAATAACTGTTTTTAAGATCTCATACCAGTCCCATGACTGACTTTGAGTTTATTCTTCCCTTTCTAAACTCTGGGTGCCCACAATTTTCCACACGGGCAGCCTAGAGCCAAGTTGTCAATTATTCTGGAGTGAAGTCAAGAAGTTGCTTTGGAGATCAGGAGCAAGCTGGATGGCGAAGCGTATCACTAGTATATGTTATATTCTTTTCCGCTGTTTGTTGTTGTAACACTCTGATAATGTAATGTGATGTGATGTAATAACTGATGTAGTTCTTTGTTTTAAAGATATTCATTTATGTATTATATTTGTTCCGCTGCGATATGTGAGATTCTGTTATTGTTTTCTTTTCTTCTTCTTCTACCTCTTTCTTCTTTAAACCCGAAGACTCGTACATTTGTTCCACTTTGGGCTGAATTGTTGTGGAATTTTGCCAGCTCAAAAGGGGTACGGATTTGCGGGCCTTTACATTTAGTATCAGAGCATTTGGTTAAGCGACAACCTTGGCTCTGGTGGGGATTACTCATTAGAGATAGAGTCGATAGTACTCTAGAATGAGTTTGAGTGTAATAATAGATATGAGCGCGTATTTGTTAGTGAATATAAAATTGTTTTATATTGTGATGATTGGTTTGTTGAGTGGTATATAGATTCTGGTCGGTATAGTCTGCACAACTCTATCGATAGGGATCTCTAAACACTCGTACAGAACAATTCAACACGATATTGTTTTAAAATCGGGTAAATGGAATAATTTTACGCAAACTATTTTCGTGTATGAAAGAAATAATTTTCCGTAAATTATTATAGTAGTATATGGTTGCTTGGATGTTAGGAAGTGATAATATTGAAGTATTATCATTATTGTTGAATAAGAAATTGAAATGGTAACAAACAGTTAACAAATAAATTTATATACAAATGGAATTTATAAATATGAATTGTAAATGTGATTTATAATTTGAAGTAAAATTCCAGAGGAATATTTGGAAATGTTTTTGAAAGGATTTGAAAATTTTGAAATTAGAAAAGTTTAAATCCCTTATGGTTTGAAAATAATTTTCAAAGGTTTCGGAAAAGTGTTTTGAAGGGATGAAAGCTCTAAATTTTTTTCGGTCGCTGGAAAATAACTTCGGTGATGACTGCAGCATCATCGATGTTCATTTTCGAGTTTCCAGGAGAGAAGTTGCTGCCAAATTATTTTAAAAAGGATGTTGTTTGGAAAACTGTTTTTTGATTTTGGAAATTCAAAAGATAATTGGAATTTATTTCAAAAATGGTTTTGAATTGTTGAAAAGACTCTGGAATCTTATACAAAAATAGCTATGGAATAAAATCTTATAAGGTGGAAAATAAAGTTGTGAATGAATAAATAAATTTACAATTGAAATTAAATAAAAGCGAAATTGAATGTTGAAATTCATTTAGAATTTGTAAGTAAATATAATTGGAATTGGAATTGAATTTGATTTGTGATAAACAAAACGAACGAAGTACTGGGAAAAAAATTAGTAAGTGAAACGGATTGGAATGACAGAAAATATGGTTTGGAATGAACTGAATTCAATATTTATAAGTGAAAGATAAATTAAATTCATATGGAATTTAAAATCCAGTTTAAATATAAGTGGTTGTAAACCAAATGGTGAATTGAGATTGAATTGTGTTTGGGGATGAACAAAAGAATAAAATTGGAATTGAAAACCGAATATCGAAAACCAATTTGAATTGTGTGAAATAAAATGAAGTTGTAAAATTAGTTCGAAGTGAACTAAAAGTAATAAGGGTGGAAATTAAAAAAATGGTTTGAGATAAAATGAATTGGAATTTGTAGTGAATTAGTAAATAAACTAATTTAAAATAGTGACATGAATCAGTTGTGAATGAAAGATAGTTGATAAAAATTTAATATTTAGAAGTTAAATTGAACCCAAACAGAATTGAAACTGTAAATCGAATTCAAATGAAATTGAAAATGTAAAGTTGAATGAAAATGAATATATAACTTCAATAGTGAAGTAAAAATGGTATGAGAAGTAAGTTTCAAACTTTTATAATGAAATATGCAAAATGATATATGAATGTTGTAATTGAATATTATGGATTTCCGGGTATACAGGTGTGTAAAGACAAAGGATAAATTGGATTTTGATTCTGAAGATAATTTAAATTGCTCAACAAAAAGGTATGTATTTAAATTCTAGTATGAAATTTGATGATTTTCGTGTCTAGCCACCTTGCCTTTTGTTTTCTTTTAGAATCTGAGGGCCTGTGGTGCCATTTTGTAGTCGTACCATGCTAGCCGCGAAAAGGAGATGCTGGCGAAATTTTCTAAAATTTAGGGAGTTAGAAAATTTTTGAGAAAGTTTTGAAATTTAAATTTAAATTTAAATTATTGAGAAAACAATATGGTTTGGAAACTATGGAAGATTTTGGAAAGTTAGTTGAAATGATGATCTTCAATGAAAAGATTTGTTGGTAAATTAATAAAACTATTTGGTTTTGGGAAAATAGTTAATGGGTTAAGGATCATTCTTCTTAACTAGTAATTTCGGGACGAAATTCTTTTAAGAGGGGAAGGATGTAACGACCCGGAAATTTTTAACATTTGAAATGGAATATTTAATTGATTTTAAATATTTGGAGGTTAGTTTAACTTGAATTCGGAATATAAATATGAATTTGGCAATTAAATTACTGAATTTAATTTATTAATGATGGGTAAAAATTTGAGTTTTCAATTTTTAGCTTGTTAAAAATAATTTGATGGTTTAGAAAATTTATATTGATAATACTGAAGATAAGGGAAGCTCCAGAATTTAATTTGGAAATGTTTTGTTCAGTTTTGAAATTATATAGTTTAAATTGATATTTAAAAATAGCCTTCCAAGGCACAGTCTCGGATTTTGACGAAACTAGTTCCATTGGATCCGTAATATTGTATTATTATCAAATTTCAATTTTCATAGTAATTCGAGTAGTTGTGTGAGCGTACGGTAAATAAATGTGTTGAAATTAAATCGAAAATTCAATTTAATAACTGGGTTCAAAAAGCTATCTTCTCCATACGATCGAGTTAGGACTCGAAACCTTTTCCATTGCGTTCGGAATGGGGGTATAACATTATAAACGCCTGGTGGCACGCCTCGATAGGGGTTCGTGATTTTAAGCTGCGTTAATGGAGACAATTTGAATTTGAATTTAAACTATATTTTATCCTGGTCAACTTCAGCTGAAATTCCCTAACATCAAAACTATTTCTCTGCACCTCTGAAGCACTGCAGCCTTCCTCCACACGCCAACATCTCATCCTTGTCTCCCCATTTGTTTTACAATCTCACACAAAAATCATTTCAAAAGCAGAAGGAATCAAAATCAAGTTTAGATAAATTTTAATGGCCGAAACAAATTTTATCCCAGTTCCTTATTTTCGTATCTTCTACCAAACGAAAACAACCCTCATTCCTTCTTCTCTTCAACTCAGAAAAAAAGAAAGAAAAAAAACAAAACGAAAGGAAATTTAAACGAATGAAATCGAATCTGTTAAAAACCCTCCTTTCTTCCTTTCAATTCGATTTCGACTCTCGGAGCGAGTGGCTGCGTATGATTTGAAACTCGATTTCGAGACATTCACGACTCTCGAAGGGATTCTCGAGATGCCTGCGTGTGATTTGGCAAGCATGAGAGTCGCGAGTGTGGAAGCATGGAGATTCACAGCGAGTAGGATTTCGATTTGGGTCATCGACAACTGTGGTTCGAGTTGAAGGATTCGAAACAGAGGGGGTCGATATGGGTTCGTCGTAGGGAGGGGGTCGATATGGGTTCGTGGAGAGGTTCGTTCGATGCTGTCATTTTGGGGGTCACGATTAAGCGACTGATCTGGGCAAGGTATATTAATCCTGTTATAATAATCCTTTTTTATTTATTTATTTTTATTTAACTCAATAAACAGATACTGTTCTAATTTAATTTTAAAACCGGATTACTGTTATACAAATATACTATTTTAATTTAAGTTTAAAAATTAGATTCAATGTAATAACTGGACCTCACAGTAAGTTTTAAAACTTCAGATTTTAAATATATATATATATACATATACACATACAGTAAGGTGTTTCGATGGTAAGGATTTTGGAGAATATGTTGGAATTAATATAAAGTTGGACTTATGCAGATTATGTTGATGCATACAGTTTTAAGAAGTAATTATATATGATGATTTTGGGCAAATATGGAAATATTAGGGTGTTGTAGAGCTATCTGAAATTATAAGTATACATGTAAAACCTGCTTGATTGTTTAAAATAAGGTATTTTGAAATTCTATTTATTTAATTATTTTGTAACTTAAAATTTATTCATTTAGGAAATTTAGTTTAAATAAAATAATTAGTTATTTTAAATAAGGTGTTATAGTGATTTATTTGATCAATAAACTTAAGCAATTTATTTTAGTTACAAAAAGGTTTCTAAAAGAAAATGTTAATTTAAAAAAAATTAGTTTAAAATAAATTTATTAAACGGTAATTGATTTTTCGATTTGTTCGAATATTAATAAATCATATAAATTTTTATTCAAGGTCTAAAATGGAGAAACAAACCGGAATGGAAATGAGTTAGAATGGATTGCAAATAAAAGGTGAGATTTTCTCACTCAATCAGATTTTTCTGATTTAAATTTTAAATAGTTAAAATTTAAATTGTTGATTGTGTGCTTGGATGATAATTTATTATCAGTTGTATTGAAATAGACCCTATACGCCGCAAAATAGAAGATGATATTATATTTAAACCCATATACCGCGATATTCCACCTCGAAGTGGAATTGGTATTATATATGTATTTGGAGTGATTGATTTGCCGCATTATATAGCGGATGAGACCCTATGCGCCGCATAATAGCAGATGATATTTTATAAATCCCATATACTGCGATATTCCACCTCGAAGTGGAATTGCTATTTAATTGTTGTGCTAACATTTGTGGATGCAGGGAAACAGGTTGGAGGGATCCAACTGGATTCCTTAAATAATTGAATTTGTTTCAATATTGTGTATTGATTTAATTATAATCCGTGTGTAATTATATTGTGATTGAGATCGTCGAAGGCTAAAATTTAGCCGAATATATTTTTGGTACCGTAAGATACCAGAAATAAATAAAATTGGTTTTTTAAATTTATGTAGAAAATCTATAGTGAAATCCTATTGGATGAATTCCAAAAAAAGGGGGAAAGATTTAATAAAGGAATTCTTAGTAACATTGTTTAAAGTTGAAGGATTTATTTAAAATTTGATTTTTAAATAGTTTGAAAGAGATAAAGGAATTTTTTTTGAAGGCAAAAAATGTGTAAATCAAATTAAATAAATGATTTGGTGTTTCTAAATGATTTTTTGAAATCGATTTAAAAATCATATATCAGTCGATATTTGGGAATTTAAATTAACAATGGGAATTTTATAAAATAAAGAGAAATTTGTTTAAAAATAAATAAATATTGGGTTATTTTTAGTTGTGTGGAAAGAAATTTACGGATTTGGAATGTAAATTTAAAGTAAATCTAGAAGGATTTATAAATTGATTTGAATGAACCATTTTAGAATGGAAGGTGTACTTTCCCTGGAAAGTCGAGTATGTTTTCAATATAGTCTATAAATATGAAATTGAAGTTGTGAAGATGGTTTTAAGAAAAGATTATTTTGGAGAAATTATTTACTTAGGTTATTTTGAAAATCTTTAAAGCAAAAATATATTTTAATTTAGTATAGAAGTGGTTATTTAAAGTTTTAATTGATATTTTTTTAGAAAATGGATATTTAAATAGTTATATCCTATCTACTAATTTTATTTTAAAAATTAGTTTGGACTTGAATTTTTATATGAGATTTTAATATAATATCTTCATAACTAATATTTTAAATAAAGTGTTTTAAGATAGTGTTTATTCTGAATGTTCCAAGTATATATGTTTGAATAAGTAATTTAAATTATTTTAAAGGTTTTGAACTCCACAGATTTTCAGTGGAAATAAATAAATATTTTAAAATGTATAAGGAAAAGTGATTTGAAATTGTTTTTAAAGTATTGAAATGTGGAAAGTGATTTGATTTTTTGTAAATGGTTGAAGTGTGAAATATATCTTACGGAGATATTTTGAAAATAAATAATTGGAGAAAATTATTTAAATCTGGTAATTGTTGTGAATGTTGATTGATAGTTAAATAACCGACTATCAATATTTTCCTTTAAACGACATTTGAATTTCGATGCGACCGAGAGTCGAATTCCAAATGGATATTTGAAAACCACATCGAACCTTTGTGATTGTGATGGATCTTTTGTTTAAGAAGATCAACATGGAATTGTTGTGATTTGTTTGAAATCCGGATGAACACTTATTTTTAAAAATAAGCGCTCATTTTTCGGATTAGCCGGGAGAGGACCTTCTATCATAAAACCCATTTTGAATAATGATACGATTAAATGGGGTTGCATTTGAAGATGGTGTTGAAGACCGAGTATTTTCGAAAACGAAAGGATTACCTGTCGAATGTCTCTGCACCGGGTTGCTCCGGTATAGAGATTTTATCACACTTTGTGATGGAGATTCGGGACGTGGTTAGTGAATATCCGGATTGCAAGGGTGTCTTTGGAAGTTCCTTCGGTTCCGTTCGATCCCGGAACGGACTTTTATGGATCTGTGTCTGACGTTATACTTTGAGATGTAAAGCTGGTTTCTATCAAATACATTTCTGTTGGTGGCGGAGAATTTATTCTCTTTACTTAACACCCTTCTCTGAGACGTACGAGCTCAGAGGTTTTGTAGTTGATGGTTACTAGCGATACATTTCCAATTTGGTGACATGGCATACGAAGTGCTGCTGATCATTTGTTGATCGAAGCACGACTTTGTGAAATTGTAGCTTTGTGGACGAGACTTTTTCGGACCTCACAACCTGGAAATGGTCGAAATAGGAAAGATGCGGCAAGGTTATTTGGGGGTAGCACCCCCTGAGGGTATGTCATTTCGTTCTGGAAAATGGTAGTATCATGGTATGGAGCCCAGATGTTTTACCTATGTTGTTGCTGCAAATTTATTATACTTTGTGGTTGTTGCTTCGTGGTTGAGGATCCTCAGATAAAGGTTGCAAACGACAGGGGGATGGCATACTTATGTAGTAATTACCTAGTTACAGAGGTAACCCGGCCTTGTGTTGGAAGAGAGATGGTTAAGTTCTCAGGAAGTCCCTCCAGAGGTGTACCCATGTGGCAGTAGGAAGTTCCTTAGCCTGACCATTTGTTGGAAATCCAAAGAAACAATACGTGCCCTGTAAGGGTTTACTCGTATAACCTGCCATGGAATGTGGTAGTAACCTGCTATTGAACACGGTAGCTATAGTAGGCATACAATAATGGTTGTATGCTGGCGAAGATTAATATTATACTTTCGAAATGTTTTCTACACTATGCACTAATAATAATAATATCAAAGGATTTTGCGTATTAAGCATGTTTGACTAGAAATCTCCTCCAATTCTGCGTTTGCATTGTCTGTGTGGCGGGAGGCCTTATGGTAGTTTCATTTTCCAAAAAGCATAGCGAATTTCTTTTTATATTCTTTGTAAAAAATAACTGTTTTTAAGATCTCACACCAGTCCCATGACCAACCTTGAGTTTATTGCTCCTTTTCTAAACTCTAGGTTCCCACAATTTTCCACACGGGAAGCCTAGAGCTAGGTTGTCAATTATTCTGGAGCGAAGTCAAGAAGTTGCTTTGGAGATCAAGAGCAAGCTGGATGGCGAAGCGTATCACTAGTATATATTATATTCTTTTCCGCTGTTTGTTGTTGTAACACTCTGATAATGTAATGTGATGTGATGTAATAACTGATGTTGTTCTTTGTTTAAAGATATTCATTTATCTATTATATTTGTTCCGCTGCGATATATGAGATTCTGTTATTGTTTTCTTTTCTTCTTCTTCTACCTCTTTCTTCTTTAAACCCGAAGACTCATACATTTGTTCCACTTTGGGCTGAATTGTTGTGGAATTTTTCCAGATCAAAAGGGTTACGGATTTGCGGGCCTTTACTATAACACTCTCCAAATATTAGGTAGTGTATTAGTCATGATGGATAGGGGCACCAAAGAGGTTGTAGGCCCCAAAGGGGTTATGAACTAATTGTTATTGGATAAATATGGAATGACTCACTAGACAGTTTTTTGTTGATTAATATAGCTAAGGTCACATAGAAAATATCGATGTGACAAAACTACATGATTCTCTTGATTTGAGAATATGTTGATCTTTAATGTGGAAGCTCTGCTTTGATTATAGTTATATCGTGGTACAACATCCATCGAATGATTATAATTGGATTCAGTGGAAACATTGAAAGTGAAACACTATTCAAGACAGGATTCATCTCTTTGGTTATATGGGATTAGTATCACAGTCAACTGAAATCAACTCAAAGTCAAAGTCTTTGGCCATAGCAGATTCGCTAATAATAATTGTCATTATTGAACCAAGGACTTTGTGTTTGGACGATAAAGTTGAATGTGGACTATTAAACTAAAAATTTGTCTTAACACCTAAGATGTTGTACCAAGTGGCATTATTTGAAACTGTTCCAATAGCAACCATTGGTTTTAAGGTAATCACAAAATTGTTTAAAAGTTCAAGTCACATGTTCGAGAATGAAATAGGCAAGTCACATAAATATACGTCAATGGGCAAGATATGCAATTCACATAAATATGTAATAGTCCCTTGTTTGTATGTCAATGAGCAAAACATGCAATATGCGTGGTTTCTTTTAATTTGAACAATAGCTTAAGTAACCTTGCACACATTAAATAATATGCAAGTCAAAGTTCAAAGATAAAGTCATGTCTCCATCATTCAACAACAATCAAGTATTACATACGAGAGAAATATGTTATGCAAAGTTAAATATCCAAGTCCTTATGTACAAAAAGTTCAAGTGTTGCAATTGGCTCTAAAAATCCCCAAATTGATTTTGGGTTTACCACCTTAAAAATTTGAGAAGTTTAGAAAGGATCATTCACCTCTTTTAAGGTAGCGGAAGGGGTCTATTTATAGAGATGGCCAGTAGGTGGGTTGGCCGACATGTGTACCCTCGCCATATCTTCATATGGTAGATACTCGGTAACCTGTATGTTTTCTGAGGTTCGGCATCTCTTTCCACTTGTAAAAGCTCAAAATCCTTTGCTAATGTTGAAGCTCGTCATTCCTTTGAAATTCTTTATCCTTATAGATGCTCCACAAACAGTTACTATTGTAGAGGCTCGATAACTATTGTTATATCGAAGACTTGTTTTCCATGGAAACTCGATATCCTCCCCCTGTGATTATATGCTTGACATCTCCTAGTGGTTCGGCACCCCTCCTTTGCTATGTACACTACAACACTCTTTGTTGTGGAGGTTCGACGTCTCTTCCTACGTCTTTGACAAAATCGACACCTTTTTGTTGTTGGGCTATCAATACCTTCTGCCATTGTTAATGTTTGACATCACCTTCTATTTGTATATGCTCGACAACACTTGTTGTTGTTGAGGCCTGACCGCTTGATATTCTTTATTTTAGATGTTTGAGAACCCTTATGGTTGTAGAGGCTCGTTACCCCTTAAGGACTCGCCACTTCTTCATTGCTTTATGGTTAAGCTATCGATACCTTCCTTTATTGCAAATACTCAATATCCTTCTTTATTTTATATGTTCGACAACCCTTATGGTTATAGAGGCTCGTTCCTCTTAAGGACTCAACATTTCTTTATTGCTTGTTAACCGCTTGAAGTTCGACATCCTTAGAGATTCAATACCTCTTTTATGCATGTTAACTATTTGAGCATTCGAATCCTTTTTGTCGTAGAGGCTCGATGGCCCTTTGCTATTAGGTGTTCGATACTATAACATCCCCTATCTAGAGGCCCAAAACTAAGCGCTACAGATGCTGCAGTCATCTATAATATTAACTTCCGATGACTAAATATGGCTATGTTAATGGTATTTATAATATCAAAGAACTTCAATATGAAACAAAACACAGATTTCAAAAAAAAAATTCTTCATTACATTCAAAACAAATGTTCCATATTCATTTCACATGATCCCAAATTCATTCTCAGGCATAGATAAAATATACTTACTACAGAATATGCCAAGAGCGGTAAAGGTACCCCCTTGGATGACCAGAGTTATATAGTCATAATTGACTTAATACAAACACAGTGGAAATACAATAAAACATAAAACTGCAACTCCTAAATAGCTATCCGTTTGCCTGTTGTATGCGTCCGGTAGCCTTATTCGTCATCCTACTGGACCTGAAAATGACCTTATCTCCTCAGCCTACTCAAATTAATTTTGAGCACCTGAGAGTTTAAGGGGAAAACATAAACTTCGAGTCAGACATAAAGCCAGGTGTGAATAATATTATACGTCCCGGTTTAATATGTTAAGTGAGACCATACGGCTTAGAGGAACGAGTTTCCCCTCACTAACATCCTTTTAAAACATATCTTTGCAAAACTTTTTTCCTGCAACCAAAACTGGTTAAATACTATAAAGCAATTCATTATGTAAACATACATAAATATCAAGTAATAATGAACGATTTGTTCAAACACATAATTTTTGTTTGCATAACTTTTAACCTTTGGCTGACTCGGGCCTACCAGACAATATAATCAAAATCTTGTTAGCTATTCTTCTTTCAGACTATCTATCCTTAACTATCTGTTAAATACTTCACTTCTGGACGGTCTGTCCTTAACTATCTATTAAATACTCCGTTCTGGACGGTCTGTCCCTAATTTAATCACCTCCCAGGTCCTCCTAACCCTGATGGTTTTTTGGGCTTACCAACAAACTTTCTGTATACAAACATATAGTCATTTCGGTATGTAATCGTAATTTTAGCCTACATGTGATCAGGCCCTACACATTGAAATTTTGGACAACAATTAGCTGGGGCTAATTGCTAATGTGTAAGGAGCGACCCTATACTAGTCCCATCTGGTATTCTAACATCCGAGTCATTCTCACTTAAGGATCCCCTTCCATAATTTTCCTTGAAAACATTTTAAAAATGATTTAAAACCTTTAAATCAAACTCAACACGAAAAATATATAATATTTATGCTTTATCCAAAATCACATTACCATGTTATATTTATCTTCTTTACTCAAATCTTAGTTGATGAAAACATTTAAACATTTGAAAGTACCTCTTTCTAAGCTTTTGAAAACATCTCTTTCAAAACCAAATGAAACCCTTTAATTTTTTAAGCCAAAAGACCAAACCTTACCTTTCGAAACCAATCATCAAACCTTTTGAAGCAATTGAAATCATTCCTTTCGAAAGCAATAAAACTTTAGACATCCTACTTTAAAACAACTTAATACATTGCCTTAGAAACCTTCCATTTAAACCTTCCAAAACCATTCAAATCAAACCTTTCGAAATAGTTGAACTCAAACCTTTCGAAATCATTGAACTTATACCTTTTGAAATCGTTGAACTCATACCTTTCAAAACCATTGAACTAAAACCTTTCGAAACCACTGAACTAAAACCTTTCGAAACCATTGAATTAAAACCTTTCGAAACCATTAAACTATAACCTTTCGAAGGATTATTGGGTTCAATTTAAAACATGTGGAAAACCTTCTTTAAAACCCTTCGACTACATTGGAAACAACCTTTCAACTTTGTCATAAGATCTGCTTCGAAAACTTTAAAACATATCATTTAAAATGTTAGGATTCTGCCTTTAAAACAAATCTTTCAAAAGCTTTAGGTTAAACTTCAGTTGTAAAACAAGGGTACATTATCTAAGTCGAACGCTTTCTTTCAAAAGCATGGAGAAGCAGCTGGTTTTTAAAATAGGTAAACCTTTTGAATTCGAAAACAAAGCAGGCGACTCTTTTGGTTTATAAAACAATAGTCTAACCTCTTTAGCAACTAACCTTTTGACTGACTACCCTTCGACCTTGTCCAATTCATTACGTACCAAGTAACTTGATACCATATGCATTGAACTTTGACCTTGTCGAAAGCTATAACCTTTAGACTTTGTCGGAAGGTCTGGGTCAAAAGGTTTGATGCCTAAAATGGCCGAAACATGCTAAAAGCATGATTTTCTTATTTTTAACTTAAAAAGATAACTTTTCAACTTATCCTGCCTTTGTTTGTTAAATTCTCATTGGCTCATAAATACTTTTTAGAAAAGTGCTACCACTAATTTCAGAATTAAATAACAATTTTAATTTATAAAATGCCCTTTCTCCTTAATTAAATATATAAAACATTTAAGTCTTATACCTTAAATAATTATATATATTCATCAAAACACTTAGAAAAAAATCTGGAAAAATCCCAGAAAATCTATTTTAATATGTTTTCAAACATATAAAAATTTCAAACCCAAACAATTATTATTTTAGCCGTAAATAATTTATAACCCAATAAATCATTTTCTTCACTAGAAAATTAATATAAAATCCACATAAATTTAGAATATTATGAAAATTGGCACCCATGTAATATCGTTTCTGACCTATATTTAAATTTTCAAGGCATTTGGATGTTATTTAATAGGGTTTTCATATCAAACCTTTCATAAATACTGATATGAACATGCGTAATTCACTAACAAACAAATATATAATTTTAATCATCAAAACATGGCAAATACATGCAAAAACATTTCCGATCTAATCTTAAAATTGAAAACCTTAAGAAAATGGGACGTAGTAATTTTCCACCTTAGCTTTGAGATTAAAAGATGTGAGATTTGATGTTGAATTAGTTGCTTATCTTCCTTCTCTTGAATTCTAGCTTTAATATTTCCTTGAGAACAATAATGGTGGTCGGCCTTAGATTTTTTTAGTTTGCTAAAATGAAATGAATGTGAATTTCTTTTCCTAAGGGTTTAGGCTATAAGCCCCTCCTATTTCCCATATTGCCCTTGCTTATTTCCTAACACATTTGTTTATGTTGTCTCATTTTAATATGCACATAACATGGCAGGGCTACCCTTAGTTTAATCAAATCTCAACCCATTAATCTTCATATTATTTAATTTAATTTAACTAACTAAACATCCTAAATAATGTTATAAAATATGGGGTATTATAGACTCCCCACTTTAGAGAATTTCGTCCTCGAAATTACTATAAGGCACACATAAAATAATCAAAGGTAAAACATACCATCAAACAAGTCAAAAAGAGCCTCTCTAATCCTGCTCTCATTTTTCCAAGTACACTCTCTTGTATCGTCACTCCACTAGACTTTCACTAATCTGACTGTCTTGTTCCTCAACAACTTTTCCATCTCTCTCGACTATCCAGACAGGCTTCCTAACAATAGTTAGATCCGGCTCTAATACTAAATCTTCTGACACTGTACGTGCTACAGTGGTCTCCGGGTCCCTAACATACTTTCTAAGATGAGAATTATGGAAAACATCATGGACTTCTGCCAAACTATTCGTTAACTCCACTTTATAAGTGAGTTTCCCGATCATCTCAAAAATATGGAAGGGTCCAATGAATCTAGGTGTTAACTTTCCTGTCTTTCCAAATTTAATCACATCTTTCATCGGTGAAACCTTAATAAACACATAGTCTGCAATAGAGAATTCCAAGTCCTTCCTTCTTCTGTCTGCATAACTTTTCTGCCTAGACCGAGCTTCCTTCATCCTAGCTCATATCAACTTAATTTTCTCTGTGGCTTCCTTTACTAAATCTGGACCAAGAACCAATCTATCCCCGGTCTCTAACCAACATATGGGAGATTTGCATGGCCTTCCATACAAAGCTTCAAACGGTGCCATCTTAATACTAGGCTGATAAATGTTGTTATACACAAATTCAACTAGATGAAGATGGTCTTCTCATGATCCCCTGAAATCTAATACACAAGCTCTTAACAAATCCTCCAAGACTTTGTTAACTCTTTCTGTTTTCCCATCAGTCTGTAGATGGTAAGCGGTACTCATGTTGAGCTTGGTTCCTAAAGCTTCCTACAGACTCTTCTAGAACTTACTGGTAAACAAAGAATCTCTATCACTGACAATACTACTAGGAATTCCGTGCAGTCTAACCACATTCTTCATAAACAACTTCGCCGGACTAGGTGCTGTTCTATTTGACCCGACGGGAATGAAACATGCACTCTTGGTCAATCTATCCACTATGACCCATATACCTTCATTCCCTCTATTAGATCTTGAAAACCCATCAATAAAATCCATAGAGATAGAATCCCAGTTCCACATCGGAACATCCAACAGCTGAAGCAATCCGCTCGGTTTTTTGTGTTCAGCCTTTGCCTGCTGGCAATTCAAGCACTGCTTAAGTCATAAACTAATGCCCCATTTCATACCTTCCTATAAGAAACTTCTCTTCGTATCTCGATACATCTTCATTTCTCCTGGATGGATAGTGAACTTCGAATGATGGCATTCATCCAACACTTCTTTCCTCGTATCCCCTACATTTGAAACACACAACCTTCCTTTCTTTCTTAACCATCCCTTCTGGTCAAGACTGAAATCCTTTAATTCATCGGTTTTTGTTCCTTTCCTTAATTTTCCGATCCACTCAGCAAAAAAGGATCCTCCTATTTAGAAGCTATCTTCTTAATCATTATTGGTCAAACTTCTAAACAAGACAATACAGCACTTCCTGCACTAGAACTACCTCGGATCTAAATTGCACTCTACAAGCTAACAGTGCTTCCAAGTCTTTTCACTCAGCAACCATAGCCAATATTGCATTCTGATGTTCCTACTGAGTGCATCCGCTACCGTGTTTCCTTTTCCAGGTGTGTACCCAATTCCAAAATCATAAATAGCAATCAACTTCAACCATCTCTGCTATCTTATGTGCAGCTCCTTCTAAGAGAAAAGTACTTCAACGACTTATGATCTATATAAAGCTCAAATCGCTCTCCCAACAGATAATGCCTCCACACCTTTAAAGAAAATATAACGGCAACTAACTCCAAATCATGCGTGGGGTATTTAACTTTATGTGTTCTGAGCTATATGGAAGCATGAACAATCACTTTACCTCTTTGCATCAACACAGCTCCCAATCCAGTTCCACATCATCAGTATAAACATCTAAATCTTGATTCCCGTCCGGAACCACCAACACTGTTGCATGAGTCAATAAGTGTTTCAAGGTCTGGAATGCTTCCTCACACTTATCAGTCTGTACAAACTTCACATCTTTTTGCGTAAGGTTAGTCATCGATGCCGCTATTCATGAAAAATCCTTTATAAACCTTCTATAAGATCCAGCTAATCCAAGAAAACTCTTTATCTCGGTCACTGTCTCGGGTCTCTTCCAATTATTCACCATCTCCATCTTGGTCGGATCTACAGATAACCCTTTCTCTAAGACTACATGACTGAGGAATTTCACTTCCTTCTTTCAAAAATGGCACTTCGAAAACTTAGCCTTCAACTGATGCTCCCTCAACGTCTCAAGCACAACTATAAGATGAACTTCATGCTCCGTCTCATCTTTAGAGTATATCAGAATATCATCTATGAAGACCAACACAAATCTGTCCAAGTGCTCTTTGAAAATCCGGGTTTATCAGATCTATAAAGAATGTCGGCGCATTAGTTAGTCTGAACGACATAACTAACCATTCGTACGTTCCATAACGGGTCCTAAAAGCTGTCAACGTTATACTATCTTCTGCAACTCTAAGCTAATGAAACCCGATAGCCAAATCCAATTGAGAAAATATATTCGCTCCATTTAGCTGGTCGAACAGATCGTCAATTCTTGGTAATGGACATCGATTCTTTATGGTCTTCTCATTTGACTTACGATAATCGATACATAGCCTCAATGATCCGTCCGGCTTCTTAACAAACACTGCGGCAGCTCCCCAAGGTGAACTACTTGGTCGAATAAAGCTCTTGCCTTCCAAATCCACCAACTGCACCTTCAACTCTCTCATCTCAGTGGGTGTCATCCTTCTTGGTGGCCTACTCACCGGTTCTGTTCACGGTACCAAATCAATTCGAAACTCAATGGCTCATTTTGGTGGCAATCCAGTTACCGGCTCAAACACATCAGCAAACTCTCTAACTATAAAGATTCAATGCAACTCATCCTCCAACTCCATAATACCCAATAAAACATTCACTTTGCAATTAGGGTTATCTACGGTATAAACTATCTGATCACTACAATCCCGGTGACTAAGTGATATTTTTATATCATGGAAAAATATCCTAGCATCATATTTACTTGATCAATCCATACCCAATATAATTCCGAACCCTACAAAGTCAAATACATGCAAACTGCAAGAAAAGGTGTAACCTAGCAAATCAAACTCTTAGTGGTCACATCTCATCCCAAGTGTCGCATACCCTCCTATCGGATTTGCAACCCTTAAGGAAGTAACTAAATATGAGGGTTCTAGGTTAAGCTTTTCTATCAAACATCGAGAAATAAAAGAATGTGATGCACCGGTATTAAACATAACGCTAACAGACATACCGTGATTCTGTAGCAAGCCTCCCAGTACAGCCTTCCCTTTCTCCTACACAACTGGCCTTGAAATTGTAGGCTCCAATGCATGCATATGTCCCTTTCCATCTCTAGAGAGATCTTTGCATTGGTTCTTATAATAGCCGAGCTGATCACAATTAAAGCATCGGATGTTCTTCTTCCCAATCATCTCCTTTCTCTTTTCCTTTTTTAGCACGACACTCATTAGCATAGTGTCATTTCTTATCACATTTATAACAAACTACCTCAGCTTTTTCCTTCTTCTATGCTTCTCCTTTATGAGCATTTTTCTTTTGGAAAAAATTTCTTTTCCGACCTTGACCCACCTGGGCCTCCTTCATTTTCTTACTCAAACAAGCTAATGCCTCTTCCCGCCTCAGCGCCATTTGTACCACTACATCACTTGGATCTCTTAAGTGCGGTAAGGTAGCGCTTATCAACTCCTGCATCATGCCCATTATAAACTTCTCATTCCTCTTGATCACCGTATCAACTAAGGCATACCCATACCGGGCCAACTCTTCAAATTTTCTTGCATACTCTAGAACGGACATATCCCCTTGTTCTAGTTTAACAAACTTCCTAACTAATGCCAACTGCGCCATCATCGACATAAACCTTTCTAGAAACCTTCTCCTAAACTTCGCCCAAGTCATGGTTTCCTCATCAACACCAGCTACAACAGTATTCCACCAAAATAGAGAAGCTCGTTGAAGCTGGTTCAAAGCTAATCTCCTCTTCTGCTCGTCATTCAATCCTAGGCCAGCAAAGATTCTCTCATAATGTAGCAGCTAATTTTCCACCTCAATCGCATCTTCAGTTCTAATGAACAGCTTCCCTCCAAGCCTAGTATAGTCTCTGCTCAAGTTATCATAGTGGTTGACTAATGGAGCTTCCTGAACTCCTCCTCCATCAGCATGCCCTTCGACAACTCCAACTTCAATTCCAGCTTGCACCATGTTTATGAAAAACTAATACATGGCTCCCATATCCACTTGGGGAATCCCAACACCAACAGTTTCAGCTCGAGCCTAACTTGGACCTCTTCTAGCATTTGGTCGGGCATTTCCATTAGTGGTGGTGCTATCTCCTCCAAGATCAACTATGCATCTTCTTCCTTCCATATCTGTATTCAAGCTTCGTGAGATACATATGAATACCCTAACAAAGAAAGGAGTCTAGAGATATAACGTACACTTATATATAACAAATACAAGTACGTTATTATAGAGTTATCCTATATCCCGATCTTAACTCTAATTACTAAGGATTATGTTTTCATAAACCATTTTAGTTAAAGTATTTCATAAACCATGCTCTGACACCAAGCTGTTACATCTCCTATCTAGAGGCCAAAAATTAAGCGCTACAGATGCTGCAGTCATCTACAATATTAGCTTTCGATGACTAAATACGGCTATGTTAATGGTATCTATAATATCAGGAGCACTTGAATATTAAACAAAACACAGAATTCAAAACAACTTTTCTTCATTACATTCAAAACATATGTTCCATATTCATTTCACATAATCCCAAATTCGTTCCCGAGCACAGATCAAATATACTTATTACAAAGTACGCCAAGAGTGGTATATGAAGATAACCCCCTGGATGATCAGAGTTATATAGTCACAATTGACTTAATACAAATATAGCGGAAATACAACAAAACATAAAACTGCAACTCCTAAATAGCCATCCGTTTGCCTACCGCATGCCTCTGGTAGCCTTATTCGTCATCCTAGTAGACTTGAAAAAGACCTTAACCCCTCAGCCTACTCAAATTAATTTTGAGCACCCGAGAGTTTAAGGGGAAAACATAAACTTTGAGTTAGACATAAAGCCTGGTGTGAATAATGTTACACATCCTGGTTTAATCTGTTAAGTGAGACTATGCAGCTTAGCGGAACGGGTTTCCCCTCACTAACATCCTTTTAAAACATATCTTTGCAAAACCTTTTTCCTGCAACCAAAATTGGTTAAATACTGTAAAGTAATTCACTATGTAAACATACATAAATATTAAGTAATAATGAACTATATGTTCAAACACATAAGTTTTGTTTGTATAACTTGTAACCTTTGGCTGACTCGGGCCTGCCTGATAGTATAATCAAAATTACTATAACATACCCGTTAGCTATTCTTCTTCTGGACTATCTATCCTTAACTATCTATTAAAAACTCTGCTTCTAGAAGGTCTGTTCTTAACTATCTGTTAAATACTTTGCTTTTAGATGGTCTGTCCCTAATTTAATCATCTCCCATGTATTCCTGATACTAAAGGTTTTTCGTGCTTACCAACAGCCTATCAGTATACAAACATATATTCCTTTCAGTGTGTTATCATAATTTTAGTCTATATGTGACCAAGCACTATATGGAATTTGGGACAATAATTAGTTGAGGCTAATAGCTAATGTATAGTGCGCGACCCTGTACTAGTCCCTTCTGGTATTCAAATATCTGAGTCATTTTCACTTAAGGATCCCCTCCTATAATTTTCCTTGAAAACATTTTCAAAATAATTAAAAACCTTTAAATCAAACTCAACAAGGAAAACATATAATCTTTATGCTTTACCCAAAATCACGTTACCATGTTATATATATATGTTCTTTACTCAAACCTTAGTTGATGAAAACATTTAAACATTTGTAAGTACCTCATTCTAAACTTTTGGAAACATCTCTTTAAAAACCAAGTGAAACCCTTTAATTTTCTAAGCCAAAAGCCAAACCTTACCTTTCGAAACCAATCGTCAAACCTTCCGAAGCTATTGAAATCATTCCTTTTGAAAGCAATAAAACTTTAGACATCCTACTTTAAAAACAACTCAAAACATTGCCTTAGAAAACCTTTGGAAAAACTTCCATTTAAACCTTCCGAAACCATTTAAAGCAAATCGAAATCATTGAAGTCAAACCTTTTGAAATCATTAAACTAAAACCTTTCGAAATCATTGAACTCAATTCTTTCGGAACCACTGAACTAAAACCTTTCGAAACCATTGAACTAAAACCTTTCAAAACCATTGATCTCAAACCTTTCGAAACCATTGAACGAAACCATTAAACTCAAACCTTTCGAGAACATTGAACTAAAACCTTTCGAAACCATTGAACTAAAACCTTTCATAACCTTTTAACTAAAACCTTTGGAAGGCTTACTAGGTTCAATTTAAAACATGTGGAAAACCTTCTTTAAAACCCTTCGACTACATTGGAAACAACCTTTCGACTTTTTCGAAAGATCTGCTTCGAAAACTTTAAAACATATCATTTAAAACAATAGGCTTCTACCTTTAAAACAACTCCTTCAAAAGCTTTGGGTTAAACTTCAATTACAAACAAGGGTAAATCATCTAAGTCGAAAGCTTTCTTTCGAAAGCATGGAGAAGCGGTTGGTTTTTAAAACAGATAAACCTTTCGACTTTGTCAAAAGGTTCAAAATAAATAAATAAAGCTGCAGTAACCTTTCGATCTCGTAAGAAGGTTTAAAACCTTTATTTTACATATTGACTTAGCCGAAAGCAACCAAGTTGAAAGCCCTTATTCGAAAACAAAATTGGCGACTCTTTTGGTTTATAAAACAAACATACTCCAACCTCTTTGGCAACCAACCTTTTGACTAAGTACCCTTCGACCTTGTCCAATTCATTACGTAACAAGTAACCTGATACCGTATGCATTGAACTTTGACCTTGTCAAAAGCTAACCTTTTGACTTTGTCGGAAGGCCTGGGTCGAAAGGTTTTGATGCCTAAAATGGCTGAAACATGCTAAAAGCATGATTTTCTTATTTTTAACTTAAAAAGATAACTTTTCAACTAACCTGTCTATGTTTGTCAAATTCTCATTGGCTAATAAATACTTTTCAGAAAAGTGCTGCCACTAATTTTAGAATTAATTATTTTATTTTATAAAATGCTCTTTCTCCTTAACTAAATATATAAAGCATTTAAGTCCCATAACTTAAATAATTTTATATATTGATCAAAGCACTAAGGAAAAATCTGGGAAAATCCCAAAAAATCTATTTTAATATGTTTTCCAACATATAATTATTTCAAACCCAAATAATAATTATTTTTGATGTAAATAATTTGTAAACCAATAAATCATTTTCCTTAATAGAAAATTAATATAAAATCCACATAAATTCAAAAAAGTATGAAAATTGGAATCCATCTATAAAATATCATTTCCGACCTATATTAAATTTTCAAGGTATTTGGATGTCATTTAATAGGGTTTTCATATCAAACCTTTCACAAATACTAATATGAAAATGCATAATTCACCAACAAACAAATATATAACTTTAATCATCAAAACATGGTATATACTTACAAAAGCTTTTCAAATCTAATTTTAAAACCGAAAACCATAAGAAAATAGGATGTAGTAATTATTCAAATTAGCTTTAGGAATAAAAGATGTGAGATTTGATGTTGAATTAGTTGATTATCTTCCTTCCCTTGAATCCAAGCTTTAATCTTTCCTTGAGAACAATAATGGTGGCCGGCCTTAGATGTTTTCAGTTTGCTAAAATGAAATGAACATGAGTTTCTTTTCCTAAGGGTTTAGGGCATAAACCTCTCCTATTTAACATTGCCCTTCCTTATTTCCTAACACATTTGTTTATCTTATCTCATTTTAATTTGCAGATTAACATGTCATGAATACCCTTAGTTTAATCATATCTCAACCCACTAATCTTCATATTATTTTGTTTAATTTAACTAATTAAATATCCTAGATAATGTTATAAAAATATGGGGTGTTATAGATACCTTCTTGTTGTTGCTTAAAGGTTAATTGTCCTCTTTTGAATGTTTAATGCTTGATACCTTTTACTTTCTTCAGGCTCGACATCCCTTGTTGTTTCCAAGCTCAAAATGTTCTCTCTATGTGTTATATACTCATATTTGTAGTAACATTTACCCCCCTTTGAGTAGAAGAAACATATTATACTTTATTATAATTGCACTCTTCATAGTGCCACCTATTGATATTCTAGAGCTTTCAATCTCATCCATTCATTCAAATAAGGATCAATGCTTCTTGTTATTTCCATCTTCTTATATAAATACTCACCTTTCCTTCTCCTAAAAGCTTTACCTGTTACTCAAACTAAAATTGCAACAATAAATTTTCTTTTTAATCTTACAATTTCAAAAGAACTTTCAATTCCTAGTGTATTCAAACTTGATTCAAGGTGCGACTTCTATTTTGAACGATTAAATATAGAAAATGGGAGTTTTTTAATTTTAGAGTTAGGGTTTCAACAATCGGGTGTTTATGAACCATTTAGTTTTGATTAGCAATTGGATCCAAACACTTCTCATGTTTTAAGAATTTTGTATTTGGATACGAATGTTGTTTGCAATACGTATCCCTAATGATTAACAGAAACCTGACAATTTATGATTTTTTGATAACTATCATGAATTCGGTAACTTTTTAGAGACTCGATATTCAATTGTGGTTTTGATAGTTGTCAAAGACTCGATATCTACTTATAGACTCGATCCCAGTTAGAGACTTACTAAATAGTTATAAATTCAACAATTATTTAGAGACCCGACAACTAGTTAGGGAGTCGGTAGCTAACTATGAACCCTATAACTGCTTAGAGAATCGTTAACTAGTTATAAACTCGACAACCATTTAAAGAGTTGTTAACTATTTACCGGTTTAACAACTATTTGAAAAGTTATTATCTAGTTCTGAATTCAGCAACTATTTATAGGATTGTTAATTAGTTTTGAACTTGATAACCTTTATAAACTTGACATCTAGTTATGAATTCGATGACTAATTAAAGAATCTTCAACTAGCAATGAACTCACTAACTATTTACGAGTTTGATACCTAATCATAAACTCGATAGCTAGTTATGAGTTCATCTTCCTGTTATGACTTGATAACTAATTAAGGAATCTCTATCTAATTATAAACTCGCTAATTATTTGTGAGTTTGACACCTGGTTTTGAACTCATAACAAGTTGTGATGTAACAACCTTCTTTCTATGCCATAATTAAATAAATTTAATTAAAATAAAATTTGTTCGAATTCAATTTTTGATGATTAATATTCTAAAAATAAATTTTTATTTTTCCAAAGTTTATTTAGTAAAATATTTTATTTTAACAAATTGAAATTAAATTTTAAATTCTTTTCGGATAATTTTTTGAGTAAAAATAAAATATTGTGACAAATATAAGATATTACCAAAGTGTAAATAATTTGTATATTATTAATATATTTGACAAAATCTATTTTATGATAAATACAATAAATAACTAAATAGAAATAAGCTAGTAATGAATTGAAAAGGAACTAGACAATTATCGAAATATAACATATACAAATGAAGCGTAAATCAATTTAAATTAAACGAGAGTGGATTTACAAATTTATATGCATAAAAAATGAAATAAATAGAAAATTATTGTAGTTATAAATTAAAGCCCAATTTGAAGCCTAGTGCCTTTTCTTTTATTTCCTAACTTGTATCCCCTTTGTTCTCGAAAACTCGAACCATGTACCTTATTCTCCCCAAAAACTCTAGAAATCACGATTCATTAGAAAGAGGGAAACTTTTCTTCAATTGCGTATCAAAACGCGACTAAAGGGCGACATTGTATGAGGGAAGAGGCAATCGATAGCAGGCAATAGGGATGCAAGCTGGCGTGCAATGGTGAGGGTAATTCGTCGCAATTTGGTTAGTGCGACGTGAAGCAAGCGAACATGACTTAAAGAAGGTGTTGCGATGTGAGATCGATGATGGTGCCGGAGGTTGAGGGAGATGTGGGTACGAGTTGGTGGAGCTGGTCATGTTGGAGCATGATGTCGAGGGAGGTCGAGTGGTTCTGACGATGCAGTGGTGGGGAAGGCTGAGCGTAGGCGAATATTTCTAGTGGTTTCGAGCTTGGCTGCCGAATGTGCTTGATGATGGTAGCAATATTTTTGGAATTCAATCGTTGATAAGGCGAATCATCTCTATAACTCACAATCTATGCAGTTAATGTCTCGCTAGTACCCCCTTTAATCCTGCTATATCTCATAGCGGATTTCTATCACTATGATTTTTCCATATATCCCTAAATATAGTCTTTCCGCTTTAAACCTCATCATTTTCGCTATATCCCATTATTCCTGCTACATTCCGCTATTTTTGTTATACCTTATTTAAAAAAAATGAATTGAAAATTGACATTTATATATTATAAAAATTATGAAATTTATTTATTTAATTCAATTTTTAATATGTTTTTAAAAACAAAATTACTCTAATAATCTACTAAATTCAATTATGTTATATAACAGTTTTACGTTTATTTATAGTATATTCGCCCATGTTTTTATTTAAAATTATTTATGTATTAATTATAATTCAACTGAAGGTTAACTTTTCATTTAATTACCATTTAAATATTTGTAAAAACACTAAGTACGAGTTTTATATGCTATTTTAGAGTCATCCACTATATCCCGCCATATCCTTACTGTATCCCCGCCATGAATTTTTGCACCTCCACCGCATTGAATCTGCTGAGTGCTTTAACTGCACATCTCACAACTATATCTATCTCCTTTTTTATGTAATTATTCCAATTATTTCTTAAATTGTTGGTTTGATGGATTGCTCGATATATTGGTTGTGATGATGTTGTGTGATGTGGAAGTTATTTATTGAAATATCGTGACATATCTTTATATGGTTTGATTGTTTGTTAGGAATTGATGTTGAGTATATTTTTGTGTGTCAGATTAGTAAAAATGCGAAGACAATGATGTCCACTTGCATTTTAATTTGTGTAATTGATTTAAATATTATATGCACTATTTGTATATCCAAAATCCAATTTAATTTGACTCGTGCCACATGATATAGTTTATATTGATAATTAATGAATTTAGAGAATTTTGCTTCATGAGTTATATTCTGAATAATCAATTGATTTTCTTATTTTAAAAGACGTTTGCAAAGCTTTGAAAATTATTCAAGGGTTTTGAAATTTTATTAAAAGCACTTTATAGAAAATTTACTAAATTTTATTAAATATAGATATTTTCACATTTACAAATATATATTAATTATAAGTATAAATATAGCTTTTTATAATTATAAAACTCTATTTAAAGTCAATATTATATTGTATTGTAAGTTTTGGAATTTTTTGAAGGAAATATAATATATTGATATTTTACAAAATATAAAATGAAAATGATAGTATAGTTTTAGGTGATTTTATTAAGGTTATTGAAATATTATCGAAAAAGTTTTAAATCTTCAAAAAATATAGAGTTTTATTTTATGGAACAATTAAACGATTGTGGACATGTTTTGAATATATAAAAATCTCTCTTTCTATATTATAAGAATTTCCAATATGGTTTAATTTAAAAAAATGTTTTATTTTACTTAGTCTGAATATTAAGTGAAGATTTAAAATTACATTTTATGTTCAGAAATAAATATGTTATTTTGAAGTGTGTGTAATTAGACTAAGGAGTTGTTACTAATCAATGTTTCGAGTATTTTTAAATTATTATTCACATAATAATAACTTAGATAAAAATATTCTTTATGAATATATGTTCATATACATGTACACATACACTTGATTGATATGATTTTATAATGCACTTCTATTTTCACATCTCCTATTGATTTTGATGATATGAATGATTCACAGTTAACATTGATTTGATTGGAGATTTTGATATGATATGGTGATGACATCCTTCTACGTGAATTTACTATGGTTAATTCTGTATGATGAGGAATCTGAATAAAAGGAGTTATAATACCATCTGGTATGAGAATTTTAGCTTTTCGGTTATTCTTTGGACTTGTTATGTAGAATACTAGATAGTTTGAGTGTAGTTTATGAACAGTGAATAACGTTTAAATATCACGTAGTGGTATAGGACGTTGTTGTGATATTCATTTGGTTATTTATTGTTAGTAGATGACACTCACTAAATATCACACAACATTTTCCATCATGATATTTATAGAAGAATATTATACGAGGAGATGAGATTATAATTGTGATATATATATATATATATATATATATATATATAGTATATTGGATTCTCATGTATAGTGATAGGTAGCCTATCCTATTTTATGTGCATTGATAATGATGTTATATTTATTGAGATTGAGAGATATATTTGGACAATGCTTCGTTCTAGCCTGAGTATACTTGGTGATATCTCATCTATTGATACCTTTTGATTTAGATGTTGATTTCTAGATATGTATGATTCACCTATTTGTATTGATTCGGCGATTCATGATTTGATGTATTTTTATATGGGTGATGACATCTTTTGATATTAATGCTGTTTGTTTCATACGGATTTGAGTTATTTGGATGAGGTTATGCCTTGATGATTATTCATGGAATTATACATATATTCTTGACATAAAGTACAATATTTATGTGCTCCCTTTGGCATGTCATTTGATGATTTGATTATCTTTGTTAGGGTTATTATATTATTGTTTCATGTTTACTCTATGTTACCCATATTATAGATACTTGAATTAGATATAGTTTGACCAGTGTGTTATTTATGTAATACTCTGATTAGTCCTGAAATATTTCAAGTTCAGGAATAATGAGATAGGCTTGTGTTATTATGAGCATAGAGGGGACCAGGATGTAATATTATTATGCATCATTTGTGTATTGTATGAGTTCATGTATGTATATTCATGTGTTATACATTAGACATAACTTGTATAATCAATATTATATATTATCATTGCGATTCTGACTCTGTGTTGTTTGATATTCATTATATATCGTATATTGTTCTATCCTCGAGGCACACACGTTTATTGTTTCGCACTGATACTATATACGTATCGTTGAGTTATTTATTTGATGTTTTAATATGTACCAGTGTTAATCCATGGGAATATTCATGTGTATACCTCACTTAGCTTCATTCTCTGTATTATCTGACAATGTTACTCTGCAATAGTCTTGAATAGTATGGGTATAGAGATGGGGTGTTTCATGTGAGTTCGATATCTTCTTATCAACTCGATAACTAGTTATGAGTTCAACCTCTTATTATAAACTCGATAACTAGCTATGACCTCAATAACTATTAAGAGAATCATCAACTAGTTACTAACTCAATACCTATTTATGAATTCAACCTCTAGTCATAATCTCGATAACTAATTAGAGAGCCTTTAACCAATTATGTATTCCATAACTATTTATGAGTTCGACATCTTATTATTAACTTGATAACTTAGTTTAAACATCTTCAATTAGTTATGAACTCGCTAATTATTTATGAGTTTGACATCTAGTTGTCAATTCCTTTATACATATATACTTAGGGATTCAAATTTTTCTTAACGTTTTCCTAATATTTTAAACCTTCATAAAGTATATGATACTTTCTTGACTTTTGCATGACATTGTATGGCAGATAAATGGCTTGCAAGAAAGGCTCAAAATTCTCTCCTACTTCAGAGAAAGGAGACTATTGACTCATTTAGTCCTCCATCACTACTCAGGACGAAGTAAACATAATTCTCCAACAATTTGGCATTACCAACGTAGAAGCCAGGGCAACATTACCAATCTTGTATGTGACAACATTAATACTTATAAGTCTCGATTGACTAACAATATAATAATGATATACAAATATATAATAGAATATTGTACAGCAATCATAAGTCAATGGTATAGTAAACACATACCAAAACCAATGCCTTGAAGTACACCTTGTAATGATGAATCTTCCTGCTCGGAACTCTTTTTGATTCGATAGACCGGTAATCCTTGAAATTCATTTGAGATGAATTTGTCAGAGCTCCTATGTAGATAAATTCAGATAGCAACAATGAGAAATGGCAGCCAAAAAAATCATTTTACATTAGGGTTATGAGTCCTTTTACATTGGAAGAATTAGAGAGAAAGATGGATCATATCTTATACCCATTCTCCCTAAATCCGAGCCATCCATCTAAAATAACCCTAGCCCATTTTTAGCCACCTCCAACATCCCTATTGCTATCGAAATATCACCATAGTATCATAGGCTAATAGCCCATTTAGGTCCAAATAAATATTACCGATTTAATCTAATTTAATTGCTTGTCAATATTGCATATCGATTAATGTATTTATAACTATTATAAATATATACAATAACATTTATTCCTCAAATCATATTCAAAATTTTATAATTAATATTTCATAAATATTGATTAATTCAATTACTTTATAACAATTATAAACTAATTGAATTGTTTTGTCTAAAGAGAAATCATCATTTCGGTTGTGTGACTCGTCAAGTGTAAATTTGGTCAACGATTAGCATCGAACTATTCGAATGTTAACGTTCATACGTCGCTTAATAAGTGGTGTGACATATTGGCTAAATGTATGCTTATTTAGTGTCAATAAAATCCAATTTTACTCTAACTAAGAGTTACTCAGTTGTGACATTTATTTACACCAATTCTCTTAGTTAAAACTATATCACTTTGGACTTATTGAATTTGGTAATAGTCGAAATTCCAGCATCGTCCATATTCAACTCTATAGTCCAAACATAAAGTCATAGATTCAACAATAACAATTATTATTACCCGTACTACCTTATCTATAGATTTTGACTTTGGGTTGACTTGAGTTGACCGTGATACTAATCCCATATAACCAAGGGGATGAACCCTCTCTTGAATAGTGCCTCACTTTCAATACTTCCACTCGACCCAACTATAGTTACTCGATGGACGTTGTGCCATGATTTGATTATAGTTAAAGTGGAGCATTCATATTGAAGATTGACAGTACTCTCAAGTCGAGAGAACTATGTTAATTAGTCGAATCGATTTTTTTATTTGACTTTAGTTATATTAACCAATATAAAGCTATCGAGTGAATCATTCAATAATCATCCAATAATTATCAATACGTAACATCTAGGTGCCTCCAGCAGTCATGAGTAATACACAGTCCAATATTTTGAAAGCGTTAGGTGCAGTTGTCTCAACAGATGCATTGGTATCTAGTTTCGATGCATCTTAACTAGGAATATTTAAAATGATATGTTTATTATACTGTGATATAATAGTCATGATTATAACTATTCATAATTACTATCACGAAGACATTATTTATGGATTTTCTATTAAATATATTTTAATTAAATATTTAATTATTTATAATAAATAGATAATAGAAAGAAAAAATCTTTGTTACGAATGAGAATTAATTGCAGAGTTAATTAATTTACAATAAATTACAAAATTGCCCCTTGGGCTTACCCCTAACTCTACCGATATATATGTATGTATATGTGTATATATGTGTATGTATATATATTTTAAAATAATGAATGAAAAGATTTTTCACCATATGCTCATGGTTAGAAGTTAAAAAAAATCATTTTTTCGAATTTAAATGTATTTTTAAATTGTTTTTAATGCTAGAAACATAATTAATATAATATGTAAACATATAATGTATGTACTATATTTTATTAATTTTTCATATGTATAATTAATGTTCGAATTTAAAAAAATTGTTTTATTTACATTAATATATAATTCGAAAATATAATATATGTATGTATCTCTTTATTAAAAAATTAGATATATATAATAAATATATAAAAAATCATATAAATAATGTTTATGATTTCTGCAGTATAAAATGCGATCGTTTAAAATTGGTTTTGAAATTTCAAAACTATTTTTAATTTTTAACTATGTTTCCATGCGGAAATATATTTATAAAAACAAATAGAAATCATTTTTGGTATAACCGATAGCTAGTTTGACTTATATACATATAAATTTAATTAAAACTTTATTATATGTATCTATTTATGTTATATTTAAACATATAAAATATTTATATTTACTTAATGTATAAATATGTATATATATGTGTGTATGTTACTTAATATATTTTGAAATATTTTATATATAAATATTTAAAATTATTTATTGTACTAAATTTAAAATTGTTCTAAAATACATATAAATATTTAAAATTAATTTATTATATTAAATAATGATAATTTAATACACACACACACACATATATACATGTGTGTGTATTATATGAAATTGAACACTTTATAACTAATATATATAACATATACTTTAGATACATATATGTAAACTACAATACTTATGTATACAAAAGGGCCAGCATGTCCGTTGTAGTGTAAATCTCAACATCTATATACATACATATTAAACAGTACACACCCTATTATGTTGCACGTGTACGTACACACATATCATATAATACAATACAAACTTAATTATAAATATAATATTATTTATAAAATAAAATAAAATATTGATTTTATTTGAAATAAATTTAGATAAGATCTAAATAAAACAAGACTTCATATGCCCGATAGAGATCCAAATGGAATAATTTTTACCCATTTATTTCGCCGTGTGTTGGCCAAATTTATTTATATGCTTGTGTGTGCACACGCGCGCATATGCGCATGTGTTCGTGTATGTGCACGTGCGCGCGTGTGGTGAACCTTACAATTTATAAAATGAACCTTTGTGTAAAATCATAAATTTAATTTTATATCTTTCAAAATTGATAGTTTTAGATTTCAAAACATATTATTTAAAATTAAGATGTGTTCGTATGTTCAAAATTGTTTTGAAATAGCATTAAAAGATGAGTAAATGAAAGGAGGTAACTCCACCACCTTTTCTTCTCTTTATTTGTAACGAGTCGGATTTTTAGATGTCTGTTATTGAAATAATTAACTGGATTTTAATTATTTAATATTAATTTTTATAAGTCAAATAAATCAGTTATCTGGTATTAGGGATATCTGAATATATAGATTTGAAGCTATATTAAATTTTCAAAAGTTAATTTCTGACTATGATGATATATATAAAAATATATAGGTATATAACTTCATCATTTCAAATTTTTGATAAAAATCTATGTGTACATATATACAAGGCTTTATGATGTTAAATATATATACATACATATATATATGGGTATGTATATATAGGTGTGTATGTTGTAGGAATAGAGTATATGTAAATATATATACATGTATAAAATTTTGATGGTATATATACGTGTATGTAAATACATATATGGACAAATTAATATATATGTAAATCTATAAATGTGTATGTGTGTGTGTACAGGTGAACATTTATATATCTATATGTAAGTATGCAATAAATGTATATGAAAAGAAAAAAATGTATATGGAAATGTGGATATAAGAGGATATGTATATATGTATATACATAATGACAGAACATCACTTCAAGCATGAAAACCATTAAATCAGCAAATGAAATCAAATCTACACATAATATCAAATCACCTCAGCCCATGAAATCAGATCAGCCACAATTTTTTTTAAAGAAAATAAAATAAATGATAATGATAAAAGGAAATGAAGAACCTGTAACATAGCAGCCACCTTATGTGTACCTATAGCCTTTTCTTACTTACCTTATACACTTCCATCCCCTTATAAATACATGGTTGGGTGTGCACAAACTTAAAAAAATAAAATAAGAAAAAAAATGATTTCCTGCCAGCAAACATAAGAAGGTTAGTGTTCAAAGCTTGAAGGCAAAGCATCAGTTCATCTGTACAGTGAGTAAAACATCAAAAATTTGGTTACTGGTTACTACGCATACATCTGTATAGCTATGATTTTGAGCGAATTCCTTGTTTATGTCAAGTATTCATGTACTGTTTTGTAATCATGCCCTTGCGTCTATGTGTTAGACATTGCAGTTCAACCTGTAACTCATGAAAGAAACTGTAAATCCTCTCTGTTTCTAAAAAAAGAAAACACTTACTTTCTTCAATCAAAAATCAAAACACCCAAAACCGTTGAGCTTTGGTTTTTGCCACCAAAAAGAAAGTTATTCCTGTCAGCTCATAGAATGTTTAGAAATTTGTTTCACTCAATTTCATCGAGTATAGAGGGAGAAATCATCAGAAAAATCAGAAAAAGAAAGTTCTGTTCTTAAATTTCAAAAATCATTTTCTGTCGATCCGATGAAAATTGATCCAAGGCGTGAGTGCCTTTGGGTTCGCAGCGAGACATAGTATTTTTGGCAGCGTTTTGGCGTGATTCCGCGTCGGTGATGGTAGGGGGTCGAAAACTAGGGTTGATGGATGTCGGAGCTTGGGTTGTCGATTCACGGAATGGGATCTGCCATGATGTAGAGCTTGGAGAGGCGGTCGATTGGATAAATTTTGATGGGATTCGGTGGAAAATAGTGTCGCACGTTTTCACGGCCTGGAGGAGTATGGGTTCGGCCAGTTTTTGATTGAAGGAGGCGGAGGCCGACGTGATGGGTGCGTAAGAACGAGTGGCTGCAGGCGAGCACGTGGATGGCCTTAGGGCTTCACAGGAAGTTGGGATCGTTCGGCATGTGCACGAACTGTGCACAAATAAAAAAAGGGAATGGCGTTACTGGAAAGGAAAGGGGGGTCGAGGAAGAATTATTATTGTGGTTTGGGAAATTGGATGCTGGTTTGGGTCGTGCGGCATTGGGCTGTCATTTGATTGTGGACGGTGAATATCAGTTTGTTCCCATTTTATTTAAAGTATATTAAAGTATAAATTTATATGGCCTCTGTTTGACTTTTATTGTCTGTGCCGTTAAGTAGCCAAATAATACTATTGAGTTAAATTAAATTGAATATGGTAAATTGGACATCTGTTTTAGCCGGATAAACATCCTTCCGCTAATTTCGTAAATTGGACCTCTATTGGCAGAATAAATCACCGTACTGCCATTATTACTAAATATGCGCATTTTGGACATTGGCTGGTAGAAATAAAAACTCTGTTCTGCTATTATATTTGTTCGGATATCTATTTATTATTCTGATATTTATATTGGGTAATATGATGTTGAATTAATTGCGAAAATAGATGGTTGTGATTATCAGTATCTGTTATTTTGGATTTTTATAGAATGAATGGTAATTTGACTAAGTATTATTGAAATCAACAAGCCTCTTTTTCAATTTGGAAGTGACTATGAACAAGAATTGTTTTATGAATGATTATTATTTATAACTGATATTTAAAACTAATTAATAATTATTTTGATAATGATTTAAAGTTAATTACTTTATTTTCCTTAAAAATTATTTAAAAATATTTAATTATTGTTCTCAAAGTTATTTAATTATTTAACATGATTAGGTTATATTTCTATTATTTATTTAAGGTTATTTTGTAGTAATTGGATTTTAAAGTTAATTTTTATTTAAGAGTCAATCAGTATTAACGTATTATTATTATTTGAAGATAATTTGTTCAAATTTAAATATTGCTATGAAAAATATATATATTATAGTAATCTTTTATAAAAGAGTATTTTTCCTAAATGAAACTTGGGAAAATTTATATAGAAACCTTATAAGTCTTAGTTTAAGATAATTATTAAATAAAGTTTTTCGGAAAAGTAGTGGTATGTTTTCATTGCGTAATCGGAGGCAGAGAGTGCCTGGACTTAAATTTAGGATTTGTTTGGGATCGAAACGTAACCATTGAGTTATGAATCCATGATTGATAGCACGGTGATGCTTTCCATATTTCTTTTAGAAGGGTTTTCAAATGTTTGGAAGAAGGTTTTGTGAATATACTTATCCAGTGAGATAAGCATATGCTGTTTTGGTTAAGTAATTTGAGTCTATCAAAATTTAAATTAAATAAGTCTTAATGTTTTCAGTGGGAAATGAAATCTTTGATTAGATGATTGTACATTTGATAGTTAGATAACCGACTATCAAATCTGGACCAAAATACATCTTTGGAAATATCTAGAAGAAACAAGGGAATTATATGGTACAGTTACCATTCGAGGTGTTATACTGTACGTATAAACTCATTTCGTTCTTTTAGGATGATTGTAAGGAAATCTGCACACCAACGGTTAGGACGTGATCTCCGATCTTATTTTCGTCTGTTTATTTCCTAAAGAACCTGAGTAGAGTTTACCGGAAATATCGAATGTTGTTTCTAAGAGACCGGGATTGGATAAGTTATCCGAAATCCACTTCGATCCAACGGGTACGTTTTCGAAAGGAAAACAAGAGCATGGATTCGAGGATGGAGTAGTGAAGTGCAATGGCTAATCACTACTAATCTTGAGGGTGATTCCAAAATGGATGTAGTAGGAAGAGTGGCTTCGGTTTCGGAGACCAGGAATAAAATTGTATGGATGAATGCTATCAATACATTGTCATTGGAGGACAATGAGCATTCTAAGTGAATATTTCTAAAAAGGTAACGCTTAGCCTCGAGCCTCGTCAATCAGGAATGACTGAAAATCAGGTGAGATGCAGCGCGACTAAATGGGTCGCACCCAAGTAGGGTAAGGTTACCCCTATCCAGAGTGCCTTTTATTCGGCTGTGTGGTAGTTGCTGATCCCAACCACGGGGAAATCTTATTCGAGCTATCCAATTTAAGGGGTAGTCCAGTCTTGTGTAGTAGGGGACCCCGGAGTGGTCCTCGGTACACTGTTTCTACACGTATACTGTGATAGGTGGTACCCTAGTGACTAGTATGGAATCCGTACTCCAATACGTGCCATTACGGTTTTAGTTGTAGAGCCCAGTATGCTGGAATTTAATTAATGTAACAATTTCAGCTATTTGAATAAGTATTTGTACTTAGACGCTATTATAATATCATAGGATTTGATATAAAATGTTTTGGTTATAGTAAGGTAAAAACCCGTCGTGCTTATTTGTGGCATGGTCTTACGAGATACCTTTGTTTCAAAGGATTTTGATAACTTTAATAAAACGAGTGTGTTTTCTCACGCTAGTTTTCCAGACTGACCCAGACGTGGTTTTTTCCTGTATGCTCAGGTTAGACCGAGCATATTTTCAGGTTTAGCTGGAAGGAGTGGAGCTTCAGGAGATGAGTCGGAGGCCCGAAGACGTATTCACGTAGATGATATATTTTCCGTTGCATTTTGGTTGTGTTTATCAGCAATTGTAAGGGAAAGTGTTATAACTTTCCAGGATGAATAGGTTAGTATACTCTGATTGATGTCTGTATATGTATGAGTTACAGTTTTATTTCATGTAAAGATTTGTTCTATATCATAGATTATTCGTTTCCGATGTGAGATTCTGTGTTATTCTATTTTCTTTCTATGTTCTTTCTACTTTCTTTTTTCGTACTATCCACCTTTCTGTTCAGTTTGGACTGGAAAAGTGTGGTAAAGTGTCAGTTCGAACTATATAGAAAAGTGGGTCGTGACATTATTGATTGCTTACTTAAACATGATTAATGGTCATTTTGAATATAAGGAAACCTTTGATTAGTTAAAATAACTTTATAACTTATTATATGTTTGTAAGTATAAGTAAAGTATTTATACATATATTGTTATTTTGTATAATTTCAAAAGAAAACTCTGGACAACAAAGACATATATAAAGGTCACATGTGTCCATTGTGGTGTAAATCCCAGCACCTATATATGATCATACTAGCCATGTACACTTCATATTTATTGCACAAGCACTGTACATATACAAGTGTATTTGATACACTTATAATTGCAACTCATATAAGTTAAATAAAACATTTTACAAATAAGTTAAATGAAATAAATATTTTATTTAAAATATTTTAGATTGATCTAAAATCTCTTTAGACTTCATTGGCCCAGTAGATCCAAAAATAGACAAAAAATTAGAATCTATTTATTGCACTCGCTTTTGATTGGCCCAGTTCCATTAATGGCAACGGAGCAAGGTTATATGAAGTGTTCACTTAATATATCGGATGTCCCAGGTCTAATCCTTACAACTAACATGATATGAGGTTCTCATATTATGATCTGTGACAAAGCATTGCCTCTAATGCCTACATGTCCTGTGATGGCTATGTTAGTCGAATAACTACATGTTAAACTCGCTTATAATCAAAGATGTTTGGGTTGGATCATCAATGATATCAGAGTCCAATGATCTGTGCGTAAATTAGCAATGTTATGACTAAGTAATTAAGGCCTACCCATTTAGTAGGGTGTCTAAAAAAGTAATGTCTAAGGTTGGATTTGGTTAACAAGTACTTTGTCCCACCTGGCTATTGGCCTAGCCCAAAGAATGAAGTAAGTACAAAGGTTATCCTCAATATAAAGGCACAAATTAATTTTATGCGATAGGCTAATTTTCAAAATCTGTTTGAAAATTTAAAAGATATTTTGAATTTGAAAGTTAAATTTAACATATGAAATAAATTTTATAAATGTTACAAAATATTTTTCTAAAAATTATTTTGAAATTAGTAAATTAATTTCAAATCTTTCATCTTAATTATTTAACTAATTAGATTTAATAATTGATTAATTAAATGTTAATTAATAAAATTAAAAAATAATGATATATATGCTTTTGTTTTAAAATGTTTAAGGAAATTAATAATAAAATTTTTAAATTAATAAATTTTATATTAATTAAAAATCATTTTAATTAATTTAAAAATAAATTAAATATTTATTGATAAACTAAAATATACATGTATAATGATATATAATATACATAAAACTATAAATTTTATAATTAGTATTCATTTTAAATTGTTTAAAACAAATAATTAAATTTTGAATTTTAAATGATTTGATTAATTTGTTAATTAAATTAATAAGAATTAATTTTAATTAAATATGATTTAATCAATAAGAATAAAATTAATTAAATGATATTTAATTAATAAAATACATAAGGATATTATGTAAGGTAATTGAATTATAAACATTTATAAATGAATTAAACTTATATAATATGAATGTATAACCTTAAGTGGAACTATAAGAAACCCAATTCAGGTTTAAGGAACACGTACATATATACTGCACGCATATCGTGATTTCAAATGTGTACGACAGTTGAATCATGAGAATATTTCATAAGAGATGCATTATTCTCTAAACGATATCACTCAAAATTTTATATATATATATATATATATATATATATATATATTAGACTATGAACATTTAATATTAGTTGTCCTCTACTATTTATGTATTACTATATTACTTGCATACTCTTTAGTTGTTGAGCTTTCCTCAAGCTAGTGATGTTAACTGTTGTACTATTAATATATTGACTAGATGAGGGAAGATACATGCACATATTTGTTGAGCTTTCCTCAAGGTATGTGCATTATAGTTAGGCCGTCGTGAAATGTTAGGTACGAATGGATAACCTCTTTCGATCTGTTGAGCTTTCGTCAAGTACAAGATGATATTAAGACAAAGACCATGAGTTAGTTGTATATGATACAATCGATAAGGGTTATCCATTATATGCGAGCCTATGATTTGTTGAGCTTTTTTTAAGATTAGAATCCCAAGGCAAGTGATTCCTAACACCCACTAAAGAAATCAAAATATTTATATGTTTTTCTTAGGATTTGAGAAACATAAAAACTAATGGAAGCCGTATTAGAAAAATGAAATGGTTGCATTTACATTTCTAACATTGTAATATAAAATTAGAATAATATACATCGATAAATTTGTGCAACTAATAATATTAATAAAACGTTTATCGATTAGGATATAAAAATGAACTAAATTATAGATTGATAAGTAAATATAGAATACACTTACCTTAACTTGTTTGGCATGTTGTTGCTTCAAGACCCATGCAAGAGCCTAAATACACACTACTAAATACATTCATAACTTTGTCACTTACATGTTTATTTTCCCGAGATCATGCATCGTCTTGTATGAGTTTTGAATGCTTAAGCAACACAAGAGTATGAATTTTTGATCCATATTCAATCACATATAAATGTAATATGGTGAATAGCAGTGATTCGTTAAGTACGAAATTTCGATAAAGTTAGTTTATTATAAATAAGAAAATAACCATAATGTAAAATCGTGTATTCAATACAATTGATGTAACAACCCGCATATTTATCGATTTTATATTTAAATATTTTATTTAAATATTTTATCGTTAGTCGGATTTTAGTCCGAAAAGCTACTTTTTGCATACGGTCGAATTAGGGCTCGGGACCACTCCCATTGAGTTTAAAATGTCGTTTGCGACCTTTTTGAGTATAAGCTTCGATATGTTTGGAGAAAGTCGATTTTTGCTACTTTTTACTTTGGGTTTGGTTTTTGGGCTCAGCCCTATGTTAACTTATGCTCAAATCTGAGCCACTCTTCCCCACTCACTCTCATTCTCTTCTCATTTCAGTTTTCTTAGCTTTAATGGTGGGAGAGATTGGAAATTAAAACTCCAAAACCCTAGCTTCTCTTGCAAATCAAATTCCTAGCTCCAAACTCAAGAAGAACCCATTGGTAAGCTTCTCTTCTTCTTCTCCAACTTATTCTCTTCCCAATTTCAGAAATTCCTAAACCTAATTTCGGGAATGTTCTTGTTTTTGAGCTTAGATTCAAGCTCATTTGGGTTGTGATTGAAGAGAGGTTGATTCTCCATTTGCTTTCAAGCTTCTTCTTGTTCGATTTTGTGAAAAGGTGAGATTTTTTTATCTCACATCTATGACTATAATTATCTTTGGTTGTTGGGTATGAATTCCTAACACTTCTTCATGTGAATTTGCTCTTGATTTGGATTGGTTTTGTGAATACTCCAATTTTTGGGTTTTTAAGTCAAATTTGTGTGAAATCCTTTTATGGATGTTTGATCATGCTTTTGGTGATGCACCGAGGAGCATATAGGGCCGGGTTGCCGATTGGCATAAACCCTTAGAGCCAATATTCGTCCGGTTGCATTTTGGAAGAGTTTGCTCTTCATTTGAATAAGGCTGAAAAACAGCCCAGGCATGATTCAGTCGACTGAAAACTCTGTTCAGTCGACTGAACCTGAAACCCAAGAGTTTCCAGGCATGATTCAGTCGACTGAAAAACTCTGCACAGTCGACTGAAACTGGAAACAGAAAGTTTCCTGAACCTGGAAAATTTCCAGGTACAGGGTCAGTCGACTGAAAACTCTGTTCAGTCGACTGAACCTGCTGTTTGAGTCCAATTTGCCATTTTGGATTGAAATTCCAATTTAAATCGATTCGTGATAATCCTATTTGTTGTTATCATCTATTATGACTTTGATGACTTTTTTAGGGATTTTTGAATATCCATTTCGATTGGATCCTTTATCGATTTCGTTGGATTTTATTCACGTCTTCGTATGTGAATTTTTGTGATTGATTGTTCTTACAATCTTCTTCGTGATTTGTCACTTTAAAAATATAAAGGTTTTCTATACTAGTAGTAAATATCAAAACTCTTTCCTCAAACGATTTCAATACTATTTTAATACCAAATTCGTTTATAAAACCGTTTTCCAATCTATTAGTATATACAAACCTTTACCTCACTCGTATGAGAAATCTAATTAAACGGCTAAGTAAAACAAGTGGTATGAAACGCTTGCGTTTACTTTGTCGGTTAATTCTTGGACTTGTTCGATTGAACCTCTTGTGACAATTTTCTAGTGGAGATTTACAGTTTGTTCGTAAATATTTAAGTTAAGCAAGTGGTTATGGGACATGAAGCTAAACTTTTATATTTACTAGCTTAGTGTAATTGACACTTCTCGATGATCATGACGATCATTTTTGTGATTTAGACTAGCAATGTGCGATGTCTCTTTGTCTGCGTGGGAGACTAAACCCCGTTCGTGTGTCAAATTTGTGGGGTAGCAATCCACGGTCTTCGGGCCATTCGTGTGTCAGGTCTTCGGACCATTTGTGTGTCAAATTAATGGTTAGCTACCATGAGATAGCTTCTCGTTCATGTGTTACAGCTGTTGGTGAGTTTTCATGCTCCCGTTCATGTGATAGGCCTCCCCCCTTTGTGATTTCTGGATTTCTTGTGTAGATTCCTAGAATTTGTGTTTCACCAATTTTCGTGATTTCCATTGATAAGTTTTATCAATATTTGTGCATTGGTGAATTTGTGTGTCATTGACCTTTGTGATTTCTGGATTTCTTGTGTAGTCTTCTGGAATTTGTGTGTCATTGACTTTAGTGATTTCTGGATTGCTTGTGTAGTCTTCTGGAATTTGTGTGTCATTGACTTTAGTGATTTCTGGATTTCTTGTGTAGTCTTCTGGGATTTGTGCGTCATTGACTTTTGTGATTGACATTGATATTATCGTCAATATTTATAGTATGGTGAACGAAATAAGGAGTATGACGTTTCTTTGATTCTTGTGTAGATTTGGTGACATTGATTAATCTCTTGATGATTATCAACTAAGTATATATATATATATATCACAGCTTGGCATTGTGATTATTATGTGTTTAGTCATATCTCTTATTCTATATCGTTTCATCTGATATTTATAGTTAGACTGATCCGTTTATTATTTTCTTATTAAATAATACTCGGGTCAGACCGAGATGTTTCAGGTGCTTCTGCTTGACTTCTCATCCGGGATTAACTCCTTGACTTCTGGGTTAACTACTTAGATTAGTAGTTATTTTGTTGTATACATTTGAGATATAGACTCCTTAATGTATACTTATTCTTTTGTGTAGTTCGTGTAACTATTCTTTTGTGGTATTGTGGATCTTTTTAGACCACTACTCTGATGTACACTTTCTAGTGTAATATTCATATCTTATTCCGCCTTTGTGATATGAATTGTCTGCGACTGATTTGTGTTATGCTTATTTCTATATTTGTTTTCCGTAGGATTTATATAGCCACCGTGTAGTAGCTTTGAGTTTGTGTCGGTATGTCGGATTTCCTCTTGTAATAGAATGCATGTTATATTATCTGACATATCGGTGCTCGCGCAAAGAAATTACATGGATGGTCGCTCCTCAACAGCCTTATTCTCCGTGCTAGTCGACAGCATTCACCGTAATGTTCTTGGCTAGCGTGGGTATAGAGGTGGGGCGTCACAGCTTGGTATCAGAGCCAAACTTCGGAACAATATGGAATATTATAACAAGGATCATCGTCCTAAGTCTTTCTTAGGAGTTGTGCTTTAGGATTTTATTCGGGTCTTCGTACCGTTCTATCCTATTTTCTTTATGATTCCTTGTTTTATCTATCAAGATTGCTTGATATTCAATTTGGTGAATAACCTTTTCTTCTTCTTCTTTCTTTCTAAAGGAAGAGAAATGTCTAGACCTGGCCGCCCCAGAGCGGTGCCATCTAGCACTCCACCCTAAGATGGAGTTTTTATGACTGCTCAACAGCTTCTTGATTTGGTAACAAATGCTCAAGCAGCTGGAGCTAACACGGAACCTACTCACCCAAAGTCGGGATTTGCACGCTTGTGTAGCGATTACACTAATTTGGGTGGGGAGTCATTCAAAGGTTCCGAAACTGTTATTGAAGTACAGGCTTGGCTAAGAACATGCGATCGCATCTTTTCGCGCATGAATCTTATTGACCTTCACCGAGTTCAGGTGGCCTCTAGTATGCTCCGAGAAAGAGCATTGGACTGGTACGAGCTTCTTATTTCCGAAACTAATGAAGCGGATCTCACTTGGGAGAAATTCCGAGAACGCTTCGAGTTGAAATTCGTACCGGAAGCTGAGAAAGTGACATTGGCTCGACGATTTATAGACCTTGTTCAAGGTGAGTCCTCTGTGACTGATTACGTCGCCTCCTTCGAGTCGCTTTCCAAATATGGGGTTGAATACATCAACACCCCTCTGAAGAAGAATCAGAGATTTGTTTATGGCTTAAACAAAAGTCTCAAGAAGCCATTACTTCTAAAGTTAGAAGTTTCTTTCGACCAACTCGTTGATATCGCTCTTCGTCTTGAAGAGGCGGATAGAGAGAATGATGTTGAAGTGGTGGGTTCCAAACCAAACTTCAACAACAAGAAGAGGTCAAACAAATTTAAAGGCCATTATCCCAATAAGAAAGGGTGGCAAGAAACTCCTTCTGAAAAGACCTTTTCCTCTACTCAAGGGAAATGCTATAATTGTGGTTCGAAAGACCATTTTGCGAACAAGTGTTTAAAGCCTCGTACTTGTCGCTATTGCAAAAGCCCGGACCATTTTATGCATGTGTGTCCCAAACTTCAAAATAGGAGGGAGGGAAAGTTAAATGTTGCTCAAGCCCCTGGCAACACATCTCGTGGCCAAGGTATTTCTCATTCTATTCTAGATGGAATTATTTTGTTTCGTGATCATCCTATTCGAGTTCTTTTTGATACGGGTGCGTCCCATTCTTTTATATCAAAAGAACTTGTTGATACCTTTTCTTTGGATGTTTTGTGTTTAATGACTTCTTTGAGAATTGCGAATCCGGTTGGTGGATCCGCAACAATCAGTTTATTGTGTAAAGATGTCGAGATTATTTTGTGTGATTTATCTTTCCGAGCCGATTTGCATGTCATGCGTTATTTAGGCTTTGGAATGATTTTGGGAATGGATTGGCTTAACCGTTATGAAGCTCATATCCTATGTCCTGAGCGGACTATTCATCTTCGACATCCTCAATCTGTTAATCAGGTTTTTGTTATTCTTAAAGATTCAGATTCTGCTTTGGTTGCATCTTTATATTCTTTAAATCCTCGTGATGATGATGATGATGATGAGGGTGATATTATTTCTCTTATTCACGTCGTTTGTGAATTTTCCGACATATTCGAGCCCGTTTTAGGATTACCACCTAAGCGAGCAATTGAGTTCAGAATTAATCTTATTCCGGGAGCTCAACCTATCACTCGTCCCCCTTATCGTATGTCCAATAAAGAAAACGAGGAGATGCGTAAACAATTATCCGAATTGGAAACGAAGCAATTTATTCGCTCTAGTTCCTCGTCTTGGGGAGCTTCAGCTATTTTTGTGAAGAAATCCGATGGTACACTTAGGCTTTGTGTTGACTACCGCAAGCTTAATGATCTTACTATCAAAAATAAATATCCTTTACCTCGGATTATTGATCTATTCGATCAACTTAGTGGTGCTAGAGTCTTTTCACAATTGGACTTGGCTACCGGTTTTCATCAGCTTCGCATTGCAGAGGATAGCATTCCTTTGACATCGTTCCGCACTCGGTATGGATCTTATGAATGGCTTGTTATGCCATTTGGGTTAACTAATGCCCCGACTTATTTCGTTGACTTAATGAATCGAGTTTTTAAAGACTTTCTCGACCGGTTTGTTCTCATCTTTATCGATGATATTCTTGTTTATTCTAAAACCGAGGAGGAGCATGAAAAACATCTTCGGATTGTGTTGGAAACTCTTAGGAGTAATCAATTAAAGGCAAAATTTTCTAAGTGCCACTTTTGGCAATCTCGTGTGAAGTTTCTCGGTCACATTATTTTCGAATCCGGAATTTCCGTGGATCCTTCAAAGATTGAAGCGATTCAAGATTGGAAGAGACCGGAGAGTGTGACAGAGATTCGTAGTTTTCTTGGATTGGCGGGCTATTACCGTCGTTTTATTAAAGACTTTTCTAAAATTGCCGTGCCTCTCACTAGCTTGACGAAGAAAGGTGTTAAATACATTTGGTCAGACAAATGTGAAGCTTCTTTTCAGAAATTAAAAGAACTTCTTTCTGATGCTCCTATTCTTGTTATTACCGATGGGAATCAAGATTTCGTTGTTTATACCGATGCTAGTCGCATTGGTTTGGGTGCCGTTCTTATGCAAAAGGAACGCGTTATTGCTTATGCTTCTAGGCAATTAAAGCCTGCTGAGACTAGATATGCCACTCATGATTTAGAGCTCGCGGCTATTGTTTTTGCCCTTCGGATTTGGCGTCATTATCTCTTAGGAGAGAAATTTGTTCTTTACACAGATCATAAGTCTTTGAAATATTTATTCTCTCAAAAAGAACTTAATTTGCGTCAACAGCGTTGGCTCGAATTTCTTGCACCATATGATCTTGATATTCTTTATACTCCCGGTAAGGGTAATCGTGTCGCCGATGCTCTTAGCCGTAAACAACAAGCTGTTGTTTCTATGATGATATCCGAATGGAACGATCTCGAGATTTTATCCACTTGCGAAATTCGAGACCGTGTTTCCGATTTATGCTCATCATTTGTTTTATGTAGCCTTGAGGCTCATCCATCTCTTTTAGACCGCATTCTTGAAGCTCAAAGGCTAGATACTGAATTGGTTCTTCTTGGCCAAAATATTAAGGATAAAATGGATATTGAAGGTTTGAAAGACTTTAATATCGATTCTCGTGGCGGCATTCGGAAATTTGGTAGACTTATCGTGCCAAATGTTAGGGATCTTCGTAAAGATATTTTAGAAGATTCTCATCACTCTAAATTTACCATTCATTCCGGTAGTAGTAAAATGTACGCGGACATGAAGCGACTTTATTATTGGGAGGGAATGAAACTTGACATCGCTAACTTCGTTAAACGTCGCATGACTTGCCAACTCGTTAAGGCCGAACATCAAAGGCCCGGAGGGTTATTGCAACCTTTAGAAATTCCAGTTTGGAAGTGGGATCAAATTTCCATGGATTTTATAGATGGCCTTCCCCGTTCTTGATCGGGTTATGATAGCTTATGGGTAATTGTTGATAGACTTACTAAATCCGCCCATTTTATTCCCGTTCGGTCTAACCGAACCGTTCCTCTTTTGGCCAAACTCTTTATTAAAGAGATTGTTAAATTGCATGGGGTTCCTACTTCAATTGTTAGTGATCGTGATCCATTGTTTACTAGTGGATTTTGGAAGAGTCTTCAAAAAGCTTTGGGAACGAAGCTTAATTTTAGCATCGCTTATCATCCCCAGTCCGATGGACAAACCGAGCGTGTGAATCAAACTCTTGAAGATCTTCTTCGTGCTTGTGTTCTTGATTTTGGTGGAAGTTGGGAAGATCATATTTCACTTGTTGAATTTTTCTATAATAATAGCTTCCAATCTAGTATTGGTATGGCACCTTTTGAGGCACTCTATGGAAGGCCATGTCGATCTCCTTCTTGTTGGCTTGAGGCCGGTGAGAAGCTGGTTTTAGGTCCAGATTTTATTCGTGATTCCACAAAGAAAATTGAACTTATTCGTCATAGGATGAAAGAAGCCCAGAGTAGACAAAAATCCTATGCCGATAACCGGAGAAGGAAGTTAGAATTTTCTGTGGGAGATCTTGTGTTTATTCGTGTTTCACCAATGAAAGGTGTTGTACGTTTCAGTCGATCGGGAAAGTTAGCGCCTAGATATATTGGGCCATTTCCTATCACTGAACGTATTGGTTCCATGGCTTATCGCCTTTTATTACCGGCTCAATTTTCTGCTATGCATGACGTGTTTCACGTTTCTCAACTTCGGAAATGTCTTCGAAATTCCGATTCTATTCTTGAGCCCGGTGTTGTGGAAGAGATTGAAGTTTCGCCTAATTTAACTTATGAGCAACATCCTATTCGTATCATTGCTTCGGAAGTCAAACGACTTCGAAATAAAGATGTTCCGCTTGTTAAAGTTCAATGGTCTTCAAATCCTAAGGATTGTTCTTGGGAATCTAGAGAGTACATCGAGCGTACACATCCGGACTTACTTTCTCGTGCCCTTTGAGGTGAACTTCTTATTTCAAACTTCTTTTGTGTTGAATATGCTTTTATGGTTGTTACTATATATCTTCTTCTTATAATATTGCGAGGACGCAATTTCTTTAAGGAGGGGAGTCTGTAACAACCCGCATATTTATCGATTTTATATTTAAATATTTTATTTAAATATTTTATCGTTAGTCGGATTTTAGTCCGAAAAGCTACTTTTTGCATACGGTCGAATTAGGGCTCGGGACCACTCCCATTGAGTTTAAAATGCCGTTTGCGACCTTTTTGAGTATAAGCTTCGATATGTTTGGAGAAAGTCGATTTTTGCTACTTTTTACTTTGGGTTTGGTTTTTGGGCTCAGCCCTATGTTAACTTATGCTCAAATCTGAGCCACTCTTCCCCACTCACTCTCATTCTCTTCTCATTTCAGTTTTCTTAGCTTTAATGGTGGGAGAGATTGGAAATTAAAACTCCAAAACCCTAGCTTCTCTTGCAAATCAAATTCCTAGCTCCAAACTCAAGAAGAACCCATTGGTAAGCTTCTCTTCTTCTTCTCCAACTTATTCTCTTCCCAATTTTAGAAATTCCTAAACCTAATTTCGGGAATGTTCTTGTTTTTGAGCTTAGATTCAAGCTCATTTGGGTTGTGATTGAAGAGAGGTTGATTCTCCATTTGCTTTCAAGCTTCTTCTTGTTCGATTTTGTGAAAAGGTGAGATTTTTTTATCTCACATCTATGACTATAATTATCTTTGGTTGTTGGGTATGAATTCCTAACACTTCTTCATGTGCATTTGCTCTTGATTTGGATTGGTTTTGTGAATACTCCAATTTTTGGGTTTTTAAGTCAAATTTGTGTGAAATCCTTTTATGGATGTTTGATCATGCTTTTGGTGATGCATCGAGGAGCATATAGGGCCGGGTTGTCGATTGGCATAAACCCTTAGAGCCAATATTCGTCCGGTTGCATTTTGGAAGAGTTTGCTCTTCATTTGAATAAGGCTGAAAAACAGCCCAGGCATGATTCAGTCGACTGAAAACTCTGTTCAGTCGACTGAACCTGAAACCCGAGAGTTTCCAGGCATGATTCAGTCGACTGAAAAACTCTGCACAGTCGACTGAAACTGGAAACAGAAAGTTTCCTGAACCTGGAAAATTTCCAGGTACAGGGTCAGTCGACTGAAAACTCTGTTCAGTCGACTGAACCTGCTGTTTGAGTCCAATTTGCCTTTTTGGATTGAAATTCCAATTTAAATCGATTCGTGATAATCCCATTTGTTGTTATCATATATTATGACTTTGATGACTTTTTTAGGGATTTTTGAATATCCATTTCGATTGGATCCTTTATCGATTTCGTTGGATTTTATTCACGTCTTCGTATGTGAATTTTTGTGATTGATTGTTCTTACAATCTTCTTCGTGATTTGTCACTTTAAAAATATAAAGGTTTTCTATACTAGTAGTAAATATCAAAAATCTTTCCTCAAACGATTTCAATACTATTTTAATACCAAATTCGTTTATAAAACCGTTTTCCAATCTATTAGTATATACAAACCTTTACCTCACTCGTATGAGAAATCTAATTAAACGGCTTAGTAAAACAAGTGGTATGAAACGCTTGCGTTTACTTTGTCGGTTAATTCTTGGACTTGTTCGATTGAACCTCTTGTGACAATTTTCTAGTGGAGATTTACAGTTTGTTCGTAAATATTTAAGTTAAGCAAGTGGTTATGGGACATGAAGCTAAACTTTTATATTTACTAGCTTAGTGCAATTGACACTTCTCGATGATCATGACGATCATTTTTGTGATTTAGACTAGCAATGTGCGATGTCTCTTTGTCTGCGTGGGAGACTAAACCCCGTTCGTGTGTCAAATTTGTGGGGTAGCAACCCACGGTCTTCGGGCCATTCGTGTGTCAGGTCTTCGGACCATTCGTGTGTCAAATTAATGGTTAGCTACCATGAGATAGCTTCTCGTTCATGTGTTACAGCTGTTGGTGAGTTTTCATGCTCCCGTTCATGTGATAGGCCTCCCCCCTTTGTGATTTCTGGATTTCTTGTGTAGATTCCTAGAATTTGTGTTTCACCAATTTTCGTGATTTCCATTGATAAGTTTTATCAATATTTGTGCATTGGTGAATTTGTGTGTCATTGACCTTTGTGATTTCTGGATTTCTTGTGTAGTCTTCTGGAATTTGTGTGTCATTGACTTTAGTGATTTCTGGATTTCTTGTGTAGTCTTCTGGAATTTGTGTGTCATTGACTTTAGTGATTTCTGGATTTCTTGTGTAGTCTTCTGGGATTTGTGCGTCATTGACTTTTGTGATTGACATTGATATTATCGTCAATATTTATAGTATGGTGAACGAAATAAGGAGTATGACGTTTCTTTGATTCTTGTGTAGATTTGGTGACATTGATTAATCTCTTGATGATTATAAACTATGTATATATATATATATATATATCACAGCTTGGCATTGTGATTATTATGTGTTTAGTCATATCTCTTATTCTATATCGTTTCATCTGATATTTATAGTTAGACTGATCCGTTTATTATTTTCTTATTAAATAATACTCGGGTCAGACCGAGATGTTTCAGGTGCTTCTGCTTGACTTCTCATCCGGGATTAACTCCTTGACTTCTGGGTTAACTACTTAGATTAGTAGTTATTTTGTTGTATACATTTGAGATATAGACTCCTTAATGTATAATTATTCTTTTGTGTAGTTCGTGTAACTATTCTTTTGTGGTATTGTGGATCTTTTTAGACCACTACTCTGATGTACACTTTCTAGTGTAATATTCATATCTTATTCTGCCTTTGTGATATGAATTGTCTGTGACTGATTTGTGTTATGCTTATTTCTATATTTGTTTTCCGAAGGATTTATATAGCCACCGTGTAGTAGCTTTGAGTTTGTGTCGGTATGTCGGATTTCCTCTTGTAATAGAATGCATGTTATATTATCTGACATATTGGTGCTCGCGCAAAGAAATTACATGGATGGTCGCTCCTCAACAGCCTTATTCTCCGTGCTAGTCGACAGCATTCACCGTAATGTTCTTGGCTAGCGTGGGTATAGAGGTGGGGCATCACAATTGATTACAATAAGGATCTTTTTTGAACGATTCCACCATTTTGAAAAAGCGAATGTCCAAGAATAGATGTAAGATGAGCATAATCGGGGTAAGAGAGTGTACTATCCCTCTGCTTCATGAAAAGACACCGGAATGAGAAATGTGATTTTATTCCAATTGTGTTTTTTCATATAAAAAATTATTTTCTGTAATAGTCATTTCTACGAGTTTAAGATATTTGATTGAAAATTCTCGATTACAAACCAGTTATAGTAAAAGAAATAAATAACTCATGTTAAGTAGCTAAATGAAGTATTTCATACACTATTATAACAATGGTGGAAATAGGAGCGTGTCACATAATACTTATTAGTGGATGCATCAAGATACGAAGAAATTATTTTCAAAAATATATCAAATATTATTTGTGAACTAATAATTATTTTTAGTATTGACTAAAAATGAATAGAGTTTTACTGTATTATGAATATTTTGAACATTCGTTGTGAAATAAACCTATTAGAATAAGAGTATTTGTTGCATTAGCTCATAACATAGAAGCATGTAAAAGATTCACAATTATTTTGAAATTAAGGACAAAATGCCCATTTAGTCAGAGCGATATAAGAGCTGGTGAACTCTTCGGATTGATACATATAGATATATGCAGTTAAAAGTATAATTATACCAAAATGGTTCCACATATTCGATTAATTTACAAATGAATTATCATAGCCATATATATATATATTTGATACATATATAGCATGTCTATGGTAAGTGCATATGTAAAACAGAAGAAAATAACATGACATGTAAAAGAAAACAAAACAATTTGATTTGATTTAGTAGGTGATTATATTGGAAAGGAGTTTCAAATGTACCTAAAAACGTGTAAGTTTCAATCTCAAAAGCCATCCCTCTATATAATACATAATGATATATCGATAAGGAGTAACCAGACCTTATTGGACAAAGTAAGATTAATGATGAGTGAAGTTGAATTAATATCTTATTACAAGGACATGTACTTACGAGTAATTACATAAGGTTAAGTTTAATTTCATGTAAAACAAAGTCTAAAAAATCATATAAGGAAAGAGTTGATGAAACAATCCTTACATATCCTAAGTCCAGGAGTTGACAGGTTATGTGAGTCGAGAGACTGTATGTAATGGTTGATAGTGACCTTGTATGGACCTGCCCAAATGAGTTTTTAGGACCGACCAATTTTGATTGACCAATTTAGGTTATGAATGAGTTTCGTAAATGTAAAACCAAATCAGTTTTATACACATATATATGCAATTGTAAAATGTTTCTGAATACCTATTTAATTACACTAAGAATCAATTATTGTTTCAAGAAACACCAACTTCGTAATTAAAGAATTTCTTATAGAAATCATTGGTAGTAAAATGGATTTAAATACAACACAAAGATAAAACTGATTATAAAGGATGAAATGAATATGACCAAGCCTAAAAGGACACAACTAGTTTGAATGTCTAATAATAACTCTCGCATGTTAAAGAAAAACTGTGATTTTCTTATTGATGTCGAGAAAAGAATTTCCTTAATTGTAGTAGGCCATTAAGAGTATTCACTCCACAATATGGCATGATATGCACCAAGTACATTATCAAAATATGATTTTGATAGTTATACCCCAAGGCATGTACCCATCAGCTGCAACAGTGTCTCCAAGAAGAAGACTACTAGAGTTGGAATATGGTAAGCTACATGGATAGAATAACATTGTAAATTTTAGTTGTTGAAAGTAGCGTAATAGATTCATCATTCAACATAGTTAAGATAATTTGGATTTTACTTACAAGATTATCACTTGGTTTGATTTTGAGTTTTAGCATATGTATATATGAATAGAAATTCTAGATAATAATCTAGAATATGTTGTTTGTGCTTGATAACCAAAGTATCTCGAAGTTAATGGAAGCGATTTTGAGTTGGTGGGGTATTGGATAAGGATTTGAGAATTGATATGAAAGTATCTTCAATAAGCATCAGAGTTATTCAAGTATTTTGATAGAGAAACAAAACAAAAAACAGCTTGAATTTTTAGTTAAGATGCAGAGGAAGTGTGTCTTTGTAAGTAAGAACAATAAAGGTACTAAAATATTTCTAAAACTGTAAGTAAAAATTAACTTGTGATTATTGATGGTATACCTGTGACGATCCATAATTCTGTACCCTTTGTGCCGACAATAAACCATACATGTCAGACCCAAATTGCATGGAATTATGAATGATCAATGGTAATAAAGAAAAATAAGACATAATAGAATCTCACACGAATGGAATAACGTATAATATTGAACAAATATCTTTACAACGGATAACTTTAAACACATATATCAGTCTAATTTAAATTCAGCTTGGACAGTAATAAACATCTGTCCTTACAATTGGTGACAAGCATCATACTAAAACTAACAAACCATAGCGGATAATAGAATATGTCCATACATAGACGAATATCTTCAGCTCTCCTCTGAAAACTCCAATCGTCTTCGACTAACTTGAAACTGATCAGATCTGACCCGAGTATTGAAAATACCCGGATCAAGCTTGATAAACCAGTGTGAGAAAAACTTAATAATTAATGACAGTGTCATATACCAGCCTTTGAATAAAATCCTTTGAAAAGAAAAAGTATCTCATAAGACCACGTCCACACATAAACACATACGGGTTTTTATCTTATGATAACTAAAGAACTTTTGTATCAAAACATTTGATATTGTTTCTAGTGACATTCTTGGAAAACATTTGCAAATAAGCTTATTAATTTTAGCCGAAATTGTTACCATTATTAAATTTCAGCATACTAGGCTCTACAAACAAAACCGTAGGTTCTTATTGGAGAATGGATTTCCATACAAATGACTAGGTGAAGGATCTACCTTTCGAATGGGTACACCTTTAAATGGTTGTCCCGAGGCATAGAACATCTACCCTCTATCAACACAAGACCGACCTATCTCTATAACTAGATAGTACCGAATATGTCATCCCCTGGTCGTTACCGACCTTTAACCGAGCACTCGTTTTCATACACCATATTAATTTACATCCCGAATGTCATAGCATGAAGAAACTTATCTAGAAAGGGATGATCATACCCTACTTGGGGATGACCCACTTAGCCTTGCTGCATCTAATCATGTTTCGGTTATTTCCGGTTTGATGAGGCTTGAGGTAACGATTACCTTTTCACACAACACATATTACATCTCTGAATGCCACATTGCCATTTCCGTTGACTACTAATTGTCTTCCACAAAAATACAATCCTTAAGCTCGTATGTCTCAAGGAGGGTGTTAAGCTAAGAGAAGTTGCCTTTTCCGCCATCACTGATGTACGTTTGTAAATACCAACGTACATAATCTTTAGAAATGCAATGTTAGACAAACGTCCATACAAGTTGTCCAGGAACAGAACAAATCGAAGGCACCCTCCTACTACTACTAGTAGTGAGTTGTCCTTGCAATCCAAAAAATCTCCACAACGAGGAGACCACTGCTATATATAACTATATAATGGAGGCTACCTAGAGCATGCCAACAAGTAGTCCTCACGCTACTAAGATCCACGGTCTTCAACAATCATCATCTTCAACATGTCTTCACATTTGAACGTATACACTAGTTCAAAGTGGTTTTCGGATAAGAATCACCCAAATTTGACCCGGTTCCTTCAAGCCAAACATCGATAAAAAAGTGAATATGAGTATACTAGATTTATTAAGTCTCTTTTCACTTTAGTCCTTTTCAGATGATTTCGAAATCTCTTTCTTTTATCTTAGAATAATTCTACGTTATTCATTCTTTTGCTTTGGATAATATCTCAAATTTCCTTACTTAACCCTCGATCCAAATTCCTTAACTTTTAGGTGGGTCAAACAATGTTATTTAAGACATCATTTACGATAAACCCTAAATCAATCTTAGCAAACATTTTAAGTAAACAGGATCATAGAAATCATTCATTTTGGAGATCGTTTAAATTTTGGATAATACTAGTCTTCTTTTATTTTAGAAACTTAATACGATCTTTTTCTCAGAGCATCCGGGCTTTCCTTTCGATCTGATCCACCCCTCGCCTTAGAAAAGAAAACACAGGCTAGGTAAATTTAGGGCATTGGTTGCTCCATCTCTAACCTTAGTTAAACACCTTATTTTATCTTTCCAGATCTCACAGGCGGGACAAATGTACTAGTTGTTTTCGCATACTTGGTTGTCCACTTTATTTTGGAATTGATTATAAAGACTCCAAATTTTCTTTTAAAATGCTTAATTTTCCTTTAAAAAATATTCACAATTGATTCTCGAAAAAATCGTTATGTTTAAACTCATATTCAAAAAGTTATACAATTCGTAGCATAAAAGTGCTGCGGAAAATGCTTATAAACTTATTTGATTTAAATAACTTTTTAATATTTGAAAATTCATATTTCCCAATTCAAATCTCTTTTAAACCATTTAAATAGATTTATCAAATTTATCCCATATTTTTACATAATTAAAGTCGTTCATTTAAATCGATTTTCTGTTATGGTCTAACTACACTATCGTAATTTTTCTAGAAAATTGATTTGGGATTAGTTCAAAATGTACTCAACGAAATTTTGATTTTCTTTCTTCCTTTAGATGATATGGATATAATAGTTCAGAATTTTCTTATCTCGAATAATTCCAAGCTATATTCTCCTCTACACATTCATTTGAACTTTTCGGTGCGAAATCGTGAACCACCGTTGCACGACGCACATAATTTTAACTTATTTTTCAATATTTGAAATAATCTATTCTAATTGGATTTTATCACTTATAAAATCATTACAAATCATTTTAAATCAATATTTCCACTTTTTAAATTATTTAAATGAATTGTTTTACCATTTCCAAATTATAATATTATTTTATTCCTATATTTTAATATTAAATTTTATATTCCAATTTCAATTCAAATTCAATTCTAACTTCAAACTAAACTCATTTAAGACTTAGATTTCAAATCTAATTTCAATTTAAAATTTAATTCAACTTTAATCTCAACTTCAATTTTTCAAATCGATTTCAATTTCAATTTCACTATTCATCTCAATTTGAATTTGAATTTAATTATCCTTTATAAATCCAGTTTCACTTCAAATTTCAAATTCTCTTTTATTTTTACTTTAATTTCACTTCTAATTGAAAAGAGAATTATTTTTCCAAACTATCTCATACTACTAAAATATGGTCTTAATAAGGGGATTATTAAATCAAAATGAACATAACCAATATTCATATTTACCACTAATATAACATCCATTCGACCAATCACATAACATATGATTTCAAATTCAACATTCACTATTGATACCATAATGGGATATATTATCACAGTTCAATTATCTAACCAAACTATCAATCATCCATATTAACTATCAATTTGGAAAAGACATTCATACGTCATAAAGATATAAATGTGATTGTTTTAACATAACCAAAATATAAATTCAAAAGCGATGAGAATTTCTCACCTTCATATCCACTCTGTCAATCTTTTTGTAGGCTAACGTGCTTCTCGAACTAATGCGCTTTTTCCCAACGTCTCGAATTTTCCATTTCCTCTCCTTTTCTTTTTCTTTCATTTTCTTTTCCTTTTTTTATATATATCATGGCCGTGGGCATTTGGGAAGGAAATGGAGTGTATGGCCTTAGGTATGTAGCTTCGGGCTTGGGTATGGTTTGTAGGTGCTCGAGTAGGTAGGAAGGTGGTCTAGGAGGCTCGTGTTGGTGGAGTATTGGCTTTTGGGCACGTGTAGGTGGGCGTGGGAGCTCGGGTTTGGTGCTTTTGGGTTCGACCGTGGAGAATTGAGGGTGGGTAGGTGATTTTGGAGAAGGGTAAGGTGGATAAGGTGATGGTGTGGCTAGGTTTTGATGAGGTGGTGGTGATGATTTGGAGGTAGAAGAGAAATGGAGGAAGTAGAGAAGGATTCTAGAAATTTTGTATAATGAAAGTGAAGTGAAAAGGAAGGGATTGAGGTTGTATTTATAAGTGAAGATTTTGGTGGTAAATGACACAAATAACCTTGTTTACTTTTTAAGTTTGATCAGCTTTGATTTGAGTTGCATTTAATGTATGGAATGATGGTTATGGAAGAGTGTGTTAAGAGGTGAAGAGGTATTACATTCTTATGGTTTGTAATTGTTAAATCATAAATTTTTGCTCCTTTTCTATGTATAAGCATAACATCTCATTAATGAGATGAGAAGTAAGGTAATGATGTTGTTTGTAAAGCCTTTAATTTTAGTTTTAATTTGTTAAATCATACTTTTATATTTTTTATTTATTTTAAAATTTTCAAAAGTAAACTCCTTTTGTCCTATAGTGCTAAATGTAAAGTGTTTAAAAGTCTGTAAACTTGTATTTATGTGTTAGAAAATGTATCAAGTTGCAACAACTTGACGACAACTTTTCTGGTTGAAAATGGTGTTTTTGTCGACAAAGTTTACAGTCCAAATTTTGACATTTTGTTAAGCTATATATTGAAGTGAACCAAACTTTAAAATGAATTTTTACTTCTTTAAATAAATTAAAACATGTCACTTTATATTTAAAAATCATGTTTAATTAATATCAAAATCTCTAATTTTACTGTAACGACCCATTTTTCGACGCCTGAAAGTCGACATCAATACGTCCACTGTATCAAATGCCGCATAATCGAATGTCGGAAAACCAAACCGTTAGGGTTAAAGAAGAAGAATAAGATAGAAGAAGAACAAAAACAATAAACAGAATCTCATATTTCGCAGCGGAGAAAATATAATAGATAAATGAATATCTTTAAAACAAAAGCACTATTAGTTTATACAATACATTGTCAGAGTTTACAATGACACAATACAGCACTGGCAGTTATTTTAACTTGCTTACGTAGAAATTTTGACATGCACCAACCCAAATGCAATGGACACTATATAGTATAGGTGATACGTCTCGCCATCCAGCTTGAACTCCAGATCTCCACATCAACTTTCCTGACTTCGCTCCAGAAAAATGAGAACTGACCCTAGGCTGCCCGTGTGGAAAATTATGGGCACCCAGAGTTTAGAAAGGAAACAATAAACTCCAGGTCAGTCATGGGACTGATGTGAGATTTAAAAAAAAAGTTATTTTCACAAAGAAAGGAAAAGAAATCCACTATGCTTTTGGAAAATGAAACTACCATAAGGCCTCCCTGCACACACACAATGCAAGCATACAATTGGAGGATATTTCTCCTTATGACAGTTAAACATACTTGATACGCAAAATCCTTTTTGATAATATTATTATTAGTGCATAGTGCAGAAAATCTTTTGAAGTATAATATTAATTTTAGCCAGCATAGGACCATTATATTATGCCTACTATAGCTACTATTTAAGAATGGCAGGTTATACATTTGCAATCGTAAAGGGCACACCCCGTCCGTTATTCTTTCTAATCGATTGTTCCAGCTACGCTACCCAATTAATATACTGGATTTTCGTTGATCTCCCAGTTTGTTTTATTTTAGTAGTACAATAATTTTAACAGTGACTTGGAGAATCCAGTTACAAGAGAACCAGGAACAGAGAGTATTGGTGATTGGATTTCCAACAAACGTTCAGGCTAAGGAACTTCCTATTGCCACATGGGTACGCCTCTGGAGAGACGTCCTGAGAACTTAACCAGCTATCTGCCAACACATGGTCGGGTTACCTCTGTAACTAGGTTACTACTACACGAGTATGCTATCCACCTGTCGTTTGCGACCTTTATCCGAGGATCCTCAACCACAAAGCAACAACCACAAAGTATAATAAATTTGCAGCAACCACATAGGTTAAATATCTGGGCTCCGTACCATGATACAACCATTTTCCAAAAGGAAATGACATACCCTCAGAGGCGCTACTCTGAAATAACCTTTCCGCATCCTTACTGTTTCGACCATTTCCGGAGTGTGAGGACTGACGAAGTCTCGTCCATAAAGCTACACTTTTTCATAAAGCCATGCTTCGATTAACAAATGATCGGTAGCACTTCGTATGCCACATTACCAAATTGGGAATGTATCACTAGTAACCATCAACTACATAACCTCTGAGCTCGTATGTCTCAGAGAAGGGTGTTAAGCTATGAGAATAAATTCTCCACCACCAATAGAAATATATTTGATAGAAACCAGCTTTACGTCTCAAAGTGTAACGTCAAACACACATCCATACAAGTCCGTTCCGAGATCGAACGGAACCAAAGGCACTTCGAAGAAGCCCTTGCAAATCTGGATATTCACTAATCACGTACGGAATCCCCATCACAAAGGGTGGTAAAATCTCTATCCGGAGCAACCCAGTGCAGAGACATTCGACAGGTAATCCTTTCGCTTTCAAAAATATCCGGTCTTCAACACCATCTTCAAATGCAATCCCATTTCGTTGTATCATTATTCGGAATGAGTTTTATGACACAAAGTCCTCTCCTGGCTAATCTCAATAATGAGCGCTTATTTTAAAAAAGTAAGTGTTTATTTGGTTTCAAACAAATCACAAAAAATTTCCACTTTGATCTTTTAAGCAAAATATCCATCACTATCACAAAGATTTGATGTGGTTTTCGAATATCCATTTGGAATCCGATCCCCGGTCGCATCAAAATTCAAACGTCGTTTAAGGGTCAATATTGATAGTCGGTTATTTAACTATCAATCAACATTCACAACAACCATCCCAATTATTTATTTTCAAAATACCTTTGCAGGATATAATTTTAACACCTTAACTATTTGAAAACAAATTTCAAATCAATTTTCACCTTTCAATTTTTTGAAAAAAATTTCAAATAACTTTTCATACTTCAATCCTTTGAAAACAAATTTCAAATCACCTTCCTCACATGGAATGAATTTCCAAATATTTATTTAATTCTACTGAAAATTTGCCGAGTTCAAATACTTTAAAAATAATTTAAAACACTTATCCAAAATATACTTGGAAACATTTAAAATAAAACTATTTTAAAACACTAGCTTAAATATTAGTTATTAAAATGTTATACTAATATCTCATATAAACTTAAGTCCAAAATAATTTTAAAATAAAATTATTAGATAGTGTATAATTATTTAAATAACTATTTTCTAATCAAATGTCAATTAAATCTTTAAATAATCACTTCTATAACTAATTAAATAAATCTCTTACTTTAAAGATTTAAAAACAACTTAAGAAATAAGTTCTCCACAAAACATCCTTTTTAAAACCAACTTCATAACATTTAATTTTGAAAGCTATTTTAAAACATACTCGGCTTTCCAGGGAAAATACACCTTCCATTTCAAAATGGACCACTTAAATAAATAAATAAATTCTTCTTGATTTATCTCAATTTATATTCCAAATCCGCAAATTTCTTTCCACACTTTAAAAATAAATCAATATTTATTTTTAAAACAAATTTCCCTTTCCTTTTTAAATTCCCATTGTGAATTTAAATTTCCAAATATTCACTAATATACGGCTTTCTAATTAATTTCAAAAATCATTTACAAACACCAAATCAATTGCCAAATTGATTTCAAATTTAATTTTAATTACCAAATCAAATTCCGAATTGATTTCTATATTTATTTCAAACACCAAATCAATTTTCAAATTGATTTCCCAAAGATTTATTTTAAAACACCAAATCAATTTCAAATCGATTTCCCATAGATTTATTTTAAAACACCAAATCAATTTCCGAATTTATTTCTAAATTTGTTTTCTTTTTAAAATAAATTCTTCAACTTTTGAATAATATTACTTGAAATCCATTTATTAAAATCCTTTCCTATATTTTTGAAATTTATTCAATAGGATTCAAAAAATAAACTTTATCTTTTTTTTAGTTTCTTCTTTCAAAATTTATCCAATTTCTCAAAAATAAATTTCATTATAAATTTTCAACTTGGATTTCAAAAATCCAATTTTGTTTATTTCCGGTATCCTACGATGCCAAGGCTAAACTATAGCCTTTAACGATTTCAATCACAACTATAATCACACACATATTATAAATAATCAGCACACAATATTGAAACTAATTCAAATATTTGAGAAATCCAATTGGATCCCTCCAACCTATTTCCCTGCATCCAGAGATGTTACCACAACAATTAAATACCAATTCCACTTTGAGGTGGAATATCACGGTATATTGGATTAATATAATACCATCCGCTATTATGCGCTGCATAGGGTCTCATCCGCTATATAACGCGGGAAATCAATCACTCCAAATACATATATAATACCAATTCCACTTCGAGGTGGAATATCACGGTATATGCGTTTATATATAATATCATCCGCTATTATGCGACGCGTAGCGTCTATTCCAATACAATTGATAATAATTTATCGTCCAAGCACACAATCAACAATTTAACTATTTAAAATTAATTCGAATCCGATTGAGTGAGAAGATCTCACCTTTAACAATGCATGCAATCCATTTTCCATTCCATCTTGTTTCTCGATTTTGGACCTTGTATAAACAATTATACAATTTTATTAATATTCGAATAAATTAATTTCCATTTTAAAATTTCAATTCAACTAATAATATAATTTCAAACTAATGTTTTAATTTTAAACCAATATCCTTTTTAAATAAATAAATTTATTTAACTAAAATTTTAAATTAAAAACTAAACTTCCTTTAATAATTATTTTTCTTTTTTACCTATATATTTTTCTACTTAACATGATTACATAAAGGGTTTATAATTTCATCATAAATTTCAGTTCCCATTACTGCTGTATATATATGACGCAGCGGATAATAACAAAACGATATAGATCGATGAAAGTAGTAAACGGTGGATTGAAGATACTGAAATGCCCAAATTCGTTGATCACAAAGATACCGAATTCTAGCTATCTTCGACACGTTGATCGCGCATGATACCGTGAAAGAAGATCTACAATTCTTCAAACGTTGATCAAGCGCACTTGATACCGTGAATTGGCTTCAACAATCGTTGAATCGAGCGCACTCGATTAACCGAAAGTGGAGATAGGAGATTACACTTAACTACCAATTTAAGATGAAAGCACACAGCAATCAAACAAGAATTTTATTCAAAAATCAACCACCAAAAAGTTACAACACACTCCCTATTTATAGCATTTTTGACACCTGACCCTTAAGTCGTTTCCGACCTAACCCCCCCCCACGACTCACGACTCATCTTAAGTCGTGTGCGACTTAACAGCAGCGACTCAAATACACAACTCATGTTTACAACACTTAGGTCGTATACGACCTGACCCCTCACGTGACTTAAGAAGCAAATGACATACGACTTAAAGACAGTACCAACATATTACAACACAACACACCTTCGGCCGACTCATCGACATACCGACCCATGACTTAACTTCTTGCCGACTTATGACTTAACGGCATAAGAGACATGTTACAACACAATTCAAACAAACGACACGACTTATGACTTAAAGGAAACAAATTACAACACAAACGACTCAAAGCTTCACCGACTCAACATCATATACGACTCAAAACACGAACGATTTAAAAGTTACAAACAACTTATGTCCATAGCGGCTTACGACCTATTTCCAGAAGCGGTTTAACATTAGGTCGGTCCTTGCCTTCTTCCTTAGGTCGTTGCCGACCTAACCTACTTCCGTAGGTCGTAACTCTTTAGCTCGAGACCCTTTAGGTCGCAACTCCTTTTCCCTTGCGTTGTTAAGTCGTGGACGACTTAGAACCATGCCGTTAGCTCGCATACGACTCATCCATCTCGAACGACTTAAGCCCCCGTTAAGTCGTAACTCCTTTTCATCTTCTTTGTTAGGCCGTGGTTCTTTCTCACAGACTTTTTTAAGTCGTAGACGACTTAAGATCGCCTTCTTAGGTCGTGGTCGACTCAAGTCTTGAAGGTTTGGGCCTTGCACTGCTCCAACTCTGTCCTGGACTGCATTATCCTCCCCAGGTTGAGAAAAATTCATCCTCGAATTTGTAAATTCTCCCACATCGGATTGTTCATCCCCATAATATGGTATAAGATGCTTAACATTGAACACGTCAGAAGTGTATACATCCTCCGGCAGCTTCAACTTATAAGCATTTTCATTAACCCGTTTCACAACTTCTACAGGACCAATTTTTCTGGCTTTCAACTTGTTATAAGCGCCCACTGGAAAACGATTCTTGGTTAACACAGCATAAACCAAATCACCTTCGTTAAATTCAACACTTCGTCGCTTCAAATCTGCAGCTCGCTTATACTTCTCATTTTCTTTCTCCAATCGCTCCTGAAAGATTTTATGACATTCAATCAACTCATCAACAAAGTCTACGGCTCTTTTAACCGTCCCCTTCGGTTGTGATACTATCGTTAGATCCAACGGCCCCTTTGGCAAGTTTGAATAAACAATCTAAAATGGACTGAATCCTGTACTACGATTCACCGCATGATTATGAGCAAACTCTGCTTGACATAACTTCATATCCCAACTTTTCAGATTATCTTTCACAAGACACCGTAGTAAATTTCCCAATGATCTGTTCACAACCTCCGTCTGTCCATCAGTTTGTGGATGGTAAGCGCTACTAAAATTCAGCTTCGTTCCGACCATCTTCCACAAACTTAACCAAAAGTGACTCAGAAAACGAGTATCCCTATCCGACACAATAGATTCTGGCAATCCATGAAGTCGATAGATCTCCTTGAAAAATAACTGAGCAACATGAACAGCATCCGCCGTCTTCTTACAAGCAATAAAATGTACCATCTTCGAGAAACGATCCACCACCACATATATAGAGTCATTCCCCCTTTGAGTTCTCGGCAATCCCAACACGAAATCCATGCTAATGTCTACCCATGGTTTTGTAGGAACAGGTAATGGCATATACAATCCCGCATTTGTAGCGGTCCTTTTCGAAACCTGACAAACATGACATCTACGCACAAACCTTTCAACTTCCCTTCTCATTGACGGCCAATAATAAGACTGAGAAATTAACTGCAAAGTACGATCTCTACCCACATAGCCTTCTTCGTGCAATTCTTTCACAATTTTCATTCTCAAACTGCAATCTGGTACACATAATTGATTCCCTTTGAATAAGAATCCATCTACCATCACGAATTCATCAGTACTTCCGTCCTTGACTTTCTCAACAAATTTCATAAAGTAAGGATCCTTTTCAAGCAACTCTGGCAACAGTTCAAACCCTGTCACTTCAACTTTCATTGTTGTCAATAAATGACTCCTCCTGCTCAATGCATCAGCTACACGATTCGTCACCCCTGATTTGTGTTTAACAACAAAAGTAAACTGCTGCAAATAGGCAATCCACGATGCATGTCTCGCTGAAATCTTATCCTGCCCTTGCAAATGCTTCAAAGCTTCATGATCCGTATAGAGTACGAACTCCTTATGAAATAGATAATGTCTCCAATGCTTCACTGCTTGAACAATTGCGTAAAACTCAACATCATAAGTACTATATCTCAACTTAGCTCCTGATAACTTCTCACTGAAATAAGCAACTGGTTTTCCACTCTGACTCAATACTCCACCAATCCCAACTTTAGATGCGTCAGTATGTAGCTCAAATAACAACTGAAAGTTTGGTAAAACTAGAATCGGTGTCGTTGTCAATAGTGTCTTGATCTTCTCAAAAGCAACCCCTGCTTCCTTTGACCATGAAAACTTCTTCTCCTTCATACAATCAGTAACTGGTGCCATCACGCTACTGAAGTGTGGAATGAATCTTCGGTAGAATGATGCCAACCCATGAAAACTTCTAACTTCCGTAATTGTCCTCGGCTGAGGCCAATTTCTAATAGCTCCCACTTTACTTTGATCCACCTGGATACCTTCTCCTGACACAACATACCCCAGAAATAAAACACTCCTCGTCATAAACACACATTTCTTTGCTGCGGCATAGAACTGTTCTTCACGAAGAATAATTAACACCTTCCGCAAATGTTGAATATGCTCTTCTGTACTTGCACTATAGATCAGAATATCATCAAAATGAACTACCACAAACTTTCCAATGTACGGCCTGAAAATTTGATTCATCATTCTCATAAATGTACTCGGTGCATTCGATAGACCAAACGGCATAACCAGCCATTCGTATAAACCTTCCCTCGTTTTGAATGCTGTCTTCCATCCATCTCCCGGTCTAATTCGAATCTGATGATATCCGCTCTTCAAATCAATCTTCGAAAAGATAGTAGCCCCGCTCAACTGGTCTAGAAAATCATCCAACCTTGGCATAGGAAATCTGTAGCGCACTGTAATCTTGTTCAATGCTCGACTATCGGTACACATTCTCCATGTTCCATCCTTCTTTGGCACCAATAAAGCTGGCATTGCACAAGGACTCAAACTCTCCTGAACACGCCCTTGTTCTAACAGCTCCTCCACCTGCCTTCTCAGTTCCTCATGCTCCTTAGGACTCATCCTATAATGTGGCTTGTGTGGTAATACTGCCCCTGGCACAAGATCAATCTGATGTTGAATATCCCGCAACGGTGGTAACTCCGTTGGTAATTCTTCAGGAAACACATATATGAATTCTTCCAATACCGGCTTTGCATCCTCTGGAACTTCTACAGATTCAGTGGCTTCATGTCCAATCAACAAAAATACCTCTGGACTCTCTTCTACTTCTTCAATAAATTCCTTCAGAGTCAACAAGGTCTTGAGCTCCTCGATCTCCTCTGACTTGCTTTCTTCTTGTTGTCTCTTCTTTGGAACCAAAATGATCTTAACACCTTCAAATATAAAGCTGTAGCTATTGGTCCGACCGTCATGCTGCACTGCTCGATCATACTGCCATGGTCTTCCCAAAAGTAAATGACAAACATCCATTTCCACAACATCACACCAAATCTCGTCTTTATACTTCTTCCCAATAGAAAATGGAACTCGAACTCGCCTGTCCACCTACACTTCTCCTCCTTTTCTCAACCACGCTAACTTGTAAGGATTAGGATGTTTCTCCGTCTTCAACTTCGGCTTTCTCACAGCTTCAGTAGAAATAATATTGTCACAACTTCCAGCGTCAATCACAAATTTACAAACCTTTCCCAGAATAGTGCATGTTGACTGAAAGATGTTACTCCTCAACCAACTAGCTTCTTCTTCTTGCTTCGGTATTAAACAAGACCTCCTCATCATTAGATTACATCCTTCATCTCCTGACGCAATATCCTGTTCATCCTCCTCAACTGGACTAGAATAACCTTCCCCAACATCCTCACCTTCAACTTCAGCGATCATAGTTCGTTTCTTCGGCTTCGGACATTCATTACTCTTGTGACCCACTTCTTGGCAATTGTAACACTTGAAACTGTTGTTGACCTTCGTCTTCGCAACTTCATTCACAACTACTTTACCGATAGATTTAGGAACATTAGAGCTTCCACTAACACCATTCACTTGATTGTTGGAATTAGTAAACACACCACCTCCACGTCTTCCCTGATTCTCCCAAGCCAACGCTTTCTGATGTGCTTCTGTTACAGATCTAGGATCAAACATATTCACCATATCTTGAATCTGTATCCTCAACCCTCCAACAAATCTAGCAGTCAGCTGTTCCTCTGTCTCCATAATGTCATTTCGAGCAATCAGTTGATAAAATTCATCAGCATAATCATTAACAGTCTTCGTCCCCTGCCTTAGATTCTGCAACCTCTGGTACATGAGTGATTGATAATTGTAAGGTAAGAATGTAGCTTTCATCAGTTTCTTCATCTTCTCCCATGATTCAATCTTTGACTTTCCCATTCTTTCCCGTGTAAGTTTAGTTTGCTGCCACCATGCTAAAGCTCTCCCCCTCAACCTAGTAGCAACTAACTTCACTCTTCTATGCTCAGGAACTTCTTTAAAGTCAAAAATTTCTTCAACATTAGACAACCAATCAAGAAATTCTTCTGCTACCATTCCTCCTTTGAATTCTAGAATTTCCATCTTCATACCCGATTCCCATCGACGATCATCGTCTACATCCCTATATAAATTTTGAAATTGGTCTCGATCTCGATAATGAATGCTAGCTCTATCACCCTCTTCATTGAAATCAAATGTACGTCTATATCGATTTCAACCATCAACATCCCTTTGATCACGCATGTCTCTTCTACTATGTCTCTCTTCATCTCTATATGGCTCATCTTCAAACTCACGTGGAGTTCTTCTCTCTTCATGTCCATAGTCATGGTGATCTCTCCTTGATGAAATTGATGTTTCTCTTCTCTCTCTAAAAGATTGCGGTGATACCCTCCTCGCTTCCGTAACCGATGGAGAAACTCGGTTTCCTCCATGGTTCGAGATTGGTGATCTCCTCCTTTGATTTTGATTCAAATCATTCATCAATTTCTCTAACTTTCCAATGCCTTCATCAAATTTCTCATTAATGCGTTGTTCCATTTGCTCAGCTTCTTCCCTTCTATACAACGCTTCAACATTCTGATGACGATTAGCTCTCCTTGGTGGCATGATTACACAATCACAAACACTTCAACAATTCTTCAACACTAACTTGTACAACAAGTCACGGCCTCCTACTAACTCGGCAATAGGAAACGACCTAAGGCTTAGGTCGGCTCGGCTTCAACAAGCACGGCTTCAAACACTTTACTTTCAAACTTTGGCGCGCAAAAAATCTCACGGCCAAATTCAAACAACTTCCACACTTTGATCCAAAAGAATATGGATCGAAAACTTCTAACTTGTTGCAACTTCAAGATGAACACGATGAACACCAACTTCAAACTCCTTGGCTCCAGGACTCGGCTTAGCTATGATTGGCTAAGTCTAGCTCTGATACCAAAACTGACGCAGCGGATAATAACAAAACGATATAGATCGATGAAAGTAGTAAACGGTGGATTGAAGATACTGAAATGCCCAAATTCGTTGATCACAAAGATACCGAATTCTAGCTATCTTCGACACGTTGATCGCGCACGATACCGTGAAAGAAGATCTACAATTCTTCAAACGTTGATCAAGCACACTTGATACCGTGAATTGGCTTCAACAATCGTTGAATCGAGCGCACTTGATTAACCGAAAGTGGAGATTACACTCAAATACCAATTTAAGATGAAAGCACACAACAATCAAACAAGAATTTTATTCAAAAATCAACCACCAAAAAGTTACAACACACTCCCTATTTATAGCATTTTTGACACCTGACCCTTAAGTCGTTTCCGACCTAACGCCCCCCCACGACTCACGACTCATCTTAAGTCGTGTGCGACTTAACACCAGTGACTCAAATACACAACTCATGTTTACAACACTTAGGTCGTATACGACCTGACCCCTCACGTGACGTAAGAAGCAAACGACGTACGACTTAAAGACAGTACCAACATAATACAACGCAACACACCTTCGGCCGACTCATCGACATACCGACCCATGACTTAACTTCTTGCCGACTTACGACTTAATGGCATAAGAGACATGTTACAACACAATTCAAACAAACGACACGACTTACGACTTAAAGGAAACAAATTACAACACAAACGACTCAAAGCTTCACCGACTCAACATCATATACGACTCAAAACACGAACGACTTAAAAGTTACAAACAACTTATGTCCATAGCGGCTTACGACCTATTTCCAGAAGCGGTTTAACATTAGGTCGGTCCTTGCCTTCTTCCATAGGTCGTTGCCGACCTAACCTACTTCCGTAGGTCGTAACTCTTTAGCTCGAGACCCTTTAGGTCGTAGCTCCTTTTCCCTTGCGTTGTTAAGTCGTGGACGACTTAGAACCATGCCGTTAGCTCGCATACGACTCATCCATCCCGAACGACTTAAGCCCCCGTTAAGTCGTAACTCCTTTTCATCTTCTTTGTTAGGTCGTGGTTCTTTCTCACGGACTTTGTTAAGTCGTAGACGACTTAAGATCGCCTTCTTAAGTCGTGGTCGACTCAAGTCTTGAAGGTTTGGGCCTTGCACTGCTCCAACTCTGTCCTGGACTGCATCAATATATATATATATATATATATGTAACTTTCAAAAATCTTTCTGTAACCAAATTTACTAATCCAAAATGAATTGAAAAAAATGAACCTCACTGCCTTCCCTCGCCGAAGATCACTCACTCATCGAAGTATGGCATTGCCGACCTCCTGATCATGCAGCAACACGATGTCCAGATTTCCAGCCAAAAAAAATCCCTCGCGACTACCACCACACGTGCGAGCCTGCGCCACCTCCAGATTGAGGTTGTCGAGCCGATTGCGAGCCTTCGACTCGACCCTACCTCTATCACCAGAGCACCCATCGTACTACCAAAACTACCACACGAGCACATGCATCGAGCTCCAAATCGCAACGCTACCACTACCAGCCTCGCTCAACAGTCAATGCTCTAGCCTCAACGAACCCCTAATCGTCTTCGCCCAATCGCGACACCGCCTTGTCCTCCACGTCGTTGCCGATGCAGCCGCGCTCGAGCACGATGCCGCTGTGAATTTGATCGCGGTTTTGTGCAAGTCACGAAAGGTTTGCTACATTATCAAATGTAATAATATATACTTTTTTTAAAAATTGAATTTAAATTAAAATTAAAATTGCCACAATTACACAACTTAGAGTCTCGATCTCCAAACGAGGTATGCCACCTAGCATTTATAGAATGCAGTGGAAAAGGTTTCGAGTTCAAATTCGATCGTATGGAGAAGATAGCTTTTCGAACCCAGTTAAAATATTAAATTTCATATAATTTTCAACGCGTTTTCTTATTGTATGATCACACGACAATTTCGAATATTACGAAAATTGAAATTCGATAATAATACAATATTACAGATCTAATGGAATAGGTTTCGTCGAATTTCGAGACTTTGCCTCGAAAAGCTATTTTTAAATACCGATTTAAACGATATAATCTCAAAACTGAACAAAATAGTTTCAAATTCAACTCTGAAGCTTTTATTATCTTCAGTATCATCAATATAAATTTTCGAAGCAAAATATTTTTAACTATTAGGAAATAAATTCTATGGTTTCGATGATAACAACTATGCAATGGAAATCAAGTATGCATATATATATATATCTATATTTATAGGTAATTATTAAAGTAAACATCACCAAAGTGACAAGAACAAGACTCAAAAGAAGTATCAAGAGGCTACAAGTCGATTGAATCGGAAGAGGAATGACATAGGCATAGAAAAAGCAACATGCACAAATCTAGACGTCTGAGTGCACTAGCCAAACGTCTGATTGATTCCTCTAGTTCGCAAATCAGATAGAGTCGGACATCTGGTTAATATACTCAAATGTCTGAAAAGCAACCATATACAGAAAATATATGAGAGCCAGACGTCTGAAACATTTTCCAGATGTTTGATTTTGAACTCGACCATGTATGTTCAAAGCACAACTGTCATAATTGAAAAGACACATTCACTCCTCTTCGCTGCAACTCTTCATCACCATTATAAGTGACCTTAGAGCACTTACTAACAGATGCAACTACACAAAGGATCTCTCTACCACTATAAATAGCAACAGGAATTCAAGAGAAGATCATACCTTACTCACTTATACTCTTTACACTTATACTCTGATTAATACTTGATCTCTAGCAATCTAATACCTGTATTTTAGTCTTCCATATACTCAAAACTCTTCAATCAATATTATATATATATATATAGATTGGAAGCATTTGTACTCAACAGTCAATATTCGTGTTATAGAACACACACTTGATAAGAACAAGCTTTTGTAACCAAGCCTATTCCTCTGGACGAAGTGAGGGTGTTTGATAGTTGAATTCCGAAGAGTAGCTTCGGGACTGGATGTAGGACGGGAGGTCCGAACCAGTATAAAATCCTGGTGTGATTATTTCCATTTACTTTGCTATTATGATCTATCAAGTTTATATTAGATACTTAATATAGTTAGTTCACCTATACTTGCATATATATACACTACATGATCTACTCATATAGAGTTACAATTGGTATCGGAGCCAAGTTTGATCAAAGAACAGTAACACGTTTTTGAATCACTTTAATATGGCAAGTATTTTTCGAGAAGGACAATCCACAGCACGACCCCCACCATTTAATGGATCTAACTATGCACATTGGTCAACATGTATGAGAATTTTTATGGAAGCAAATGTTCTAGAAATTTGGTCAGCCACACAAGATAAATATGAAGCACCTACTACTGCTATGAACACATGGACCGATGCACAAAAGACCTTAGCATCAAATAATGCTAAAGCTATGAATGTTTTATTTTTCTCTCTAGACAAAAATGAATTTTAACGTGTCATGTTATGCCCAACTGCATTTGACATTTGGCGTGCCTTACAAATTACACATGAAGGTACAACAAAGGTCAAACAAACTAAGATTTCAATTTTGCAAAACCAATTTTCTTCATTCAAAATGAAACAAAATGAAATTATTGTTGACATGTATTCTAGATTTCAAACTATTCAACATGATCTTATGGCATTAGGAGTTAAGTTTACTGATTTTGATTTAGTTTCTCGAATACTCAACTCTTTAACACCAGATTGGGAAAGGAAGGTTTTAGCTATTGAAGAAGCTAATGATTTCTCTACTCTTAAAGTGAAGAGTTGATAGGAAATTTAATGTCCTATGAAGCTAATTTGCAGGCATGAAAAGAACTGAATTCGGAGAAAAAGAACATAGCATTCTCAGCAACAAAGAATGATGACTCTGACTTAGAGGAATAAGAGATAGTTTTCGTTGCCAAGAATTATAATAGATTCAAGAAATTTAGAAAGATGACCAAATCCAAAAAAGAAGGGAAGTCCAACACAACAAACCTATCTCAAATCAAGTGTTAAGAATGCGATCAATAGGGACATATGAAGAAGGATTGTCCAAAACTCAACAATGATAAAATGTAGAACAAATTTGAAAAATTCGAAAAGAAGAAAGCCTTTAAAGTAACTTTGGATGACTCAGACTCTTCATCATCTGAAAGTGATAGCGATAGTGACGGAGAACAAGCTAATGTGTGTTTTATGGCATAAACGGATGAGGTATGTCCTGAACTTAGCTATGACGAATTATTAGAACTTAGCATGGAATTAGATGATAAGTTTAGACAAATTAAAAAATTGAACAAAGAATATATAGTCAAAATAAATAGACTAGAACTAGAAGTAGGAATGTTAAAAGATGAAAAAATTATCCTAGAAGAAGAACTTGAATTATCTCAAGATAAAATCAAAAATAATTTGATAGAAAGTGAGGCTATTACTATTGATTTTGAAAACACTAAAATAGTGAAGGATAATTTGTTAAAAGAAAATGTTGACTTAAAAAATAGTATTAAAATATTGAAAATTGAAAATATAGAATTAAAATAAAAATTAGATAAAATTACAAATAACGTATCAAAATTTAATAAAGGAAAACAAGATTTGGAAAATCTTATCAAAACTTCAAAAACATTAGGCAATAGAAATGGAATAGGATTTAAAAATCCTTTTAAACAAAAAGGAAATGATGCTAAAAATATTACTTATATAAAAACTAAAAGTCTACCTAAGTCTAAAATGAATATGAGAAATACGAAAATTTGGATTCCTAAGACAATTAATAATTTGATTAGACAAAAGCATATTGTTAATTTCTTAGAGAACGTAGTCTATAATAAAATTATATCTATAAAGGTACCAAACCATCTTTGGTATGGTTACCGTCTCCTAACAATTAGGACCCTAACAAATATATGGGTACCATTTAAAACATCTTTTATTTTGCAGGTACCCAAAATAAAAAAATAAGAAGAAATGGATACTAGATAGCGGATGCTCCAAGCATATGACCGGAAATTCAAAAATGTTATCAAATATAACATTCATCGATGGTGGAACGGTAACCTTTGGAGATAATTCAAAAGGATATGTCGTAAGCATTGGAGAAGTCATCAACTCTGGTATATCTAACTCTCCTATTATTACAAATGATTTATTAGTAGAAAATATAAAACACAACTTACTAAGTATTTGTCTATTATGTGATAATGGTTTTCAAATAAATTTTGAAAAAGATAGATGTAATATTTTAGATAATCACAAACAACTTATTTTTGAAGGTGTTAGAAACAAAAATATTTATGTATTAAACATGAATATAAATAAAAATTCGAATTTATGTTTAATCACCAAACATGATGATCCATGGCTATGACATAAACGATTTTGTCATATCAATTTTAAAAATATTAATAAATTGGCAAAATATGAACTAGTTAGAGGTTTACCTAAAATAAATTACAGAATAGAAAATTTATGCGATGATTGTCAAATTGGAAAACTTAAGAAAAGCTTTTTTAAATCTAAAATAATATCTCTACGAAACAACCATTAGAATTATTACATTTAGATTTATTTGGTCCAACACAAATACGATCTATAAATCATAACAAATATGTCTTTGTAATAGTTAATGATTTTTCAAGATACACACGGACTTTGTTTTTAAAACACAAAAGTGATACTTTTGGTATGTTTAAGATATTTGCTAAAAGAATTAAAACACAAATGGATTTAAAAATTAAAAATATTCGAAGTGATCACGGAAGAGAATTCAAAAACGATCTTTTTACTAATTTTTGTAATAAGAAAGGAATAACTCATAATTTCTCTTTTCCTCGCACACCTCAACAGAATGGTGTTGTAGAAAGAAAAAATCGTACGTTACAAGAATGCGCACAAACATTATTAAATAGTAGTGGTCTACCGAAACACTTTTGGGCTGAAGCTATTGCCACAGCTTGTTATGTATTGAATCGAGTAACAATACGTCCTATGACTAAAAAAACTTGTTTTGAAATATTTTTTGGTAAAAAACCTAAAGTATCATACTTTAAAACTTTTGGTTTAAAATACTTTATATTAAATACAAAAGATAACTTATGTAAATTTGACCCGAAGGCCGATGAAGGTATCTTTGTTGGATATTCGGATCGTAGTAAAGCATATAGAATTTTTAATAAAAGAAATAATACTATTGAAGAAAGTTTACATGTTTCATTTGACGAAAATCTTTTTAAACATCATACTAATGATGAAACCTTTCCCCAATAGCTAGATTAGAAGCCATTCGTACATTACTCGCCATTGTAACTCATTACAATTTTAAATTATTTCAAATGGATGTCAAAAGTGCTTTCTTAAACGGTTTTATCAAAGAAAATGTATATGTAGAACAACCTCCACTATTTATTCACGAAAAAAATCTAGATCATGTTTTTAAATTACACAAAGCACTATATGGATTAAAACAATCCCCTCATGCATGGTACGAACGTCTTAAAAATCATTTAATAACATCTGGTTTTCAAATAGGCAAAATAGATACAACTTTGTTTATTAAAAGAGAAAATGATGATATTTTAGTTGTACAAATTTATGTTGATGATATCATTTTTGGTTCAACCAAAGAAAATCTATGTAATCAAATCTCAAATATTATGAAAAATGAATTTGAAATGTCACACATGGGAGAATTAAATTTCTTCTTAGGTTTACAAATAAAACAACTTGAAAATGGAATTTTTATTGATCAAAAAAATATTGTAACTATCTATTACGTCGTTTTGAAATGGATAAAACTTCAAGCAAACCAACACCAATGAGTACCACTGTTCACTTAGAAAAAGACGATAACGGAAAAGATTTTGATGAAAAATTATATCGGAGCATGATTGGTTTTTACTTTATTTAACGGCTAGTCGACCCGATATTATACGAGTGTATGTCTATGTGATCGATTTCCAGCAAAACCAAAAGAATCTCATCTAAGTGCTGTTAAGTGTATTTTCGTTATCTATCTAGTACTAGAGATTATGGTTTGTTTTACCCTAAAGAATCATCGTTTGAACTAGTTTCATATAGCGTTGCAGATTTCGGTGGATGTAGAACAGATCGTAAGAGTACTAATGGAACTTGTCATTTTATCGGACAATCTTTAGTTTCATGGTTTAGTAAAAAGAAAAATTGTGTTTCTTTATCTACTTGCGAAGCCGAATACATCTTCGCAGCTCTAGCATGTGCATAAGTGATATACATGCAACAAACACCAACGGATTTCGGCAAAATTATCAACAAATCTCCAATATATCGTGATAACACGAGTGCTATAAATTTATCAAAAAACCCTGTTAATCACTCACGAACTAGGCACATAGATATATGCCATCATTTTTTACGAGACAATGTTGAAAAAGGAACTATTTCATTAGAATACGTAAATACCGAAAATCAAGAAGCATACATCTTTACGAAACCACTAAATGAACAAACTTTTATTAAACTCCGACGGAATTTAGGTATTTGCTCATTTCAAGATCTTCTTCCTTAATGATCAGTGTTTCACTTTAAGGCTATGATTAGTTGTCTATTTTACTACCACAAATTTTACTAAATAATTTCTGAACCTTTAATTTTTTAGACAGTTATTTTGTATATAAATAATTCTTTCAACTTATATATAAAGAGGTATATAAAAATATATACACACAATTCATATCTTCCTTAAAGAAACAAAATATAGCGATGTCTTTTGGGGACTCTTATATATCCATCTCCATCTCAACACCAACAACGGACATCTCGGTTGACAACCCACAACGGCTTCCTACACCTACACCAAAGCATGAGCCAATGAATAGGTGGTCCTCGTATCATACTGGTTTTACTCCCGATAACAAGAAGACCAAAAGATCTCTGTTTGTCTCTCCTAACAGAAAGGAGAAAACTGATGAAATTCATCATTATTAGAAACAATCGATAGATCTTCAACGAGAACTATATTTCGAACAAAAAGTTACAGCACGTCGGCTAAGCTTTTTGGAGCAAGTAGCGACGAAGTTTTGTTCATGACGGAAGAATGATATCCAAGAACTGCTACCAAAACCTTGTAGTTCTTTGAATCCCTCGTCTTCATATCGTTCTCCTTTGAAACTTTCACCAAGACGATATTCTGGCTCCTCGAGAACCCTTGAATGTGGAAATATATGGTCTCCACTTAAACCATGGACAGATGACAAGTCAGGAAATCACAAAACTTCATCGCCTTCTAAATTAATTATATTTATTGTATGTATATATGATTATCTGTTCTTTTATTTCACAACAATAAAATTATTTGTTACAAAACATTCGAGAAACAAGCAAAATCATCAAATTTTAAGCTATTTTTAGCCACACTGCCTATTTCAGACGTCTGACTATAGCCTTCAAACGTTTGACATAATGATATACGTCTAAAAATTAAGCACTGTGCATATGTCAGACGTCTGATATACCCCCCAGACGTCTGAAATTTTTCTATGTCATTCTTCAAATAAAAATCAGAGAATTTCAGACGTCTGAAATAAGATCCAAACGTCCGCCTTAGTTCTCTACCATGAAGTTTTCAAAAATAAACCAAACCAGACGTCCGGTTTTTATACCCAGACGTTTGATAAAACTCTTTGTTTCTCCGATTTTGCAAATTCGATCAAACCAGACGTCTAAACCAAAAACCAGACATCTAAATTTATCTGCTGTACTCAATTTAGGGCAAACCAGACGTCTGATTTCCAATTCAGACGTCTGATTTCCAGTCGACCATTTAAATTTGCCCAGATAACGTCATTTTTTTCTTTTATCTCAAAATTGTTAAAACCTACGATTTGCTCTCCAAAAACATCATTTTTAAGAAAATCAAATCATAATGCCTCCTCGCACTAAGAATCCCAAAATGTCAAAACGAAAACAAGACCAACCGACTTCATCTTCAAATCCTCAGGTGTGCTCCGATGAACAGATCGAAAGGTGGATGAATAAAGCACCGCATTCCATCAAAAGGTATGAAGACATCCAAAAGAAAAAACAGCACATAGGTCCATTCTACAGTCTTCTAAAATTTCTTATGTATGATTTGGATGAACTTTGTGAAAATGCTGGGTTGGAAACCCTAATTTCTTTCACTTCTATTGATATCCAAATAGACCAATTAGCCATCTTTCTATTCTATGCGAATTTTGACAGTACTTCATGTGGAACACTGAAAATGAGGATAACTGGCTCTGGTCTAGCGTGTATGGGAAACGATTAGATTAATTCCTGGCATAATAGGTCGAACCCTCGGATGCTCTGACATAGGGGAAGATTTATACATCGTTCCCGATATGCGCTTCAAGCCACAAAATAGTATTACTCATCAAATTTGGAAGGACGAAATGCCAAAATTTGCCTCCAAATATCTACATCCAAAAGCTCGACTCCTAACTCAAATGATAATTAATACAATTGTTCCACGAATGGGAAGTCATGAACAAATCATCGAATTAGAGCACAAAGCCCTATATGCTCTATTTAGTGGAACAAGGGTAAATTGGGCCAAATTCATCTTCGACGAGCTCAATCATTTTTGGACTCGATCACGGCCATTAGTTATTTACCCAACTTATATTATGAGACTTCTTCGTGCACATAACATTCCATCCTACCTATCAACCTTCGAAGAAATCTCGCCTAAATATGCTTCCACCAAATTCTTCTCTCTGATGCACCTACTCGAAATTCCCCCAGAATTCATGTCCTTTGAAGATTGGTCACACAATCGTCAATCTAGACGAGTTGAGCCTCCTCCTCAACCACATATTGAACCACCCTAAGAGGAGGAACAACATCGAGAAGCAACTCCACCTCCTCCTGCACTATTTTATTATCCGAGACAAGATGAAACTGTGGAGACTCGAACGGATACAAATCCAAATGAAAGTGTTGGAGATCTTACCCTTTAAAACCAACATATTCTATCCCAAAATCAAAAACTTTTGGCTAAGCGAATTGACAACTTCGAAACATCATTTGCTACATGCCTAGCCACAGTTGAAGAATCTCTTTCGACTATCTTGTCGGTTCTTAAAGAAGTACCACAACGGGTTCCCGGTCCAACACCACCTACTGAAAATTGGCCAACCCCAGTAACTTCTCCTCCCATAAAACATTTCAAACTCTCTAAGGATGAACCTCTCAAGCAAACTTTGACATCTCCTACAAAGGCTAGCACTTCTGAAAAAGAAGAACCAAAGGAAGATGATCAAAATAAAGCTTCTCCAAAGGAATCATAGATTTTGGGAATCATAGATTTTGGGAATCATAGATTTTGGAAATCATAGATTTTGGGAATCATAGATTTTACGTTTATGGAATATCAATTTTTGTACAAATCTATGCTTGTAATCAAACTTCAAGTTAGTAATGAAATTTTCTTTTTGATGATTGGTTTCAATTTTATAATTCTTTTTTATAATGCCAAAAGGGGAGAAATATAAGTATAATCATAAAACATTAAAAATAAGCACATATTCAGGGGGAGATTTATAATCTATATATATGTATGTTGAATAGTTGTCATCATCAAAAAGGGGGATATTGTTAGGAAATCAATTCTATGGTTTCGATGGTAACAACTACATAATGGAAATCAAGTATGCATATATATCTATATTTATAGGTAATTGTTAAAGTAAATATCACCAAAGAGACAAGAACCAGACTCAAAAGAAGTATCAAGAAGCTACAAGTCGATAGAATAGGAAGAGGAATGACACAGGCTCAGGAAAAGTAACATGCACAAATCCAGACGTCTGAGTGCACTAGCCAGACGTCTGATTGGTTCCTATGTTCGCAAATCAGGCAGAGTCAGACGTCTGGTTAATATACTCAGACGTCTAAAAAGCAACCATATACAAAAAATACATGAGAGCCCGACGTCTGAAACATTTTCCAGACGTCTGATTTTGAACTCGGCCATGTATATTCAAAGCACAACTGTCACAATTGAAAAGACACGTTCGATCCTCTTCGCTGCAACTCTTCATCACCATTAGAAGCAACCTTAGAGCACTTACTAACAGATGCAACTACACAAAGGATCTATCTACCACTATAAATAGCAACAAGAATTCAAGAGAAGATCTTACCTTACTCACTTATACTGTTTACTCTTATACTCTGATTAATACTTGATCTCTAGCAATCTAATACCTGTATTTTAGTCTTCCATATACTCAAAACTCTTTAATCAATATTATATATATATATATATATATATAGATTGGAAGCATTTGTACTCAATAGTCAATATTCGTGTTAGAGAACACAAACTTGACAAGAATAAGTTTTTGTAACCAAGCCTATTCCTCCAGACGAAGTGAGGGTGTTTGATAGTTGAATTCCGAAGAGGAGCTTCGGGACTGGACGCAGGATGGGAGGTCCAAACCAGTATAAAATCCTGGTGTGATTATTTCCATTTACTTTGTTATTATCATCTATCAAGTTTATATTAGATACATAATATAGTTAGTTCACCTATACTTGCATATATATACACTACACGATCCACTCATATAGAGTTACATTAACAAGCATAAGAATGAAGTTTCAAAATTTTACCCAACTTCAATAAATTAAATTCAATAATTTAATTGCCAATTTCATAGTTATATTTGAAATTCAAGCTGGAAAATAAGTTTTGATTTTTAAAATCAATTAAATATTTCAATTCCAAATGTTCAAAATTCTGGGTCGTCACATTCTTCCCTCCTTAAAAGAATTTCGTCCCGAAATTACTATTTAAAAAGAATGATCCTTAACCCGTTTATCTTTTTCGTAAAACCAAACAGTTTTATCAACTTGCCAATACATATCTTTTTATTTAAGACCCATCATTACTTCGACTAACTTTGCAAAATCAATCATAAGTTCCAAATAACACTGTTTTCTTTAACAATTCGAAATTAAATTTAAATTTAATTTTTTCAAAATTTTCTCAAAATTTTTCTAACTCCCAAAATTTTCGAAAAATTTCGCCAGCGTCTCCTTTGCGCGGCTAGCTCGTATGACTACAAAATGGCACAACGGGCCCCTAGATTTTAAAAGAAAACAAAAAACCAAGCGGCTAGACAAGAAAGTCATCAAATTTCATACTGAAATTCAAATACATAACTTTTTCGAGCAATTTAAATTATCTGCGAAATCAAATCCAGTTCCCTTTGCTTTTAAATCACATGTATATCCTACTAACAATAATATCCAATCATAGCTTTCAAAAAATCATTTTATACTTTTCTTTACAAAAGTTTCCATATATTATTCAAGTCCATACGATATACATACATCATTCGTATGCAAAATCAAATTCGATCGCTCACTCGATCATACAATTTCACTTCCGAACTAGTATCGTCCATCCGACTTCCTAGTGCGGACTCAGATCTGGTTTCTTGATCAGAAACCGTCATTTTCCTTACATAGCGGTAAACTACGATAGATAATTTCGAGAATCAACCAAAAATCCATATCTAGGTTCATCGTCGAAAATCGAGTGAAAAATTCCAACTTTGATTCATATAACTATCTCAAAATTCCATGCTCGAATTCTGGATGAAATTGCTATGCAAATAAAATAATATAAGTATATCCTACGTATTTATTTCCAATTGATTATTGGTTATATCAATTTCCTTTTCTATTATTCACGTTGATTTTCCTTTCTATACACTTATTCACAATCGCCATTTCACAATTTTCCAGTTTAATCTTCATTCCACTCATCAGTTTAGAATATTTTCTCAACTCAAAAATTACTCAAGATTTCCATTATCCATTTCTCATGTTCAATATAAACATTCTATATACCTCTTATATATATTTTCAGTTCACCGCTTCGGTTATATCTACTTATAATTTAATTGGATTTCAAATTCCATATGAATTCAATTCATCTCAGACCATATTTATTTGGTCATTCCTTCCATTAGTTTCACTTACTAATTTTTATTTCAATACTTCGCTTTGTTTATCACAAATCAAATTCAATGCCAATGCAATTCTATTTGCTTACAAATTCAAAATGATTTTCAACATTCAATTTCACTTTCATTTACTTACAATTTCAATTTCATTTTAAATCCATATCATTATTTTATTTGACTCAAAATTTCAATCCACTTAACCTACAAGACATACTTTTATTCAAATGAATCCAAGTTTAAATTCATTTTCAATTTGATATTTTTCTAAGTCTCCAACTTATTTATTATTCCATAACCAATTTTAATAAAATTCCAGAGTCTTTCCAGCATTCCAAAATCATTTTTTTTGAAATTAATTCAAATTATCTTTTGAATTTCCAAACAAAACCCAGTTTGCAAACAACTTCCATTTGAAACAATTTGGCAGCAATTCCTCTCCTGGAAACTCGAAAATGAACATCGACGATGCTGCAGTCATCATCGAAGTTATTTTCCAGTGACCGAAAAGAGTTTATTGCTTTTTATCCCTCCAAAACATTTTTCCAAAACCTTTGAAAATCATTTTCAAACTAAAAATGGATTTAATTTCCAAACTTTCCAAATTTCGAAACTTTTCAAACCCTTTCAATTCTTTTCAAAAACATTTCTCTGGAATTCCATTTCAAATTATAAATCACATTTATAATTTACATTCTCAAATTCCATTTATATGTGATTTTATTTCTTAACTTTGGAGTTACGATTTCAATTTTCTATTCCAAATCATTGACAATAATTTAATATTATCACTTCCTAACATCCAAGCAACCATATAGTTACAGAAAATTATTTATTTTATATACTAAAATGATTGGGTAAAATTATTTCATTTGCCCCATTTTAAAACAATATCGTGTCGAATTGTTCTGTACAAGTGTTTAGAGATCCCTATCGATTGAGTTGTACATACTATACTGACCAGAATTCATATACCACTCAACAAACCAATCATCACAATATAAAACAATTTTTTTATATTCACTAACAAATACGCGCTGATATCTATTATTACACTCAAACTCTTCTAGAGCACTACTAACTCTATCACTAATGAGCATTCCCTACCAAATCCAAGGTTGTCGCTTAACCAACTACTCTGATACCACAATGTAACGGCCTAATTTTTCGACGCCCGAAAGTCGATATCAATACGTCCACTGTATCACATGCCGCACAGTCGAATGCCGAAAAACAAAACCGTTAGGGTTGAAGAAGAAGAAGATAGAAGAAGAAAAAAAACAATAAACAGAATCTCACATTTCGCAGCGGAACAAATATAATAGATAAATGAATATCTTTAAAACAAAAGCACTATATTAGTTTATACAATACATTATCAGAGTTCACAACGACACAATACAACACTGGCGGTTATTTTAACTTGCTTACATAGAAATTTTGACTTGCACCAACCCAAACGCAACAGACACTATATAGTATAAGTGATACATCTCGCCATCTAGCTTGAACTCCAGATCTCCATAGCAACTTTCTCGATTTCGCTCTAGAATAATGATAACTTGACCCTAGGTTGCCCGTGTGGAAAATTATGGGTACTCAGAGTTTAGAAAGGGAACAATAAACTCCAGGTCAGTCATGAGACTGGTGTGAGATCTTAAAAACAGTTATTTTCACAAATAAATAAAAAGAAATCCTCTATGCTTTTGAAAAATGAAACTACCATAAGGCCTCCCCGCACACACACAATGCAAGCGCACAATTGGAGGAGATTTCTCCTTACGATAGTTAAACATGCTTGATACGCAAAATCCTTTTTGATAATATTATTATTAATGCATAGTGCAAAAAACCTTTCGAAAGTATAATATTAATCTTAGCCAGCATAGGTACCATTATATTATGCCTACTATAGCTACCATTTAAGAATGGCATGTTATACAATTGCAATCGTAAAGGGCACGTATTGGTGATCAGATTTCCAACAAATGGTCAGGCTAAGGAACTTCCTATTGCCACATAGGTATGCCTCTGGAGGGACGTCCCGAGAACTTAAGCATCTCTCTGCCAACACAAGGCCGGGGTACCTCTGTAACTAGGTACCTACTACACGAGTATGCCATTCCCCGGTCGTTTGCGACCTTTATCCGAGGATCCTCAACCACAAAGCAATAACCATAAAGTATAATAAATTTGCAGCAACCACATAGGTTAAATATCTGGCTCCATACCATGATACAACCATTTTTCAAAAGGAAATGACATACCCTTAGGGGGCGCTACTACCAAATAACCTTGCCGCATCCTTCCTGTTTCAACCATTTCCGGGGTGTGAGGTCCGACGAAGTCTCGTCCACAAAGCTACACCTTTTCACAAAGCTATGCTTCGATCAAAAAATGATCAGCATCACTTTGTATGCCACATTACCAAATTGGGAATGTATCACTAGTAACCATCAACTACATAACCTCTGAGCTCGTATGTCTCAGAGAAGGGTGTTAAGCTAAGAGAATAAATTCTCCGCTACCAACAGAAATACATTTGATAGAAACCAGCTTTACATCTCAAAGTGTAACGTCCGACACACATCCATACAAGTCCATTCCGTAATCGAACGGAATCGAAGGCACTTCAAAGATGCCCTTGCAAATCCGAATATTCACTAATCACATCCGGAATCCCTATCACAAAGGGTGATAAAATCTCTATACCGGAGCAACCACGTGCAGAGACATTTGATAGGGAATGCTTTTGCTTTCGAAAATACTCGGTCTTCAACACCATCTTCAAATGCAATCCCATTTCGTCGTATCATTATTCGGAATGGGTTTTATGACACGAAGTCCTCTCTCGGCTAATCCGAATAATGAGCGCTTATTTAAAAAATAAGCGCTCATTCAGATTTCAAACAAATCACAATAAATTTCCACTTTGATCTTTTAAACAAAAGATCCATCACTATCACAAAGATTCAATGTGGTTTTCGAATATCCATTTGGAATCCGATCCCCGGTCGCATCGAAATTCAAACATCGCTTAAGGGTCAATATTGATAGTCGGTTATTTAACTATCAATCAACATTCATAACAACCATCCCAATTATTTATTTTCAAAATACCTTTGCAGGATATAATTCTAACACCTCAACCATTTGAAAAAAAATTTCAAATCAATTTTCACCTTTCAATTTTTTGAAAAAAATTTCAAATCACTTTTCATACTTCAATCCTTTGAAAACAAATTTCAAATCACTTTACTCACATGGAATGAATTTCCTAATATTTATTTAATTCTACTGAAAATTTACCGAGTTCAAATACTTTAAAAATAATTTAAAATACTTATCCAAAATATACTTGGAAACATTTAAAATAAAACTATTTTAAAACACTAGATTAAATATTAGTTATGAAAATGTTATACTAATATCTCATATAAACTTAAGTCCGAAATAATTTTAAAATAAAATTATTAGATAGAGTGTAATTATTTAAATAACCATTTTCTAATCAAATATCAATTAAATCTTTAAATAATCACTTCTATAACTAATTAAATAAAGCTTTTATTTTAAAGATTTAAACAATTTGTCCACAAAACATCCTTTTTAAAACCAACTTCAAAACTTTTAATTTTGAAAGATACTTTAAAACGTACACGGCTTTCCGGGAAAATACTCCTTCCATTTCAAAATGGACCATTTAAATCAACAAATAAATTCTTCTTGATTTATCTCAATTTATATTCCAAATCCGCAAATTTCTTTCCACACTTTAAAAATAAATCAATATTTATTTTTAAAAGAAATTTCCCTTTCCTGTTTAAATTCCCATTGCGAATTTAAATTTCCAAATATCCACTAATATATGATTTTCAAATTGATTTCAAAAATCATTTACAAACACCAAATCAATTTTCAAATTGATTTCAAATTTTATTTTAAACTCCAAATCAAATTCCAAATTGATTTCTAAATTTATTTCAAACACCAAATCAATTTTTATATTGATTTCCCAAAGATTTATTTTAAAACACCAAATCAATTTGAAATCGATTTCCCACAGATTTATTTTAAAACACCAAATCAATTTTCGAATTTATTTCTAAATTTATTTTCTTTTTAAAATAAATTCCTTTATCTCTTCCAAACTATTTAAATTTCGTATTTTAAAATAAATTCTTCAACTTTTGAACAATATTACTTGAAATCCGTTTATTAAAATCCTTTCCCATATTTTTAGAATTTATTTAATAGGATTTAAAAATAAAAATTTATCTTTTTTTAGTTCCTTCTTTTAAATTTATCAAATTCTAAAAAAAAAATTTATTATAAATTTTCAACTTGAATTTCTAAAATCCAATTTTTTTATTTCCGTTATCCTATGATACCAAAAATATATTCGGCTAAACTATTGCCATTAACGATTTCAATCACAAATATAATCACACACGGATTATAAATAATCAACACACAATGTTGAAATTAATTCATAAGGAATCCAGTTGGATCCCTCAAACCTGTTTTCCTGCATCCACAGATGTTAGCACAACAATTAAATACTAATTCCTCTTCGAGGTAGAATATCGCGGTATATGGGATTAAATAATATCATCCTCTATCACTACGCCATAAATGACCTTCTGCAACACAAAAAAAATGTTGGGTCAGGCCCAAAAAATGTTGCCATAGGTCTATGGCAACACTTTTCGGGTGATGCAATTTTTGTCGTTGCCTTAGACCTCAAAGGCAACATTTTGACTATCTAAGGCAACATAAGTAATATTGTTGCAATAGAACCCTATTTGGGTCTATAGCAACATCCATATGTGTCTGTAGCAACATTCCAAAATGTTGCTATAGATATTAACTTTCTGAATTTGTGGGGCCCACAATGTAGAGCATATTTGATTTTTTAATAGAAATAAATATTTATTTAATAAAATGCTATTGCACAGAATTTGATATTCAAAAAGTAATTTATTTAAATAAATATTTTATTTCAACATTTGAAATAGTACAAATTCCTGACTCCACTATTTTACAATTCAATGATATATAACACTGATATTCACATATACAGATATTCCTCACTACATCACTCAGTTCACTCATTACATATGCAGTTTCAATTTATACAGACACCGACACTGACAAATATATGACGAGCCGAGTGCCGAGCCGAAGACGAGCCGAGTAGCGGGTCCAGTCTTCAAGCTCAAGCATATTTGATTTGACTCTGTCTTCAAGCTTGTATCCAGCTGTCTAGTCTTCAATACCTGTCACATATAATTCAAAAGCAGTAATCTGGAAAATAATATTTAACTCGAACAGAAAATGAAAATATTTTTGTTATATTATTTGCCTCAGGTGTTTGGGTTGTTTCTTTTCATATTTTTTTCTGACAGGGACCAAATATTTGCACGGACAACTTGTGAATGCACAAGTCAGCTGTTCACAAGTGCATAAGCCAAACATGAATGCAACACACGGATACAAGATAGTATGGAAGACAACAAGCAACAGTTCAGGCAAAAATGCACAAAGGAGAAGCCAAGTGCACAAAGTAGTACTTAACACAGCAAGCTACATAACATGACCAAGAAATGCATGTACATGGATGAACATACATGCATCATAAGGCTTGGTACAAGAAACTACTCAAGTGCAACTATTCAAGTGCAAGTTCATACTCAAGTGCAGCCAGATATGTAGACAAGCCAAAAAAAATGGACACGGCACAAGGTCAAACCCGAGTCATCGACTGGATTCAACTCAGGGCCAAGCAACCAACAAAATAAACAAGAACCAGGTTCAGCAAAATGTAGACAAGCTAGTGCAAGAAACACAACAGTACACATAGGCAGCCCATCAAGCAAAAACAGTGAATGCATCAGGCATGTACAAGAGAAACATAGGCAGTAATATGATATACAGAGGACTTGGAGCATTAGTTCATGTTAAAGAACAAGGTTAGCATGGTACTAGTTCAGTCCAGACCAAGCAAAACCAACAAAGCTCAACACACATATGTTTGTATATATCGTGGAAACCAAAACTCAATGTTCAGATTAGTCAACAGTTTAATAAAACCAAAGATCACTTTCAAAGTTCTGATTATCAAAAATGCAGAAGTTTTCAAGTGAAGCAGTTTTCAAGAGGACAACAGAATACAAATACTTCAAGTTTTGGTTTAACAAATGCAGCAAGGTACAAAGGTATGTGAACAAGTTTAACAAAGGTTCAAGTTCTGGTTTAACAAATGCAGCAGAAGGAGCTAACAAGCTCAGATCAGAAATCAAAAACAAGCTAGTGAACCAAAATCCAACATACCAAATAATATCACATCGCAATTCATCATCGGCAAAGCAAAATCAAGCCAGTGGACCAAAATCCAACATACCAATACATCATCGCAATCCAACATACCAGATTTCTCAAAGTCCAACAGAAAGATTAAACTCGAGATTATAGGAAATAAAGCCTATAAATAAATCCCAATTCATCATCGGCAAAAGCGTGCGAGTGTAACCAAAATTGAGAATAATCAAGTAAACCAGAAGGCAGAAAACATACCAAATAATATCACATCGCACCCGACGACGAAGTCAAAGCAATTCAAGCAATCAATCAAGGAGAATGAAGGAGCAAGCTACCAGGAACGTTTCTTACACTAGATTCGATCAATCAGAGCATCAAAGCAACTGGAATCGCGTGCCCTAGTTTTCACAGAGAGGAACCAGAAAGAAAAATCGCGTGCCCTAATTTTCATAGAGAGTGGAATGAGAAAGAAAAGTAAAGCGGAAAATGGAAATTGGTAAGGTGTGGATCGATGGTGTGAATCGACGGTTGAGATTTTGTTTTAAATGGTGGTGTGGATCGCTGAGGTGTAAATTTTTTTTAATTAGAATATATCTATGGCAACACTATATAAAAATGTTGCATCGTGTTACATTTGTTTAGCTAGAGCAACACATTTTTATGGCTAAGGTAACACCAAAAATACAACGTTGCAGTAGGACCAAAATTTTATAGCTGTCGCAACATTTTAGTTAGCAACACCTTGCAAAAATGTTGCAGAAGGTCATCTATGGCATAGTGTATTATGCGGCGCATAGGGTCTCATCCGCTATTTAATGCGGGAAATCAATCACTCCAAATACATATATAATACCAATTCCACTTCGAGGTGGAATATCGCGGTATATGGGTTTGCATATAATATCATCCGCTATTATGCGGCGCATAGAGTCTAATCCAATACAACTGATAATAATTTATCATCCAAGGACACAATCAACAGTTTATCTGTTTAAAATTAATATCAGAAAATCCGATTGAGTGAGAAGATCTCACCTTTAACAATGCATGCAATCCATTTTCCATTCCGGCTTGTTTCTCGATTTTAGACCTTGTATAAACAATTATACAATTTTATTAATATTCGAATAAATTAAATTTCCATTTTAAAATTTTAATTCAACTAATAATTTAATTTCAAACTAATGTTTTAATTTTAAACAAATTTCCTTTTCAAATAAATAAATTTATTTAACAAAAATTTTAAATCAAAAACTAAACTTCCTTTAATAATTATTTTTCTTTTCTACCTATATATTTTTCTATTTAACATGATTACAAAAGGGTTTATAATTTCATCATAAATTTCAGTTCCCATTACTGCTGTATATATCTATATATATGTAACTTCCAAAAATCTTTCTGTAACCAAATTTATTAATCCAAAATGAATTGAAAAAAAACGAACCTTACCGCTTTCCCTCGCCGAAGATCACTCACTCATCGAAGTATAGCATTGTTGACCTCCTGATTGTGCAGCAACACGACGTCCTGAGTTCTAGCCAAAAAAATCCCTCACGACTACCACCACACGTGCGAGCTTGTGCCACCTCCAGATTGAGGTTGTCGAGCCGATCGCGAGACTTCGACTCGACCCCACCTCTATCACCAGAGCACCCATTGCGCTGTCAAAACTACCACGCGAGCACATGCATCAAGCTCCAGACCGCGACGCTTCCGTTACTAGCCTCGCTTAACGGTCAATGCTCTAGCCTCGATGAACCCTTAATTGTCTTCGCCCAATCGCGACACCGCCTTGTCCTCCATGTCATTGTCGATGCAACCGTGCTCGAGGACGATGGGTTTCATGCAAGTCACCATTTTTTCAGAGGAATTTTATTTTATTTTATTTTTGAAGTCAATTTTTATTTTAAAGATGGTTCTCTTTGATTTGCTCGGCTACTATTCTTCTTCGAACTGTTTTGTTTTTATTTTTATCTATACGAATGAATACAATTGAAAGAAAAAGGGAGGACGCGCGTTATTATGATTGACACATGCTAAAAAAAATTATACGTGTATGAAAGGTTTGCCACATTATCAAATGTAATAATACATTTTTTTTTAAAATTGAATTTAAATTCAAATTCAAATTGCCACAATTATGCAACTCAAAGTCTCGATCTCCAATCGAGGTGTGCCGCCAGGTGTTTATAATGTTAAACCCCTATTCCCAACGCAACGGAAAAAGTTTCGAGTTCAAATTCGATCATATGGAGAAGATATCTTTTCGAACCCAGTTAAAATATTAAATTTCATATAATTTTCAGCGCATTTTCTTATTGTACGATCACACGACAATTTTGAATGCTACGAAAATTGAAATCCAATAATAATACAATATTACAGATCCAATGGAACTGGTTTCGTCGAATTCCGAGACCGTGCCTCGGAAAGCTATTTTTAAATACTGATTTAAACGATATAATTTCAGAACCGAACAAAATAGTTTCAAATTCAACTCTAAAGCTTTTATTATCTTCAGTATCATCAATATAAATTTTCGAAGCCTTGAAAATATTTTTAACAAGAATTAAACTGAAGTTTCAAAATTTTACCCAACTTCAATAAATTAAATTCAATAATTTAATTGCCAGTTTCTTAGTTATATTTAAAATTCAAGTTGGAAAATAACTTTCGATTTTTAAAATCAATTAAATATTTCAATTTCAAATATTCAAAATTTTGGGTCGTCACATTTACAATGTATGTAAAACTGAGAAAATGCGATAAATTTTGGTTATTTTTGTAAAACGATTATTAACGTATTTTTAAATATATAAATATACTTCCATTATATTTATTAAATGTTTTAAATAAGATTTAAATTATCAAATAAATATTTAAACTATTTATTTAAGCCTTTATTTATTTTTAACAAAACTTAACTTTTATTGATTTGTTCTAAAATCCAAATTTATAATTTTTAATTATTAATTTTAACAATAAATAATTTCTATATTATTATGTACCATATATAACTTATTTATTTAAGTTTTAAATTCTTTTTAAATTTAAAATAAGCATATTCTCTCATTTTCGAAGTAGCGAAATTAGGGGTCGTTACAATACCGGTGTTAAAGTCATAGTTTGGTTATTTAATTCTTGATATTTGATTTGAATTGACTTCTTTCATAATCAATACAAAAGGATGTTGGGATTGTCCCAAAATGATATGCACAAACATTATATTAAATTGTCAATCTGAAGCATCTAAGATGGGCTCCTTATGCATTGGCAATATGAATTATCTTACATGTTGCATATTTTACATGCTACATTGTCCATAATATCACACCATGCTTATGTATTTGATACGTAGAGAAAATATGAAATCTAAATTAAAACCACTAAATGATAATTTAGAGTGTTTCGAGTATTTACGAAACATTAGATAATTGTTTATAGAAACAATGGACTTCTTATGAAGGAGTGCATGGGCTCAAACTTCATAAGTAATATTGAGCATAGTATGTCAATCCTAATTTTATGTTTAATCTCAAGTCAAGAATATTAATTTGGAAATGTTCAAAACGATAATTAGTGGTTGATTTAACCAAAGGTTAAGTAAATTGCCTTGAATAGCGCTACAACAAAAGAAGAATAAATGAACAAATTTATAAGAAGCGACTCCAATGTTAAGAATCCCATGACATTGTTGTATGTTGAAAATGCTGCGACATAATTCGTAAATGAACCTAAAAATCACTAGAAGTTGAATAACATACTCCAAAGGTTTCCAAACGATAAATACATTTAATCAAAATTTGAGACGGTTAACTAATAGAGTAGATAGTTAAAACAATATAGCATAACTGTTCACTTAGGGACTAACTCGACCAATTTTTGATAAATCAAGGAAAGAATTGGAATAATTCCATAACTAACCCCATATGTAAGTGAGTATTGATAGAGTTAGAGGTTTCCCTAGGGGTAGTTACATAATTTGTTACATATATCTAACTCGATAACAGATCTTATGATAGAGTAGGAGTATGCCCTAAGGGCAATTAGACAACTGTTACATATATCTAACTCGGTAACCATTCTTGTTCGAAATAAAAGGTGTTTTATTTCTATTATATACTTGATATAATGTGCTATATATTGATTAATTAATTTGATTAAAAGTGTATTTAATAAAAAATCCAGAAATGGTATGCTTTTATGATACTAGCCACAAAGTGTTGTAACCATGAGTAATTTACCATAATGAAATTAAGCACATCGCTTTAAATATTTCTAGTCAAGATGTATCAAGGCTAGATATGGATATATCTGTTGAGATAGAGTATGTAACGCTCTCCAAATATTGGACAGTGTATTACCCATGGCTATTGGGCACTAAGGGTTATGTATCGATAGTCATAGGATAATTATTCAATGACTCACTCGATAGTTTTCCAGTTGGTTAATATAAATAAGGTCAAAAAGAAAATATTTATATGAAAAAATTACACAATTCCTTTGACTTGAGAATATTATCGTGCTTTAATGTGGAAACTTCACTTTGATTATAGTAAATTAGGGCACGAAGTCCACTGAATGACTATAGTCGGGTCGATTGGAAGCATTGAAAGTGAAACACTATACAAGAGAGGATTCTTCTCCTCGTTTATATAAAACTAGTTCATGGTCAACTTAAATCAACTCAAAGTTAAAATCTTTGGCCATAGCGGTTCAGTTAATTATAATTGTTGTTATCAAACTAAGGACTTTATGTTTGGACTATTAAGTTGAATATGATGATAGTGGAATTTTGACCATTACTAAATTCCATAAGTCCAAAGTAATATAGTTTTGATTAAGAGAATTGTGCAAATAATTGCCACTACTGGGTAATGCTTAACAAAGTAAAATTGAATTTTACCAAAACAATCAAGCGATAAATTTGGCCAAAATGAACTGCTAAGTGATCCATGAAAACTAATACTTGAATTGTTCGATATTAATCGCTGACCAGATGTTCACCTAAGAGTCACACAATCGAAACGTTGAATACTTCTTTTACCAACCGATTTAATTAATTTATATGTTATAAATTAATTAACGTAATTAATATTTATGAAATATTAATTAGAAATTTTTATTTAATTTATATTGAACAATATTAAATAATGTGCATATAATGGCTATATAAACATTAACCGATATATGATATCAATACACGTTAATATTAGACTTAAATGCAATGAATATTGTTTGGGGTTGAATTTCTTTTAGGCTCAGAAGGAGGCTTTGATAGTCGACTATAGATGACCATATTAGGCCAACCATTTATTGATATGGTAAGTTTTTTTTGAATGAAAAATAAAGGAGTGAACGAATTAGAGAAAAAAGAGGATCTAGGTCCACTTTTTGCTCTATCGTATTTCCTTTATATAATCCATTTCTCCTCACTTAAGCTATGATTTTTTTTGCAATTCTACAAATAGCAAAAGGAGGCTGATTATAGCTTATATTAACCCTAAAATTTCAAGTATAAAATGATATCAGAACACTTTGATTTGATCGTCAATGGTTAGACAATTCAGGAGCTAGCAACTTCGCAATTACAATTGTATTTAAGGAGTTCACTTCTTCGTTTCAACGTGCAAGCTTTGGGCTTTGGTGAAAGGTACTATTCTAGTTTATTATTATATAATAATTTTTATAAGATTATTGTTTTGTTAAAAATATCACGAATCGATATATTGATGGATCATCACATGTTGATGGTTGTGTTTGTGTGCGTGTGCGCGCGCGTGTGTCTATATATATAAGTGTATATATATTTAAAAGGTAAAAAAAATTTATGCACATTCGTTTATACGAGCTCTTGGCCTGATGTAATTTTTTATGAAATTTTAAATAATAATTTATTATATGGATTTAAATATCAAATCTAATTTTAAAAATTTAACACTATAAAATATATACATATATATATATTAAAACTTAACAAAATTAGTTTTGTTTGTACGATTTTCAGAAATAATAAAAAATGAAGTAATTTTTTGGATATCTAATACATACACATACATACGCACTATTATTAATTCAAAATTTATTATATAAATAAAATGTATGTATATATATTTATAAGTAATATAAAATGATAAAAAAGTTTATATAATATAAAATATTCATTATGGTTTTGAAAAGAATTTTTTAATAATTTTATTATTATTTTCGCATAGTTTAATAAGTAGTTTTTAAGTAATTAATTATTTAAAAATCAAAAATTAAATTAAATAATTATTATCAGGCCGAAATTAGTAACAAAATATATTGTTAATTATAATATATACATATACATTTATAATTACAACTAGTCATATGTTTATATATAAAATGTTTTTTCTTATATATATGTAAATTTCAGTTCGAATTTTATATTACAAATATTATAATTTTTTTTACAAATTAATGTTTAAAATAATTTTATAATTTATTTATATACATATATATGTATGTATTTTAGTCAATATTTTATGTAAATGATTTACAACTAATATTTTGTAATAATTATATAATCATATTTTTACACACACACATATATAAACAATTTTATGTGTGCGTGCACACATTTAGAAAATCCATTTGTATACACGAGGGGCTAATGTTTCTGTTGCAGTGTAAATCCCAACATCAACATATGTAGTATACATGGTTTAACATGCTCATGTATAAGTGTTGGGATTTACACCGCAACGGATATATTAGCCCCTCCATATACATGTGTATTGTTTAATATATATATATATATATATATATATATATATATATATATATCTGTGTGTGTGTATATAATGTGATATATTATATATATATATTTATAGTGGTATTAATATATATATATATATATATGTATATATATATGTGTGTGTGTGTGTGTGTGTATGTATGTATATAGCGTTGTAAAATAGTAATATTTATAAATACAAATACAAATAATTCTAAATCTAAATTCAAATTTCAAATTTTAGATCTGGAGCCAGATTTTAAAATATCTTATAATTTCAAATTTAAAATTATAAATTGTATTTAATGAATAAATGCATAAATACATAAATTAAAAAAAGGGTAATATGTAACATATAATGTGTGCATATACATTAGAATTAATGTTTAAAATCAAATATTAAAGAATGATACACACACTTTCGCTATAATAAAATTTCTAAATTAGTACGCATTAAATGCTAAATTGATCGACACCGCTTGAATCTGAATTCAAATCCCTCTTGAGAGAGCTACCAGACTAAAAGCACTACGCACCGATATTGAATTTCAATTGATTTTGTGTTTTAATGCTTGAATTAATGGAGGTAGGAACGCTACCATTTTTGTCCCGAAATGGGTGGAGTAGAGGCTAAAAGTGAGAATAACAAAAGAGGGATTAAGGGAGTTTAAATAGTAGAGGGAAAGAGGAGCAGAAACTAGATCCGAATCCATAAATATCTCTACCAATTCAAACTTTTTTTAATCAAATTCAACCCCTCCTTCCATCCCTATAGCCGGCCATATCAAAACCTTCTTAGGCCTTCATATCATTCCAATCCCGAATAGATCAATATGCATTTAAATCCAATTTAAATGCACATTTAAATCATACGACGATATGTTTGTATACGACTATTATAAACGCACTATTTTCAATACCTATTAACAATAATCAAATAAAATTTCATAAGTAATGTCTCATAAATATTAGTTAATTTAACTAACTTCAAATAATAATTATTTAATTAAATCAGGTGGTAGCCAGAGTATTCAACATTTTGGTTATGTGACTCTTTGGTGTAAATTCAATCAGCGATTAATGTCAAACAATTCGAATATTAGTTAATTTAACCATTCGATTATGTGAATCTTAGGTGTAAATTTAGTCAGGTATTAACATCGAACAATTAGAATATTAATTGATGTAAATTCCAAGCCCGAATAGATCAATATGCATTTTAATCCAATCTGAACGCACGTTGAAATCGTATATTTATATATATGCATACAACTTTTATGAACACACTATTTTCAATACCGATTAACATAGATCAACTAAAATTTTATAATTAATACCATAAATATTAATTAATTTAACTAACTTAAAACTATAATTATTTAATTAAACCAGGTGGTAGTCGGAGTATTCAACATTCGAGTTATGTGACTCTTAGGTGTAAGTTCAGTTAGTGATTAATATCGAGCACTTCGAATGTTAACATTCACATGTCACCTTAGCTAGTAGTATGATATTATGGCCAAATTCATCACTTACATAGCTTCGATGAAATCTAATTTTATGTAACTTAAGTGTTACCCAGTAGTGGTAATTATTTACATCGGTTCTTTTCATCAAAACTACATAACATTAGGACTTATGGAATTTGATAATGGTCAAAATTCCAATATCTTTCACATTAATCTTTATACTCCAAACACAAAGTCCTTGGTTCAATAATAACAATTATTATTAATCGATTTGCTCTGGTTAGACACTTCGACTTTAAGTCGACTTTAATTGATCGTGATACTAATCTATATAATTGAGGAGACGAATTCTCCATTGAATAACGTTTCACTTTCAACGCTTCCACTCATCCCGGCTATAGTCGTTTGATGGATGCTATGCCATGATTTAACTATAATCAAAGCTAAGCTTACACATTGAAGATTTACAGAATTCTCAAGTCAAGTGAACCTTGTATTTTTGCTACATCAATATTTTCTATTTGATCTTAGTTACATTATCCAAAAGAACTATCAAGTGAGTCATTCCATAGTTATCAAGTCCAGATCTTCAGCACTAACACCGCCGCTGTGAACTCCAAATCATGAATCAGATATCTAACTTCATGTTGTCTCAACTACCTTGATGGATGAGCCATCACTCACCCTCTTTGCATCGACACCACCCACGATCTGGTTCCACAAGCATCGGTGTACACTACCAGATCCTAATTCACTTTGGGCACAATTAACATATGATAATTCATCAATGATTTCTTCAACTTTTGGAATGACCCTTCACAGACAAACTTCTTGTTCTTCCTAGTTAACTTAGTCAAGGGTGCTCCTACACGCAAAAAATCCTTAATGAATCTGTAGTGATAGCCATCTAATCCCCAAGAAAATTCACATCTTCGTAACCGCTTCTGGCCTCTTCTAACCATTAATAGTTTCTATCTTCAATAGATCCACTGCTAATCCGTTCTCTGAAACAACATGTTCAAGAAACTTCACTTTTCATTCCCCGAAATGGCATTTCAAGAACTTTGCCCATAGCTTGTGTTGTCTCAACGTCTCCAACACAATTCTCAAATGGACTCATGATCTCTCTTATCTTTAGAGTATACCAGAATATCATGAATGAAGACCAAAACAGATCTATCTAACTAATCGTGAAAGATTCAGTTTACAAGATCTATAAAGAAATTAGGGGCATCAGTCAGTACAAAGGACACCATTAACCACTTATATGAACCATACCTCATTCAAAACATGGTCAATGGAATACTATCTTCTATCTTTCTCGGTTGATGGAAACCCATTGCCAAGTCTAACTACAAGAACGCCCGAGCTCTACTAAACTGATCAAACAAGCCGTCTATCCTGAACAAAGGATAATGATTCTTCATCCTTAGCTCATTCAGCTTCCGATAATCAGTGCATATTCATAAAGATCCATCCAACTTCTCCATGAATATGGTGGATGCTCCCCATAAAAAACTACTTAGCCTAATGAAACTTTTATCCTTAAGGTCTACTAGTTGCTTCTTCAATTCTTTCATCTCCTTGTGCGACAGTCTACTAGGCAGTCTATTAACCGGTTGCACCTCCACATCAAATCTATCTGGAATTCGATTGCCATTCTTGGTGGTAATCCCGTTGCAGGTTCAAAATGTCTGCAAATTCTTGGACTACACATACTTTATTGATCTCATCTTTATGATCTTCCATAGCGCATAGCATCAAGTCCAACTTCTTCTTCACTATATCCAAAGCTATCTGAATTCATTCTCATCCCTTTGGATTCTACATGGTGATAATCCTATCCGCAAAATAAATCCTAGCATTATAATACATTAGTCAGTCCATACAAAAAATCACCTTGTACCCTACGAAGTCAAACACATATGGGTCACAATTAAAAAAATGTCCATACAAATCAAACTCAAGGTCTATGCACCATAATTTAAGAATGGCATACTCATCGATCAGATTAACCACATAAAAGGGTATGATTAAATATGTAGTGTCTAATTTCAACATATCAACTAGATATCTCAAAATGAAAGGGTGAGTAGCACCAGTATCAAATGGAACTCTAACTGATATATTGAAAATCAAAATCATACCTCCAAGCACACCCATTCCTTTCTCCTCAGTAGCTTGTCCATTCGAAGATCCTTTCAAAGCATAAACCTTTGCGTGCTTTTCGGGGAATCCCACTTTTTATGCCCTGGCCTATTACAGATAAAACATTTGGCCCTGTCCTCGTTCTCCAGCTGGGTACACTTAGTGGAGTATTTCCCTTCTGGCCGCAATTAAAGCAAGTGACATCAATTTTATTTGGTTTTTGAGTCTTTCCTCCAAAAGTCTTTCCTCCCTTCTGATTCTTTCCGCCTTTCCGATACATTTTGAATCTTTTCATCTGCCTATCCTTGGGCTAAATATTAGTTTTCCTTTCTTCTTAAACAAGCAATCATACCTCCTTGCCGTTTCCAACATCGTATCAAATGAAACCAACGGATGAACCTTCACCTTGTGATTTAGTTCCTTCCTCCAACCATCAATGAACTTATCATTCTTCTTCAATAGAGTATTGATATGCTCGCTTCTATACTTCGATGAAACATAAAAGCATTGAACATATTATGCCAAAGTCATTTCTCCCTGTCCCCTCTTCAAGTCAAGGAACTCTATAGACAAAGCACCCTTCTGTGATTCATGGATAAACTTAGCCTTGAATCACTCTTTAAACTACTCCTATGCTATCTCCTCCTTTGGGACTTCAGCTGTTATAGCCTCCCACCAACCCAATGCATCCTCCTATAGTTGAAGAGAATCCAATCTCCTCTTTTGAGGATTTTTTTAATCCCAAGTCTCCAAAGATATGTTCATATACTTCCAACTAATTTAACACTTCCACTGTAGTCTCTTTCCTTGCGAACTTTTTTCCTCCATAGCTCTTGAAATATTTGTTCATATTAGAAAAGTCTGCTTCTCTAACTACCTGCTATCTCAGCTCAACAACTACAGTTAGTTGTTGTGTCATCATTTCCATCATAAATTGGCAGAACAAAACATTTACATCCATTCTTCCTTTAGTCGATGTAGGAAATTGAGTACCGGCTTCAGTACAAACATCCAAGTTTGCCTCCCCACCTTAGCCAACGGTTTGAGTACTACCATCTCCTATACTAGCATTCGCTCTCACACTTCCTATGGTTAAACATCTATTATGTATGTCCATTCTCTCCTTTTACATAAGCATGAGTTCGTAAGAAACGGAAGTAAAGAAAGTGAGATCAAACTTAGATGGGTGGATATATTCTTCTATATATCTACATGAAAAATACAAGTATGTTATATATATGTATATGTATATGTAAATGTATATGCATGTGTGTGTATAGCGCTATATGTGTATACACATATGTGTGTATGTGTGTGTAACGCATACCCTTCCCTAAGGTGTCCATTTTTTACTAATAAGTTTCTACTTGGCTTTGTTTTACTTCGGTGTTTCCCTTAACCTAAGCTTTGATACCATGTTGTAACATCCACCACTCCAAGACTCTAAAATAGATGCCGACAATATTGCACTGATCAATGGAAACATTTTTCAGTGATAAAGAGATTTCAATATTATTTTGCATAACATAAGTAAACAATGCAGCTAAATAGCTTTTTCATAATATAATTCATTAAATCCGTCTAACCAAAATTGTTGCCCACGTATAGGTAAGTATAATAGAATAGTGGTAGAGTAGTGTTATGACATATGAAGATGCCAACACAACATGTAACTAGGTAGAAATCTTAGTTTTGCATAGCACAATTTCAAAATAGCTTTTATTTAATAGCAACCCTCCTGCTTCGTCTTCGAAATTTTTATTCATCCACCAAAAGATGCTTATCTAATCAATAAACTTAGCCAATTCAAATGAGTACCTGTGAGTTTATGGAGAATAATAAAAACGCAGATCAGGCATAAAGCCTGGTATGAATAAAACCTTTACCCTAGTAATTCATAGTGAGGCCATGCCGCTAACGTTGAATGGGTTTTCCCCTCATTTTATCATCATAGCATAGTATATCACATCGGGTAAACAAATATTACACAATAAGCAATCATGTGCATATCCAATCAAGAAGCGCACTCTAAATTATCATCCATTTACAAATTATGTCATATATCAATTCAAATTAAGTATACCATATACTTATTATCAGTTATGAACCATGTCATGCAATCATTCATCATCCATCCAAACATTCATCATCCATCCAAACATCACATAATCTCCTTTATTAGGTTTCTTGTTAAGTTATCAGTAATATATGTAGTGAACATCTCTTTAGGCCTATCTTTCACTAATTTATCTTTTCTTAAACAACATCACTTGATGAATTGGCCACTCATTCCACTAATTGGATTAACCCTGACTAAAGCCACCTCGACTCTCCTAAGGGGTAGAATGTAAGTACTCTAAATACATTTTAGTAAACATCCTTACTAAGCGTTATTAGCCCATCTTAGTCCTTGAATCGCGCACATTGTCAATTTATTCATTTTAGTCAAAACCACCCTAATGTTTTGGCATCCTGCCATGGCACCCTACCTTAACTCCTCTTAGAGTTTATAAATCTGTAACAACCTGCACCTTAGTAGGCCTAAATTTTCACTAAATCGAAAATCCAAGTCCACCAAAGTATAATTCGTTGGTGTTGATATCCTATAAATAACAATAGTATATTAGATAACTATCGATATAAACCCACGGTGGAATAAAATAGTATAGTACATATGATGTCTAGTAATTACCGACCAAAGCTAATACATCTGATATCTAGTCATCTTGTCAGTGTCGATCATGCATGTCCTTCCACAATTCCCACCTTATACAAGTACATGTCTCGCTCTAAATCTATCTTGTGGGTTGTAATGAGGAGGGGGTCAGAACAACGTTATAGTGATTGGTAAATTGAATACTTTGTACATAACACTAGTTTATGCCAATTGTTTTCCATTACATGTTATGTATACCTTTTCAACTTTGTCATCTTGACTTCATATACACGTATGATTCACCCCACCTATTCGAGGTATATAATAACTACATACATGTGTGTATAAGTATCACAGTCCCCCTTTGGACTAAGATGCTTTCCCAACTAGTATTCATAACACTGCATCTTGTCTGGATCCATCGTCAATGAAGTATCATGTCTTTGCCACCGTGCATATCAAGGAACTCCCATAGTACCTAATAACGACATTACATCTATTTAGCCATATTCATTCGTGTTTTGAAAGACGTCCATTAAAAGGTTATATAGACTTTTCTCCTAACAAAGAACAAAATAACAAACAACTAGGAAGTGGTACATGTCTCTAACCTAGTCTACCCTAGTAGAACGTATAGCCCATTTAGGCATAACCTTTGTCTTTCTGCTAACCGATCAGAACCAGTGAAAATTTTGATCTATATAAATAGCTCATACTCCTCGTATATATGGTACCAACCTCATTGTCATTGCACCAAGCCTATGCTCACTGTCCTATTTAGATTGCCTACTGCAATTAAGGAAATGGCCATTTGATTACTTAACACATACCCCCTAAAGCTTGAAGTAGACTCTACTTGCCCTTTTGGCACTTCAATCATAGTAAACAATACTACTTTCGTATATTCTCTTCACCTATACGAAGCGAATAATTCCACGGGTCCTACAGTTGGATATGTCCCACATCAGTATAATGTATATACAACTACTGGTAGCCCCTTATGGTGGGCAGACTTCTGTTGTATAACACAACTGACCTAGCATTCCAACCCATATTAATAATTAAGTCATTTTTAGTTAATCTAAGTTATTGACTAGATTTAATAATTCACACCCGTCATAATCACATGCTTGAGGCTATACAAATTTTATTGAATTACTACATCTCCTGTTCAACTGTTGGTATTTAGTTATTTTACACAACTTGTTTCTTGTTCCATTAATGCCAATTTACTATCATTTACTGCTTATTTCTAATTTAATAGATTAAATATCTTATACAACTTACTTCCTCTTATATTATTAGACATATTTTACTGTTTCTTTTCAACTATTACTACCTTCCATTGATTACTAAACTTTATTAATTACTCATTTCATTACTTTTCTTACATTTCATTGCTTCTTTTTTAATTTCTAGCTTGTCCTTTTCACATATATCAGATTTATAATTATATTGTTGTTATTATCTTTACATACAATTCTTTGGTTTATACTTAGGGAGTTCTGCATTTTTATGCGTTGGGATTACATCTTCCAGAAAGAAAACGTTAATACTATAATTTTGCATAAATTATCTAAAAAAGGACTTGTACCATGTTTGAAATTGCAAGTAATTTTCTTTTCTGTTATTACTGAAATTGATGGTACAAAGTACAGTAAACATCCTTACTTTATACATCTTTTTTAATATATTCCTTATTATTTCAAATGGCACACTTTTGTTTAAGTTTATAAAACTGGATAATTTATATAAATTTACATTGTAACGCATTTCATTCCAATACATTAAAGCACTACTTAAATCCTAATCCATATTATAATTAATTCCAATTCATATTTACCTAAATATATCATTCAACCAACAAATCTGGAGTTATTATACGATAATATGAATTTAGGGATTACTTTCAACATTAATTTCTTGATCAAGTATATGCATTTTTTAATCAAAGTTAAAAATTCATAAAATATGTAGACATGGAAAATTCATTACATGTATATATTTGAGCCTACAAGTCCATGTGAGAAATGCGGATTACGGATCTTAAGGCTAGGATTAACAATAGAGGGGGGGAGGGTGAATAGTATTTATAAAGAATTACTAAATCCTTTTGAGTTTATGTTAATTTAGACACAGATGTGTGCAATATACAGACGCAGATATGATTACAGAAAAAACACAGATGCAGAAATAAAATAAAAAGCAGTAAAGGAAAGAACACACCGGATTTTATACTGGTTCGGAATTACCCTACATCCAGTCCCGCAACACAATTACGGATTTCCTTTCAAAAGCAATCTTTACAATCACACCCGTGTTTCAAGGCTATGTGGTACACCCTCCAGAATCACAATCCTCTGGGTAGAGATACTTGATTTTCTAGGCAACAAGTTCACCCACTTGATTTTACGGGCAACAAGTTCACCCACTTGATTTTACGGGCAACAAGTTCACCCAATTGATTTCCCAAGGCTACAATCACACCTTATCTCGCTTGATTGATTTTCAAGGCCACAATCACACCTTTTCTCGCTTAATAGATTACAAAGAAGTCTATAACTCTGAATAGCACTGAGAACCTTGTTGAGATAGTGATAGAGAATCAAACTAGAAGTAATCGAGTTTGATTCAATGTTGATTTCGATAGAGTAATGGTAAGAATATGTATTAAGAAATGTGGAAGAAGAAGAGGAGTGAAAAACCAGAAAATCTGACATAAAATTCGTTGAAACTAACCCCTACTTATAGAAGAACAACAACCATGTCCATTCGTGAAGAGTTATGGCGAATAGACACTTCTCTTGAAATTCAAATTTTGAACTTAACTGACACTATGTCGACATGGTCACCATCAGTATGTCGACATCCCAAGGAAATTTTTGATTATTTGATTTTCTTTAAAAATAACCTTTATCTTATATTAAAACTATTTTAAACTTTATAAATATACTTGACTATAGTTAAAATTCATAAGTAAATATAGAGATAATATATATAGAATTTAACTATAAATTTTATATTTAAATCTAAGTATAAATATTTAAAAGTTAAATATATTATATTAAAAGATAGTTTAAAATCAAGAGTAATCTGACTTTGATATTAAAGATGATTTTGAGGCTAAAGTTATTTAAAATCAGGATAGAGGTTTTTGAATCTTTTAAAAGGAAAGTTTTGAAATCATTTTGAAAACAAGATAATTTTTGTAAAATTATTTGAATAAAAATTAGCGGATATAAAACAATGTTCCACTAGATTTTTCGTAGGTTCCATCCTACTTAGGGTTCCATCCCTTTAACGGGCTCGAAGTGGATTCCATTCCACGAATAAATTGGATTTTAAGATGCCAGTGCTTTTCTAGGAGTTTTAACAAAATTCCTAATTAAAATACTTATTTTTGAAGTCTTGAACTCTTGATAATCTTGATACTCATGAGTCTTCAATCTTGATATCTTGAATCTCTATACTGTACAGTCTTCATTTTTGGTACCTGCATGGTTAAATCCTGCATATACATATATATCTAAACTTATAATGTTAGTATTTATATTTTATAATCTATTCTAAGGTTGTAGTCATCAAAACCATCATCTCACGGACTAACAATCTCCCCTTTTTGATGATGACAACCTTTGTTTATAAAATATTACTTCTGTCCTAATAACTCCCCTAAAACTAATAACCCCCCCCCTTAATCTATGCCCTAATTACCCTATTTTATACTTCTCCCCCTTTGTCATCAACTAAAACTCTAAACTTTATAACTCCAAACTATATAACTCCCCCTAAATCTAATACCCAATGATATGTGATTATAACGATAGTGTTATCATAAGTAATCAACACTTAGATCTAAAACTAAAACTTACTACTAACTATTCTAACTAAAATCCATGATAATACTTATAATTAAAACATATAAGAATACACATTAAGTATAAAGTTGTATTTACATGAGCATTTAGAGAACATAAAGAAACACAAACAACAATGGAGAAGAAAGAAAAGAAACTAAATAGGAGATCTATGAATCGAACAATGCAGAGAGTGGAAATAGAAATTTCCATGTTGTTCAATAAGATTCCCATCTTTATCAAAGCACACTTCTCCAACGCAAACGACTTTGTCGTCATCTTCCGCTTGCGCTTCTTTCATGGGTTCTTCTTCTTCTTCTTCGCTGGCCTCTTGTTCTTGATTGTGTGAAGAATCTTCATCAATCAAGATAGGGTTGGCTTGATTATCCATTAGAAATTTTTGCAAATTCCTAAGAATCTTGCCTTGCTTCTCTTGTTCCTTTGCCATACGGAGTTGAATCACTTGAATTTCAGTCATCATCTGAAGTGCATCCTTCAGAGACTCCTCCATTTTTGTTACACGAGCGAGAGTAGTACGTTGAAACAGACCGAAAGTAGGAGAGGGGAATGAAAATGTTGATTTTATGTTTGATTTGGAAGATGATGCCATGATTTTATTTATTTTAGAAGATAGAATAGAAAGAGAACAGAGAGAATGATCAAAAATTTGAAAATAAGAAGATTATATAACCAATGTTTTGAATTATGGTGGGAAAAATTTAAGAAAATAAAAACGTTATATGTCGACATGGGTATATGGGGGATGTCGACATGCTCCTTTATATTTTACTATTTGATTTATTTTAATTTAATTATTTATTATAATGGACATTTATATTTTATATTTCAGTTATTGAAAAAATACCTAATTCTCTTCTTAATTTAGTAAATATTGATTCATTTAAGCGTTTTGTTAAAATATCAGCAATTTGATTCTCAGAATTGATATAATCGAGAGTAACTACTTCCTTACTTATATTATCTCTGAGAAAATGATGTTTGATATCAGTATGTTCAGTTCGAGCATGTTGAGTAGTATTTTTGGATAAATTTATTGCACTAGTATTATCACAATAAATTGGTGATTTTGAGATATTTAAACCATAATCTTTTAAAGTTTGTTGCATATATATTACTTGAGAACAAGCCAAAGCAGCAGAAATATACTCTACTTCAGTTGTTGATAAAGAAACCATGTTTTGCTTTTTACTTAACCAGGAAACCAAAGAATGTCCCAAAAAGTGACAAGTCCCACTTGTACTTTTTCGGTCTGATTTACAACCAGCATAATCAGCATCACAGTAAAATATTAAGTCAAAAGAATCATTTTTAGGGTAAAATAAACCATAATCAGATGTGTGTTTAACATATCTTATGATACGTTTTACGACTTTTAAGTGGGTCTCTTTAGGTTGGGATTGATATCTGGCATAGAGACAAACACTATGCATGATATCAGGTATACTAGCAGTAATATTGAGTAGTGATCCAATCATTCCTCTATATATTTTTTGATCTACATCGTTCGAGAGATCTTCTTTACTAAGGTACTCATTGGTCGCCATGGGAGTGGGTTTTCCACTTGCAGTAGTCAAAACAAATTTACTAATTAGGTCTTTAGCATATTTTTCTTGAATAATATACCATTATCTAATTGTTTTATTTGTAATCCTAAAAATAAATTTAATTCACCCATGTGACTCATCTCAAACTCTTTTGTCATTATTTCAGAAATTCTTTATTCATTCCAAAATTAGTTGACCCAAAAATGATATCATCTACGTAAACTTGTACTAGTTGAATATCATATTTATTTCTTTTAATAAAAAGAGTATTATCTACTTTACCAATTTCAAAATTTGATTGTAATAATAAGATCTTAGTCTATCATACCAGGCTCTTGGAGCTTGTTTTAGACCATATAAAGCTTTCTTAAGTTTGTAAACATGATTTGGTAATTTATCATTTTCAAAAAGTGGTGGTTGTTCAAAATATACTTCTTCTTTTATAAATCCATTTAAAAAGGCACTTTTAACATCCATTTGAAATAATTTGAAATTATTATGATTTGCGAAAGCAAGTAGAATCCTAATGGCTTCTAATCTTGCTATGGGTGCAAATGTTTCATCAAAATCTATTTCTTCTTCTTGACAATAACCTTGAGCGCCTAATCGAGGTTTATTTCTAACTACCTCTCCTTGTTCATTCATTTTATTTTTATAAGCCCATTTAGTTCCAATTATAGTTTTATTTTTAGGTCTAGGAACAAGTTCCCAAACATCATTTCTAGTAAATTGATTTTACTCTTCTTGCATAGCACAAATCCATGAATCATCACTTGATGCTTCTTTTGGATTTTTGGGTTCAATAGCTGATATAAAAGCTACATTACTCATTTGACTTAGTTGATTTCTAGTTTTAACAACAGATTGCATATCTCCCAGTATATTTTCTATAGGATGATTTTTTAAAAGTTTAGTCCTTTTATTAGGATGATTAATTTCTTTATTAGTTTCAATTGATTCTTGATTTTGAGTGATTAAATCCATTTCATCATTTGTATCTTCAAATTTTTTTGAAATTTTCATCAAATGAAACATGCATTGTTTCTTCGATGGTGTTAGTTTTTAAATTAAACACTCTTTATGCTTTACTTCTATTAGATTATCCGATAAAGATTCCTTTGTCGGATTTAGGATCAAATTTATCTAAATTATCTTTTGTATTTAAAATAAAGCATTTTTCTTCCAAAAATTCTAAAATAAGATACCTTAGATTTCTTTGAATAAAGGAGTTCATAAGATGTCTTATCAATTAAAGGTATAATTGAAATTCTATTTAAAATATAACAGGCGGTAGCAACTGCTTCTGCCCAAAAATTCTTTGGCAAATTACAATCTGAAAGCATAGTTCTCGCACACTCTTGAATCATCCTATTTTTTACGTTCTACTACTCCATTTTGTTGCGGAGTTCTCGGAAATGAAAAATTGTGAGTTATTCCTTTTTTATTGCAGAATTCCTCAAACTTTTCATTTTTACGAATAGTTATAGTTTTTAAAGAAAATTGATTTTGAATTCTTTTTGAAAAGTTCTTAAAACATTCAAAAGTATCACTTTTATGTTTCAAAAATATTGTCCATGTAAATCTAGAATAATCATCTACAATTACAAAAACATATTTACTATGATTTATTGACAGAATTTGAGATGGACCAAATAAATCAAGATGAAGTAATTCAAGAGGTTCTGAAGTTGAAATCATATTTTTAGTTTAAAAGAACTTTTTCTAAGTTTTCCTAATTGACAAGCATCACATAGACTATCTACTTTAAAATTCATTTTAGGAAGACCTCTTACTAGATCATGTTTTGACAGTCTAGATAAGAGTTTGAAATTCAAATGCCTAAATTTCTTATGCCAAATCCAAGGGTCACTTGTATTTGCCAACAGACACAGGTTATCATTTGAAACTTTCATACTAAGAATATAAATATTCTTTTTCCTGACTCCCTCAAATATAATGGTTGAATTATTATCTTCGATGTAACATTTATCTTTTTCAAATTTAGTTTTATATCCTTTATCGCATAGTTGACTTATACTTAGCAGATTATGTTTCAGATTCTTAACTAGCAAAACATTAGTAATAGTAGGAGTTTTAGATTTACCGACTTTGCCGATGCCAATCACATATCCTTTTGAATTGTCTCCAAAATTAACCAGTCCTCCTTCTTTGTATATACTATCATTCAGTATACCTGGATTGCCAGTCATGTGTCTAGAACATCCACTATCAAGTATCCATTTGTTCTTTCTGATCTGCACAATTTGCCCGTTGTGGATTGTTTCCTCAATAGCCATAAAGCATGATTCCTGCACATCAAACAATTTTGGTAGATAACTTGAATTTGAATATTGATTATATGCAGACTCATGAAACAATGATGATTTGAATATTTCTAAACTAGTATTAACAAATACAACCATTTTAAAAGCTTTTTCAAAAATCAGATTAGGAAACTTTGAAAACCTTGCTCTGATACCAATTGTGAGAAATACAGATTACGGATCTTAAGGCTAGGATTAACACTAGAGGGGGGTGAATAGTGTTTATAAAGATTTACTAAATATTTTTGAGTTTATGTTAATTTAAACACAAATGTGTGCAATATACAGACACAGATATGATCATAGAAACAAACATAGATGCAAAAATAAAATAAAAAGCAGTAAAGGAAAGAACAAGCCGGATTTTATACTGGTTCGGAGTTACTCTACATCCAGTCCTGCATCACAAGTACGGATTTCCTTTCAAAAGCAATCTTTACAATTACACCCTCGATTTCAAGGCTACGAGGTATACCCGCCAGAATCACAATCCTCTGGGTAGAGATACTTGATTTTCTGGGCAATAAGTTCACCCACTTGATTTTACGGGCAACAAGTTCACTCATTTGATTTTACGGACAACAAGTTCACCCAATTGATTTCCCAAGGCTACAATCACACCTTATCTCGCTTGATTGATTTTCAAGGCTACAATCACACATTTTCTCGCTTAATAGATTACAAAGAAGTCTATAACTCTGAATAACACCGAGAACCTTGTTTAGATAGTGATAGAGAATCAAACTAGAAGTAATCGAGTTTGATTCAATGTTGATTTCGGCAGAGTAATGGTAAGAATATGTATTAAGAAACGTGGAAGAAGAAGAGGAGTGAAAAACCAGAAAATCTGATATAAAATTCATTGAAACTGACCCCTATTTATAGAAGAACAACAGCCATGTCCATTCGTGAAGAGTTATGACGAATAGACACTTCTTTTGAAATTAAAAATTTGAACTTAACTGACACTATGTCGACATGGTCACCTTGAGTACGTCGACATCCCAAGGCAATTTTTAATGATTTGATTTTCTTTGAAAATAACCTTTATCTTATATTAAAACTATTTTAAACTTTATAAAAATACTTGACTATAGTTAAAATTCATAAGTATATATGGAGAACAATATATATAGAATTTAACTATAATTTTATATTTAAATCTAAGTATAAATATTTAAAAGTTAAATATATTATATTAAAAGATAGTTTAAAATCGGGAGTAATTTGACTTTGAAATTAAAGATGATTTTGAGGCTAAAATTATTTAAAATCAGCATAGAGGTTTTTGAATCTTTTAAAAGGAAAGTTTTGAAATCATTTTGAAAACAAGATAATTTTTGTAAAATCATTTGAATAAAAATTAGCGGATACAAAACAATGTTCCACTAGATTTTTCGTAGGTTCCATCCCTTTAATGGGCTCGAAGTGGATTCCATTCCACGAATAAATTGAATTTTAAGATGCCAGTGATTTTCTAGAAGTTTTAACAAAATTCCTAATTAAAAAACTTATTTTTGAAGTCTTGAACTCTTGATAATCTTGATACTAATGAGTCTTCAATCTTGATATCTTAAATCTCTATACCGTAAAGTCTTCATTCTTGGAACCTGCATGGTTAAATTCTGCATATACATATATATATCTAAACTTATAATGTTAGTATTTATATTTTATAATCTATTCTAAGGTTGTTGTCATCAAAACCATCATCTCACGGACTTACAGTCCAAATTATATTTAGGCATACAAGGAATAGATTTACAATCATACAAATCCAATATTATATAAAAAAATATATATTTTCACTCACCTTTAAGCTTCTAAATCTTCTAGATCTAAAACCATTCTTCTTATTTAACTCTTATTTCTTCTACCAATAAAGAATTATAGATTTGAGAAGAGATTTGAATTAACCTAGTTGTAAAGTTCTAGATTTAGAATTCGCCCATTCTTCGTAGAATTGATTCACCCATTAGTCTTCTTCTCTTTCATTTTTCGCTACTCGTCACAAATACACACACATACACACTATACTATTTTATAATTTCTAGATTTTCTAGAATTTGTGGAGAAAAGAAAATGGTAGAGCTTCGCTCCTTGATTCAAAAAATATGAGAAGAAAAATGAGGTATTATGCGTAGGCGCACAAATTAATTCCATCCGTTAGATTTTAATTTACAAAATGTAGACCGCTAGGCGTAGGATTATTATTAGCCACTCGCCTACCTCTACTCGACCGCTCTATTTCCATCGGTCGATCGCTAGTAGTCCATTGGTCCCAATAAAGAGGTCGACCGGTCGTCTTTTAAATTGAGTATTTATATAGATTTAATACAGGGATTTGTAAAGTGTTAGAACTTATTTATAAAATTAATAAGGTTAGAGATTGAGTTAAATCAATAAAATTGTGTATTTTCTTTAATAAAGGAATTTAGAGAAAATATTGTATAAAAGGGATTTAAGTGTGTAAATTCTTGTGTAAATCATATTAGTACTTTCTAAATAATAGAAAAATTTACTTAGTGAGAAAATGATAAACTTTGGTGTTAAAATAATTTATGTGTATGTTTTCTTATTTTATAAAACGTAAAAATGCCTATTTTCAATAACAAAAATAATAGGCGAAATGATTACTAAATTTAGTTTTATTATCTAATCATCAATATTAAGTAATGAACTTAATTTAGGAGTGTTCACATAAATTTTTCTATGTTTTAACCATTTGGAAAATATTGTTTTAAGTTGTTAAAAGATGAGATAGTGGGTTAATGCCTTGTTTGATTCAATTATAAGGTTTTGGCCCTATGAGAGTAGTCAACCCATTAATGTATGTTAGGTAGGAAATTGATTTCTCAAAGTTGAGAAAAACAATTTGTATGTTCAAAAAAAACTTACTGTAAAAACCTTCTCAAACTATTTCTGAAGGAACTCTAGAATAAACCCTAGTAGCAGGCAAAAATTGATGTTTTAAAATCAAATGAAATCCAATAAAATCTGGGAAAAATCAAGGTGACGTCTCACTCCTATCTACACCATTTCTGAAATTCATTTAGTTTTAGTTGATTGGAATCTCATATTTTTATATTTTTGTTAAAAATTGAGTTCTAGGTCGAAGAGTGAGGAAATTGAGTTCCAGGTAGAAGATGAAAGCAAAGTAGTTGTTACCCGGATGCTTGGCCTGACTACAAAATACTGGTTTTAGAAGTCAGTTTGGATGGTTCGGCCTATGCACACGGATCATCCTGTAACGTGGCTTGGCCAAAGACGGATGTTGTTATGAATTCCAAATGTATTGCTCGGCTTAAGGTAGAAGTTCATCGTTCAGTCAATTGTTGTTCGGTGTAACAATGTTCCAGCCTTAAAGGTGCATTATCACTCGTCACTTGGACTGGATAGTACGCTGTACATCGTTAGGTCTAAATGTTTCAATAATCGCCGCTCGGCATCCATTGTTCGGCTAATGTCACTCGGCCACCTACGTTCGACCAATACCGCTCGACAACCTTCTTTCGGTCTGGCTACATCGTTCGGCCTGGATATGCAGTTCGGCCGAGAAAGTATGTACTTGTGATGCCTGGTTAAAAGAAAAGTGTTGTTGGAAACTCAGTGAACATTGCTCGACAACATTGTTCCGCAAGCATCGCCCGACAAAGCATTGCCTAGCTAACTTCGTGTGGCACAAGCGTTCGGTATAGCGGTTTTAGAGAAACATGGGGGATTCGACTTATTCGTCAAGATCAACATCAAAATAAGGGATTTAGTGTTGTTCCATTCCACGTTCCACCACGAATTGCTCCGAGTCTTTTGAGGGCTTACTTTGAGTCATTTGATAATCGACCACCGACTAGACATGATGGGTTGGTGCCTCTCGGTCGACATTTTTCGTTCGGCGTGTCTTGTTTGGCATGCCTAGATCGGTGTGCAGAAGTCACCTACTACGGGCCGAAGTAACTTATTCTTGGGCCCGCGGAGGAAGTCCAGCTTATCTTCGTCTATAAATAGAGGGCTAGGGGCGCAATGAAATGGGACCTTTTTTCGAAAACACCGGGGAGACTCTGCCATTTTCAAGACTCATTTCTTTTCTGTTAAAATTTGTATTCACGTTATTGGTGTACGAATTGTATCTCTATTCATTTATTTGAAGAAGTAACAAAGATTACGATCAAAGTGGATGTAGGTAGTTACGACGAACCACCATAATTCTAGTGTTCTTGTTTTTTACTGTTGTTATTGCATTTTACTATGTCATTCCTCAGTTTTAATTTACTTTCTTCATTAATCTCTCAATACAAACCTACTTGAGGGTGTTAGTAACCAATTTTGGTGCTTTCACTGAGAGTTAAACTCAGGTTATTAGGATCTACTTTGTCGCTACTGGATAGAAAAAATCTCTCGAAGGAGATCTAAGTCATTAATGAGAAGTCCATTAGTTCTACTCAGAGTTCCTACCAATAACTCTACAACGGGAAGACCTCGTACCAGATTAGCCTCTTACAACACGGACGTCAACGAGACTGCTAGCGTCCAACAAGTAGGACCCAGCAATCAACAAGCTAATCCAAGCGCAGGGACTGTCACCGCCCAAAACCAAATGGAAATTGTCACTAGAACAGAGTTCAACAAGTTGATAAGAGAACTCGTGGAAAGAAGGAGACAACTTAATGAATAGATTCAAGCTAATTCCAACCTCATGACTCAGCTTACTCAACAACAACATCAAAATGCTGGAGGAAGTCCCGCTTCCTACTCATCATCCGACAGCTCGGCCTCGTCCGATGAACCCTCCATGCGTAGATGCCGTAGAACTGAAACGATGCAAACAGCTGTTTCTGATCGATTAACCAGGGATGGTCCAGGTTCCATTCCTAGAGCCATAGCCCCTCACTTGCACCAGGGAAATCACACCCAAGCCGGAACAGGAAACTTAGGATCTAGAGCACTAGTGAAAGCTGGACGGCTGGCTCACCAAGGTCCTAATGAAGCTGGTCCCCAGGATACACGTTTGGTAGATCTTCAACAAAGGAGACACTAATGACAACGGTCTCGTAGGACAGATTCCAACCTTCCATCTTCCATTCAAACCCCAGACCTATCAGCTATGGTCAGGCAGTTGATGAGAGAAAATCAAGGCTTGTCTAATGATGATTGGGGGATATCCAGGAGCCATACTCCATTTACAGATGCTATCCTACATGCTGAGTGCCCCAGGAAGTTTACTATGCAAACTTTTCCAACCTACAAAGGGAAGACTGATCCTCGATAGCATGTAATCAGATATGAGTGGATGATGGATTCAGTTAGAGCAAACGATGCAACTAAGTGTAGATGCTTCCCAATAACTCTATCTGGAACAGCTACCATGTGGTTCACCCGACTTCCTCCGTTGTCTATCTCCAACTTTGATGAGTTAGAGACGAAATTTGTGAAACCGTTTAGGATTCATGCCACTCGTCCCAAGGACGTGACATCCTTGTCTAGTGTGATTTAGGCTCCAAGGGAATTGTTAAAGGAGTACTTAAAAAGATTTCATGTTTCGACTACTGAAGTTATCAACCCAAATGACCATGCCATTCTGATGGCCGTGATGCGAGGAGTAGATCCGTATTCGGAGTTTGGCGATTGGCTGGTGGGAAAGCCTCCGACTACACTAGAACGTTTATATTCAAAGGCGCATCAACTCATAAGAAGAGAGGAAACCAGGTGGACGAGGCGAGAAATGCACCAAGGCCTGGCAAGGAGACTGTGAAGGGCAACATTGTGGTAAAACAATTTGGTGATAACTCGGGGAAGGTCCAGGTCAATGTCCAAAACAAGCCAGAGCAATCTAAAGGATCCGGAGGAGGAAATTCCAAAAATAAAAGGGAAGCAGGAAAGTGGAAACCAAGGATTCCAACTTACAATGAATACACTCCTCTGAATGCATCTCTGGAAAGTATTTACCCATCGACTTGTAATACTTTTCAATATCGGAAGCCATACCCAAAAGAGTCCATTGAGGAACAAAAGTGGACTGGGAAGTATTATCACTTCCATGAGACCTACAAGCACCATATTGAGGATTGTAGGTGCCTCCAAAATGCTATAGAAAAGCTGATTCGACAGAAAAAGTTACAGGAGATTATCAAGAATCCATAGGAGTGCAGACAAGGAACATCGGACCCCGGTCGCGGGCAAGCTCCACGCCATCCAGAGGAACCTGCTTGGAACGTAGGTAGACTAGTCATAAACATGATAGTTGGTGGGCCTCACCTTGCAAATAAGAATTGGAAAGAAATGGAGCGGTATGCTAATTCCCTAAAGCATGCTGATTTTGAATGATGTTCAAACATAGAGGATGGGGCCCTAGCTAAGCAGCAGCGAATGATGACCGATGATATAGTGTTCAGGAGCAGAGATGCTAATCAAGTGGAGGCGCCTACCATTGATTCGATGGTCATCTCGGCCACTATTAGGCCAGCATTTGTGAGGAGAATACTGATTGACTGCGGAAGTCCTATTAACATTATCTTAAAAAAAGCATATGATCAGTTGAAGATGGAGACAAAGGATCTAAAACAATCTAAAGCCCCCATTCATGGTATTAATGGTGAAGCTACTGATGCAGTAGGTTTTGTTGAATTACAAGTTGAACTTGGAGAAGTGAACGTAAGAGGATGCAGATCCTACCGTTCATCATTTTGGATGTCGATTCTCTATATATTGTAATTCTGGGTCGATCTGCCCTGGTAGAGTTTAAGCAGCTTTGGCCCCATGCTGCTTAACCTTGAAATTTTCGACCGATAAAGGAGTTGGTGTTGTGCATAGCGATGAGGAGACTAGTCATGCGTCTTATGTGGCTGAGCTGAGAGACGCCCAGCGAAGAGAGAAAGGAAAGGTTATGGACAACTCCATTCACATCGGAGTCATTGAAGATTGACAAGTAATCCCCGATCCTTGGCTCGGGCAACATGATCAGATCTATAAAGACCTAGCTCCGAGAGACGATGATGAGGAACCCAGGGAGGCAAAAGCAGCATCGGATGAAATGACAATTGACATTCAAGTCGGCTATGATGACCCATTGCGTGTACTTAAGATTGGATCACAACTCAACCCCTCGATGACAGAGGATCTCACCGATTTCCTCCGAGCAAATCAGGATGTTTTTACTTAGAAACATTCTGATATGTGCGGGATTTCTCCCACCATTGAGTGTCATATGTTGAACATAGACCCGAGGTACGTACCAATAAAGCAAAAAAGGAGAGGCATGGACTCGGAGACGTCCGTTGCTCTCAAAGAGGAGGTGGACAAACTCAAAGCCAATAGGTTCGTCCGTGACTGTAACATTCTCGAATTTTAACCAAGTTTAATTTGGCAATTAATTTAATTTTGAGATTTATTTGTGAAATTTATTGTGAATTAATTAGGAAATTTCCAGAATAAATAAAGTTTTTTGGATTATAAATAGAATTTTGTCACGATTCGAATTTTTCGCGTTCGAAAATCGACATCCGTACTCCACTGTACTTGAATGCCGCAGATTCAAGCGTCGAAATTCGAGTCGTGCCGGAGCTTATAACACATTAAGTAAATAACACAGCGGAAAAAAATAATAATACATTTGATATATATAACATTTGATACAATAACTGATACAACATGAATGGTACAATGAACATCAATATATATCAGAGATACAAAGAATAGCAGCGGAAATAAAAGATAACACCAGCAGCGGAACAAAATCTCCAATATAGTCTTCAAGGAAGAACTCCAGTAACAGTAATCTCCATCTCCAAAGCACCAATCCAGAAATAGCTCGAACTCCAAATCAAAACGAAGAGAAGCAACTCGATCCAAAATGCGATTGCCAAATCCTAAGGCTGAAAGCTATCGAATCTACACCTACCATTGATTATCTGAAAACCCCAACTCTAGGCTGCCCGTGTGGGAAATAGTGGGCACCTAGAGTTTAGGAAAGGAACAATAAACTCCAGGTCAGTCGTGGGACTGGTATGAGCAACAAAAACATTTGGTCTTTAAAACAAACAAAAGAATTTAAATTTGAAATCCGCAATGCTTTTTGGAAAATGAAACTACCATAAGGCCTCCCGCCACACACACAATGCAAACGCAGAATTGGAGGAGATTTCTCCTTATGACAGTCAAATATGCTTGATACGAGAAAATTCTTTGATATTATTATAATAAGTGCAAAGTGTAGAAAATCATTTCGAAAGTAGAATATAAATCCTAGCCAGCATAGACATTCCGAACTATGCCTACTATAGCTACCATCTAAACAGTGGTGACCACCATAAGTAAATGGCAGGTTCTACAACTAAAACCGTACAAGGCACGTATTGGATGAATGGATTTCCAACAAATGGTCAGGCTAAGGAACTTCCTACTGTCAATGGGATCGCCTCTGGCGGGACGTCCCGAGAAATAACGTTACGGTTAGATCTCTGCCAACACAAGGCCGGGTTACCTCTGTAACTAGGTAACTACTACACGAATATGCCATCCCCCGGTCCTTTGGGACCTTTATCCGAGCGCTCGCAACAACAACCACAAAGTATCACAAAGTAATAGATCTGCAGTATCCACATAGGTAAGTATCTGGGCTCCATACCATGATACCACCCTTTACCAGAAGGGAATGACATACCCTAAAGGGAGCGACCCTCATAACCTTGCCGCATCTTTCCTGTTTTGACCATTTCCGGGGAGTGAGGTCCTGATGCAGTCTCGTCCACAAAACTACGCTTTGTGCAACAAAGCCATGCTTTGGGTCAACAGATGACCAAAGCAATGATCACAAAGATAAATGATCAAACAATTGATCATATCACAAATGATCAACCAATGATCATCACACAGCAGCACTCAGCATGCCACATTACCAAATTGGGAATATCACTGATAAATATCAACTACATAACCTCTGAGCTCGTACGTCTCAGAGAAGGGTGTTAAGCTAAGAGAATAAATTCTCCGCCACCAAGCAGAAATGTATTTGATAGAGATCAGTTTAATATCTCAAAGTGTAATGTCGGACATACAACCATACAAGTCTGTTCTGGGTTCGAACAGAACCGAAGGCACTTCCGAAGAAGCCCTTGCAAATCCGGATAATCCCTAATCACGTCCGGACTTCCCATCACATATGAAGATCTCTATACCGGGGATCAGCCAGTGCAGAGACAATCGACGAGTTACCCTTTTGTTTTTGGAAATATCCGGTCTTCACCACCGGTCTTCAATTGCTATCCATAACGTCATATCACTATTCGGAATGGGCTATATGACACTAGGTCCTCTCCCGGCTAAACCGAATAATGAGCGCCATATTTTAAAACATATGGATATGGGATTTTAATTAAGTCACAACTTATAAAATCCAAAACTTTTCTTTCAAATGGTTAAACAAATTACCATTTTAAATCTTTAAACAAAAAGATTTATTTCACAAAGTTTCACCTAGTTTCACAAAGATCTATTCATAGATTTCAAAACAACTTCCATTCCAATTGGATTAACTCGATAAATCTTTAAATTAAAGATTTAATTTATAGCTTTCAAAACACGTTCCAAAGATTTATTCATAACTTGGAAAACCATTTTCATTTCAAAACTTGAATTCCTTTTAACATACATTGGAAATCCATTTCTTATATGAAAGCTTCTATTATTTGAAAACGATAGTTTTCGTTTCAGAAAAGTCCGATTTATACAAGTTGAAATCTTAGGTTAAATTTAAATTTCAAAACATCACCTTTTAAAATGGTTTAAAAACCCCATATAAATCCATTTATAAGTTGAATACCCTTTTTAAACATAGTTTTCAAATCATAGAATTCAACTTCAAATATTGAATTCAAATTTAAATCAAATTATTTAAATTTCAAACTCAATCAAGTTATTCACATAACTTTTATTTTTTGAAATTCATTTTTTCAAAAGCTTCAATTCTAATTCCAAAACTATTTTGGATTCAAAAATTCAAATTTTAAAACAATTTCAAAATCTGTGACTTAACCCATTTCCACGTGCAATCCATATTTGTGTGTGTATAAGTGTGGTCTAGGGGTTCAACACAATAGTGCACAACATCATCATCACAGATTCAATCATAAAGATAAGCGGTATAACCCATAGCGCTTATCTATATTCACAGATTCATAGATAAAGTAAATTATCAATCACAAAAATTCACTAATATGATTCGATGTGGGTTTCGGATAACCAGCTGGAATCCGACTCCCTGTCGCATCGAAATTCAAATGTCGTTTTACGGGTCAAAGGGTTTCATATTCATACAACAGTATATTCATCACAAATATAGCAGTTCAGCACAAAGTATCACATAGCATCACATCACATACCAAATATATCAATCCATCACACAACATTCAATAACAATCAGCATCTACAATTAAGATGAATAAACTGGGTGGTTTTAAATTTATTACCTACATGATTACTTTCATTTATTATTCCTAATTAAATAACTATCCATATTCATTCAATTAATAAATCTTCAATTATTAATTTGAAATCTAATATCATTCAATTAATGATTTCTTAATTACAAATTAATTATTCTAAGAAAAATTAATCTTAAACTTTAATTAATCAAATTAAAACCCTTAATTACTTTAATTAATTATCCATTTCTTAATTAATTAATTATATTAATTATCCATTTGTACTACCTTAATAAATAAATGAATTACAAATCATTAAACTTTTCTTTATCTTTAGATAAACATTCCTTATTTAAATTATGCATTTGAAAACAAAATGTTTTTAATTTTTACTTTAAATTCCATTTAACATTTTCTTTAAACTCAAGATTCAAATTTGTCTTAAATAAGCGTTTAAAACAATACACAACTTAATCTTATATGTTAAAAAGAAACATATACTTTATTAATAAGTTTAAAACAATTTAGATTTCAATTCAACTTGAATTCAAATAAATTTAAAAATTGCTTTAAAATATCAAAACTGAAATATAACTTCCATTTTCAATTTAGTTTAAACTCTTTAAAACTCTTCCTACAATTTCACCTCCAATTCAAATGTGAATCATTTGAAAGCAATTTAGATTTAATTCTTTATTTTAAAACTGAAGTTTAAAAATTTAAATCCAGATTTAAAAACTCAGTTTTCAATTCATTTGAATTCCTAAATTAAATACTGAACCTTCCATTCCAAATACAAATCACATATGCATTTATGCTTGAGATTTTCAAATCAAATTTAAATTTAAAACACAATATGGTTTCAAATTTCAGACAATTAAAATTTGAATTCATTTTCAAATTCAAACTAAAACTCAGTTTAAACTTATCTTCACATTTAAACAGAAACAGTTTCTGTTTTATATAAAAAAAAACTTAAACTTTGAAAATTTCCAGAATTTAAATATTTTCAAAAGAACAGAATTTAAACTTATTTATATTTGAATTCTGGTTATTAAAGCCTAAGTCTAAATTAAGTTTACAATTTAAACTTTTACTTCAAATTTAAAAACTGCAAACAGTTTCCTGTTTCCTTTATTTTTTTTATTTTTAAACCAAATTTGAATTCTGCATTTAAATTATGATAAATTTAGAATTCAAACTTTTTGAATTCATTTTTAAATTCAGGTTTAACCCTAAGTTCAAATTTCCAGTTTAAATTCAAACTTGATTCTTAAAATTCAAAAAAACAGAACAGGTCTGTTAAATAAAACCTGAAACAGTTTTAAATTTCTTGATTTAAACAGAATTTAAAACTTTGTTTAAATTTAAAAATTCCATTTTTAAAAACCTTAACTCAAAACTTCACTTGAATTCAATTCTAATTCATACTTGAATCCAAGTTCCAACTTAAAATATGAATTCCATAAAATCAAAAATGCAAATACTCTCAGGTTATACCCCTGCACCCATCCTACCCGAGTACCCAAAATTTACTTCGAGTTCCTAAGTTAATTGCTTCGAGTCAAAAGCAAAAACTCCCGAGTTCTACTTTGGGCCAAAACCCTGCACACTACAGAAGCTCACCAGAGTTACCACTGTAACCAAAATCAACCTGAAAACACCCACTCCATATCTCCAGCTTCTCTGATCCTCCATCAACAACACCTCCTCCAGCCTCTCACCTCCATACTCCATTAACATAAACATCTTAACACCTGACATCCACATAGATTAACAGATGCCTCAAATTCCTTACTTCTTTTTAATAGAAATGTTGTTCTTCCCAACAGTTTATCTAAACTGTAATATTAGCTTCTAAAATTCCTAATTTCAAACATGTTCTAATTTAGACATTAGTTCTAATATTTATGATGTTTGATATTTGATTTCATTATAAAATGCTAGCTGTGGAGTTTATTTAGGGAGTAACAAACTTCAAATTTCTAACATATTTAACTAATTCATAACTTTATACTAACAATCATACTTTGTCTAAATAATATAAACTGTAAAAGTTTTGAGGAGACAAATTCTAACTGCAAAACAACAGAGAATACTTATTAATATATATAAACATGCTTCTTAACTAATTTTATATTTATAACAGAAGACATTGTTTTCATTTAGGTAAGCAACTATCATAACTATAATTCATATATCAATCATATTCAGCAAGAAGAAAAAAAAAAAAAATCAAAAAAATCAAGCTAAGCTTTTATATAAGTTGTTTACTTACTAGTTTTCAAAGCAGAAAACATTTTACAGTCAAGCCATACTTATATTCAATATTAAAATTAAGCATGCATTTACACTATATTTCTACATATGCACAGTTTTCATTTCAGGTTTATATCAAGTTTCCCAAAAACTATAACTTTGTTTTGTTTCTTTTTCTGGAACAATAGTGCAAGTTGAAACACTTTTTTTTTTTATTCCTCTTGCTTTACAATCCAATTTTCCTTTTCAACAGAAGATGAGAGAGTAGCTTATAAGCTTTACTGTAACTAAATGTTACAGGGAAAAAGAAACAAGGGAAAACAGTGTTCCCAGGGAAAATCAAAACACAAGCACACCATTCACAAGTCAAAACTAACTACATTCGTGCAAGCATTTAAACACAAGAAAAAAAAAAAAATGAAAAAGGCATGGGGTTCACTCACATTCAAGCAAATCCATAACCTTACTTTAAGCATGCATCAAAACATAAATCAGATCAAGGTAAGGTTTGCTCACCTGGTTTTTTTTTTTTAATTTTCCAGAGAGTTTCCAAAGCAGAAAATGAAGCCTGGCTAATTCTTTTCTTTTTCCTACTTTGATTTTTGAAATTTAAATCTGCAACTTGAAGTTATAACATTTTGTTTGATCACTGTTTCATGCTATTGTTTATTCAATTTATTAATATCAAAACAAGATTTTAAATTCTACTTACTGTTTTGAATGAAACAGAGAAGCCTCTTTTTTTCTCTGCAACTAGAAACCAAAATAGCTTTAAAGCTTTGATCTTGCTTCTCCCTGCAAATAATTGGATATTATTGTATTAAATCCTTTGTTGTATCTGTTTACTTAATCATTAATAACAATAAGTTTTTTTTTCTTTTATTTTACTTACAGTAGGATTTTATAACAGAGATGACTCTTTCTTTTTTTTTTCCTGCAGTTTTGAAACCAGGAATCATGTTTAGCCTTAAACTTGATTTTTCTTTTTCCTGCAATTTATTGAATGTTAGGGTATTAAATTCTTTTTCCATTAGCAATTATAACTTCAAAGTCAAATTCTTCTAAAAGAAAATTTACTTGCCTTTTACAATTATTTCCAAAAACTAGCATTAGCAAAACCCTGAAACTTCAATGTTTCAAGACAAATCTGCAGTTTGAATTTAAAAACTGTTGTTAGAGTATGACTTCAAAATCATGTTTTTATTAACTATAAATTTTTTAAAACTTACCTGAGAAACTGAAGACAGAGAACCAGGTTTTTTTGAGAATCTTATCTTTCTGTTTTGATTCATTGATCTGAAGCTTTATTTTAATGAGTTTGAACTTTGATCTTGAAATGGTTGAGTTGCTTCAGAACTTTGAATTGAAATGAAGAATGTAGTTTTTTCTTTCTCCCTTTTTTTTTTCTGAACTTTGTTCTTGCTTGAGTGTTGAAGTTTAAAGATTGCAAAGATCTTTATGATTACTGAACTTGAGACAGGAGATTTTAAAAATTCGAATTTTAGAATGTGAAAAGTTTTCTGAATTTGTTTATTTGATTATTTTACTTAGGAAATGATGGTTTGTGCCATTTGTAAGAAAAGATCTTAAACCATAGATTTTGTTAATTATTTATTTTATTATGAATGTAAGTTTTCAGCACTTGATGTTACAAAGCAAAAGAAACTTTATAAATTTTATATTTATAACCTATACACTTTGAAAAAAAAAATGTATATCTTAAACACTTGTAAATCTTATACTTACATATGTATGTTTAAATTTGTTTGTATATATATATATAGGTACAATGTGTTTTAAGTCCTTATTTTATCAAATCTAATTATTAAGTATACAAGATGATTTAGCTTTTGTAAACTTTTGTTTATATCAATTTTACAATATCACTTTTTAAACCAATATATTTAAGCTTAGTTCATTATATATTTTTTTCTTTTGAATTAAGACTATTATATCTTTTAAATAAACAACTTATCTATATATATTATTTTAACCTTTTCTTGAATTTATTTTATAAATTTTGTTTTGGTCCTTTAGTTCAATTAATTTTAATTCATACATTTTGTTTTTAAACCTTATTTGATTTTAAATTTATAAAACATGCTTATCAATCTTATATTTACACATATATGTTATGTAGTTATACTTACACAAATTAAAGTAAAATAGTTTGAAATTAGATTATACATTATTAGCAAATATTTATAAGTTAGTAAATACAACATTTATTTTCAATACATCTATATTTATAAACTTAAGATGTTCAACTTATTAACAAACACTTATTTTTTTAAAACTTTCATAGTTAAATTCACAATAAAATCTCAAATATTTTAAATTCCAAATTCAATCTAAAAATGCATATTATTATTTATTCTGTAAATCTTCCAATTGATTCAACTTTTAATTCTAAAAAATTAAAAATTAACTACAAAAATCCATAATTTAATTCCAAAAATTAAATAAATTGTCAAATTATCTTGTTCAAAATTCAGGAATGTTACAGACTTCCCCCCTTAAGAAAATTTCGTCCTCGAAATTTGAAAGTAGGAAGACAACCAATGATGGATAGATACACAAGGATAGATAATCAACTCATAAATCAGGCCGATTAACTATTCTGCATTTGGCTTACCAAATAAGAATATCAACAATAGATATGAGAACAATCTCATATAATATTACACAAGATATTTGGGTCCATCGGTCTACGAATATGCAAAGGCATTGATTAGTTCGAAGAGATAACTAATCGTTCGTAGAATATATCGGATCCCAGAGAATAAATAGATAGATTAAATCTTCATATTAGTTAACCAGTTTACTTAATTTAAAATTTCCAATTTATTTAATTTTTCAATTTCAAATTCATTAGAGTTTAGATCGAAAAGCTGATAAGAAACCGATGATGATACGAAGTAAGAATTTCCTACAACAATACGTATGGCCATCATCACACCGAAACTTCTTTCTGGAGCAGCTACGAAGCAATCAAAAGAATTCGAAATCGAATCAAAGGAGATTGATAGAGAAAAGATATTCCCACTGTTGCAGGGTATTGACCATTTATAGTGGTACTCCCATGTCCCCTATCTCATTCTCTTCTCGCACTCATACTCACTATCATTGGATAGTAAGAGAATTTACTGAGGCATTCGAACGGATATCTCAGGGATATACTCATTCTAGGGTTTACTTCACCCTATCTCTAATGAGTTACTTAATGTGTTATACTCCTGAGCTAAAGTTTTAACCTTCAGCTCTGATACCAAATGTAAAGAACCTCATTTCCGTCAGCAGTAACCGGTAGGCTTTTCAACCATCCCAGCCCCACCGTGGCTTACACTGGTACCCCAGACCTTGCTTTTACGGCCAGCCTCTCGACTGTCACGGCTTACGCCTAACCAACCCCGTAAAGAGGACGTGTAGGGGTAAGAGTCTCCCGTTCGCCACCTAACGCAAAGCGAGAACCCCCCATCACGTTTCACCTAGATAAGCAAGTCTGGTCCGGGTTCGAACAGAACCGAAGGCACTTCCGAAGAAGCCCTTGCAAATCCGGATAATCCCTAATCATGTCCGGACTTCCCATCACATATGAAGATCTCTATACCGGGGATCAGCCAGTGCAGAGACAATCGACGAGTTACCCTTTTGTTTTTGGAAATATCCGGTCTTCACCACCGGTCTTCAATTGCTATCCATAACGTCGTATCACTATTCGGAATGGGCTATATGACACTAGGTCCTCTCCCGGCTAAACCGAATAATGAGCGCCATATTTTAAAACATATGGATATGGGATTTTAATTAAGTCACAACTTATAAAATCCAAAACTTTTCTTTCAAATGGTTAAACAAATTACCATTTTAAATCTTTAAACAAAAAGATTTATTTCACAAAGTTTCACCTAGTTTCACAAAGATCTATTCATAGATTTCAAAACAACTTCCATTCCAATTGGATTAACTCGATAAATCTTTAAATTAAAGATTTAATTTATAGCTTTCAAAACACGTTCCAAAGATTTATTCATAACTTGGAAAACCATTTTCATTTCAAAACTTGAATTCCTTTTAACATACATTTGAAATCCATTTCTTATATGAAAGCTTCTATTATTTGAAAACGATAGTTTTCGTTTCAGAAAAGTCCGATTTATACAAGTTGAAATCTTAGGTTAAATTTAAATTTCAAAACATCACCTTTTAAAATGGTTTAAAAACCCCATATAAATCCATTTATAAGTTGAATACCCTTTTTAAACATAGTTTTCAAATCATAGAATTCAACTTCAAATGTTGAATTCAAATTTAAATCAAATTATTTAAATTTCAAACTCAATCAAGTTATTCACATAACTTTTATTTTTTGAAATTCATTTTTTCAAAAGCTTCAATTCTAATTCCAAAACTATTTTGGATTCAAAAATTCAAATTTTAAAACAATTTCAAAATCTGTGACTTAACCCATTTCCACGTGCAATCCATATTTGTGTGTGTATAAGTGTGGTCTAGGGGTTCAACACAATAGTGCACAACATCATCATCACAGATTCAATCATAAAGATAAGCGGTATAACCCATAGCGCTTATCTATATTCACAGATTCATAGATAAAGTAAATTATCAATCACAAAAATTCACTAATATGATTCGATGTGGGTTTCGGATAACCAGCTGGAATCCGACTCCCTGTCGCATCGAAATTCAAATGTCGTTTTACGGGTCAAAGGGTTTCATATTCATACAACAGTATATTCATCACAAATATAGCAGTTCAGCACAAAGTATCACATAGCATCACATCACATACCAAATATATCAATCCATCACACAACATTCAATAACAATCATCATCTACAATTAAGATGAATAAACTGGGTGGTTTTAAATTTATTACCTACATGATTACTTTCATTTATTATTCCTAATTAAATAACTATCCATATTTATTCAATTAATAAATCTTCAATTATTAATTTGAAATCTAATATCATTCAATTAATGATTTCTTAATTACAAATTAATTATTCTAAGAAAAATTAATCTTAAACTTTAATTAATCAAATTAAAACCCTTAATTACTTTAATTAATTATCCATTTCTTAATTAATTAATTATATTAATTATCCATTTGTACTACCTTAATAAATAAATGAATTACAAATCATTAAACTTTTCTTTATCTTTAGATAAACATTCCTTATTTAAATTATGCATTTGAAAACAAAATGTTTTTAAATTTTACTTTAAATTCCATTTAACATTTTCTTTAAACTCAAGATTCAAATTTGTCTTAAATAAGCGTTTAAAACAATACACAACTTAATCTTATATGTTAAAAAGAAACATATACTTTATTAATAAGTTTAAAACAATTTAGATTTCAATTCAACTTGAATTCAAATAAATTTAAAAATTGCTTTAAAATCTCAAAACTGAAATATAACTTCCATTTTCAATTTAGTTTAAACTCTTTAAAACTCTTCCTACAATTTCACCTCCAATTCAAATGTGAATCATTTGAAAGCAATTTAGATTTAATTCTTTATTTTAAAACTGAAGTTTAAAAATTTAAATCCAGATTTAGAAACTCAGTTTTCAATTCATTTGAATTCCTAAATTAAATACTTAACCTTCCATTCCAAATACAAATCACATATGCATTTATGCTTGAGATTTTCAAATCAAATTTAAATTTAAAACACAATATGGTTTCAAATTTCAGACAATTAAAATTTGAATTCATTTTCAAATTCGAACTAAAACTCAGTTTAAACTTATCTTCACATTTAAACAGAAACAGTTTCTGTTTTATATAAAAAAAAAACTTAAACTTTGAAAATTTCCAGAATTTAAATATTTTCAAAAGAACAGAATTTAAACTTATTTATATTTGAATTCTGGTTATTAAAGCCTAAGTCTAAATTAAGTTTACAATTTAAACTTTTACTTCAAATTTAAAAACTGCAAACAGTTTCCTGTTTCCTTTATTTTTTTTATTTTTAAACCAAATTTGAATTCTGCATTTAAATTATGATAAATTTAGAATTCAAACTTTTTGAATTCATTTTTAAATTCAGGTTTAACCCTAAGTTCAAATTTCCAGTTTAAATTCAAACTTGATTCTTAAAATTCAAAAAAACAGAACAGGTCTGTTAAATAAAACCTGAAACAGTTTTAAATTTCTTGATTTAAACAGAATTTAAAACTTTGTTTAAATTTAAAAATTCCATTTTTAAAAACCTTAACTCAAAACTTCACTTGAATTCAATTCTAATTCATACTTGAATCCAAGTTCCAACTTAAAATATGAATTCCATAAAATCAAAAATGCAAATACTCTCAGGTTATACCCCTGCACCCATCCTACCAGAGTACCCAAAATTTACTTCGAGTTCCTAAGTTAATTGCTTCGAGTCAAAAGCAAAAACTCCCGAGTTCTACTTTGGGCCAAAACCCTGCACACTACAGAAGCTCACCAGAGTTACCACTGTAACCAAAATCAACCTGAAAACACCCACTCCATATCTCCAGCTTCTCTGATCCTCCATCAACAACACCTCCTCCATCCTCTCACCTCCATACTCCATTAACATAAACATCTTAACACCTGACATCCACATAGATTAACAGATGCCTCAAATTCCTTACTTCTGTTTAATAGAAATGTTGTTCTTCCCAACAGTTTATCTTAACTGTAATATTAGCTTCTAAAATTCCTAATTTCAAACATGTTCTAATTTAGACATTAGTTCTAATATTTATGATGTTTGATATTTGATTTCATTATAAAATGCTAGCTGTGGAGTTTATTTAGGGAGTAACAAACTTCAAATTTCTAACATATTTAACTAATTCATAACTTTATACCAACAATCATACTTTGGCTAAATAATATAAACTGTAAAAGTTTTGAGGAGACAAATTCTAACTGCAAAACAACAGAGAATACTTATTAATATATATAAACATGCTTCTTAACTAATTTTATATTTATAACAGAAGACATTGTTTTCATTTAGGTAAGCAACTATCATAACTATAATTCATATATCAATCATATTCAGCAAGAAGAAAAAAAAAAAAAATCAAAAAAATCAAGCTAAGCTTTTATATAAGTTGTTTACTTACTAGTTTTCAAAGCAGAAAACATTTTACAGTCAAGCCATACTTATATTCAATATTAAAATTAAGCATGCATTTACACTATATTTCTACATATGCACAGTTTTCATTTCAGGTTTATATCAAGTTTCCCAAAAACTATAACTTTGTTTTGTTTCTTTTTCTGGAACAATAGTGCAAGTTGAAACACTTTTTTTTTATTCCTCTTGCTTTACAATCCAATTTTCCTTTTCAACAGAAGATGAGAGAGTAGCTTATAAGCTTTACTGTAACTTAATGTTACAGGGAAAAAGAAACAAGGGAAAACAGTGTTCCCAGGGAAAATCAAAACACAAGCACACCATTCACAAGTCAAAACTAACTACATTCGTGCAAGCATTTAAACACAAGAAAAAAAAAAAAAATGAAGAAGGCATGGGGTTCACTCACATTCAAGCAAATCCATAACCTTACTTTAAGCATGCATCAAAACATAAATCAGATCAAGGTAAGGTTTGCTCACCTGGTTTTTTTTATTTTTATTTTCCAGAGAGTTTCCAAAGCAGAAAATGAAGCCTGGATAATTCTTTTCTTTTTCCTACTTTGATTTTTGAAATTTAAATCTGCAACTTGAAGTTATAACATTTTGTTTGATCACTGTTTCATGCTATTGTTTATTCAATTTATTAATATCAAAACAAGATTTTAAATTCTACTTACTGTTTTGAATGAAACAGAGAAGCCTCTTTTTTTCTCTGCAACTAGAAACCAAAATAGCTTTAAAGCTTTGATCTTGCTTCTCCCTGCAAATAATTGGATATTATTTTATTAAATCCTTTGTTGTATCTGTTTACTTAATCATTAATAACAATAAGTTTTTTTTTTTCTTTTATTTTACTTACAGTAGGATTTTATAACAGAGATGACTCTTTCTTTGTTTTTTTTTTCTGCAGTTTTGAAACCAGGAATCATGTTTAGCCTTAAACTTGATTTTTCTTTTTCCTGCAATTTATTGAATGTTAGGGTATTAAATTCTTTTTCCATTAGCAATTATAACTTCAAAGTCAAATTCTTCTAAAAGAAAATTTACTTGCCTTTTACAATTATTTCCAAAAACTAGCATTAGCAAAACCCTGAAACTTCAATGTTTCAAGACAAATCTGCAGTTTGAATTTAAAAACTGTTGTTAGAGTATGACTTCAAAATCATGTTTTTATTAACTATAAAATTTTTAAAACTTACCTGAGAAACTGAAGACAGAGAACCAGGTTTTTTTGAGAATCTTATCTTTCTGTTTTGATTCATTGATCTGAAGCTTTATTTTAATGAGTTTGAACTTTGATCTTGAAATGGTTGAGTTGCTTCAGAACTTTGAATTGAAATGAAGAATGCAGTTTTTTCTTTCTCCCTTTTTTTTTTCTGAACTTTGTTCTTGCTTGAGTGTTGAAGTTTAAAGATTGCAAAGATCTTTATGATTACTGAACTTGAGACAGGAGATTTTAAAAATTCGAATTTTAGAATGTGAAAAGTTTTCTGAATTTGTTTATTTGATTATTTTACTTAGGAAATGATGGTTTGTGCCATTTGTAAGAAAAGATCTTAAACCATAGATTTTGTTAATTATTTATTTTATTATGAATGTAAGTTTTCAGCACTTGATGTTACAAAGCAAAAGAAACTTTATAAATTTTATATTTATAACCTATACACTTTGAAAAAAAAAATGTATATCTTAAACACTTGTAAATCTTATACTTACATATGTATGTTTAAATTTTTTTGTATATATATATATAGGTACAATGTGTTTTAAGTCCTTATTTTATCAAATCTAATTATTAAGTATACAAGATGATTTAGCTTTTGTAAACTTTTGTTTATATCAATTTTACAATATCACTTTTTAAACCAATATATTTAAGCTTAGTTCATTATATATTTTTTTCTTTTGAATTAAGACTATTATATCATTTAAATAAACAACTTATCTATATATATTATTTTAACCTTTTCTTGAATTTATTTTATAAATTTTGTTTTGGTCCTTTAGTTCAATTAATTTTAATTCATACATTTTGTTTTTAAACCTTATTTGATTTTAAATTTATAAAACATGCTTATCAATCTTATATTTACACATATATGTTATGTAGTTATACTTACACAAATTAAAGTAAAATAGTTTGAAATTAGATTATACATTATTAGCAAATATTTATAAGTTAGTAAATACAACATTTATTTTCAATACATCTATATTTATAAACTTAAGATGTTCAACTTATTAACAAACACTTATTTTTTTAAAACTTTCATAGTTAAATTCACAATAAAATCTCAAATCTTTTAAATTCCAAATTCAATCTAAAAATGCATATTATTATTTATTCTGTAAATCTTCCAATTGATTCAACTTTTAATTCTAAAAAATTAAAAATTAACTACAAAAATCCATAATTTAATTCCAAAAATTAAATAAATTGTCAAATTATCTTGTTCAAAATTCAGGAATGTTACAAATTTGGTTTAAAATTTAGGGGTAAGTAATTTTATAAATAGAATTGGATTTAAAAATAAATGTGTTGAAAATAAATAGAATAATAATAAAGCTTTAAGTTAATAAAAGTATGGTTTCTAAAATTTTAATACATCAATAATTAGAAGATGTAATTGGAGAATTAAAGCAATAATTTTCAAAAGGATTAGTTTTAAGTTAAATTCTCTTATATAAATAAATGTGGTTATTTGTAATATGTAATCAAGATTTTGAAATAATTCTTTTCCTTTAAAAGTTGTGCAAATAGAAATAATAAGAAAAATATGAATGTAAAATATATAAATGTATATATGTAAATGTATTGAACTAAATTAAAATTGTAATGTGAAAAGTGATTGAAATAAAATTTATTTGTGCAAATTTAAGAAATATTAAAAACATAAACATTTTAAAAATAAAAAATATGTTGTATATGAAATTTTATTTACATAAAGGGATAAAACAAATTTACAAAATAATTTATACTAAGGAGTTAAACATAAAGTACACATTTGTGACATTTTTGAAATAGGGGTTTAAATTAACACTTATAAATTAAAATATGAGACAAGGTTTTAAACATAAAAATGCAAGCAAAAGACAAGTGTAGACCATGCAATAAGAAATTTAACAAGTGTAAATAAATCATCATGCAAATTTTAGAATTGGCAACATCACCTTTTCTTTTGAAATTGAATTACCTAAACATGCATGAGAAAATAATCAGGCTATTCTTAAATCTGAAAACAAATTCTATAGCTCAGATCCAAAGCAAACAAGTTTAGTTTTAGTCAGAACAGGGAGAAATTCAAAATAACAAAGCAGTTCAAAATCTGATTTCTACTTTTCCAATCTGGTAGCCAAGATTCAAAAACATCTCCAACTCGATTCAAAGTAGTATATCAGGTTCAACTCTGAGTTCAAAAGCAATAGATGATTTTCTGGAATCAAATCTAAAAAAACAAACCAGAGAATGACATTTATCAGCAGTTTTCAAATCTGCAACCTGATGTTTGAGAAAATTCAAACAAGTCTTAAAAGCCTGACTGAATTCAGAAATCATCTCAACAAAACAAGTTCCAGTTGCAAAACAATTTAAAGAGTTCAGCTTTCAAAATGCTCAATTTCAGTTTCGAATCCCAGACCATTCCCAGGCCCAGGTTCCTCTCTATTCTTTCCCACACAATGTGAGCAAACTTTCAACCCTTTATCTTTTGATTCTGATGCATGTGACATTTTTGTGCTGTGATGATGTATGTGTGTTTGTCTGGATGTATTCAACTTGAATATAGTTGAATTAGGCTATATATATTGTAAGCATATCTGGATATGTATGCATATGCATATATTCTGTTAAGCTACAGGTTCAGGTCTATTTGAATAAATCCATTTGCTCTTCATATAAACAAAGGTAGGTTAAGACCTTTAAATGGAAAATGATTATAAGAGTTTAATGTTATTTTTAAAAATAATTGTAAGGGTTTACGTTGAATATTATTTCAAATTAATAAATAGCAGTAATAATATAAAATAATCAGGAAATTTAATATTCATAATTTCTTGTATTGATTATATAACCTGATTCGATCTTACAAATGATGAATTTTAAGACAAAAATCATAATTTTTAGTTCTGTTTTGAGATGGGAATTTGGGGTTATACTGGAAATTCGTTTTCATCAATTCTCCTTCATCAACGACGAATTAGATGCCATGTTCGTTACTGGAGAAGGGGGAAGGTCTAAGGACCATCAGAAAAATGTACAATGGATTTATAATCCATCAAGGTTGTGAGGTGATGATAATTTAGGGTTTGACCGTTATTTTGGTTAGGTGTGTCAGCGAGACGAATTTCATCGTCTTTGATGAACCGAGTTGCCTTGGACCGAAGGGAAAGGGAGCATGGGTTATCGATGAAGCTTTAGTAATGGTTACGTGGTCGTTGACGAACGGTGGTGGCCGTACTTCATGGTTTTGGCGATCCAAGTTTGGGATTGGGTGCGCTTGATGCCTCTATTCCGAATTCAGGTGAAATCGAAAATTTTAGGTGGCCGTATCGGTTCAAGGGATGATAAGTGATTTGTTAAACGTCTCATCGATGACTGGAGCGGCGTCCATCTCTGGTGCACGTGCACGTATAATGTTTCGTGTCAGCAGAATCTGGGTCTGGGAAGATGAAGTTTAGTTCGGGTAGAAGCTCGTGTAGGTGATGAGTTAACTCGAGCCTTGAATCAGGTAATTCACGTGTGAAGAATCTCAGTTTTAAAAGTTTAAATTAAAACAAAGTTTAAAGGAAAGAGAAGAAGTTTTGCTCGGGGAAGACACACGTTTAACTCAATGATAGCTCGGGTTTTTGCCACTTTGGCTCGGGTAATAATTTTCCCAGTTTTAAACTTTAACAATCTAAACCATATTGATTTCTAAAATTGTTCTTTATAAAATGATAATTGTTTGTTAAGTGGAGTGTGAAGTTAAAGGTTTTGAAATATTTTTTTTTAAATAAATTAAGTTAAAGATGTTTTAAACTTATATTTTAAATAGAGTTATTTTAAATAAAACTTAACAAAATAAGTTAGAGGTTAACCAAATGTTTAAATGGTTAATTTAAAAGTAAATTGATTTATATTGTTAATGATGATTAAATAATCAATGATTTAAAATTGCTTAATAATTAAAGAATAATTACTTTATGTAATTAATTAAAAGATGATTTTTTTGTAAGTAATTAAAAGTAATTAGTTACTTAAAAATAATTAATTAATTGAAAGTAATTAATGATGTATAATTAATGATTTAAAACTTGATTAATCAAGTGTTTTAAAAAGGTTAATTAATTTGAAAGGATAATTAATTAATGTGATTAATCAATAAAGGTAATTAAATTGAGATTAATAAATTAATAAAAGAACAAATAATTAAAGAAGGTGATTAAGGAATGATTGTTAGTTAAGGATCAATTAATTAATTATTGTAATTAATTAAAGATAATTAATTATTAATTTAAGATTAATTAATTTATAAATTAAGGATTAATTAATTAATGTAATTAATTAATTAATGAAATCAATCAATTGCTTAAAGATAATTACTTAGTTATAAGTAATTAATTAATAATTAAAGGTGGATTAATCAAGTGATTAACACTGATTTAAGATTAGGGATAATCACTTATCGTAATTAACTAAGGATAATTAATTTAATGGTAATTAATTAATTAAGGGTTAATTAATCAATTAAAGATAATTAAGGAAATGGTGAATTAAATAATTAAAGGTTAATTATTTAATAATTAAAGGTTGATGAATTATAATTAAAGGTTAATTAATTGTGGTTAATTAATAAATGATTAAACAATAATTAATGAAAATGATTTGTAATTTATTAATGTTAATTAACCAGGATTAGTAACTCATAAGTAATTAATCCGATTTAAATTAATCAGACAATTAACTGATCTTACTTATGAATGTTTGGATTCTATTAGATGATTGAATTGTTTGATATCCCTGATATGTGATGCTTTGTTTTGATTTGAGCTGTGTTAATGTAATTTATTATCTGTGATATATATTTGTAATCCGTGAATGAAAGATAAGCATTATAGTTTATACCGCTTATCAAATATATTGTTGTATTTGAGTATGTGCTGATTGATGATGTTGCACTTTTATGTGTAAAACCCCAGGACCACATTTATACACACACAAATATAGATTGCACGTGGAAATTGGTTAAGTCATAGATTTTTGAAATTGTTTTAAAATTGAATTTCGAATTCAAATGGTTTTGGAAATGGATTGGGATTAAAGTAAAAAGTTTTGAAAAGGAATTTCAAAGATAAAAGTTATTTTTGAATAACTTGATTAAGTTTGAAGTTTAAATAATTTGATTTAAATTTAAATTCAAAATTTGAAATTGAATTCTATGTTTGGAAACTAGGGATTAAAGATGTTATACAAGTTATATATGGGCTAAACCATTTTAATGGTATTGATTTGGGAATTTGAATTTAAATTCAAGGGCTTTAACTCGTGCAAATATGATTAGATTTTTCCGAAATGAAAACTATTTGTTTTTAAATAATAAAAGCTTTCATATAAGAAATGAATTTCCAATTTGTGTTAAAGGGATTTCAAATTTGAAATGAAATGGTTTTCCAAGTTACAAATAAATCTTTAGAAACGTGTTTTGAAAGCTATAAGTTAAATCTTTGATTTAAAGATTTAATGAGTTAATCCAATTGAGATGGAAATTATTTTGAAATCTATGAATGGATCTTTGTGAAACTGGGTGAACTTTGTGAAATGAATCTTTTTGTTTAAAGATTTGAAATGGTAATTTGTTTAAACCATTTGAAGAAAGGTTTTGGGTTGTGACTTAATTGAAATCTAAATATCCATATGTTTTAAATATTGCGCTCACTATTCGGTTTAGCCGGTAGAGGACCTTGTGTCATATAACCCATTCCGAATAGTGATACGACAATAGCATTTGAAGACCGATGGTGAAGACCGGGTAATTGCGAGAACGATAGGATAACCCATCGATTGTCTCTTCTCCGAGTAGCTAGGTATGGAGATTTCCTAAGTGATGGGAAGTCCGATTGGGATCGTGGATACTCGGATTGCAAGGGCTTCTTCGAAAGTGCCTTCGATTCTGTTCGAACCCGGAACAGACTTGTGTGGTTGTATGTCTGACATTACACTTTGAGCTATAAAACTGGTCTCTATCAAATACATTTCTGCTTGGTGGCGAAGAATTTATTCTCTTAGCTTAACATCCTTCTCTGAGACGTACGAGTTCAGAGGTTATGTAGTTGATAGTTATCAGTGATATACTCCCAATTTGGTAGTGTGGCATGTTGTGTGCTGCTGTGTATCATTTGTTGATCAAAGCATGGCTTTTGTATAAAGCGTAGCTTTGTGGACGAGACTGCATCGGGACCTCACACCACGAAAATGGTCGAAACAGGAAAGATGTGGCAAGGTTATGAGGGTCGCTCCCTTTAGGGTGTGTCATTCCCTTCTGGAAAAGGGTGGTA